>CM074724.1:236133310-237515810 GCA_037306005.1 Rhinophrynus dorsalis | reverse complement strand
TTAAGTTCTTATGAACCTGTAGACCATATCCCAGACTGAATAATGTAAATAAAATTATGTTGGTGGCTTTATAACAAACCAGGGAGCTCAGTGCCAAGCCAAACAATAGAATCAATTTCTGCCACTACACCGCGCCCCCCCATGAGAGAGCTTGGTCGAACAACAATTACAAAAAAAACACAAATTGGTAGAAAGAGTTCACAGCGCGGGGACACCCGATTCCACAAAGGCCAATATCCACTAATAGACTAAGAGGCAGAGAGCACCGCCAAAGGTTCTGTGGGGCCAAATTCTTCAAATCCAAGGCAAATGGAGATGGATTAGGCAGAACGCTAGGAGAGCAGAGCAGAAACACATCCCTTCCACTATGGCCGCCAAGCCACGCCGTAAATTGTGCTTTTAACCCCTTGAATGCAAGAGGTCTCCAGTATATTGAAAAGCAATGCAATGGAGACCTCTCTAGCATTTGATAAGTTCAAATCCCCATTTAAATTAATTGGAATTATTTTTAGCTTTTATGATGCAGTTGGTTTGCCCCGAACCTGATCATTATTCTTTGCGTGCCTCCGACCACAGCCACCAGCTGCGAGCCGACAATGTCATCCAGCAGGATGGTGAGGGTGGTATTGATGAACAGTCAGATGATTATCTCTTTAAGTGAACAGCATGCTCCTGGACAGGACCACACAACGGATAATTATCCTGCCTTCATCAATACCAATCAGGGCTGGTGGCTGTCGTCAGAGGTACACAAAGAAGACTACTTCATCATGGCAGGGGAGATCATGGAGAGTGGCTTCATGATGGCAGGGGAGATCAAGGAGGTAGAAGGCAAACAAAGGGTTAATGCAGGCACAGAAAGTGCCACACATACTTACAGGTGGTAGGAGGTTGGAGGCACACACAGGGTTCATGCGGACACTACAATGAATGCAACATTTAAGGAGGAGACATGAGAATCTCACACTTTGATGCAGTGCAAGATTCTCATGTCGCTCTTTTCATCGTGACGACATGCTTCATGCACTGTGTAGTTCCACACTCTTTTTATGCAACATTTTAAAAGGATACCTTCATGGGATACAAATAAAATTTCACGTTGACTCAAATGCTAATAACCTCATAACCATCCCACTGCGATTTATGAATGGAGAGTTTGTCTGTCTTCACAATGCATTGGTGACCCCTGTAGCTCACAAAAGGTTAAAAACCCCATTTGCATAAATGGTAATAAGTATTTGTTCTATGATGCAGCTTGCTTGCCCCAGAATTGTTCCACATTTGTTTTTATACATATGTTCACTGGATTCATATTCACTATAGATCTATATTGTAACTGGGCAATGCATCAATGTTTTATAGATCTGAACTGCTAGCAGTAAACCAGTTAACCCTTTGAGGTAGCCAACACTTTGTGAATCAACGTGTTCAATGCCCCTCTACCCCTCAGAGTGTTAATGAATTTGATTAAGTCTACGTTTATATTTTATGGATTACAAATATTTGCTGCATTAGAATAATTATCAATGTTTTGTGAAATGTATTATTAACACTGCAAACTACAGTACGCTAAAACTGAAGACATCTTTTACCAAATGGAAAAGAAGACAATATCTGGACATATTCTGTAAAGCTAAATCATACATATTTATTTAAGTGAAGCCTTCACACAGATACACTTTAATTATATTTACACTTACATGCCCTAGTTGTCATGAAATTACTTGTCATGGATGACTTGTTGTTTAAACATTGAAAAAACTCAGCAGCACCTCACAGCTTCCAATGAACTGTCAACAAGAATAAAATGATTCAACACTATGAAATGATGCAAAAATTCTAATGCAGTATCACTATGCACTGAAAGCATAGTATGTGTACGACTACAAACATGTTCCTGGGTAATTCTGAATTCTACACAGACTTTTTAAAAACACCTTTCCAGTTCAATAGCTCTCACAATGAAAGGGGATTATGGGTAATTAAGGCAATCTATTTCCTTTGCCTGCCAAGTCATATCTCTATCACCTAATATCCATCCAACCACATATTAAATTTTGTGATGTTGCCATTCTACTTCAACCTTTATGTGTTAGCATCTTGTCTTTATGTCACAGAACACCTAGGTAGAGGAGGGCATTGTCTCATAGGAATAATCTAATGCATCTCAGTTCACACCTGCAAGACAGAATGTTAAATGCAGAATGAAAAGCTAATGCTTTTAATATTGTAAGAACTGTATATCACATGTACACAACAAAGGATTATATGCAGAAGTCTGCAAGTTTAACAGATGTAAATTAATTTATATCTATGTATAGAAGGTACTTTCTGCTATGTAACTGATAGCTATTTCATACACAAAGTTAAGTGTATAATTAATATGCAGTCTTTTTTTTTACATATTTTAACACATTTTGGTTATGAATACCATGGTGGATATGCAGTTTTCTTGAGCTGTGTTTGGTGGTTGTGGTACATTGTCACTTTTGCTACAAAAATTGGTTAATCCATTAAAGAGACTTTTAAAATAAAGGTGGTCAAGGCCAGATTTCTCAATAGGCAGAGTAAGCAGCTGCTTAGAGCTCCAAATTTAGAGGGGATGCTTGAACTGTGCTGGCCACACCCACATTCTGAATTGTGAGTGTTGGCAGAGCAATCTCAATGTGCCTGTACCAATTTTATTCTCCTTTACAGGCCATTATTTAACCACTTGGATGCTAGAGACATTTCCAATGCATTGCAAAGCAATGTGATGGACATCTCTCTAGCACCCAAGGAGTTAAAGCTTTTCTTTGTACTTCCTTGTTGTAAGCCATGGGTTTTTTCTGTGCCAGGAAACAGTGGACAGGACTGGGGGTGTGATCATGGGTGGAGCTTAGGGTACCTAGCGTGTCATGCATAGGGGCATCAGGGATGTAAATCTGGCCCTGAAGGTGGTCATATCTGGGAATATATTTTATAAGTTCAGGTCTATATTGACAGTTGTAAAGTGGAAGTCAGAGACACTCAACTAGGAACAAGCCTGCAATACAAATTTGCAGGCTGTCTAGGAATGGTGTCCTACCCAGGGTGCAGTCTCTTTTAGCTCATTAGTGCCTTTCACATAGAGTAAATATCCTAAAGCGTATCATATTGTCCTGCCATAACAGCAGTCCAACCAAGAAATGCCAGGAAATTCCCCTCTGAACAAGAGAAGCGGCCAACCCCAGACATACGTTTTGGCCTTGTTGGGCCTCGTCAGTGAAGTGTAGCTGATCTCTCTAGGCACTGTGTAACAACAGTCTACAATGTGTGCCTGGCTTGCAAGCACACTTTGTAGACCATTGCAATGAAGTATTTAGTTCTAAAGAGTGTGATTTTGGATCTGCTGAAGAGCCTCTGTCTGGTCAGATGACCGGATTCTGCAGTTATGCTCTGACTTCAGTGAAACTGCGAGGAAGAGGTAACTTTAGGAAGGTATATCTCTCAAACCATAAAGGTTTGAGAACTAAGCCTTACATCTTTTTTATATTTATATTTTTTAATGTCTGCAGTATGGAATAAACTTCAAACAATTAGTATCCCTTTAATATACTGTGTCTGCCGTAACATCCCCTTAACCCCTTAATGACTGGTGACTTGTCAGGACCATCACCGTTTTTTACCTTGAAGGACCGGTAATGGTTCTGGCATGTCATGTACTTTGTGCTTACAGCGATCTTGCGGGAGTGCTGTTAGCACTAGCGGTGCCTGAAATTGACCACTCTAAGACTGGAGCTTACTCTGTCAGACCTCTGTTCTTCCTGTCCGTAGACATCCAGTCAGTTTTCTGGACTGCTCGTTGTTAAGGGGATAAGTATGGTCTTCCTCAGGCTGATGCACTAAGAAGAACTGGATACATTCTGAGGAAAATCAACTGTACCTGAGGGGAGACACAAAAATTGCTGTTGATTTAAATGAGCCTTTTAACCCCTTGAATGCTAGAGATGTTTCCAACACATTACACAAAACAGTAACTTACTAAAGATGAAGTTAAAAAAAGACACACATTCATAATGTTCAACCTTTGCCATATCACCTTTGTTAATCTAGAGAATAGCAATAAAACAAAAAAAAAAACATTGAAGCCTATATAATTTCTAATAATGCCCAGATTGGGTTAAAAAAAATATCTCATGACTCCAAAAGGCAGTTTGATATTTCCATGGATCAACAGTCCATCTGCACTGAAGCCAACTGACAGATTTAACTATATTGTTCTGAGCTAAAAATATCTATACTCCTTGTTACATAATATCTATAAACACAACCTCATGAAAAAGAATTACTCTTTATAAAAAAAAAATCCCTGCCTTTATTTTAGTAAAAAGAGCCTTGCCTTGAATCTTAAAGGACACCATTCTTTTTATGCTCTGCTCTTTCCCCAGAGAATTCCTTTATTGGCCTTGAGTAGATTTGTACATAGTAATCATATCGCCCCAGATGTCTCTTCTCTAATGTAAACAACCCCAGTTTGGCTAGTCCCTCTTTATAAATAAAATCTTTCAGTCCATTTATCAGTTATGTTGAATTTATCTGTACCTTTTCCAGTTCACTAATGGTGACAAAACCTGTACTCCATATTCCAGATGAGGCCTTACAAAGGATTAAATCGATATACAGAAATATATTACAATCTAGGGCATTTATACCGCTTTTATACATGATAGTAACCTATGTTTCTTGCAGTGACTGAGTGAACCCACACACTGTTAGGAAACCTATGGTCTACCAGTACTCCAAAATCCTTATCTAACAAGGGTTCTCCAAGTAGTGTATATTTAACATGCTTGTATCTGAAAAAAAATTCATATCCTTACATTTAATTATATTAAACATTAATGACACTTTTCTGCTACTCATTCAGTTTATTCAAATCTTTCTGCAGAGGAAAAAAACATCCTGCTCTGCATATGTTTCCTTAAGTAGTATAGTATCATCACCAAAAACTGACACTACTTATAATACACAGAGACAGTTTTTTAATGCATAAAAGATCCAGATAGCCCATCCAGTCTGCCCCTTTACTTATCCAATTAAAAATGCCCATTTAAAGATCATTAATGAACAAATGAAAACTCATTGATCCAAGAGTTGGACCCTGGATTGCTCCACTTACAACTTCAGACCAACATGAAAATATTCCACTTACAACAAGTCTCTGCATTAAGGTGACTAGATTTTTTAAATGAAATCCGGGAACATTTTTTTTCTCCACACGCTGTCCACCCTCACACCACACATTACATGAACAATTTGAATGCCAGACCAATATCCAACACAAAATGCCTCTGACACTATGAGTTAATTAATTTAACCCCATGAATGCCAGGGGACAGGCATTTTCTTAGCACTCAGAGTTCTTGCCTTGCAAAAAAGGATGTTTGACCTGTGGCTCTCCAGCAACTGTTTAACCACAACTAAAATAATCCCCTGGCTAATTGGGGTTGGACTGTAATAGGGTATTTTGAACACCAGTATAATACATAGCAATAACTCTTTGAGTGCCAGAGGGGTGTTCAAACTGGCAATCAATGAGGTTAAAGTGGATTAATTGTAAGTGCCAGAGGTGTGTCTAACACACACAAATCCTTATACTTACCTGGCACTCAAAGGATTAATCCACCTTAGTACCTTGTGGCATCCTCTTGGCACTCAATAGCTGCTTCTATACAAAGTGGTTATGTGTGTTCATGTTGTGGCTTTTTGTGGATTAACCTTATGAAAGCCAGATGGGTTTCCAGTGCATTACTTTTCCTGTACATTGATCTGGGCACATTTCTCTCTGTCACTAATGGGTTTAACCCTTTTAGTGCTAGAGGGTGCAGGACATCCCTCTTGAACTGAAAGGGTTAAAATCAAAACGTGATCTTTTTTCAGTACTATAGTGACCTGGGCAATGGGAGCCATTTGGCCTGTTAAATGCATTAGCCAATAGGAAGAACAGATTGGACACAGGAAGTGCTCAGACTGGCCACAGGAAACTTTTAGCATTGGCGCTGGCCTGTGGAGTAGGCGAGTGCAGAGTGTGCGCAGTAGCAGCAGGCAGCAAAGTCATTCACTGGACTCCTATGCTTCTGACATGATTCAGTCTGTGGGAATGCTGGGAAGCTTCCCGCACTCGCTTTATTTTATTCACAGTAGAGAGTAGGAGGGGCTTAGTGGGGAAAAAAATTGCCCACATTGCCCGAGGCCCTCCTTCTTTGCTTGCTGGGCCAGGGACACCAGTCACTCTTGTCCTATTTGATGCCAACCCTAGTTGGAGGGTGTGTAAGTGCTCCGTTGGCCCCCATGCAAACTACACCACTGCTTTACAACAGCAAGAGGGAGCCTGCCCCTGACTGTGGGAACCCAGTTGTGATCTCAACATTGATAGGGAAACTGATGTAGTTATTGCTTTAATCCCTGGGATGCTAAACAAGCTTGCAAAGTATTACAGAGGGGTTAACCCTTTAAGTGCCAGATAGGTACAAAATGATTTGTGTTCCCCTCTGGCACTCAAAGGGTTAAGGAGACCCACTACTTTATACTTTAGCACATGGTCCACCAGTTGCTTAACACAAATTAACACTCAAGCTTACCCACTATATATTTAAAAATCCAGTACTAAAATGTTAAGGTATATTAACTTTATTTTGAGTAAAACAAAAGGTAAGCTCACTGCTAGTAGATGCAGCTTAAAAAATGTGATTGCTGCTTTCCTTTTTGTGATAGGATGTGTTCAGTATTTTATATTGCATTCCCATGCCAGTGGAGTACTGCAAACACAAACGTTAATGCCACTACTCCTCAAAAGCAGTGTAAAAAATGCTATTACATGCCAAACTGGGGTAGCAGGTAACTGCTCAACTCTTGAACGTGCCCATTTAGTGCATCCATACATATTTCATGATGATGAAATACAGATTAAAATAATTGTATTATAGCCAGAAGTTTCATTTACTTACCGGACCAAAAGTTCAAGTTGGGTGCCACTGGGCTTGACGCACCATCTCCAGCAAATTTTAAACCTGGCCTGTCTGCTCTCAGCATCAGCTCGTAGTACAGTGCAGGAAAGCAAGCAATGACATCAGGCACTATGAAACACTGAAAACTGCCCCCTAGATAATCAGTGCTGGGCAAAACATTGTCAGATGATGTTGGTCTCATCTCAATCTCTCATCTTACGCTGCTCCTTTAACTCCTTGAGCATCAGAGGTGTCAGCTTGCAGCATGTTATTTCACAAGGTGTACACCTCTATGATTAAGCGCTCTGTGCGCGAAACGCGTTAGATGGGTCTTATCTAGCGTTCCATGTGGTGCTTATTGTGTCCTGCTCCCCCTGTACAATTAGGACATATGTCCTTTTTATATGTATTCAAATAAAGTCTTGTCTTTTAAGCAAAGATTGGAGTTTGAATGGCAGCACAGTGGCTCAGTGGTTAGCACTGTTGCCTTGCAGCGCTGGGGTCCTGGGTTCAAATCCCACCAAGGACAACATCTGCAATGAGTTTGTATGTTCTCACTGTGTTTGCGTGGGTTTCCTCCGGGTACTCCGGTTTCCTCCCACACTCCAAAAACATACTGATAGGTGAATTTAGATTGTGAGCCCCAATGGGGACAGGAACCAATATGAGTGTAAAGCGCTGCGGAATCTGTGTGCGCTATATAAATAAAGGATTATAAAGGATTATTATTATGTTCGAATATCGAGGAAAGTTACAATAACAGAGGGTGCTCCCATACTTTTGGATTTTCCTGTACACCTCTGGTCCTGAATTAATAGTTATTGTTAATTACAATACAGCAGCCTCAAGCTACCGGCTCATATAATCTAGATCCGGGGACAGATCTGAGGACACATTCTAGCCGGTGACAGTGCCCTCAATCCAGTGACTGTCCCTAGAAACCGGGGACGTCTGGTCACCCTACTCTGCATTCAATTTTTTAACCAGATGTTTCTCCATGCACAGCGTTAATCTTCTAAAGTGAAGCAATTTAATATATACAGTAACCTGTGGAAGGGCTCAGTATCAAAAGTTTTCGCAAAATCCAAGCATACTCTATCAACATCAATAACTTTGTTCAAGTTACCCCTTATACTATGGGTGTCCAAATGCGGCCCACATGACTGCAGGGTGCAGCCTGCCTCATATTTATAACAAAAACCTAATTAAGCAGCACATATAAACTAGTAGGCTGGTAAGGTGCAACGACTGCCATTACCATACAGATAAAGAATAGCTGTCTGTTAAATATAAGTATTGTTATTGACTTGTTCAATAAATAAATCCATACTGTCAAATAGCCATTAGGTTATATTCACCATTATTTTCAATAATAAATTAATTTGGCCTTTAAACATTTGGATTTCTGGTCATGAGGCCCATGACTAAAAAACCTTGGACAACCCTGCCTTACACTTTCATAGAATGCTAGTACATTTGTTTTACATGATCTATTTTGCAGAAGACTATGCAATCAATCTTACCCACTATGGAAGTAAAACGTACAGGTCTAATGGTAATATGTCTGATTTTTCTGCAATTACACTATGCCTGATGTGAGTTAATCAACAAATATTAAGTACCCTTGTGTGTACAACATAAAGTCCAGGTGCTTTACTCACATTAGCCTTTTCCAGTCTGTTCTAGACTTTTCCACAGTTAGCTATGTACATAATGGAAGAAATGCTGTGATTATCACTATTTGCCCAATCCTGTCATTGTTGCTTCCTTTGTATATACAGAAGGAAAAAACAAGTTGAAGGTGACAGCTATTGCTTTATCTTCACAAAATCATTCGCCTGTCTCTGGTTTAAGGGGCTCAGTATTATTATTCATCTTTTTTGACACATATATATAGCGAGTTGAAACTGATTGAGGGCGAGTGGGAATTGAAGCCCTGTATCAGTGCCTATTTTAATGCTCCTTTGCGAGGCGCCCAGCTCCTTAGGAGAAGGACAAGACTGAGAGCATGCTTCATTCTTACTTTCTGCTAATCTGCGTCCAGACTGGGTGCAGAGTTGCGCAACTGCTTCTGATATCACCGGACGGCTTCCACATCTAAATATCTTCCGCTTCCTTTCCAAGCATGGGAATTTGACGGGAAGCTGAGTACTCCGGTCTGAAACTGAGCGCTCAGAAATTGAGGCTAACTGTCTGACTGAGGCTCCGAAACTTTGGCCCCAAGCCCAGAGCTGGCCCTTACATGGGTCCCTGGGACGCAGGCAGCACTTTGACAGGGGAGGTAATCTGCAGCCCCAGGCATGTTCTTTTGGTCACCATGTCTTCGGCCACCGGGACAATAAAGAGTCACAGAAATCTACTCCTGCGCTGTGGATTTTTCAACTGCGTCGGTGACACCACTCACTGTGATGACGTCTCACAGGGCTCAGCAGCGTCACGAGGAGGCTGAGGACCGCACCGGGTGACATGCTCAACAGGGATGACACCCGTGCCGCTGTCCTCAGCGCTGCTTAACTTTTTTTTTTTTTTTTTTTAATGCACTATGACCCAGCTCATTTACCGGCCTCATACTGTGTCACTCAGTGGATGCTGGCTCCACTCTCTGCAGTCTCAGCCTGTTATTTGGAAGGTGGGTTGGGGAGTATAGTGGAATCGCTGGGGGGGGGGGGGGAGTTCCCATTGCTTTGTCAGTCTACAGTTTGCGGAGGTGAATGAGGTGGACAGTGTGGGAAAGTGGACAGTGTGGAGATGGACAGTGTCAGTGTGTGTGGAGGAGGTGGACAGTGTCAGTGTGTGAGGAGGTGGACAGTACATGGAGGTGGGTGGTGGACAGTACATGGAGGTGGATGAGGTGGACAGTACATGGAGGTGGGTGAGGTGGACAGTACATGGAGGTGGGCGAGGTAGACAGTACATGGAGGTGGGAGAGGTAGACAGTACATGGAGGTGGGCAAGGTGGACAGTACATGGAGTTGGGCGAGGTGGACAGTGTGTGGAGGTGAATGAGGTGGACAGTGTGGGGAGCTGGACAGTATGGGAGGTGGATGAGGCGGACAGTGTGTGGAGTTGAATGAGGGGGACAGTGGCGGATCTGGACAGTGTGTGCAGTTAAATGAGGGGGACAGTGGGGGGAGGTGAACAGTGTGGAGGAGGTGGAAAGTGGCAGAATTTGGAGGAGGTGGACAGGGTTATTATATTATTGTACTTCTATACTTAATAGTATTGAGTGCCAGTGCTAGAGGGCAACTTTTCGGCAACTACAGGTCAGATAACTATCTGAAACTGTTTCAAAGCCAGTAGAGATAACCCTTTGTGTGCCAGGGACCCCAGTTCCAGAGGAGTATGAAATGCATTGACTGGTTGGGGTGTGTGTGAGACAGAGGGGACGGTAGAGCTGAGATGCATGCATGGATTGTGAGTGAATATCTGTCACTCACCACATCTATTCTGACTCGTTCCTCATTTCCAGTCCCAGGACCCAGATTTCCGACTCCTGCCGGCGCTATTAAAAACCCTTGACCTCCCATTGGTAAACACATGCAGTTAACTCTTTTAGGATTCCAATTCCCATAGGATTCCCCTTATCCTACATTATTTAGATTGCAGCATACTTGGACAGGAGCAGAATTTGGTATAAACAAGAGTAAGTTTCCTGTACTCAAAGGATTAGAATTTTCTGCTCCTGTTCTCAAGGGGTTAGGGTTACCCTTTGAGTACAGGAGCAGACATCCCTAGATATGAAAGGGTTAAAGTGTCCTGTGTGAAAGATTGATATCTGTGACTGTTGCAAATGTAAAAAATGGACAATTATAAAATATCTAAAAATTTTAGATTATATTTTATAACTGTGTTTTTTGCATTTGCAACAGTGTTAGATATCAATCTTTCACATAGGACACCACTTTAACCTTTTCCTAACCATTGGGCATGGTGGTGGGGGGCAACATTTCATTCTTGGACCCAGGCAGCACAATGTCTTGGGCCGACCCTGACCGAGCCTGACTGAACTCAAAGGAGACAGAAAAGAGGACATGATTTATTCACTTAAAAGCAACCACAGTACAAAGCTGCTAAGTACAGAAATTACTGAAAAAGGGGGACTACTTCAGTGTTATCTTATAATGACAGGATAACACTTATAGAGTTTATTAAAAAAACACATTTTATTGTTTCCCTCAGTGTTTGCCACATTATAAAGATAAAATGAAAAAAGGGAAATACACTTTTTTTTTTAAAAAAAAGTATTGCAAATATTTTTTGTAGAAATCCAAAAACTCACACATTATCACTGCCTATGTTGTACGGTGTTTATAGACATAAATCCTTCCAGACTAATTAACTATAACTTCTTAGGATTGTAGTCTAAAGGAATATGAATATTGTTTTCAATGGACTACAAATTTAAGTAATTGTTACTAGTGATGAGCGAGCATGCTCGGCCGAAGCTTGGTTCGGCTCGAGCATCGCTCTGCTCGGCACATGGCGGTACTCGTACGAGTACCGCATGTGCTCGCCCGCCATGTTCGGGTCTCCTCCCCGCACGTTTCGTGGCTGCTGCGCAGCCAATAAACGTGCGGGGAGGCTCTGACATCAGTGTAATGCCAGCAGCCATGTTGGCTGCTGGCATTACACTGATTGGCTGGCCAGAACCCGTGATCGGGTGCTGTATAGCACCTGACCAGCGAGTTCGGCTCAGTCTTAGCCAGGGAGAGATGAGGATAGGAAGGGAAAGTCAGTGTAGGGAGAAGAAAAGTGTTGGAACAACATATAAAGACCCAAAAGTCCTTTTTAGGACTGTTGTGTGTGGGGGCAGCAGTTATATTTTGTTTGGGGGGGGCAAAAATTAAAAAAAAAAAACGTCACATATTCCGTTCACTGTGCTTAGCCGCAGATTAGCAGCACATTCTGTTTAGTGTGCACAGTTGCAGATTAGCAGCACATTCTGTTTAGTGTGCAAAGTTGCAGATTAGCAGCACATTCTGTTTAGTGTGCAAAGTTGCAGATTAGCAGCACATTCTGTTTAGTATGCAAAGTTGCAGATTAGCAGCACATTCTGTTTAGTGTGCAAAGTTGCAGATTAGCAGCACATTCTGTTTAGTGTGGAAAGTGTAAAAACTAAACGTCACATATTCCGTTCACTGTGCCTAGCCGCAGATTAGCAGCACATTCTGTTTAGTGTGCAAAGTTGCAGATTAGCAGCACATTCTGTTTAGTGTGCAAAGTTGCAGATTAGCAGCACATTCTGTTTAGTGTGCAAAGTTGCAGATTAGCAGCACATTCTGTTTAGTGTGCAAAGTTGCAGATTAGCAGCACATTCTGTTTAGTGTGCAAAGTGTAAAAAATAAACGTCACATATGCCGTTCACTGTGCCTAGCCGCAGATTAGCAGCACATTCTGTTTAGTGTGCAAAGTGTAAAAAATAAACGTCACATATTCCGTTCACTGTGCCTAGCCGCAGATTAGCAGCACATTCTGTTTAGTGTGCAAAGTGTAAAAAATAAACGTCACATATTCCGTTCACTGTGCCTAGCCGCAGATTAGCAGCACATTCTGTTTAGTGTGCAAAGTTGCAGATTAGCAGCACATTCTGTTTAGTGTGGAAAGTGTAAAAAATAAACGTCACATATTCCTTTCACTGTGCCTAGCCGCAGATTAGCAGCACATTCTGTTTAGTGTGCAAAGTTGCAGATTAGCAGCACATTCTGTTTAGTGTGCAAAGTTGCAGATTAGCAGCACATATTCCGTGTAATATGAAGAAGGCGGGTAAAAAGGGACGGGGAAGTGGACGTGATCCTGATAGTTCAGGGCGCGGGTCAGGACGCGTAGAAACTGTGCCTGGTGCCAGAGCACAAGAAAGAAAGACATCCACCATACCTAGCTTCATGTCTCAGTTTACAGGGCGTCGCAGGACATCACTCTCGAGGTCAGACCACTGCGAACAGGTGGTCGGTTGGATTTCAGGTGATACTGCTTCCAGTCGGTTAAGCACCACCCTGTCTTCCACCAAGTCCACTCTCAGTAGCCAAGAGTCTGGTCAACATAATCCTCACCCTGATCATCCTTCCTCCCACCATAGAGGGTCTGGCCAAAGAAGTGATCCCACACTGGGATATAGTGAGGAGCTCGTCTCATCACCAATCCTTCATTTGAACCTCTCTCCAAGCATGCTTGCAGAGGAACATGAGATCTTGTGCCCTGATTCACAACCTCTAGAGGGTACCCAATCACAAGAAGATGACAGAGGGGAACGGCATTTAAGGTCAAAGGAAGTGGATGATGATGATGATGAGACACAGTTGCCATCAAATCAACCACTATTACTGTCTCAAGACCTTGATGAGGAGGATGATACACAGTTGTCAATGACTGAGTATGTGGTGGGATCAAGAAATGAGGAGGATGATCAGAGTGAGGAAGTGGAGGAGGACTTGGTGGACGATGAGGTCACTGACCCCACCTGGGAAGGTGGAGAGCCGAGCGATGACAGCAGTCCTGAGGGTGAGCCATCTGCAGCACCGCAACAGGCTGGAAGAGGCAGTGGTGTGGCTAAAGAAAGAAGGCGGACTGCACCAAACCGGCCCGCAAATGTTCCACGGAGCACCCCCTTGCGTAAATCTCCCTTGCCAAGGGCTAGGTGTTCCGCGGTATGGCGTTTTTTTAAGGAAAGTGCGGACGACAAAAAAATTGTAGTTTGCAACCTGTGCCACACCAGAATGAGCCGAGGCATGAACACTAGAAACCTCACCACCACCAGCATGATCTGACACATGGTATCCAAGCACCGTAATAAGTGGGAGGAACGCCCGGATCGCCAATCTGTGTCTGCAGGCCACACCACTGCCTCCTCTTCCCCTGTTTTCGGTGCCGGCCAATCGCCTGTCGAAGGTGCAGGCCCGCATACCTCCCGCCCTGCACCTGTACCATCTGAAGCACCATCAGCGACCACATCCACTTCCCTGTCCCAGCGCAGCGTCCAAATGTCGTTACCCCAGGCATTTGAGCACAAGCGAAAATACCCAGCCACCCACCCACAGGCCATAGCACTAACCTCACACCTTTCCAAATTACTGGCCATCGAAATGCTGCCATTTAGGCTTGTGGAGACTGAGTCCTTCCGCAGCCTGATGGCAGCAGCTGTCCCTCGGTACGCGGTCCCCAGCCGCCACTACTTTTCCCGGTGTGCCGTCCCCGCATTACACCACCATGTGTCCCGTAACATCACCCGTGCCCTGACCAACGCAGTTACTGGGAAGGTCCACTTAACGACTGACACATGGACAAGTGCTTGTGGCCAGGGACGCTACATTTCCCTGACGGCACACTGGGTGAATGTCGTGGAGGCTGGGAGCGACTCGGACCCTGGGATGGCACAGGTGCTACCCACGCCGAGGATTGCGGGCCCTACCTCCATCAGGGTTTCCGCCAGCACCTACGTTATTGGCTCCTCCTCCTCTGTTTCCACCTCCGAATTCTCTGCGCGCAGCGCCACTCACCCATCAGCCCGTAGCTGGAAGCAGTTTAGCACTGCAGTGGGGAAGCGTCAACAGGCCGTGCTGAAGCTGATCTGCCTTGGGGACAAACAGCACACGGCCTCAGAGCTGTTGCAGGGGATTAGTCACCAGACCGAGCAGTGGCTCTCGCCACTCAACCTGCAACCAGGCATGGTTGTGTGTGATAATGGGCGTAACTTGGTGGCGGCTTTGGAGCTCGGCAAGCTCACACACGTACCATGCCTAGCGCATGTATTTAATTTAGTGGTTCAGCGATTTCTAAAAACCTACCCCAATTTGCATGATCTCTTGACCAAGGTGCGCCGCGTGTGTGCACATTTCCGTAAGTCATCAACAGCTTCAGCCGGCCTGTTGAAGCTGCAGCAGCGCTTACAATTGCCAGCTCACCGGCTGCTGTGTGACGTGAGCACGCGCTGGAACTCCACCTTCCACATGTTGTCCCGGCTTTGTGAGCAGCAGAGGGCAGTAGTGGAGTACCAGCTGTTACACGGTCGTCGCCTCTCCGTTCAACTTCCTCTAATCAGAAGTGAGGAGTGGGAATGGATGTCAGACCTCTGTGAGGTTTTACGCAATTTTGAGGAATCGACACAGATGGTGAGCGGCGATAACGCTATTATCAGTGTAACCATCCCACTTCTGTGTCTACTGAAACTCTCGCTGCTCACAATTAAAACCGACGCTTTGCATGTGGAAGAGGTGGAAATGAGGGAGGAAGAGCTTACACAAGGTGATAGCCAGAGCACCCTCACTTCGTCTTCTCAGCGACAATTGGAGGAGGCGGAGGAGGAGGAGGAGGAGGAAGATACGGTTGCCTCCGCTACAGAGGGTAGCCATGGAACTTTAGTTCCATCTCTTCAGCGTGGGTGGGCAGAAGAGGAGGAAGAGGATGAGGAGATTGAGAGTCATCCTCCTGGTGAGGACAGCGAAATCTTGCCTGTTGGTACTCTGGCACACATGGCTGACTTTATGTTAGGCTGCCTTTCCCGTGACCCACGCGTTATACGCATTTTAGACAACACGGATTACTGGGTGTTCACCCTTCTGGACCCCCGCTACAAAGAGAATTTCTCATCTCTCATTCCTCCGGTGGAGAGGACAAGCAAAATGGTGCAATACCAGAAGGTTCTTGTTGAAAAATTGCTCCAAAATTTTCCATCTGACAACGCTGGCGGCAGAGTACGTGCTACCTTGGCCAACCGAGAAGGGGAGAAAAGGGGAGCACACAGCAGTTCCGACAAAGGCAGGGCAACACTCTCCAAGCCGTGGGACACCTTCATGACACCCCGCCAGCACCCTCACCCTGATGCGCAGCCTAGTGTCACAAGGAGGGAAAAGTTATGGAAGATGGTGAAGGAGTACGTAGCAGACCGTGTCAGCGTCCTCACTGATCCCTCTGTGCCTTACAACTACTGGGTGTCCAAGCTGGACACGTGGTATGAACTGGCACTCTACGCCTTGGAGGTGCTGGCCTGCCCTGCCGCCAGCGTTCTGTCTGAGCGGGTATTTAGTGCTGCTGGTGGCATCATAACAGATAAGCGTATCCGCCTTTCCACCGAAAATGCTGATAGGTTGACACTTATAAAAATGAACAAGGCCTGGATTTCCCCTGACTTCTCCACTCCACTGGAGGAAAGCCCCGGGTGAACATAAAGTGACTTTATATATGTTATTTACAATGATGGGAATACTCTGTATTCCCATTCACCCCTTCCACCCAAAAAACGGGTATATGGTTGACTCTCTTCCATATACCCTGTGATATAATTTTTATATAGGGCCAGCTCACCAGCGGGCCCTGTGATATAATTTTTATATAGGGCCAGCTCACCAGCGGGCCCTGTTTGACAACTTTTTGTATAGGTCAGCTCACCAGCAGGCCTTCTTATATAATGTTTTATTGGGTCAGCTCTCTAGCGGGCCCTCTCATATAATGTTTTATAGCGTCAGCTCACTAGCGGGCCTTCGCATATAATGTTTAGGATGGTCAGCTCCGCAGCAGACCCTCACCCATAATGTTTTAGATGGTCGGCTCAGCTGCAGACCCTCATTCCTAATGTTTTAGATGGTCAGCTTAGTGGCATGCCCTCGCCCCTAATGTTTTAGAGTGTCACCAGCAGGCTATTAATCCTAATTTTTCAAGGGTGTGTATGATGCCCTCCTTTATGTGTAATAAAGGGTGTATTGGAGTGACATTTCAGTCTAATTTTTGGCAGTCCTTTCACTTAGTGCATCGGCTTTATGAGTGTTGGACCACTACCTGAACTATTGTACCACAATGTGAACGAGGCCCTCCATTTTGTGATATACAGGTTGTATCGGAGTGCCTCAGGTCCTCCCATTGAATTAAATAGGGCTGGGGTGTTCGACAGAGCAGAAGGTAGTTCTTGGCTTCATCCACTAAGTCACTTCGTCACTTTTACTGAATGGATCAGACCCCACTGTTCCGACTATAAATTTTGGACTTAACAAGGGCAAACGGACATGTTGTAAAACCTGTGGTAGCTGCGGCCTCCGTTCCTGAATGCTGTACCTTACCTGGGCCATAACCACGTTGAACACCTGCTTTACCCTGCGCACGTTTCCCTCTTAATCATGGCCCCAGTTCCGAAAAATCGATGAAATTTTTTGCAGAATTTGCCTCTGCGCACGTTTCCCTCTTAATCATGGCCCCAGTTCCGAAAAATTGATGAAATTTTTTGCAGAATTTGCCTCTGCGCACGTTTCCCTCTTAATCATGGCCCCAGTTCCGAAAAATCGATGAAATTTTTTGCAGAATTTGCCTCTGCGCACGTTTCCCTCTTAATCATGGCCCCAGTTCCGAAAAATCGATGACATTTTTGCAGAATTTGCAGATGATATACAAGTAAATATACAGCAAATACTGTTTGGTAACAATTTTTCGCCTAAAGTCGTTTTTATCTTCCTTTTTGTGTGTTTTACGGTCAGTCTGTAAAAATGGCGTACTCCGGGCGAAACATCGTTCCCAGCAGCGACGTTGGAGTCCAAGATGCATCCAGACATCCTCCCTATGCTGTCCCTGAACCATTTCTGTGGTGTTTCCATCATTTTCTGCCCTTTTCCTATGGACCAGACACCCTCCCCTCATCAGAGCAGGGGGTGCCTGGTGTAATGCTCGAGTCCTCCCATTGACTTCAATGGGGCTCGGGTGCTCGGCCGAGCACTCGAGCCTCTGGGGGTGCTCGGTCAGAGCACCCGAACACCCGAGCATTGGGGTGCTCGATCATCACTAATTGTTACTTAAATTTGTTGTCCATTGAAAACATTCATATTCCTATAGACTACAGTCCTAAGAAGTTGTAATTAATTAGTCCTGGAGTATTTATGTCTATAAAACTGTACAACATAGGCACTGATACCATTTTTCCAAAAAAAGCATATTTCCGTTTTTTCATTTTATCTTTATAATATTTTAATGTGGGAAATAATAACAGTGTTTTTAATAAACTCTACTCGTATCCTGTCATTATCAGACAACACTGAACTAGTCCCCTTTTTTGAGTGATTTCTGTACTCAGCAGCTTTGTACTGCGGTTGCTTATAAGTGAATAAATAATGTCCTCTTTTCTGTCTCCTTGTTTCCTTTGAGTTTGATTTGATTATTGTTGGGGCAGAGATATGGGTGGGGTTAAAGGCAGGGATATGGGTGGGGCTAGGTGTGGAAACTGGTGGCGAGTAACTTTTCAGGCCTGGCTAGTATCTCAGGATTTGAAATTTTGAGCCTTGATATATATATATATATATATATTTTTTTTTTTTTTTTTCCGTCACCTTAATAGGAATCTGGGAGATAAAATCAATTATGACATTTATCATTTGCAGCTGATAGATTAGCTGGCTATTAGCGGAGCTTGATGCAATTTGTAAGTAATGATTTATATGTCTTTTCAGGTGGATCCTTTTAAGTAACAGATCTTGCTTTACAAACTTCTATCAACTGTACTGGAGATGTGTTTGAGAAGACTTCCATTCATAACCGAACAGAAAAAGGTGGCCTTGAACTTCCCACTGGGTCTACTGGGTAGACTGGTGAAAGTTAATAAATGAAACGTGTTATTTTAAGGCATGAGGGGTATGAGAACATAAATGGAAAGAGCAATGAGGTGCTCAGAAATTATACAAAAACAATCTCTGCTTGAAAGGCTACTAGCCAATACTTTGTACTTCATGGCTGGTAGTCAATCCAGGTCCTCAAGAGCTACCAACAGTGCATGTTTTCAGGATATTGCAGCTGGAGCTCAGGTGGACGAATTAGTGGCTCAGTCCCTGTAATTGCCCCCCCCCCCCGTGCTCATTCAGGGATATACAGAAAACATTCAGTGATGGTAGCTCTTGAGGACCAGGGCTGGTTACTCAAAGTGTACTGATTAAAAATATAAGGTGGTACATATTATTCAGCAATTTTGCCCCTTCGCGACCAGCCACGCGCCACACTGCTGGTAGTTAAGGACCACAGGACATTCTTTTTTTGCATTTGATTCAGGGATCCCCAAGCGGCGTGCAGCCATGCAAGATCCCCTGAATTCGATGCCGTGATGGTCCTGGCACATTATTGGTCCTTTATGGGTTAATCTAGCATTATTATGACACTTTGTGGTTATTTCACATTCAGATTGGTTCATTAAATGAAGTGCGCCACCATGCATGTTATCACATGAAATACAAAAGGTATTTTTATGTGTTATTTAGCCTGTAGCTAACAGTATTATTAACATAGTAAATATTTGTTGCTAAATTCCAATTCTTTCACAGAATATACTACAGGAATGTACCTGTGTGATGTTCTTTGGGGTTTTCAATCTAATCAATCCTTTGTATGCAGTTAACATATGTTGAAATGGCACCAAGATGCTAGTTATCAAAACATATACAAATCCTAGCCATATAATTAATTTAACCCTTTGAGTGCCAAAGAAGTATCCAAGGCATTGTGTTGCAATGCTATGGGTACCTCTCCGACTCTAACCCCTTTAGCATATAATTACTTTAAGTACTATGAACCTATGGAACTATGGGTCAATTCTGGAACAACCCAACTGTACCTTAGCAGAAACTTCCCATTTATGTAAGTGATGTTTTAACCCCTTGAGTGCTAAAGACGTCTCCACACATTGCTTCTCAATGTGATGGAGAGTCCTATAGAATTAAAAGCTCAGATTAAAGGAATGGAAATTTGGGGGGATTTTTATTTTTCCCATTTAGAGCAAATAAAGTTTGGGGAAATGTTATTCCCCCCTTTTGATGCAGATGGTAAAGTCCAGAATTGTTGATATTTTTTTATGTGTATTATTTCCTATTGGCTTGATGCAGGAAGCTAGAAAGATGCAATTTTGGTTCAAAGCAACTGCATTGGGATTGGGGGGGGGAGTAAACCTTACCATTGATATAAGTAGTGATTTTTAGCCCCATGAACACAAGAGAGACCTCCAATGCTTTACAAATGTCAGAGACCTCTCTAGCATTCAAGGGGTTAAAAGCTCAGTTTAAAGGAATGGAAATTTGGGGGATTTTTATTTTTCCCCTACTGTGCAGTTTGTTTCTTCCAGAAATTACCCTTTTTAGCATCCAACGTGTAGCCCTGGTATCTTCTTCAGTATAATAGAAGACATTAAAGGGATAGTAATACTTAACATGTATAAAAATATATGTTGTAGTGTTTCTCCTTCTGAGTAAAACAAGGAAACTCCCACTGCTGAAAGGTGTTTTATTCAAATGTAATTACAGCTCAAACTTACATTTTTTAGGTGTAGTATCACAGTGGCCTGAAATTGTACAGTGACGCTGTTGCTTCACCATCCTATGGACAGCTCTGGTCAGTTGACCATAAATCTCCATAGAATGGAGTAGCAACAGCACCACCGTACACTTTCAGGCCACTGTGATACTGCACCTAAACATTTAAAGGGATAGTATTGCTTGAAATTATTTTATTTTATGTTGTAGCCCTTAAAAAAACATTAAAAATTATATAAGTCTTTTCTCTCAAACCTTTATGGTTTGGGAGATATTAGCAAATAAAGTTTCCCCTGGAGTGACGTCACTGCTCAAGCCTTCAGGTTTGGAATCCGGTCCCGGGACCGGCCAAAGCTCTTCAGCAGTGCCGAGATCACGATCTTTAAAAATAATTTCTTCATTGGAATGGTCTACAAAGTGTGCTTGCAAGCCAGGCACACTTTGTAGACAGTTCCAGTGGAGTAGTTCTTTTTAAAGATTGTGATCTTGGCACTTCTGCCTGCTGATCTGTGGACTGGATTCCAATTCTGTCCACTAGATGGCAGACTTGGCTAAAATAGCCAGGAAAAGGGAACTTTACTTGCTAATATCTCCCAAACCATAAAGGTTTGGGAGATAAGACTTATATCATTTTAATGTTTTTTTAAAGGCTACAATATAAAATAAAATCATTTTCAAGCAATACTATCCCTTTAAGTTTGAGCTGTAATAACTTTTGCTTAAAACACCTCTCAGCAGTGGGAATTTCCTTGTTTTACTCAGGAGGATAAACACTACAAAACATTTTATATATGTTAAGTATTACTATCACTTTAAGAAATGTATGCAGTGATCCTTACTTTATATATTGTCTTATATTCTGTAAATAAAAATGTGATTGATTTTTATAAAGAAATGATTTTTTTTTTATAAATATATTGCTATGTCCTTAAAGTAGAATGTAATTGTCAATCAAAAGCAGCTTATATAACTGGAAATCAATATAAACATGAGTAGAAATGAATATTGTTCTTGAATTTCTGGAAGATAGCATATGATTGTAATGAAAATAACTCTTAGAAACACTTGACTTCTGATATTATGAGAATGAATATGTAGATGGAAAAAGTGATTACGATACTAACTAAAAAGACATTTTTATAAAACTGTTTTATACCTAGATACTGAGGATCATGTATGAACAGTAATGTGCAAAGTGAGGTGCTCCAGCTGCTACTCACATCAGTAGAGGGGATGCCCCCTCTTGCCCCCACACATGGAAGCCCATATCTCCAGCTATTGTTGGACTATGAGTTACATCATCATCTGCCGGCTAACAGATTACTAAGGATGATGGGAGTTATCATCCAATAACAGCTGGAGGAAAGCTGCAGGTTTGATTAGATGTATCCATAACATCAGTAAACATTTAATTATTGGGGTTTTAAAGCACTGACTCTCTGCCTTATAGGAGCCGTATAATGTATATGGGATTTTCTGGGCAACTGGATAACCCCTCTGTTTGCCTTTGATTTAACTGCATTTTAAAGTTCCCTCATACTATCTTTACTCATTTAACTGCTAATTGCCTTGGTGCATTGTCTACTGGGGCCATTCTAAAAGAACACAAAGGGGAACAATCAAGTAGGACCTACTGGTCCATTCAAATTTCAGATACCAGCTGGGCTGGGGTGGCTGAACCAATACAAATCCCAGAAAGTGCTTAACAAATTAGATATATGATTAGATATGCATCAAGTTAAATATGTGCAATTCTGGAGCAAACCAACTGGATCATGGTTGAAACAGAGATTTCCCTTGATGTAAATGGAGATTGTAACCCCTCAAATGTCATGTGAAGCCTCATTTAAATCAACTGGAATTTGAAGAATGTTCATTTACTTCCCATGGTGCAAATGGTTTCCTTCAGAGTTGCACATCTTTAGCTTAATTACCAAGGCCCAAAGAGCTATATTAACTAGACATTTCAAAAAGATCTCTATGGTTAATAAATCATTCTGTTTAATATTTTTTTAATATACGTCCCATTATCATCATTACTAATAATAGATGAGTGTATGTTATGAAGCCTTGATGCTAGAATGTGAGTGTGCATTTCATAACTATCTCAGTTGTGTGCTTTTTTGGAGATGTAGCTGATAATCTTCACCACCTCTGCACATATGGCCTGATGACCAAGATAACTAAGCTACAGCAGAGTTAATGGGAATAAAATACCATAAGTTACTTTGTGTACAGTGGTTCATTAATATACATATTAGAAAACCACTGAAAGTAGAAACAAGAATTTAAAATAACTCTTTAACCTCGGAACCCTTTGAGTACCAGAGGCTTGAGCAATGCATTGCTTTAAATTGCGTTGTACATCTACCTGGTACTTAAAGGGTTATGGGGTTAATCAGCTTTTACTATTTTTATTTAGAAAGTCAGTAACTATAGCTAAACACAAATCTAAAATTGGCAGTATAATATTGCTAGACAATATTTTTTATTTACATGCTGTATGTTTTGTTAAGTACTAACCTTGTATTAAAACTGACATTTTATTTTGCATTGTTATACCACTGATACAGTTTTATTGTATACAATTGATAATGTTAGGTTGCTCTAGTAATGTAACAGTAGGCATGCAATATTAATAGTACACACAGAAAGATATATATGGCTCATTATTCTAAAATAAAATTCTCTATTCTAATGCTGAGCATGTCGGTGTGACCTCTAAATGTTCAAGGGCACCTGTCCCTAGTTGGACCTTCTAGACTATGAAAATTCTGAAGCATACCAACTAAACTATAGAGACAAAAATTCCCAAAATTCACATTGAGTTAAATCAGGCTTTTATCCCCTTTTGCTGCTATAGACTATTTCAACTGAAGGTGGTAGTACAGAGGGTAAAGTTGTTACCAGGCCTAGCATCTGAAGGAACCCATCAATCCCCAGATCCAACAGGTTCTAGTTATGTTCCTAGCAGAACATGTTTGTGTTATTGGGCCCATAAAATGTTTCCACCAGGACCAGGCCCATGACTAGCTATACCACTGATTCCAACACACTGCAAACCTCTCTTACCATTCAGGGGTTAAGTCAATGGGATTTTTTATCTGTTACTTGTGATGCAGTTGGTTTGCTCCAATATTGCTAATTTGGTGCTTCTACACAAGGCCCCTAACTATGTATACATTGATGTGCTCTACCTCTCTGTCATCCATGTTGGTAGTGTTTCTAAATATCAGCCCACAAGGTACAACCATTAACACTGTAGATTTTAAGCCTGCGGTTTTCTCTCTAGACACACCTCTAATCCATTGCTTCACAATGAGTTGGAAAGATCTCTATAATCTCCAGGGTTTGAAAGTGGTACCTACTTGAAAACAGATTGCTTAACTAGTGGGTTAGTCATTTATACTAGACTACCTGTACTCAGACAGAGATATATTTAAAAAACTGCATTGTTATTGGTCTCTTACTATTGTTTTTGAAACTTACTGCTCTATACAGTGCATCATCAGTTACCCAGTAAGGCTTTCTGCCACCAAGTTAAAAATGAATAAAGCTCAGTGTGAAAATTAGTATACCAAACAAGCTTGTTGAAGCCTGCTTAGGGCTGTATGTTCAAAAGACAGGTGGAGGAGTTGTGTGTCAAACCATTTTCACTATGGGGGAGAACTGAAAATTCCCATTGATTTAAACCCTTGAATGCTAGGCAGGTCTCCAACACATTGCTAGGCAATGCGTTGGAGACATGTCTAGCATTCAAGGGGTTGAACTCACCATTGAAATCAAAGGGAATTTTTAGTTATCCCCCTATAGTGCAAATAGGTTTCCTCAGAAGTTCTCCACTTGTGTTTTGAACATAAGGCCCATTTCTCCTTTTCCAATAGTATTTTCCTTTTTACACCTGCCTGCAGTTAAACCTATTTACTTAAAGGAGCAGTGAAGTTTTATTATGAGCATTGTATACACTGAAGCAATTTTCATATTGAATGAAACAAGGGTATGCCCGCTGCTGGAAAACACTTCTATACATCCCTCTATTTAACTATGTTTTTTCACAAATTTAAGACACAATGTACAGTATTACCAGTGCACTATTTGAATCTATAGCTTTGCATCCATATTTCTTGAAAAATAAAAAATATACAAGAAAAGAGCTGCACTACAAATGCATAGCTCTATTTTCAGATACATTTTAACCCCTTAAGGACCGGTGGTCCCAGGACTGGGTTTCGTTTAAGAACCAGATAGGAAAGTTCAGCGAGCAGGCACTCTGACTGATCAAGTATGCTGGCGTGCCCAATGGGGGTCTGATAGTTACCATTCCAGTCATGAAGAGGTCAATTTCAGACCCCACTACTACTCATATTGCGACCTCAGGAGAGCTGTGAGTAAAAAATATGTGACGTGCAACTTTAGGCAAGGACAGCGGTGATGGTCCTCACACGTCACTGGTCTTTAAGGGGTTAAACTGTGAAGAACAAAATATCTATTACTGATCACAAATCAGTCAGATTATAAAAGTATGTATTTTAGGATTAGTTCAAAGCCCCTTACCTATGGTGTTGTTTTGTTTATATAAAGTTAACATTTTATAATAGCAGAAGCTTGAAAACTTGTTTATGTATTTTTGTATTTGAATAAAATATATTTAACATGTTGAAAATGTTGTGTTTTGGGTTTCATTACCTTTAATTCAATATCCTATGTTGTAATGTATGTTGATGTTTGTAAGAAGCCATCATGCGCAGTAGAAACTGCCCGAACACACAGAATGCTGGGAGTTCTGTGCTGGGACCATTCTGTGCTTTTGGGCAGTCTCTACAGTGCATGACTGCATTGCTGGCAGGACGCAGAGCAGGACCGGTCTCTTAACCCTTTGAGTGCCAGAGGGGTACTTGCATACCTCTCTGGCACTCAAAGGGTTAACATCACCTGAACCTTGGCCCATGTACACAGGCTTTTACACTAGTTGTGTATAATTAGTAATATGTGAAATGAATTAAGAGTGATATATTTCCCTCTGTGCAGAGTAGGAAACTGCCTACTATTCCAGCTTTTGAGGGATGTCTTTTTACTGGGTAATTAAATAATAGACCAAGGGGAAGCAGTAGATATAGCGTATCTAGATTTCAGTAAAGCATTTGACATTGTCTCTTACAGAAGACTCATTACTAAACTGCAGTGTTTAGATGTGGATGTAAAAATAGTTGAAAGGATAAGGCAATGGCCGAGTGACAGGATACAGGGGGTGGTAGTCAATGGAGAATATTCAAAATAAGGTTGTGTTACTAGTGGGGTACCTCAGGGATCTGTACTGGGGCCCATTTTTTTTAATATTTTTGTTATTGATATTGCAAAAGGTCTTCAAGGTAAGGTATGCCTTTTTGCAAATGATATACAGAACAGGAAAGACATTCCTGGGGGGAATAAGCTAAATGACAAATGATTTAGGTAAATTAGAAAAATGGACAAGATTATGTCAGCTGCAGATTAATGTTGATAAATGTAAAATGCACTCGGGACATGAAAATCAAAAGACAGTATATAGTATTAAGGGTACTGTGCTGTCAGAGACAACAGAGGAAAGGGATTTCATAGTAACTATTTCAGATGACTCAAAGGGGAACTCTCCTCATATACAGTAATACTTAATTCAGTCTTTGTCCTCAAAACAGGTTGAATCATTGTTTTTTTTTTTTTTTAATTTATTTCAAATCACAAACTTTATAGAAAATAAGCTTCTAAAGTGTTACCGCTTGGTGTCACATCAGGCCTCTCTGCAGTACAACTCGGTACCACAGGCTGTCTTCCTGACAGCACGCCAGGTCACATGGAGGATTCCATCACCAGACAAGGAGGAGGGAACGAGGCACAACAGGGGGGGAGAAGAGGAGAAGATAGACAGCCTGCGGTACAGAGCTGTACCACAGAAAGGTCTGATGTGATGTCATGTGGCAACAATTTAGAAGCTTATTTCTCTGTAAAATTAGCAATTTGAAAGAAAAAAAACTTTTCAACCTGTATAGGGGACAAAGAATTAAATAAGTATTACTTTATAGGAGATGTGAGTTCCCCATTAAAGGGAGACAGACATTGTAACAAAGCGGTGGGGAATGCAAGGACGGTACTGGATTGTATAGCATGGGCAATAGTAGCAGAAAAAGGGAAGTGGTCATGCCACTGCACAAATCTCTGGTTAGACCTCACCTAGAGTATTGTGCACAGTACTGCAGACCCCATCTCCAGAAGGATGTAGATACTCTAGAGAGAATTCAGATAAGGGCTACTAAAATGGTGACTGGTTTACCGAAAAATAAATATCAGGATAGACTAAAGGATCTGAATGAGTATAGCTTGGAGGAGAGAAACAAGAGAGGGGATATGATAGAAACATTCAAATACGTGAAGAGATTCAACAAAGTACAGGAGGGAAGTACATTTCAAAAGAGTATACATGTTAGGACAAGAGGTCATAGTCTAAAACTGGTTTAGAGGTAATGTAAGAGTTTTATTTCATTGAGAGGTTAGTAGATAAGTGAAATAGGCTACCAGCAGAAGTGGTAGAGGATAATTCAGTGATGGAATTTAAGCAGGCATGGGATAGGCATAAGGCTGTCCTGAACATAAAACAAGACAAAGGACTAAATAAGGTTTGAGATTTTTACAGTAGGAAAATGGGCAGCCAAGATGGCCGAATGGTTCTCATTTGCAGTCAAATTCTATGTTTTCTATGTGCTGGAGACTGGTAGAGTAAAAATGATACCTTCATTGACTTACTATCATTTTACTCTTTCAGTCTCCTTTTTTTCTATGGCTAACACTGTACCAGCTTTTACATACTTTAACTGTGCTGGACTTTTCAGCTGAGTAAATAGTCTATTTCCACTACTGAGTGATGCTTCAGTCAATAGTTATTACAGAGCAAATTTGCATTTTTTCATTTAGAGTTTGTGTTCATGATTTTTTTCAGCCAGGTGTCTGTTGCTATTACAATTACAGTCTGTGAAGAGCTGAGTATCACAGACACAAGAGTTCTATAAATGGCAGCAGGAACAGCACCACCTATTAGCAAACTATCATGCTATTAACCACAATGTAACTCTTGTTTTACTAAACAGGAAAAAACACTACATCTCTGTTACACACACACACACACACACACACACAATTAAGGTTTACCTCCCATTCAATCTCTTCATTGGCAGAGACCTTGCAAACTCATTATTTGGTGAGCATTGAAGAAGTTAACTAATAACCCAGAAAGTGGTATATAAACCTGAATATAAATCAGGCACCCTAAACCAGGAGTTGGTATCTGGACTTGCTCTGGCCATATCTTCAGCTGAGGCAGCCCTCAAAATCTGTTGCTGCAGGAAACTGCCTACTCTTTCTAATGGGAAATCCAATCCTGATATCACATCTTTATTGGCTGCTGAAATAGTGGGCTTTGCCAAACTCAATTTGACTTCTATCACGATGCTAATGAGGTCACCATCACATTAAATATCAATGTGTTTTAGACATCTATAGCATCCATGTGAATAAATATCTGTTTCACTCCTGAAGGAGGTATGACAAAAATAATAAGCATTTATACAACTACTTATTACTAGAGGTGGGTGAAAAGTGGGGAAAATTTCCCTCATAACTTTGAGAAAACGACAATTTTTCGCTTTTTTCATGAACGTTTTTTCCTTTTTGCCAATGCAAAATGTTCCTCCATTTCACCTATTTTACCAAATTATTTGCTGATATTTCCTATAGGTGCTACATTTTCCACTGCAATATTACTTCTTCTAAGGGCTGCAGTAGAGGAATAAGTAACTGAAAGTCAAAGTTGTGAGTCCTACAGGAACATATACCTTCAAAAATGTGTTAACATGCACAGTGTATTTGTCCTTCCTTCTTAAGTGACACTGGCACATATTCATGATGATGTCAAGAGATAAAAAAATACATCCTACAATGTGGCAGATGTGGATTGTAGTGGTGGTGGTGGGGGGAGTGGCTGGTATGGTGTGATTTGTATATGTTTATAGTTTTTACCATTGTCATGTTTGCATCAAATCACTATCCTTCTTCTTAGACTATTGACACACATTACTTTTCTCTCATAGCAGTGGTCCCAAGTGGGGTAGATGGTGGCAACCCTTCTTCACATCCCTCCTCCACCTTCTTGTCTGTGCTGCTGTTAATATATTTGTCCTGGCTTTGTTTGTCATGTGTGGTTTCTGCTATCTGATACTCAGATGGTAAGAGATGTTGGTTCATTTTTAAGAATGTTAGTCTCCCAACATTGCTGCTTGGTAGCTGTGTCCTGCAGTCATTGACCATGTAAACAGTTGCACTGAAACCCCTCTCAGACTCAACACTTGCTGGAGAATAACTTAGGGTTTCAACTGCAGTACGTGTCAATGCTGGCCACGCATGCTGCTTTGTTTGGCAGTATTCCATGCGGTCATTGTTTCTGCCAAGTATGCAGGAACCATCTCACATGCAGTGGGACCATTTCTAGGAGCTACACAGTGTTCCTGTGTGTCAGTTACCAACCCGTACTCAGGAAGCAAATCCCAAAGAGATGTGGCGCCACCACCACCACTACCAATGTTGGATTTTTGCCACCTCTACTGAGACCCATGAATTGCCTTTTGCTCTGAATGGGGGTATTCTGGTTGATGATATAGCTGCTTCTTCTGGTTGAAATGCTTTGCTGCCTTCCTTTTCACTATACTGTCTAAGGGTGAGATGTTCAGAAAGTGGCGGTAACTGAAATTGCCATGATCCGTCAATTCTCAGACATGTTTCTGTAATTTTTTGCATCCAATTTCGCCATCTCCGTCAAAGGGAAAAAGCCGTCTTAAAAGTGGGTGTGGTTTAAACTTCCATCATAATGTAAGGTATTTTCAGAAAAAATATTCATTTGAACGTAATTTTTTTTGTCTGATTAACGTCATTTGTTCCCAACATAATAAAATTAGTCTAAACTTGGAGAAGAAAAATTTGTTTCAAAGACAAAAAAAAGTCTTTGTTTCTTTGAAAATTTTCATTTCAAAGACAAAATCAAAGACAATTTTTAAGATCAGAATTTTTAACGGCAATGTACAATGAGATCTTCTTACCGTCATTTTTAATTCTTTCGATGAATTTTCAAACGTGGCAGATTTACTTCTGAAAATATTGTCTTTCTTTTACCACCAACTCATGATCCGACAAGATTTTCATTGTGATGACTTTTTCAACATCTTGCCCTTATAAATCTTTTTTGTGCCCTCACTTTCTCCCTCATCCTCCACAATGAAATCCTCCACTCGATCAATATTCCTTGACAGAATCCGATTCCTCAGAGAGTTGCTGCTGATCCTCATGACTCCTTGTGGTGACAAACTGCTGATGGTCCTTTGGCAGAAATACAGAAATTTTGTGTTTGAAGCGGGGTCCAACGAAGTGGCAAGAATGTATTTCTCATTGCTTTTAATAGACACTATGTGAAAATCTTGTACAAAGTATGCTAACATGTCATTTACCAGCTGGTGCATGTCTGTGTTGCCATTATGGTAAGAATTCTCAGCCATGGTCCTCATTTTTTTCTGCAATAAAAATATCAGTGGTAGAATTTCACTAATCCCTGCCCCAATGCGACTCACCAGCATGCTTGCCTCCTCAAAGGGTTTCAGCAACTCACATACATTGCACATTAGTTGCCATACATCACACATTATTTGCCACTGGCCAGGTGACAAAGATGCTCCCTCCAAAGCCTTCCAGTTTTCCATGGTGTACTCACTAATGGCCCTATTCTACTCGTACAAATGCTATAGCATGTACATTGTGGAATTCCACCTGGTAAGGACCTCCATTTTCAGCTGGAAATGGGGCAGGTTGTTACGCTCTTGTATGTATCAGCAGACACAAAACCAACTTTTAAGGAGCAGGGTACAACCTATTACTATATCACCTGATCTAGCTTACTTAAAACATCTATAGCTTTGTGGGACCGTCTATCAAAACCCTGCATGTTGATGTGGAGTGACTATGGTATGGGCTATCCTGCTGCTGCTGCCACCTTTTAATCACACTGCCAGAATCAGAAGCACAGTTTCTGGCTCTTACCTGATGCTGTAAGCTAGTGTTGTCCACTGTTGGTGCTGGGGGGAGGGAAACCCAGTGAGAAGTCACAGTCATATAGTCTGTGCTCTTCCCTCTTCTCAACATACGGTATCTGTTCCCAGGTGGATTTTCTTGCCATACGCACTTTTCAGCCCTTTGCCCACCACACTAACCACCTGCTTGTACAATTCAGGCACAGCCATCCAGGAAAACTAACTGCGGCTTAGGATATTCCAGAGTGGAGCTACACATGATATCAGTTCTATGAAACCTCAGTTTTCTACAAAAAAATACGGCAGTATGTCCACTGCCAACATCTTGGCAACCTTGCCATTCCACAGGTGTACTCTGGGATTGTTTTTGCAGGATGTGGCAGAAGAAGCCTGGAACTTTATTGCTTTAACAACATGACTGGAGGAGGTGGTGGTGGTAAAGTCAGCATGTGTGAGCAGTCTATGACTCTTGCCATCTCATCATCACACTCCTCTGCAGCAGGAGCCATAGATGTTTTTTGGACTGAACTAACTGTTGGCACTGGCAGTAGTACAATCTCTGACACATAAGTAACTTCCCTATTTCTTTTTTTCTGCCCCAGAGCCCTGGGGACTTTTTAAAGTGCTTCTGCTGCTGCTGCTAGTTGTGGCACCTTTGGCCTGCTGACAGTGTGTCTCCCAGTGAGAACTGTGGTTATACTTCAGGCAGGGTCTCATAGAGGAGGTGCCTAGGTCTGATCCTGCTTTCCCCCTATTCACGTGCTTTTTGCACAGACATCAGATAGCAACATGCTTAGCTTGAGGATCCTGAGTGAAGTATCTCAATACTGTGGACTTCATGGACTGATGGGTTCCTGAGGTGCTGCTGCTGCTACTACTACTACTGGGGCTAGATGTTGATGCAATTCTACTGCCACTATTACTAGGTGTCAAAGGTGCAGCATTTACAGCAGAAGCAGCAGAGGCACTTGTCATATCTAACATTGTGGCTGTTAATAACCTGTGCTGCCGTTATTGTTGCTGCTGCTGGGTACTCAAAACAGGTGCATGGCTGAGTGAATAGGGTGACTGTGTACCGTCTGAAATCTGTGCTTGTCCAAGGTCAGACTTTCCAATGGTTTTCTCAGACAGTTTATAGACAGACACAGTGCTCCTTTTCAGTCCTGGAAGATTCAGCCTGTTCCTTTCTGCTAACTTTATTGCCAACTCATCATGATCATCACGCTCAACTTCATCTGTATCTGAACAAGAGAAGGATGCTGGAGGGATATATTATAGATCTGTATCATCATCAGTCATCATTAGATCCCCCTCTAAGCTTTTACATGTCTCAAACTATTTATTTTTACTTTTACTGTAACAAAGTTCGCTACTGCTTTGATGACAGGTGTTTTGGTGGTTGTTTGTCTCACTATCTGAAAGAGCAGGCGGTTCAGCTGCTACACCTTCCTCTATTATGCTATTGCCATCATTAACACTTGAATGTTACTTGTCGTCTTCATTCTTTTTCTTACATGGTTCTTTATTTGTACTGGCACTGGTGGTGCTGGAAGTTTTACTGAGACTTGACGATCTGCATCATCCATTGGAGTAGAGGGATCATCATAATTTATTGCACAAATTGCAGCAACCATTGCTACAGTCAGATTTTGAACTACTACTTTACTCTCACATCCCTGCAATGCTCCAACCTTCTCCCTACCCCTGCCCCTTGTGCTTTTGCTTGATATTACTCAACTACTCTGTGTGTTTTTACTGTACAATACACAACATAACTGATGTCGTATGATATCTTGCCTAAGCCCAGTAAGCTGTCTGTCACTGTCACCTGATATATTTAGTTCTTTGTTTATTTCATTTCTTTTTTTTTTCTTTAAGTTGTCCATCCATCTTATCACTGTCACAGTCTGTCCAAAAATTATAACTGAAAAACAAAATCAACAACTTCTTTCCTCAGACATCCCCACCCAGTGCAGAGACAATAACAGCAAGATCAGCAAGCAAATGGGTCCCCAGCTGCCTGTGTCTTGCCAGTCAGTCACGTGGAATTTTGGGGTCAACCTCCTTCCTCCCTTCTTTTCCCCAGATTGCCCAACTGTTTCTCCTAATACAGGGAACAAATGTCCTACCTAAAATATTCCCTAACCTAAACTTCAATTCCTCTGACTTCTCTAGCTCAAACACCGTGCTGCTTTCTCCTCTCACAAACACAGAATGGCATGCTATGAGAGCCTGACACCCTTTTATATGGCTGTAGAAAACAAGGGAAAACTTTTGTGTGGTGGATAAAAAATTTTCTTCTCATTACTTTCAATGCACAATGAGCTAGGCGAAAAAAATGGTAAAAAGCAGAAAAACTGCACTTTTCGCAGGAAATTATTCACCAAGCAGGAAGTGCCATTATTTGTCGATTTCAGTTTGAGGTGAAAATTTTCACCCATCACTACTAGTTACCACTAAGATAAGCATGTTGGTTCACTCTTTTCAACTGTGTAGGCCAGTGTGGGCATCCTGAGTCCTTCCAGCTGTCGAGGACTACACCTCTCATCATACACAGCCAGCCATTGGGATGCAGGGAAGAATCATGATTAAGCTAATTCTGCCAATCCAGGACAAGTACAAATGTGACCATTTCCTTAAATCCAGTAAAGGCAGATAATTGCCCAGTAAAGATGAAGGAAGTATCCCTGCCTGGTACAATTTCTCAGAGAAATGGGAGCTGACAGTATTTCATTAACCCTGACTGGATTAAGAATTCGAGACCCAATCCTATATATATTAGAGTCTCCTAATCAACCAGATACAAATCCTGCACAAATGATAACATATCAGTAGTGGCATAATCCACAAGTACCATTCAAAAGTGAATAAAACATTCTTCAGGGGAGATGCACTAAGGTATGATAAAAAGGTGATAAAATGGAGATAACTTCTAAAGTGATATCACTTCTCCAACTCATGTTTAATAATATGAAGCTAATGTACTAAGATTTATCCAACTTGAAAGATCTTAGTGCATAGGCTCCCTAGAATAACATAGGAATTGGAGAAATGATATCACTAGAAAAGTAATTTCCAATTATCACCTCTTTATCACACCTCTGTGCATAACCCCCTTCATGTTGTCAGAACGCTATGATCGTGCTCTGACACAAGGCTATCAGCGCTTGATACAGGCCCACTCTGCATGGGTATAATAGGCCTGTTGGTGGGCCTCACAAAACCTCCGGCAATACGTGTCCGGTGTGATGGCGCACTTGATCAGCAGCTGCCTCCACAGAGTTGGAGCTGTCCTCATCTGGGACAACTTGATAGGCCTCCACAGTCCTACCAGTCAGTCTCGCGGCCAAAAGGGTGACCCAATCCTGTGAGTTCACACTGAACAGCCTGCACTGACGTTCAAAGTCTTGTAAAAAAACATCTATGTCCCCAGTGGTGTCATCAGATATTTTAAAAGTTTGCTGAGTGACCCAAAGACCGGTCTACTTCCAATCACAATGGGGCTCACTAGCCGGAGTAGTGAGGCTAGGATGGCTCTGGTTTAGTTCAGCCAGGTTATCACTTTCTGTAGCCTCCAGAATGCGAAGCACAACATCTGGAGATGGATTAGGTCCAAAGAAAGCCAACCGCCATTCCACTTTCTGTGAGACTTTGAGACTGATTTCCTGGAGTCTTTGGCATGCTCTCCAGGTGATCCAATATGCTAGACCAGGGACTCGGGTTAGAGTCCCTGGGTAGGTCAGTGTTCCGGGCCAGCTACACAATCTCCGCATCCATCTCCAGGAAAGCAACAATGAACTACGTTATTTTAAGTTCAGTTGTGTTACCTACTTGTTGTGTCACTATATCCTGCAGCGTGGTTATGGAGAAATGCTTGTAAGCATCAGCCATCCTTCACCAGCTATATCCCAGGTGGTGGTTTGGATCACAGGAGAGAGGATCCCACTGCTGCCACCAGTGTAACAGAAACCCAAGATGCTGACCTGAATGTGCTGGAAGACTACTGTGTGTCAGGTCATGTGCTATAGAAGTGGCGGACACAGGCTGGATCGACAGGATCTGTGGGAGTGACAACTTTACCTCAAGGTAAAGAGTATGACATGCGCAGTCCATCTACCCCTGTCTGGGCATCACTGGGTAAGCTTTTGCTTGACTGTTTATGCCTAACCTAGAAACTTATTTCAAAAAGGGATTATACAACGTTTAATATATCAATGTAGAGTGCACATTGAGACCACATCTTGTTGGGACGATAATTCTGCTTTAAGACTAGATGAAAGCCACTTTTGTCTAAAACAAAGATAGGGATTGTTTTATGTAAAGATAGTGGCTTTTTTTGCCTTAGGGACTGTGTAGTCAGATACTGTAGATGCTGTCAAATAAGTATTAATGCCTTTTAGTACAGAATGAAGAATGGATGAAAATGTTTACCCCCCCCAAAAATAAAATGAGAAAAATGACACTTTTCTCCTTCTCCTTTTAATTCAGACAAAAGGGGCAATTTCCCCCCCATTTTCCACTGCAAACCAAAAACCAGACATACTGATCCCCATACATATTCCATAGTAGCCAATGAACAGATGGAACTCACTATTATTTAAAAATGTTTCATAACCACTGCTATATCCAAAACCACTCATAATGAGTCCAGCTCCCCTGAAGGAAAAAAGTCAATTCAGGAATAAGCATTATCAATTAGGAGAAGAATCCTCTCCAAAACTGGAGATTCCCAAGACAAAGCTTCTGTGGTCAGCAAGGAAATTATAAGGCCACTGGATGGCAAAGGACAAGAACATGAAGTCAAAGTTAATGTTGCATTGGTTGAGAAAGCCACTGCAGATCAAAACATCACCAGTGCAGTGGAGAAGCACTTCCAAAGGTAGAGAGGCCAGGGAAGCCGGAGCAGAGTTGATTGTGGCACAGGAACTAGAGCAGTTGCTGCAGCCGTCAAATGCATACAATCAAGCCAACCAAGTAGAGTCTGGAGTATATTCAGCTTTTGAATAAGGCTAAGAGCTAGTTGGTGCAGCTGATGAAGAACATTCACATTTCCATCATAATGGACAGATGTCAGAATGGTTTGCTCATCACCTGCTACAGATGGGTCTGAGCAGAACTGTAGTTGTACTCATAGTGGCAGGAGGTGGGCCAGAGACCAAATGACCAGGATCCTAGATTGATAAGCATAATGATCAAGGACAATATGTAATAGTACGTAGTTGAAGGTTACAAGGCAAGGTATGGGTCACAAATATAGCAATATATAGCAGGGGTCACAAGCATAAATCTAGGCAGACAGCAGGCCAGGGTCCAACATCCAAGGAGGGCCCATTTGCCCCAGGGACCAATAATTTTAGTTATGCCTCTGCGGAAATATTTTTATGTTCAGGGACCCACAAATGTTTATATTGGAGCACTCCAATTACTAATAATAATAATCCCTTGTATATGTTCCTAGAAAATAGAGCAGAGAGCTTGCCAATGGCTGGCAAGCAATTTGCAATTTTGTTAAATCACAACTTACAATATAGTTTCAAACTGGTCTGTTAACAGTGGTCCTTTAGACGACATAGTGAAGATCAACACAATGTCTGTGTCAATCAAGAAAAACAAGAAATATAGTGTATTTTTAATATGCAGGGAAATGTACAAATAACTAAGTTCATAAAAAGACGAAGAATTTCTAGAATAAAAAAAAAGTTCACAACTGACTATGAAGTACCATTTAGCATAGTACAAATCTTTGCTAGTTTTATCCTGACCTAGACCGCAACCATAGGTTAATAACAGACTAATTAATTACAGTACATTACAGGTAAAAATGGAGTGTTTGGGTAATAGAAATTGAAAGTAAAGTGCAAGGCATATAGGGATAAGAAGGGTAAGGGAGAAATATGAAAATAAATTAGATGAAATGTAAAATTGGAATAGGGGATTGGTTAGAGGATGGCAACAGAGGATGAACATAGAGTACAAGAAGGATGAAGAAAGAGGCAAAAGTAGGTGCCGACTACATTGTAAATGTTAAAACGTGTAACATAAAAAATATACTCACATAAAATAAGTCAACAGTCTGACAACCATCAAGCAGTAAGGAGTATATGACTCATATTTTATACACTACATAAGTTTTGACATATACAGTGTAGTTGGCACCTCCTTTTGTCTCTTCTCTTTGTTTTGTGAAGGATTCTTGGCTATGGTACATAGGATAGGGGTTATTTATTCTTCACAGAGCCATGTACAATGAAGATTGTTTCTGGAGCTGTAATTTTGACCATGAATTTTGCTATTGAACACTGGTTAATTAGTGATAGGCCAAGGAAGTTAACCTTGTGTGAAATGAGTATCAAGAATGAGTGAAGGAATCAGTTTTCAATTTACCAACCAGTGCACAGAAACATTGATCCATTTTGTCCATTTCAGAATTTACTGATCTCCTATTAAATGAGATTGTTTATATGGTATTAAATGTGAGGTATGTCTAAATTTAATAGTGGAGGGCAAATATGTCTTTAATGGGTTTGTTGCAAACTTGAACTTAGGCTTACTCACCACTCACCACTCGCCTGTATAGATTGGGAAGAAGATGTTCTTAACAACTTGATTATTCATACTGGAAATAAATGTTGAAAGATAAAACTAGATACAAGCTAATCCTATTCTTAGGTGCTGCATCCAAAATGCATATTGGTGTGTCACTGTGGCACTGAAACCAAGATTATGTTTCAAAGCATGTCATATGCTAAATGAAAAATGATTTGCTATTCTTAAGGATATAGAACTCCTGCTGCCCAATGTACTTATTAATTCATAGCATGGTAAATGAACAATGAACACATGACCCTTTAAATCACATTACCAGCTAAAGCACATCAGGTTAATCGTCTTTCTTCTTTAATAGTCACTCTCACATGTATACTATACATGATATGTTCTGTTCTTTGTATTTGTAATTCATTTTATTTGTTATTCTTTTTGTGACAGTGACTTAGTATTTAAGTATGTATGATAATTTATTTCAATATATAAAAAAACAATTAGAAATTGGTTGGAAATCGAGCGCCTTCACTGTACAAAGTAACCCCCCATTTAATTATAGATTATTCTGTTCCAAAGAATTCTTAAGCTTCAAATCTTGTCTATAAGAAAAGTCTTTCACAAACCTAATTATGGAGCTTCATGATGTGAATGAAATTGTCTGTGAAGACAACAAGATTCTTAATTTGCTGAATAATGTGAATCAGGACAAAGAATGGGCATTACTATACACAGCATTAGGAATAGTTTCCTGTCACCTAATAAAGATCTTTAAGTGTTTTCATAGGGTTGCAATTTGATACAATCATTCAAGGACAAGGGAAGGTTGAGATATAAATGTTAAGTGCATCACTGAATGAAAATATACAGTATTCATATAAGAGACATTTCATTTGACCTTGGTATGTTTTTAATTGGCCACTTCAGTTTCAATACCTAATAAAATAAAGCTCACATTGACCTTGGTAATAGGCCAGGGCAGTAACCTTCATTAGCAAAGACTTTCTTTCTCAAATGAATGTATATTTGTGTGTGTACAATATAAATTGTACTTAAAATCCACTGACCTTGTGGATGAGACTGTTAATGCAGCAAAAAAAAGTTATTGGTGGGAACTTTGGAATTACTTAAGAATCAAACATTTTCTCTCCCTCCCAGACTTTGTGTCATGTTTTAAAAGCCCATTATCATGCTTTGAGAAACTTTTCCTTTCCCCAACAAGAGCAAAAAACAGTCATTGGTGCTCCTTACAATTTGCTATCGCAACATGGCCCTATAATGAAGCCTCCTTACGCTTTGACATGGGAAAAAGATTTGAATTTGACACTTACATCAGATGAATGTATAAGATATATAATAGCATACACACTTCCTCTATCTCCACCAACCTAGTGGAGATGAATCTTAAATTACTCACCCGCTGGTATTACACTATAGCTAAACTAAACACTGTTTTACCTCTGATTCCCGCTACATGCTGGAGATGTAAGAAAGATAGAGGTACCCTACTCTATATCTGGTGGTCGTGCCCCTTGCTTAAGTCCTACTGGTCGAAATGTATAGCTCACATCAACAAACTATTAGATGTTGAGCTGATTCCAGATCCTTGGCAGATACTTTTATTCAGAGATCTCCCCTCCTGTGATCCACCTAGGAGGATATTCCTCTTCACTATGCTTAATGCTGCCAAAGCTCTTGTTCCCTTGCGATGGAAGTCACACTTGCCTCACTCCTTTGTAGACTGGCTTACTAAAGTTGAGGAGCACTTGCTTTACACTAAATTAACTTGGATGCACCGAAAGCAAGTCCCCACAGCTTTTACTCACTTACTGTCTCTTTGGTTCAAAATCAGAGAAACTCTCCCAACACATGTCTTGAATAGCTCACAGGTTCCGATATAGATCGCAATAGTGAATTACAGTCAACACTCCACAGCACTGCTACCTCTCATTCTCCCATCATGATTATTATTATTACTGACTGCCACTCTCTCTCTCTCTCTCTATCCCTCTCTATCTACATCTCTCTCTCACTCTCTCTCCCTGTCGTCTTGTCCCTCTCTCTTTTTCTTTATTTTTCTTTTTCCACTCTCTAATTCTCCTTTTCCTTCCATCCTTTGTCCGCGTTCACCCCTTCTCATCTCTCATCACTTTTTTCCTCATCCCCTCTCTTGACTCCCCTTCCAGGTCCTTTCCCTTCTCCTCCACCCTCTTGATTTTTCCCTTTTTCTTCCTGCTCTTTTCTCCTCCTCCTTTTTCTATGGTTATTTACCTTTTCTATTTCTCCCTCCGTCTCTCTCATCCTCCCCTGCTCTATACTTTTCATCCTTGTCCTTCTCCATGTTCCCACCATCCCGCCCTTTCCCCTGCCTTCCTCTGCAAAATTAGTTGTTATAATATAATAATAACTAGTATTTATATAGCACCTTTCTCCCAGTGGGACTCAAAGCGCTTTCAGAGCATGCTCTTGGAATTAACCAAATCGGCAGCTGAAATAATAGGTGTTATTATTACCCAATCAATGGTACTCATTTTATCGACCTCGGAAGGATGAAGGGCTGAGTTGACCCCACTGGGAATCGAACCTGCAACCTTGAGGTTTGAACAGGCTCCATAGTCAGGGACTTTACCATTGAGCTATCTCACCAGCTTCGCTAGTTGTTCAGCATTGTTTTGCTGCAAGTTCAATTCATTGTACCTCAGTAAGCCTGTGTTGTACGGGTTCATATTCTTTGTTCTCTGTCATCTAAAAAACATATGTTGTACACAATTACTGGAGATGTTATACTCGGAATCCCTGTATTCTTCTTATTTTGTTACTCACTACCTAATTTGTAATGTACTTTCTATTATTCTGTACCATGAACAACTCAATAAAACTTTTCGAAAAAAAAAGTTATTGGTGACAACTTTTTTTTGCGTTAAAGCAAACATTTCTTTTTTTACATGGGAGTTGTAATTATAATTTTTTATGGACTTAATCTACCATATTCTCTTTATTATAACAAAGGTTTGGTTAGTAATTGATCTTTAAACAAAGGCAGCAATTACTATATATCTCCAGCATTTCTTTTAGACACAATTTTCCTGCGACTGGTGATGGTCATCTGAAAGGTGTAGCAATAGCCAGTGTAGCCACCAGGCAGATTTTCACAATAATTATCTAATCATTTAATATCACATCACAAAACCCAGTCTTTCTGGGATGCATGTTCACATCAGTCCTCTGATCCTTTTATAGTACAAACTTTAATTGTTCTGTCAAAATTCTTGGCATATTGTCCACTATTTTAGTGAACTGAAGAATATATTAGCTCTTTATAAATAAAAGATAATAATCAGGTCTGGATTAAGTCTCATGTGTCCAATTATACATCACAACCACCCACCCTTTCACTTAAACAGTCCCTATGATGAACACTGGTAGGGTAAATGGAAGGGCAATGAAGCTCTCAGGAGTTGCAGGGGGAAAATCATGTACCTTTTGTGAATTGTTCTATGAAAAAAATGAAAAGAGAGGTTTTATGAAAAATATGTAAGGTTGAAATAGTACAATATTTCATATATAAGGATGGGTAAAACTTTTTGCCTCAAAAGAGCAAAATGTGAAAAATGTTCACTTTCCATTCTGGAAATTTTCTATGAAAAGCAGGGGCATTTTAATGTATATACATGTACTCTACATTCAACAAGGGCCTCCAGTTTCAGGGATCCTCACTCTGGGCTTCCAACAATCCAATTTTTACTGAATTTGGTTGGATGGCCAGTGAGGATTGAGGCAGTTCTAGGTGCATAGCATGTAAATGTTGATGATTTTCCCACAAATGTGTCCAATTATACATCACAACCACCCACCCTTTCACTTAAACAGTCCCTATGATGAACACTGGTAGGGTAAATGGAAGGGCAATGAAGCTCTCAGGAGTTGTGATTTTCCCACAAATGTGTCCAATTATGCATCACAACCACCCACCCTTTCACTTAAACAGTCCCTATGATGAACACTGGTAGGGTAAATGGAAGGGCAATGAAGCTCTCAGGAGTTGTAGGGGGGAAATCATGTACGTTTTGTGAATTGTTCTATGAAAAAAATGAAAAGAGAGGTTTTATGAAAAATATGTAAGGTTGAAATAGTACAATATTTCATATATAAGGATTGGTAAAACTTTTTACCTCAAAAGAACAAAATGTGAAAAATGTTCACTTTCCATTCTGGAAATTTTCTATGAAAAGCAGGGGCATTTTATTGTATATACACGTACTCTACATTCAACAAGGGCCTCCAGTTTCAGGGATCCTCACTCTGGGCTTCCAACAATCCAATTTTTACTGAATTTGGTTGGATGGCCAGTGAGGATTGAGGCAGTTCTGGGTGCATAGCATGTAAATGTTGATGATTTTCCCACAAATATATAGAAAGGAAGAGTAAGGCAACAACTAAACTTTTCTATGAAAAGCAGGGGCATTTTATTGTATATACACGTACTCTACATTCAACAAGGGCCTCCAGTTTCAGGGATCCTCACTCTGGGCTTCCAACAATCCAATTTTTACTGAATTTGGTTGGATGGCCAGTGAGGATTGAGGCAGTTCTGGGTGCATAGCATGTAAATGTTGATGATTTTCCCACAAATATATAGAAAGGAAGAGTAAGGCAACAACTAAACTTAACGATCCTTAATCTTAACCTATATTTGGGGGCTCCATTCATAATTATGCTGGGGCCTTAGGGATAGGGATGGGTGAAATGTTTTGCCTCAAAAGTAAAACAGGAGGAAAAATGGCACTTCCCGCTAAACAGGAAATTTGTAGGAAAAATATTTCACATTTTTTATTCTTCCCACCTAACTCACTGCATTGAAATCAATGGTAAGAATGTCTGTTGGAGTGCCTCAAGGATGAGTACTGGGACCCTTGCTCTTCTCAATCTACACTGCTTCCCTTGGAAAACTAATAAACTCCTTTGGGTTTCACCATCATCTCTATGCTGATGACCCCCAAATATATCTTTCCTCCCCAGACCTCTCCCCTTCCCTCCTGTCCCGAGTATCTAACTGTCTGTCTGCTCTGTCTTCCTGGATGTCCTCCCGTCAACTCAACCTGAACCTTGGCAAATCTGAACTAATTCTCTTCCCTCCATCTACAACCAGCCTTATGCCAAATATTACCCTCACCGTTAACAACACTACAATCACACCAACCCCTACAGCACGCTGCCTGGGGGTCACATTTGACTCTGCCCTATCCTTCATTCCTCACATCCAGTCAATCTCCAACTCATGCCGCCTCCACCTCCGCAACATCTCTAGAATCCGACCCTTTCTCACAGAAGACACTACCAAAAGTCTAATCCAAACACTCATCATGTCCCATCTTGACTACTGTAACTCTTTACTAATTGGCCTTCCTCTCACCCGACTAACCCCACTACAGTCCATAATGAACTCTGCTGCAAGACTAATATACCTCACTCATCGCTTCTCTAACACCAAATCCCTCTGTCAATCCCTACACTGGCTCCCATTACCATACAGAGTCAAATTCAAAATTCTGGTGCTAACTTATAGAGCCCTCACTAACACCACACCCCACTATATTTCATCTTTCATGTCCATATATACTCCCGCCATCTTCGCTCTGCACACAGCCTTCTGCTCTCCACAGCTCTTATCACATCCTCCCACTCCCTCCTACAGGACTTCTCCCGTGCTGCACCTCGGCTCTGGAATTCCCTCCCCCGCCCCATCAGACTCTACCCCAGCCTTCAAATCTTCAGATGCTCCCTGAAGACTCACCTCTTCAGGGAAGCCTATCAACTGCCTCCATAAACATAATCACCAAGATTCACCCCTTGCACGGACTACTGAACTCAACAGCACTTCTTACTCCCACCCACTGACTGGCAGTTCATGTGGCAGGAAGCACTTAAACACAATAGCATTTATTCCCTCTGTGTCATACCTACCTTCCTCTAGACTGTAAGCTCTCGCGAGCAGGGCTCTCTGATCCTTCTGTTCTCCACATTTGATTGTACTATTTAATACCTCTATGTCTATTCCCATTTGTACAGCGCAGCATAATTAGTTGGCGCTATATAAATAAAGAATAATAATAATAACAACAATTTTCCTCATTACATGGCAAGTTTCCCTCCTTTTCCCGCAGGCATAGTATAAAAGGGTGGAAGGTACCCACATCATCTCATTTCTTCATTTACAATTTTGCAGCTAGTTATGATAGGCAAATAAATTACAATTAGAGTGTTGTTTAGCGTGTCTTGTAGTTGGGACATCTGTCCTCTATGTTTGGAGAGCCTGAGAGATTCTGGGAGAGAGGAAAGGAGAAAGGAGGCTGACCCAAAATACCCCAACATTCTGTGTGACTGACTGGAAAAGACAGGCAGCTGTGATCCAAGTTGCTTCCTGATCTGGCTCTTATCCCTGTGCTAGGGGACTCTGGGGGTGTGAGAATGGAGCAAAGGAGATTTACCCAAAATACCCCAAACATTCTGTTGACAGACTTGGAAGACACAGGCAGCCCAGTGATCCAAGTTCCTTCCTAATCTGGCTGTTATCTTTGTGCAAGGGGAGTCTGGGGTTGTGAGAAGAGAGCAAAGTAGATTTGCCCCAAATACCCCAAAATTCTGTGTGACTGACAGGGAAGGCACAGGCAGCCATAATCCAAGTTCCTTGCTGATCTGGAGAGTCTGGGGTTGTGAGAAGACAGCAAAGGAGATTTACCTCAAATACACTAAAATTCTGTGTGACATCATGGAAAGACACAGGCAGCCACGTGATCCAAGTTCCTTCCTGATCTGGATTTTATCACTGTGCTAGGGGAATTTGGGGATGGGAGAAAGAGCAAAGGAGATTTACCCCAAATACCCCAACATTCTGAAAGACACTGGCAGCCCTGTGATCCAAGTTACTTCCAGCTGACTATTATCTATTACATTACATTACATATGACGACTGGAGGAGATCTGGGGAGATAGAACTGGGGAGAACTCAGCAAGATGCTACCTATCACTAACCGACATGAGAATCTTGTGCTGTCATGCAGTGCAAGATTCTCATGTCGCTATTTTTATTCTAGCCACATGGTTAATGGGTCATGAGGTTGCACACTCTTTCACATGTGACCTTTTAAAAGTAAACCATAAAATCAATAGTATAAAAAGGAGGAAGATTCTGTGTTGGTGGAAATATCAGTCTGAAACAAAAGATAGAGCAGAAATTTACTGGCAAAAGTCTCACTGGAATTTCCCATCAAAAAAGCTGAAAATAGTGTTTTTTTCAGGAAATTTTCTGTGGGGGGAAAATTGGACTTTTCACTCTAATACTTCCCTGTTGAAAACTGCCAGTTTCCCAGTTTATTTCCACCTTTTTTATTGCATTGAAATTAATGTTAATAATGTATCCCCCCCACACACACACACAGATTCTCCCATTTATCCCAATGTGTTCAAATAAAAGGCATGTCAGTGTCCTGTATGTTGTCAGTCTGTGCTTGGCAGAGAAAGGGCAAACCACTGAATTGTTGACGCCAGCTAGTGTAGGCAGATAGGCAAAGAGAGTGAGCTGGAGTTACTTGATAGACGTTCTGGTGATAGCCGCTGCCAGTTGTTCTCTGTGTATGGGGGTGAAGAGAGAGTAAATAATATGACTGACAATATGATATCAAGCACTCCAAATTGGTTTGCAACATACAAGTAAAATAGGTGGTAACAAAAGAATATACGATTATAAAACAAGTATGTAGCAGATAACAAATACTACTACCAACAATACCAAAATGGGCTATAAGAGCATTGATCCTGAGTCAGTGTAAAGATAAAATTCATATAAATCTCAGAATTTAAAGAATAAACATGCATAAAACCAATGCTCACACTTAGATATCATGCATACGAAAAAAATAAGTAAAGTATATAAAATATAAACAAAAAACAATGAGACAAAAAGTATATTATCCACACTCTGTGTAAAATTCTCCCATATACTGGATCAACACCATAAAGTATGTCAGTAATCTGAATGTAGATGATATGTGCTGGGAATATTCTGATATAAATAAGATATGCCCTTACGCTAAAGCTACAGACATCAGCTTATGTGGAGATGCCCACAAGAGTCCCCAAAAAGAGAATATGAGAGAATGAAAAGTGTAGATATCTGTTGTCTTTGTAAAATCATATGAGCATTGATTCACCATGTAAAATACAATAGGTCAATAGGTATAGTAAAAGAAGTATTTCACAGGTGCAATAACTTCCAGTAGTAGAAGCATTCCTAAAAGTCTCATTGTTGGACAACATTTTATTCAGTAACAATAACATCCAAGTATCCTACTGTGGTTGTGCAAATGAAAAGCAAGGGAGTGATGATATGACACAGAGTAACAACACCCTCCACCACCACCACTACCTCCAGAAACACTAGTCATGTCATTAAATTCAGTTCTTCTATGTGCTGCCAACCCACCATTTTTGAGTTCTTAGAAAGAAGTCAAAAACAAAAAAAAATATATCCAAAAGCATGGCTGTGGAATGATAAACTTCCAAAATGTCGGCGGTTGACATCTACTATTCTTTTGTTAAAAAAGTGTGTTTTTAATAACTGATGTTATGCATTGCACCCTTGCTATAATATCCCAAGCTGCAGTTATTTTTCAAGGATTGCTGTGGCAGAGTTGTACAAACAGGTGCTTAATGTAGTGGGCAAAGGTAGGGGTGGGTGAAAAGTGTGAAAAATTTCCTGCATGACTTTTTGCAAAATATTGACAATTTTACACTTTTCCCCTCAAAAAAAATTGCCTTTCCGACTATGCGAAAATGTCCTCCTTTTCGCCTATTCTAACACATTTTCCACCTCTTTTAACACATTTTTTCCTATATTTCCTATAATAATAATATTACTTCTTGTGAGGGCTGAAGTTTAGAAATAAGTGGCTGAAAGTCAAAGTTGTAAGTCCTACAGCAAAAATGGCTTGAAAAATGTGTTAGCATGCAGAATGCATTTGTCTTTAGCCCACAACACTAACTTCCTGCTTAAGTGACACTGGCACATATCCATGATGATGTCAAGTAATAAAAAATAATAAAGTACAACCTACATTGTGGCAGATGTGTCTGGTGGTGGTAGGGGACTGACATGGTGTGATTTGTTTATGTATATTGTTTTTACTATTGTCATACACTATCCTCCTTCTCAGGTTATTGACACACTTACTTATCGGTCATAGCAGTGGTCCCAAGTGGGGTAGATGGTGGCAAGCCTTCTTCACATCCCTCCTCCATCTCCTCATAGGTGCTGCTGTTAATATATTTGTCCTGGCTTTGTCTGTCATGTGTGGTTTCTGCTACCTGACACTCAGATGGTATGAGATGTTGGTTCATTTTTAAGAAAGTTAGTCTCCCAACATTGCTGCTTGATAGGGTGACTGTGTGCTTTTTGACATCTGTGCTTATCCAGGGTCAGACTTTCCAATGGCTTTCTCAAACAGTTTATAGACAGGCATAATGTTCCTTAAAAGTGGTGGAAGATTCAGCCTTTGACTGTCTGCTAACCTTATAGCCCTGTCATCATCATCACTCTCAACTTCATCTGCATCTGAACAAAAGAAGGATGCTGGAGGGATATATACTACATCTGAATCATCATCAGTTATCATTAGGTCATCCTCAGCGCCATCACCATCATCTGACAGTTCTCGCCCACTACTACCCTTATATTCCTCTAAGCTTTTAGAGGTTTCAAACTATTTCTTTTTGCTTTTACTGTAACAAAGTTTGCTACTACTTTGAGGATGGGTGTTTTGGTGCTTGTCTGTCTCACTATCTGATGCAGCAGGTATTTCAGCTGCTACACCTTCCTCTATTATGCTATTGCCAGCATCATCTACACTTGAATGAGACTTGTCGTCTTCAGTGTTCTTCTTATATGGTTCTTTATTTCTACTGGGACTGGTGGTGCTGGAACTAGTTTTGCTGGGACCTTGACAAACTGCATCCTCCCTTGGGGTACAGGGATCATCATAGATGGCACACGCTGCAGCAAAAAAACGTACTGCTCTCGCCTCTCACAAACACAAAATGGCATGCTGTGAGAACCTTACAGCTTTTTATATGGCTGTAGAAAACTTTTATGTGGTGGAGAAATATTTTTCTTCCCATTGATTTCAATGGGCAAAAAATGCGGGAAAAAGATGAAAAACAGCACTTTTGTGGGAAATTATTCGCCAAGCGGAAAGTGCAATTATTCACAGATTTCAGTTTGAGGCGAATATTTTCCCCCATCCCTATGCAAAGGTCCAGAATCATCATAAGAAAAAAAGTTCACCTGACCACACAAATCTGGACTATTGTCAACAGTAAGGACTATATGATTGTCAATACTCACTGGATATGTTCTAATTGGTGGGAGAAGCATGCAGTATCAAGTAACATCCATCTGGGAGGAGCAGCATGTCATTCAGAGATTTGTGGGACAAGCCCACAAAGCTGTAGATGTGTTAAACAAACTGTAGCAGGTCTTTGATGAATGGCTTGTACCCTACTTCTAGAAAGCTGGCTCTGTATCTGTTGATAATTTCTCCAATAAAATAACTGCATTGAAAATGTCTGATATGGTGCATGCACCCTGCTTCACACCTTGTCATAAATTTAATTGTTATTCTAGTCCTCTCAGAATCTGACACTCTAAACAGAGTGCTAAATATTGACAGATGGAATTCACATTTTACATGTTGGAGTTTTTGTATGAGCACAATAAGTATACAATGCATACGTAAGATGATGGAGGGAGCTTCTTTGTCACCTAGTCAATGGCAGCTTTTGTGAGCTGCTAATGCAAATATCTTTTGATGAGGCCACTTGCTGGTTAGTCATGCAGGTGTAGGAATCCCTGATAGACTTCTCTGAATATATTTATTATAGATAACAAAGAAGCGCATAGGAGATTATTCTTACAATGATGAAAACACATATGTGAATTAGATGGTGAATCCCATGTTAGCATGCTTTTAGCAGGATCATCTGATATTAAAAGAAATGAAGAACATAGCTTTGCTTTATTGTAGGATCCCTGTTTTAAACATTTCTGAATTTCTACCAAGGCATGAGCAGCAACAATTTGAGGAACTGAATTCTGTGAAAGCATATAAAGAAATGTTTATAGATTGAGTGAAAGATTGCATTGTGCAGAATAAGAGAGAGATAAACGTGTGAGCAAAAAACTACTAGAAAGCATAATTATAATGAAGTAAGCAAAAATATTTAAACCTCAGCATCAGCAACAACAAAATCACAACAACTAGCAGAACATGTGTCATCATCACAGAAAATAATTTGTGGTATCAGGGGAAGCAGTCTAACGTATGGTGGTGTTGGTGGTGGCACTGGCACATCTCTTTAGGAATTTCTCCCACAATATGGATTAGCAACTGATGCGAATAAGCATTGTCTAGTTACAAAGAGTGACAACACTGCATGTGGTGGCTGGTGAGATGGTTACAGAATACCTGCAGAATAACTATGTTCTAGACCAAAATAATGATCTTCTTGAGTGCTGGCAACCAAAACCATGCATGTAGCCAGCACTGGTATGTACTGCAGAACAAACCTTTAGCTGCCCAGCAGCAAGCATGTAGTTGGAGCAGTTTTCAGTGCCACTGGCTATATTTGTCATGAGCATAGGACATATCTGTCCATCTAGCATCTAATATCATGTGAGTATCATGTGGCAAAAGTGTAAAAAAAAGCACAAGACCAAGACTCATATAGCTCATGTAGAAATAAAAGCACTCAGGAGGAGAAGAAGAAGAAGAAGAAGAGGGTATTTACACAGTTGCCACAGCTGCCACTAGCTACGATAACGGGACCAGAGTTATGAACCATGATGAATGATTGATGTATAATAATGAAAAGTTATATTGGAATCATTTTTCTAGGATTTCTTTCTTCTCATCATTATCACATATTATTCACCACCACTATCCACATCCTCCATGTTAAATTCAACATTTAGGTGTTGATGTTGAAATAATTAATGTCATCGTTAGTGGTGGGAGAATAGTCCAGCTGTGTTCCCGGCAAAAAATCAGGAAAAAAACATTTTATGCAGGAAAATCCTCTTTAAAAATAGCTATGAAAATGTTCGTATTTTTTGCCCATTGGGCAAAATTCTTTGCCGTTTTTTTAATGGCTAGAAAGTTTCCACCCATTGATTTACATGTTTTTCGCCTTTTTGTTATAAAACTTGATGTTTTCGTGAAAGTGAAACGCAATAGAAGCAGCTACAGAGCGAGGTAGATGTGCTGTTCTGCTGTAATCCTTTTTCAAAATTGAGGCAGGTGAGGCTCATAGTGACTGCTATCACTATGAGAAAGTTTAAAAGTAATAAAAGGAGCTACTGGAAGGGCCATTATGTGTCCACTGTGTGTGAGTCTGAGGAGGAAATGAGCACTACAGAAGCAATGCTAGCCAGTCCCATTAAATCACCCCTAGGGATCTTGGGGAAATGACACGAGAGGAAGAAAAGGGTAGTAGCAAGAGCAGGACAGGTCAGCTGCCTGTGCCTGCTGCCAGACATTTTGCGCCTGCTGCCAGATGTGCTGCATCTGCTGACAGACGTGCTGCTCCTGCTGTCAGACATGCTGCCCTGCTGCAACCAGTGCTGTGCCTGCTGTCAGATATGCTTCTCCTGTTGCCACCAATGCTGTGCCTGCTGTCAGTGCTAAACCTGCTGTCCCCAGTGCTGAAGCTGCTGCCAGTGTGTCTTGTAATACTCAGGAGGGGGGAGGAGAAGATGATGCCAAGTCTGACAGTAGGGGACTCTAAGTCACACTTTCCATCCCCAAGCAGTCCTGCCAGTGCTAGTACTACTACTAAGAAGATCCAGCAGATTGTTAGCATTAGGAGTGAAAGAGAGGGGAAATCATTATTTTAATAGTGACTGTGAGGAGGAAGTCACAGGGGCTGAAACTGATGAGGTTGGTGTTATTGGAAGTACTAGTGACAGTGATGATGAAGCAGTCGGTGCAACTAGTGTTAGGAGAGTGGTAGGGGAAGCAATTGAGAGCATCTTGACTAGCGGTCAAGGGAGCCCACGTCATTCCCCTGACCCTGGGAGTTCCTTCCCCCCATGTCATTGTCCATTTGTAACAATATCCTGAAGAAGGCAGAATTGTCACCACTGCAATAGTACCTCCACCACCAGGATCACAGATCAGCTGCCTGTGCCTGCTGCTAGTGCTGCCAGTCTGCCTTCTTCAGGTCGACAAGAAATGGCAAGTGTGACATTAAAGGACCTTCTGTCACATTTCACGTCACCTCCTCAAACCAGCAGTGAAATGTCTGTAATAGAGCAGCAGCACAGAGGGACTGGTGGTGGGGTTGATGAAGATGATGATGGTGGAGAAACTTGGATGGAAGAGACATTGATGGCATTTTAGCCCAAACTGAGAAGGAATGGGAGAAAGGGATGGGGATGAGCACCACCACCAGAAGCAGTGAGCTTTTGGAATTTGTGGAATTAGCAACTGCTCTAATTCCTGCTGCTGCTGAGTTGCAAGGGCGGCAGAATTCTGGGAAGCCCTAATGTGCCACAGACTACCATGGATACAGTGGAATGGTCAAAAAGTGATGTGGGACTACTAGGACAGTTTCCACTTGCCAGCAGCAGCAATGCTCCTGGTCCTACATAGAATAGAAGTCAGAGATGCTCAACTAGGCTCATGAACTTGCAAGGGAATGCAAAGAGCTCACTATGTCCTGCTCCCAATTTGCAATCTGTTTTAGCTCAAAAGTGCTATATACAGAGAAGAAATATCCTGAAGCATCTCATACAGATCCTGCCAAAATGAGAGCCCAGCCATAAAATGCCAGACAATTCTTCTCTGAACAATGGAAAGAGCTGACCACCACCAAATGTACATTTCAGCCTTGTTAGTAAAGTGTAGCTGATCCCGCTAGACACTTGTGTGCAAGGAGTCCATGTCTAGATTCCCCCATTAACCTTAGGGTGACCAACCCATAGAGCATAGAGAAGTCAGAGATGCTCAGTTAGGCTATGAGCTTGCAAGGGTATACAAAGAACTCACTAGGACTATGTCCTGAGCCCAGGATGCAACCTCTTTTAGCTAACAAGTGCTATACATAGAGAAGAAATATTCTGAAGCACATCATACAGGTCCTACCAAAATTGCAGGCCAGCCACAATATGCCAGACAACTTTTCTCTGAACAATGAAAACAGCTGATCCAAGACATATGTTTTTGTCTAGTTTGGCCTCAACAGTGAGACGCAGCAGATCTCTGTAGGCACTTGAGAGCAAGGGGTCCATATCTGGATTCCTCCATTACCCTTAGTGTGACCAACAATTTGCATATAGATAGAATAAGTCAGAGATGCTCAACTAGGCTCATGAGCATGCAAAGAGCTCACTAGGACTACATCCTGCACCCAAGTTGCAATCTCTTTTAGCTCACAAGTGCCACATACAGAGAAGAAATATCCTGAATCACATCATACAGGTCTTGTTAAAATGTCAGTCCAGCCACAAAATACCAGACAGTTCTTCTCTAAACAATGGAAACGGCTGACCTCAGACATACATTTCAGCCTCATCAGTGATGTGCAACTGTTCCCTCTAGGCACATGCGAGCAAGGGGTCCACATCTGGCTTCCCCCATTACCCTTAGGGTGACTAACACTAACAGCAATTTGCAAATATAGAGAAGAAGTCAGAGATGCTTCAATAGGCTCTTGAACTTGCAAGGGTGTGCAAAGAACTCACTAGGACTATGTTCTGCATCCAGGGTGCAATCACTTTTAGAGCCAAACACAGTTAAAATATAGTCTTCAGAATATTATCCATGCCCTGCCAAAATGTCAGTTCTTCTCAGAACAAAGGAAACAGCTAACCCCCCATAGGTGGGCTTTAACCTTGCACAGCCTCGTCAGTAATGTGCAACTAAGCTGTCTTGGTATTTGTGAAATAAGGGTCCATGTCTGGATTTCCCGATTACCGTTAGGGTGACCAAGCCTAAGAGCAACTTAGTCAGAGATGCTCAAGTGTATGCAAAGCACTCACTAGGACTAAGTCATGCACCCAGGGTGCAATTTCTTTTACCTCACAAGTGCCATATACAGAGAAGAAATATTCTGAAGTACATGTATTTATTTAGAAAATGTTTACCAGGAAGAATGCATTGAGATTTCTCTCATGTTCAAGTATTTTCAAGTATGTACTGGATAGTTTTCAGTAAATGGTTACATATTTACACAAACTGAGAAATAATATATATTAATATAATAAAAGAAAAAAGAAAATACCCTGCTGTACTAGCACTCAGGATAAGTCATCATACTGGGACTGATAATCTAATGATGAACCCTCTCACTAAAAATAGATAAAATATAACTTTTATTCCAAAGCTAAAATATCGGGCTAAATAACCAAATAAAACAAAAAATCACCTCCCAAAGCAATCCTTGATTTATTAGTTCCTAATGATTTCTCTTAAAGTACCAGCACATCCAACATAAAAATACACATTAATGTTGTCAGGATATTGCTAAATCAACTATCCACCACTCATTGGTCTAATATTTGATTTTGGCACACACAAAGTCCACAAACCAAATGACACAGATGGATGAATTCGTGCAATTTGCCGAAATATATCCGGCCTATTGCACTGATGTTATGCCTTTGAGAAAGCGTTTGTAGCGAAACGTACGTTAGGCATTAAGGCAGTTAAGTGCAATTTGCATATAAGGAGAAGAAGTCAGAGATGGTCAACTAGGCTCATGAACTTGCTAGGGTATGCAAAGAGCTCACTAGGACTATGTCCTGCACCTAGAGTACAATCTCTTTTAGCACACAAGTGATATATACAGACAAAATATATTCTGAAGTATATCACGACAATCTAGCCACAAAGTGCTAGACAATGCTTCACTGAACAAAGAAAACTGATAATCCTAGACGTACATTTTGGCTGTGATCGGCCTCATCAGGGAGGTGCAACTAATCCCTCTAACCACTTGTGAGCAAGTGGTCCACATCTGGATTCCCCCATTACCCTTAGGGTGACCAACCATAAGTGCAATTTGCATACAGAGATAAGTCAGAAATGCTTACCTAGGCTCATGACCTTGCAAGGGTATGTAGAGAGCTTAACTAGGACTATGTTCTGCATCCAGGGTGCAATCACTTTTAGAGCCAAACACAGTTAAAATATAGTCTTCAGAATATTATCCATGCCCTGCCAAAATGTCAGTTCTTCTCAGAACAAAGGAAACAGCTAACCCCCATAGGTGGGCTTTAACCTTACACAGCCTCGTCAGCAATGTGCAACTAAGCTGTCTTGGTATTTGTGAAATAAGGGTCCATGTCTGGATTTCCCGATTACCGTTAGGGTGACCAAGCCTAAGAGCAACTTAGTCAGAGATGCTCAAGTGTATGCAAAGCACTCACTAGGACTAAGTCATGCACCCAGGGTGCAATTTCTTTTACCTCACAAGTGCCATATACAGAGAAGAAATATTCTGAAGTACATGTATTTATTTAGAAAATGTTTACCAGGAAGAATGCATTGAGATTTCTCTCATGTTCAAGTATTTTCAAGTATGTACTGGATAGTTTTCAGTAAATGGTTACATATTTACACAAACTGAGAAATAATATATATTAATATAATAAAAGAAAAAAGAAAATACCCTGCTGTACTAGCACTCAGGATAAGTCATCATACTGGGACTGATAATCTAATGATGAACCCTCTCACTAAAAATAGATAAAATATAACTTTTATTCCAAAGCTAAAATATCGGGCTAAATAACCAAATAAAACAAAAAATCACCTCCCAAAGCAATCCTTGATTTATTAGTTCCTAATGATTTCTCTTAAAGTACCAGCACATCCAACATAAAAATACACATTAATGTTGTCAGGATATTGCTAAATCAACTATCCACCACTCATTGGTCTAATATTTGATTTTGGCACACACAAAGTCCACAAACCAAATGACACAGATGGATGAATTCGTGCAATTTGCCGAAATATAGCCGGCCTATTGCACTGATGTTATGCCTTTGAGAAAGCGTTTGTAGCGAAACGTACGTTAGGCATTAAGGCAGTTAAGTGCAATTTGCATATAAGGAGAAGAAGTCAGAGATGGTCAACTAGGCTCATGAACTTGCTAGGGTATGCAAAGAGCTCACTAGGACTATGTCCTGCACCTAGAGTACAATCTCTTTTAGCACACAAGTGATATATACAGACAAAATATATTCTGAAGTATATCACGACAATCTAGCCACAAAGTGCTAGACAATGCTTCACTGAACAAAGAAAACTGATAATCCTAGACGTACATTTTGGCTGTGATCGGCCTCATCAGGGAGGTGCAACTAATCCCTCTAACCACTTGTGAGCAAGTGGTCCACATCTGGATTCCCCCATTACCCTTAGGGTGACCAACCATAAGTGCAATTTGCATACAGAGATAAGTCAGAAATGCTTACCTAGGCTCATGACCTTGCAAGGGTATGTAGAGAGCTTAACTAGGACTATGTCCTGCACTCAGGGTGCAATCTCTTGTAGCATACAAGTGCCATATACAGTCAAAACATATTCTGAAGCATACCACACAGGTCCTGCCAAAATGTCAGACAAATCTTCTCTGAACAAGGGAAAAGCAGCCCCCAGGCATGCAATTCCACCTTATCGGGCCTTGTTGGTATGGTGCAGCTCAGGGCTTATAATTTTAAGCCAAAACATACCCATCAGGGCTGAATGTTCACTCACCATTAGCTAGGAGCAAGTGGAAATTTTGAGTTCTGATGCAGCTCATTCCTATAGACACTTGTGAGCAAAGTCCATCTCTAGATTCCCCCATTACCCTTAGGGAGAGGGAGAGAGAGCATGCAAATGACTCACTAGAACTATGTCCTGAGCCCACAGGATGCACTCTCTTTTAGCTCACAATTGCCATACATAGTGATTAAATATTCTGAAGCATATCATACAGGTCCTGCCAAAATTTCAGGCCAGCCACAAAACGACAGACAATGTTGCTCTTAACAATGAAAACAGCTGACCCCAGATGTACTTTTCAGCCTCATCAGTGAGGTGCAACAAATCCCTCTAGGCACTTGTGAGCAAGGGGTCCACATCTGGATTACCCCATTACCTTTAGGGTGACTAGCCCTAAGGGCAATTAACATATATAGAGAAGAAGTCAGAGATGTTTAACTTAGCTCTTGAGCTTGCAAGGGTATGCAAAGAGCTCATTAGCACTATGTCCTGCACACAGAGTGCAATCTCTTTTAGCACGCAAGTGCCATATACAGTCAAGATATATTCTGAAGCATATCATACAGGTCCTGCCAAAATGACAGCCCAACCATGAAATGATAGACAATTCTTCCCTGAACAAAGACAACAGCTGATCCTATGCATACATTTCAGCGTTGTTTTGCCTCACCAGTGATGTGCAAGTGATCCACGTCTGGATTCTCCAATCACCCTTAGGGTGACCAACCATAAGAGCAATTTGCATACAGAGAGAAGTCAGAGATACTCAGCTAGGCTCATGCGCTTGCAAGGGTACACAAAGAGCTCACTAGGATTTTGTCCTGCACTTAGGATGCAATCTCTTTTAGCACACAAGTCCTGCATCATGGGTACAATTTCAGCCTAGTTGGGACTCAATGGTGAGGTGCAGCTGATCCCTCTAGGTAATTGTGAGCAAGGGATCCACATATGGATTCCCCCAATATCCTTATTGGGTGACCGCCCCTAAGAGCAATTTGCATATATAGAGAAGTCAGAGATGCTCAACTAGGCTCATGAGCTTGCAAGCGTATGCAAAGAGCTTACTAGGACTATGGCCTGCTCCAAGTGTACAATCTCTTTTACCTCACAAGTGCCATATACAGAGAAGAAGTATTCTTAACCATATTGTACAAGTCCAGCCAAAATGACATTCCAACCATGAAGTGCCAGACAAATCTTCTCTGAAAAAGAGAAACAGCTAACCCCCACACAAAGATTTCACCCTTGTTAAGCTTTACTAGTGATGTGCAGTTAATTACTCTAGGTACTTGTGAGCAATTGGCCCATGTCTGGATTTCCCCATTACCCTTAGGGTTATCAAGCCTAAGAGCAATTTAAATATAGCGAAAAGAAGTCAGAGATGCTCAACTACACTCATGAGCTTGCAAGGGTATGTAAACAGCTTACTAGGACTAACGTCTGCACTCAGGGTGCAATTTATTTTAGATCACAAGAGCCATACACAGAGAAGAAATACTCTAAAGCACATATTACAAGTACTGCCAAAATGACACTGTAGCCATGAAATACCAGACAGCCCTTCTCTGTACAAGGGAAACAGCTATTCCCAGACACATGTTTCAGCCTTGTTGGGCCTCGCTGGTGATATGCAGCTAATACCTTTAAGCACTTGTGAGCAAATGGGTCCACATCTGGATTCCCCCATTAACCTTAGGTTTACAAACCCTAAGAGCAATTTGCATACAGAGAAAAGAAGTCAGGGATGCTCAACTTGGCTCATAAGCTTGCAAGGGTTTAATCTCTTTCAGCACACAAGTGCCAAATACAGCAAAGAAATATTCTGAAGCATATCATACAAGTTCTGCCACAAAATACCAGACAACTCTTCTCTGGACAAAGAAACCACCTAACCACAGACATTAGGCCTCTCCAGTGAGGTGCAGCTGATCCCTTTCAGCACTTGTGAGCAATGGATTCACATCTGGATTTCCCATTACACTTAGGGTGACCAAGCCTAAGAGCAATTTGCATATAAGGAGAAGAAGTCAGAGATGCTCAACTAGGCTCATGAACTTGCAAGGGTATGCAAAGAGCTCACTAGGACTATGTCCTGCACTCACAGTGCAATCTCTTTTAGTGCACAAGTGCCATATCCAGTCAAGATATATTCTGAAGCATATCATGAAAGTCCTGCCAAAATGACAGTCCAGCCATGAAGTGCTAGACAATTCTTCCCTGAACAAAGAAAACAGCTGTTCCTAGACATACATTTCAGCTTTGTTTGGCCTCACCAGTGAGGTGCAACTGATTCCTCTAAACACTTGTGAGAAAGAGGTCCAGGCCTGGATTCCCCCATTAGCCTTAGGGTGGCCAAACATAAGAGCAAGGTAGAATTTATTTTAGCTCATAAGTGCTATACACAAAGAAGAAATATTCTGAAACACATCAGACAGGCCCTGTCAAAAAGACTTTCCAAAGCAATTATACCAGATAAAATGTCACCACAAACCCCAAACATACATTTTAGCTTCACATGTGAAATGCACTTGATCCCTTTATGTTCCTGTGAGCAAGGGTTCCACATCTGGATTCCCCCATTACCCTTAGGGTGACCAACCCTAAGAGCAATTTGCATATAGAGAGAAGAAGTCAGAGATGCTCAACTAGGCTCATGAGCTTGCAAGGGTATGCAAAGAGCTCACTAGGACTATGTCCTGCTCCCAGGGTACAGTCTCTTTTAGCTCACAAGTGCCATATACAGTCAAGATATATTCTGAATAGTGATGAGCGAGCACCCCAATGCTCGGGTGTTCGGGTGCTCTGACCGAGCACCCCCTGAGGCTCGAGTGCTCGGCCGAGCACCCGAGCCCCATTGAAGTCAATGGGAGGACTCGAGCATTACACCAGGCACCCCCTGCTCTGATGAGGGGAGGGTGCCTGGTCCATAGGAAAAGGGCAGAAAAAGATGGAAACACTACAGAAATGGTTCAGGGACAGCATAGGGAGGATGTCTGGATGCATCTTGGACTCCAACATCGCTGCTGGGAACGATCTTTCGCCCGTAGTACGCCATTTTTACAGACTGACCATAAAACACACAAAAAGGAAAATAAAAACGACTTTAGGCGAAAAATTGTTACCAAACAATATTTGCTGTATATTTACTTGTATATCATCTGCAAATTATCCCAAAAATTTCCTTGATTTTCTGAAGTGAGGCCATGATTAAGAGGGAAACGTGCGCAGAGGCAAATTCTCCCAAAAATTTCCTTGATTTTCTGAAGTGAGGCCATGATTAAGAGGGAAACGTGCGCAGAGGCAAATTCTCCCAAAAATTTCCTTGATTTTCAGAACTGAGGCCATGATTAAGAGGGAAACGTGCGCAGAGGCAAATTCTCCCAAAAATTTCCTTGATTTTCAGAACTGAGGCCATGATTAAGAGGGAAACGTGCACAGAGGCAAATTCTCCCAAAAATTTCCTTGATTTTCAGAACTGAGGCCATGATTAAGAGGGAAACGTGCACAGAGGCAAATTCTCCCAAAAATTTCCTTGATTTTATTGAACTGAGGCCATGATTAAGAGGGAAACGTGCGCTGAGCTGACCATCTAAAACATTATGGGTGAGGGTCTGCTGCAGAGCTGACCATCCTAAACATTATATGCGAAGGCCCGCAAGTGAGCTGACGCTATAAAACATTATATGAGAGGGCCCGCTAGAGAGCTGACCCAATACAACATTATATGAGAAGGCCCGCTGGTGAGCTGACCTATATAAAAATTGGCAAACAGGGCCCGCTGGTGAGCTGACCCTATATAAAAATTATATCACAGGGCCCGCTGGTGAGCTGGCCCTATATAAAAATTATATCACAGGGCCCGCTGGTGAGCTGGCCCTATATAAAAATTATAGCACAGGGCATATGGAAGAGGAGGAGGAGGATGAGAAGATTAAGAGTCAACCATATACCCGTTTTTTGGGTGGAAGGGGTGAATGGGAATACAGAGTATTCCCATCATTGTAAATAACATATATAAAGTGAGTTTATGTTCCCCCGGGGCTTTCCTCCAGTGGAGTGGAGAAGTCAGGGGAAATCCAGGCCTTGTTCATTTTTATAAGTGTCAACCTATCAGCATTGTCGGTGGAAAGGCGGATACGCTTATCTGTTATGATGCCACCAGCAGCACTAAATACCCGCTCAGACAGAACGCTGGCGGCAGGGCAGGCCAGCACCTCCAAGGCGTAGAGTGCCAGTTCATACCACGTGTCCAGCTTGGACACCCAGTAGTTGTAAGGCACAGAGGGATCATTGAGGACGCTGACACGGTCTGCTACGTACTCCTTCACCATCTTCCAAAACTTTTCCCTCCTTGTGACACTAGGCTGCGCATCAGGGTGAGGGTGCTGGCGGGGTGTCATGAAGGTGTCCCACGCCTTGGAGAGTGTTGCCCTGCCTTTCTCGGAACTGCTGTGTGCTCCCCTTTTCTCCCCTTCTCGGTTGGCCAAGGTAGCACGTACTCTGCCGCCAGCGTTGTCAGATGGAAAATTTTGGAGCAATTTTTCAACAAGAACCTTCTGGTATTGCACCATTTTGCTTGTCCTCTCCACCGGAGGAATGAGAGATGAGAAATTCTCTTTGTAGCGGGGGTCCAGAAGGGTGAACACCCAGTAATCCGTGTTGTTTAAAATGCGTATAACGCGTGGGTCACGGGAAAGGCAGCCTAACATAAAGTCAGCCATGTGTGCCAGAGTACCAACAGTCAAGATTTCGCTGTCCTCACCAGGAGGATGACTCTCAATATCCTCATCCTCTTCCTCCTCTTCTGCCCACCCACGCTGAAGAGATGGAACTAAAGTTCCATGGCTACCCTCTGTAGCGGAGGCAACCGTGTCTTCCTCCTCCTCCTCCTCCTCCGCCTCCTCCAATTGTCGCTGAGAAGACGAAGTGAGGGTGCTCTGGCTATCACCTTGTGTAAGCTCTTCCTCCCCCATTTCCACCTCTTCCACATGCAAAGCGTCGGTTTTAATTGTGAGCAGCGAGCGTTTCAGTAGACACAGAAGTGGGATGGTTACACTGATAATAGCGTTATCGCCGCTCACCATCTGTGTCGATTCCTCAAAATTGCGTAAAACCTCACAGAGGTCTGACATCCATTCCCACTCCTCACTTCTGATTACAGGAAGTTGAACGGAGAGGCGACGACCGTGTAACAGCTGGTACTCCACTACTGCCCTCTGCTGCTCACAAAGCCGGGCCAACATGTGGAAGGTGGAGTTCCAGCGCGTGCTCACGTCACACAGCAGCCGGTGAGCTGGCAATTGTAAGCGCTGCTGCAGCTTCAACAGGCCGGCTGAAGCTGTTGATGACTTACGGAAATGTGCACACACGCGGCGCACCTTGGTCAAGAGATCATGCACATTGGGGTAGTTTTTAGAAATCGCTGCACCACTAAATTAAATACATGCGCTAGACATGGTACGTGTGTGAGCTTGCCGAGCTCCAAAGCCGCCACCAAGTTACGCCCATTATCACACACAACCATGCCTGGTTGCAGGTTGAGTGGCGAGAGCCACTGCTCGGTCTGGTGACTAATCCCCTGCAACAGCTCTGAGGCCGTGTGCTGTTTGTCCCCAAGGCAGATCAGCTTCAGCACGGCCTGTTGACGCTTCCCCACTGCAGTGCTACACTGCTTCCAGCTACTGGCTGATGGGGGAGTGGCGCTGCGTGTAGAGAATTCGGAGGTGGAAACGGAGGAGGAGGAGCCAATAACGTAGGTGCTGGTGGAAACCCTGATGGAGGTAGGGCCCGCAATCCTCGGCGTGGGTAGCACCCGTGCCATCCCAGGGTCCGAGTCGCTCCCAGCCTCCACGACATTCACCCAGTGTGCCGTCAGGGAAATGTAGCGTCCCTGGCCACAAGCACTTGTCCATGTGTCAGTCGTTAAGTGGACCTTCCCAGTAACTGCGTTGGTCAGGGCACGGGTGATGTTACGGGACACATGGTGGTGTAATGCGGGGATGGCACACCGGGAAAAGTAGTGGCGGCTGGGGACCGCGTACCGAGGGACAGCTGCTGCCATCAGGCTGCGGAAGGACTCAGTGTCCACAAGCCTAAATGGCAGCATTTCGATGGCCAGTAATTTTGAAAGGTGTGAGGTTAGTGCTATGGCCTGTGGGTGGGTGGCTGGGTACTTTCTCTTGCGCTCAAATGCCTGGGGTAACGACATTTGGACGCTGTGCTGGGACAGGCAAGTGGATGTGGTCGCTGATGGTGCTTCAGATGGTACAGGTGCAGGGCGGGAGGTATGCGGGCCTGCGCCTTCGACAGGCGATTGGCCGGCACCGAAAACAGGGGAAGAGGAGGCAGTGGTGTGGCCTGCAGACACAGATGGGCGATCCAGGCGTTCCTCCCACTTACTACGGTGCTTGGATGCCATGTGTCGGATCATGCTGGTGGTGGTGAGGTTTCTAGTGTTCATGCCTCGGCTCATTCTGGTGTGGCACAGGTTGCAAACTACAATTCTTTTGTCGTCCGCACTTTCCTTAAAAAAACGCCATACCGCGGAACACCTACCCTTTGGCAAGGTAGATTTACGCAAGGGGGTGCTCCGTGGAACATTTGCGGGCCGGTTTGGTGCGGTCCGCCTTCTTTCTGTAGCCACACCACTGCCTCTTCCAGCCTGTTGCGGTGCTGCAGATGGCTCACCCTCAGGACTGCTGACATCGCTCGGCTCTACACCTTCCCAGGTGGGGTCAGTCACCTCATCGTCCACCAAGTCCTCCTCCACTTCCTCACTCTGATCATCCTCCTCAAGTCTTGATCCCACCACATACTCAGTCATTGACAACTGTATAACATTCTCCTCAACAAGGTCTTGAGACGGAAATAGTGGTTGATTTAATGGCAACTGTGTCTCATCATCATCATCATCATCCACTACTTCCTTTGACCTTAAATGCCGTTCACATCTGTCATCTTCTTGTGATTGGGTAGCCTCTAGAGGTTGTGAATCAGGGCACAAGATGTCATGTTCCTCTGCAAGCGTGCTTGGAGAGAGGGTCAAATGAGGATTGGTGATGAGACGAGCTCCTCACTATATCCCAGTATGGGATCACTTCTTTGACCAGACCGTGTATGGTGGGAGGAAGGATGATCAGAGTGAGGATTATTTTGACCAGACTCTTGGCTACTGAGAGTGGACTTGGTGGAAGACAGGGTGGTGCTTAACCGACTGGAAGCAGTATCAGCTGTCATCCAACCGACCACCTGTTCGCAGTGGTCGGACCTCGAGAGTGATGTCCTGCGACGCCCTGTAAAATTACACATGAAGCTAGGTATGGTGGATGTCTTTCTTTCTTGTGCTCTGGCACCAGGCACAGTTTCTCCGCGTCCTGACCCGCGCCCTGAACTTTCAGGATCACGTCCACTTCCCCGTCCCTTTTTACCCGCCTTCTTCATCTTACACAGAATATGTGACTTTAATATTTGAGTTTGAAAACTTAACAGTATTTCTTCCTATTCTGCAACTCTGCAGAGTACACAGAATAGGCTGCTAAACTGCGGTGACACACACTGAATGGAATAAGTGACTTTAATATTTGAGTTTGAAAACTTAACAGTATTTCTTCCTATTCTGCAACTGTGCAGAGTACACAGAATAGGCTGCTAAACTGCGGTGACACACACTGAATGGAATAAGTGACTTTAATATTTGAGTTTGAAAACTTAACAGTATTTCTTACTATTCTGCAACTGTGCAGAGTACACAGAATAGGCTGCTAAACGGCGGTGATACACACTGAATGGAATATGTGACTTTAATATTTGAGTTTGAAAACTTAACACTATTTCTTACTATTCTGCAACTCTGCAGAGTACACAGAATAGTCTGCTAAACTGCGGTGACACACACTGAATGGAATAAGTGACTTTAATATTTGAGTTTGAAAACTTAACAGTATTTCTTTCTATTCTGCAACTGTGCAGAGTACACAGAATAGGCTGCTAAACGGCGGTGATACACACTGAATGGAATATGTGACTTTAATATTTGAGTTTGAAAACTTAACAGTATTTCTTACTATTCTGCAACTGTGCAGAGTACACAGAATAGGCTGCTAAACTGCGGTGACACACACTGAATATAATATGTGACTTTGATATTTTAGTTTGAAAACTTAACAGTATTTCTTCCTATTCTGCAACTGTGCAGAGTACACAGAATAGGCTGCTAAACTGCGGTGAAACACACTGAATGGAATATGTGACTTTAATATTTGAGTTTGAAAACTTAACAGTATTTCTTACTATTCTGCAACTGTGCAGAGTACACAGAATAGGCTGCAAAACGGCGGTGAAACACACTGAATGGAATATGTGACTTTAATATTTGAGTTTGAAAACTTAACAGTATTTCTTACTATTCTGCAACTGTGCAGAGTACACAGAATAGGCTGCTAAACGGCGGTGAAACACACTGAATGGAATATGTGACTTTAATATTTGAGTTTGAAAACTTAACAGTATTTCTTACTATTCTGCAACTGTGCAGAGTACACAGAATAGGCTGCTAAACGGCGGTGAAACACACTGAATGGAATATGTGACTTTAATATTTGAGTTTGAAAACTTAACACTATTTCTTACTATTCTGCAACTCTGCAGAGTACACAGAATAGGCTGCTAAACGGCGGTGATACACACTGAATGGAATATGTGACTTTAATATTTGAGTTTGAAAACTTAACAGTATTTCTTACTATTCTGCAACTGTGCAGAGTACACAAAATAGGCTGCTAAACGGCGGTGAAACACACTGAATGGAATATGTGACTTTAATATTTGAGTTTGAAAACTTAACAGTATTTCTTACTATTCTGCAACTGTGCAGAGTACACAGAATAGGCTGCTAAACGGCGGTGAAACACACTGAATGGAATATGTGACTTTAATATTTGAGTTTGAAAACTTAACACTATTTCTTACTATTCTGCAACTCTGCAGAGTACACAGAATAGGCTGCTAAACGGCGGTGATACACACTGAATGGAATATGTGACTTTGATATTTGAGTTTGAAAACTTAACACTATTTCTTACTATTCTGCAACTGTGCAGAGTACACAGAATAGGCTGCTAAACGGCGGTGAAACACACTGAATGGAATATGTGACTTTAATATTTGAGTTTGAAAACTTAACAGTATTTCTTACTATTCTGCAACTGTGCAGAGTACACAGAATAGGCTGCTAAATGGCGGTGAAACACACTGAATGGAATATGTGACTTTAATATTTGAGTTTGAAAACTTAACAGTATTTCTTACTATTCTGCAACTCTGCAGAGTACACAGAATAGGCTGCTAAACGGCGGTGAAACACACTGAATGGAATATGTGACTTTAATATTTGAGTTTGAAAACTTAACAGTATTTCTTCCTATTCTGCAACTCTGCACAGTACACAGAATGTGCTGCTAAACTGCGGCGAAGCACACTGAATGGAATATGTGACTTTGATATTTTAGTTTGAAGACTTAACAGTATTTCTTCCTATTCTGCAACTCTGCACAGTACACAGAATGTGCTGCTAAACTGCGGCGACGCACACTGAATGGAATATGTGACTTTGATATTTTAGTTTGAAGACTTAACAGAATGTGCTCTAATCTGCAACTTTGCACACTAAACAGAATGTGCTCTAATCTGCAACTTTGCACACTAAACAGAATGTGCTCTAATCTGCAACTTTGCACACTAAACAGAATGTGCTCTAATCTGCAACTGTGCACACTAAACAGAATGTGCTCTAATCTGCAACTTTTCACACTAAACAGAATATTTTTTTTTTTTTTTTTTTGTTTTTTTCCCCCCACACAAAATAACCTGCTGCCCCCACACACAGTAGTCCTAAAAAGGACTTTTGGTTCTTTTTTTTCACAATTTTTGTTTTTTTCCTCCCTACACTGCCTTTCCCTTCCTATCCTCAGCTCTCCCTGGCTCAGACTGAGCCGAACTCGATGGTCAGGTGCTATACAGCACCCGACCACGGGTTCTGGCCAGCCAATCAGTGTAATGCCAGCAGCCAACATGGCTGCTGGCATTACACCGATGTCAGAGCCTCCCTGCACGTTTATTGGCTGCGCAGCAGCCGCAAAACGTGCGGGGAGGAGACCCGAACATGGCGGGCGAGCACATGCGGTACTCGTACGAGTACCGCCATGTGCCGAGCAGAGCGATGCTCGAGCCGATCCGAGCATCGGCCGAGCATGCTCGCTCAACACTAATTCTGAAACATATCATACAGGACCAGCCAAAATGACAGCCCAGCTGCAAAATGCCACACACTTATTCTCTGAACAAGGGAAACAGCTAACCACAGGCACACATTTTAGGCTTGTTAGACCTCATAAGTGAAGTGCAGCTTATCCTTATAATCATTTGTGAGCAAGGGGTCCGTGTCTGGATTCCCACATTACCCTTACAGTGACCAACCCTAAGAGCAAATTGTATATATACAGAAGAATTCAGAGATGCTCTACTAGGCTCATTAGCTTGAAACAGGATGCAAAGAGCTCACTAAAACTATATTCTGCTCCCAGGGTGCAATCTCTTTTAGATCACAAGTGCCATATATAAAGAAAAAATATTCTGAAGCACATAATACAAGGCATGCCAAAATGACAGTCAAGCCACAAAACACCTGACAAGTCATCTCTGAACAATGGAAACGGATAACCTATACCTATGCTTCAGTTTTGTTTGTCGTCGGAGAGATGCAGCTGTTTTCTCTAGCGTCTTGTGACCAAGGGATCCACATCTGGATTCCCACATTACCCTTAGGGTGATCAACTCTAAGATCAATTTGCATATATAGAGAAGAAGTCAGAAATGCAAAACTAGACTCATGAGCTTGCAATGGTATGCAAAGAGCTCACTAGGACTATGTACAGCACCTAGAAAGCAATATCTTTTAGTTCAAAAGTGAAATATACAGAGAAGAAATATTCTGCAGCATATCATTCAAGTCTAGCTGCAAAATACCTGACAATTCTCCTCTGAACAAAGGAAACAGCTAAACCCAGACATACATTTCAGCCTTTTTCGTCGGTGATATGCAGCTGATCCCTCTAAGCAATTGTGGGCAATGTGTCAACGCCTGCATTTCCCCATTACCCTAAGGGTGACCAGGCCTAAAATCCATTTGCATATATAGAGTAGAAGGCAAAGATGCTCAACTAGACTCATAAGCTTGCAAGGGTATGCAAATAGCTCACAAGTGCTATATATAGAGAAGAAATATTCTGAAGCACATATAGACCCTGCCAAAATAACATTCCAACCACAGTATGCCAGAAAATTCTTCTCTGAAGTGGGTCACCAGCTAACCAACTCTGAGAGCAACGTGCATATAGAGAGAAGAACTCAGAAATGCTCAACTAGCAAGTAAGTGTATGTAAAGACCTCAATTGGATTACCTCCTGCACTTAGAGAACAATTTCTTTTAGCTCAAAAGTGCCATAGTCAGAGAAAAAAAAATATTCTGAAGCATAACATATAGTTCTAGCCAAAACACCAGACCATTGTACCCTAAACAAAAGAAACAGACCCAAGCAATAATTTTCAGACTTGCTGGGCCTGATTAATGATAGACAGTTGATTTCTCAAAGCACTTGAGAGCAAAGGGTCCACGTCTGGATTCCCCATTACACTTAGGATGACCAACCCTAATAGCAATTGCATATAGATCGAAGAAGTCAGAGATGCTCAACTAGGCTCATAAGCTTGCGAGGGTATGCAAAGAGCTCATTAGGACTTTGTCCTGCTGACAGGGTGCAACTTCTTTTAGCTCACAAGTTCCATATACAGAGAAGAAATATTCTGAAGCACATCATACAGGTCCTGCCCCCTTGTTGGGACGAAACGTATGCCTCGGGTTAGGTGTTTCCCTTGTTTAGAGAAGAATTGTCTGGAATTTCATGGCTGGACTGTAATTTTGGCAGGACCTGTATGATGTGCTTAAGAATATTTCTTCAAATTTTATGGCACTTGTCAGGCAAAAGAGATTGCACCCTGGGTGCAGGATTAGGCCTAATGAGCTCTTTGCATATCCTTGCAAGCTCATGAGCCTAGTTGAGCATCTCTGACTTCTTCTTGCTATATGCAAATTGATCTTGGTCACCCTAATGGTAATGGAATGGGGGAATCCAGATGTGGACCATTTGTTAACAAGCGCGTTAAAAGTTTAGCTGCAACTCACTGAAGAGGTAGAACAAGGCTGAATTGTGGATAGTGGCTTCGCATTATCAGGGAAAAGTTATTTTGGCTGGACTGCTATGAGGTTATGCTAAATGTTTCTTCACTGTGTATGGTGCTTGTGGGCTAAAAGAAATTACATCCTGGGTGCATGGCTTAATTCTAGTGAGCTCTTTGCATATCCTTGCAAGTTCATGAGCTTAGCTGAGCATCTCTGACTTCTCTCTATCTGTAACTTGCTTTTAGGGTTGGTCAGCCAATGGTTAATGGGGGAATCCAGACATGGACCCATTCCTCGCAAGTGCCTAGAGAGGTCAGCTACACATCACTGATGAGACATAACAAGGCTGAAATGTACACCTGGGTCTAGCTGTTTCCCTTTTTTTAGAGAAGTGTTGTCTGTAATTTTGTGACTGGATTGTCATTTTGGCAGGACCTGTATGAAATTTCTTCACTTTGTATGGCACTTGTCAGCTAAAAGAGATTGCACCCTTGGCGCAGGACATAGTCCTAGTGAGCTCTTTGCATATCCTTGCAAGCTCATAAGCCTAGTTGAGCATATCTGACTTCTTTGATCTATATGCAAATTTCTCATATGGTTGATCACCCTAAGGGTAATGGAGGAATCCAGACGTGGACCCATTGCTCACAAGTACATAGAGGGATCAGCTGCACCTAACTGATGAAATTCAATGAGGCTGAATCTGGGATTAGTGGTTTCCCTTGTTCAGAGAAAAATTGTTATTTTGGTAGGATCTGTATGATGTGATTCAGAATATTTCTTTTCTGTGTATGCCACTTGTGAGCTAAAAGAGATTATACCCTGGGTACAGGGTTTAGTTCTTATGAGCTCTTTACATACAACTGCAAGCTCATGAGCCTGGTTGAGCACCTCTGACTGATCTATATGCAAATTGCTTTTAGGGTTGGTCACCTAAGGGTAATGGGGGAACCCAGGCCTGGATCCCTTGCTCACAAGTGTCTATTGGGATCCACTGCCACATACCGATGAGGCCCAACAAGGTGAAACGTATGTCTGGGGTTAGCTGTTTCCCTTGTTCAGAGAAGAATTGTCTGGCATTTCATGATTGAACTGTCATTTTGGCAGGACCTGTATGATGTGCTTCAGAATATTTCTTCTCTCTGTATGGCACTTTTAAGCTAAAAGAGATTGCACCCTGGGTGCAGGACTTAGTCCTAGTGAGCGCTTTGCATACTCTTGAAAGCTCATGAGCTTAGTTGAGCATCTCTGACTTCTCTCTATACTCTTGGTCGTAGTTGCAGTGCTGATGTGGAGGTAGTAGCTGCAATATCATCCTCTGCCTCAGATAGTGAAGGGGAATGTGGATGAGAAGAAGAAAGAGGCCATTCTTCTCCACCTCCCCCCTGAAGTCATTGATGTAGGACTATTTTTCTCTTGGGGAAGGAACAATGCAGTCATCAACAACGGCACTGTGCACAATTTGTGATAAATCTGTGAGAAGCGGAAAGGAGGGAATGCGCCTTGGCACAAGTGCCCTGATAACACACATGAAACACAGATAGCATGACATTTATGTCAAACATGTTACAGCCAAACACCCACCACAGAAATTGAGCTGTAGTCATGCCCCCTGACTCTCCAGAAAGGCAACAAGAGGCAAAGCAGAGATAAAAGAGGAGGAAGAAGAGAGCAATACAACTAGCTTGCCATCACCTTCTGCCTCTATATCTTCTGCCAATCCTCCTCGTTCATCATTACCTCCCTCTCCAAATGATATCCACTCTGTAGTTGCTAGGATGTGGCAGTTCATGCCCACCCTTTACACACTGTGTTGTGTACTGACCACACATGACAGTGTGATGGAGGAGAATTTCAAGCAGGGTATGAAGAGGCATCTGAGGAGATTCCATCCCACAGAATATGCTAAGCTGGTGGCAGGGAGGGTTCATCATTACTATTAAACTGTCAGCAAGATGTCATGTGTTCTTAGAGGGGTGTGGACAATGGGTATAGTGGGGGCTAGTTATTGTGCTGCTACTGTCTCAGGCGTATCGCTGGAGCTAGTCGTGGCAAGTGGAACCTTCATCATCTATCAACCATGTTACTGCTGTTGTTCATTACATTCCCTTTGAGCTTCCTAATCATCCTGCTGCTTAAACAACTCAGCAGCAGCAAGAACAACAGTCGCAAATTCCGCATCTACATCAGGGCATTTGATAATGGCCACTGGCCAACACAACATAAACTGCTGGCACTAGGCCAGTGGGGCATTTTTGTTCTCAAGGCTTGTTCTTTAAAAAAAAATAAAAAAATAGGCCCACAAAAAAATAAACAATGTTTGAGGGTTTGTTTCTAACAAGTCTAAATCCTACAAATCAATGTTTCCTTAGGGCTTGTGCCAAACAAGTCTAAGTCGTACAAATCAATGTTTCCTCAGGGCTTGGGCCTCTAACAATATATCTTACAAATCATCCTCTACAAAATACTCGGTCAGGTCAAGGATCAGTCTACCTCAGTGGCAGCTTACGTCAGGGGTCCCTGTCTCTATCACATTACATATACATTTCTAATTTTATTTATTTGTTTATTAATTGTCCCCCAATACCAGTCAAGAAACCCCTCAAAGCAAATTCCCTGTTCAACTGATTCTTTCCTCAGACTCCACCCACCAACTCAGACCCCCTTTATACCATGTGTTATTTGTTTTTATTGTATTTAGTATTTATTTTTTGTTAATTGCCCCCCCAATCCCAGTAAACAATCCCCCACAAAAACATTCCCTGTTCAACTTATTCTTTACCCATACTCCACCAACACAGGCATCCTCATTCCCCCTTTATACTATGCCATTGGGAAATAAAATAAGATTTGCTATGTGTTGTGTTCCCATTGATTTCAAAGGAATGAGCTAGGTGGAAAAAGCAGAAAGAAAACTCTCTTTTCACAGAAAATTATACGTCAATGGGAAGTGCCATTATTTGCCGATTTCAGTTTGAAGTGAACATTTTCGCCCATCACTAGTAATCATTATCATTTGTTTATGAATATAATTTTAAAATGACACAATCAAAAGTAATAGTGTTATGCGTTTTGAGAAAGATAATAATACATAATAGTCACGCTCCAAAACATACAGCTAGTATGCCTTTCCAAAAATTATTAATAGGCCTACAGCCACAATATAGAGGACAGATGATATTAGTCACTGTGTACCTTGTCCGTCTCACAAAAACAACAACAGTTACTGGTGCTAGTTGGGAAATAGGTGGCTGACACGTTCCATGGGTCATTCATTACCAAGCTATAAAAAAAATTGACCATGCCTGAAACGAGCTTGGTGTATTCTGTAGGGTAATAAGTCTGCAGATCCTACCTTATCCCTTGAATTCTGCTGTCTTTCACCACATTGCCATGTATGGTCATTTTACCATACAGTGTGCAGTGCATAGAGACAATTTGCCAGATTCTGACATCTGCAGATTCACTGTCTTTTGGTGGTGCTGGTGCCACTGCTGAGGAGGATCCTGAGAGAACTGGGGGGAGCAATGGAAATGTACTATTAATAGCCCAGACCCAAAACTAGGTACCAACAAGGTGATGCCATCAATGTTCTGAGCTGGCCAGAGTTGCCTCATGTCTGTTTTGCAGGATTTTGTTTTGTCAGTCTTGCTTGTAAAAACTTGGTATATATCATTCAAGATTAGGGGTACCTACAGGTAATTTACACTGGACTGGCCTCAAGGAACCACCACGCAGACCTGGACCATTTACTACTGGATCCTGCCGCACCACTCAGAGGAGAGGTGGTCAACTGGACTGGAGGACCTTCAGGTACAGTCAGAGCATAGCAGCTGGCTTAGGGCAGTAACCAGGGTACAAACTCACACTTCTACCCACTGGAGTAGATCACTGCAGAGCAAGTATCATCCTCTCTGATCCATCATCTCCACCAGTCAGACACTGACTTCTTCACGTGGTCTTAACAAGATGACTTTGGCCGCACAGAGCTAGTGCTTTCAATTCTTCCCAAACACTAAGCTTAAACACTTGCTTCAGAAGTAAAAACAAACATCTAGTTCATATTTTTTTATTTTTTAGCAGGGAATACAATACTGCTATGTACACCACAACTAATAGATTGTAACAGTGAGTACACAGGACTTTGGATTTCGGATAATACCTGTGCTTCCCAAATATCGCTCAACCAATTGATGGCAACAGGACTTTGAATTTCGGATGCAAGCATATCTCATATAGGCAGAAACATCACATTTCACCTTCCTCCCCCAGAAAAGGGAGAGCAGATTGGGGTGGTCTTTTCCAGACCTGAAAACTCTGTTGAACTGATAACATCTTTAATAGTCTACATGTCGAAAAAGGATATCTGTATTTCCATGTGCATGACCTGCATGTACTGCACATCAAAACTGTAAGGCTGTAGGAAACAGGCTCCATCTCAGCAGCTGCCATTGTACCCAGAGATCTGGTTGAGCCAGCACAGAGAGTTGTGATTCATCATAACAACAAAGTCACAGCCATAGAGATAAACCTGGAACTTTTTGAGAGCCCACGCAAGAGTTACACATTCCTTTTTGATGGTCTCATATCCAACCTACCGATCCAGTAGTCTGAGGCTCAGATATGAAACTGGATGCTCCTTTCCTATGACATCCAATTGGCTAAGTAAGTAGAGGCCTCAGTCTATACAAGAAACTCTTGGCTGTAGTCGGGGTGGCTAATAAGTGACCGTTGCCCACGGCCTGTCTAAGGGTGTTGAAGGCCTTGTTGAACTCTGACATCCATGTCACTGAGCAGGAGAGTGTTTTCTTCAAAAGACGTTTGTCCAGGGAGTTGTAAGAGGGGATACATTTTCTATAATAACCAGCTGTCCATAAAAAGGCAAAAAAAAAGTTCCTTTTTGGGCACTAAGACTACAGGGATGTCCATGGACTAATGGAAGGCATCCAGGTTATTCATGTCGGCAATCTCAGCCTCCATATGGGATTGTACTGCTTGTGACACTGAGTAAGGCTGTGTCACGGTTTTTGATGAACACTCAGACAAGACTAGTAAGGTTAAAATAACTTTATTGAAATAAAGTACAGACAGCAATAATGTAATATGCATACAAGCCCAAAAGGACAGTACAGGTACTGTACAATACACAATGACAGAGTATGCACAGTATGAGGAAGATGTACTGAGAGTAGCAAGTACCCTAGCGGGCTAGGGTAAAGAGGAGGCAGTGACTTGCTGGTGATGGTACAGAGGCCTAGAACCCAAAGGAATATCGGAGGCCCACAACTCAGACTACTGGAAGCAAGGACCCTAGATCGGTAGGGATGAATGGAGGCAATGCAGCACAAATACTGGCAACAGGGACCCTAGAATGCTAGGAGCCCAGAGGCAGACAACTGGCAACATAGACCCAAGAATGCTAGGGTCAAACGGAGCCCAGTAGAGGATACTGGCAGCTAGGACCCTAGGACACTAGGGTATCAGAAAGACCAAGGCAACTGTTACTGGCAACAGAGACCCTAGAACGCTAGGGGTGGATCGGAAGCAACAGATTACGTAAGGCAAAAGGTGTCCTAGTACATACAGTACCAAGATGGTACACCACGCAACAGCTGGCTCTTGAGCCTTACGGCTACTGCAGATGGTAGGACGAGACAGTGAACCAGCCTAGAGGATCTAGGCACAGGAAGATTCAGGAGGTAATGTGCCCAGAGGAATGCCTGCAACTCCCACAGGGAGTGAGCCCAGCTAGTGGTAATCGGAGCAGAGGACATGTACAGGTAAATAGAGTAACACAGTCCGAGCTGAGACAGCATGGAACAGGTACTAAGCATGTGCACACTGCCAGGGGTGGTTAAACCAGTATGGGCAGCTACAGCAGCAAGTGCTCAGCCCAAGGTCGACAATGTAAATGATAGCGCCAGCCCAGCGCCACGTCAGCGGAAACTCAGCCAGATCAGTCAGCAGTGTAGTGGGTTCTCAGCCAGATCAGTCAGCAACGTATCGGGTTCTCAGCCAGGTCAGTCAGCAACAGAGAGGGTTCTCAGCCAGATCAGTCAGCAACAGAGTGGGTTCTCAGCCAGATCAGTCAGCAACGGAGAATCAAACAAATCAGGATATGCAGGAACGTCGTCAGGCAGGCCAGGTCACACACAAACAGAGCTGTAACAGGAACTAGCGCTAGGTACAGGTACACCATGAAAGGGCGCCCGAGTACTGTCATGACAAGGTATAAATAGGCTGGCCCTGGGTGTAGTCAAGATCAAGGACCAATAAAAGTGAGGAAGTAAAAACCAAGAAGTGAGAATGGCGCCGCTTGCAGCCAGGAGCATGGGCACCGTGATAGGCGGTTGTTGGAGGGTGAGATGACATGTCGATGGTGTGTTGAGCCGGATGGGTTGTATTAGGTAGGAGAGAGAGAACATAATGATCATAACCCCTATAATCTGCTGTACCTGCTGTCTTGTGGTCGGTCCAAACTAGGGGTTCACCTCCAACTGATTGAGCTATGAGGCTCGGGGGTGTTAGAAAGGACATCAGGTAGGGCCTTGCCCTCCTGATCTCCTGTAGGGGCCGGATAACAGCCACGGCCTCCTGATGCTCAACATACTCTTTGAGGATGTTAATATGTAACATATATGGATACGTCTGGGTGGGTCCCAGGCCACTATGTATGTAGTATTATTCAGGCCCTGGACCACGGTCCAAGGGCCTGCCCACTCAGCCTTGAGCTTGTTCGTGGAGACAGGCACCAAGATAAACACCGTCTAGCCTTTGTGGAGCTCCCAATGCCGCACCTTCCGTACCACAATTGCTGCTTAGCCAGGGCCGTCCAAAGGCTCTTCCCTGCTAACGCCATTAGAGTCTCTATCTTTTCCCAGAGCTCTAGCACATTCAACATACACTATCCTTCCTAATCCTCCCTCAGTAAATTTAAGGGTCCTTGCACTTATGCCCTTATAGCAGCTCAAAGGGCAAGAAGCTTGTGGATTCCTGTGACACGTTTCAATACTCAGAGTGATAGTAGGGCAGGAAATGTTCCCAGTGTGAATCAGTATCTACGAACACTTTTCTAATGCCCTAGAGCATCCCATTAAGATGTTCACAGAGACCATTAGTCTGGGGGTGATAGAAGGCCACTTGGATGGGTCAGACGCTGCACAGCTGCTAGATTTGCTGCAGCAGTTCTGACACAAACTGGGTGCCTCTGTCTGACAGGATCTCTCTTGGGAATCATACTTGGGTAAAGATGTTTACCAGGGTATCATCAACGTTCTCCATGGATATGTAGGATAGTGCCAATGTTTTGGGATACCTGATAGCATAATCTATTATAGTTAGGATATACATTTTACTAAAGAGGCAAGGCTTAACAAAAGGGCCAAAAGTCATTCACCTGCTTTTACATTTAGGGCCAACAGAAGGCCTACATCAGGCCATGCTGGGTGCAGCTCTTCCCAATATTGACCCCACAAGTGAGATTTCATGAGCCAATCTAAGTAGAGCCCCCTGGTAAGGTCTGGAAACTAGAAGCTGCTTCCTTATGTAACATGGGTGGTTTAAAATCCTGTTTACCTGTGAGTCTATTTAGCAGTCCCTCCTCCACACAATATCTGGTCCCCTGTGTTACTTTGGTCAACAGAGTCTGTTCAGGTACACAGGGAAGCTAAAAAGTGTTTTGCCCAAATTAACTGTCTAAAGTTGGAAAAAGGGTGTCATCAGTCTTAAAAGGCACTGAGCCCCACCTCCCTGCTCTGGATGCCTCAAATTCAGCCACAATCGGGTGCATAGAGACCACTGGACCTGATGGAACAGTGCAGCAGACCAGTTGTTTGGCTGTGGGTCACTGGGGCTATTTGTTTGTTAGGTATTGACTTGACAGTGTCCCAACTCCCAAGGTCGTTATCTAATAACACATTGGCCAGGATCCAGTCCATGAACCCAAACTCAAAGCAATCATGTTTGGTGCCCCAATTCAAGTACACTTTAGCCATTGGCAACACATGCTGCTACCCTCCAGCAACTCTCATAGATACTCCTTTGGGTAAAAGAGCATTGTGGGTAACAAAGTGGGGTTTGTTAGCCCCAGAATCTCTGAGCACTTGTATGGTGCATCCACTAATTTGCACTTACTGATGGTGCTGCTACCTGTTATTCTGGAGGAGCGTCTGTATAGTGGCCACCCCATATGCCTCATCCTGTGCCAAAACGTAAGTGTGGAATTCCTGGTAATAAATGTAATCCTGTACAAACCCAGCCTGGGTAGTGGGGAAGTCGGTGCTCTGAGTGACTGGGCAGATCAGGAAGTGGAGCTGTGTGGAAAATGGTTGCTGGTTCCTGTGGCATTCAGCTGCATAGTACGCCAGCTGTTCTAACAAAAAACAACTCCGGTTTATCTTTCCCTCTGGTTGTTGGGCACAGACCAGAGCCGAGGGTGTTCTCCTCCTGGCAGCTTGAGTCCAAGGGTTGGTGGAGCAGGGAGGGGAAGATGCAGACTTGGGACCAATATACTGGTCAGCCAGGGGCTAGAGTACAGGGTTTGCAGTCACTTCCCTACTCTTGGATGGACCTCAGTGCTTTAGAACTGTTCCAGCAGGATGAGTTGGCAGCAGTCCTCAAAAGTCATGGCTTTCTTCCGTGGAACCAGCTAAAATTGGCGTGATCCATCCGACTGCCCCACTGCTGGTAGGTTTTTTTGGAACCCAGCTGTGTATCCCTGAATTTCTGGCAGTATGCATCAGGAGCATACTGGTCCAGGAGGGTCTGCTTGGCCTGCTCATAGTCTCAGCTAGCAGCAAGAGATATAGCCTGGTAGGCTTCAGAGGTCCTGCATTGAGCTTACTGGCCAGGATGTGCACCCACTCAGAGTGATTAACCGTGAACAAGTCACTCTGCCTCTCAAAATCCTGGAGAAGACCGTCTATATTCTCAGTGTCCTTATAAAATCTTTGTATGGTCTAGTGGGTTATATTAAGATCAATAACCTTGCAATGCTTCTGCTGGACCCAGTCTCAGACAGGTGTCTGCTGTTGCCCATTGCTCCTCATGCCTGGTCTAGCTCATACTGAACTTGCCACATTACCTCTACCATGACGACATCAGAGCTGGGTGTGGTCAGGTAAACCAGTCTTTCTCACATCCTCTACTAAAATGGGGTATCTATTCTCTGCTGTAGAGCTGGTGCCTCAGCTATACCAGCCTTGCCATCCATTTTTGTCAGCTAGGTAATAAGATCTGGCTTGTGGTATTGAACCAGATCAGCCCCTTGGACTCTTATCACTTCTCTCAATGTTTGAACTGTCAGCTGCTAATATACCACTTCCATCTAGGGCTCTGGTTGTGCCCTCCTTTGAACCTTGATGGAGGTGAGGGCCAGTGGTAGTTTGGACACTGTAGTGCACCGCTAACACCAATGTAATGACTTGGCATCAACCCTTGTAGATTAGGGATACTCAACAGGTCATTTACACTGGACTGGATTCAAGACAAGGGACCACCAGACAGATCTGAACAGTTTACCACTGGATCCTGTTGAACCACTTAGATGAGATGCTGCCAACCAGACTGTAGTACCTTCAGTCACAATCAGCCCCTAATAACTGGCTTAGGGCAGTGACCTGGGTAGGACTCACACCTCTCCCCAATGGAACAAGTCACTGCAGACCAGGTATCATCGTCTGTACTCTAATGTCTCCATCACACATGCACTAATCCCTCTACACTCAATAGCTTCTTTTAAAAAGTGCTTTTGGCCATGCATACTGAGCTCTCTTGCTGAGCTCTCACATCTTCAGCAGCAGAAACCACGCATCTAAGTTTATTTAGGTACAATGCCTGGCCTTTTACAGCTTACATTTAATTTAGGGTCATACTAAAGGTATACAAAAATGTAACTGTTTATAGATTATGAAACCTATAACAAACATTACAGAGTATAATATAAGTGGGATGCTGGATGAGGAAACAATTAAGGCAGTACAGACTGAAGGTACAGAAATGGAAATAGTAAAAGATTTGCATACTGCCTGGCTATTGGTCACTAGCATTGTACTCAAAGGCAATGCAATACTGCTATGGAAGTCATCAACCAATAGATGTGATGGTGAGCAGACAGGACTTTGGATTTAAGATAATACCTGTGCTTCCCAACCAGTTACAATCAAATGAAAATTTCTCCTTGAATACTCTAAGGAAAACCTAGCCAAAGGTTTCCTCCATTATGCTACTTCCCATCATAACATACTTGGACAAACTATTAATTTTCTCTAACAACTTAAGCAGCATCAGAGACAGGTTTGGGTTGGTGCTTATAGCAGCATCAACAATTACACATGAAACTTGCATACATTTCTTAGTCATTTCTCCAGAAGAGTTAAGTATGGATCCAAGCATAATCCAGGTTGTTATAGACTGGTTACACCACCACCCAAAAAAAATGAAAAGGATATACGAAGATTTTTGGAATTTTCATATTGCTGCTTTAATTTCATTACAAATTTGTCTACCATAGTAGCCGTAACTTTTTCTCTAAAAACAACTGAAGCAGCCTTTTTCTACCTTAACACCTTGTTTAACTTTGCTTCAAATTAATTATCTTCAATTAGAGATTATCAAATTATTCTGTTAATTTGGCATTTCTATGAAACATGCGGTTCCAGGGATTATGTTTCATGTTTTGTTTTATTAAATCAGATCACAAGAAAAAGCAGTCATATGATGTCCATAAAATTATAGGTTCCTTTACTTTCATACATAAGTCAAATAGGTTCCTGTCTCAGCCACTGAACAAAATGGGGAACTTCTTCAGATGGTAGTAGGATTGTTAGATGATTCTCCTTCTCGAACTCCATGCTTTCCTCATGATCACTGATGCCCCCTCCTCTTTCCACATGCTACCTGCTACAGCACTCTCTGTCACCTGCAACCCATTGCCACCTCCCCCCACTGCCACCTCTTCTCTCCCCATGTTTCCTTCCTCCTCTCTCTAATGATCTTCTTGATTAAGTTCCTTTATCCTCCCAACAGCCCCCTCTGCTGAGTTTCTGTCCTTCCTCTTTCCCTTTCTGCTCCTGTCCCTCTCCCACCTCTGTGATCCATTCAGAATCAATCCAGACATACATACATGCAACAGTCCACGAATATGGTTATTTAACATATGACAAACACATTGAGGTAAATACCTCCCTGGCACTCACATGGTTAGGCGCTTTCAACTAAGGGCAATAAAGTTATGGAGTTGCATTCAAAAGAGCACTCAGAGCAATATTGAGAATTATTATAGTTGGTGTCGAAGCAGATATGGTGTTGATTAAGAGAAGTATCCAACTACCATTTGGAGTCAGCAATGAATGTTTTTACTCAATTGAGACTTGATTGGAAATTACTTACATTTTTTTTCTTCCTCTAGATCAACAAGGGTGACATGGCATGGCCTGAACTTCATGGACACATCTTTTTTCAGCCTCATCAACTATGTTACTAAAACAGACTTTAGAACTGAGTTGCTCCTGTTTCTTTTGCTATTTAGAGGATGATTGGATAGCCTGTCTAATATAGAGGTATCTTTCAAGAATTGTTATCACAGTTAAATATTATCATCCGTAAAATTGAGTAAAATATTTAATTTTGGTAAGTATGAATCTTTATCATGTGCCAACTACAAGTTCCAACCAACTTTCACTCCCAATCTTCTCACAACAACACCACTGAAATCTCTGTCAGGAAGACTCTGACTGAGAAAAATAATTTTCTTCTGAAAGAAACAGGAAGCACTGGATCATTACAAAGAGCTAGATGTCAGGTATCATCAATCCCTTCCTGTCTATAATTTGGGTGACAAAGAATAAGTTGCCCACAAAAAATGTAAAGATTCCTTCTGTCAAAACTCACTGATTACTGCAAAAGCCAATGACCTTTCACATGGCCTTTCAAAACTTGGATTCAAATGATGTGAGCAATTGGGTACATGGGTAAAGATCTGCAGTTCAGGCCACTGGATTCCTTTCCCGCTTTTCAGACCCTGGTTCTTCTCCCTAGTTAGCCCACTAAGACTCACAATGTAGTCCCAGTTCCCTTGGCATGTCTGATCCACAAGGTGCAGATCTACCATTAAAGCAATATCCACGTGCACTTTGCTTGTTTACTTGTTTTTTGTTTGTTCGTTTTTACTCTTTTGGAGGACAAGTATATGCTATCCATGCCAAATATATTTTAATTGTGTGAAAATATAATTTAGTTGTTATTTAAAGTGTTGGTATCATCTCCCAATGTAAAATAAGTAGTGGCAAATGAACAGGTTAAGGCAGTAATTAAGCAACTGACGTAAAAATATAAAAATGCATAATACGATTCTAAATCATTAGAATAAATCATTATGAAAGCCTTTACAGCATCCAATGAGTTAATATGTTCTGTTGGTGTTTAACAACATTATACAAGCTGCTAATTGCTTTTTGAAATGTTCAATTATTTTAACACTGAGTTGTGTTTATTTTTGTTATCACTTAATTTACTTGTTAACACCTTTGTAATTTAAACAGTTCCAAAAGTTCTCTTTGTTCTGAGATTTAGTTTAAAGGGATAGTAATGTTTCATAATAAAAGCAGCTCCAATTAATCATCATAGTATTTGGGTCATGGAAAGTGTTATTTCAATTCTGTCAGAGTTGTAGTTCAAGAGTATTTCAATGACAAAGTATCCCCCTTCCTCCCCTTTTACTGATGTAACACTGCTCAGCCAGAGCAGAAGGGAGGTGCCCAGGTAGATTGCAGAGAGGGACAATCTTCAATTAAGATAAGGGAAAAACCTGAAAAACTTGTTAAGGGGGCAGGGATTTCATTGTTCTCATAGGAAGAAGATTATCGCCTTCTGTTATCTGTCTGGTCTATTGACTGGATTCCACATCTGAGAAGAGATGGCTTACACTAGGTAAAATGGGCGGGAGGGGAAACTTTGCTTGAGAATATCTCTCAAACCATAAAGGTTTGAGAGACAAGACTTATATCATTCTTCATGTTTTTTTAATGTCTACAAAATAAAATAAAGATAAAAAGAAGTATTATTTTCCCTTTAAGCTGATGTTAAATAGTGTGATATATTTTCTTCTTGGATGTATTTAGAGCAGATTACTGAAAATATTAACATAAGTCTAATAAATTAATAAGCAACTAATAAGGGTTAGTGAATAATTTGACCTTCACCTCTGGAAGATTACAACTCCTATCTTCCCTAATCAGCCGAAGGCTAGTTGGGGATGATGAGAGTTCCTGCTGCTCACTCCTTTGCATGAAAATGTATTTCCCATTTCATTTAATGGTCACTATGCTTAAAATATGCAAACATGTCATTCACCAGCTGGTTCATGTCTGTGCTGTGATTATTATATGAATAGTCAGCTATGTTCTTCATTTTTTTCCATAGTAAATATAAGTGGAAGTACTGTATCTCACCAATTCCTGACCCAGCATGACTAGCAAACAAGGTGGCCTCCTCAAAACCTTCAGCAGATCACATACAGATTAACTGCCATTGACCCGGTAAAGATGCCCCCTCTAAAACCTTCCATTTATGTACTATATACTTGCTAATGGCCTTATTCTGCTCATACAAATGCTCACCTGCTAGGGATCTCCATTTTAAGTTGGTGATGGAGCAGGTGGCTATGCTCTTATATGGAATATAATGTACTGTATGACAGGTTAAATATGCACAGATTGTATGAGTGATATTTAGCATTTCTTTGAAGATTTCAGCTTCGGAGCTGAATCAGGAAACAATTAAATGTAGGACTTGGGCAAAGCAGGGTATAAGCAGTGTGCACCATATCATCTATTCTCAAAGCAGCTATTATGTTGAAGCAAATATTAGCAGACACAAAGCTAAATGTCAAGAAGCAGGGCAAAAGCCAGTCATCCATCATTTATTGTAGTTTATTTAACACATCTTCAGCTTTATGGGATTGTCTCTAGAAACACTGCATGCACAAAGTGGCATGCCTATGGTATCATCTACCCCTTTTCTTTCCTTTAATAATAATGCCAGAGCCAGTTGCAAGGTTATTGTTGAAACCCAGTGAACAGAGACAGTCATATAGTCTGTACTCTGGCCTGCAGTCTGGTAAATTTTCTTGCTGTTTGATCCTTCCAGACCCTTGCCACCACATTAACTCAAAAATATGCATAACAAACACTAATATGGCCTTCCTTGTAAAAAAAATTGCTTGGGATATCCCAGTGAGTTGCAACACATAACAGCAGTTCTTTAAAACCTATTTTTTGACAAAATAATAAGGCAGCATGTCAACTGTCAACATTTTAGCAACTTTGTTATTCCACAGGTGTAATTTTGGTATATTTTTGTGCAGTTTTTCTAAGTGTGGGTTGGAAGTACATAGTGGAAGAACGCTATGACTTTATTGTTTTAATAGCATGATTTGTGGCAATAGTAGTGGTGGTGTTAGGTGTGGGCACTCTATGACTCTTGCCATCTCCTATAATAAACTCATCTGTGTTTCACATTTGCAGAACAGCAGACAGAGCAATTGATGTTATTGTAAATTAAGAAAATGTTGGCCCTTGGATGCACTTGGAAGACATGATAATGATGATAACTGACATCATATTTGCGCACATGCACCATCACTTTACAAATAGGTGTTACTGTCACTGTCAGATGCTTTTGTTTTTAATGTTAGCTCCTCTGTCATGTAAATAATGCTAGAATGTCACTCACTGTCTTATTCAATGTTATTAAAATGTATAATACTTCTATTGCTGAGCAGAATCATCAACAATCATTGTACAAGCTGCAGCATATACGAGCATAGTCAATTTTTGGAGTACTACTTTACTACCATGCCCATGCACTCCTCCTACTCCTTTCCCCTTACTAGTAGGGATGGACAAAAAGTGTGAAAAATTTCCCCCATGACTTTTCACGAAAACATGCAGATTTTTTGCTTTTCCTGCGAAAAATTTTGCCTTTCCGCCTATGCAAAAATGTCCTACTTTTCGCCTATTTTAACAAATTTTCTGCCTATGTTAACACATTTTTCGCCTATTTTAACACATTTTTCTCATATATTTCCTATAGGTACTACATTTTCCTCTGTAATATTACTTCTACTGAGGGCTGAAGTTTAGAAATAAGTGGCTGAAAGTCAAAGTTGTGAATCCTACAGCAACATATGGCTTGAAAAATGTGTTAACATGGAGAATGCATTTGTCCTTTGCCCACAACACTAACTTCCTGCTTAAGTGACACTGGCACATATTCATGATGATGTCAAGTAATGAAAAAAATAAAGTACAACCTACAATGTGGCAGATGTGTATTGTAGTGGTGGTGGTGGTGGAGGACTGGCATGGTGTGATTTGTGTATGTATTTTTACCATTGTCATACTCTATTCTTCTTAGATTATTGACACACATTACTTATCGGTCATAGCAGTGGTCCCAAGTGGGGTAGATGGTGGAAACCTTCTTCACATCCGTCCTCCACCTCCTCATCTGTGCTACTGTTAATATATTTGTCCTGGCTTTGTCTGTCATGTGTGGTTTCTTCTACTAGTACTACCACTGGAGCTAGATGTAATTCTACTGGCACTACTACTAGGTGTCAAAGGTGCAGCACTTACAGCAGCACCAGAGGTACTCGTCATATCTAACATTGTGGATGTTAACCTGTGTTGCTATTGCTGGGGACTCAAAACAGGTGTGTGTGTGGCTGAGTGGGACTTGAACTTTGAAGAGACGATGATGCTGATGATGACTGATAGGTAGACTGTGTGCTTTTTGACATCTGTACTTGTCCAGGGTCAGACTTTCCAATGGCTTTCTCATACACTTTATTGACAGGCACAGTGCTCCTTAAAAGTGGTGGAAGATTCAGCCTTTGACTTTCTGCTAACCTTATAGCCCTGTCATCATCCTCACTCTCAACTTCATCTGTATCTGAACAAGAGAGGGATGCTTGAGGGATATATTCTAGATCTGCATCATCATCAGTCATCATTAGGTCATCTTTAGCAGCATCAGCATCACCTGACAGTTCTTGACCACTACTACCCTTATATTCCTCTAAGCTTTTAAAGGTTTCAAACAATTTCTTTTTACTTATACTGTAACAAAATTTGCTACTACTTTGAGGACAGGTGTTTTGGTGCTTGGTTGTCTCACTATCTGATGCAGCAGGCGGTTTAGCTGCGACACCTTCCTCTATTTTGCTATTGCCAGCATCATCAACACTTGAATGCAACTTGTTGTCATCTTCAGTGTTCTTCTTATATGGTTCTATGTTTCTACTAGCACTGTTGGTGCTGGAACTATTTTTGCTGGGACCTTCACAATCTGCATCCTCCCTTGGAGTAGAGGGATTATCATCATTGATTGCACACACTGCAGCAGCCATTGCTGCAGTCAGTTTTTGAACTACTACTTTACTCTCACGTCTCTGCACTGCTCTACCCCTCCCCCTTCCCCTTGTGCGTTTGCTGGACATTACGCAACTACACTGTGTTTTTTTTTCTGTACAGTACACAACACAACTGATGGAGCTGTATGATGCCTTGCCTAAGCCCAGTCAGCTGTCTGTTTTTTATTATTTTTTATTTTTTTTTTATTTTTTATTTTATTTTTTTTATTTTTTTAAGTTGTCCACCCTGTTGTCTTGTCACAGTCTGTCCAAAAAAATTATAACGGAAAACAAAATCAACAACGTCTTTCCCCAGACTTCCCTACCCAGCACAGAGACAATAACAGCAAGATCAGCAAGCAAATAGGTCCCTAGCTGCTTGTGCTTTGCCAGTCAGTCACATGGAATTTTGGAGTACTTGGGGGTCAACCTCTTTCCTCCCTTCTTGTCCGTAGAGTGCCCCTAGACCCCCCTAATGCAGAGAACAAATGTCCTACCTAAATGACTCCCTAAACTAAGCTTCAATTCCTCTTTATTTACCTATCTCCTCTATCTAAAACACATGCTGCTCTCTCTCCTCTCACAAACACAAAATGGCTGCTGTGAGAGCCTGACAGCCTTTCATAGGGCTGTAAAAAACTTTTGTGTGGTGTAGAAATATTTTTCTTCCCATTGATTTCAATGGGCAGAAAAGGTGGGAAAAAGCGGAAAAATGACACTATTCGCAGGAAATTATTCACCATGCGGAAAGTGCCATTATTCGCCGATTTCAGTTTGAGGCGAAAATTTTCACCTATCCCTACCTACTAGCATGTCTGAGGGACATAATGAAAACTGTGTTTATTTTTACTGTAAAGTACACAACGGAATTGTTTGTGTATGGAGTGATGTTTTGCCAATCTCATAATAATGTATGCAATGTCTGTCTCCAGTCTCTGTCACTTCCAGTCTCAGTTCAGGTCAATGTCCCTTCTTCCTGTCACCTATTACTCAAAAGTTGTGTGTGTTTTTGTTTTGTTTTTTTCTTAAATAAACTGTCCATTTGTCACTGTCTACCACAACATCACATGCACAATCAGTACAACAGCAAGCGATTCCTTTTCCCCCTCTTCGCTTCTCTATCTGATTGTACAGAAAGCTAGTGTCAAAATTCCAGCAGCAGTTTTTTTTTCTCTCTTAACTTAACAGCAGTGTTAGTTTTTACAGTGCAGTTCAGGATGAGGATAGACCACTTAACTTCATAATCAGCAATAAAGGATAAAGTTGAAAACAAGAGAAGTCTCAATGTATTCTTCCTGGTAAAACATTTTCTAAATAAACAAGTGTGCTCTGTGCTGCGGAGCAGCTGATTATGATATGCAGCACCACCACACCTCACTATATGCTTATTCATCTTCTTGTTCTGGTTGTAGAAGTGTATGTCAAGAATTGTACTTGTTTGTCTCTTGGTTGTATGATTTATTTTATCCGCCTGTAAAGTAAATCTTTCAGACTGTTAGTCAGTCGGTCACAGTATAGGCTCAGCAAGAACTTGGACCAACCATCTGTATGACTGTTAATGACTATTAGGGATGAGCAAAAGTTTTTGCCTCAACACAGAAATAGGCGAAAAATGGCCCTTCCAGCCTAGTAGGATATTTCCAGCAACAAGTGAAGTTTTCTCCTTGCTCATTGCACTGAATTCAGTGGGAAGACTTAATTTCTCCCCACCACGTGACTGTTTTCTCTTCTTTTCCTACAGGCAAATAAAAGGATGTTGGGCTCTCACAGCACACCGTTCTGTGCTTGTGAGAGGAGAAAGCAGCACATATTTGAGCTAGAGAAGATAGGCAAATAAAGTGGAGTTGAAGCTTAGTTTAGGGAGTCTTTTAGGCAGGACATTAGTTCTCTGTATTAGGGGAGTCTGGGGGCACTCTGATGGAGAGGAAGGGAGAAATTCGGTGTGACTGACTGGCAAGACACAAGCAGCTGTGCTCCTTCCTGATCTGGCTGTTATTATATCTGTGCTGGGGGGAGTCTGGGGGAAGGAGAAGAAGGTTGACCCTAAGTCCAATTTCTTGCTGATCCTGCTGTTATTATCTCTGTGTTATACATTTTTGGGGGTGTGAGAAAGGAGCAAAGGAGGTTGACCCGAAGTACCCCAACATTCTGTCTGGTTGATTTGATATGAAAGACACAGGTAGCTGAGGTCCACGTTCCTTTCTGTTCTTGCAGTCATTATCTTTGTGTTACACGTGTTTGGAGGATGTGAGACAGGAGCAAATGTGGTTGACCCCAAATAACCCAACATGCTGTCTAGCTGATTTGATTTGAAAGACACAGGTTGCTGTGGTCCAAGATCCTTGTTGGCCCAGCAGTTATTATCTCTGTGTTAGATGTGTCTGGGGTGTGAGATGGAAGCAAAGAATGTTGACCCCAAATACCCCAACATTCTGTCTGCCTGAATCTATCTGAAAGACATGGGCAGCTGAGGTACAATTTTCTTGTTGATTTTGCTGTTATCTATGTGCTGGGGAAGTCTGGGGAAAGAGGTTTTTTTTTTTGGACAGTGATAAAATAGGGTGGGCAACAGTTAAAAAAAAAAGAAAAAATAAGTAACGATAGCCAACTGGAGGCCTGAAATGAGATCTGTGACTGAGGCAGACTTGATAGACAGCAGATGACATTGAGTATTTTGTTGACGGCAAAGGCAAGATTTCACACTCCATCAATTCTGTTGAGTAGTTTAGAATAAAAACACACATAGTAGTTGAGTAATGTCCAGGAAAATGCACAACAGGAAGGGGGAGTAGGGAGGTGGAGCAGTGCAGATATATGGGAGTAAAGTGCTAGTTTAAAAACTGACAGCAGTCACGGTTGCTGCAGCATGTGCAACAAATGATGATGATCCCTCTCGTCCCATGGAGGATGCAGTTTGTAAAGGTCCTACCAAAAGTTCCACCACCACCAGTGCCAGTACTACATAAAAAAATGGGTTGCATTCTAGTGTTGATGATGGCATAATGGACAATGGTATAGTAGTTGAACCAACTGCTGCATCTGACAGTGAGACAAACTAGCACCAAAACACCAGTCCTCAAAGTAGTAATGAATTTTGTGAAAGTAAAAGTAAATTGTTTGACATTTCTAAAAGTTTAGAGGAATATAAAGGTAGTGGGCAAGAAGTGGTGGGTAATGCTGAGGATGACCTAATGATGACTGATGATGATGGTGATGATGATAGAATATATCCCTCCAGCTTCCTCCCCTTCTTCAGATACTGAGAGTGAAAGAAATGATGACATGGCCAGAAAGTTAGCTGAAAGACAAAGGCTCAGTCTTCCCCTGAAAGGAGCACTGTGCCTATCTATAAATTGTTTGTGAAAACCATTGGAAATTCTGACCTTGTACAGCATAGATGCCTAAAAATACATAGTCATCATGTCAGTCTTCATCAGCATCATAACCGCTTCCAAGTCCAAGCCCCACTCAGCCACACACACGTGTGTTGAGTAACCACCAGCAACAACAACACAGGTTATTAACATCCACAACCTTAGCTATGATGAGTGCCTCTGCTGCTGGAAGTGCTGCAACTTAGAAACCTAGTATAAATAGCAGAAGAATTTCAGAAACATCTTGCCCCATTTATAGTAGCAATTCCTCAGTAACCCCGTAGTCCGTGAAGTCCACAGTATGGAGATCCTTCACTCATGAACCAAAAGCTAAGTATGTTGCTTTCTGTTTCTGTATAAAAAGCACTCGAGTAGGGGGAAAGTAGGCTCACACCTAGGAACCTCCTCAATGAGATCCCACCTAAAGCACTGTTCGACTGGGAGACACACAGTAACCAGTCAAAGGTGCCACAACTAGCAGCAGCAGAAGCACTCCCTAAAGTGCTAAATGATGACAGATGGCTTCAACGCAGATAAGGTGTTGATCCAGGGAAATATCTGACTGCCATTTGGAGTCAGGAACTAATGTTTTTAGCCACTTGGATCTAAACTGGAAATGGCTTCAGAGGGCCTTTTTTGCCTTCTTCTGGATCAACAGGGGTGTTTTTGGCATGAGCTGGACTTAGTGGACGCATGTCTTTTTTTTCAATTATGTTACTATTTAACAAATAAAGAATTACATAACTTTATTTTTGTAATTGTGTTTGGTTTTTTGGTTATGCACTAAGGGGTGCACTAAGGGTGCACTAAGGGGTGATAAAGCAGTGATTAATATTCCAGTGATATCAGTTCTACAGTTCCTATGTTATTCTATGGAGCCAATGCACTAATATTTCTCCAACTTTTGCGATCTTAGTGCATAGGCTCCATAGAATAATATAGCAATTGGAGAAGTAATATCACTGGAGAAGCTACCTCCACATTATCAGCTCTTTATCACGCCTTAGTGCAAAACCCCCATAGTATAGGAAAGGAGTGAATACGTTATTTATGTTGGGATGGGATGCCCTTCTGTTGATTGCTGAATGTCATGGCAAATTTCATGCATACAAAAGATTTGTACAATACTGAAGTTTATTAAGCATTAAGCAATTCCTGAGTTAGTTTAAATTCAGACCAATATTCTTTAGATTCAAGTTTTGATACCATTTATCAGAGACTTCTAAAATCTCTAATTTGGGGCTCGATTCAATTTTATCCAATAAAATATGCGGTAGGGCAAAACTGGCAACCGACCGACAAAAAAAATGTCTAAGTTGTATTCAATTGCCCTACCGGCTGAAAGCTCAATGGATGTTAGGCCACAGAAAAGGACTCGTGGCCAAATGTCCTTTTTGTGTCTTATGTTCCCAAAATGCAGCTAAATAGTGGCAATAATGAGGGCATCAAAGGAAAAAAAAGATAATGATCAGTGCCTGACATACTGTCAAGCACCCACCGATAGCTCAAACACTACCCCTAACACTATCCTAGCACCCAGATCTGTTATACTTACCTGTCATCCACTGTTCGTCTTATTCTTCTCTTGCCTTTTTCTCCAATCTTCTTCTTCTATCTTTTCTCTTCTTTCTCACCATCTTCTTTCTTCATCTGTTCTGTCTTCTTTCTTCTGTCTTCCATTCACAATCCTATAAAATAAAAAGTAATATTAATGATGTGCCACAAAAAGAACTTGCACATACTGTATATGCATAGTTTAAGCATCGCACATATATGTAAGTGAAAATAGTAGAAGATGCCAAATGATCCAAAAATATTTCCCCATGTTTCCGCTCAGGATTAATCTGTTTTGAATTTGAAAAAATAAAATGTATTGCAAAAACTGAATCATTATTAAAATGCCCTTTTATTATTCTATGTGGCAGAAGGAATTGCAAACATAGCCCCCTCTCAGTACCTCATCGACCAATGCCCATTCCAGTGTGAGGGCATTTTGAACAGATACAGCATTTTTATATTGGCAGTCTCTGTTCAAAATTACTCATAGCCATTAGCTGGGATGTGTGCTTACTCAACTCCCAGCCAATCAGCTTCAAGCAGGTTCTTTCAATCCCCTACTTGAAGCTGTTTGGATGGGAGGTGCATAAGCACACATCCCAGCCAAACGCTGTGAGTCATTTTGAACAGAGACTCCCCACAAAGAAAGGCAGTCTCTGTTCAAAATTCCCTCACACTGGAACAGGCATCAGCCCGTGAGGTACTAACAGGAGGGCCATGTCTGCAATTCCTTACGCCGTCGCCTTCACCGCCAACAGCAGAGAAGAACAAAAGGGGGTATTTTATTTTTCAAATTTACAACATAGCTTAATCCTGAGCAGAAATATGGGGAACATTTTTGGATCATCTGGTATCTTATCCTATTTTCACTCTCACTTATGTGCAGCGCTTAACCCTTTGAGGGCCAGAGAAGTATAACACTCAAGGGGTTAAACTATGCACATTTGTGTGAGTTCTTTTGGTGGCACATCATTCATATTGCTCTTTATTTTATAGGACTGTGAATGGAAGATGGAAGAAAGAAGGTGGTACAGAAGAAGAAAGGAGATGAAGATATCAGGGTTAATGGTGTTTCTTTTCAAGGGCTGTTGCTTTGTAAATTAGCCGCACTAACCCTGTGAGTGCCAGCTGCGTAAGAATACCCCACTGGCACTCAAATGGTTAGTTCTACTAACATTGGACACATTTTGGGTGTGCTTTGGATGTATTGATATGCAGCTTAGGGCCCCATATCAATACCTCCACTGGGGACTTTTTTTGTTACATTTTTGCACATTCATTTGATGCGTTGTCTGTTTTAAGATGCGTTAAGGGACTCTGCGCTGAAAAAAACTGGGTGCAGATTTTCCTACGTTAAAATGGGTCCCTTAGCATATCTTACCGCTAATGCAGTCAATTGATTTGCAAATTCCACTGTTTGGAGTATATTTCTATGGGGGCAAATGGGCGCTAACATTAGCTCCCGATATGCTTTTTTCCTGCTGGCATTTCTTCAGAGCACAGGTAATTGAATGGCTTACAGTGCTTGAAAAAAAAATCTGCTTTTTTTTTTTTTTTCATGCATAACGGGGACAATTGAATTGTGGCCTTAATGCCTATCAGCCTACCACTCTATGTTATTTGCTACAAAAACATTTTCCTAGACATTGTTGAGTTTCAGTCATCTGTTGGATATAGGGTCATATTTCCTGAATTTATAAATTCTGCTATAGACCCTTCTCCTTCCTGTTTCAAGTGTTACTATATGCCAAAGGAAACAAAATCAGTGCAGATGTATCTGCACATAAATGAACCATTCAGCAGTCAAAAACCAAACTTATCTCCCTGACAAAAACTCTGGAATTTCAATTCCCTCTCAAAGTTTTCTTGCTGAGAATGTAAAATTCAGTCTCCTTTTCTGCAGAGAATTGCACATATATGGAGAGAGAAGCAAGTCAGAAAAAAAGAAACATAGTATACAATCAATCACTAAATGGTGACAGTTTAATGGGCACTTCTGCTAACACAAACAAACATTAACAGGAAACAAGGGCTGATTGCAACAATGCACTCCCTGTCTTATAGTTCTACAAAAAATTGGTAAAGAAGCTAACATGTCTAAACAAAGATTTATAGTGGTATTACAGAAGACAAATGATGCCTATGCAAGCTAAATTATAAAATGAAAAATACAGTCACTGAATTATTTTCTTTTATCATATTTATATATCAGTTGGAAAAAACTAATTTCACATATAAGAAGTGCACCAGAGAATTTAAAAGCCCACTGATCCCTATAAATAGCACATTTGGTCAAGGTCATATGAATGATTGTCACAGTTCTTAGACAAATCATTTGTCACACTTATCCTATTATTTTTGAAACATAATTTCTCACAGTTACAGTTTTGAATTATGTATTAAAATAGTGAATGCAAAATAGGGACTTCTTTGTAAACAGAGAAATGTATTGTTTTGGCATTCTAATAAAAAACATGCACAAGAAACATGCAAAAACCAGCACTTCCCACCTTCTTTATCCTTGCATTGAACTTAATGTTAATAAAGTAATTTGCCTCCACTTGAAACAGTTCGCCAATGTAATCTTGCCATATTTACTCATCGGTATAAAAGGGGGTGTCAGTTTTACCGCATGTATTCAGTCTGTGCCTACGGCAGTTGTAAAAAAGGTTGCTGAAATTTTGATGCTAGCTAGTTTAGAGGAGAGAGATGAGCTTGAGTAGCTTGATTAAAGGTGTATTTGGGATGCTAGCTGTTCTCTGGTGCTGGGAGTATGGGTGTGAAGGGTGAAAGGAGAGTGGAAAAATTAACAAGACAAACAAAAACTTCTTGACTGATAGGTTACAGTAACATCTTGCTGCATCCAAAACCATGGTAGAGCTGTCCACTGGTTGAACATCTGACACTGGATGAGCTTTGGACAGATCAGGATGAGTACACTTGTACATCAAGAAGTAGCAGAGGTGACATCTAGATAGGATGCAACCAAATCATAAACCAGAAAGCCACATCGGGGCAGGCTGAGTTCAGACAAACGCTAAGGATGAGCCAACTATCAAGAAAGGATAAGTTGAAAAACAGGTCTGAAGGCAAAAGAGAGGTCAGGCCAGGTGGAGAACAAATGGAACAGGCCTAGGTTAAACCAGAAAGCCAAGCAGAATCAAGTTGGACTGAGTTTTCAGCACAAGGGCCAAACAACCAAGAAAATAGTTTCAGCTCAGGAATGCCTAACAATGCACTGAGGAATGCACATGAGCATTCACTACTTTGACCTGGAAGTATAAGCATCCATGCACATGTTTGTTAAACTAAGGTCAGATGTGCGCACCTCCACAAATTGCCACATGTCCTTGGATGCCAAGTATGAATGTGTGCACATTTAGAGGAGACCAAACACCATCAGATGCAGACCACCAGCTAACCTGTAACATGACCTCCCCAGGAGATAATCTGTGGATCAAGATCTATCTTTTCTGGAGGCAGAATATTGTCCAGGAATTCTATAATTGTATCCTCTTAAGATAAGTACAGTTTTCCTCCAAGGTTAAGAAGGTTAGAATGTCACCTAGACATAAAACCACAAAGGGATCCATCTTTCTTCCCTTTAAAAAATATTCCTGTTCAGCAAGAGATGATGAAGGATGAATGAATCCCTTGTTCATGTTGTCGTTCAGATATTCTTTTAGGCTCTTCAATGCAAGTTCTGACTGTGGAAAACTACAGCTAAACGGAATCTTGATTAAGGAAGTGAATATGCTGGTCAGACGAGGTGACATTTAATAAACTTTCTTCTCACTAAATATATCAGTGAAATCTAGGTTTGTGTTTCCTTAATCATGATACCCACAAAATAATAGGAAATAACAGAGAATGGACCATGTTGAAGTGTAATTTTCCATAATGTTTATTAACCATCTGTTTAACTGGTACAGTTGGGTGAGTGACCAGTAGGGGTGGGCAAAAGGTCACGTTGCGTTCCCACGAAAAAAACAGAGAAAACTACATTGTTGTTTGCTTTTTCGTGGTAAAATCCATTTTAAAAACATCTATTAGAATCTTCACATTTTTTGCCCATTGCCAAAAATTCTTTGCCATTTTTTCAATGGCTAGAAAGTTTTCACCCACTGATTTACCTGTTTTTCACCTTTTCACTATAAAAATATGAAGTTTTCCAGGAAGTGAAACACAATAGAAGCAGCTACAGAGCGAGGTAGACATGCTGTGCTGTTCTGCTGTGATCTTTTTGCAAAATTGAGGCAGAAGGGGCTCATAGTGACTGCTATCATCAAGTTTAAAACTAATAAAAGGAGGAACTGGAAGGACCCTTATGTGTCCAATGAGTCTGAGGAGGAGAAAGAAGTGAGAACTACTGAAGCAATGCCGACCATTCCCCTAAATCACCCCTAGGGATCTTGGGGAAATTAATCTCAAGGGGGAAAGAAGAGAATAGTAGAGCGAGCAGGACAAGTCAGCTGCCTGTGCCTGCTGTCAGACCTGCAGCCCCTGCTGCCACCACTGCTGTGCCTGCTGCCAGATGTGCTGCTCCTGCTGCCACCAATGCTGTGCCTGCTGCCAGTGCTGCCACTGCTGCCACCAGCACTACGCCTGTTATCAGACGTGCTTACACTTGCCCTCCCCAAACAGTCCCTTCAGTGCTAGTACTACTACTAAGAAGGTCCAGCAGCTTGTTAGCGTTAAGAGTGAAGAGGGGATAATCAGCTGGTGGGAATAACACTAGGGGAGTGGTGGGGAAGTAATGCAGAACATGCAGACTAGCGGTCAAGGGAGCCCACATCATTCCACTGGGAGTCATATTTCCCCCCACAACATTGTCCAGGTGGAACATGATCCTGAAGAAGGCAGAATTTTTACCTGGCAGCAATAATACCACCACCAGGAGCACAGTTCATCTGCCTGTTCCTGCTGTAAGTGCTGCCAGTCTGCCTTCTTCAGGTCACCAAGAAATGGCAAGTGTGATATTAGGGGACCCTCTGTCATATTTCACGTCACCTCTTCCAACCAGCAGTGAGATGTTTGAGAAGCAGCATCAGCACAGATGGACTAGTGGTGGTGGTGGTGGTGATGATGATGGTGCTGGAGAAGCTGGGGTTGAAGAGTCAGTGATGGCCTTTTTAGCCCAAACTCAAAAGGAATGAGAGACAGGGATGGGCATCAACACCAACACCACCAGTGAGCTTTTGGAATTTGCAGAATTTGCAAGTTCTGCTGCTAAGTTGAAAAGGCAGCAGGATGCCGAGGAGCAGGCTAGTGTGCCACAGACCACAGTGGGAATGGGGTCAACAAGTGATGTGGTACTACTACAGGTTCCACTTGCCAGCAGCAGTAATACTCTCGGTTCTAGTTACAGCAGCAACATCATCCTCTGCCCCAGCCAGTGAAGGGTAATGTAGAGGAGAAGAAAAATGAGGCCATTCTTCTCCACTTGTTCCCTCCCCCCTGAAGTCATGGATGTGGGACTATTTTTTTTCTTGGGGCAGGAACAGTGCAGTCATCACCAACAGCACTGTCACAATTTGTTAAAGTCATTGAGATGGGGAAAGAAGGGAATGCAGCTGAAAACAGACATGAAACACAGGCACCATGACATTTATGTTAAACATGTTAAAGCCAAACACCCAACACATTTACCCTCATGCCCCTTTTAGACCATGCCTTTGGGAAATAAAATAACATTTGCTATGTGTTGTGTGTAAAATCAATGTTTCCATTGATTTCAAAGGAATGAGCTAGGTGAAAAAAAGTAGAAAAACTGCACTTTTCGCAGGAAATTTTTTGCCAAGCGGGAAATGCCGATTTTGGTTTGAGGCAAAAATTTTCACCCATCCCTAGTGACCAGTCCATTTGCCCATAGCAATGTGTTGAGTACCACTTTGGCACTCAAAGGGTTAAATGTGGACATCAAACTGTTTGCAAAAATATTAGCTTCCCGTTTGTGACTTTACCATTCCCTTCTCATGCACCCAATTGTAATACTGTCTACTGTCTACGGATGCGGAAAAAGTTTTTGACCGAATTAGTTGGTCATAGATTAAAGCAATGTTAAAGAACATTGGAGTAAGTCTTATCATGTTAGGTGCAATCGTCACCCAGGGTTAAAGTCAATGGAATCCTCTCGGACTCCTTCAATATTACAAATGGCACACAACAAGGTTGTCTGTGCTCAACCTTAATTTTCATAATATTTTTAGAACCTTTGCTAAATATCATCAGACGTCATCCAGATCTTCATGGTACTAATTCCAACACAGTTCTCTTCAAAATGTCGGCGTTTGAGAATGATGTGGTATTCTTCATCAAAGATCCACTAACTTCCATTCCTGTGTTAATGACGTTGCTTGCTTACTGTCCGATCTTCCAAACCCAAGTTAACTACAGCAAATCTTAATATCAGTATATCAGAAACAATGAAGCTAGAGATTAATAGGATATATCCCTTTCATCTGTCGGGCTCATCATTCAATATCTGGGCATCCATCTCTCCAAAGACCTCGCTTCTCTTCCTGAGCTGAATCTTAGTCAGCTCATAATAACTTGGAGAAGCATCTCGCTGAATGGAATTTTCTTTATTTTTCATGGATAGGACAGATAAATATTGTTAAAATGCTGATGTTACTCAAGATCTTATATATCCTTAATGCACTTCTAATTCATATTCCAGCTCACTTCTTACTACAATTGCAGTCCATAATCTCTTTATCATTCTGGCACACAAACCTGGATATTCTTACTACATGCATTGATCAAGGGGCTCTAGGGCCCCCAGACATTTACACCTATTATAAAGCAGCTACAATTTCTTAATTAATAGACTTTAAACCTCCTACCCCCAAAAGATTGACTCTTTCCCTGTTAGATACTATAGGATCTATAGATCCACTCCAACTTCAATGGACTGATCCCAGCTATATACCCGAAATCATATTGCCAGGGCTTATAATTTTAAGTACATTGCTGCTTGCCAGTCCTGAAAATTTACTCGCCACTGCAAACCAAAACATACCCACCAGGACTGAATTTCTACTCGCCATTGGCTAGTGGCAAGTGGACATTTTGAGCCCTGATATTGCTGACATGACATGTTATTTGGGGTCATATACTAATGATCTGGAAAGAGGTAAATGGTGAAAAGAATCTCTCTACCCCTCCATCTCCTATGATATTATCTTTAGTCAATCCAGAATTCCCACCAGGGCTTTATAATCCAATATTACAAACCTTGAAACACCATGATCTACTTTCCTTAAAAACTCTTGTTCCCTCTGGAGCTGTTATCTTTAAAGAAGCGTTGACAGCGGGATTGGGAGGTGTATATGTCCCAAAAAAGACACTAATACCCCTGTGGAAGCTGCGTGGGTTAGCAACAAAATGTGTAAGGCTATAAGAATGGGGGACTACTAAATACTACAACAACCACTAATAGTATAATAAGGAGAATTAAAGATTTTTTGATTAAGCCTAAGGGCAATAATGAACTAAAAACTTGTATCTGACTTGCTTTTCACTTCTCATTTAACTATCTCTTCTGATGTGACAGAGTAACCTGTTCAGGAAGGTAACAATAGTTCTTGTTCCTTAAAACAGGCTATAGGCACTTTACTATCCTTCATGCTTTCTGTGCTACAATAACTGTGTTTTTGAGTAACATAGATGTGTTACACGATACCCAATAGGAGAATAGGGTCAAACAAAAGTGATACTAACTAAAGCATAATAAAATCGTATATCATACACTGTAAGCCAAAAATGTATTAAAAAGCAATCTAAGCCACAACCAATAAGAAGGGGATTGCAAAGGGTTAAAGAATTGGTTAAAAACTGCCAATCACTTAGCTGTAGAACCTCAATATGGCAACACTGTAGAAACCGAAGGAGAAGTGGTTTGGTATCACAGTCTGAAAATAGATTCTCAGTCAGCAAGTCTTAATTAGTAACAAATAATTTCAGTTACAATTATATCTTTCTCCTGGTAAGAAAGGGTCACTAACGTAGCGGTCCAATATGGAGGTATAGAACACGATGCAAAAGCATTGAAAATTAGAATAAAATATCACTCGTAAAGAACTATTTAGTGATCTATATAAACCTTTCCTTACTTCTAAGTCTGAAATAAAGATTTAAGCTTTTTGTAGCAATTTAGTGGTGAGGTGTTAGATCAGCGGTTCTCAACCTTTCTAGTGCTGCTACCCTTTGATAAAATTTCTCAAGTTGTGGGGACCCCTAACAGTAAAATTTTCATTGCTCCTTCATCGCTGTAATTTTGCTACGGTTATGAATCGAAATATAAATATCTGATGGTTTTAGGTGACCCCTGGCAAATCGTCATTCGACCCCCAAAGGGGTCCCGACCCACAGGTTGAGAACCACTGTGTTAGATAGACTGCCTAAAAAAATGTTGTTTTTATTTAGCTGAGAAGTGGAGGTTTAGACTTCTCTGCATTTTAATTTATAAATGGAGCAAATTCGCTATTTTAGAAAGATACTAAGCAAAAGCTAAGTTTTAGCTCAGAATTTACTAAGAACATCAAATGGTGATTCAGTCTTCCTTTAAATGCTGAACGGTTCCCTGTAGTGACTTAAGGGGTTCTGAATTGATCACCCTTATTAGGACTATCCTATGTGTTACTATTTATTGGTCTTTGATGATTATCAGACCTCTTACAACATTTGAAAAATATTTCATAAACCCAACACAGACATTAAAAACTCTCTCCTTTTATTATCTCCTTCCACAATTGACTGGTTTATATATCAAACTGTACTTCATTTGACATGAGAACATGACCTTTCATTAACTCTTGAACCTAAACAGTGGACTGCGATTTTCCAAAACAATTTCCAGGTGGCACGGGATGCGACATTTAGGGAACTTAACTACAAATTACTTACTTGTTGGTATAGAACCCTTTGATTCTATCTCAAATATTTCTGTCATACACAGATGCATGTTGGAGATGCGAAACATGTACAGACATCCTGTTCCATATTTGGTGGAAGGGGTCTAAAATTAAAACCTTTTGGTAGAACATATTGATACATGTATGCAAAGTTGTGTATATCTTTATTATGAAAGCTTCTCTTTTATACGTCTTTCTTGTTCACTTAATTGATGGTGGCAAAATCATACCTCTATATTGGTAATCTAGAGAAACACCCCCAATATCTGTCTGGTTCTCCAAGGTGGAGGCAGTGATTCAGATGGAGAAATGTCATGCCATCAGTACATCATCCCTTCCATCTTATGAAGCCATCTGGAAACCATGGTTACAAAATCATTCTGTGCAGTTGAATGACAATACTTCTTCCTCTCAGGTGTAAGCACACAGATTCACTCTCCCAGGTTAGATGATCGAGATACCCCTGATGTTGATGGTACCTTTCACAATATCATGTACGAGACATCTCTATTTTCAAATATGCTAGATGACGATAATTCCTGGACGTTGTGCTATTAAAAATCAATACTGATATTACCTTTATTTATATTATCCGAGCCCCACATGCAGTCTTGAGATTTCCCACCCTAGCTCCTTTTTTTTCTCTTTTCCCTCCTACCTCTCTCCCTTTAAGTCCCCACTACCTCTATTCCCTCCCTTCATGTAACATTTTACTGATCTGTAAAAATACCCCCCCACCCCCCGTTTTGTATGGCATTGCTTTGTTAGATACCACCTGGACAGTGCGTTACTAAGGATTATAATCTAGCAATCCCCTTAGCATATTTACTTGTATCAAAGATTGCTGTTCACTTTATGCAGGTCTTATCTATTGCTATATATACAAACTTTTGCATTATGTGCTATGTTAACGGTTATTTATTCTATTTACTTTTATGTAATATTACATAGTCACAAATAAACTATTACTATTTAAAAAAATAGTAATATGTAATGGATTGGCTGGTTGTAATGTGATATATCACAAGTATACATGTTTGTTGTTCATTAAAGTATTAACATTAGGTCCAAATGTGTTTTGAGAACTTGAGTTCTTGGTGTGAAAATGTCAGCTTATATACAGTCAGCAAAAGTAATGCAAAACAGTCTAATTTGGATGAGAGCTGTAGAATGAGGAATGAAATGGATGAAGGCAAAGGAAAATGAGTGATATGAAATGGCTGAATACAGATTAGAGTACTGTGATTACATTTCTTTATTGTTATAAATGTCAATGTAAAGAATAAAAGAAAAGACAGTGCACCCCAACATCTAAGGGGAGTATTTATTAAAGGGATAGTAATGTTTCATAATAAAAGCAGCTCTAATTAAGCATCATAGTATTTGGAGTTTGGAGAGTGTTATTTCAATTCTGTTGCAGTTCAAGAGTAATTGAATGATAAAGTATCCCCCTCCCACCCCCTTTAACTGATGTAACACTGTTCAGCCAGATCAGAAAGAAGGTGCCCAGTTAGACTGCAGAGAGGGACAATCTTCAATTAAGATAATGGAAAAAGCTGAAAAACTTGTCATGGGGAGCAGGGCTTTCATTGTTCTCATAGGAAGAAGATTGTCCCCTGCTGTTATCTGTCTGGTCTATGGACTGCATTCTACATCTGAAAAGAGATGGCTTACACTAGGTAAAAGGGGTGGGAGGGGGAAACTTTGCTTGTGAATATCTCTCAAACCATAAAGGTTTGATAGATAAGACATATCGTTCTTCATGTTTTTTTAATGCCTACAAAATAAAATAAAGATAAAACGAAGTATTACTATCCCTTTAACAAATATAAAGAGATTGAAATATGAAACAAGCTTGGTAATATACAAAGTATGTAAAAATAAAAGAGGAGATATTGTATATGAATAAAAAATAAAATGAAATTAAAAAAACAAATAAATATTGCTGAGTGATAAATACTTGACTGAAATTAATCTATATACAATGAAAAGATAAGAATAAGAATTATAATAATCATGAGTCACCTGAAGGGACCCACTAGTAAAAGGGTATGGAAACTAAAACTTGGGGCAACATAGAGTAAAGCAATACTAACTGGAGAACATAAGGGAATATCCAGAGTGACATCCACAGAACACTGGGTGTAATACAGGATATATAAAATGAGGTCACTTTTAGGGTAACAATATGTTTTCTAGATATATTCTTGCATGTATGCCTATATCATCACATTTCCCCCATAGGTATATTTGCTTACTAGAACATTTAAAGGGATATTAATGTTTCAAAATAAAGCAGCTCAAATTAATCTTCATTGTATTTGGGCCATGGAGAGTGTTATTTCAATACTGTCGGAGTTGTAGTTCAAGAGTAATTGAATGACAAAGTATCCCCCTCCTGCCCCTTTTACTGAGGTAACACTGCTCACCTCAGAACAGAAAGGTGGTGTCCAGATGGCTTGCAGAGAGGAATAATCTTCAATTAGCATAAAGAAAAAAACTGAAAAACCTGACAAGGGGGGCAGGGTTTTCATTGTTCTCACAGTAACAAGATAGTCCCTTGCTATGAGCTGTCTGATCTTAAGACCAGATTCCACATCTGTGGGGAGGTGGCTTACACTAGGTAGAAGGGATAGGAGGGGGATACTTTATCATTCAATTATTCTTGAACTACAACTCTGACAGTAATGAAATAACACTTTCCATGGCCCAAATACTATGAAGATTAATTTAAGCTGCTTTTATTTTGAAACATTACTATCCCTTTAAAAACTGAATGGCATTCAATGGATTTTCCGGTCCCTTATTTTTACTCACCTCAGTTGGATTTCTCTGTTTGCCACTATGTCTTTATAATTAATATCCCAGTACTAGAATATTGTGGAAATAACAAAAATCATTGGAACAAAGTATTTGATCTACACATGTTTGTAGGATATAGAGACATGCCATGTGTTGAAGCCCCCTGGCATATCCCAAGCCACAGTTATTTTTCAAGGATGGTTGTTCCAGAATTGTAGAAATAGGTGGTTAGAGTGTTGTGCAAAGGACTAGGAACCTCATGCAGCAAGCATATTCACATGACAATAGATATCTGGACAGGTGGTCAGAGTACACTGTCTTTCTTTCTCTCTGTTCCCCTCTTATTCTCTGCTGTTCTAAAACATGCTGCATGGTGGGAGGTTCTGGGTTTTTATAGTTAGTATGGGGGTGTGAAGTTGAAAACATAGGTGGAACATGGAACAGTTCTCACGGGAAAATCTGTGGTGTCAGTGAAATGTATGGTTTTCTCTAAGGATAGAAAATTGTGCTTTTTTCGTGAAAATTGGACTTTTCATCCATCCTGATGACATAGTTGCTTTTTAATTATATTATACCAAATACATATTTACTTCAAATTTGAGGCATATTGTGACTTGCCTAATCTGAGGTGCAGTGATGAGCCAGACAAGATTATCATGTTTTTTTCCCACAGATATGTAACTAAATCTCACTATATCTATAGTAATTCACAGGTTATTTATTGGTGAAGGACATGATTTGATGCACAGACTTTTTGTTTACTTTTTGTATATGTAGCCAAGATATAGTGTGTGCTGCTCTGTTGACTGCACATGAAAATGTTTGAATACTGTTAGATAAGCTAGCTAGAATATGTTTTGGGAGGTTTTGGCTCCTGACTTTTTTGTGGATGGTAGCTTCCTGTACTTGCAATTATGGAGGGTATAAATAGCTCCCTTATTTCCCTTACAAGGGTTTTTATTAGAACAGGGGTAGGGCAAGCTAATCGTGGTTTTGGTGTCAAACGTAACTGAACCTCACTGTTTATTTTTTATAGTAAATCACAGGTAATTTATTGTTAAAAGGCACAATTTGATGCACAGACTTCTTTTTTACCATCTGATTATATATCCAAGCCTGGAAAGTGGTTAAAGTTGTATCTATCCACAAAACTGGTAAAAAGTGTCAAACTACAGACCAGCATTTTTACTCCCATATTATCCGAAGTCATGGAATATGTGTCCCTATACCACTATGCATTTATTAGAAGCTGTTCAACTCTGTCAACCCCATTTATAATAATAATAATAGTGCCTTTCTCCCAGTGGGACTCAAAGCGCTTTCAGAGCACGCTCTCGGAATTAACCAAATCGGCAGCTGAAATAATAGGTGTTATTATTACCCAATCAATGGTACTCATTTATCGACCTAGGAAGAATGAAGGGCTGAGTTAACCCTCCCGGGATTCGAACCTGCAACCCTGAAGTTCATGTTCAGCTTGACTTTCATTCAAAACAGTTACTGTCTTTCTAAAAGTATGCAATGATATCTAAAGTAGCATGAAACATCATGCAATTATTAGATGCTCACTCCTGCACTCCGGGGGTCACAATCATTAGTCAGTAATTTTGACTGCACTACCTGTACAAAATATGTAATATCACAAAAACCTGCACTGGTTTGACCCTTTAAGAATGCAGTTTGAGACCACTCGTGTATAAATGACTGGTGATGGAATCAACCACAAGCTGCATTACATACAGTATAAATTAAATATGTATTGGAGACTTTATATATATGAAACATATTCGTTTAATGTTAATCTGTTTTGTGGGTGATGCTTTTGCAAATGTCCTTAACACAAGAAAGCCAATTTGTATTCTGCAGGAAATAATCTTGAGTATGTTATTATAACAGTTACCTTAAATCCAACGCCAGCATTGTATGCCCTGTATTGGTTTGTATCGCTCTAAACGACTCCTCGAGTCATCCCAAGCGTCACTCTTGGGACTGGGTCTGGGCGCGCTTGGTGTCTGTAGTGGCCTCACGTGTCCTCTGTCTAAGCAGATCAGAGGCTTTAGGTAATGCAGGAGAGGTGCAGGTGTTTGGAGCATCTAAACAAGATGCATCATTTTTGGGCGCGAGGTTAAGTTTTTTTTTAAGCAGGCCTCTCTTTACTCAGGTAGCCTGGCCAGTCTCCTCCTATTTACTTCCTGGCTCCTTGTATTTAAGGGAACTGTATTTCTATCCAGTTGCCCTTACATTTTTGTCCTGTGTTATTGTGATTGCTGGTTCCTGAGTTCCTGTGTATGACCCTGGCATGTCTGACTATCCATTCTGGTGCTGACCTGGGGCTCTGTCCATCTATCTCCTCAGTGTTGCCTTCCAACTAGTGGACATCCTATCTGGGGCAGACTTGTGGCTCTGGCTGACTACCCACTCTGTGTATGACCCTGGCCTGTCTGACTATCCATTCTGGTGCTGGCCTGGGGCTCTGTCCATCTATCTCCTCAGTGCTGCCTTCCAACTAATGGGCATCTTATCTGGTACAGACTTGTGGCACTGGCTGACTACCCACTCCGTGTATGACCCTGGCCTGTCTGACTATCCATTCTGGTGCTGCCTTGGGGCTCTGTCCATCTATCTCCTCAGTGTTGCCTTCTGCTAATGGACATCCTATCTGGTGCAGACCTGTGGCTTGGTAAACTCCAGTCTTACTGACTGCAGGCATGAGTCAGTAGTCTCCCTTGTTGCGATCCTTTTCTGGAGACCTTATGGCCATATATGTGTGCTCCCAAGGGCGAGTAAGACTACCAGTTGGCTCCAGCCTAGTTGTGGTTGACTTTAGGCGGCTCCTATTGCTGATAGAGTTTCTAGCCCCTCTGTCACCCTCTGCTTGTGTTATTTCTCTTTACTGTATTATTGTAATAAAGGTGAATTTTACTATACGGTCTGACTCCTGTCTTGCTTGCATTCCGTGACAGTTATGTCATATTGATCTGGGCTATATATTCAGGGCCGGATTTCCCAATAGGCAGACTAGGCACCTGCCTAGAGCTCCAAATTTTGAGGGGTGCCTTAGCTGTGCTGGTCACACCCACATTCTGAATTGTGGGTGGGGCCAGAGCAATCTCTGTATCCATGCAGTACCTTATGCACCCATTACAGGCTATTATTTAACCCTTTGGATGCTAGTGAGCAATGCTTTGGAGATCTCTCTAGCAACCAAGGGGTTAAAGCTTTTATGTCCTTGCTTGTTGTAGACCAAAGGTATATTCTGTGCCAGGAAACAGTGGATGAGACTGGAGGCGTGGTCACGTGAGGAGTGGGGTGCGGCCATGGGCGGAGCTAAGGCTACCCAGAATGCCTTGCCTAGGGGAGCCTGGACTGAAAATCCAGCCCTGTATATATTTAATATTAAAGCAATACCACACAGGGATATACAGTATTGTGTAGATTGCAATATGTTCTTAAGAAATATGTGTCCCAGCAACGTTTTGATACATTAAGTCTTTTGAACTAAAATTAAATGGAAATGTGTTGATTTGGTGTTCTGAAATTCTTGCCAGCTCTAAATTGTGAAAGATGTACTAGTTATACAAATCTCAACTCACTTAGTACTACATGGCAATCAAAACTTTAGAACACACACAGGAAAGTAAACATAGAGAGCCCCAGGGACCATAATAAAAGCAACGCTGGGTTAGAGCCATCAAAAAGACAGCAGGAAAGGGGAAGTAAATGCTCAAAACCAGACACAAATATAAACTGCACACTTGGAATCAACATAAACCATGTAACTGAGCCTCTATGTCCTTAGTCTTCAAAGCAATATCCATATGCTTAAATTGATATTGTTGAGGAAACATAAGCAGAAAGAAGACAAAGTATCTATTGGCATACAATGATTGAAACAACTACATTTATTTTCCCTTGATTAACAATTTATGAACTTAAAGGCCATATTTTTAGAAACATACAATTTCGATGGCAGAATAGAAACATTTAGACCATCTAATATGCCCATTTTTCCTATGCCAAAAGCCTCAAACCTTTTTTGGTCCTTGGGCTTGTGTTGTGTTCAGGATATCTTTATGCATAGCCCATGCATTCAGTGCATGCTTAAATTCCATTCTACATCAATTCCGAGAGACAGTCAGCTGCTCTGTGTCTCATTCTGTCTGGAAATGTGCAGCTCAGTGAGCACAGGATCGGCCAACTTGGGATGGGTGAAAAGTCCCATTTTCTTCCCAATTCTCACAAAAAGTATGATTTTCTGCAGGAATTTCCACCCATAGAGAAACCCATAGATTTGTTTTACTTTTCACTAACACCACAGATTTTCACACATTAATGGTTTCCTTTTCTGCCCATGTTTTCCAGTGGTGATGAACCTTTCTGTCCCATACTATAAAAACCCAGAATTTCCCACCAGGCTGCATGGGACAGCAAAGAAAGTGGAAGGAGACACAGAGAAAGAGAGATAGAGAGATAAAAAGAGTGTATAGTAGAGGGAACACTTTAAAAAAATAGTAAAATAAAAGTACAATTGTTAAAATTGCTAGTACTATAACCTCTTCCAGCAGCGGGCCAGGCTGTATGGACCCTGATGCTGCTGATACAGAGGTGGAGGAGGAAGTGACCAGCACCAGTAGTAAAAGGATTCCACATACCCCTAAGTCTGTGATGCCCAGTCACCTGACATCATCCCAGGGGGCATAGGGAATTATATTCAAGAAGAAGGCAGAACTGGCTAGCAGTATGAGCAGCACACATCAGCTGTCTCTGCCTGCTGCTGCTGCTGCTGACAGTGTGCATTCTTCTGAGAAGGAGATGGTAAGTGTGACTGAAGGGGATGCTCTGTCACCCTTGTCATTCCCAACCAGTGCCATAGAACACCAAGAGACTGGTTGTGGTGTTGATAAGATTGAGGGTGATGGTGAAGCAGTTGGTATGGAGGAGAATATGAAAGCATTTGGGCACAAAGCAAAAGGGAATGGGAGAATGAGATGCAAATGCGGATTTGCATCACCACCAACACCAGCAGAGAGATTGCTGCTGATGTAATTCCTACTCTGCTGTCACAGCAGCAGAATGATGATGAGCATGCTAGCATGACACAGACCACCATGGCCACCATGGGACTAGGATCAGTTGTTTCCATTGCTCCAGGTCCTAGCTCTAGTGCTGATGCTGAGGCAGTAGCATCACATGCCCCAGCCAGTGAAGGTGGTTCTGGGGAAGAAGAAGAAATCATGAGTGTGGGAATGTGTTTTCCTTAAGGCAGGCATAGTGCAGTCATCAGTGACTGCACTGTGCACTTTGTGTCATAAGGTAGTGAAAAGAGGAATGAGGAAACACACTCTGACTCATTTGCCCTCATAAAGCATATACAACATATAAAGAATGAAAGTCCCATAGGAAGACAAGAGAAGCACAGCCTGAAAGTTTGGTGATAAGCTTAACACCTGCAAGAAACTGCACCCACTATTTCCACCCCGTCACTCACAGGGTCTTATTTCTCTTGTAAACCACGTTTGTCTCTGTTACCCAACCAACAAGCTGATATTGATTCTGAAGATGTGAGGATCTGGCAGTTTGTGTCCACCCATTGCACACTTTGTAGTGCACTGACCTCACATGGCAATGTGGTGAAGAGCAATCACATGCAAGGTATCTGGGAGCATCTGTTTGCATCCCACTGAATCCACTAAGCTGACTGCAGGGAGGATTCATTATTTTTATTGTCTTCTTTTCAGAATGTGTCCTTAGTATAGAGGACAAAAGTCACAGTGACAGCAGTACTTGATATCTCGGTAGATTGTTTTTCATTGCCGAATGCCAACCTAAGCATCAAGTAGCTTGGTTGCAGTAAGCCTGTGTTAGTTAATATGAGAGCAGATGTGTTAGATGTTGTGATGCTTCCCAGTCCTTTCCCTATTTCCCAATTTGTCCTTGTTCAATTTGTACACATTTAAGTTTCTGATACTGCACAGTTTCCTCCTACTCTCAAGGGAAATACTAATATTGCATCACACCCATGATTTTAGAAGTGCAGGAGGAAAAGCAAATTTCACCAAATTCTCTCTAGATGCACCTGAAGTAGTGTGTGGTGTTGTGTTGTTGCTGAAACACTGGGGCTAGTGTCAAGTGGAAGCATCATCATGCCACCACCTTTCTTATACTGGGGCTGATTATGATCCCAGTGACATGCAGCAGCTTAATCCTCCAGCTGGTTAGACAACTCATTGGCAGTAATTACAATGGTAGCAAATAGCAAAATGTCAGAAGTGGCATTTGCTACCACCATCTAGCATTGTTGACACTAGGCCAGCAGGACATACAATTTTTTGCAGGGCTGTTTTTGTATGCCTGAGGCCTGCAAACATTTTTTTTCAGGGCAAGAATTGCTGCTGTAATATTATGCATGTTTAATGGTAATCCTACAAAATAAATAATTATCATGCTTGCCTTTCTATAAGCCTGCTGCTATGTTAACTATAATTTTTAAGGCGATAAATAAAAATTAAAAAAAGATAAATAAGGTGACACTGAATGTGACAGATATGTATGGTGGTGGTGATGGGAATAATGTATATGTATCATCATTAAGGATGGGTAAAAATTTTCACCTTAAAAGAGAGACAGGAGAAAAAATCCACTTTTCGCCTAGAAGTAAATTTTTTGTGAAAAGTGCAGTTTTTTATTTTGTTTTGTTTTGTTGCCTAGATCATTGCATTGAAATCAATGGGAAAACCATGTTGCAATTTTCCCTTCTTTTCCCACATGCATAGTATAAAAGGGGTGTTAGCTTCCTGCAGCATGTGTTTGTGAGAGGAAGAGAAAGCAGCACAATCTTGAGCTAGAAAAGGCAGTTGGCCTAATAAAGTGGAGTTGAAGCTTAGTTTAGGGCATCTTGTAGGTATTAAGTCTGTTCTCTATATTAGAGGAGTCTGGGGGACTTGGGGGGGACAGGAATGGAGAAAGGAGGTTGACCCCCAAAATTCGGTATGACTGTGAAGACACAGGCAGCTGTGATCCATGTTTCTTCCTAATATGGCTGTTATCTTTGTCCTAGGGGAGCTTGGAAGTGTGAGAAGGGAGCAAAGAAGGTTTGCCCCAAATACTCCAAAATTTTGTGTGACAGACTATACACAGGCAGATGTGATCCAAGTTCCTTCCTGATCTGGCTGTTATCTCTGTGTCAGGGGAATCTGTAAGTGTAAAAGGAAGCAAAGGAGAATTACCCCAAATAACCCAAAATATTGTGTGACTGGAAACACACAGGCAGAGGTGATGCAAGTTTTTTCCTGATCTGACTGTTATCTCTGTGCTAGGAGAGTATAGGGAAAGAAGCAGCTGAACAGGGTGTGTGTTTCTCTGTTTTTTGTTGACACTGATAGTGATGAGGAGCAGTTAATAAAAAAAAACAATAATAATAATAATAATAATAAAATAAAAAAAGAACGGATAGGTGACAGAGACAGAGACCCTGGTGTCAGCTGTGACTTAGTCAGACTGATACCAACTAGATGAGAAAGAGTATTTTGTAGAGGGCCAAGGCAAGACATCACAAAAAATCAGTTATTTTACCTTACTCTAAAAGGACACACACAATAGTTGAGTAATGTCCAGCAAACTCAGAAGTGGTAGGGGAAAGGATTAGAAGCAGTGTAGGGATGTTTGAGTAAAAAAACTGTGCAGCCATGGTTGCTGCAGAGTGTGGAAGAAGTGATGGGGCTCCCTCTCCTCCAGAGAAAGCTTCTTGCCAAAGTACCAAAGACCTAGAAAATATATCTGCAGCATCTTCCTCTTCTTCAGATACAGATGACTTTGACAGTAGAGAAATGACATGGACAGAAAGTTAGCTGAAAGGCAAATACTCAAACTTCCACCACTGAAAAGGATCGCTGTGCCTGTCTATAAACTGTTTGAGAAAGCAAACTGTAAAGTTTGACTTTGGACAAGCTAAGATGACACACACACACACACACACACACACACACACACATTCTACTAGAGTTGCATAACCAGCAACAACACAGATTATTAATATTCATATCCTTAGCTATGATGAGTGCCTCTGCTGCTGTTGGACGTGCAGCACCTGTGGCACCTAGCAGCACTAAAATTTCATCAACATCTAGCCACAGAATTAGCATCAGCATTGCCTCAGGGACCCTGCAGTCTATGAGGTCCACAGTATGGAGATACTTCTAAAAATCCAAAAGCTAAGCATGTAACTATCTGTCATCTGTCTAAGAAGCATGTGAGCAAGGAGAAAGCAGGCTGACACCTAGGAACTTCCTCAAGGAGATCCCACCAGAAGCACAACCAGAGTCCCTTCACAATGTACAGCCATCCCACACTTCTTAGAAAGAGGTTAAAACCTGCACAAAATATGCAACTGTACACCTGTGGAGTAGTAAACTTACCAAACTTTTAGTGGTTTGCATGCTGCTGTTGTCTTTTGTTGAACACAGAAGCTTTAACCCCTTATTGACCACCAATCTGGCACATAAGTGGCAGTTAAGGACCACTGAGTTTTTTTTTTTTCTTTTAAGCAATTTTAATTCTTGGATGGCAGAGTGGTGTGCAGCCCCATTTCAGCACTCAGAAGTAATATTGCATCTAGAAATCTTGCAGCAATAGGTAACATGGGCAAACACTTGGAAATTTATAGGCAGTGGTGAAAAGGCAGATATTTTAAGCAGGAAATTGTTTTCTTTCAGTGAAAATTCCTGCGGGATATTTTTATGACTTTTCACCTATTCTTAATCACCATTATTGAAAAGAATGAATGCTAAACAAGTGAATATCATAATCATTAGGGGTGGGCGGAAAAAAAATTCCTGCATGACTTTTTGCAAAAACCAGACGATTTTTCTCTTTTTTCGCGAAAGTTTTCTCATTTTCGCCTATTTTAACAATTTTTTTTCTTATATTTCCTATGAGTACTACATTTCCCACTATAATATTACTTCTTCTGAGGGGTGTAGTTTACAAATAAGTGGCTGAAAGTCAAAGCCTTACGGATACTTATGCCTTGAAAAAGGTGTTAGCATGCAGAGTGCATTTGTCCTTGGGCCACAAAACTAACTTCCTTCTTAAGTGACATTGGCACATATTCATTATGATGATGTCAAGTATTAAAAAAATAAAGTACAACCTACAATGTGGCAGATGTGTATTGTAGTGGTGTGGTGGGGGACTGGCTGGTATGGTGTGATTTGTGTATGTATATAGTTTTTATGATTGTCATGTTTGTGTCAAATCTCCCCACATTACATTTTCGGTCATAGCAGTTTTCCCAAGTGTGGAGGTGGTGGTGGTAGAGGCAGCATGTGTGGGCAGTCTACGACTCTTGCCATCTCCTACAGCAAAGCTACAGTCATCATACTCCTTTGCAGCAGCAGCCATAGGTGTTTTTTGGAGTGAACTAACTGTTGGCAGTAGCATATAATTAACTTCACTACTTCTTTTTTCTTCCCTAGGCCCTTGGGAACTTTTTAGAGTGCTTCTGCTAGTTGCAACACCTTTGGCCTACTGATAGTGTGTCTCCCAGTCAGACGTGTGTTTGTGCTTCAGGTGGGATGTCATAGAGGAGGTGCCTAGGTGTGAGCCTGCTTTTCCCCCTGCTCATGTGCTTTTTGCACAGATTAAGAAACAAATGATACGACAAGCACCCAACGAGAATGAACCAGATAAGGTGTCTAGTTCTTAAGTATAGTGGCCCCTCAATGTTACTACAAGTCACGTTTTTCACTCCCATGTGCCACTGCAGAGAGAAAATTTCCATATTCATATCAGATTGGTCCCTCCCTCAGACAGTCCTCTCTGCACAAGAGAATCAGTAAACCCACAGACATATGTTTCAGCCTATGTGAGCCTTGTAGGTGTGGCACAGCTCATTCTCACTAGGCATATGGAGAGCAAGGGCCCATGGCTGGGATACCCTTTCACTTAGGGAGACTAAGGAACAAATGATGTGACAAGCACCCATCGAGAACAAATCAGATAAGGTGTCTAGTTCGTCTGCATAGTGGCCTCTCAATGGTGCCACAAGTCACGTTTTTCACTCCCATGTGCCATTACAGAGAGAAAATTTCCATATTCATATCAGTGGTAGATGGTACCAACTCTTCAAAATATCTACTTCTTATTGTACTTAGTATTGCTGTTAATGTGTCTTGAGTATCCTGCCTTGTGTGGTTTTGTCACATCTGATACCTGATGGTATTAGGTGAGGTTAATTTTTAGAAATGTAAGTCTCCAAACTCTGCTGCTTGATAGCTGTGTCCTATCATCATTAACAATATAACCAGCACTTTAAAACATGCTCAGGCTGCACACATGCTGATGGGAAACTAAGGGTTAACACGGCAGTACATGTTAGTGCTGGCCACAAACACTGTTTTCTATACCAGTAGTCAATGAGGTTATCGGTTCTGCTTAGAATTTAGCTATCTTGCAATAATGCTGTAACCATCTCACATGCAGCAGGACCACTCCTAGAAGCTACACATGTTCATATATATCAGTTAACGACGCATACTCTGGGAGCAAGTCCTATAGGGATGTGATCCCAGCAACATCGCTATCACCACAAATTATATATCACCACCTCTTAGACATATGAATTACTTACTATGATGATAATGATGACATGTTTAGAAATATATTGATAATTTGATGTTCTTGTTGATATTGTTGTTGCTGTTGCCGGTATAAACCCTTTGCTGACTTCTTTGTCATTATGCTTTCAATCATTTTTTGGCCCTAATTTTTTCTCTCTCATCCTCCACAATGCAACCCTCCACTTGATGTATAGACATAGCTTTATATTCTTTGATTTAATCTGATTCCACAAGATGTTTCTGAATGTCACTACATGGAACAAAGTGATAATGCTTTGGTAGAATTTCAGAAATGTTATGTTTAAAGCAAATGTCCAGCAAAGTAGCAAGAATGTACTCCTCATTGCTTTTAATGGACACTATGCAAGGAGCCTGCTCAAACCATGATAACATGTCCTTCACTAGTTGGTGCATGTCTGTGTTGTCATTATTGTAAGATTATTATTGTAAGATTTGTCAGCCATGCTCCACAGTTTTATTTTCAGTAAATATATCAGTGGGAGAATCTCACTAATTCTTGCCCCTACACAACTAAACAACAAGGTGGCCTCCTCAAAAGGTTTCAGTAACTCACGCACATCACACATTAGTTGCCATTGCCTAGGTGACTGATATTCCCTCCAAAGTCTTCCATTGTATAGTCATAAATGCCTTATGTTGCTTGTACAAAAGTTCTACCATGTACAATGTGGAATTTCACCAGGTAGGGACCTCCATTTTCAGCTGGTGATGGGGCAGATTGTTAATCACTTATATAGAAAATAATAAATTACAAGCACTGTAAGAGTGGCTAAAATGATCACAGATTTTGTGGGCGATATTTAGCATTCTCTTATGGTTTTGGATTTTGCAAGGACATGGGCAAAGCAGGGCACACGCACCATATCACCTATTCTCAAGGCAGCTATTATGAGGGAGTCATTATCAGCATACACAAAGCCAAAATATCCATACTCAGTATCAAACCTGTAATGAATATAAAAACACAGACTTTTATTGAAGGTTAAAAACTGAGGAGCATGGGTAGAAACATGGAATACAAGACCCCAAACAAACTCCTAACGTTTATCGTACCTCTATGGTCCTTACGCCTAGGCAACACGGCTGTAAGGTAAAGGAATTTAAATACATAAAACTGGAGCAATCCCAACCATCTTGACCCACAAACATATAAAATCTGTACTGGGATGAGGTACAGACTATCCTTATCACGAGCTCTAGTTTATTTAACACATCTAAGGCTTTGTGGGATTATCCTTCAAAAGTCTGCATGGTGTGGCAATGGTATGGGCACTCCTGCTGCTATTCTTTAATAATATTTCTAGAACTTGAAGCAAGATTACTGTCTATCACCTGATGATGCAAGCTAGTGTTGCCCACTGGTAAGAGGTAAACCCAGTGAGCAATGACAGTCACATAGTGTATACTCTGCCCTCATGTCCACATATCTGTTGTCAGGTAAATTTTCATTCAGTATGAGGTTTCCAGTTCTTTGTCAATCACATTAACCACTTGCTTGTACAATTCTGACACAGCCATCCCAGAAAATAACTGCAACTTGAAATATGAGAGAAGAATGCATTACATACCCCTCTGGCACTCAAAGGGTTAAAAAACCTCAGTTTTCTATAGAAGAATAAGGCAGCATGTCAAACACCAACATCTTGGCAACTTTGTCATTCCACAGGCGTGCTTCGGGATTACTTTTTGAAGTTTTTGACTCCATATCAAGGAGTAAGTAAGTATGGATTAGCAATACATGGCAGAGGAACTGTGTAGATTTATTAATTAACAAAATGATTTGTAGAGGTGGAGGAGGTTTTTGGTGTTGCCATGTGTGGTACTCTACGAATCTTGTCATATCTTACTACAAACACATAGTCATATTCCTCTGCAGCTGGAGCCATAGCTGTTATGTAAAATAAACACAATCTTGGCACGATCTCTGACATTTCAATATCACTTCTGTTATGTGCCTCAGAGACCAAGAACTTTTAGGAGTGCTTCTGTTGCTGCTAGTTGTGACATTTCTGACGTGTGTGTCTCCCAAACAGACCTATGGTTGTGGTTCAGCTGGGATCTCAGTGAGGAGGTGCCTAAGTGTGACCCTACTCCCCCTCACATGCTTCTTTTTTATAAATTCAAGTTTTATTGAGGTTTTATCAGAAAGTGAAACACAAAACAAAACAGAAGACTAGATAGCCAAAAATGCAAGATAAAAGGGAATACATAGCATAAATCAGTTCACAATAGTGATCTAACATGAGAGTGCATAGTCAATATAAATCATACAAAAAGTAAAACATAAAGTAGCACAGCCAAGGAGCATAGAGTTGAAAATAAGGGGTAAAATAAAAGGCACTAGACAAGAAGAAGACAGACGGAGACATAGAACAAAAGAAACACGCAAACAGGGGGGGGAGGGAAAGGAGGAAAGAAAGAGAAAAAAAAAAAAAAAAAAATTATAATAAAGAGGGAGGGGGGAAGAGGGGGAAAACCCCCCTAAGAGCTGACTCAGTCCAAAAGAGACTGCGTCTGCGGGTCCTCCAGAAATTGCAGCCAGGAAAACCAGGTGCCAAGATATCGATCACCCTGCAAATCCGCACGGTAAACAATTTCCTCCAATGCTCGAGTCCTCTCCACCCGCTGGACCCACTCACGAATAGTAGGGGGCGTAGAATCTCCCCAGTGAAGGGGAATGAGGGCCTTGGCTTCATTCAGTAAGTGTTTAACTAGCGATCTCTTGTAGCTAGAAAGGGGAACAGAAGTGTGATGCAGAAGTAGAGACGCCGGTAGAAACGGGGGAGGGGCGTCCGAAAACTTGCACACAATCGAGTGAACACGCGACCAGAATGGAGCAAGAACTGAGCAGTCCCACCAAATGTGCAGTAAAGTACCGGGCTCAGACTGACATCTCCAACATAAATCAGATACATCCGGGGAGAAGCGGTGAATCAAATCAGGCGTTCGGTACCAATGGGTAAGTAGTTTATAAGACATTTCCTGAATCTTAGAACTCAGAGAGCATTTATGGGTTAAAAGGAATATCTTCTCCCATTGGGGAGCACTTAAGGAGATCCGCAGAGCTGATTCCCATTTCCTCACGAAAGGCGGCAGGGAGGAATCTTCCTGAGAGCGAAGCAAGTTGCACAAAAAAGAAATGCCCCGTGAAGGCAACGACCCTCCTCGACACAACTCCTCAAATGGAGTGGCCGGGCGCAGCAGATCTTGTCTATGCTGTAAGGATCTCACGACTTAATTGAGTATGATGAAAATAATCAAGCGGCGTAGGAGGTTGATGGGGTAACAGCTCTGAGAGAGGTTTAACCTTAGCCTCCGGGGTCAAAAAGTCTGCAATCGCGATTGGGTTAGCTAAGGAAGAGGTCAGAAAGTCACCTGGGCCAGTGCCCGGAATGAAGTCCGGATTACACCGCAATGGTGTCAAGGGCGAAGGATAGGAGGACAACCGGAGATGTTTAGAGGTAGAAAAAAACACAGAAAGTGTAGCCAACGTCAGAGGGTGATCAGAAGAAAGGTGTTTGGCATGATGTGGCTTCAACCAGGGAAGCACCCATAACGGGGCACGAATACCAGAAGCCTCCACATCAATCCAAGACTTATGTGGGGGTCGAAAGGTCCATTCCAGAAGGCGAAGCAAATGGCAAGCACGATAATAGAGTTTGGGACAGGGCAAGGCCAAACCTCCCCGCAGTTTAGAACGTGTCAAAAGCTCATAGCGTAGCCTAGGACTCTTTCGAGCCCAGACAAACCCCAGAAATAGTGTTTTAAGAGAAGAGAAGAAAGCCATTGGCAATTTAATGGGCAGCGTCTGGAACAAGTATAGCAATCTGGGAAGAACATTCATTTTCAAAGTGTTAATTCTACCAGTCCATGAAATATGCAAGGGAGACCAAGTTGCAAAGTCCCGACGTAGAACGTCAAGAAAAGGGGGGAAGTTACGGAGATAAAGGCGGCCAGGGTCATCCGTCACCCATATCCCCAAGTACTTAAGACCGTCCCTGCACCATTTGAATGGGAATGACGAGGATAGATGCGTCGCTTCCGAGGATGGTAGGTTAATGTTTAGAATTTCGGATTTGGAAAAATTGATTTTAAGATTCGCGAGTGATCCATAAAGCTCAAATTCTTTCATAAGAACCGGCAGGGACAGTCTAGGTTTAGTGAGGACAAACAACAGATCGTCAGCAAACCCCAAAACTTTGTGTTGAACACCAAGGACCGACAATCCCCCCACATCTGGGTTTTGTCGAATCGCCTCCATGAAAGGTTCAAGAGAAAGAATAAACAACAAGGGGGATAGGGGGCAGCCCTGTCTCGTACCATTAGAAATCCCAAAGGATTCCGAAAGGACTCCATTAATCCGAATCCTGGCAGAAGGACAAGAGTACAAAGAAGAGATCCATGCTAGCATGTGTGGGCCAAAACCCACCTGGGTCAGAACCTCAAATAAAAAGGACCAATCCAGGCGGTCAAAGGCCTTCTCGGCGTCCGTAGACAGTAAAATAGCGGGGGTAGAAGTGGTTCGGGCACGGTGAATCAGATTGATCGCCCGGATCGTACAATCCCTAGATTCCCGACCCGGAACAAATCCAGCCTGATCAGAGTGGATTAATGGGCCTATACGATTGGCCAGGATTTTGGAGAAAAGTTTCAAGTCTACATTGAGAAGCGATATTGGTCGGTAACTGCCACAATGCTCTGGATCTTTCCCCTCCTTCGGAATAAGGGATATTGTGGCTGAGAGAGTATGAGGACAAAAGGGGTGGCCCTCTAGGACCGCATTAAAGGCCCTCAGCAAAGGAGGACCAAGAGCCTCGCGGCATACTTTGTAGTATGAAACAGGTAGGCCATCCGGACCCGGGCACTTCCCCGGTTTGGCAGTCTTTAATGCGAGAAAGAGCTCCGAGTCAGAGATCGGACGGTCCAAGAGTTCCGAGTCAGCAGGGGATAATTTCCGCTTCAGATGTCGATGCAAATAGGAAGAAATCCTGAGTCAAAATTGATCTCTGCGAGAAGGATCAGAGGAGGTCGGCGAATGATTATACAAGGATGAGTAAAAGGAAACAAACTCCTTGGCGATATCAGAGGGAAGCCTCTTAACAGAGCCCCCTGGAGAGCGGATTTTAGAGATGTAGGCAAGTTGTTTGCGCTTATGTAAGGCCCTTGCCAAATATTTTCCGGGTGTATCCCCGTGTTCATAGAACACGGCGCGATATTTAAAAATGTGTTTCCGAGCTTGTTGATGCAAAAGGGAAGAGAGATCCCGACGCAAGACCAAAAGGCGCTGGGGGTAACAGCTCTGAGAGAGGTTTAACCTTAGCCTCCGGGGTCAAAAAGTCTGCAATCGCGATTGGGTTAGCTAAGGAAGAGGTCAGAAAGTCACCTGGGCCAGTGCCCGGAATGAAGTCCGGATTACACCGCAATGGTGTCAAGGACGAAGGATAGGAGGACAACCGGAGATGTTTAGAGGTAGAAAAAAACACCGAAAGTGTAGCCAACGTCAGAGGGTGATCAGAAGAAAGGTGTTTGGCATGATGTGGCTTCAACCAGGGAAGCACCCGTAACGGGGCACGAATACCAGAAGCCTCCACATCAATCCAAGACTTATGTGGGGGTCGAAAGGTCCATTCCAGAAGGCGAAGCAAATGGCAAGCACGATAATAGAGTTTGGGACAGGGCAAGGCCAAACCTCCCCGCAGTTTAGAACGTGTCAAAAGCTCATAGCGTAGCCTAGGACTCTTTCGAGCCCAGACAAACCCCAGAAATAGTGTTTTAAGAGAAGAGAAGAAAGCCATTGGCAATTTAATGGGCAGCGTCTGGAACAAGTATAGCAATCTGGGAAGAACATTCATTTTCAAAGTGTTAATTCTACCAGTCCATGAAATATGCAAGGGAGACCAAGTTGCAAAGTCCCGACGTAGAACGTCAAGAAAAGGGGGGAAGTTACGGAGATAAAGGCGGCCAGGGTCATCCGTCACCCATATCCCCAAGTACTTAAGACCGTCCCTGCACCATTTGAATGGGAATGACGAGGATAGATGCGTCGCTTCCGAGGATGGTAGGTTAATGTTTAGAATTTCGGATTTGGAAAAATTGATTTTAAGATTCGCGAGTGATCCATAAAGCTCAAATTCTTTCATAAGAACCGGCAGGGACAGTCTAGGTTTAGTGAGGACAAACAACAGATCGTCAGCAAACCCCAAAACTTTGTGTTGAACACCAAGGACCGACAATCCCCCCACATCTGGGTTTTGTCGAATCGCCTCCATGAAAGGTTCAAGAGAAAGAATAAACAACAAGGGGGATAGGGGGCAGCCCTGTCTCGTACCATTAGAAATCCCAAAGGATTCCGAAAGGACTCCATTAATCCGAATCCTGGCAGAAGGACAAGAGTACAAAGAAGAGATCCATGCTAGCATGTGTGGGCCAAAACCCACCTGGGTCAGAACCTCAAATAAAAAGGACCAATCCAGGCGGTCAAAGGCCTTCTCGGCGTCCGTAGACAGTAAAATAGCGGGGGTAGAAGTGGTTCGGGCACGGTGAATCAGATTGATCGCCCGGATCGTACAATCCCTAGATTCCCGACCCGGAACAAATCCAGCCTGATCAGAGTGGATTAATGGGCCTATACGATTGGCCAGGATTTTGGAGAAAAGTTTCAAGTCTACATTGAGAAGCGATATTGGTCGGTAACTGCCACAATGCTCTGGATCTTTCCCCTCCTTCGGAATAAGGGATATTGTGGCTGAGAGAGTATGAGGACAAAAGGGGTGGCCCTCTAGGACCGCATTAAAGGCCCTCAGCAAAGGAGGACCAAGAGCCTCGCGGCATACTTTGTAGTATGAAACAGGTAGGCCATCCGGACCCGGGCACTTCCCCGGTTTGGCAGTCTTTAATGCGAGAAAGAGCTCCGAGTCAGAGATCGGACGGTCCAAGAGTTCCGAGTCAGCAGGGGATAATTTCCGCTTCAGATGTCGATGCAAATAGGAAGAAATCCTGAGTCGAAATTGATCTCTGCGAGAAGGATCAGAGGAGGTCGGCGAATGATTATACAAGGATGAGTAAAAGGAAACAAACTCCTTGGCGATATCAGAGGGAAGCCTCTTAACAGAGCCCCCTGGAGAGCGGATTTTAGAGATGTAGGCAAGTTGTTTGCGCTTATGTAAGGCCCTTGCCAAATATTTTCCGGGTGTATCCCCGTGTTCATAGAACACGGCGCGATATTTAAAAATGTGTTTCCGAGCTTGTTGATGCAAAAGGGAAGAGAGATCCCGACGCAAGACCAAAAGGCGCTGTAGATCAGCAGCCCCTAAACTATCTTTATGTTGACGCTCCAGCAGGGCAATTTGCGAGTAGAGTTCACCAAGCCTCCTGGAGCATGCCCTCTTCGCGGCGGAAGCAAGTTTAAGGAAATGACCCCGTATTACGCACTTATGAGCCTCCCACACAGTGGGCGCTGTAACATCAGGGGTATTGTTAATGATGAAATAGTCACGCAAAAGCGATTTAGTAGAAGAAAGGACAGCCTGATCTGAGAGCAGAGAGACATTAAGTCTCCAGGAAGACTGTGTCGGTCGAATCAGCGGAGAAGAAAGGCACACTGTCAAAGGAGCATGGTCCGACCAAGATATCGGACCATAGCAGGCCGTCTGCAGGAGCGGCAAATGATAGTGGGAAACAAAAAAATAGTCAATACGTGAGTATCTAGCATGGGGCATAGAATAAAAACTATAGTCCCTATCATCAGGATGTAGAGCTCTCCAGCAATCTACCAGTTGATCATCATGAAGCAATCGCCTAATTTTCAGTAAGACGTGGGTCGAGACGCTGCTAACGCCCGCCGAAGTATCAAGTGAAGGGTCCAAAGGAAGGTTAAAGTCCCCACCCAGGACCAGGAAGCCCTCCCGAAAAGCACGCAAGGAGGTCAAGAGCCCCGCAAAACATTTATGTTGGCGAGAATTAGGGAGATAAATGGATGCAAAAGTATAAACCTGATCCGCAATAGTGCCCTTAACAAAGACGTAACGGCCGTCAGGGTCAGAAAGAGACGCTAGTACAACAAAAGGAACCAATTTAGAAATGAGAATCGCTGTACCTTTGGACTTAGAGTGACAGTCCGAGCTAAGAAAACAGAGAGGAAAATCGCGGGAGACCAAGCTGGGAGGAGAGGAACTCCGAAAATGAGTTTCCTGGACAAAAGCCACTGAAACACGTTGTTTCTTCAGATCACGGGTAAGGAGCGACCTCTTTTCGGGGGTATTAAGACCCTTGACATTAAGAGTCAGGACCCGGAGATCAGCTGGAACATAGGAGGCATCAGCAGACATCATGAAAAACTAACTATGGGAAAAAAAAAAAAAAAAAAAAAAAAAAAAAAGGGAAGGGGGGGGAGAGAAAAACGGAGGAAACAAGGGGAAGCAAACAACAAAAGTGGGAAAAGACACAACAAGAAAAATACAGTTATCTTATACGCTGAGGTCCAATTGGACACTGAAGGCAGTCCCAAACCCAATAATAAGGGCAGGGCCACGTTCACACCAATAGAAAAATGGCCTCGGTATAAAGGGAAATGTCAACCAAGGGAGAAGAACAAAGACTCCAGATAGGAGCCAAAGGAGTACAGAGGACCACACGAAAAAAGTGAGGTCCGCTGCCCTCCCAGAAATAATAACATACAATAATGCATAAACAATTCAACTGGGTACAGTATAGCAGCAAAGAAACCAAACAGACACATGGTAGACCCCAAGCTCCAACCAAGGGCGGACGGCCCCCGCAAAAACGCAGCAGACCAACCGCCCAGGGTCCAAGCGAGTGGCCCACGTCACTGCCCACATAGTAGCCCGCCCGGTTAGCAAGGGCACTGCACATGATACCCCCCTCTCACCCACAACCAGGGGACAGGGATCGCCAAAAAGGCAACCCTATCACCAGACCTATACCTCCGCCAACCACCCGCCCCCCATGTGCAACCGGACAAAGGCAGACATCACATAGCGACACATATAATAGAGGATACGCAATAGGGAAAGTCTAGGCCGGGGGCACAGCCAAGAGAACAAATCTACAAGCTCCCCGACTCCACCATATCCACACACCCCGTCAGAGGACCAAACTATCCCCCAAAGGAGCGCGCAAAGAGGGGAGAAGAGAAGAAAAGAAAAGCCCCCGGCCCAGACCCACCCAAGGCACAGCCTTGCATCACACCTCATGTCCCTGTGCGGGAAAAATGTAATAAAACATTAAATAAAACAAAACAAAACCCAGCACCCTCCCATGGTGGGGGATCATGGCAACCCGCCCCAGAGCAGGAACCCCCATACAAGGGACCCCCCTCCAGACCAGCACCACCACCCCCCACCAAACAAGAGGGCGCTCTCAAAATAAAAACAAACCCCCCCAAAACCTCCCACCCAACAGCTAAAACCCCATAACTGGGTAACTAAACACCCGGGAGGTGAGGGCCCAAGAAAGCAGGGAGAAAGAGCAAACGCAAGCGCAACGTCAATAACGGGGTAGGGAAACAAAGGGACAAAAGGGGGAAAGGGGGTAAAAAGACGAAGGGAGGGGAGGTCAGGGAAACAGACACAGAAGGGACACCCCAAATAGAGTAAGGAAACTTCCCGGGTACAGAGCGTGGTAGAGACAGAGCACTACTGGAAAAGGGAGGGCGCAAGCGCAAAGGGGGACATAGAATAGGGATCAAAGCAAAGAAAATATAGAAGGAACATAACACCCAAAACATCCCTCCAGCAATAGTAAATACAAAGCGTAATATAAAGTGTAGGGAACAAATTCTCAGAGCTGTAGATCTAAGGGACAAAACAGTAGGTGTGAGTTAGAGGTGGAGGTAGTGTAAGTAAAGGGGCATCATGGCACCCAAGGTGTCCCTGCTGTGAGAAGGTACATCAGGTTAAGTAGAAACGCAAAAGAGTCTCCACAGTCACTCCTCAATTTCCATCCCTCTTCGAAAGTTCGGTTCAACTATGGATTGGGAATCCCCTGGAGGGGCAGAGTTCCTTGTGGCCCGTCGCACACGGGTTCGGGCCGGATAGCGTTGCTCCGGGAGAGACCAGTCCCGAATCCGCAAGTCAGGAACCCCCAGCTGGTCCAAGAAGGCTGGAAGGTCATGAAAATAGTGCAAGGCAGGCGTAGAGTCAGGTAAGAAGACCCTCAGGCCAAAAGGAAAGTTCCAAGCATATCGGATATTCCGCTGTTGTAGTACGGTAGTGAGGGGCCTCAAGGCCCGACGGGCCTGAAGAGTTAAATCGGAAAGGTCTTGGAAAAAAGTAATCTCAGAATCCTCGTGGCGCCAGGTTCCCAGGGCGTGAGCTCGTCGCATGATCTCCTCTTTTAATTGAAAGTCCACTAGACAGCAGATAATGTCCCTGGGGGGGCCTCCAGCCATGCTTCTCGGTCGCAGCGCCCTATGCGCCCTTTCCATGCGTATGGTAGCATCCGGAGGGCGACCGAGAACCGCGTTGAAAATACTGGTCAAAAGGGAAACCACATCTTCCTCGGCCGAGTTGGCCGGTTCAGGGACACCGCGCACCCTGATATTATGGCGTCGACCTCGATTATCCAAGTCTTCAAGCCTCCTCCTAAATTCTGCCAGGTACAAAGAGTGTTGAGTAGATGTTTGGGCAAGATGGGTGATTTTGCGCGTATGTTGCAAGGATGCATCTTCTTGCTTCGCCACCCTGCTCTCAAGGCCCCTCAGGTCAGTGCGTAGCTTGGCCACCTCGTCTTGTACCGTATGCTTCAGTTCCGAGAGGAGTTTGTGAAAGTCCGCTTTCCACGGAGCGGAGGAGAAGATGCTGTCGGTAGAGTTAGAGATAGATTGTCCCGGTAAGGGTGCGTCACCAAGCTGCAGGTCAGGAATCTCCTCTCCAGAGGAGTGCGAGCAGGATGGGGATCCAGTCCCGAGGCCGTCGCCCATGTGGGAGTCGACCGAGGCCTGCGAGTGGAAAAAGTCCCTCAGGGAAGCCGCAGCAGGTTTATCCCTACTGCCGGGGGTTGAAGAACCCAAGGTGCCACGTTTGGTTCGACCCATATTGCAAAACACCAGTTAGATAGCTTAGTTAGCTAGGGAAGGCAGCGGAGCTCTGAAGTTAAGCAGCCATCTTCTCCAACGGTCAGCCACGCCCCCCCTCACATGCTTCTTACACAGAAAACAGATATCAACGTATTAAGCTTTTGAATCATGAGTGATGTATCTCCATACTGTAGACTTTACAGACTGAGGGTTCCTGAGGGCTGCTACTACTACTACTACTACTACTAAATGTTGCTGTAATTATATTCACAATAGGTGTCCGTGGGTTAGATCAGATATTGATTACCTTTGTTGTGGGTGGTTACTCAATAATAGTGTGTATGGCTGGATGGAAGATGGATTTGGAAGAAATGACAATTCTGATGATGACTGGATGATTGTATATTCTTTGCCATCTTTACTAGTCCAGAGTGTGACATTCCAGTTGTTTTCACAAACATTTTATAAACAGGCACACTGCTCCTTTCCAGTGGTGGAAGATCAAACCTTTGCCTTTCAGCTAATATTCTTGTCATGTCGTTTCTCGGAATCGACTCCCTGTGCAACTGCTTCTTCCCCCAGACTCCCCTAACAAAGAGAGCAGCCAACTGTAAGGAACATGGTTCACAGCTGCCTGTGTTTTCCCAGTTACATATGATTTTGGGGTAAATGGGGAAACATTTCTTTTACTCCCATCACACACACACACATAACCAGACTCCCCTACCACAGAGATAATAGTCAGATCAGGAATGAATTTGGATATCAGCCAACTGTGTCTCTTCAGTCACACACTTGGGGGTATTTTGAGTAAATATCCTTTTCTCCCTTCACACTCTCCTAGTCTCCCCTAATAGACAGAACAGAGATAACAGCCAAATCAGGAAAGAATAAAACAAAGATCAGCACTGTATTCCTAACACACACAAAAAATTACTTTACTCGTATTTAAAAGGCTTAGAGTGGAACTGTCACATTCCGACTCCCCCACCTCAGAAGGATTATATCCCCCAAATAAGCTTAAAAAAGCTAATGTAATTTAAATTAATGACTGTTCTATGAAGAACATCTACCTGATCTGTGCACATTACTAAGAGGGAGAGTGCTGCAATCTTGATGACGTTGGAACGATTGGCAGTGCTCTCCCTCTGAGAAGCCAATCTTCTAAGCCTGCCCCCTAATATTTCCTTATCAGGGCTGCGCTTCAGTGTCCTTACTTCAACACATTACACACTGAATATAATTAGAAATCGAGGCACCGTAGTTCTCCAATCTTTATTTCCTTCCATCACCACATGAACTATCATGCTTAGTCTCAACTTTTCTATTTTAATTCACCAGAACTGAGAAGGCTCCTGCGGGATTCATGCTGCCCCTGCTAAGTAAACCTAAATGGCTCCAAGAACTAGACAGAAGAAGATAGATACACAGAATGAAAAAATGTCTTTGAAAAAGGAATGTATGGTGTGAAAATATGCTGAATTACTGTATTTATTGTATAACATATGTTTATGACTGTACAATACATAAAAAACAGAAAGATAAAGCCCAACATGCTTCCTGTTTTAAAACAACCGTTTCCTCGGGAGAAAAAAACACTTGGAGTAATTATGGAGTAAACTAAACACCATAAGGCAAAAATAAACAGCCCTTTGATATACATGGGTCTTATAAGCTCTTGAATGTGCTAGAGAAGTCACAAGCAAATTGTTAAACAAAGTGTTGGAGATCTCTCTAACATTCAAAGGGTTAAATGCCACATTTAAATCAATGACAGTTTTGGGAATTTCTATTTGTCCCTAAGGTTCACTTGACCTGCTCCAGTATTGATCCAGTTCAGCTTAGAACCGTGTTGATTCAGTATCTAGAGCTGTTCAACTGTACTGTGTAATCTAAGCTGCTGTTTTTGCCTAACAGTACCACCCTAGTGAAGGGCCATTATTTGGACTGGAACATTGGACATGTAGTATAGTTACAAACACTGTATGAGCATCATGTTTTTACATCTTACCAGAGTGTACCTATGTCTTTTCCCTGATTTATGTAGTTACTTGACTGTGCAGTTAGTTCACCAAGTGCACATCTTACAGGTTTATTACTTGTTTGATAGTTGCTTTTTGTTTTCATAGTGTACAGAACTCTAATATTCTATAGAAAGGATAGTTTAAACTGTGGACTCTTCTATTATTATTATAGATAAGCAAAGCATTGCTGCAACATTATTACTCATACTAGAGTAACTATATCTCAAGACACAAAATATGTTTTGAGACACAATTGCTTTGAGCCTCCTTTTATTTGACTGTCTAACCATAAATTAGACCAAATGATATCCATAAAACAAATAGAGAAGTTTTGCATACCTTTAACCTCATTCAAAATAGTTCATATCCAGGTCACTACTCATACAAGGTAGAATAACTGCTTTGGTAGGTTATCTATATCTCTGTTTCTAATCCTATATAATAATTTGCTAAAAGTATGTTTGTCAGAAGCTGTCATGCTCAGTAGAGATGGCTGCTCGCGCAGCATTCATGACCAATAGAGACTGCCCGTGCAGCGGCTGATAACAGAGCGGGGCACTCTGAATTCAGACTGTAGTCTACTCTGTGTACCTTCCTGGGACCCAGAGAGGAAGGTGCGCAGAGAGGACTATGTTCTGAATTCGGAGCGCCTTGCTCTGTTATCAGCTGAGGCGCTTTCAGGCAGTCAGTACTGCTCATGACTGCAGCACGCCCAACAGGATCCAGCCACCAGCCAATGTTGCTGTGTGGCACTGTGGCCCTTGTACACAGGCTTTTCAACTAGTTCTAAATAAATTAATACAGGATCAGAGTCAAAGATAGCTCATTGTATGATCATAAATTATAAACTTTACAATGTGTAACATTTGGAGTATTGCAGAAATATAACTTTAAACCTGCACATCACAGGAAAGAGGGTGCTCTTTTAGCTTTAAAGGGGCAGTACAGGGTCAATGCAAGACTCTTTTAACCCACTGCCATGCTCCCAGAGCTATTGCAACAGTGTTCCAATAGCTCATAACTCATCCATTGTCTGCCAATTTGCTGTGCACAGCTGGATGACATTAGTGCCTTACTCTACATCATAGTGGCTATTTCATCTCTCCACAGAAGCCCAAAGTCAACAGATTGGCTGACATGGGTCTTCAGTGAGGCTTCTATTGAGATGGAAGAAAGTAAGCTGCTGACATCACTCAGCAAAATGGAAGACAAAATGTGAGTTATGTGCTATGTTTAAACTGTCCCCATAATTCTGATTGCACTGGCAGTGGGTTAGAAATGCCTTTTATTGACCCAGTACTGTCTCCTTAATTAATCGTTTGAGTGTCAGAAGGGTATCTAACCCATTGCTTAGCAACTTGCCAAAAGGCAACTGTCAGTTATATTTGCTCTTTAATCTGCATGGTTCTTACTTGTTGCTCTGTATGTACATTTTCTCTCTTAATTGAGTTGTTGTTCTGAACTATTCCAGTGCTCTCCAACTATGTAAAGGTTCAGGCACATGAAAATACCACAAGCACACTATTTAGGTAGGGGTAGGCAAACTTTGGCATTCCAGCTTTTGGATACAACTTCCATTATCCTCAACCAGTCAGTAGTAGTCTTCTACCTACCTCTACATTAAGGATTTTAGTTAGGATTTCCATATTAAAAAAATTATTTTCAAAAGTCATTGAGTACCACTATCGTATACTTGGATAGGTGATCTGTACTTTTTATGAAGTAAATGAGATTTCTTCTAATTTGCTATCACTTGATTTAAGGACTATGGTGAAAACCATTTGTTGGGCATTATACCTTTATGTCCTTACAACATTGATAAGAAACATGGCAGCTATTTGAATTGTCTTGCCTCTCTACATACAGTGCCAAGTCTAAAACAATATTAACTATCTTAAAGCGGAACTAACACCCCTACAAGATGTAGCCTCAGTTAAAGTGTTATCATCCGTTATAACGCACTGTGTAATTTTTTTTTTTTTTTAAAGTGTTATTAAAGAATAAACCGTAATTGCAAAAAGTACCTGGTGACCTCTTCCCCCAGAAAAGCGCATTGCGCATGACAGCAACAGAGCTCTCTTGTAACTCCCCCCAGCTACACGAAAACACCTACGTCATCAGCTTTAGATTCTAGTGACCAGGCGCGCTCCTAATCTCAAACGCGGTCAGGTCATTCTAGTGTGAGCGTGTTCATGTAAAGTGCTCACACTATACTAGAATGACCTGACCACGTTTGAGATTAGGAGCACGTCTGGTCACGAGAATCTAAAGCTGAAGACGTAGGTGTTTTCGTGTAGCCGGGGGGAGTTACAAGAGAGCCTATCGGCTCTGTTGCTGTCATGTGCAATGCGCTTTTCTGGAGAAAGACGTCACCAGGTACTTTTTGCAATTACGGTTTATTTTTAATAACACTTTTAAAAAAATAATTACACAGTGCGTTATAACGGATGATAACACTTTAATTGAGGCTACATCTTGTAGGGGTGTTAGTTCCGCTTTAATAAAACGTGTCTTAGAGAAGATATAAATGCATTTCGAGTAAATTCCAAAATGGAAGCTTGATAATATTAATAACAACTGTGAAACATAAAACATTTTTCTCTGATTGAACAATCACTTTAACCCTTTGAGTTCCAGAGGGGTACACAATGCATTGTGTATCCCTCTGGCACTCAGAGTGTTAATAAATGGTCCACTGCACAAGGCAGTTGAGGGAAAAATGTTGCTATAATTCAATAAACAATTTAAAGACCCTTTAAAATGTTTGATGGAGAGAAGCATTTTAGCCATTCTGTAAAAGGTGTTGGTTCAGACGTAACCAACAGATTTTAACTGTATATATACATCCATTCCCAATGGACAGATTTCCATTAACCATGAAGACAGAAAGGTCAGTAGAGCTCATATCTGTCTTCTTTCACATAAACTTCCATTCATTTAAAGTTTTTGTGCTATATTGGGTTTATATTGGGAGATTGTTACTGGGAAAATCCAAATGGGGTCATCTTTTCTGTCATTCTCAAAAGGTCAAACATTAAAGGGAGTTCAAATATGAACGCTTTGTCAGTTATTAACGTAAGTGGTCCCAACTCACAGAGGAAGTAGATAAGCTTGATATTATCCTTCTTTTCCTTACTCCCCTGTCTTTGTTGTTTGTTTTAAAATATATTCTTAAATGCATAAGGTTGTTCAGAACGGAGCCCAACTGTTCTGTTTTAAGAATCTCTAAGGGTGCTGGCGAAACTATAAGTGGAGCCCCCCAAACATAAGAATTAATTTATGATCGTCTTAGATTTTCATGTAGCCTTACTTAGGCCAAATAATTTTTTGTGTTAAATGCAGCAATATTAGCGTGTTGTGACCCAGGGTATTTCCATTACTCCATCTAGCAGCAGTAGCACAAAATTAAAGGGGCAGTAAACTTTTTTTTATGAAAACACATATTTTACAGAGCATTTCCTGCTGAATAAAACAAGGTCACTCCCATCGCTGCCAGATGTTTTATTCAAAAATGATAGCAGTTTAAATAATCAGGAAGTGAATTTACTGTGTTTACTTCCTGATAGTTCTAACTGACAGGAAGTGACAGGCAGTTTCTATCACATTCTATGGAGAACTGTATGTCTCTGACTTTTCTGATTTTCCTCTCCATTAGAATCTAAGAGGAAATCTAATTAGAATTTGACCACTAGAGGGCACTGCTAATGTAAAAAAACATGGGTTTAAACTGTAATAACTCTGGAAATATAAATCTCTCGGCAGTGGGAGTACCCTTATTTTACTCAATAGGGAAATCCCTACAGTATATATTTTTTCATAAAAAAAAGTTTACTGCTCCTTTAAACTGGGTCCTAGCTGAGAAAATGGAACTGTAAAGAACTCAAGGTAAAGCCCCTTGGAAAAGGAGCCCCTCAGCAAATGCTAGGTATGCCCATCCATTCAAATTCCCCTAGTTTACATACTGGTAATTTCATCATAAATCAGGGACCCCGAGTATACTAAACATTTTGTTGAACACATTTCTGCAATATCCCTTCATTCAAAATGTTTCCTCAGATCAAAAACAACCACTTTTTATTTAACATATTTATTAATCTGGACATCTGATTTAACAAAACAAAACAAAGAGAAAAAATATATAATTTTTCAGCAAATAAACTACTGTTTCATGAAGGCTCTCCTTCCTGCATAGCCCAAAACATTTTCTGTATCAAATATTTAATCAATGACATAAAACTCCTGGAATTGGGATGGCATATCATTGGCAGTGACCTTACACAGACAGTCTGGGCATAATTTTGCAGCATCATGAGCCAAAACGTTATTATCACAGCCAGTGCAGGGCTTTTACTTAGATGTTCCCTTATCCTCCTTACAGGTGCTTCACAAGGAGCTTTAGAACTTTTTGAGTTTCCAGCACTTGACATAATTAGACTTGATGCCAAAGTAACCCACTCAGGTTTGCTGACACACCAAGGAAAAGGGGGCATTATTCTTTCATTTATGTTTCCCAGAGAGAACTGGTTGGCATACTTCCGCTGTTGGAACAAACACTCCAAGAAAAAACACCCACTTGGCGAGAGGAACACTGGTAGGAAGTGCATTCCATAGTGGAACGCACACTAATTACCAGAGGAAAACAGAAAATATAGGCCAAGGAGATGTGAGTTCCATCCATGCAATGCATGCGAGGTCTTCATATACTGGCATTTTCTCTGAACAGGGGAGCCAAATATCCCAGCATCCGATAGGCAAGAGATATCCATATATATGTGCTCAGTGCTGGAATGCAATAAAGCCCATTGTGTCTGCTTGATTCTTTGCTCCGGGGCTCTAAACCAGAGGTAAGAGGTCTGAACATACTACCTTCTAACCACAACTGTGTGTGAGGTGTAAAGTTAAGGGAGGAAGATAGCACTGTTCCTCCCCTGGAAACCGCACTATACATGGATCCAGGGGCTTCCAGTCCCAGGGGGGACAGTATGTGAGGTGGACCAAGAACAAAATTATTAAAAATAAATAAAAGGAAACAAAACAAAATTATGGAGAAAATATCCACTGTCCTTCCAGCTGGGTAGAACCAAGAAATTGAAGGTGATCTTACATGTACCCTTTTTAAAGTTTCTATTTGGTCCTACCCAGCTGGGGGACAGAGATAATAATAATTTGTAATGACATGGAAGGACACAGAAGAAAGTGTACTACTTTAGAGGCAAGAAATTATTATTTATTGTTTTAAGTACATATATCCATAAATAGGGCAAGCATGGTTTATACTGTCATACCCTAAGATTGTTGACTTTAATTGTCTGACAGATGGCAATACGTTTTTACCTTTTATCCAATGAAAAATTGAGTTTTATATATAAATTGCTGGTTCTCAATTTTTACAAAATGTTGTCTATCACAGATGCGTGCTTCCATTCCCATGTTCCCCATGTACCCCACACATGGTGACCCCTGTCAAGGGAGGCAACACTGGAACACACAGACCTAGAGTGATCTCTGGTGAATGCCTTGTGCAATCTTTGTTATTGCTTATATGTTTAGAAGAGTAAATAGTGACTTGTATGTAAGTATCCCCCTCTCTCCCCTTTTACTGATGTCAGATGAGAGTTGGTACCGTGTTAGCCGTATAAATACAGGAGGCAAATATAGTTTTTGATACCTTTTATTGGCTAACTATTATTGGAAACTGAGTGTTTCGCACTCAGAGGGACAGAAAGGTATGGGAGGTAAAATTAATGTTAAAATTTAATGCAATTTGTAGTGGGTTGAACAGGGATAAGGAATTTATGACAAAATATAATTTCTAAGCAAAAGCCTACAGCACCTGGTAGTTGACTGACTTTCCACAGACCCAAGAGCATCGTAAATACCTCTAAAGCCTCAGAGGAAGAGTGCAATTTACCATTGACTGATCAAAGATATCTGGATCTGGACTGCATTCTGTTATCTGATTTCCATGCTAAACAATGTGATGTGTACTTGTATTTAAGAGAGATGTTTTCATATTAATCTGTATAACATGCCTGAGGAAGAGACCTAAGGTCTTGAAAGCTTGCATTTAAATCTGCTTAGTTAGCCAATAAAAGGTATCAAAAACTATATTTGCCTCCTTTTACTGATGTAACACTGCTCCCCTCAAAGCAGCAAGACTGTCCAGATGGATCACAGAGAGGGGCAATCTTGAGTGAGCATAAGGAAAAACCTGAAAAATCTGTCAAGGGGGCAGGGTTTTCCTTATGCTCACAGTAAGAAGATTGTCCCTTGCTGAGATCTGTCTGGTCTCAGGACCAGATTCCACATCTGAGGGGAGGCAGCTTACACTAAGTAATAGGGATGGGGGGGGGGATAATTTTTCATTCAATTACTCTTGAAATACAACTCTGAAAGTATTGAAATACTATGATTAATTGGAGCAGCTGTTTTTTGTGGAACATTACTATCCCTTTAAAACATATGCTTATAGGTAACAGGTGCTAAAACCTCTTCAAGTCTCACAAACAATGTATAATCTGATCATGTGGAATAAACCTGTGATTAATTCATTTTGTATACCTATTTGCAGAATTTTGTCTTGCAACATCAGTTGATTCTGAATTAATAATGTTATTTGAGATGATTTTTCTTACTGTTCGTAATTAGGGCTTATTTGAACTGATAAATGAATAATTCACATGTAAGTATTATGGTGGATTACTCAAATAAATATGGTATTTCATTAATTTCCAAAGACAATGAAAGCTTAAAAGAGTCATTTTCTCAGTAAGAAAAACCATTATAATGTATTTACAACATTGTGACCATGCAAAGGATAAATCACAACTGTAATAGTTCTTTAATTCTTATTGAAATTAATAAATGAGATAGGCTCTGTCTGGGCATTATATTATATTATAAAGAACTTGAAAAAAATGCTATTTTTAATAGAATACATCCAAATTTATAGTATACACATTTTTCTGTCAGTTTTATGTATAATATAACAATAAAAAAGATTGGAATACAGACACAATGTAATTGGTTTGTTACTTGGGGAATAAATCATTTTACTTTTTTACATTTAATTTGCTTCCTTCATTTTGTAATGAGTTTAGAGCCAATGAGATATGTAAAATAACACTGTATAATTAGATTCTGTTTCTACAGCAAGTTTCAGTTATAGTACTTATATATACATGACATGATCTTTAGTAAAACAGTATATCAAACCTAGACTGAATACCGTTGTAAAGAAGCATGTTATGGGGAGGAGAACTTTTATCTCCATATACATGCTGTTTCATATTAAATAATCATCTGCTTTCCAGAACAGTTATATTACATATTTTTCTGAATACAAGACTCTTTTCTCAAATTCTGAATGTTTAAAGCTGAACTACCACTGCTAAGAAACTTTGTTTCTAATAATTCCCTATCTGGCGACTAGCTGCTAGTCGCCAGAATTATTACCTCTTTATGGAGAAATATGCATTCATCCTCAGCTGACAGGCAGGACGGAGTGCAGACATCTTGCCCTAGTGATGTCCGCGCGCCTGCGCTGTCAGTCCCTTCCGGAGCCGAATGGCTCCTAGCAATGCCTCCTACAACTGTCTGGGACTGACAGAGCAGGCGCGCGGACATCACAAGGGCAAGATGCCCGCGCTCCATCCTGCCTGTCAGCCGAAAATGACTGCATATTTCTCCATGAAGAAGTAATAATTATGGTGACTAGCGCTACTAAGCAGCTAGTCGCCAGATAGGGAATTATTACGAAAAAGTTTCTTAGCGGTGTTAGTTCCGCTGTAAGACATATGCATATAGGGTTTTTTTTTTACTCAAGTTAATATTCTTAATAGGGTTTTGTTAATAAATGACAACACTTCTGACAGGTTTCTGCTATGCACAGGTTCAATCTGCATGGATATAATGATCAGGCACTAGATATTTACAGCTAGATTATTAAGGTATTTAGACATTGTAGGGTTTCTGGCTATAACTACTTTGGCAGGGGCCACCAATCAAAATCATTAATGCAAATATTTTGACAGCAACCCCTATATGATTATGGGAGATCCTTATATGGCAAGTATCATGTTTTACTAAGTCTGCTCCAATTAGAGCATTTAGTAGGAATGTAAGAATAAGGCTGCAAAGATGAACAAACATAGCAATGAGAACATTCATAAAAGCACTTCATTTATTGGAAATCTTGATAAAATCAAAAAGGACATCAGGTATCAGCAACTCACATAGCTCAAGTGTATACAATACACAAGGTGGTCACACCAAATATTGATTTGATTTAGATTTTTGTCTCTTCACTCACTATGCATTTTGTTAATTACTAAAAATAAACTATAAAACATTGAGACCTAGGTGTGCTAGCCCTGGGAGTCTAGAAGGCCCCCAGGGAAGAGTTGACAAGATAGGCCTGATGAGAGGACCTGCCTTCACATAATTATAGAAAATAAGGGGGGAAACTGGGGGGCCCAAGTCGACTTGAGTCCCAGTGGAAAGGACTGCTGCTCGTATTTGAGGGCTTGCAGCCCCTCCCACAAAATCAGGCCAAGCCTTACCCTTGTGGTCGGGTCTTCCAACTGTCTATGAAATAGAAGCATGAGATTGAGCTATAGGTGTGCCACCCATGGGAGTCTACGAGTCCCCAGGGAAGAGTCGACAAGGTAGGCCTGATGAGAGGCCAAAAAGGATATGAGCCAAGGTATTGACAAATGTTGTTTATTATAGCTGTCATCTGGGCAGGAGAAAACATACTGAATATGACTGAGTGTTAGTATGCGAAGCTGTTAGTGGGACAGAGACATAATTGCCAATTTAATTTCTACTGTTGGGTTATGGATATATTGTGTAAAGCACGCTGAGCGCCATCTTCCCAGTCTTTTGATTATATGCCCTGGGACACAGTGTTTGGATGCCACTGATGCTGCTCTGATTCTGAAGGAGTGGCCTGAGTATGAAAGAGGGTCTATACCTATTTCTGGTCAGCATGGTGCACAGGTAGTATGAGAATTTTGCAGTGGTGAAAGGGCCCTGATCTGTGGGAAGCAATGGGTTACTTTGAGGGCATACGTCTATCAGAATTAATAATTTGTTTAATGCTGCGACAGGGCACCATTCTTCATTAGTGGGGTATATTGTAACGGTTTTTCAGGACACTCAGACCAGTTGGTAAAATTAAACACAATTTTATTGAATAGAAAATAAAGCAAACGATCGCCCTCTACAGGCAGCAGGAAAATAATAAAACTGTAATGACAGGTAGAACCCAAAGGCTCAGTACATAGGATAAAGCAACATACACACCAGGAACAGATAATGGTATACAGTCACAAAAGGGTTAACTGCAGTAATCAGTCAGTCTCAGATGTGGAGGTTTGGCACGCCCAAGGTGGTAATAGAAGGTGCTGGGTAGGTGTAGCCAACACAGTGTTCCAAAGGTATGGATGCCGTAGCCAATCTGTAACCAGTAGCGGATTCAGCAGAACAGTGACCTGAAATAGCCCCCGCGGGCGTACCCAATGTGACAACTGATTCTGCAAGTGCAAGAGCAGGTAGCCCCCACGGGCAAGACTAGATCTAGCCTGAAATGCAAGAGCTGGCAATTAGCCCCCACGGGCGTAAACCGGAGACCAACGCTAGCGGTAGTTAAGCCAATAGCCCCCACGGGCGTAAACCAACGGAAACCTGCTACAGCTTAGAGCCTGCCCTTTGCTGCAACCGAGCCAATAAGCCACAACAGAGTCCACCGGTAAACTTAACGTGAGACCAAGAGCCAATGGCGCCCTACCGGACCAGCTTAAAGTGACTAGTCTGCAGTTGTATCGAATGAGTCGCCGTCCACAAGCGGCCGACTCGGCAGATGTAGCACAGCGAGTAAGGCTCTATACCGGGGAATGAAGGCTTTGCGGGAGTAAAGCAGCTCAGCAAGGGTTAAAATGCACGTTTAACACCAGAAGGCTCAGTATGGTATCGGAGCTCTGCAATCATACGGAGGCTCAATGAAGGAAGCACAGCTCTGCAAATCAGCACTGAACTCTGCACTGAACGAAGGCAACACCAGGATGAGGTGGTTACACGGCAGCTGGGCAAACAGCAACAGCAGAAGAAGAATGTCGTGGCGGCAACAACAGGAACGGGCAAAGACACTGGAACAGGCCGTAGTCGATCATGAAGCAGGAAGTCAGCCAGGCTGGGTCGTAGCACGAAGGAGGTTCTCATACAAGCCGGGTCACACACAAGCAGGAACATCAGCCAAGCCAGGTCAGGAAATGGAGGTGGTTCGCAGACAAGCCGGGTCAATCACGATCAGGAACACTGGAGCGTAGTCAGGACAGGCCAAGTCAGTACACAAGAATCTGGAACGCAGGAACACAGCAACAGCAAGACTGGCTCAGAAACACCACGAAAGGGCATCTGACAGGTGTCCAGGCCAGGCATAAAAAGGTCACCAGGGGCGGGCCAAACCAACTTAGCAAATCAGAGTGTACCACAAGCAAGAGTGACAGGAGGATCACAGGCACTGTGATATGTATTGGTACATGGATTCCTTGTCCTGTTTGCTATGTTTTTGAAGAATAGAGTAAACTGGTCTGGGTGGCGTATGAGGTTTGATTTGACTGGGTGCTTGGCTATCCAAGACTGGGCTGTGAATTCTCCCGATCTCAGAAAGCCAAAGAAGCTGAGGCAGACGGCTGCAAGCAGTATGATATTGGTATGATGGTCAGATGGGTTTGTGTTTAGTAAGTCATATTGTAAAGTTTCCTAAATATAGGACCGATGATGGGGAGGTGAGTGCGTAAAGTGGATATAGGGCATTTGGATAACCCTTTGAGAAAGAGTTTGATATGGTAGTTGCTGAATATGGATTGGTGTTCGGAGTTTTGAAGGATTAAGTGGTGTTGTATACCAGTTAGATATGATTTAATGGTTGTTGAAGTAAGTTGAAGTGTAGTGTGACAGTATGCCCAAATGCTAATATATTGTTTATGGAATTATGGTTAGGGGGGCTATGGTTGATTATGAAGTTCTGAAATGCTTTCCAGGCTGTATAATATGATTGGCTGATGCTTGAGGCGAGACCTTTAAGGATTATGGAGTAGGTGTACGTTGATACGCGGTCTAGTGCATCAGCAGATCCTTGAAGTCTGGTGAGCAAGATGAAAGTGGGTTCTCTGCTGGTTGTTGAAAAATGTCTGAAAATTGAATTGCGACAGACCATCAGCTGCTGAGTTCTGGATGCCTGGAATATGGGAGGTATAATAGATAAATTTGTAAGTGAGTGACAACCAAGTGAGTTTACTGAGTAGGGCATGATATGTGGATGGGAGGACCTGCCTTTAGAGATTGCTTGGAATGTTGCTATGTTGTCGGTGTGAAATGTGACTGCTTCCCCTGACCATGATTGGCCCCATAGAGCTGCTGCGGCTACTATGTGGTATAGCTCAAAGAGGGATGAAGTGGTAAAAAATTGGGGGATACACTGGACCTCGGGTGGGCCATTGTTCAGCGAACCACTTTGTGTTTCAGATGGCCGCAAAGCCCTGATCGGCTGCTGCGTCTGTTTGTGTATATGGCAGGTGAGGTAGGGAATGGGGCTGGAGGGAACAAGGCAGAACCGTTCCATACTTCGAGGAATTTGGCCCACATGGCCAAGTCTGATTGGGCGGATGTACCCCTTAACGACACATGACGTACATAACCATCACGAATGGATGACGTTAAAAGATCAAAGGATGTCTATGTACATTATGGAATTCCGGGTCCCCGCACGGCTGCACGCTGTTCGGGGAGTACAGAAGCGAATAGCCAAAAAAATTAAAATGTTCCGTAGGCGTTAATTGACGGCCGTGTGCATGCGCGGCTGGTCGTTAAGGGGTTAAGCTTGATGTGGGAGTCTGCATGAGAGGAGTCTGATAAGAGTGAAAGGAGGTAAGCATTGAAAGCTCTGCCTTGTGGTATTATTCTGAATGTAAAGTTCATGTGTCCTAGAAGGGAGAGTAACTGAATTCTGGTTAAAGAGGGCAGATTGGCTGATTCTTTTATGAGACTGAGAACCCTGCTTAGTTTATCCTGATGTATTCTGTATTCTGATTTGGCAAAATCCAGAACTATTCTCAGTAATTCTACCTCAGTGGCTGGCCCCATGGTTTTATCGGGGTATACTGGAACTCTCATTTGTAGGAAGGATTCAAGTAGTTTGGCTAGGCTGGTGGTTGGGGGAGGCTGATTCTATTAGCAGAAATAGTCCAGATGGTGGAGGACATGGGGGCATAGGCAGTAGTTGGTTAGTAGCCAACCTAGGCACTCTGCAAAGGTGTCGAAAATTGTTGGGCTACTCTTATCCCCAAATGTTAGGCTGGTATAGAAATAGAATTGGTCTTTCCATTGAACTCCTTGGAGGTGCCATAGGGAAGGATGGATTGGCAGTATTTTAAAGACACTGGCTATGTCTATTTTAGAGAGCCAGCAGTGAGAACCTGCTTGTATTTGGATGATGGTATGAGTGAATTGATGCTTGGCATGGTGGTAGAGTGCGGGGCTGATAGGTCTAGTATTAAGCGTTTCTTCCCTGAGAATTTCCTTGTTGCTAGGCCTAGTGGGTTTATGCACCATGATGTGAATGGAGGAGCAGGGAAGGGGCCTAACAGGAATCCTTTATCGTATTCCTCCCTTCTTGGTTGGTGACTGTATCTGGTTCTGCTAGTACTGACTGCAGGTTAGGGCACTTGTGGGGGTAGACCAGGGTGTGTGATGATGCCTTTGTGAAACTTTCTGAGAGGCCGGTGATCAAGAACTGACTGATGTTTGCTTGGGGTTAATGAGAAATCAGACTTCAATACTGACAGGTCCTAGTCATTTATTGCTGATAGATACACATGGGTAGATTGTGTGAGAATGCCCTTTTCTGTACAGCGAGCAGATGTGCAGAAGTCGGCAGCCACTGAAAAAACAGGCCTTGGAATTAAAGTTACAAATTGGGGTGTATCCTAGATAGTGGATTGGTCTCCCCAATTTGTGTCTGGTGGGAGGGGAAGGGATTGGATGGGGCCTGGCAGTGCCGGAAGCTGAGTGGTGAGGGCTGGTAAGTTGCTGGGCTGAATAGCTGTGGTTGTTGGGCACAGGTTGGGTGAGTGATGGGGGGAGGAACGGAAGTTGCAAATGGCAGCTTTTAGGCCAGCAAAGTAACATAGTAACAGTAAATTAGGTTGAAAAAAGACACAAGTCCATCAACTTCAACCTTCTCCTCATACCCCAGTAACTGAGAATTTTATAGCTTTCCTGCGCTCAATTAAATTATTCTTTATCAGACCTTCCTGATCAGCTTACTGATAAACAGTATAATTCTGTATGTTCCCCTTTGAAAGAAATATATCTAATCTTCTCTTACATGTATCCATTGTATCTGCCATAACCTTCTCCCTGGGCAATGAATTCCACAATTTAACAGACCTTATCGTAAAAAAACCCTTTCTCTGCTGAAGTTTAAACCTCCTTTCCTCTAATCTCAAGGGGTGTCCCCTGGTCACCTGACCAGGCCTTGGAATAAATAGCTCACCGCAGATATCCTTGTATTGACCTCTCATATACTTGTACAATGTGATAAGGTCTCCTCTTAGTTGTCTTTTCTCTAGAGTAAATAAACCAAGTTTGTTTAGTCGTTCCTCATATGTTAAGTCCTCCATTCCCTTAATTAATTTTGTTGCTCTTCGCTGTACCCTCTCTAGTTCTAGTATATCATTTTTCAGAACCGGTGCCCAAAATTGCACTGCATACTCAAGGTGAGGTCTTACCAATGATTTGTATAATGGCAAAATAATGTTATCCACTCTTGCTTCGATACCTCTTTTTATGCAAGACAGGATTTTGTTTGCCTTTGCTACTGCTGTTTGACACTGGTCACTGTTTCCAAGTTTGTAGTTGAGAAGGATAGCCGGGTCTTTTTCTAGCAATGAGTCACCTAAAATTATTCCATTAAGTTTATAAGTAGCCTTGGGATTGTTTCCCCCCAAATGCATGACTTTACACTTCCCCGCATTAAACTTCATATTCCATATGTTTGCCCAATCTGACATTGCATGTAAGTGCCTCTTTAGAGAAAAAATATCCTGTTCTGAATTAATGACCTTGCATAATTTAGTATGTGCCTACAGAATAATTCTTGGTCTAAGGCACTTCAGTCAACCTGGAAGTTGAACTGTCTACATACTGCCACTGCCTTGACTGAGAAGGATTTATGGTATTCAAAGAAGGTGGACCCTCCTTACTTGTGTTCTCGGTCTACTATTGTGAACAAGTACTGGTCCAGCTCCCGATGCCTATGTGGAAAGGCAGAACAGAGGATGTATTGGTAGACACTGAAGGCTAGCACAAATGCTGATAACATGATGGTGTGAGTGAGCTGGTGGTCTTAAGACTTCATGGTAAGAGAAATGTCTCCACGGCTGACTGTCCTCTGCTCCGCCAAGTCCTGGGAGGCTATCAGGAGCGAGACCAGGTTCACGTCCTTCTCTTTGATGATCTCTTCACGGAGACGCTGAGGCACTATGTGAGCTGGGGTAATGCGGGGTGAGGGGCAGGATGAAGTACCTGGCATTGGGTCATCTTGAGGTAGTGGGGGATATTGAGCTGCTGGACCTGGTTCGACCTCTAGTAATCTGCCTTGGATGTCGGATACTGCCGAGGTCAGGTCTGTCAGCAAATGGGCAATGGAGTCAAGTTGGCTCTGGGTGTAGGCTGTGGATGATGGGGAGGGGGATTAGGCTAGGAAGGGGGTATGGAATGGGTGAAGCTGGGGCTGCTGAAGATGAAACAGGAGGCGGGAGAGGCAGGAGGCCTGGGTAGCTGATTTCTCTTCTTCTGAATTCGGTCATCAGTGTTGGCACTGCCCATATCCTTAGGTTTGGTCCTCGATGTCTTGGTGTGGATGGGGCTTCGACGGGGGCTGCTTCAACTTCTGGAGCTGCTTGTTGTTCCTGGTCTGACATCCTGTTTGACATGGAGGTGGTGAAGGTTTGCTACTAACTTGTGGGGGTGTAACGAGGTGCTAGTTGGTCACCTCAGCTTACTCTGTCCATTCAGAAGTACTGGGTGGAAGTAAATGATGTGGTGAGGAAATATGCGGTGAGGTAGGGGAGGGGTGATTGCAAGCTTATAATTGTTTTGTCTTCCTTCGGAATGTGGGGGGTTGTGCTGCCTGAAAAGGACAGCTTCTTCTGTTTTGTGAGGGTACTGTGGATGTTTTTACTTTTAAGAAGTGAAAGGGGGTAATGAGGTCATTGTGAAAAGGTTGGGGGGGGTTTAAGGCTTCTGTGAAGACTTGAGGAGGGGATGGGATGGGGTCCTTTAGCCTCGGAGAACATTGGGGGGAGTCGTTCAGCCTCTGGAGAGGAAAGGAGGGGGGTCTTCATCCTCTGTGAGGGGGTTAAGAGGGAGGCAATATGATCCTTTGGCCTCTGTGAAGAGGAATGAAGGGGGACCTTTGGTCTCTGTGAATTGTTGAGGATGGGGGAATGGGTACCTTCCGCCTCTACGAAGAGGTAAGGAGGGGTAATTTGTACCTTCGGCCTCTGTGAAGAGGTAATGAGTGGTGGAGTGAGTTCCTTTGGCCTCTGCGAAGAGGTACGCGGGAGGGATCCTTGATTTTGTGAAGGGGTAAGGGGGGTTAGGGGCGTCCTAGCTTCAGTGAAGGGGTGGGTCCTTCGGCCTCTGAAGAGGTGAGGACCTTTGGTCTCTATGCAGAGATAGGGAGTGGCGTGTGACCTGTTGCCTCTGTGAAGAGGTAAGGAGTGGAGTGTGGTCCTTCGGACACTGTGGAATTGTAAGGAGTGGAGTATGGACCATCGGAGAGGTAAGGAGTGGAGTGTGGTCCTTCCGTCTTTGCAGAGAGGTAAGGAGTGGCGTGTGGTCCTTCAGTTTCTGCAGAGAGGAAGGAGTGGATTGTGGTCCTTCAACCTTTGCGGGGAGGTAAGGAGTGGAGTGTGGTCCTTCAGCACCTTGGGGCGGTAAGGAGTGGAGTGTGGTCCTTCGGCTAGGGGTGGGCGAAAGGTCCTACTGTGTTCCCATGAAAATATCTGTGAAAACCACATCGTTGCCCACTTTTTTCACAGGAAAATCTGCTTTTAAAACAGCTATTAAAATCTTTGCATTTTTCACTCATTGGTCAAAATTCTTCACCACTTTTTCAATGGCTAGAAAGTTTCTGCCCATTGATTTACATGTTTTTTGGCTTTTGTGACATATTCGAGGAAGTGAAACACAATAGAAGCAGCCACAGAGGGATATAGATGTGCTGTGCTGTTCTGCTGTGATGTTTTTGCAAAACTGAGGCAGGAAAGGGTCATAATGATTGCTATCACTATGAGAAAGTTTAACAGTAATAAAAGGAGGAACTGGAAAGACCCTTATGTGTCCTCTGAGTCTAAGGAGGAAGTGAGCACTACAGAACCAATGCTGGCCAGTCCCCCTAAATCACCCTACCTTCAGCCTCTTCAGAGAGGTAAGGAGTAGAGTGTGGTCCCTTTGGCCTCTGCGGAGAGGTAAGGAGTGGAGTGTGGTCTTTCGGCCTCTGCAGAGAGGTAAGGAGTTGTGTGTGGTCCTTCTGCCTCTGCGAGAGGTAAGGAGTGGAGTGTGAACCTTTGGCCTCTACGAAGAGGTAAGGCGTGGCATGTGGTCCTTCAGCCTGTATGAAGAGATAAGGAGTAGTGTGAGGTCTAGACCTGGTCGGGGGGAGGGAGGTGGCATAGGCCTGTAGTTCTTGATGGGGTATAGAATGACATGGGAGTTTTTTTTTTTTTATAAAGGTGCACTGGTGTATTAATAGGTGAGGGAGCACTGCGGTATTTTTTAAATCAAATTGGTTTAACTTGGGAGGCATCGCTGGCTGCATGGTGCGGTAACCACAAGTTGGATCTCAGTGCGTGATGGGAAGTCGCTGGCTGCATGGTGCGGTAACCACAAGTTGGATCTCAGTGCGTGATGGGAAGTCGATGTGACATGCTTACGTCAGGGCCCAAGTCAACTTGAGTCCCAGTGGGAACTGCTGCTGCCCGTATTTGAGGGCTTGCAGCCCCTCCCACAAAACCAGGCCAAGCCTTACCCTTTATCTTCTGTCTTCTCGGGATTGTAGGGTTCAATGTGTAGGGAAAATAACCAGACCAATGAGGGAGAGGATGAATCAACATTTAAGAGACATCAGAAGAGTTAGTGTGCTAGTCACTTTAATGAGTTTCATAGTAGGAGTTTGAGACTTTACCTATTCAAGGTATAGAGAGAGGAGGGCAATTTAGAACAATAAGAATATAAAAGATAGCAGAAAAATCTCTTAACAGCACCAGTCCCACTCCTATATATAGGACACAATGGGTTCAATTAACTGTGAGGTAAAGGGGAAAAAAAGGGAATAAAACAACATTAAAAAATAATTTTATTTTAGAAAGGCACGAATAAAAGTTATTTTTTAATGTTGTTTTATTCCCTTTTTTCCCCTTTACCTCACAGTTAATTGAACCCACTGTGTCCTATATATAGGATTGGGACTGGTGCTGTTAAGAGATTTTTCTGCTATCTTCTATGTCATTTTTGTTTTATATTTAAGTAGTCTCAAGCACAGCCCCCTTATTCTGGTGAATAACCTATCATCACCTAATATCAGGAGTGCTTCTACCATTGTATATAATCAATTTAGAACAATATCTCTCGAAGAGAGAGGTGTTTTGAATTTTTCATTTGAGAAGTAGAAGTCCTGATTGCCTAAATAGAGACGGGACCAGTCTGATGTGGACATGGAAATTTCCTCTCTGCAATGGCACATGGGAGTGAAAAACGTGAGTTGTAGCACCATTGAGAGGCTACCATGCCTTAGAACAAGACACTTAATCTTGTTCGTGCTTGATGTGTGCTCCTCACAACTCTTTTTGTCTCAATAGAGAATATGACATCTCTTGCTTTTTTTAAGATTTCAATATATATAGATATATATATATATATATAGTACAGTGGAGATTGTAGCCGTATTAGTCCAGTGATGCAGATGTAAAATAACAAACAAAATAAGTATCTTGTAATACCTTTTTTATTGGACTAACAGAATTTTGGATTGACAAGCTTTCGGGAGAACCTCCCTTTCTCAAGTCTAATGCTTTAGACTTGAGAAAGGGAGGTTCTCCCGAAAGCTTGTCAATCCAAAATTCTGTTAGTCCAATAAAAAAGGTATTACAAGATACTTATTTTGTTTGTTATTTTACATATATATATATATATATATATATATATATATATACACATCCAAAGCAACTATATACTTCTTTCTTTCTTAGACAGAGACTAGAAAGTAGTTCTCCAATTTCTTGGAGTTTGGAACTATATCTACTATTGTGTCTGTCCTTGTTTAAATGTTATGTTGAATTGAGATGCGCTTTGGTTTAATGTGAGCTGACTGGGATAATCTTTAAAGAGAGATAATCCTTTAAGCATTCTTTTATGTATTGGCATATTCCTGTATTTTTACATGTTTTTCACGATCACTTATTGAATTTTATATGCCTTTTATGTGTCTACTAGTGTTGAGCGAGCATGCTCGGCCGATGCTCGGATCGGCTCGAGCATCGCTCTGCTCGGCACATGGCGGTACTCGTACGAGTACCGCATGTGCTCGCCCGCCATGTTCGGGTCTCCTCCCCGCACGTTTTGCGGCTGCTGCGCAGCCAATAAACGTGCAGGGAGGCTCTGACATCGGTGTAATGCCAGCAGCCATGTTGGCTGCTGGCATTACACTGATTGGCTGGCCAGAACCCGTGGTCGGGTGCTGTATAGCACCTGACCATCGAGTTCGGCTCAGTCTTAGCCAGGGAGAGCTGAGGATAGGAAGGGAAAGTCAGTGTAGGGAGGAAAACAAGCAAAATTGTGAAAAAAAAGAACCAAAAGTCCTTTTTAGGACTACTGTGTGTGGGGGCAGCAGGTTATTTTGTGTGGGGGGTAAAAAAAAAAAAAAAAAAAAAAATATATTCTGTTTAGTGTGCAAAGTTGCAGATTAGAGCACATTCTGTTTAGTGTGCACAGTTGCAGATTAGAGCACATTCTGTTTAGTGTGCAAAGTTGCAGATTAGAGCACATTCTGTTTAGTGTGCAAAGTTGCAGATTAGAGCACATTCTGTTAAGTCTTCAAACTAAAATATCAAAGTCACATATTCCATTCAGTGTGCGTCGCCGCAGTTTAGCAGCACATTCTGTGTACTGTGCAGAGTTGCAGAATAGGAAGAAATACTGTTAAGTCTTCAAACTAAAATATCAAAGTCACATATTCCATTCAGTGTGCTTCGCCGCAGTTTAGCAGCACATTCTGTGTACTGTGCAGAGTTGCAGAATAGGAAGAAATACTGTTAAGTCTTCAAACTAAAATATCAAAGTCACATATTCCATTCAGTGTGCTTCGCCGCAGTGTAGCAGCACATTCTGTGTACTGTGCAGAGTTGCAGAATAGGAAGAAATACTGTTAAGTCTTCAAACTAAAATATCAAAGTCACATATTCCATTCAGTGTGCTTCGCCGCAGTGTAGCAGCACATTCTGTGTACTGTGCAGAGTTGCAGAATAGGAAGAAATACTGTTAAGTCTTCAAACTAAAATATTAAAGTCACATATTCCATTCAGTGTGTGTCACCGCCGTTTAGCAGCCTATTCTGTGTACTCTGCACAGTTGCAGACTAGGAAGAAATACTGTTAAGTTTTCAAACTCAAATATTAAAGTCACATATTCCATTCAGTGTGTGTCACCGCAGTTTAGCAGCCTATTCTGTGTACTCTGCACAGTTGCAGACTAGGAAGAAATACTGTTAAGTTTTCAAACTCAAATATTAAAGTCACATATTCCATTCAGTGTGTGTCACCGGAGTTTAGCAGCCTATTCTGTGTACTCTGCACAGTTGCAGACTAGGAAGAAATACTGTTAAGTTTTCAAACTCAAATATTAAAGTCACATATTCCATTCTGTGTGTGTCACCGCCGTTTAGCAGCCTATTCTGTGTACTCTGCACAGTTGCAGACTAGGAAGAAATACTGTTAAGTTTTCAAACTCAAATATTAAAGTCACATATTCCATTCAGTGTGTGTCACCGCAGTTTAGCAGCCTATTCTGTGTACTCTGCACAGTTGCAGAATAGAAAGAAATACTGTTAAGTTTTCAAACTCAAATATTAAAGTCACATATTCCATTCTGTGTTCGTCACCGCCGTTTAGCAGCCTATTCTGTGTACTCTGCACAGTTGCAGACTAGGAAGAAATACTGTTAAGTTTTCAAACTCAAATATTAAAGTCACATATTCCATTCAGTGTGTGTCACCGCCGTTTAGCAGCCTATTCTGTGTACTCTGCACAGTTGCAGACTAGGAAGAAATACTGTTAAGTTTTCAAACTCAAATATTAAAGTCACATATTCCATTCTGTGTGTGTCACCGCCGTTTAGCAGCCTATTCTGTGTACTCTGCACAGTTGCAGACTAGGAAGAAATACTGTTAAGTTTTCAAACTCAAATATTAAAGTCACATATTCCATTCAGTGTGTGTCACCGCCGTTTAGCAGCCTATTCTGTGTACTCTGCACAGTTGCAGACTAGGAAGAAATACTGTTAAGTTTTCAAACTCAAATATTAAAGTCACATATTCCATTCAGTGTGTGTCACCGCCGTTTAGCAGCCTATTCTGTGTACTCTGCACAGTTGCAGACTAGGAAGAAATACTGTTAAGTTTTCAAACTCAAATATTAAAGTCACATATTCCATTCTGTATGTCTCACCGCCGTTTAGCAGCCTATTCTGTGTACTCTGCACAGTTGCAGACTAGGAAGAAATACTGTTAAGTTTTCAAACTCAAATATTAAAGTCACATATTCCATTCAGTGTGTGTCACCGCCGTTTAGCAGCCTATTCTGTGTACTCTGCACAGTTGCAGACTAGGAAGAAATACTGTTAAGTTTTCAAACTCAAATATTAAAGTCACATATTCCATTCATTGTGTGTCACCGCCGTTTAGCAGCCTATTCTGTGTACTCTGCACAGTTGCAGAATAGGAAGAAATACTGTTAAGTTTTCAAACTCAAATATTAAAGTCACATATTCCGTGTAAGATGAAGAAGGCGGGTAAAAAGGGACGGGGAAGTGGACGTGATCCTGATAGTTCAGGGCGCGGGTCAGGATGCGGAGAAACTGTGCCTGGTGCCAGAGCACAAGAAAGAAAGACATCCACCATACCTAGCTTCATGTCTAATTTTACAGGGCGTCGCAGGACATCACTCTCGAGGTCCGACCACTGCGAACAGGTGGTCGGTTGGATGACAGCTGATACTGCTTCCAGTCGGTTAAGCACCACCCTGTCTTCCACCAAGTCCACTCTCAGTAGCCAAGAGTCTGGTCAACATAATCCTCACTCTGATCATCCTTCCTCCCACCATACACGGTCTGGTCAAAGAAGTGATCCCACACTGGGATATAGTGAGGAGCTCGTCTCATCACCAATCCTTCATTTGACCCTCTCTCCAAGCACGCTTGCAGAGGAACATGACATTTTGTGCCCTGATTCACAACCTCTAGAGGGTACCCAATCACAAGAAGATGACAGATGTGAACGGCATTTAAGGTCAAAGGAAGTAGTGGATGATGATGATGATGATGAGACACAGTTCCATTAAATCAACCACTATTTCCGTCTCAAGACCTTGTTGAGGAGAATGTTATACAGTTGTCAATGACTGAGTATGTGGTGGGATACAAACATGAGGAGGATGATCAGAGTGAGGAAGTGGAGGAGGACTTGGTGGACGATGAGGTGACTGACCCCACCTGGGAAGGTGTAGAGCCGAGCGATGACAGCAGTCCTGAGGGTGAGCCATCTGCAGCACCGCAACAGGCTGGAAGAGGCAGTGGTGTGGCTACAGAAAGAAGGCGGACCGCACCAAACCGGCCCGCAAATGTTCCACGGAGCACCCCCTTGCGTAAATCTACCTTGCCAAAGGGTAGGTGTTCCGCGGTATGGCGTTTTTTTAAGGAAAGTGCGGACGATAAAAGAATTGTAGTTTGCAACCTGTGCCACACCAGAATGAGCCGAGGCATGAACACTAGAAACCTCACCACCACCAGCATGATCCGACACATGGCATCCAAGCACCGTAATAAGTGGGAGGAACTCCTGGATCGCCCATCTGTGTCTGCAGGCCACACCACTGCCTCCTCTTCCCCTGTTTTCGGTGCCGGCCAATCGCCTGTCGAAGGCGCAGGCCCGCATACCTCCCGCCCTGCACCTGTACCATCTGAAGCACCATCAGCGACCACATCCACTTCCCTGTCCCAGCGCAGCGTCCAAATGTCGTTACCCCAGGCATTTGAGCGCAAGAGAAAATACCCAGCCACCCACCCACAGGCCATAGCACTAACCTCACACCTTTCCAAATTACTGGCCATCGAAATGCTGCCATTTAGGCTTGTGGACACTGAGTCCTTCCGCAGCCTGATGGCAGCAGCTGTCCCTCGGTACGCGGTCCCCAGCCGCCACTACTTTTCCCGGTGTGCCATCCCCGCATTACACCACCATGTGTCCCGTAACATCACCCGTGCCCTGACCAACGCAGTTACTGGGAAGGTCCACTTAACGACTGACACATGGACAAGTGCTTGTGGCCAGGGACGCTACATTTCCCTGACGGCACACTGGGTGAATGTCGTGGAGGCTGGGAGCGACTCGGACCCTGGGATGGCACGGGTGCTACCCACGCCGAGGATTGCGGGCCCTACCTCCATCAGGGTTTCCGCCAGCACCTACTTTATTGGCTCCTCCTCCTCCGTTTCCACCTCCGAATTCTCTACACGCAGCGCCACTCCCCCATCAGCCAGTAGCTGGAAGCAGTGTAGCACTGCAGTGGGGAAGCGTCAACAGGCCGTGCTGAAGCTGATCTGCCTTGGGGACAAACAGCACACGGCCTCAGAGCTGTTGCAGGGGATTAGTCACCAGACCGAGCAGTGGCTCTCGCCACTCAACCTGCAACCAGGCATGGTTGTGTGTGATAATGGGCGTAACTTGGTGGCGGCTTTGGAGCTCGGCAAGCTCACACACGTACCATGCCTAGCGCATGTATTTAATTTAGTGGTTCAGCGATTTCTAAAAACCTACCCCAATGTGCATGATCTCTTGACCAAGGTGCGCCGCGTGTGTGCACATTTCCGTAAGTCATCTACAGCTTCAGCCGGCCTGTTGAAGCTGCAGCAGCGCTTACAATTGCCAGCTCACCGGCTGCTGTGTGACGTGAGCACGCGCTGGAACTCCACCTTCCACATGTTGGCCTGGCTTTGTGAGCAGCAGAGGGCAGTAGTGGAGTACCAGCTGTTACACGGTCGTCGCCTCTCCGTTCAACTTCCTGTAATCAGAAGTGAGGAGTGGGAATGGATGTCAGACCTCTGCGAGGTTTTACGCAATTTTGAGGAATCGACACAGATGGTGAGCGGCGATAACGCTATTATCAGTGTAACCATCCCACTTCTGTGTCTACTGAAACGCTCGCTGCTCACAATTAAAACCGACGCTTTGCATGTGGAAGAGGTGGAAATGGGGGAGGAAGAGCTTACACAAGGTGATAGCCAGAGCACCCTCACTTCGTCTTCTCAGCGACAATTGGAGGAGGCGGAGGAGGAGGAGGAGGAGGAGGAGGAAGACACGGTTGCCTCCGCTACAGAGGGTAGCCATGGAACTTTAGTTCCATCTCTTCAGCGTGGGTGGGCAGAAGAGGAGGAAGAGGATGAGGATATTGAGAGTCATCCTCCTGGTGAGGACAGCGAAATCTTGACTGTTGGTACTCTGGCACACATGGCTGACTTTATGTTAGGCTGCCTTTCCCGTGACCCACGCGTTGTACGCATTTTAGACAACACGGATTACTGGGTGTTCACCCTTCTGGACCCCCGCTACAAAGAGAATTTCTCATCTCTCATTCCTCCGGTGGAGAGGACAAGCAAAATGGTGCAATACCAGAAGGTTCTTGTTGAAAAATTGCTCCAAAATTTTCCATCTGACAACGCTGGCGGCAGAGTACGTGCTACCTTGGCCAACCGAGAAGGGGAGAAAAGGGGAGCACACAGCAGTTCCGACAAAGGCAGGGCAACACTCTCCAAGGCGTGGGACACCTTCATGACACCCCGCCAGCACCCTCACCCTGATGTGCAGCCTAGTGTCACAAGGAGGGAAAAGTTTTGGAAGATGGTGAAGGAGTACGTAGCAGACCGTGTCAGCGTCCTCAATGATCCCTCTGTGCCTTACAACTACTGGGTGTCCAAGCTGGACACGTGGTATGAACTGGCACTCTACGCCTTGGAGGTGCTGGCCTGCCCTGCCGCCAGCGTTCTGTCTGAGCGGGTATTTAGTGCTGCTGGTGGCATCATAACAGACAAGCGTATCCGCCTTTCCACCGACAATGCTGATAGGTTGACACTTATAAAAATGAACAAGGCCTGGATTTCCCCTGACTTCTCCACTCCACTGGAGGAAAGCCCCGGGGGAACATAAACTCACTTTACATATATTATTTACAATGATGGGAATACTCTGTATTCCCATTCACCCCTTCCACCCAAAAAACGGGTATATGGTTGACTCTTAATCTTCTCATCCTCCTCCTCCTCTTCCATATGCCCTGTGCTATAATTTTTATATAGGGCCAGCTCACCAGCGGGCCCTGTGATATAATTTTTATATAGGGCCAGCTCACCAGCGGGCCCTATTTGACAATTTTTATATAGGTCAGCTCACCAGCGGGCCTTCTCATATAATGTTTTATTGGGTCAGCTCTCTAGCGGGCCCTCTCATATAATGTTTTATAGCGTCAGCTCACTAGCGGGCCTTCGCATATAATGTTTTATAGCGTCAGCTCACTAGCGGGCCTTCGCATATAATGTTTTATAGCGTCAGCTCACTAGCGGGCCTTCGCATATAATGTTTAGGATGGTCAGCTCTGCAGCAGACCCTCACCCATAATGTTTTAGATGGTCAGCTCAGCGCACGTTTCCCTCTTAATCATGGCCTCAGTTCAATAAAATCAAGGAAATTTTTGGGAGAATTTGCCTCTGCGCACGTTTCCCTCTTAATCATGGCCTCACTTCCGAAAATCAAGGACATTTTTGGGAGAATTTGCCTCTGCGCACGTTTCCCTCTTAATCATGGCCTCACTTCTGAAAATCAAGGAAATTTTTGGGATAATTTGCAGATAATATACAAGTAAATATACAGCAAATATTGTTTGGTAACAATTTTTCGCCTAAAGTCGTTTTTATTTTCCTTTTTGTGTGTTTTATGGTCAGTCTGTAAAAATGGCGTACTACGGGCGAAAGATCGTTCCCAGCAGCGATGTTGGAGTCCAAGATGCATCCAGACATCCTCCCTATGCTGTCCCTGAACCATTTCTGTGGTGTTTCCATCCTTTTCTGCCCTTTTCCTATGGACCAGGCACCCTCCCCTCATCAGAGCAGGGGGTGCCTGGTGTAATGCTCGAGTCCTCCCATTGACTTCAATGGGGCTCGGGTGCTCGGCCGAGCACTCGAGCCTCAGGGGGTGCTCGGTCAGAGCACCCGAACACCCGAGCATTGGGGTGCTCGCTCATCACTAGTGTCTACTTCAATTTAATGTTTGGGTAATAAGTGTTTAAATATTTCATATATGGATCAAACTTTATAGACTTTTTACCCTTTAAATTTTACCTCTAAGATCTTAAATGTATTCTATAGTAACTTCCACCATTTTAATACAATGGTGATAATCTTTTGAACATCAGTATGTGTGCTTAGCCTTTGAGTAGTTAGCCTGGCAAGTGACATGTGGTTTGCGTTTTTGACTACCGGCACTGATGGTATATTACACAATCGTACATTTTTATAATATTGCATACATTATTTTTATATCTGTGCCCTCAATGGAGGACAGAATGGTGGTTTCACTTTACTGACATTAGCAGAGTGTGTGTCTTTACTTTTGATTTAATAACATTATTATTATTTTGAGCCTTATCCATTTTTTAATGTTTCCCTTGTTACTTTCAGTTAGTTGTGAACTCTTCTTGGTGTTTACGCTCACAGCGCTTTGCCTTGTGAGGGGTTAACACAACACTTTAGATGCCGGGTGTTGGAGTGGTACTTTTGGCAAATCCTATACTGCTTGGAGATTGAAGAGTTACATTGTTATCTAGATGGTTTATTAATAGTTGTTCACAAGATTGGTCTGAAGACTCTGACACATGAATCGTTTGTCCTGAGTTGAACTTTTGTGACTGGAGGCCAAATTTTTAAATCTGTAGTAGTTTGCTACAATGACTCTATGGTTGTAAATAAGACATTGCTCACCCTGCCCACCTCCACACACACTGTCCACCTTGCCCGCCTCCACACACACACACTCTCTCCATCCTGCCCACTTTACACACACACTGTCCACCTTGTCCACCTCCACACACTGTCCACCCTGTCCATCTCCACACTGCCCACATTGTCCACTTGCTGCACACTGCCCACCTCCACACACTGCCCACATTGTCCAACCCCACCTGACCACATTGCCCACATTGTCCACCTTCACACTGTCCACCTGCACATTGCCCAACCCCACCACTACACCCTGTCCCAAATCCACACTCTGTCCATATCATGTCCACCTCCACACTCTGCCCACACCCTATCCACCTCCACACTCTGCCCACACATACACTGTTCAGTGTCCACCTCCACATTGGCCACACTGTCCACCTCCACACACTGTCCACCCTGCTCACTTCCACATACAATGTCCACCCTACCCACCTACACACACACACACACTGTTAACCCTGACCACCTCCACACTGCGCACATTGTCCCCTTACATACTGTCCATCTACACACACCTTCCATCTCCACACTGCCCACACTGTCCACCTCCACAGTGCCCAAACTGTCTACCTCTGCACTACCCACATTTTCTACCTCTGTACTGCCCACATTGTCCAGTGCATCCCTCTGCAGTGCCCACCACCACAATGTGTATCTCCACACTGTCCATAGTCCATCTCTACATGTCCCCTGGTGCCATGGGGAGCCAAATTGCAGGGCGGCAAACTGCTGTGCTCTGGTCTGCACACTTAATGTGCATGATGAGCTTTTTATTGATTCTCTATGGTTCATCATCACGTTCCTCTGCCACGGGCCATGATGACATTACTGTGTATGATGTGCAGACCGGGAGGTTGGGTATGCATGCGCAGTCATCAACTAGCTTTCCTTCATTGAGTCTCAATAGACTCATTGAATAGAAGATTTATGTCAGAACCAGGCTCTGACAGTAGCACTTGGGCAGCAGCGGTGAGTAGGTGTGCCAGGTACTCTGATGGGGAGGCCCTGGTCCCCTAGACCCCCACCCCTGGCAACGCTACCAATTACCATGTACAGTAACTGCTTCACATAGGGTGCAATGTGTGGACACAAATTGCCATATTTTTGCCTGCACAGAATTGCAGTCTACAGGGGTCAATGACATTGGTGAAGGGATTCCCACACCCCCAGACTCCTCTAACGCAGGCATAACAGCCAGATCAAGAAGGAACCTGGATCACGGCTTCCTGTGTCTTCCCAGTCACACAACATTTTGGGGTATTTGGATTAAATTGCCTTTGCTCTGACCTCACAAACCCAGACTTCCATAGCACAGAGATAACAGCCAGATCAGGAAAGAACTTGGATCACAGCTGCTTGTCTCAGTCAACAAAGATTGTGGGGTATTTTGGATAAATCTCCTTTCTACATTCCTCTCCCCTAAAATTCCCCAAGATTTCCCAAAACAAAGAGAGCACATTTCCTGCCTATAAGACTCCCTAAACTACACTCCAGTTTCACTTTATTTGCTTTTCTCTTGCTATCAAGCACTATACCTGTGGGAAAAGAAGGGAAACATGCCATGTGGTGGTGAAATTCAATTTTATCATTGATTTCAATGCAATGAGCAAGGGGGAAAAAGCAGAAAATCAACACTTTTCATAAACAAATTCTAGCTCAGTGGGAGTTGCCTTTTTTAACCTGTTTTTTTAGGTCAAACAAAATTCACTCATCCCTAGTCACAGAATCATATATTACCTGTGTGATACCCAGCCTTGTTCTACAGTACACTGTAGTCACAGAACCACACGCACTCTGTCTGACAGTCTTATTCAACTGTTCCCTGTCCAGCATCCCAGCCTTGTTCCACTGTTGAGCTGGCAGTCACAGAATTATACATACACTGTCAGTTTTGTTCCACTGATATTCACAGAACCTTACATGAACTGTGTGACACCCATTTACCATATATGTCTTTTAGCAGGTAGCGATGGTATATGTGAGCCCCTTCTATCCTCCTTAAAATCCTATGTGGAACTGATCCACCAACTATACACTGCCTCCTCTGAAAGTTCCGGGTTGCACTGAGGTGACTACAATATACCCACAAGTATAGATTTGTACTGTCATGCTGGCTAACAGGACAGGAGGTGGACCTGCAGGGCAGAGGGGGGTTACTAGGCAGAACAACAGAAACTAAAACTAGTAACAGTCTCTAAGTGTTTGGAAGCAGAGAATATTAAGTTCAGCTCACATGCAGATAAAGCTGTATGGCGTGTGGCCATGGGTTGGCAGATGAAAACTTGCTCTCAAGGATGTTGCTGTTAAGAGCTGCTTGAGAGTGAATCTAGAGTGCCAATCTAAGGAATGGTGTAAACTGGAGAAGCTCACACAAGCTCACACACAGGACCAGGAGCACAAAAACAATGTTGCAGGATCAAAATCAGCAAACGGTATCAGGTCTGGAGCAAAGGAAAGGTCAGTGTAGGCTTCAATCAAGCATGATCAGAATACAAAGCCAAGGTCATACACAGGAAACAGGAATCTCAGAACTGGTAAACTTAGTCAGTAAGACACTATACTGGTGCAGTGATGTCTCTGTAATGCTGCTTGATATAGGCCTCATTGGGCATTTCTTGGAAACAAAATTGAAGACAGGCAAGAGCAGAGCTGGAGTATATGGAGTGGGTGTGTCCAGGTAAACAGGCAGAGCTGCAAATTACAGCAGAGCTGAACTCCTTCTTACTGTGTTTAAAGGAGGACAACATAAAGCACATGCACACCACCACTAGCTACAGACTGGTAGCTAGTGGTATTGGGGGGACAGTTAATAAAAAAAATAAATCAATAAAATAAAATACAAAATTTGTATGTAAAGTGATAGACACAGGAACCCCCTGACATAAGCTGCCACCGGGGTAGACTGATACTTGACTTGATAGAGTATTTTGTATAGGATGATTTGTTACATTTGTTGTTAGAGGCCCAATCCCTGAGGAAACTTTGGTTTGTAGGACTTAGACTTATTAGAGGCACAATCCCTGAAGAAACATTGATTTGTAGGACTTAGGCTTGATTGGCACAAGCCCTAAGGAAATATTGATTTGTAGTAGTGGGTGTTTGGCTTTAACATGTTTAACATAAATGTCATGGTGTCTGTGTTTCATGTGTGTTATCATGGCAGTTGTGCTAAGGTGTGTTCCCTTCTTTCCTCTTCTCACTGACTTGTCACAAATTGTGCACAATTCCATTGGTGATGACTGCACTGTCCCTGCCCCAACAGAAAAATAGTCCCACACCCATGACTTCAGGGGGGAAGGAACAGGTGAAGAAAAATTGCCTCTTTCTTCTTGTCCTCCACATTCCCCTTCACTGTCTGTGGCAGCAGATAATGTTGCTGCTGTTGCTGCCATTGCATCAGATTCAGCACTGCAACTAGGACCAGGAGTATTACTGGTGCTGGCAAGTGGAAACTGTCCTACTCCCGCGTCACTTGTTGGCCCCATTCCCACTGTGTCCATGGTGGTCTGTGGCACACTAGCTTGCTCCTCAGCATCCTGCTGCCCTTGCATCTCAGCAGCAAGAATTAAAGCAGTTGCAAATTCCTCAAATTCCAAAATCTCACTGCTAATGGTGGTGGTGATGCCCATCCTCATCCCTGTCTCACATTCCTTCTCATTTTCTGCTAAAAAGGCCATCAATGTCTCTTCCACACCAGCTTCTCCAGCATCATCATCACCACCACCACCACCACTAGTCCCTACATGCTGCTGCTCTATTACAGACATCTCATTGCTGCTTGGAGGAGGTGACAATGATGAGCAATGTGACAGAGGGCCCCTAGTGTCACACTTGGCATTTCTTTTTGACCTGAAAAAGGCAGACTGGTTGCAGTAGCAATAGGCACAGGCAGCTTATCTGTGCTCCTGCTAGTGGCAATGGTATTAATTGTGTGCCTGCTCTCCACCGACAACAGTTCCGGCCTCATAGTCTTCAAGATCATATTCCACTTGGACACTTTAGTGAAGGGAAGGGGAGGACTCATCCCAGGGACAGAGGAATGGTGTGGACCACCTTGACTGCTAGTCTGGATGCTCTCAAATGTTTCTCCTACCACTCCGGCTGCTTCACCATTACTGCTATTAACACCAACCACATTAAGTTCAACCGCAGAGTCTTCCTCCTCACAGTCACTAGTAATATGAAGTTATTGTTACTAACACTGTCAGGACTACTTGGGGATGGCAAGTGTGACTTTGGATCCCTTGCTGTAACAATTGGCATCATCTTCTCCTTCCCCCCTCCTGAGTATTACAAGAAACACTAGAAGCAGGTTCAGCACTGGTGGCAGCAGGGGCAGCACATCTGACTGCAGGCACAGCACTAGTGGCAGCAGGGGCAGCACATCTGACAGCAGGCACAGCAATGGTGGTATCAGTAGCATGGGCAGAACGTCTGACAGCAGGCACAGCATTAGTAGCAGCAGGGACAGCACGTCTGGCAGCAGATACAGCACTATTGGCAGCAGGGACAGTATGTCTGTCAGCATGTACAGCATTAGTGGCAGCAGGGTCAGCACGTCTGGCAGCAGATACAGCACTATTGGCAGCAGGGACAGTATGTCTGTCAGCATGTACAGCATTAGTGGCAGCAGGGGCAGCACGTCTGGCAGCAGGTACAGCAATGTTAACAGCATGTACAGCAATGGTGGCAGCAGGGGCAGCACATCTTGCAGCAGTCAAAGGCAGCTAACCTGTCCTGCTCTCACTAGTACTACCCTTCTCTTTCTCCCTTGTCAATAATTTCCCCAAGATCTCTAGGGGTGATTTAGAGGGACTGGATAACATTGGTTCACTTGTGCTCACTTCCTCCTCCTCAAACTCAGTGGACACATAAGGGTCATTCCAGTTCCTCCTTCTATTAGTTTTAAGCCTGCTCATAGTGATAGCAGTCACTATGAACATCTCTTGCCTCAATTTTACAAACAATTCACAGCAAAACAGCACAGCACGTCTACCTCGCTCTGCAGCTTCTTCTATTGTGTTTCACTTCTGCAAATACGTCACGTTTTTACAGCGAAAAAGCGAAAACCACGTAAACTAATGGGCAGAAACTTTCTAGCCACTGAAAAATTGGCAGGGAATTTTGGCCAATGGGTGAAACACGTAAACATTTTAATCACTGTTTAAAAACTTGGATTTTCTCGTGAAACAGCGGACATAACATGGTTTTCGTGGGATTTCTTTCGGGAACACGGTGACAACTTTCGCCCACTCCTAGAGACCACTATCAGCATTGAAGGGTCTGGATGTCCTAATTCCTTAGACCCGATGATGGCCAGTCCCCCTACATAACCCCTAGTGATTGTGAGGAAGAAGAGGGTAGCAGTGTGAGTGGGACAGGTCAGCTACCAGTGCCTGCGGCCAGTGCTGTACCTGCCTGTGTGTCTTGTGATTCTCGGGGGGAGGGGTTGGTGATAACAAGTGTGACAGCAGGGGATCCTAACTCAAACTTGACATCCTCAATCAGTCCCGCCTCTATTGCTACTAGGATCCAGCAGCTACATACTCAGGATTTTAGGAGTGAGGGAGGGGGTGATGGAAGACACAGAGACTGAAACTGATGTGGTTGGTTTTAGTAATAGTGATAGTGAAGCATCTGGAGGGACTAGCGTGACCACAGTAGATCCTCCTGCTGATACCAAGGTTGTAGGGTAAGTGATGCAGGGAGGCCAGACTAGCAGTCATAACATTCCCCCGGCCCTGGGAGCCCCTTCCCCCCAAAGTATTGTCCCTATGGAACATGATCCTGAAGAAGGCAGAACTGGGGGCTAGCAGCAATAATATCTCCATGAGCACAGATCAGCTGCCTGTGCCTGCTGCTAGTGCTGCCAGTCTGCCTTCTTCAGCTCAAAAAGAGTTGGAAAGTGTGACAGTAGGGGTCCCTCTGTCACATATGTCATCATCTCCAACCGGTGAGACAAATGTAATAAAGCAAAAGCAGCAAGAAGGGACTGACAGTGATGATGATGGAGGAAGAGACATTAATGGCCTTTTTTAGGCCAAATCGAGAAGGAATGGTTGACTGATATGGAAATGGGGATAGGAATCACCACCACCACCAGTGAGATTGGCAAATTTGAAAAGGTTGCTTCTGCTGTAATTCCTGCTGCTGCTGAGTTGCAAGTGCAGAATAATGATGAGGAGCAGGCTAGTGTGCCACAGACCACCGTGGCCACAGTGAGAATGGGGTCCAGTGATGCGGAACTAGGACAGGTTCCACCTGCCAGCAGCAACACTCTTAGTCCAAATTGTAGTGCTGATTCTGAGGCAGTAGCGGCAACAACATCCACTGCCCCAGCCAGCATAGGGAAATGTGTAGGAGAAAGAGGTAATTCTTCTCCACTTTTCCCCTCCCCATGAAGTCCTAAGAGTGGGACTATTTTCTCTTGGGACAGGCAAAGTGCAGTCAACAGAGAATGCACTGTGTACAATTTGTGAAAAGTCAGTGAAAAGGGGGAAGGTGGAAACCCACCTTGCTACAACCACCCTGATAACACATATGAAACAGACGTCAGGACATTTATGTGAAATATACAAAGAAATATTGTGATGAGCACTCACTGAGAATGAACAACATATAATGTTTTGTTCTAAGGCATAGTTTCCAGTCAGAGGTGCTAAAATCACAATTTTCATTCCCATTGCAGAGAGGAAATCTCCATATCCATATCCATATCCATATCCATATCCATATCAGACAGCACAGCTCTGAAATGTCATGCAAATCCTCTCTGCACAATAGAATCTGCATACAAATGTATGTTTTCAGCCTATGAACCCCTCTAGGCACATAGAGAGCAAGGGCCCATGCCTGGGATACGCGTCCAGCTTAGGGAGACAAACAAAGAAATATTGTGATGAGCACTCACTGAGAGCGTGTTTTGTTCTAAGGCATGGTGGCCCCTCAGAGGTGTCACATCTTTTGCTACCTTATGCCATTGTAGAGAGGAAATGTCCATATCAGATTGGTCCCATCCATAGACAGTGCTGCTCCAAAATATCAGGCAAAGCATCTCTGCACAAACTAATCAGCAAAACTACAGAATTTTCAACCCATATGGGACTTTTCAGTGTGTTGCAGCTGATTCCCTCTAGGCAAATAGAAGCAAGGGCCCATGCCTCGGTTACACCTCCAATTTAGGGAGACACACAAAGAAATATTGTAATGAGCACTCACTGAAGACGAACAAAACAAAGCGTTTTGTTCTAAGGCATAGTGTCTTCTCAGAGCTGCTACAAATTTCATTTTTTGCTCCCATGTGCAATTGCAGAGAGGAAATCTCCATATTAGACAGTCCAGCTCCGAAATGTCAGGCAAAGCCTGTCTGCACAAGAGAATCAACAAAACCATATATACATAGATTTCAGCCTATGTGGGCCTCATTGGTGTCATGCAGCTGATCCCCTCTAGGAACATATAGAGCAAGGGCCCATGCCTGGGATACCCTTCTAATTTAGGGACACAAGGAAGGAAGTATTGTGATGAGCACTAACTGAGGAGAAACAAAACATTTTGTTCTAAGGCATTGTGGCCTCTCAGAGGTGCTACAAATCACATTTTTCGCTTCCATGTCAGGCAAATCCTCCAAGCACAACAGAATCAGCAAGACCATAAATGTACTATGTGGAACTCATTGGTGCGGTGTAGTCAATTGCCATTAGGCACATAGAGAGCAAGGGACCATGCCTGGGATACCCTTCCAACTTAGGGAGATAAACAAAGAAATATTGTGATGAGCACTGACTGAAGATGAACAAAATAAAGAGTTTTGTTCTATGGCATGGTGGGCTCTCAGAGGTGCTACAAATCACATTTTCTGCTTCCATTTACAATTGCAGAGAGAAAATCTACATGTCATATTAAGCTGGTCCTACCCTCAGACAATCAAGCTCCAACATTTAAGACAAATCCTCTCTGCACAAGAAAATCAGCAAAACTATACGCGTACATTTTGACTTTTGTGGGCCTCGTCGGCATGATACAGCTAACTTCCTTTAGGCACATAGAGAGCAAGGGCCAATGTCTGGGATACCCTTCCAACTTAGGGAGACAAACAAAGAAATATTGTGATGAGCACTCACTGAGGACTAACAAAATGAAATGCTGTGTTCTAAGGCATGGTGGCCTCTCTGAAGTACTACAAATCACATTTTGTGCTCCCATGTGTCAATGCAGTGAGAAAAACTCCTTATCAGACTGGTTCCACCCTCAGACAGTCTAGCTTTGAAATGTCATGCAAAGCCCCTCTGCATGAAAGAATCAGATGTACATTTCAACCTATGTGAGCCTTGTTGGTATGATGCATCTGATTCCCTCTAAGCACACAGAGAGCAGGGGCCCATGCCTGGGATACTCTTCCAACTTAGTGAGACAAACAACAAAATATTATGACAACAAACAAAATAAAGTGTTTTGATCTAAGGCATGGTGGCCTCCCATGTGCCATTACACAGAGAAAATCTCCATATCAGACTGGCCCCACCCACAGACAGTCCAGCTCTAGTATGTCAGGCAAATCCTCTCTACATGTGAAAATCAGCAAAACTACAGACGTATGTTTTGGCCTCATTGGTGTGGTGCAGCTGTTTTTTGCTCCCATTTGCAATTGCACAGAGCAAATCTCCATATCCATATCCTACTGGTCCTGCCCTCTAACAGTCCAGCTCCAAAATGTCAGGCAAACCTTCTTTGAACAAGAGAATCAGCAAAACTACCGACATACATACACATTAATCTCTGTTACCTCCGACAATTCTCCTGAGCTCACGTAAGAAACTGGCTAATCCCTCAATTATTGCCGTGGTACGAGACTGGGTGTAAAATTCTCAAGGCCTTGAGAAAGCCTTTTGGTGAAACACGTGTCGGCGTTTTATATGTACAGAGCGTATCATTATGCCTTTTTGATTACAGTTATATTTAACGTCGCTATGAGTCTTAACTCTTCAAAGATAGATCACTGGATATCTTTGAGACATAGTAGCTAGGCAGGATGAACGACTCCTGTAATTATTTTAATTCTTGGGAGTTTTCTTGAATTTATCGGGACCCAGTTGTTTTGCAATTTTACACCCAGTTTCGTACCATGGCAATAATTGAGGGATTAGCCAGTTTCTTACGTGAGCTCAGAATTGCCGGAGGTAACAGAGATTAATGTGGTGCTTCATTCTTTGCTACACTTCAGAGGCTAAGGATGAAGGGAAAGTAGAAACTACATTGCTTCCTAATAGCAAGGTTTTTTATGATCTTTATATATACGGTCATTTGCCTTGTATACGCATAACTGACACTTGCTCTCGTACCACGGCAATAATCGAGGGCAAAAGCTAGTTATACATCATAGCGTAGAAGAATTGCCGAAGGTAACAGAGAGGTTTGTGATAATTTGTCTTTGGCTTTGTTACAACAGCCAGAGATGAATGGGAAGTTGAATACTCATCTCTTCTCAACAGCAAGGAAATTTTACTACTGTTATATTTCAGGTCAATGACTTTGCATACTTTTGGGTCTGGAAATAATTCAGGATCATTCCATATATTTTATTAGCGTAATTTTTATTGTTTATGAGTAATAAAGGTTATATTTTAATACTTTCCGTAAGTTTAATACATATTTGAGATACTTTATCCAATAATACTCCACTTGAGTGCCCCAAAAATATCTTTGTATTTGAATTTTTTGTTAATATTATATATAGATTTAGATATGGGTGCACGGCAATATTTGTACTAGATATAAATATTGATCGCTTTAGTGGTTAACATGCACAGGGCTCTAGTTCTATGTTTTTTTGTTTTCAAGTGGTCTTACCCTTAGACACTCCTGCTCTGCAATAGCAGCAAAACCACAAACATAAGTTTAAACCCATGTGGGACTCTTTGGTGTGTTGCAGCTGATTCCCTCTAGGCACATAGAGAGCAAGGGCCCATGCCTCAATTACCCCTCCAACTTAGGGAGACAAACAAAAAAAAAATATTGTGATGAGCACTCACTAAGGAAGAACAAAATGAAGTGTTTGGTTCTAAGGCATGGTGGCTTCTCAGAGGTGCTACAAATTGCATTTTTCACTCCCATGTGCCATTGCATTGAGGAAATTTCAATGCATATCAGACTGGTATTGCCCTCAGACAGTCCAGCTCTGAAATGTCAGGGAAATACTCTCTACACTAGATAATCCGCAAAACTACAAACATACATTGCTGCCTATGTGTGCTCTGTTGGGTTGATATAGCTGACTCACTCTATGCACATAGAGAGCAAATTCCCATGCCTGGGATACCATTCTAACCTAGGGAGACAAATAAAGAAATATTGTGATGAGCACTCACTGAGAATAAACAAAATAAACGGTTTGTTCTAAGGCATGGTGGCCTCTCAACAGGTGCTACAAATCACATTTTTGCTCCCATGTGCCACTGCAAAGAGAAAATCTCCATATCAGACTGGTTCCACCCTCAGTCAGTCCAGCTTCAAAATGTCAGGCAAATCCTCGCTGCATGAGAGAACCTGCAAAACCAAACACATACATTTTCAGCCTATGTAGGCCTCATCAGTGTGGTGCAGCTGATTCCTCTAAGAACATTTGCAGAATTCAAATGCAGGTGATAATTTAATTTCTACTTTTATCTCTAAGTATTACCATAGGCTTCAATAGGAACAGAAGGTAACATTTTTCTGCTACACATGAAGCCAGCCCCTTGAGAGCAAGGGCCCATGATTGGGATACGCTTCCAACTTAGGGAGACAAACAAAGAAATATTTTGATGAGCACTCACTAAGGACAAACAAAATAAAGTTTTGTTCTAAGGCAGTGTTTCTCAACTCCTGTCCTCAGGACCCACTAACAGGCCAGGATTTGATGTTAATCAATGTGAATGAGCCTCTGATCACCACACCTGTGCTCTAGCAGAGAAATCCCTAAGTCCTGGCCTGTTAGTGGGTCCTGAGGACAGGAGTTGAGAAACACTGTTCCAAAATATCAGCAAAACCACAGACATAAGTTTCAGCCCAAGTGGGACTCTTTGGTGTGTTACAGTTGATTCCCTCTAGGCCCATAGAAAGCAAGAGCCCATGCCTCGGTTACCCCTCCAACTTAGGGAGACAAACAAAGAAATATTGTGATGAACACTCACTAAGGACAAACAAAATAAAGTGTTTTGTTCTAAGGTACTGTGGCCGCTCAGATGTGCTACAAATCACATTTTCACTCCTATGTGCCAATGCAGTAAGGAAAACTCCATATCAGACTGGTTCTACCCACAGACAGTCCAGATCCAAAATGTTAGGCAAAGCCTCTCTGCACAAAAGAATCAGCAAAAAGCACAACCATACATTTCCGCCTATGGGGTCTCGTTGGTATGGTACAGCTGATTCCCTCTAGGCACATAGAGAGCAAGGGCCCATGTCTGGGATACCCTTCCAACTTAGGGAGACATACAAAGAAATATTATGATGAGCACTAACTGATAACAAAAAAAATAAAGTATTTTGTTCTAAAGCATGGTGGCCACAAATCACATCTTGTCCTCCATTTTGCCATTGCAGAGAGGAAATCTCCATGTTTATATCAGACTGGTCCCACTCTCAGACAGTCCAGCTCTGAAATGGGGAGCTGCAGAAGTAAGTAGAAGGGGTGGGAGGGGGAACTTTATTAGACTATAAATGAAAAACGGCAGCGTTTAATAAAGTTTTCTTGATACATATCATTATAAAAAAGAATAAAGAAGACTCGATTTTACTTCAATAATTAAACCTTACTATCCCTTTAATCCAGGGGTAGCCAACCCTGTTCCCCAAGAGCTACCAACAGTGCAAGCTTTCTGATTTTCCCTGAATGATCACAAGTAGACCAATTAAGGGGATAGTGATACTTCGATTTATCTTTATTTTATTTTGTAGGCATTAAAAAAAAACATGAAGAACGATATAAGTCTTATCTCTCAAACCTTTATGGTTTGAGAGATATTCACAAGCAAAGTTTCCCCTCCTACCCCTTTTACCTAGTGTAAGCAATCTCTTCTCAGATGTGGAATGCAGTCCATAGATCAAACAGATAACAGCAAGGGACAATCTTCTTCCTGTGAGAACAATGAAAGCACTGCCCCCCTTGACAAGTTTTTCAGCTTTTTCCCTTATCTTAATCTACCTGGGCACCCCCCTTCTGCTCTGGCTGAGCAGTGTTACATCAGTAAAAGGGGCGGGAGGGGGATACTTTGTCATTGAATTACTCTTGAACTACAACTCTGACAGAATTGAAATAACACTCTCCAAAGTCCAAATGCTATGATAATTAATTAGAGCTGCTTTTATTATGAAACATTACTATTCCTTTAAAGTGACTGAGCGACTAATTAGTCCATACGTGTCCCCGCTGGGGTATTCTGAAAACATGCACTGTTGGTAGCATTGAGGAACGGGGCTGGCTACCGCTAGTTTAATCTGTAATAACTTTAAAAATATGCATCTTTCAGCAGTTGAATTACCCTTGCTACAATGCAATATATTTTTTCATAATAAAAGCTTACTGCTCCTTTAAACACTGTCAAAATGTTCACAATAGTATTTACTAAAAAGTGTAAATTACTTAAACCTCACAAATAGTCGCTCTGTTTAGAAATAAATCCTGTCTAAGTCCCCTGTAAGAAACCATGTTTGTGCAACAGATATTAATGCCAGTCATCAATTGTAGTATATGATTCTGTGTAAAACATCCATCTCTGTATAATTCATTATTCCTCCTTCTCCAATGTATTTAATCTACCCATCATTGTAACATTTTAAAAGAACTAAATGGCTATTGGTAACACTCATGTCCAGACATTCTCTTCACCTTTCTTGCTTAGGTTTTACCCACTTCTCTGGAGAGCTACTACAAACTACCACATTACCTGATCAATATGTTTACTCCAGCTCTCTGCACTTCCCATAACCTTGGGTCAACTGACAGTAATTCCTTTACTATTCCACACTGCACAGTTCCACAGGCATTGAATAACCTACTCAAAATAATGCAATCTCTTACCAGTATAAAATCCCTAAAAAAACCTACTTCTTTGTACTAAAACAACAGGCATGTAAAAGATGATGTGTAATTTTTATTTTGTTGTTTTATATTTGTGTATAAATGTGTCATTTTGTATTGTGAATGTTCTCCAGGAAATACTTGAAAATGAGAGATATCTCAATATATTCTTCCTGATTAAAATACTTTTTATATCTTCAGATGCCTTCAGAGGGAGAGTTTTGGAGTTCTAGGGCCTTCTGTATAAAACCAAGGAGGAGGATTTCTGGGACAAACCAACTGACCCATTGAAGATGTATACAATTCCCAAAATTCACATTGATTTATATAGAACTTTGAATCCCTTGAATCTGGAGATGCCTCAAATGCAATGCAATGCAGTGTAATGCACTGGAGACCTTACCAGGTCATTTTAGTCCCCCAAGCAAGAATAATGTCTTGCTTTGTTTACAAGTCTATTACTAAATAAATATTAATTTTGAAGAACCAGTTAACACAGAATGGATTCATAGCAGCTATTAGAATTAGAAAATACGTCATTATTAGTTGGTTAGTATCCCTTTAAGGGTTGAATTGAAATTTTCCTGCTTGGGCTAGGTTATGAAAATGTTAAACAGGTGTAGGGATGTACCCACAATGCATCTGCCTCTAGTTTTCTGCTCTTCACAGTGGATGAATCTCTGGATAGGCTGAGTGATACAAAAGACAGAAGATCCTTACAGAACATTTATATGTGAAAAAGAAATGAGGGCAGATCACTGTATGCTCAGCATTAATGTCCAATTCAAATATCCTTCAGAAAAGTTCTAGTGTAGGGTGAAATATGAAGAGAACAGCCACAGAGTTGCATTCCCATGAATACACACATTAGCTGATTTGATGCTACATTATTGCAGCAGGCAATAAAGAAAGTGCAATACACTGCAGATATTCATCCCTTAGTGGCTTATAATGGGAGACATAAGCAAGCACTTCATATTCCACTGTAGTCTGACAGGCCAGTAAGAGGCAGCTGTCACCACAGCAGCTTGTCCCTGGGAGCAAATTTTGGAGACTCATCTAGTAAAAAGAAATTAAACAATTCTGAATCAAACCAACTGCACCATAAGGGACAAATGGAATTCTCCAAATTTCCTTGGACATAATTGGGATTTTCACTCATTTAATGTTAGAGAGGATGGTGTAAAAGCACTGTTTTGCAATGCATTAGAGATCTCGCTAGCATTTAAGGGTTAAAAACCCAGTGGATTTTTAGTGTCCCCTATGGTGCATTTGGTTTGACCCATAACTGTTTTTATTTCTCACAGTACAGGATCCACATGGCATCATCTATATCAGTGTTCCCCAGTGTTACTACTCAGGTCAAACCTGCAGTGAAGGTTTTCAGGATATTTCTGCTTAATCATATGTAAGTAATGAGTGACTCAGTAATTGTGGTTGAGGAATCTGTGCTTAATCATGGGTATCTTGAAAACCTGTTGGTGTGCCCTGCAGAACTTAACAAACAAACACTTATTTTTCTGTATCTAAATCTATCTATCTATCTATCTATCTATCTATCTATCTATCTATCTATCTATTTATCTATCTATCTATCGATACACATGTGTGAAAGAATAATTTTTCACCTATAGGTGCTCATTTTATAGGGTATATTGACATAATTTCTCCTGTTGTATATCCAATTACATGTTTAGCACAGAGGCATTTACAAACATTTAGGAGTGTCTATTTTAACAAAAAAATCTGCCAACTTGCACTGGACCAGAGTGGCAGATTATGGCCCATTCCCTCAGCATGGCTTCACAACAAAACAATGACCCTCATTCCCTGTAGGCTTCCGAGATACTTCCTATGGTAGCGGCAAGCCCAGCTTAATGGCAGAGAGTGCTAAGAGTTATTAGGTTCTATCATACTACCTTTAGAACACTTTAGAACATCTTTAGAATGCTTAACATTCGATCTATGAGAATGGTTTCACGCTTAGAGGAACTAGTTCAAGAACTGAATAATATCAACTGGGACATTATTGGATTATGTGAGACTCGCAAAAAGACAAAGATTTTGTCAGTTTAGAACATGGACACTGGCTATAGTATAAAGGAACCAATGATGGATGATGCAAAGGAATTAGGACAACTTCTATATAATGTGTGAAATCTAAAATGAGTGGTGCTAAATAATAACAAAATATATTACATATATACATGCATCTCCAGTAATTGATATATATATATATATATATATATATATATATATATATACATATATATATATAGTTATGCCAAACTAGTAATAAAGAAAGATATATTTAAATGTATATGTCTTACATAAAAACAATTTAAAACCATACTTAATAAGCACAATAAAGTCTATAGAAGCAATTGGGTATATCACAGGGGTCCAATAAATTCCCTCTTTATTAGTTCTTCAAAAGCAGGATACATCCCACTGCTGATTAAGGGCTAGATTCTATTTCAGGTGCTAAATGTTAACACCCATTTTATGAAACATTTTTCTATTAAAGTCTATGGGGAAAACTGTAGATAAAAGCAGTGATAAAATTAGCACCTGTAATAGAATCCAGCCCTAACTCCATATGGAATTTAAATAAAATTAAATTAAAATTTCGACAGTGTTCAAGGCACATACTTACATATGATTTGGCAATGTCCTGAGGTCGGGAGGTTTTGGTCGGAGATAATGTATATTGTGACCCTGGTGTTGGGAAGATCTGTTCCTGTGACTCCAAAGCTTTGCTTATTGTCTATCTTCCCCGATGAGATTGAGGATGCAACTGACAAATCTCTCTTGCGTGAACTTTTGGTGATGGCAAGAAAGGTGGTGTCCTTGAACTGGATGTCAAACAGTGCTCCCAATTGTAGAGCATGGATAAACCTGGTTTCACAGAGTTTTCCACATTGGTTTATTTACACCGAAGTACTCCAACTAGGTTTGATAAGATCTGGGGACAATGGCAGACTTGGTGGACAAATAGGGCAGGTACTACTGTAACTCCCAACGATGTGTAACTTTCTGGAGCTGGCTGATTGGAATCATATTTCCTTACCGTGTGGATGGTTGTGACGTATATTCTGTTGGGTATCTTTGTGTATGACTCTGGTACATAACGGGATTATGTGAAATCACTGGCTGGTGGGTGGGGTTGGGGGGGTGCTGCGGGCTCGGGGGAGAGAGGAACTGGGATCGAGGGGTATATTCTTAGTTTAGTTAGGTTAGATGATCGAAGTTTGGGTTATTTTTTTATAACAAAAAAAAAACTCAGGTTAACTCTGTACGCCTTATTCATATGCATCTATTCCTTTTATTGTTAAAAGTGTTTGTGTACTTTTGATGTACTTGACAGATTTTGCATGTACCTTTTTTCTTTGTATGTGTATGTAGTGATCCGATAATAAATTATATTTAAAAAAAAAAAAATTAAATGAAAATTTCAATGCCCCTCTCTTCTTCGCAATATAGTCTCCAGGTTTCCAACTAACACTTTTCCCATTTGTATTTTATCAATCCCTTGGTCATCTGCAAATTATGACATTCACGCTCTAGGGATGACTTGATTTTCATATGTTCACAAATCAACTTCCAGGTTGATATAGTTAATTAACATTCTTCAGTGCATATTGAGATGTCTCTGGAATGGGCTTCTTTGTTCAGTTGTTTGGGCCTTGAACTGAAGACTCAGTCCTACTTCATTCTGCTTGACTTTCAGGCATCACCTTTGCTTCTTCCTTGACTGCGAGATTTCTCTGACTGTCCTGAATCTTGATCTCTGGATTGCCTTCCAATCTGCACTTGTATTCAGTCTGCCCAGACTGTTTGGCCTGCCCCTGATGCTGCTTCCTGATTTAAAACTTGTCTTTAATATCTCTGGAATTTCTCTCTGCTGCCTCTCGTTATTCTTGGATACAGCAATGGTACAATTGTTTATGACCATAATCTCAAGCTCCGAATCCTAGCTTTGATCATAAGCAACATATTAGCAGATACTTCCACTAAGGACACATGACAACTTGCTGACAGTTTAATAGTAATGATGAACCCTCCCCGCCACCATCTTAGCATATTCTGCAGGATGGAATCTCCTCAGATGCCGCTTGATGCACTGATTGCGATTCTCCTCCACCACACTGGCATTTGTGGTCAGTGCACCACACAGTGTGCAATGGGTAGAGACGAACCGCCACATCCTAACATCAACAGAGTGGCTATCATTTGGCAGGCGAGGTAATGAAAGAGATGGATTGGCAGAATATGTAGTTACCCTAGAAGGTGATGGGGAGCTAGTTGTTTCACTCGTCATGGAACTTCCAGTCTCTGCCTGGGTTACTCTATTCCTCCTCCTCTTTGATCTCCACCTCACCGCTTGTTGCCTTTCTGGAGAGTCAGGGACAGCAAAAGCGGTGCTTGATTTCTGTGGTGGGTGTTTGTCCTTAACATGTTTGATGTAAATGTCATGGTGTCTGTGTTTCATGTGTGATTTCAGGTTGCTTGTGCCAAGGTGTGCCCTCCTTTCCTCTTTTCACTAACTTGTCACAAATTGTGCACAGTGCCGTTACTGATGACTGCACTGTGCCTGCCCCAACAGAAGAATAGTCCCACGCCCATGATGACTTCAGGGGGAAGGGAACAGGTGGAGAAGAATGGCCTCTTTCTTATTGTCCTCCACATTCCCCTTCATTGTCTGTGGCAGCAGATAATGTTGCTGCTATTGCCTCAGATTCAGCACTGCAACTAGTATCAGGAGTATTGCTACTGCTGGCAAGTGGAACCTGTCCTAGTCCAGCATCACTTGACCCCGTTCCCACTGTGTCCATGGTGGTCTGTGGCACACTAGCCTGCTCTTCAGCATCCTGCTGCCCTTGCATCTCATCATCAGAAGAAATTAGAGCAGTTGCAAATTCCTCTAATTCCAAAATGTCATTGTTAGTGGTGTTGGTGATGCCCATCTTCATCCCTGTCTCCCATTCCTTCTCAGTTTCTGCTAAAAAGGCCAACAATGCCTCTTCCACCCCAAGCTGCTGGACCTTAGAAGCAGTAGTACTAGCACTGGTGCAACTGCTTGGGAATGGAAATTGAGATTTAGGGTCCCTTGCTGTCACACTTGGCATAATTTTCTACTTCCCCTCCTGAGTACTACAAGAAACACTAGCAGTAGGCAAAGTATCGGCGGCAGCAGGTTCAGCACTAGCAGCAGGTTCAGTACTGGCATCAGGTTCAGCATTGGCAGCAGGTACAGCACTGGTGGCAGCATGGGCAGCACATCTGGCAGTAGGTACAACACTAGTGGCTGCAGGTACAGCAATGTTGGCACTGGCAGCAGGGACAGCATGTCTGGCAGCAGGTACAACACTAGTGGCTGCAGGAACAGCAATGGTGGCACTGGCATCAGGGGCAGCATGTCTGGTAGCAGGCACAGGCAGCTGACCTGTCCTGCTCTCACTAGTACTACCCTTTTCTCCGTTCCTTCCCATTCCCTTTTCTCCGTCCCTTCTCATTAAATTCCCCAAGATTCCTTGGGGTGATTTAGGGGGACTGGACAGCATTTGTTCAGTACTGCTAGTCACTTCTCCTCCTCCTCAGACTCAGTGGACATATAATAAGGGTCCTTCCAGTTCCTCTTTTTACTGCTTATAGTGATAGGAGTCACTGAGCCTCTCCTGCCTCAAATTTTTCTCAAATATCACAGCAGAACAGCACAGCACATCTATTTCGCTCTGTAGCTGCTTCTATTGTGTCTGCCTTCACTGAAAACATCACGTTTTTATAGCAGAAGTATGAAAACAACATAAATCAATGAGCGAAAACGTTCTAGCCATTGAGAAAATGGAGAAAGATTTTGGCCAATGGGCAAAAGATGCAAAAATGTTAACCACTAGTTTTAAAGAGGCTTTTCCCACGAAAAAGTGGATAACAACATGGTTTTCGTGAAATTTCTCGCGGGAACACGACGACAACTTTCGCCCATCCCTATTCATGGCTACAACCACCCCCACCTGAATTTGTCTGCATCTTTTGTTATATTATCTTAATTATGTATCCAGTCTGTCATCTATACTATCAACTATTGGAACTTTTTTGTATGCTAAATCCTAAAGATAAGTGATCACACCAGATTCACAAAATCATGCCTATCCAGTTCTTCAATAACATTGTGCATTATCGTTTGCATTGATCTCTGCTTCTCCAGTTCTTCTCGTGTTAAAGGGATAGTAATGTTTCATAATAAAAACAGCTCTAATTAATCATCATAGTATTTGGACTTTGGAGAGTGTTATTTCAGTTCTGTCAGAGTTGTAGTTCCAGAGTAATTCAATGACAAAGTGTCCCCCTCCCGCCCCTTTTACTGATGTAACACTGCTCAGCCAAAGCAGAAGGGAGGTGCCCAGGTAGATTGCACAGAGGGACAATCTTCAATTAAGATAAGGGAAAAACCTGAAAAGCTTGTCAAGGGGGGAAGGGCTTTCATTGTTTTCATTGTAAGAAGATTGTCCCCTGCTGTTATCTGTCTGGTCTTACAACCAGATTCACATCTGAGAAGAGATGGCTTACACTAGGTAAAAGGGGCGGGAGGGGAAACTTTGCTTGTGAATATCTCTTAAACCATAAAGGTTTGAGAGATAAGACTTATATCGTTCTTCAGGTTTTTTTAATGCCTACAAAATAAAATAAAGTTAAAACGAAGTATTACTATCCCTTTAAACTCTTGTTATCAATATCAAGGGGTTAACATAATATGCATCACACAATACAGTAAGGGAAGAGTTAACAAGGGCACTTGTAGATGAAGCAGAAATTCAAGGCCCTTATCTATCTCTGAACACAATTCTGTTACAATAAAAACCTGTAAGTCACTCTTCTTCCCCCACTCCCATCTTCCTGCACACATATTAATAAATAGGGAAACTCATAGCTCACTCTTTCCCCCCTCCCTCCACATATATTGATAAGACATTTTTGCTAGCTAGGGACTAGTAGTATAATAATTAGGTAAGACATGTTTAGCTGCTATTGGCTGAATACTTATGATTATGTTAAAGGAGTATGTGCTGAGTACTAGTGTTTTGCTATCGGAATACCAAATATGCAGTGCTTGTCGTTTAATGAATAATTTTTGCAATTCTTGTTTTGTATTAAACCAATCATCTTTTTCCTCCAGGGTCTGGTATTAGTATATTAGATACCCCCTCAGGCTATGATTTTCAAAACAGAACAGTTTTTTCTTTCTAATGCTCATGCTATATGTGTACTGTTTTCCCTTTATTCGAATAAAGGATTCCTGTTTGTTTCTCCTCCAATCTTATCTCTTCATTGGTAGGGCAGCAAGATGTTACAGGAGTCTTGCTAACACTCTCCTTTCTTCTTGTATTAATCTTTTGATCCTTTTTTCCCTTTTCCTTGGTGTGTTCACATCTTCTTTTAATCTTCTCATGAACGTCCTTCTTCCACAGAGTCTTGATTATCTTAATTATCATTGTCCCCATCTCCTTGGCCCTTGCCTAAATGAGAAACTCTTCTTTATATTCCTGGTGAAACGATTCAGCCCTCAACAAGTTAGACAAGAGGTATCTAATGCATTGCAACACAATGCATTGGATACATTTCTGACACTCAAAGGGTTAATCGAAATTGATTTTTCCAATACTGATTTAATCTTTGATATATTAAATGTATTTAATTTCTTAAAAATAACCCTATGCACATTTCCAGTTTCATATTCCTCCTGATCTTGCCTATTTTTTCCAATTTCAACATGACAGTAAACAAGGAACATAGAAAAGGAACACCCAAAAAGCCAATGCACTCTCCTGCTGTTCTCCCCTTGGAATGAGCAATATTAAGGAGTAACATTTTCAGAGTGCGTAGCTTAGTAAAATGACATTTGCCATTCACAGGACTAAGAAATCAGTTCTAGAGCATGTTATAGTGCAGGATAATATTAGAACATCTTCTATGCTATGTGCAGCACTGTACTCGTGCCTTGTGCCCAAAAAAATAGGAGGAATTCTGAAACCATCAAATCATAGGGGACAAAAAATATCCTAAAATTCTCATTGACTTAATTGAACAATAAAAAGGTCTACAGAACACTGTGCAGCACTACACTGCAGACGTTTCTGTTGTTCAAGGAACTATAAGCTACATTAAAATCAATAAGGAATGTATTTTTCCCATCAGGTGCTTTCTTGGTTTTCTCCTTATTTATTTTGTGCATTAACGCCATTGTACTTAGTGAGTCTTTGACTCATGCAGCTTATAATTTAATATGGCTTTTGAGAAACTATAAGATTGCACACAGTTTACACTAAAATCAAGTAAGGGTTCCATGATTTATGTTTCCTCTATGCAAATTTAGTCAGCTAGTTGCATCAATGCTGCACTCCTTCCTCTAATAAAATAATTGCGCTTTTTATTATCTTTCTCATATTTTTGAATGCTAATATGTGATTTATTTTCTTGATAAAGTAGTTGCTGATTATAGGACATATTTTTGAATTCACAGTGGCTTAAACATAGAGATTGCCCACCAAGCAGTTTTGGCTACTTGTAATATCCTATATAATAATTCGCTAAGTTGTGTGTAACGCCCGACATGCGCAGTAGACACTGCTGTGCGTGCGGCAGTCATGCGCAGTAGAGACTGCCCGCGCCGCGGCTGATACAGAGCTGGGCGCTCCGAAGGAGCATCCAGCTCTGTATCATCCGCGGCGCGGGCAGTCTCCACTGCGTGTGACTGCCCCACGACCGGCTGCCAGAGGCACTGTGGCCCGTGTAACGGGCTGTTCAACTAGTATATAATAATTTGCAAGGATGTTTGTCAGAAGCTGTCATGCGCAGTAGAGACTGCCGAATGCACAGAATGCTAGGAGTTCTGTGCTGGGAGCATTCTGTCTTTCGGGCAGTCTCTACAGTGCAAGACTGTGTCAACGGCAGACGCCGAGCAGGACCAGCCTCTTAACCCTTTGAGTGCCAGAGAGGTACACAACGCATTGCAAAGCAATGCATTGCATACCCACCTGGCACTCAAGGGTTAACATCACCCGGACCTTGGCCCGTGTACACTGGCTTTTTCACTAGTATTATATAATAATGTAGTCTACTTCCAAAATGAGTTTACTCAGAAAAGCAACATCCTCTCTAAGGTCAGCAAACCATCATGAAAATAATTAAAGCAGAGGGTTATGCTTGGCTGCGTTGGAAAAACAGATGCACCGTGCAGCTCTGGCATCATAATCGTTATTGTGACTCTGAGATTTTTTCGCCTAAGGCCTAGTTTACATAGGGAACTTTGTTAATTTTTTAATGAGACAACTAGATTGCCACTGAAAATTATTGTAGCTATTAAATACCCATGTGAACTACTCCTTAGAAAACATGGCAACTAGTTTGTCAAGCATTTTCTTGCAACAAAGTCCCCAGTGTGAATAAGGCATTACAGTAAATTCACACGAGTAATAAGGCTGTACATGGCAAGTGTGTGAGTTTATTTACCTCCAAAGTCCTGCATTTCCCATGAGATTCCCTTGCATGATGAACATAGTGAAGGTTTGAAACAAGGTTAGTCCACATGGTGGTGGTCAGCCATACATTAATGACAGATGCCCATATGGGTGGGCCAGTCACTGCTGAATGTAAAGACAGTGTATCCTCAATAATCTCCCATGCAAATTATATGTGATAGCCTCTCTGTGCAGATCAGTATGCTGAAACCTGGATGTGCCTAAAGCATTAGTGGATACAAAGTGCAACATGTTGAGTTATGGTGCATTCTGTGAGGCAGACACTGACCATGTGAGCCTCACCATTGGGTGGATGTTGTTTCAAATGGTACATTTAGAGCAGCATTAACAACTCTGCAATAAAGTTGCTCATGTGAACATAGACTTGGAAGGAACACTGCAAAAAGGACAATAGAATTATAATTAGTAGTATAATTTGTGCATAGCAGTCATGGGATGTATTAGCAGCATAGTACTTACTACATAGCAATCAGGTGCTGCAACTGCAGAAGAAGGCAAATGTTATTGTGACTTAATTCTTTGGGATATTGACTAATGATCCCTTGGTGGAAAGCCATGGCAAAAACAGCATCATGTTTATAAATAAAAGGAAATCCTATTTTATGTGTTTTTTTTATTACTAACTTAAGGTCCCAAATGTCTATCTGCATTCTCCAAGTTCCCAACATATTCAACATATTCATCCTGCAGATCACTTGGGGAGCAGTAATTTGTATATACTAATTATATTTCCCATTGGGGTTCCACAGATGTCCTTTCTGATGTCTGCTGGACCATCTAGTTGTTACATTATATTAGTAAAGTCTGCCCTGTCCTCACTTATCCACAGCCGTGGCTCAGTTTGCAATGGAATGAGATGCTGTGGCACTTGTGTCTATCTGTGAATGTATCATCAGGGACAGAGTGTGATTCTCAATCACATCCCATTTGGTTATGCATGTAAGCAAAATATTTACTGTCAAACCTCATTCAGAGAAAAAAATAACATGTCCTTCTGATTTTCTCTGTGGAAAGAGTACATTTTGATAAGTGCCAAGTTAAAAATTTGTTTTTAAGAACTGATAAAATAAATCACTCTCTCCACATAGACAACTAAAATATTTTGTGTCGTCTCTTCTCTTCATGATATATTTGACCATAATAATCTTATAAGATCAAATACTAAACTAATTTCATTCCAACTAATGAGATGACATGTATGGCTAACAATGTTTTCCTCCCACTCCAAGTCACATGTATGGTTCCCCATGATTCCATTCTTAGTCCCTTTCTCTTTTTAATTTTTATAAGCAATCTGACCATGGATTGCAATGCTTTTGCTGTACATGTGTTATCAGGCAACAGAATAATTGACACAAATCAGTTCAAACATATCACAACTTGTGGCTGTATTACAGGAAGAGTCCTCTGAGTTTTGAAGATGGAACACTAAACACAAACTGTTGCCATTTTAACAAAACTTTATTATAACTTGTGCCCAGTTAACCCCTAATACGTGGCAATACTCCCACTTCACATTTGTACTTTTTATTAATAAATGAATATACACATTTTATCTCAAATAATCAAGCTTTTTAGAAACAGATTCTTGCTCTCCTATAAAGAAATGTATTGTGCAACAGATGTTAACGTCAATCATCAACTATGGAGATGAAATATATGCTTCTGCTAAACAAATCCATCTCAGTAAACTCAACACTCTGTCTAATTCATTATGCTGCTTTGTACTCCAAAGTAATTATACTAACCATCATTATGGTATGTTAAAAGAACTAAACTGCCTAACACTCAAGTCCAGATGTACCCTTCACTTTTGTTGCCTAGTTTATAATCCAATTTTTTTGCGAAGGTACCATACTACTTGAGAGGTATGCTTACTCCATATATTTTCATGCCCAAAAACCTGTGGTCTACTACCAGCAATTAATTTACAGTTCCACATGACACAAAGGATGTGGGTTGATATGCCTTTTCCTACAGAGCTCAGGAAACTTGACATAAACTACTTGAAGCAAAATTTGCCAGTTTAAAATACATACAATTAAGTGATTTTTTTTTGTATTTAAAAATAACATGTTATGCATATAAATGCATGAAGTTTTAATATATTATGTTCTTGCCAATAAACAGTGCTGATTAGAAAGCAAAGTTCTCAACCCTCAGTGGGAGATCACAAATATTTATTAGGGAAACACTATACAGAAGAATATGATAACAAAATAGAGGGCACAGTGATTATGGTTTTAGAACACATAAATGATAAAACAATTAATAGAATAGCAACATTTAAAGGAATAGTAATGTTTCAAAATAAAAGCAGCTCCAATTAAACTTCATAATAGTTGGGCCATGGAGAGTGTTATTTCAATACTCTTAGAGTTGTACTTCAAGAGTAATTCAATGATAAACTATCCCCTCCCTCCCCTTTTACCTAGTGTGAACCACCTCCCCTCACATGTGGAATCTGGTCTTAAGACCAGACAGCTCACAGCAAGGGACAATCTTCTTACCATGAGAACAATGAAAACCCTGCCCCCCTTGACAGGTTTTTCAGGCTTTTCCCTTATGCTAATTAAAGATTGTCCCTCTCTGCAAGCCATCTGGACACCACCTTTCTGTTCTGAGGTGAGCAGTGTTACATCAGTAAAAGGGGAGGGAGGGGGATACTTAATCATTCAATCACTCTTGAACTACAACTCTAACAGTATTGAAATAACACTCTCCATAGCTCAAATACTATGAAGATTAATTGGAGCTGCTTTTATTTTGAAACATTACTGTCCCTTTAATAAACAGGAATCTTATTGGATTTATAAATGTAACACATTAGCACCAGAGGGACACAAGAAGAATCTAGATATAAGCACGTTTATTTAGGATCTCACATTCATGTAGTATAGTAATATGTTTAATACATTGAAATATATTTTTATAGTCATATCATTATTATTATATTGTTGGCCAGATATAAGATAAGAAAATAGGATATAAGACTAAAAGGTCTATTAATTAGTCTATTAGTTTGCTACATATAAGAAATAATATTGGCACTACATAAACCATGAATGGCTGTGGATACTTGGAAAGTTTTTGATTTTCATTGTCTCTATATTCTGATATACTGGGTGATATAAATATATATTTTGGGAGACACTCAGAAATTAGAGAATAGGAGTGAATACAATATGGTAAATTTTGACCCTTTGGGTGCCAGAGTGATACACGACGCATTGCTTAATGTTGTGAGCTCAGCAGATTGAGGATAACTATTGGAAAAGAATTGTAAAATTTGTACAAGGTAAGGGTTAAATACCCAGCAGCAAGTGCAATCCAGGAGTTCCATTTTTATTGGCTGAATACCCAATTTGCAGGGATTTAAAGTGATAGTAATGTTTCATAATAAAAGCAGCTTTAATTAATCATCATAGTATTTGGACTTTGGAGAGTGTTATTTCAATTCTGTCAGAGTTGTAGTTCAGGAGTAATTCAATGACAAAGTATCCCCCTCCTGCCCCTTTTACTGTTGTAACACTGCTCAGCCAGAGCAGAAGGGAGGTGCCCAGGTAGACTGCAGAGAGGGACAATCTTCAGTTAAGATAAGGGAAAAACCTGAAAAGCTTGTCAAGGGGGGCAGGGCTTTCATTATTCTCATAGGAATAAGAGTGTCCCCTGCTGTTATCTGTCTGGTCTATGGACTGCATTCCACATCTGAGAAGAGATGACTTACACTAGGTAAAAGGGGCAGGAGGGGAAACTTTGCTTGTGAATATCTCTTAAACCATAAAGGTTTGAGAGATAAGACTTATATCGTTCTTCATGTTGTTTTAATGCCTACAAAATAAAATAGAGATAAAATGAAGTATTCCTATCCCTTTAAACAGATGCTGGAATACATAAGGAAAGTCCAGAACTGAGAGCAAACACTTACATTTATTCCCTGAAGCAGTGCTGTTAACCAGCACAAAACGCATTGGAGATTGGCTAAGCAGAGAAAGAATTCTTGATCTACATTGTCCCTAACGATAACTTGCCAAAGAACAGCTTTTGGAGGTGATGATACTAAAGAACAGCCTGGGAAGGTATCCCATCCCACTATAGGTGGGAGGAAGACAAATGAACTTCAGATCCAACTTACAGGGAACAGACCAGTACTCCTGCTCACAAAGGTAAATGACACAAATATATAGAGGCATGAAACAAAGAAAGAAACTATCCAGAAGGATGGGAGAGGTAACAAAAATAAAAAAGATAAAAAAAGACAAGAATATAAAATCTTTATTTATAAGGGTTGAGAACTTTGCTTTCTAATCAGCACCCTTTACTGGCAAGGATATAAGATATTAAAACCTTCAGGATCCTAAGAACTTTGGGAAACTCTGAGAACAGAGACAAATAAAAGTAGATTTCTATTAACTTATACAAATACAAAGTAACAGAGGAACTCTGCTCTGCTCAGCTATAATAAATGTTAAATAAGAAGTCAATATTGTTTTAGTTTAGATTTTTATACTCTCTCACATAGCTTAATATAAGCATTTTATAGTGCTGTGGATATCCATATATCGTTTCATTTTAATGTATGCATATTTTGTTGTAATAAAAGAATATATTAAATAGCACATCCATTAGTGGCAATCTCTTTATCTTTGTATATATATTGTTGGCATTGTAGCATTCTTAATATGTGCAATCTTTTTTTATCTCTCTCCCCTCCCATACCATCTCCTGTATTTTTCTTCTCTTTCTCCCCCCCCCCACACTCTGCCTTGCACAGGGTATTTACGACCCTCTGCAAGAAGAGTGTAGATTTTCTATTGGTCCCTGTCTTTTCAGCAGTCCTGCTGTGTTAACCCCAGCAAACAACACAGCTTTGAATTCAATGTATTAACTGTATTAACTGTGAATTCTGTGTCCTGGTGCTCAGAAATGCTTTAGACTTGAGAAAGGGAGTTTATCCCGAAAGCTTGTCAGTCCATAATTCTGTTAGTCCAATAAAAAAGGAATTACAAGATATTACTTTTGTTTGTTATTTTACATCTACATCACTGGACTTGTACGGCTACAATCCTAACTCTACTATATATATATATATATATATATATATATATACACACACACACACACACACACACACACACACAAACACACACATATACAATCATCGTTTGCTCCGAAAATTGGTATGAAAAAGACTGAACCCCAACCATGAGCAAGGAGGCCCAGAATGACTGCAAGGGTTTCAGATGGAGTTGCTTAAAGGGATAGTGACGTTTCACAAAATAAACAGCTCCAATTAATCTTCATATTATTTGAGCCGTGGAGAGCGTTATTTCAATATTTTCTGAGTTGCAGTTCAAGAGTAATTGAATGATAAAGTATACTGACCTTCTGCCCCTTTTACTGATGTAACTCTGCTCACTTCAGAGCAGCAAGACTCTCCAGATGGATAGCAGCAAGGGACAATCTTCAGTGAGCATAAGGAAAAACCTGTGAAGGGGGGCAGGGTTTTCCTTATGCTCAAAGAAAAAAGATTGTTCCTTGCTGCAACCTGTCAGATCAAGACGCCAGATTCCACATCTGAATGGCACTAAGCAAAAGGGGTGGGAGGGGGATACTTTATCATTCAATTATCCTTGAACTACGACTCTGACAGTATTGAAATAACACTCTCCATTGTCGAAATACTATGACGATTAATCGGAGCTGCTTTTTTTTGTGAAACACAAACTCAAAGTGACAGAAGCAATCTAAGAACTGAAAAGTCTGTAAAGATTCTAAGGATGAGCCTTAGCACCAGAGTTCACCATAAAAAAGTGCTAATAGAAGCACATGACATCAAGACTAGCAAGAAACTCTACCATACTGAACATAGGGCATGTCAGAAAGTGCACTTGATCTGAGCTCCACAGGGCTAGATAAACAAACTATGAACTATAAATGGAAGTGCCACCAAGGCTCAGAATTTCATCAGATTCAAAACTGTACCCGCCACAGTGAGTAAAACATGCACTGCAGTGACGAATCAAACCTCAAAAGGCAAACAAGGAAATGAGCAAGAATACAAACATCTAGCAACTTGCTGCACATGGTACAAAGAAAAGCATGCCATGTACCCAGCCATAGACAGGTTCAACAAGAGAAAAGCAAAAACAACACTCATGCATACACCCAAGACCCTCAAAACACACACACTTACCCTCTTGATGAAGATATCAGAGAACTCACGATAGACTTTGGTAACCAATCATGGAAAACAGGCCCTAATGAGATAGTTGACTTATAAATAGTTTATATAGGAATGTGAGTTCTTTTCTGGATCAGCAGAAACTGATTGGGACCAGAGTAGCCAGATGAATGTCAATGATGGTGTCACTGCAAGGTCAGTCTTTTGAAACCCCACTGTGGAAGGAGGGGGATAGAGAGTTGAGCAACAAGTTTCCCACAAATGTCTGGGTTGAGCTTGGCCAGGGAAAGGTACTCACTGACAGGGACCGGTGAAAAGTTCTGTTTATTTTTACACTTTCCACAGAAAAAAAACACACTTTTTTGTTTTTTGTGTAGATTTCTATGGATAGAAAACCCATTCATATTTCATTGCCACTAATAAATTTCATGAAAACCTTGACAATTTCCACCTTTGGATTCTATTGCTGTGAGAATTCCCATTGCAATACTGTAAAATCCCCAAACGTCCCACCATACTGTGGGTTGCAATACTCTGGATGCTGCCTGTGTACTCTGTGTCAAAATACACTATAACTCTTGACAGCATTAGTTTAAAATTATGTTAGTAAATAACATTTACAGAAACTACATTAATAATTTGAGTGCCAGGAAAGTATCTAACGAGTTGCAACATAATGTGTTGGATATCTATCTGGCACTCAAAAGATTAATAGGGATCAGGAAAAAGTTTATATATAGAAAATCCTCAAAATTCCCTCTTTTTCGCTAACCTCCAAACATTTCCTGTAGGAACTGGAATACTGGTGGGACACAGTATGTGTGGTTCTCACTATACCAGTGTAGTGGGACAAGACTGGGAGGTCACTGTGTGGTTCTAGTGCTACCATACAACAAGGCTGGGGAGTTAGTATGCATGGCTCTATGGCTAGCACTGCACTAGGACCTGGCTGGAAGTCAGAATGTATGGTGCTGTGTCTACAGTGTGATAAGGATGGGGGGATCAGCATATGCAGTTCTATGGGTACCATGAGACAAGGCTGGGATCACAGAAGTAACGGGCAAAGTTGGTCCTGTAGCTGCTGCCAGACCACCACCATTGGCTGGTGGGAACCAATTGGAGCTGTAGTCTGGCAGCATCTGAAGGGCCCCATGTTGCCTTTCCAACTACCAGACAGTGGGACAAGGCTGGGTTGTCAGTATGTGTGGTTCTATGTCTATCATGGGGCAAGGCTGGTGTGGTTAGTATTAGTGTTGAGCGAGCACCACGATGCTCGGGTGCTCTGACCGAGCACCCCCTGAGGCTCGAGTGCTCGGCCGAGCACCCGAGCCCCATTGGAATGAATGGGGCGACACCAGGCACCCCCTGCTCTGATGAGGGGAGGGTGCCTGGTCAATGCCCCCTTCATCTCCGCTATGCCCCCTTCATCTCAGAATGCCCCCTTCAGCTCCGCAATGTCCCCCTTCAGCTCCGCTATGCCCGTCTTCCACAATGTGCCCCTTCATCTCCGCTATGCCCCTCTTCCACAATGTGCCCCTTCATCTCCGCTATGCCCCTCTTCCACAATGTCCCCCTTCATCTCCTCTATGCCATAGAGGAGATGAAGGGGGACATTGTGGAAGAGGGGCATAGCGGAGATGAAGGGGCACATTGTGGAAGAGGGGCATAGCGGAGATGAAGGGGCACATTGTGGAAGACGGGCATAGCGGAGATGAAGGGGGACATTGTGGAAGAGGGGCATAGAGTCTATGCCCCTCTTCCACAATGTCCCCCTTCATCTCCGCAATGCCCCCTTCATCTCCGCAATGCCCCCGTACCTCCAGTCCCTGGTGGTCCAGCGGAGCTTCTTCGGATTTGTGCCTCTTCCGGCACAGATCCCCGCCACCCGAACATGTCGGGCGAGCACATGGCGGTACTCGACGAGTACCGCCATGTGCCGAGCAGAGCGATGCTCGAGCCGATCCGAGCATCGGCCGAGCACGCTCGCTCATCACTAGTTAGTATATATCATGAGACAAGGCTAGGGGTTGAATATATGATTCTATGGCTACAGAGGGAAAAGGCTGAGAGTCTGTGTAGTTCTAGTGCAGTGATGCAAGGCTGGAGGTTGCAGTGGAAAAAAGTAAAAAAAAATTGTACTTTTAGCAGAGATTTCAGCAGAAGATAAAAACTGACATTTTTCTTATTTCTCTCCTTTTGGGCATACATTTTTGCCCATTGCTAGACCCTAAATTGTAATAAAAAACATTCAACAACATAAATATAATTACATTTCACTCATATGTACTCACTGGCACTTGGCTGGGGACCAACAGGACAGGAGGACAGGAAATTACTTTTTTCTGAGTGGACAGGGAGGAGAACACACTAGCTAAATCTCCATGTGTTGGAGACTCTACTTCAGAAAGAGTATAAGGAGGAATTACAGGGCCTGAAGACACCAGGCCGGTGGCAAGGGATGGCTTAATTCCTGCTTTCATTAACAAAGCAAGCTGGCTTGGGTTAGTTCATCCTTGACACTGTCAGCCAAACCAATATGGAGCTGGCCATTGAGCACTGGATCATTACATTGGCTATCACTGGCCCAACAATAAAACTCAGTAACATACTTATCCAGAGGATGCGGACACTGGTGGAGGCAACAAATGGCAAACTCAGTGAATTATACTCAGTGAGGATTATCAAACAGTGCCCTTGTGGCATACAGAAAAGCAGAAAAGTTTTGAAAGGCATCATTGTTCTCTAACACAAAATGTGCCCAGAAGGCTGGTTCTCCCTCAGTGAGGAGGATCACAGTTTATTCTTTGAATTAATTGCTAGCAAAGGTTTGCAGTTCAAAGGAGAACAGTAAACATAAAGGATGCAGTTAATGAAAGATAGAAAGCATGATCATACCTCCTTGAACCTTTCAGGAAGAGGATATTAGGGTTCAGCTCCAAAAACAGGAATAGGCAGTGCAGGAGAAGAAGGGCAAGCAGAGGAAAAGTGAACATTGAGGTCTTATATATATGGGAGATGAAAGTAGAATACATGATGAAGCTGTTCGGTCATAGTTGCAAAGGTCTATGCCAAGGCTTAAAATTTCCACTCTCCACTAGCCAATGGAGAGTGAAAATTTAGCCCTGGCGAGTAGAAATTCAGCCCTAGTGGGTATGTTTTGGCTTGCAGTGGCGAGTAACTTTTCAGGTCTGGCTAGTAGCAAAGGACATAAAATTATAAGCCCTGGCCTATGCCATAACTACCGGTTACATTAGTGATGTAGTTGTAGTGTATCTATCTGGTACATTCATGGGCAACATATGCTCTTTGGGGTTGAGCCTCAGAGGTTGTGCAGCCTCAGTGGTCAGTGAAGTAAGTCCAAAGACACTGTACAGTAGGGCAGAGGCAAAAGTGCAATCAAAAGGTTCACTGCTAAGGCAAAACAGCTTAGGTCCAGAATCAGTATAGGCATATAGGTAGAACTAGAAAGCAATCAAGAGGAGTCCAAGGTAACATGATATGTCATGATCAGGTAGTCAGAAACTGTAGAATAATGGCAAGCAGCAAGGAAGGAACAAGACAACTAAACACTGATTGACTATGCCAGAGTTTTTTATAGTTGAAGTTTGACGCCAAATTGAGAGCCATCTGCAAACAGCTGTGCATTTCCGGTGCATCCTTCTGTTGCTTAAGAACTTCCAGTGCACCCTAATGATTGCACACTATTGCAACGTTAGCCTACTGTACTTTCTTAATAATGGGCAATTGCACAGTAATTGCCTTTACATCCTGATTGCATGCAAAGTTATGACACCGTGCCAAACTCACATGTAGACACTGTGCAGGGGAGACACGATGGACATGAGGAAGCTGGACACTATCTTGCCAACCACCATTTGAGATGGATACCATAGAGAAGTATGCCTTTGGGACACAATTGTTTAGGATTTATGACTACTCTGGCTGCTACAGGTTCCCCAACCTGGTGATTCCTGACAGGAGGTATGAAGTTTGGATTTCAGCAGGAAAGAAAAGTACAACTCCAACTGAAAAAGGCAGAAGACACTGCCAGGTAAGCTTCAAAATAGTGAAAAATCAGTGCTGAAGGAACAGCCAGTAACTCAGGTCCTAACAGTGTTAGAGGGCACGGAACAAGACAACAGTTTGAAATGGAGAAGGTCTCCCTTATACGGTTTGAATTTTTATTCACTTCAGCTGAAAGGGGACAAGCTAATTAATTTTGTGAATGCCACCATAAATATCCAGGAAAGCATAATCTGATTTTTCTACAGTTTGTCATCAATCAGGAGTTTCATGTTTAGCTCTATAGTGCCATTTGAGATTAGACATGTACCTGCTTTACACAGCCTGTTACAGACATGTGACACTGTCCCTGACAGGTTAGAGGAAACAACAAAGGGGGAATTCTAAAAATTATAATATTTATGATAGAAAGTGGCCTGCTCACAAAATAGATAATCACAAGTGATGCTACATGCTACAATACCAGGGTACTCAAATGCACTCAAATGTACAAATCAAGTTAGTCGAGGATACATCTTTCTCCATACAGTTCTGTCTCCATGGACAGATGATGTAGCACTGCTGCTCATTCTAATCAAGCGACTCTATCTATTCCTGATATCTGGTACATATAAAAAAAAGAATGTGGAGGGGCACGTGTTGTGCCAAGAACATAATTAAAAAACTAGCGCATTTGTGTACCCTGGTTTTGTAGCACGTGGGCAGAATCAGTGGTTCTCAACTCCTGTCCTCAGGACCCACTAACAGGCCAGGATTTGATGATTTCCTTGTTAGAGCACAGGTGAGTTAATCAATGTGAATGTGCCTCTGATCACCACACCTGTGCTCTAGCAGAGAAATCTCTAAGTCCTGAGGGTCCTGAGGGCAGTAGTTGAGAACCACTGATATATTAGATTGCAGGGCTGGAAACTGCTGCTCTCCAGCAGTTGCTCTTAGATTAAAACTGTCATCAAAATTATAAAAGTTGTACTCCTGTACAAAAAACAGGAGTCACACTGCCACTGAGGACAGCATTGTTTTTCCTCATTTTTTTTAAAAATCAATCTTTCCTGCCTGATCTTGTGTATTATGGATGGGCAAACCTGTGTACTCCAGCTGTTTCTGAACTACAATGCAGATCAGGATAAGAGTTATTACACTGATAAGAGCAATAGCTGGGGAGAAATGTCCCCACCTGCTAGAAACAATTAGCAGAGACGGGGATGTTAAAAAGGTAGGTTTTCATTCCATGTGATGCAAATGAAATTTGCTGCACAGGACTAGCATTAAAGTCACACTTCTAATTACCATTTTTTGCATAATGAGAATGGAGATAAACACAGCATACACGGATAATACTCAGGCTCATAGCAGACCATCATGAGTTTGCTGAAGCATTCCTGGCAGCTTGTTTATTTGAAGGCTATTATGTGTATCAGTGGTTCTCCAACATGGTTCCTTGAAATCCTGGGTCACGGTACAAGAGATTTCTCAGATCAAATGTAAATAATGACAGACAAGGGAACAAAGACAGTGTGACAGATAGTGTATGTGTTGTTCTGTGACTACCAGTGGATGACTGGAAGATTGAGTCATTTCATAGTTCAATACTGGTTTATGCTAGATTGCTGTTGCAATAAGCTTTATAACCTTGCTTCTTCTAGGCAAACAATATTATCAGATATACATTTTTTCAGTGTCTATGGTATTAAAAGTGTTTGTATTGTGTGGGACTCTTGTTTCAGGTAGTCAACATTATGAACTAATTGTAGCCAATGATCCTAACAGCAACCCTCATATTGAATGTGTGTACAAGGGCTTCTCTCTCATTGCATTTCTTCACTCTAAATTAAAGGACAAATAACAATGCTAATAATTACTCCCTACTTACCTTACTATGACCAGACAATCCTAATGATCCCTATACATTTTTTCCTTGTCTATTTTCTCAAGGGAAACATCTTAAATTAGGTCTGGATGGCATGTACTTGGAGGAGAACATTATAGTAACTAAAAAGACAACAGGATTTCAGGACCAGAGGCATTTGCAATGTATTGCGTTGTCAGGCATTGGTTATCACTCTGGTCATTTAAGGGTTAAGGAGGCTTATGCCCTCTGACTGTTTCAGCTTGTAAAAACAGCTGGCAACAGTAAAGTCTGCTTACATGGGCAAGACATCCAAAACTGATTGAAGGTATTATCTCTTGAACTAAGGGCAAACTTCACAAGGGCATTAGGGTTTTCTGGCCAATCGTCTGGGAAGTGGGAGGGGTCTTCTTAGGAGAAATAACTTAGTTTGTGAATATAAGATATATATTTTTATATCTAATCTTTATCTGTGACACCACATTTTATAGATGAATGAATATCTACTAGATTACTTTGATTTAATTATATAACTTTTTCAATTGTTATTTTTGTTTAACTGAAAGACTCATAAAAGCATATTGATTTTGCTAATGCATCTGCTGTCACAATTGGTTTCTCAGAGGTTTTTATCAGTCTACATCCTCTTGTAAATATTTAGATGCTTAGTATTTATTGTTTTATGTTAATATTTCATGTTAGTCTTAATTGTATGGGAACCAGGTAGAAATTCATCTTAGCACATATAATGTATTAATTGGATAGGACATACAGAATACTTATCATGTCCTGTAATTAATTGCTGCAGATTGTGTGCCTATTTCATTACACACAGCAGGGCATTATTTGTCTTTTCTAGCTTAATTTCTATAAGTTAAATCAAAGCAATAATATAATGCACTGGGCATAATGCTCTCTAATGAAAATCATTTATTTTCCTGCACATATATTCCTGTTTGAACTCACTTTGGATAAAGTTATATGAACCACTTTACTGGAGACATATGGATACCATCTGTTTGCATGTATTTTATCTACAGAATCATTGTACTCTCACATAGAGAGCAGGCAAATACTGCATAAATAATGTAACTTTATTCAGATTTTCTGTTCTCAGGAATGTATAAAAGGGTGAACGTATAATGAAATATTTGTTTTAGGAAATAGGAATATATATCTTAGTAGTTATTTTAATTCTGATGTAGCAGAATGCAAAATACACTGTCAACTGGTTACCATAAAGGTCTGGGTTAAACAAACAAAAAGGAAAAAAATCCTTTCTGATAACTTAGACTCATTAGAATTAGCCTATATTTATTAAAGAAACACTAAAGTCTCAATAGAAATGAAACATTATAATTAAAATGCCCTGAACCTTTCTGAGTCTTGTATACACATTTAAAACCAAGTATCTTGCAAATCAACCCATCTATATATGTATTGCTGACAGTTTGGGTGACATTGGCATCTGTGATACTCTTCTTTATGATATAGACCAGGGCTGTTCAAATTCAGTCATCAAGGGCCACCAACAGGCCAGGATTTAAGGATTCCCAACTTAAGCACAGGTGAGTCAGTCACAATGAATGAGCCACTGATTAACTCACCTGTGATTAATCAGGGAAAGCCTTAAATCTTGGCCTGTTGGGGCCCTTGTGGACTGAACTTGGACAGCCCTGATTTAGAACAAGAACATATTCCCTCCCTGTTTAAACCCTTTACTCCATCTAAGTATAAACAAAGACTTTTTTAAGACTTACATGCTGAATGTTAATGTGAAATAAGCATCATTAGCAATTCTTTTCCTAAACTTGATGGCTCTGATTGCATATATGTAAACTCTCAAACATATGCATTTTGTGTCACTGCTCCCCCCTCTTCTCAGGATCCAACCTAAGGAAAAGAACATAAGAAAGACACAAGGGACACTGTACTTTAGGCCAGAGCAAACATATGAGATGTGGTCATCAAATAAGCCACTGTGGAGACAAAAAAAAAAATGTAACGCTTTAAAACAAAAACATGAACCAATAAACCTGCTCAGTGTGTTTCTTGGCTCACAGGCCACTTTCTCTAGAATTCAGGCAAAAATCACTTGGTTCAATACACTGGCAATTTAACTTTACTTGAGTACAGCAATTTCTTTCCTGACCACATCTCATGCTTACTCTGACCTAAATTACAGAGCCCCCCTGTATTTCTTCTCTTCTTATACAGAGCCTCTTCCTCTGCTGAAGCTGACATCTCCTTTCCACTGATCTTAAAGGGTGATCTACTAACTGCCAACAAAAAAATACACCTGTAGATTTCTTACTCTATTTTTCCATAATTTCAAAGCTATGTCCAAGATACAAATGCATCTTACAAATAGTTAATAGCTAACTTCCTAGATTCTAGTGACTTCTACAGTTCATTTCTTTGCAATGTGCTGGAGGCCTCCCTAGCATTCATTGAGGTCAAAGGGAAAGTTTATACACCAAAGTAACCTAGGTATCAGTAATTACTGAAAATGGGCTCTGGAATTAAATCTGAGGCTGGTATCTAGAATGAAATTTAAGGCTGGGCTCCTACTCCATGTTAAGGAACAAGGTTAAATAGTGTCCTCACACATATCCCAGGTCTAATACAACAACAAATGATCTTGGAAGGTCTTCACTTGATGGATAGTACAGAACTGAAAGGCCCTCAACTGCACCCTCTGAACCCCTGCAGTTATACCTCTGCTAGTTAACCCGAGAAACTGATGTTTTAGAGCATGCAACTTAAAACATTTCACTAGCCCAAATGAGTTCTTCATATGAAAGAAAGGTTTCCCATTTCCAAGTAAAAATACAATTGGCTTGGGCTTGGAACTTGATCATGACCTAAGCACTACATGATCGTCAGTGTTCTTTGGAGGTCTATCATATGGAAAGAGGTTTATTCCATAGTTATATATAATAACACATCCTTTGTGGCCTTACTATAAAACAAAACCCTTTCCATCTCTGTTCCAAGTGCCTTTCCTCTAATCTTAATGGAATCAAAGTGTTTCCAGTGAGTTCTTTAAATTTACCTTGAACATCTTTTGGATAGTAATTATAAACTCCCTTAAATGCCTCTTCCCTGATATAAAAATGTACTAGTGCTTTTTGTAAGTAAAATGTTCTATTCAGTTAATCAATGTTATTGCCAGTCTCTGTATGCTATAATTTTAAGGACTGGAGTCCAAAAGTATACTCCATATTCCACATGGAGCTATGAACACTGTTATGAAGTGTCCTTATATAGGAGGTGTGAGTGGAGAAAATGGTCTCCTTGAGGGCTTGGAACATTTCCCTTGTGAAATTTCTACCAGGGATTTGTATATATGGTTTGCAGGGATAGTCTCAGCTACTGTGTGTTTTCAGCTCACTTAATGATTTATAGCGATATTTATTTTGTGTAAATACTACATAGTGAGGATTTGTGGCTTGTTCCCTTTTTGCTTCCTTATCCTCTCTAAAGAAAACCCTCAAACGTTTAATCGAATTGTTTAAATTCTCTTATAGTCCCAAACACATTCAAATAAGGGTTCAGTTTTCAAATGTTTAAACCTTTTGAACCATTGAACAAAAAAGTTGAAATTTAAGGTTTAAGGTTTAAGGAATCAGTACCAGAATCCACAACCCCTAATAATTTGGTCCAAATCAGTTCAATAAGAAAAAATCTGAGGCAGTTAAAAAAAATTATTTCTCCATTATAGTTTGTAGTGAAAAGATTAGGTAGTGCATTTTCTCAGACATGAATAACGTTGTGCATCTGCATATGCATTGGAGATTAGGTTTAAGATTGAATAGTGTTTCTTTAAATAATCAAATGAAAGAGGCATGCTTGATTGTTCAAAGAAACAAGGTTTAAAAAAGACAAGTATAGAATCAAGCATTTGTCTATCATGAATTCAAAAGAGCTCAACAAAATAAAACACTATTGTTTAAACAAATTCATTGTAAACCTCCCAATACCCACATTAGATGAAGCAGACTGACAAAAGCTAAATTCCTCTATTACTCCCAAGGAAATACTACTGGTAATAAAGACCTCTACGAATGTTAAGGCACCAGGCCTGAACGGCTTTTCAGATGCATTCTATAAGAAATTCCATACAGAACTACTGGAAGTTTTTAATGCGATGATGGAGGGAGACAAGATGTCCATGGACATGTATAGAGATTAGCACTATCCTCGAGCCAGGTAAAGTCCCCTCAAATGTTCCAGCTATAGATCTGTTTCCCTACTCAACACTTCTCTCAAGCTCTTTAGCAAAATTCTAGTGAATATAATCTCCCCACTACTCTCCAGACTGGTACACAATGACCAAGTAGGCTTCATACCGCACAGGCAAGCAAGTGGTAACACGCAGAAAATTATTGAACAAAAGATTACAGAAAAAAGATTTTGAAAACTGTAAGGCAAAAACACGAATGTTAAAGTTGATGTCATAGTTCTCATTCAAACGATCAAAAGTATGAAAATGTTTTTTGTTTTTTTTATAAATTGTATCTGTCTGCCACGGTCTACAAAGAAATCAGGTGCAAACTCCCTGCAACCAAAAGCATTTCCTTTTCCTATTTTTGGCTGTCTGCCTATACATGTAGCTAATGTCAACACTTCATCAGCAGTTGTCTTTCTCTCATAACATGACTGCAGTGTTAGTTACTGAAGTATAGTTCAGGATGAGATAAACATGTTAGCTACAGAATTGGCAGACTGCAATAAAGCATAAAGTATGCCGCACAGCAGCTTCTGCAGGCATGCAGCACCACATATCACTGTATGCTTGCCTCTCTTCCTCTCTGCTGTTGTAAGAGTGTTAAGTAAGTTGTACTTTTCTGTCTTTTGGCTGTATTATGTACTTTTAATCAGTCTCTATATTATATCTGTCAGACTGTCACTCAGCCAGTCAAGTTAATGCTCAGCCAGCTCATATAGGAACGTGAATCACCTGCCTCTCTCTCACTGTTACTTATTACTTAAACTCTCCTTTCTCACTTCATACTCCCCCTATACAGGAAACAACTTGGCTATTTCCAAGATACCTAAAATCAACTCCAGAAACACTCTCTTTGCCTATCTCCTCTAGCATCAAACACAGCTGCTTTCTGTCTTTCTCCCAAGCACAGACTGACAACATGTGGAAAATTGACACCCGTTCTGTACTAGCATAGTGGAATATATGAGAAATCTCTACATGGTGGCAGAGGGCATCCATTCTTATCATTGCTTTTAATGCAATTTTCTGACAAAGTCAGAGAAAAGCAAAAACTCGACTTTTAGTAGAACATTTTCCACATAGTGGGGAGTGCCATATTTCTCCTGTTTTACTTTTTTAAGGTGGAACATTTCACCCATCCCTAAACACGGGAGCAATTGAAGCACATCAATAATCACTGCAGCATGCTTTTTTGATGTGTTCAGTTTTTACACTTAAAATGCCAGAGAAGTGTCAGGCACATTGCTTCGTAATGTGTTGGACACCAAGATATTGTTTGTTTTTTCACCTGGGGTGGCAGTGTGTGTGTGGGTGGGGGGGTGCTGGAGAAAACTAATTGGGTGACACTAGGGGGAATTGGAGTAAATGCATTCTGGGATTTGTCAACTTGATTTTCTAACATCTGCTCTATTTTCTGCAATGTGGAAATGATGGGGCAATGTGAGGGCAGTATGGAGATGATGGCAAATTGGCAATGTGGATATGATGGAGGCAATGTGAGGGTACATTGGAGCTGGTGGGAGGCAATATGGAGCTGATGGGGGGCAATATTGAGATGATGGCAATGTGGAGATGATGGGGGCAATGTGAGGGCAATATGGAGATGATCAGGGCAATGTGGGGGCAAGTTGGGGCTGATGGGTGCAAGTTGGAGCTGATGGGGCAATGTGGGGGCAAGTAGGAGCTGATAGGGGAAATATGGAGATGATGGGGGGCAATGTGGAGGTTAGGAGCATTGTGGAGGTGTCCAGTGGAGATGGCCAATGGGGGGGGGTGCTTAAGATTTCTGTGCCTACAGGCTCCTGAGATGTAAATCCGTCCCTGGGTGTACATGTTACACACCGAGGGCAAAACCAGGCCATTTATTCTAGTCTTTAACTAATGAGAATCATGTGTTTGTGTATGGCAATATTCACAACATCGTAGTGCTGTGAAGCGCTTGTTTATGATAATGATTTTGCTACATTCTTTTCTTACAAGCCAATAATACTTTCAATATGTGCCCTTTGATATATTCAATTTTTCAAGTAGCATATTCTGTTAATCATATAAGAGAAATCCAAATACTTGGAAGTATTTGGAAATCTGCATACTGGCCACCATTTCAAAAGCTTTTTAAGCATTCCCTTCACTTTAAATCAAACGCATTCACTTTCCAACATGTTTTGCTAAGATACACAGGTGTTTTCAGATCAAAGTCAACCTAACAGTTATACGAGACATTATTTTAAAATAGAATTTTTTTAAGACATGTTGTTCTTGCAGTAAATAAAAACCACATACACTTAGGCTGGGCATGCAGAATCTGATGTTTCCAATTGTAATTTATTGAAGCTATTTGAGCTATTTATAAGGGAAAGAAAAAAACTCACAGCACTGAGATGCCCTAATGTTTATATTTGTGCATGTACTTGTGTGGGGCTGGGGCCAAATTTCCTAACTAGTATGGAAGGCAACTGTCTACCAGGGATGGACAAAAAGTCCCTTTTTGTTCCCGCTGGAATTTTCCACCTATGTTTTTCAATGGCAGTGGGACTCCCCCACCATACTACTGGCTAACATAATGACCACCACTGCCAGAAAAAGAGAAGCTGGATGGACTATGATGCTACTGATATAAAGGAGGAAGAATTTCAGTAGGGGGGACGTCCAGCAGAGCTGTGCAGCCATAGCTTGTGCCTCAGGAACAGGAACTGGTGACCTCACTAGATAATGTTTAAAATTGTATATCTAATAAAGTATAAAGATTTTTTGGGGAAAATATACAATCTATAGGCAATTTTGATAGCTACATAAGTGTCTTGATGGTGCAAAATCCAAGTATACAACATCAACAGCAATTCCCTTGTCCACATTACTACTTACCCTTTCATAAAATGCAAATAAATTAGTCTGACATGATCTATTCTTAAATAAAATATGCTGCCTCCTACTAAAAATATTGTTTTGTCTTCAAATAGTTCTGAATACTTTCAGTTAGTGACCCTTCTAATATCTTACCCAATATGAAAGTCAAACTCACAGGTTAATCATTTCCTGGTTTGTATCTTGCCCCCTTTTTGAACAATGGTACTACATCAGCTTTCCTCCAATCACAGGGCACTATGCCTTATGAAAGTGAATCTATAAATATTAAGTATAATGGTCTTGCCATTACTGCACTATGTTCCTTACGTACCCTTGGATGTATACCATCAATCCAGGTGATTTATTCACCATAACGTTTTCTATAACATTCCATAACATTTTTAGCACCATGATAGTTATGTCAAGACTCTACCACCTCTCCTTAGACACTAACAACTTTGCAGTGTGGAATGAGTTCTCCACCACATAGTCCCTTTATGTTTATTCCATCGGCTTGTGTGAATTCCTCCTCCCCACTCTTTTCCTCTCTCCCCTTTCCCCTCCCTGCTTCCAGCTGTTACTCAGTTTTGCCTTGAGATTTCCTCTTTCCCTTCTTCTTCTGTTTCTATTTCCCCTCAGAGCTCTCCTTTGCTGCTCTGTCTGTGTGGCCTGCATTATTGAGCCTGTTTTCATTACACAATGAACTATATGTATTCAAAACTCTTGAGGGGTTGTTCCCCATATGTATCCTTGTAAGACTTCTTATGTAGGATGTTGTAATACCACACTGTCTTACTTCTATTTTTTTGTGTTGATGCCATCTCTTTCTTTTTCTTTAACAGTGAAAATCTATAAAAAAAATGGTATAATAGTCCTGTATGGCCTTTGATAAGGCAGAATGCAATCACGAAAGCAGAAATGTTAAGTAGAGGAAATCTGCATTCAACCCTCAACTCCATACCCTCCAACGACATTTAGCGAAGTGAGTTAACAAGCATAGAAAACAGTTGTGGGGTTAAACCAGGGCCAGAAATGGTTGTAGAAGTGGTATTGAGTTGTATGTGTTAACAAGGATGTCAGGATCAGAAAAGGACAGGAAGATCAAAAGACTGTGAATCCCATATGAATCTTATTTTGACAGGAAATGGGTGGTCAAAAGAGAACATGAAAATGTGAACTAAGATGGGGGGGAGAAAGGGTATGGGGTGGGTAAGAAAAGGGGCAGAAATATGGGAGAAATATGTATGCTGATATTCCATAGTGAAGCTTGCTCTGGGTGAAGGGTTCAGAGGGACAAGTTGATGCTAATGAGCATCTTAGGGTGCAATGAGCATATAACAAGTGGATAGATGACATATGCAAACACCTTCATCAGGACTTATGTATATACTGATGAAGATGTAGTTGAATATGCTGAAACATCAACTTGAGCAATACATACATTTTAATATTAAGGAATGTAGTATGTGCGACCTTCTTGCTGTATTGGGACGTTCAGAGGGACAAGCTGATGCTAATGAGCATCTTAGGGTGCAATGAGCATATAACAAGTGGATAGATGACATATGCAAACACCTTCATCAGGACTTATGTATATACTGATGAAGATGTAGTTCAATATGCTGAAACATCAACTTGAGCAATAAATACATTTTAATATTAAGGAATGTAGTATGTGCGAACTTCTTGTTGTATATTTTGGTGGCTAGCAGCAATGCACTATATTGTCTGAAGCCACAAGTACATTATTAGGTACACAAGTTCTATCCACAGAGCATAGAGTGTACCCAGTAATTGGGGAATGCATGAATAAGACTCCACACAAAAACTGGTGCTGGAATTGCTTTCCTAGCCCTATACCTTCTCAATGACAATTTATTAAGCTACTTAATTGAAAATTATCCCCTTAAAACCACTTGTACCAAGGAAAGGGCAATGGGGTAGTCTGTAGGTGTTTTGAGGTTCCTTTCCTCTATATCTTGTCTAACAGCTTGGAAACAATTTAAATTGACACCATTTTCTTGGGCATAATCATACACTATAGTGCATATCCTATAGTGTAGCTACCTGTGTTGGAGGCTAACATCAATGGAGCTACAGTGGTGGATTTGTGTATTCACCCATCTGTCACAAACCCTAACTGGACCACTATAACTTGTACATGTGGATAGCCATCCTATAACCCTAGGAGTTATGTCATTGATCCTGACAGCAAGTATTTTGCTCATATTCCATGCTAAATATAAGTGTGGAAGCCCCCATTTTGGTCAATTGAATGGAGCTTGTTGCAAGAGGTTCTAGAGGTGCAGTCCTATGGCTCCCTACAGAAGGCTTCCCAAGGATGGGCATTGTCGTGAAATTACAAGGAACAGTTCAATAAATGTTGAAAGAATACTGGTGTTGACTTTTGCTAGCTTCAGGTAAGAAGGTTGGTGGGTAGGGTGTGTTTAAGCTCAGTTTTCTCAAGACCAGTTAGAGAGTTTTCATCAATGTTTGACTCAAATGCAAATTGGAAATATATAGTGCTTCAGCTGTTGTGTTATATTGCAACTGTTCTTTGTTTTGCAGTTTTGTGGTAACTGTTTGCCGGCCATGTAGAAGAGATAACAGGGTTTGAATCAAAGTGTCCCCTGCAATGTAAGTTAATTGTTGGCTCTTGTTCTTGTCTTGTTGGGACAGAGATTAGAACTGATTTATTCAATAACCATTGAAAGAAATGTGATTTTTTTTTCAGTCAGCAGCAACCCATTCCTACTCCTTATGAAAGATAAAGAGTTATTGAATACATTTTTGTAGTCTGCATGGAAACAATGTGGAAAATGTTGTGAAATTCTAACGCAAAAATTCTTTACAATATGTAATAAATAAACCTTCCCATTAACTGAAATGTTTGAATTTTAATCCTTTGGTTGCCACAGAGGTCTGCAGTGCATTGCTTTTCAACGCATTGGAGACAACATTTTTCATCCAAGTGGTTCCATTTATAAATATGGTGCTAAACACATTATGGAAAAACTAGCTTAAAAGCCCACGTGCACGGGCCACAGTGCCACCCAGCAGCCTCGGCTGGTGCCGGAGCCTCTCTGCTCTCTCTGCCCGTGCTGCAGTCATGCGCAGTACAGAGTGCACGAATGCACCACAGCTGCGCCCCACTCCGTATCAGTCGCGGCGCATTCATGCACTTTGTACTGCGCATGACTGCAGTGCAGGCAGGCTCTACTGCGCATGACGGCTTCTGACAAACATCCTAGCCAATTATTATATAGGATATTTTTTTTACAGCAGAATACATACTATAATTTTATGGATAAATGCTTCTGAAAAGAGACACTCGTGGCTCAGCTCATAACCTTCTCATTACCAGAGAAGGAAGAAGCCCACTGCTTTGCAATGCTTTCCACACAGATCTGGCATTGAGAGGCTGATTTATTGAGATTGGGGTGATTCCAGAGCAAACCAACTGCAAAACAGGGGATAAATATAAATTGCTGTTAATTTCAATGTATTTTTAATACTGTAAATGTTAGAAAAGTCACCAACTCATTGTTTCACACTGCTAAGAAGACATGTTTAGCATTCCAATGGTTAAAGCCAGCATTTAAATCAAAGTCAATTGTATTTGTCTGTTATGGTGCAGTTGGTTTGCCCCAGAATTGCTCCAGTTCCTCTTATTAATTCAGCCTCAAACGGTTCCTTATAAGGAAACTACTTTAGTTTGGGAAGTCATGTATTATCAGAAGTGACTGAACCACTCAGTCAGGGTCTAATCTGTGGATGCACATGATAATGCTTTTGACAGGAACCCATGTAATTGCCAATTATTCACTGAGCTTAACCACTGAGGTCAGTAACAATTTTCAGTAACAATTTCAGGATACACCTGAATCTTAATCTTTTGGACAGTAATAAATAGGAATTTGCCTTCGAGGCTCAATCTTCTGAGCATTTTTTGTGGTAGAAGCATAAAAAGATTATTTCTACTGTGGCCACCGGCAAACTATACACATGCAGAAAATAACACCAGCAAAACATGCCATTTTCGATGATAGAATGAGAGAAACATAGCGAGATAGCAAGGGAAAGAAACAGGGGCAATGATGTACCAAAAGCAATGGCTGGAAGCGATTCTGGGGAAAACCAACCGCGCCATATGGTGAAATAAAAAATCCCATTAATTAAAATGAGGCTTTTAACACTTTGATTTGTAGAGGTCTCCAATACACTGTTTCCCAATGCATTTGAGACATCTCAAGAATTTAAGGGGGCAGATACACTAAGGTGTGAGAAAGAGGTGATAAGTGGAGATGGCTTCTCCAGTTATATCAGTTATCCAATTCTTATGTTATTCTATGGAGTCTATGCACTAACATTTCTCCACCTTTCGTGCATAGGCTCTATAGAATAACATAAGAACTGGAGAAGTGATATCACTGGAGAAGTCACCTCCACTTTATCACCTCTTTATCACCACTTAGTGATCTCCCCCGTGAAATTCACCTCTTTATCATGCTTTAGTGCATAAGCCCCAAAGCCTTATAGATCCCATTTATCCCTTTGATTGCCAGTAGGGTGTCCATCACATTAGAAAGAAAGCATTGGGCACCTTCCTGACACTCAAAGGGTTAAATCAATGGGGATTGCAGGAGTTTGTTTTTCACCCTTTGGGTTCAGGTGGTTTGTCTCAGATTTGCAGCAGATCTTTTTTTACTATGGCCTGGATTCCATTGCTGATGATAACTTTATATCTGCTTTTATTTACAAATTCCCACATTGATTACATAGGAATCTGTGAGGTAAAAAACAGCGATAACCTTTAGCACCTGCAATAGGATCCAGCCCTAAATCAGTCTTATAGAGAAGGTATCAAAGAGATGGGAGACAGAGAGGTTCAAATGAATACAGGAAAAGGTGTAGAAATTCTGAGGTAAAATAAATGTCCAATGTTTATAAAACTAACTTCTTGAATGCTAGAAAGTGCTCCAAAATATTGCTTCACATTAAATGTTGACCCTTTAACAATCAGAACTATGTGCAGTGTATTGATTTCCAATGTGTTGCACAACAAAGGAAAATCAAAGTAATTGTGGTGCAAACAAACTGAACTGAAAGGGACAGGTCGATATTCACCATATTCCCATTTATTTAAATGAATCGTTTAACTTCTTGAATGCTAGTGAGAGGTCTCCAATGCTTTTAAACCAATGGAAGTTTCATATAGCTCCCATATGAAGTATCAGGCTTACTCCAGATTTGCTTCTCTTTCTTTTGTGGAAAAGTGAAACCAAAATGTGTGAGAGGATCTGAGGACAAACAAAATCAAATATTGTTTGTTCTTCAGCTAGTCACCACTCAGAGATATCACACTGTAGTTCTCTAGTGCCAAGACTAGGAGAAAATTCCAAGTACTTATTAGACTAATCCATCCCAAGCAGGCAGTAACATATGTTGGCTAGATTTTGAAAATCCTTGGATTGTCTCCCTAAGGGTGCAGGGTAATCCAGATATAGATCTTTTGCTTTCAGTGCAAAGAAAATGTGTCTGTCATTTAACACTGGATCACCCTTGTTGTTGGGATCGGTTTAATATGTATGTTGAAGTTTGTCTTCTATAATAAGACTACATAGCTAAAATGTAATGATTCTAGTTAGTGACAAGCCACAGAATAAACAACACTTGCTTTTGTTCTTCCTCATATCCTTTCACATACTTTGGCTTGATTTTGAAAACCCTTAGGGTTACTACTTAAGGGTGAAGAGTAAATCAGAGTTGGACGCCTTGCTCACAGTGCATAAGTGTTGGCCACTTGAGTACTAGCTGTGGGTCTGCCCCTTGGCACACAGAAGTTAGCAAGTGGCATATAAGGTATAATCTGAAGATGAAAACAGACCAGCTGTCACAGGGAGATGTAAACCGAAGCATATATGGCCGAATAGGGAGAACTGAGAGACGTAGTGAGGGGCAAGCCAAGGTCAGGACAGGCTGAGTTCATGCAAAAATGGAAGGATAGCCAAGGTCAGGGGCTGGCAGCTAAATAGAATGGTCAAGAGAGGCTATACCGTGGTCAAAGGCTGGCTGAGAGCGAGGAGGGTCAAAAGATACAAGCCAAGCGGTCAAAAACTGAAATCACCTCAACAGACACAAGTAGCAACAAAAGCTCAGTAACAGAGACTCGATGCCAGAGCGCCTGAGACCAGCTGACACGGTCTTATATGCTGGTGGTATCTGACATCAATCACCGTGACATCGGAGGTGCCTGAGACCCGGAATTCATAAATAAAAGGCCGCACATGTGCAGACAAGATGGACAGACACTTTTATGCTGGGGCACCAGAAATGGCTCTGTATGTTTTCTATAGTCTGTTAGACTCCGCTGTTGCCTGCAGCAGCGATATCACGGTGTATGCAAAGCACTTCTTGGCATAGTAAAGAAGACACAAACATAAGGTGTTTCTTATACAAAAGTCCATTGGTATAGGTCAATGAATGACACTGTACTAAGAAGGGGGAGGAAGTGTTCTCCTGTTGTAGTCACTGTTCAGCATCAGGAAATGATGAGGATGAAGTATAGTATCTGGTGGTTTAACAGGTGTGGTGGAAGGGTTGTGGACCTTCAACAAGGCATCAGCCTTCCCATTCATAGCTCCAGGTGTGTATGTTATATGCATCTGGAACTGAGAGAAAAAGAGAGCCCATCTAGCTTGTCGAGGACATAGTCTTCGGGCCTCACGGTATTCCAGATTGCGGTGATCCGTAAATATAGTGACAGGGTTCGGAGACCCCTCCAGTAGGTGACGCCACTCCTCCAGTGCTCTTTTTATGGCCAATAATTCCTTGTCCCCAATGTCATAATTTTGTTTGGCAGTGCTGAGTTTCTTGGAGAAGAAGGCAATGGGGTGGTCTTAGTCATCGTGTTCTGTCCGTTGAGAGAGTACTGCTCCAGTAGGGACATCTACTTCCAGGAAAAATGGTTTGGTACCATCAGGTTGTTGGAGGATAGGAGGCTGGGTGAAGGCTGTCTTGAGAGAGTCAAAGGCTATCTGTGCTTCTGAAGTTCATAGGAAACAGGTATAATTTCTGGTGAGAACGGTCAAAGGGGCTATGAGACCAGAAAAACCCAGTATAAATCTTCGGTAGATATTGGCAAAGCCAATGAACCGTTGTACTGCTTTCTTGTCTGCGGGAGCAGGCCAGTCCAGGATAGCAGTAATCTTCCGTGGATCCATGTTAATGCAGCCAGGGAATATAAGAAACCCTAGGAAGCTTATTTCTTTGGTCTCAAATATGCACTTTTCAAGTTTTGCATATAGTCCATGGTCACAAAGGAGGGTTACCACTGTCATTACACTGTTCCGATGTTCCTGAAGAGAGAAATAGTAGATAAGGATGTCATCCAGATATTTAATGACAAATACATCCAAGAGGTCTCTGTACACATCATTCACAAAATGTTGTAATGAGCTGGGATGTTACAAAGCCTGAAAGGAATCACTGTACCGGGTACGGAACGCTGTCTTCCACGCATCTCCCTTGAAAATGTGGACAAGATTGTATGCTCCTTGTAAATCAATCTTTGTAAATATGTGGGCTATGGACACCGGTTCCAGAAGATCAGGAATTAACGGAAGTGGATACCTGATTTTAATGGTAGTTTTATTTCATTCCCTGTAATCAACACAGGGTCGTAGCCCTCCATCCTTCTTGGGTACAAAGAATATCCCTGCTCCCACGGGAGATGTGGAAGGATGAATAAAACCCTGTTTAAGGGTTTCTGAGATGTACTTCTTCAGGTATAGGGACTCCAGCCCAGATAGTGAGTAGATATGCCCGTAGGGTATTGCAGCACCAGGTAGCAGCTCGATCGGCAATCGTAGGACCTGTGCGTGGGTAGGATAGAAGCACTCTTCTCTTTGAATACATCTGAGAAGCTATGGTATTTGGAAGGCAGAACCCCAATCTCTGAGGGAGAAAGCGTTGTAACAGTAGTGGTCGATAAACATTTATTCATGCAGTAAGAGGAACAGAAGGAAATCGTGGCAGAAGACCATCTGATAGAAGATCATGGGTACGGAGCCAGGGTAGCCCCAGGATAAGTGGGAACAGAATGGATGGCATGACATCAAACTGCAACTCTTCCACATGACCTATAGGGAACGGAAAGACAAGGGTAGGGTGTCTAATGCAATAGGGCCTGATTGGAGACTGTGTTGGATGGTCATCTGGATCTCGAGTGCTTGTAGTTTCTGCTGAACTAGGATACACAAGGCATGAATTAACTCCTGGTTCAAGAAGCAGCTGCTGGAATCCAGGTCAATCATGGCTGTTAATTCAGTCTGCTGATCACTCCAATGAAGAACAACAGAAACAGACACATAAGAGGATGCTGTTACAGGCATGAGAGGTAGAGCAGGACGCAAAGGACATCCACTATCTTGAGGAGAACGAGATCTGGAAGGGCAAGACCGTAACAGGTGGCCCGTCTCTCCGCAGTACAGGCAAAAATTCCATTGCCTGCAGTGATCCCTCTCAGTCGGTTGGCGGATATACATTCTGGGATTCCTGACCACCTGTGCAATGACTTCCTGCAGTTTGCCATGTGGTCAGGATCAAGGGAGTCATGTGACTTATTCAAGTAACATGATTGGACAATACTTAGTGGATTAGCTTCTACAGCCATTGTTTTAATTTAGAACCGACCATGCTGAGCTGAGAGAACAAAGGCCTTTTGCTGTCCAAGAGTCAGATAAAAGATGACTCTTGGACAGAGAAATATGCTTGCATGTGCATATTTTCACTGTAAACTAAGCTAAGTATCATTCATTCAGTTATTGTAACACTGTATTTCTCTGTGCTATAACTTTGTTGTAATAACCCTTTTAGATATATTGTTTTAACGCCAGATGTTATAGTAAAGTATATCACCAAATATTACAATAGTTTCCTGTGTAATCATTCCACATAATTAACTGATATATCGCAAATCAAGTAAATGTTAATGTTATGATTAATATCCTAATTAGAATACTAATATTTACATATTAATGTTCATAATTCAGGCCACAACCACAACACTGGCATGGAATCAAGCAGCATCCGAGGAGATTCCATCCTGCAGAATACACTAATCTGCTGGCAGGGAGAATTCACCATTATTATTAATTCTGCTAGTTGTCACATGTCCTTAGCAGAGAGGACAAGGGGCATAGTGACAATAACAGTACTTGTATTCTTGGGAGGATTATTGATTTAACATTGAGGACCTAAGCATCAAGGTGTTTGCTTTCTTTTGTGCCAGGTGTTTGATATTAGTGCAGATGTGTCCATTGTTCCCAGTCCTCCTATTTTCTACTCAGACTGAAAATATTGCAGTTGCTGATGAAAGTCACAGTTGCCTGCTGTTAAGGGAAAAACTATAATCCAATGGTTTTAGAGGAATCCATGATTTTAGAGGAATTGCAGGAGAAGAAACATTATTGGTCAACTCCTTTTCTCCACATATACCTGAAGTGGTCAGGGCTAGTTGTGGTGCTGCTACTGCCCTAGATGCATCACTAGAGCTAGTGGCAAGTGGAACTATGATCATCATCATCCATATCACTGCATCTGCCAATGACCAATGGCCACCATAACATGGCCTCCTGGTACTAGGCCAGTAGGGCATTTTTTGGTCTCAGGGCTTGGTCTTTATTTAAATCAGAGCCCTATAAAAACAGTTTTGGAGGCTTGTTTCTAACAAGCCTAAGCCCTACAAAATGTTTCCTCAGTGCTTGCACCTTTAATAAACCTGAGTCCAAACAAACCCTCATTGATTCCGCATCTAACAAACCTGAGTACAACAATTCATCCCTGATTCCTCAGGGTGGTGTCTCTAACTAACCTGAGTCCAACAAATCATCGCTGATTCCACAATGCTTGTGCCTCTAACAAACTTGAGTCCAGCAAATCATTGCTGATTCCTCAGGGATTGTTCCTCTAACAAACCTGAGTCCAACAAATCACTGATTCCTCAGAGCTGTGCCTAAAAAGTCTAACTCCTACAAATAAATTTTTTCTTAGGGCTTGTGCCTCTAACAACAAGTCTAAATCCTACAAATCAATGTTTCCTCAGGACTTGTGCCTAACAAGTGTAAGTCGTACAAATCAATTGTTCCTCAGGGCTTGGGCCTCTAACAAAAAATCTAAGTCCTACAAATCATCCTCTACAAAATACTCTATCCCATCACATACCAGTCTGCCACAGTCACACAGTCACAACTTATGTTGGGGGGGGTTCCTGTCTCTGCCACATTACATACCATTTTTATTATATTTTTTAAATTTATTTTTTTTATTAACTGTCCCCCTATACCAAGAAAAAAAAACCCATTCGACTGATTCTTTCACCAGACTCACCAGCACAGGGACCCTCAGACCCCTTTTAAACTAAACCTGTGGGAAATAAACTAACCTTTGCTATGTGTTGTGTCTAAATATAGTCTTCCCGTTGATTTCAATGCAATGAGCTAGGTGAAGAAAGCTGAAAAACTACACTTTTCGAGGTAAATGTCTTGCAAGGCCAGAAAATGCCATTTTTTGCCTATTTCTGTGTTAAGGCAAACAATTTTGCCCATCCCTACATTTGGGGTTAGCTCCTGGTCCCAAGCAAAGGTGTCTTGACTTTCATTTTGGAAATGAACCACCCTTTTGGGCAGAATTTGTCTAATATGTACATGGAAGTTTCACCTCTGCAATGGTAATAATAGCTTAAATGTGATGCTTCTGAGTGGTGACTAACTGTAGAACAAGCAATGCTTTCTTCTTCCATCCTTGGATCCTCTCACATACTTTAGCTTGATTTTGAAAACACTTAGAGAGCATATCTAAAAGTGAAGCGACATGGACCCCTTGCTCTCAGTGTCTAGGGAATTCAGGCACAAATGAGGCTGAAACATATATTGTGCGGACTTTCCTGTCTCTTTGAAAAAAAGACCTCTGTGTTAGCTGTAATTCATCTAATATGTACATGACAATTTCTCCTCTGTATTGGCATTATAGAGCTAAAATATGATGTTTCTGACAGTGACTAGTCTTAGAACAAGTAAAAAAAAAAATTCTCAGGGACACGGGCATACAGTACTTTGGCTTGCTTTGGATAAGGCCTTACATGTGCTGTTATGCAACAGATATCTGAGGCCTCAGATTTACTCCACTTTTCTTTTCAATATAACACATACACACTAACATTTGCAAACCCATAAACTATCTCTGGATCCTGCTGTTCCTGCTTTTGACATTCAGTTGTATTTTATATGTTCTACTCATTAAAGGGTTTTTAGGTTATCAATGAACCCACGTGTCAATCGTGCTTATTTATGTGATTTAATGTAATATTTCGGGGGTGTAATGACCCTTCTGCTGTAAAAGTGCAGTTTTAAGTCTGCTGCACAAAGTTTTCTGCTGGTGTCATGCTTTATGTTACTATGGACAACTAGTGAAAGTGTCCTGTGACGTCCCAGGGGAAAGTGCTTCTGGAAATGTTCTTGAAATGTTGGATAAGTATGCATTTGACACCTCTTGAATCTCCCATTGGCCCAAGCACTGGCATAGAGGAGGACAAGGTGAGAGAGAATGGGGGATGGGAAAGGGGAGGGTGTCCCATGTTAATAAATCCAATTAACTATTCATCCCTATGTGAAAAGGGTGACATAATTAAAGTGCAGAGGGGAAGGCACACCAGATCATATGCAGAGCTGGAGACAGGAAAATGCAAATATGATAAATCACGGGTGATTCATTTTGTTGTTGCTCATGTAAAAATATTTTATTTTCTAATCACATTTTGACTGTGTAGAGATGTGATTAGAGAGAACAGTATCTTCTAAAATTGACATTTTTTTCCTTCCTAGATTGCCTTTATTAACTATTTTAGTGCCAAAGTTAAAGTGGTATACAGTGCATTGACAATCATTGTACACCGTTTGGCACTCAGTGGGTTCATCTTTGTTGTCCCTTTGAATGCTAAAGCTCTTGAATTATAATGCCAAAGAGTCCGGGAATTGTAATCTAACAACAGCTATAGAGCCACAGGTTAAACTACCACCAGCGGTAAAGACGTCCTGCAATAATTAGGTAGGTGGCGACTAGCTTAATAATAGTTATATTACCTCTCACAATAACACGATTCTACAGAAATCCTTAATCTTCCGAGACTGGAGGCCAGGCGCCTGTGCTGTCAGTCACAGTCTTCCTTCATGAGCATTGCACTGTCCTGAGAGGCACCGGAAGGGACTGATGGCGCAGACGCGCAGACTTCACTAACCTGGCCATCAGTCTTGGAAGATTAAGGGTTTCTGTAGAATCTTGTAATTCTGAGAGGTGATATAACTATTATTAAGCTAGTCGTCACCTGCCTAATTATTGCAGGGAGACTTTACCTCTGGTGGTAGTTCTGCTTTAATATAATTTATGTATAGAAGTAACTCTTTGAGTCCCAAAGGGGTGCCTAACCCACTAGGCTCAGTGAAAAAAACTGAGTTAACCTTCTGCATGCCAGAGGAGCTTCCACTGCAGAATGTATTGGACAACTCTTCCTCACGCAAACATTTACTGCCCTGATTTTTTCAGCTAGGTAGACGAGGTACCTTTTTCATGGGCACACCTGCTTTAGGCCTTGATTTTAATGACGTCACCAATTTAGCTCTAACCCTGTTACATTTCCCATTAAACACAGGGCCTTGAAAGCCAGAGTCATTCTGAAGAAAACCAACTGTACTACAGGGGACAAATTGATAAAATTCCTCATGATTTAAATTGTGATTTAACACCTTGATTGCTAGAGAGGCCTCTAAAGGATTGCTTCACACTGGGTTGGAGACCTCTTCAGCATTAAAGGGGTTAAGTGATCCATTTAAGTAATGTGCATTTGTTCTCTGTCATACAGTTTCTCCAGAATTTAATCTTTTTTCATTTCTGAACATGAGGTCCACTGTAGGGATTGTATAAATGTTTCTAGAACGAGAGGAACTTTGGATGTGCTAATTGTGTGCAAGTATAGATCTATTCTAGGGTATTACCTGTCAGCACTGCATCCTCTGTTTACATCGCAAGTAACGCATTTCTGAATCTGCACTGACTGGCAATGCTTTCTTCCTCCATAAAGGATACAACTGAAAAGGAGCTCACCACAACTTTTGGCTTGTCTTAACTATTTTACATACAAATGGTAACACAAGAGGAGGGGATGCACAGGACTTGTAGTGATACACTTTTTGTGGAATGAGCAACCACTGACCTTTTAAATCAATTTAATCACATCTTTCATGTCTTGTTAGTGCACTCCCCTTGTGTGTACCATTTTGCATGTGAGTGCATCTGTTGGAGACACATACAGATTAATGTATGACTTTTGTAGTTGTTCAGCGAACTAATAGCCATGAAGTCAATGGGATTTTTCTGTCCCTGACTTAAATGAATGAAAAATTCCACACGGTATGATGGGATTGTTGTGTAGTCAGTTATAATCTTTACATGATATATGTAATCATATGGATTTTTTTAAGGAAAATGTCCATTCAGTGTATGCTTGGCTCTGTGACTTCCAGAAACCCGTGCAACATGGCTAGGGTGTAAGACAATGTATGAGTGGTTTTGTGATTACCAATGGACAGTGGAGCAATACTGGGATGTCAGGCAGTACATGTGTTTTTCTGTGATTACCAGAAGACAGCAGAGCAAGGCAAGGGTGTCAGAATATGTATTGTTCTGTAAATATCAGTGGGAAAGTGGAACAAAGTTGAGATTAGGTGGCAGGCAGTGTATGTGTTTTTCAGTGACTACCAGTAGACAATAGAGCAAGGGTGTGGTGTCACATCATTTGTGGTTCTGTGTCATCTGGAAGACAGTGGAACATAGCTGGAGTGCCAGACAGTGTGTGTCGGCTTCTGTGTATATCAGTGGGACAGTGGACAAGGCCGGGGTGTCAGACAGTTTTATTATTGTTCTTTCACTACCACTGGGACTGCCAGGACCAAAATAAGTGCATTATAGCGAACAAAGATTCAGTTTATTTAAATAGTGGTTTTAAATCCTTGGATGTCATAAAAGGTCTCCAAAGCATTACAGACTCTGTTGGGTTGTTTCAGAATCTTATGAAAGCTGTATCAATTTCTGCATTAATTATAATCTCTTTAATTGGGTGGCCTTCATTTCAGTCTTCATCTTGAGCAGCATGGTTTGGAGAATGTATGAAATTGCCAGTGGGTTTGCAATACAGTGTATGATTTCTGTAGTGAATACCGGCAGTCACACTCCACCACCATTGGACTTGGAATAGCATTGGAATGACAGCAAGCCTTGTACACCAGCTGCATAGTATGCACACTGAAATGGCATACACCCTTTAAGTACAAGAAGGGTGCTGTGCTTTGCTCTGAAATGCTTTGCAACCCCTGGTGCTCAATGGGTTAAGTATGTCTTTCTCACCCAATCATCACTGCTGCCAGCTGACTTCACACTCCCTAGTCACTTGCAGAGTCCTGATCTCACCCTTACCCTCTGGATTACAGGCATCTGACACTGCGGCAATGCACACCCTCCCCAATGAACATACACTTAGGCAACTGACAGACACCTGCTTCAGAGAAGTCATGTGGGTAAGTCAGCAGAAGCAATTCTCCAACATCCCCACTGATGCAGGAGGAACTACTGTTTTCATCTCACCCAGGGGAAATCAGTTCCATACCTAAGTCAGGAGACGAGCACACAGACACACTAGTATTTATTCATTTGCAGTGTGGTCCTTTTTATCAAGGATATACATGCCTGACTTGTGATTGCTGCAGCCTCTAGGAAATGTGAGCCACTCCTTGATCCTGGGCCACAGTATACCCCGGGTATACCCTGAGGTAAAATGTCACGGTCATCCAAGACACTATTAAAATGTGAGTATAGCTCTGTAAAAATACATTTTACACACTGTTGATTTGGGCACAATGAGCACCTTTCTCCCTCCTTTTGGGTGTCGATGAGCTGAGACAACTGTTCCTCTTGTTACTCTTTAAGTGCAAGTTCATGTGAATTGAGGTGCTAGACTGAGTAGAGACAGTTTTATCCTATCTCTGCAGCCATGCCAACAAGAGATAATTATTACATGTTTTTTAATAACTAGTTAAGGACCAAAGAGGAGCATAACACACTGAGAATCAATTCTTTGCACACCCATCTGGCCCTTAAAGTGTTAAAGATATATTGAAGATCCAGTAACATACGCTATTTTTTAGCTTGTTTAAGATTATTTTAGTCTTTTACTTCTATCACACATGGAAGCAAACAGCTATCTCCCTTCTGTCAGTATCTCCAGACATCCACATAATAAGATCTGCAGAATCCTTTCTCCCTTGTTTACTCTGAATAGCTGACAAGGATTATAACATTCCTTTACAGCTCTCTGGTCTACCCTGAATGGGAAGGGGGAGACAGGCTGAAAGGGAAGTGGGGTTGAGGGAAAAGAGTTCAGATAAAAGATAATAAGACCAAGAAAGGAAAAAGTGATTTAAAGCAGACTGCAGGTAGGAAACTGAGGTGGAGAAAGGAGAAAGAGATTGAGTGTGTGTGGGAAGGGAAACGAATATGAGGGGAGGGAAAATAAAGAAATCAGCTGTGAAGAGAAAGGAGATATATAGAGATTGTGGCAAGCACAGACTAAAGAAAAAAGACTGGCAAAAGAGAAAATGAGATTAGTGAAGATTAATGAATGATTGTGGAGGACAGAAAAAAACAAAAGAGATTGGGGGAGAAAAAGGAGAAAGTCATGGGCAAAAAGAAAGCTAGTCCAAGGGAGGAGGAAAAAGCTGGTGGGGGCAAACGAAGATAGAAAAGTCAGAAGATGTGAGTAAAAACACAGAGGATGTGTCACATCTACGTTGCTCCTGTCAGTGATGGGAGGATCAGAACTTATGCACAGCTGCAATACAGGCTGGGATAATATATTCAATCAGCCTTTGGTCTCTGCCTTCAGACTTTTCAGAACACAGACTGCACAGGTTTGGACTCAATAAACTGATAGAAAAATGAACTTCATATGCCAAAATGCACTCTGACTCGCAGCTGTGGCACTGCTTAAAGGAATAAAGGACACAACCTTGTGCTGCAGGAAGGTGAGGGGAATGCATTGAGGAGCATTGGAGGCAATACTATATTGCCCCAAATGAATGGATTATGTTCTCATTTCAGTGTCTGCTCGGCTTTTGTGAAGTCTACAACTATACCATTTGCTCAAACAGGAATGCACCTGGTACTCACTCAAGCTTCAAATGTATCTTAAGTTGTTGGTGAGATACATTAGTTGGTTAATGCACCAGCTGTAGTATATGTAGCAGGTTCTCATCCCAGAAAGGTCAATTCAGCCTTTCATCCTTCTGATGTAGCTAAAATGAGTACCCAGGACACACATGAAAACAAGAGACATTTGCAATGTATCCTTCCTGGCAAAATACTTTCATGAAAAATAAAATCAGTGTGCCATAGGCATACCTGGGAACTTTTTAAACAGGGCTACCCGGAGGGTAACCCTGTCAGTGCCCAGGGGGAGGAAAATGATGCGATTCGCATCATAAAATGGGCGGGGCTTAGTAGCGTGGGAGAGGGGGCGGGACAAAAAAAAACCCTACAAAATGTATCTAAGAGGGCGGGAAGTGGGAGGAACCGGGCGGGACGGAGCGCAAGTGGGCAGAGTTTCTATTTAAACTTTGCCCACCCGGTGATCCAAACATTGCCCCGGAGACCCGGTAATTCAGTCTGAAATCCGGAGTCTCCGGGGCAAAACCGGAGAGTTCCCAGGTATGGCCATAGGAGGTGGTTACAGGGTAATATTAGCAGCAAATAGAAGGTAGAAAAAAAAACCCAGATAACTCTGGTAAAATAGCATAATCCCATAGCAACACACCAGTACCAGCAAAGGTATGGTGTTTTATGAGAATATTAAAAGATAACATTTATAAAAAATTCTAGAAATCTTGGCACAAAAATAAAATAATGTCTGTTTAATTAAAGGGATAGTAATGTTTCAAAATAAAAGCAAATCCAGTTACTTTTCATACTATTTGGGACACGGAGACTGTTATTTCAAAAATTTCAGAGTTGTAGTTCAAGAGTAATTGAATGATAAAGTAGCCACCTCCCGCCCCTTTTACTGATGTAACACTGCTCACCTCAGAGTAGCAAGGAGGTGTCCTTGTAGATTGCAGAGAGGGACAATGTTCAATTAGCATAAGGGACAAACCTGAAAAACCTGTCAAGGGGGGCAGGGTTTTCATTGTTCTCACAGTAAGAAGATTGTCCCTTGCTATGAGCTGTCTGGTCTGTAGACCAGATTCTACATCTGAGGGGCTGTGGCTTACACTAGGTTAAAGGGGTGGGAGCGGGATACTTAATCATTGAATTATTCTTGAACAACAACTCTGACAGTATCGAAATAACATTCTCCATAACCCAAATACTATGAAGATTAATTGGAGCTGCTGTTTTTGTGAAACATTACTATCCCCTTAAATTGGCTTTTCTTGTTTGCCACTTCTCAACTACAGCATAAACAGAACTCACCAGGAGGCTCAAATTCTCATTAGTGCGTAGTTCCCATATCTTGGCCACACTGCCTCTAAAATGTAATTGGCACTTAAGTCACACAGAAAAAAAAAATAGAATATTCTGCCTGTGTGTAGTGTTAAAATCTTATTAGCCCAACCTTTATAGTTTGGTGGAAAATGTTCCACACCAAGGAATTAAAAGGAAAAAAGGGTGGTCCATGCTACAATACCCTCTTCCACCAAGAAAACTGCTCAGAAAATGATGAGTTCATTCCAGTTTTTATTATCCATTAAGTTAACCTTACGCATATAAGTCCTAATCAGGTCTCTTGAGTTACCTGACCATATGAGGGCTTTTATAATATGGGTTCAGAATGATAGGGTATCTATAGGAGGATTAGATATTGTCAAATATGCATAATTTCTCTTGATGCCCAGAAAGAAAAAAGTATGGAATAAAGTTGCTAAATTACAGCATAATGGCCACTGAATGCAATCACGTCTGCTGACCTTTTCACTTGCCTAGCTCAATCACGATCTGCCCCACAAGTACCTAGACAGCTGCAGTGTTTTAAACCAGAAACCCACCCATAACCACCCCATTGGCACTTGTTTAAAGCCAGCCATAATCAGCTCCACAGAAGGCATGTCTACCAAGCCCAACCTCCACAATAGTGATATAAGGTTGAAAAAAACATACATCCCCTTTAGTTCAGCCATTGCTATATCACCCCTATTGATCCAATCATCAGTTGATGGCTCAAGCCTCCAATCACCATTGGAGGATATGAAGGAGTGTTTGCTTATGTCAATTGATCTCTAGGAAGGCATCTGTCTGCTAAGCTGGGCTTCTGTAATCCTCGGAGGATGGCTAAGCTTATCATTACTATCGGAGGATGAGGAAGAATGTTTGTTTATGTCAACTGGTAGTTTAATGCTTATATATGCATAATACATGCTGCATTATAGTGATCACATGGACCATTTAATCCTCTCCAATAAGGTTCACCAGCAGATCGCAGTGTGTGAGCGATGCAACCCACATGCTACTACAGCGGCTTTCTGCTTCCTATTTCTTACTTGCACTACCCTTATTGTACTGAATTGATCGATGTGGCTTTTAAAAAAGGACCTGACCAGCGTAGTAAATCCATACATCCTATATATTAATTTGCCATGCTGCCAGCTCTCCTCTTTAAACATTTGCAGCACCAAAATAAATGGCAAGGACCTAGTGATAAAAAGAAGATCAATTTATAAAGATTTTGAATACATGATATCAGGGATTCAGTCCTGAGCCTGACTATGGTTTCTATATCCCTCTTGTCACTGGACAACTGAACTACAACCTTGAAGATGATGATGCTTTGCACAGACTTCACAGCCTTACAATTTCTACTCTCACTGTATAGCCAGATGCTTTTTCCATAAAGATAAATTAAGAGGTGTGGTCTGCCCCTATTGTAGAGCAATAGGCATCAGATCATTACATTAAGTAAGCATTGAAAATTTATAGTCATAAAATTGCAAACACTGGTTATCAGTTCTTTTCTCAACTGCAAAGATTTTTCAATATCTGTGATAGAAAACAAATGGTAACAAGATGCATGCAAGATGATTACATTTGGTAGCCTTTGCTAGTAAATTTTCCATAGAAACAAATTGCAGATAATTGTTCACCATGGAAGCCATTTCTTTCATTCTGCCTTGAAAATGTATCCTTCAAAGACTATTCTGCAGTTATTTACTCAAGAGTAATGCAAGTGATTGTGTTTTGGTAGCCTTTGCTAGTAATTGTTCCCTAGGGAACTGACTTTCTTGAACTGAAGACAACTGATCACCATGGTATCCATTTTTAAATCTTTTGATTAGATTATATAGCGGGAACATAAGGGGAAATAGGGAGATGAGATACACCGTAGAGGCAATATTTCTGTAATCAGTGTGTGAGTGTATGTGTGTGTGTTGTAGTTGAGGAAAATTAGGTCTATATTCTCTACATCCAACTAGCATGTATTCTGTGCAAGCAACCAAATGTATTTGGCCCAGATTGATTGAAGGTACAATTTGGACTGCAAACATTTGGTTGGATGTAGAGAATACACATTGTTTGAATGTGGATAATGGTTGGATGTAGAGAATACACACTTAATTTATTTCAAGTGCTGTTGCTCAGGCTAAACATATTTGCATTTCTCTTTTATCCATTGTGGAACCCAGGAACTATAGGGTTAAGTAGCTACAAAGATCTCTGGAGGAGGAACCATCATCCCAGCTCCTCCCAGCTCCACTTAATCAGACCCAGAAGGTCCAGATATTTAAGTATTCCCTGTCCCAATGTCAGTCTGCCTGATGGTCACAATGCAAGGTCTGTTTGCGATACATTGCTTATTTCATTAATGTTTTCTTTAAAAACATTAAAAATTAGTGAGCCTTGGCACCTTGGCTTTCAAGTCCATAGATTTATTATGCAACTTCAGCTACTTCTCTCAGGCTTCCCTTCACATACTAGGGACCCCATTATTGGAGTACCCTGCTGTACAGCAGCATGTGGTAGGCAACTGGTGAGTCAATGCTTTAATTCTATTTTTTGTGACACTGGATCCCAAGCTTTAGGTTAAAGAGTGGCAGTTTCTCCTTCCTTACTTCTTTCCTTCTTTCCACTCTGGCTCCTGGTTGCTACTACTGTAGCTGAATATATGATTTTCCTTTTATATTTCTGCCTTTTGCCTCCTTAGTCAGTTTATTTTGGGGGTTGTGTTTTATGTCAGAGTAAAAACAGGGATGTGGAGAAGCCCAAGACCACCAGAACTATCTTAGATACTTCTGTAATGGTAAACTGTCAAGCTAGTCTCCCTTAGGATCAGCTAGATCAACTGTGCACCTCTTGTACTGTGGCGCCTACTTAAAGGGATAGTAATACTTCGTTTTAACTTTATTTTATTTTGTAGGCATTAAAAAAACATGAAGAATGATATAAGTCTTATCTCTCAAACCTTTATGGTTTATGAGATATTTACAAGCAAAGTTCCCCTCCCCGCCCCTTTTACCTAGTGTAAGCCATCTCTTCTCAGATGTGAGTCTGGTTGTATGACAGTACAGATAACAGAAGGGGACAATTTTCTTTGTATGAAAACAATGAAAGCCCTTCCCCCCTTGACAAGTTTTTCAGCTTTTTCCTTTATCTTAATTGAAGATTGTCCCTCTCTGCAGTCTACCTGGGCATCTCCCTTCTGATCTGGTTGAACAGGGGGGGGATACTTTGTTTGTGAATATCTCTTAAACCATAAAGGTTTCAGAGATAAGACTTATATCATTCTTCATGTTTTTTTAGTGCCTACAAAACAAAATAAAGTTAAAATGAAGTATTACTATCCCTTTAAGCTGATCAAGGGTCCAATTCCTCTGATCAAGGTCATGGGAAGACTAAACAAAATTAAGAGCCACAAAGCACATGTATCACGGTGCCCGTGATTCTTTTGCGACATTCTGACTTCTGGGTTTGTGCCTTGCTGTCTTTTATTGGTGCTTGCTGGCTAGCCCCTCCCACGGCTAGCCTTTATATATGCCCTCCTGTCACCAAGCGGGTGCCCTTTCGTGGTGTTTCTGATACTCGTGATTCAGTGCTCCTGTTCCGTGTTGATCCAGTTTCTGGCTGACTACCGCTCCTGTGTACCGATCCAGGCTTGGCTGACTACTGCTCTCTGTGTACCGACCCAGGCTGTGGCTGACTACTGACCCAGGCTGTGGCTAACTACCACTCTCTGTGTACCGACCCAGGTTGTGGCTGACTTCCGCTCTCCGTGTACTGATCTAGGCACGACTGACTACGCTGTCCTGTTGCCCTCGTTATTACAGTCAGTGCGATCCGGTCACTAAGCGGTTACTGTAGCCTTCCGATTTCACTTAGCCTGGTACTGTCTGTTGCCTCCGTTTAGCACTTCCAGTCAGTGCTATCCAGTCACTAAGCGAGTACAGTTGCCTTCCTATATCGCTCAGCCTGTACTATTGGTTGCCTCCGTTAAGCACTTCCAGTCAGTGCTATCCAGTCACTAAGCGGTTAACTGTTGCCTTCCTATCTCGCTCAGCCTGTTGCTATTGGTTGCCTCCGTTAAGCACTTCCAGTCAGTGCTATCCAGTCACTAAGCAGTTAACTGTTGCCTTCCTATCTTGCTCAGCCTGTTGCTATTGATTGCCTCTGTTAAGCACTTCCAGTCAGTGCTATGCAATCACCAAGTGGTTAACTGTTGCTTTCCTATTGCGCTCAGCCTGTTGCTATCAGTGGCCTCCGTTAAGCACTTCATGTCAGTGCTATCCAGTCACTAAGCGGTTACGGTTGCCTTCTTATATCGCTCAGCCTGTAACTAACGGTTGCCTCCATTAAGCACTTCCAGTCAGTGCTATCCTGTCATTAGTGGTTACTGCTGCCTCCCTATATCACTCAGCCTGTGACTTCTGTGGTCTCTGTTTAGCTATTCCTGTCAGTGCTATCCGGACTCTAGCTAGTCTTTGTAGCACCAGATATTAGGCTACCTTACCCGGTATTCGGTACGGCCGGTAGAGCCTCCTCAGTTTCCAGTGGCACAAGATATTAAGCTGCCTTACACGGTATTCGGTAAGGCCGGTAGAGCCTCCTCAGTTTCCAGTGGCACCAGATATTAGGCTGCCTTACCCGGTATTCAGTAAGGCCGGTAGAGCCTCCTCAGTTCCTAGTTGTACCAGATATTAGGCTGCTTTACCCGGTATTCGGTAAGGCCGGTAGATCCTCCTCAGTTCCTAGTTGCACCAGATATTTGGCTGCCTTAGCCGGTATTCGGTAAGGCCGGTAAAGCCTCCTCAGTTCATTGTTGCAGATATTAGGCTGCCTTACCCGGTATTTGGTAAGGCCAGTAGAGCCTCACTATTGTAGTGTTATTTTGTATGCCCTGTCCTGTGTCAAACTTTATTACTGCTGCTTTGTAGAGTTTGGACCCGTGAGGGGCCTTATGCGCTTTATTCTGTCTAATAAAGCTTTCCTATTTTATCCTACCCAAATTGTCTGAGTGTTCAATAAAACCGTGACAACATGGTAATGATGTTATACATCGAATGGTTCTTCAGGAACTCAGTGCAGTGTTAGCAAGACCCCTCTTTTTACTCTTTAAAGATTATCTGACCACAGGCTCAGTGTCACAAGACTGGTGTAAAGCATGTGCCTTCATTTAAGAAAGGGATTAAAACAGAACCTAGGAATTACAGACCTGTGAGTTTGACCTCTGTAACGGGAAAACTGCTAGAAGGATTAATAAAGGATTATATTCAGGATTACACTGCAGAAAACAATATTATTAGCAGAACTCAACATAGTTTTATAAGGAAGAGATTGTGCCAAACTAATCTTTTGAGCTTCTATGAAGAAGTAAATAGCAGTAGGTGTAGTATATCTAGATTTTGCAAAGGCATTTGATATGGTGCCTCACAGGAGGCTGTGGGTACAAATTGAGGAATTTGGAGCTAGGGGATAACCTTTGCAATTGGATAGAAAACTGGTTGAAGAATAGGGAGCAGTGTGTTGTTGTAAATGGAAAATTCTGGAATACATTTAAAGTTCAGAGTGGAGTACCTCAGGGTTCAGTACTTGGTCCACTGCTTTTTAACATGTTTATAAATTACCTGGAAATAGATATAGGAAGGAAAATATCAATATTTGCAGATGATACTAAATTATGCAGGGTAATAAATTCAGAACAGGATATATGTTCTCTACAGAGGGATTTATATAAAATTGCATGATGCATTTGGGAAGAAAACATCCCAATGCTACTAATGAACTTAATGTAATTGTTTTGGGGGACTCATTGCTAGAGAAAAACCTGGGAATCCTTGTAAACTACAAATGTGGAAGCAGTGACCAGTGTCAAATAGCAGTAGCAAAAGCAAATAAAGTACTGTCTTGGATAAAAAGGGATATTGAAGCAAGAGTGGATAACATAATTTTGCTACTGTACAAATCATTGGTGAGACCACAGATATGCCATGCAGTTTTGGCCACCAATTCTAAAAAGGATATTCTAGAACTGGAGAGAGTACAACTAAGAGCAACAAAATTAATTAAGGGAATGAAAGACGATGAATGAGGAAAGTCTAGACAAATTTGGTTTATTTACTGTAGAGAAAAGATGACTAAGAAGAGATCCTACCACAGTGTACAAGTATATGAAAGGTCAATACAAGGATCTCTCTGGTGAACTTTTCAGTCCAAGGCATGATCAAATAACCAGGGGCCACCCCTTTAGATTAGAGGAACAGAGGTTTCAACTTCACCAGAGGAAGGGATTTTTTTACAATAAGCTCTGTTAAATTGTCAAATTTCTTGCCCAAGGATGTGGCAGTGGCAGATACAATAGATACAATAAAGAAAGATTAGATACATTTTTATCAAGAGGGAACATGTAGGGTTATACTGTGTATTAGTAGGAAAATCAGGAAGTTCAGCTAAAGACTAACTTATTGGCAGCAGGAAAACTTATCTAGTTCTCATTTTTCTGGATTATAAGTCAAAGATTGAACTTAATGGACTTGTGTCTTTTTTTCAACCTAATTTATTATATTACTATGTTACTATGTCCCCCCAGGAAGAGGACCCATTCTCTGAGAGTGATCCGTGACTTCCTGGGTAGGTCTTCTCACTTGCGGGGATGAAGACTCAGAAGATTCATCTCTCACCTTTGGGGATTCCCTTGAGGGGGACACAAAGAGCTCTGTAGAAGACTTGATTTGGTCAGTATTAGAGACCCTCCAGATCTCTGAAACCCCCTCTTAGATATCCTTTCTAGACATTTTTAAAAGGCGTAGACTGGATGCTATTAACTTCCCTTTTTATGACTATTTTGATCGGGTTATCTTTGAGGAATGGAAGTCACAAGAGATAAGGGTCTTTCTATCTAGGTGCTTTTCTTCCTTTACCCTTTTTTTCTCCAGCAGCATTGCAGCTGTGGGCTACTTTACCTGTACTTGATCCCCCTATATCTCACCTCTCCAAACACACAGCTCTACCATTAGTGTTTGAGAATCAGTTTGAAAAACATCTGGACTCTTTTCTTAAAATTGGCGGCAAAGGCCATTGCTATTTGGAGTGATCAATTATTGGAGGTGGTCTGCTGGAATCTTTTAGGGAGGATCTTTTTCATATGATCCCCAGGATCATCATAGCTAATGCTTACATCCATGAGGCAGTCTTAGATATGGTTAGATTTCTTGGAAAGATGTGCATCCCTAGGCTCTTACTCCATCTCCCTATTCAAGCCTGTTTTTGACAAACTTTGATATCCATGTATTCAGTTGCCCAGTAGAGACATAAAACCATGTTTTGTTTCATTAGTGTTCCCTATTACCCCTACACTGTATGACCAGGACCTTCTCACAATTGATATAATTCTGCAAGAAAAAGACAATACTAATTTTATATAGATATATATATAAAAGGTTTAGAAAAGTTTACTTTTTAATGCAAATTGGATTGTAGGTTATCCTGCCACCTCTTCAGGTAAATGCACCATCAAATGCTACATACGATGTTTAAGAATACAAATACTTTATATATAAAAAATACCCACAGTTTCAAGAAGGAACACCTACAGATATTGATAATAAATAGAACAATGCATTCTACAAAAAATCAAATTATACTGATCAGCTACATGTTTTCATTCCAGAGGTAAAATGTGATATAGTCAAGAATTGTACATATGCTTGAAGCATGGGAAAAGTATGTCATTTAAATTTTTTGTAAAAGTGAAATGAGTTCCAAATGCGTCATTGCCAAGCCAAACAAAGTAGATTTAATGATTGGAGGGTGAAAGTATTAAAAGACCATAAAAATGCTGTGGTATGGACTGGAGCATGAGAGGGAATGCAATGTGAGAATTAAACTTTATTGTTACTGGAATTTAGAAGGTGTAAAGACCACCTCACTGTGTTGGAACAAAAGATAAATCTCTCTGGATGCCTTTAAGTACAGTAGGGTAACATTCTTATTGGTCTGCAAGGGGAACCAAAATGTGTCTAGTTTCACATGTTTTACTCAACATATTATCTAGGTTTTATAGCTATGTACCTATATAATACTCTCATGTATATATTTATGTCTGAATCAGATAAAAAAATACTTTCCTACAGCAAGAAATCCTTAGTGATAGCATTTCTAATGGATTCATAGAGCAAATGAAAGCACACAGAACATACATTTTTTTATATAAATATGGGTCCCTTAGCTCATACTTAATACTTTCATGGCTTATTTATGCATTTCAGAAATGTACATTTACACATAAGTGCAAAAAGAGAGGAGGACAACAGGAGGCACTCCCAGTGCATTATCTTCAATCCAAAGCAGTAGAACAAATTTCTTTAATTAATATACTCACAAAAGATAGAGTCCAGAATAACATTTACGGTTGTGGTTTCAGGGAAATTGAATTGAAACTATGGACTCAGAAGTCCTAGTGGCTTAAATTCAAGGATCATGGACTGACCCCTGGATCATTGACGAAGCAGCATGCTTGATTAGAGGGCTTGCCATATTCCTTCAGTTATGATAAGGGGACTTGGGATGGGTTCCAGAGACAAATATGTCTGAGCTGACTAGGGAACTCTTGGTACATAAAGGCCCTTACATCGTTTCTGACCCTGGAATGAATACACTATAAATGGATGAGGATTGACGAGGAGGGAACCTGGTTCTACTGTTTCAAGATTGCAGTAACTGGCTCCACATCACAGATCCTCCTCGATAATTGTTCCCAATTTGATTCTGTCAAACTAATCAGATGTATTAGATAGAAGTAGCAGTAAACTTGAAATAAAAGACCTACCTTGAGGAATTATGCTCATGGCGAATGTAAGGTGGATTCAATCCTGGTGCAATATGTTTTATTAGAAAACTGCTGTGTTAGATTCTATATGTACAAATGTTTTTTCCTGGGGTAAACTAGCTTCACTGAGTTCAATTTGATACCCAGGAATTCTACAGATGTACCTGGTCCTGATGTCTTATCTCTTGCTAACGGGATGCCTAGATCTGAAAACAGTTAGTCCAGCTTGCTAAAGCTCATTGGAAACTGATCATAAGGTTCAATTAGAAAGAAATTGTCTAAATAATGAAAAGCAATAGGAAATCTACAGTGACTGATAAGCAGCCAGCATAACATATCAGGGAATCTGTCAAAAAGCTTATGACTGCTTTTGCAACTGTCAGAGATGCTCAACTAGGAACGAGCCTGCACTCGAATTGATGATGCTATATAGGATAAGTATCCTACAAGGGTGCAGTCTCTTTTAGCTCACTAGTGGCTTCCACAGAGAGGAAATATCCTAAAGCACATCATACTGAGCCTACCAAAAGGAATTCCAGCCATAAACTGCCAGGCAATTTCTCTCTGAACAAGAGAAGCAGCCAAGCCCAGACATACATTTCGGCCTTGTTGGACCTCGACGGTGAAGTGCAATGATCTCTCTAGGCACTATGAGCAAGAGGGCCACGTCTGGATTACCCTGTTACCCTTAGGGTGACAAATCCCAAAGTTAATTTGCATATGCAAAGAGCTAGTCATAGATGCTCAACTAGGAACAAGCTTGCCCTCAAATTGATGTGGCTCTATAGGATAAGTATCCTACCAAGGGTGCAATCTCTTTTAGCTCACTAGTGACTTTCACAGAGAGAAAATATCCTAAAGCATATCATACTGATCCCACCAAAAGGCAGCCCAGCCACAAAGTGCCAAGCAGTTCCTCTCTGAACAAGAAACTCAGCCAACCCCAAATGTGCATTTCAGCCTTGCTAATCCACATCAATGAGATGCATCTAATCTCTCTAAGCACTGTGAGCAAGGGGTCCACGTCTGGATTACCCTGTTACCCTTAGGGTGACAAATCCCAAGGGTAATTTGCATATGCAAAGAGCTAGTCAGAGATGCTAAACTAGGAACGAGCCTGCCTTCAAATTGATGAGGCTCTATAGGATAAGTATCATACCCACTGACTGGCAGTTCATGAGGCAAGGAGGCACTTACACCCAATAGCACTTACTCCTTCTGTGTGAAACCTACCTTCCTCGACTGTAAGCTCTCACAAGCAGGGCCGTCTGCTCTCCACAGTTGATTGTATTATTTAATACCTCTGTATGTCTATTCCTAATCGTAAAGAGCTGCGGAATTAGCTGGCTCTATATAAATAAATAATAATAACAATAATACCCAAGGTGCAATCTCTTTTAGTTCACTAGTGCCTTTCACAGAGAAGAAATATTCTAAAGCACATCATACTTATCCTACAAAGTGACATCCATTTCAGCTTTGTTGGGCCTAGTCAGTGAAGTGCAGCTGATCTCATAAGCACTGTGAGCAAGGAATCCACATCTGGATTACCCTGTTACCCTTAGGGTGACAAATCCCAAGGATAATTTGCATATGGAAAGAGCTAGTCAGAGATGCTGAATTAAGAACGAGCCTGCCCTCCAATTGATGAGGCTCTACAGGATAAGTATCCTACCCAGGGTGCAACCTCTTTTAGCTCTCTAGTGACTTTCACAGAGAGGGAATATCATAAAGCACATCATACTTATACTCCTAAAAGGAAATCCAGTCACAAAGTGCAGGCAAATACTTTCTGAACAAGAAAAGCAGCCAACCCCAGACATACATTTTATCCTTGTTCGGCCTCCTCAGTGATATGCAGCTGATCTCATAGGCACTGTAAGCAAGGGGTCCACATCTGGATTACCCTGTTACCCTTAGGGTGACAAAGCCCAAGGCTAATTTGCATATTCAAAGAGCTAGTCAGAGATGCTCAACTAGGAACAAGCCTACCCTCAAATTGATGAGACGGTATAGGATAAGTATCCTACCCTGGATGCAATCTCTTTTAGCTCACTAGTGACTTTCACAGAGAGGAAATATCCTAAAGCACATCATACTGAGCCAACCAAAAGGAATACCAGCTATAAATTGCCAGGCAATTTCTCTCTGAACAAGAGAAGCAGCCAAGCCCAGACATACATTTCAGCCTTGTTGGGCCTCACCAGTGAAGTACAATGATCTCTCTAGACACTATGAGCAAGAGGGCCACGTCTGGATTACCCTGTTACCCTTAGGGTGACAAATCCCAAGGGTAATTTGCATATGCAAAGAGCTAGTAATAGATGCTCAACTAGGAACAAGCTTGCCCTCAAATTGATGTGGCTCTATAGGATAAGTATCCTACCAAGGGTGCAATCTCTTTTACATCACTAGTGACTTTCACAGAGAGAAAATATCCTAAAGCACATCATACTGATCCCACCAAAAGGCAGCCAGGCCAAGAAGTGCTAGGCAATTTCTCTCTGAACAAGAGAAGCAGCCAACCCCAGACATACTTTTCGGCCTTGTTGGGCCTCATCAGTGAGTTGCAGCTGATCTCTTTAGGGAAGGGGTCAATGTCTGGATTACCCTGTTACCCTTAACTGAAGCTTAGTTGTATGCTGAATAAATATTGCTGACAAAACTTAATACTTTACAAATGCCATAATGATGGGTGAACCAGCAGGAGCTTAAACGTGCCAGCAATATCAGTCTTGGAAAGCAAACACTGATGGCATACCTGTTTGATGTGTTTGATCGCATTGTCTATGCTTGTGTATTCTAATGAGTGTCCTTCTGAAGGTATCATAGAATTGATGCTAGGTATCGGGGAGGAGTGGGGGGCCTGAACACTGAGATACAAAGGAAAATAAATAAAGGGGAAAGAATGTTGTAATCGAAAAATATAAAATTCTCTATACAATAAAACCTCAAACTAGGCTAAGGAACTAAAGGTCGGATCAACAGGATGGCTTATTCAGATGTCGTGAGGTGAGAACCTATATAACATAATGGAGGTTTTTTGGGAAAGCTAATTAGAATATATATTCTTTATTATCTATATGCCGTACCGAGATAAACAATAGCTGATCTGACGTTGGCCTAGACCAGTAATAGCGAGACTAGATCCACCTGTAATTAAGTGGATATAGTTAGAGGCAAACAGAACATAGCACAATAAAACTCAAAGAAAGTAATAAATACTTGATCTTACAGAAGAGCTTGAGACACACTCTTTACAGCACAGGACTGGTTCCTTGTAACACCAGCAAAATAAGGAACAACTTGAGGCTTCTATAGCACTATCAGTATCTTCAACATATTGCTATGTACCTGTTTTATTTCATTCTAGTTTAAATGAATATATATTGTGCTCAAAGCCAATTGTCTGACATGATTTATTCTTAATATGATGCTATATACTCTTATAACCACTACTGCCCTACACCATACCAGCCAATGTACCTTGGTGTATACAACAATATCTGCTTGACTACATGTGTAGGATTAAGCCAGTCTATGAACATTTAACAATTATTAAACTGCCATTCTGACAAGGCTCACCCGTTCTGTGATATAATTGCCCTAATCATATACCTGATGTGTGAATAATGAATAGGAAGTAGCTGATGTCAAAAGGGGAGGGGATCGAGGGAGGACGAGCTGAATGCTCTCGTACCTGAGCACCAATGCCATGATGAGTGGAGACAGTCTCTGGCACTACCGAAAGTGATGAGCCACTACTTCGTTTTCCAGAGAAGAATACTTCTGAGCTCATCAGGGAGCTCTTGGTACATAAAGGCCCTTCTGCGCCCCCATAGATCCAGGCATAGCCTTAAACTTATGTGATTTCTGGAAATATAGCTGAAGGGATCTTTATACTGCCCCCACCACAGTTAAACTGGTCCTCACCAGCAACGGTAATCTTACGTCAGGAAGAGTATATAGAAGAAAACAAACAAGAGCAGATCAACGGCTTCTTCAAAGAAACACAATGCAAAAACAAAGCAATTTTTTTTTTATTTGTTTTTGCATTGTGCAATTGCCATTTTCTTTGAAGAGGCAGTTTATCCGAGAAACGTTTTTATGGCATATTAATCAATCATTTGCACATTTCATTATTTTTTTATAGTATTTTACAATTCAAATTACATTTTTTTTTCAAAGATTTATTGAAAATTGAAAACATATACAAGACAAGGAATGATACAGAACAAGTTGATGAGACAATATCAGCAGAATGAGAGCCATGTTAGAAATAGCATGCAACTTGTAGATTTCGAGTACATACAAGTCAACTGGACAGTAACAAAGTTGGAATAGTAAGACAAAATATTAAAAAAGTAAAAGATACGCTTGCCAACAGAGTAAGATGGCTAAGTCCGTCATTTGACGGAAGAGATTATGTATGAAAGAGATAGTGTCAGACAAAGTATGGAAATCACTGTCAGACAATATGCGGAAGCAAATTGCCATAGAATAATAAGATTTGGAGCAGCATCCTATCCTTTCCAGTATTCATCGGTCAACCTGATCAGGAACAAGTTTATTTTCCCTATGAGAGTAATTTGTTGTTAGGTGGTATATGCCCCTATCAACCATCAGATTTGTAAGCATTCTAATTTTTATTTGGTATCTGGTTTGTGGTCAGTTATCAGTCACTATTGGAAGCCCTCTTGTTTGTTTTCTTCTATGTACATTTAAAGGGATAGTAATACTTGCAAATTAATAATCCCCATATTGTAGCTTTGTTAAAAAGAAACTTATTGCCCCCAGTGTCATCTCTCAAACCCTTATGTATGCTTGGTTTTAGTGAAAGATCTCTTTTTTATACACGTGATCTCGGCAATGTTGCAGAGCCGCCTGATGCAAGTAATACCGGAAATCCCTGCAGTCAGCGTTCAGTCAGGGAAGGAGGAGGGAGGGGGGAACCTTGAGTGCTATCATCTCTCAAACCATAAGGGTTTGAGAGGTGACACTGGGGGCATATTGTAGCTTTGTTAAAAAGAAACTTATTGCCCCCAGTGTCATCTCACAAACCCTTATGTATGCTTGGTTTGGAAGCACACGTAGAAGACCGTTTTAGTGAAAGATCTCTTTTTTATAAACGTGATCTCGGCAATGTTGCAGAGCCGCCTGATGCAAGTAATACCGGATATCCCTGCAGTCAGCGTTCAGTCAGGGAAGGGGGAGGGAGGGGGGAACCTTGAGTCCTATCATCTCTCAAACCATAAAGGTTTGAGAGATGACACTGGGGGCAATAAGTTTCTTTTTAACAAAGCTACAATATGGGGATTAGTAATTTGCAAGTATTACTATCCCTTTAAGTGTATTATATAGAAACAGTACCCTCGATGGTGGAGAGAATTTTGTCATTTTATTGTCACCAAAACTTTGTTGATGGTGTACACTCTGAATTACTGTTGCAGGAATGTGGTTATATCTGTCAAGCAAACAATTTCAAGTGTGTGTCTGATAATGATCAGAGTTTGAACACCCATTATACTTCACTGATGAAATCACTATTAGTGTTGAGCGAGCATGCTCGGCCGAAGCTCGGTTCGGCTCGAGCATCGCTCTGCTCGGCACATGGCGGTACTCGTACGAGTACCGCATGTGCTCGCCCGCCATGTTCGGGTCTCCTCCCCGCACGTTTCGAGGCTGCTGCGCAGCCAATAAACGTGCAGGGAGGCTCTGACATCAGTGTAATGCCAGCAGCCATGTTGGCTGCTGGCATTACACTGATTGGCTGGCCAGAACCCGTGATCGGGTGCTGTATAGCACCTGACCAGCGAGTTCGGCTCAGTCTTAGACAGGGAGAGATGAGGATAGGAAGGGAAAGTCAGTGTAGGGAGAAGAAAAGCAAATTTGTAAAAAAAAAGACCCAAAAGTCCTTTTTAGGACTACTGTGTGTGGGGGCAGCAGTTTATTTTGTGTGGGGGAAAAAAAAAACAAACAAAAAAAAAACTTCATATATTCTGTTTAGTGTGCAAAGTTGCAGATTAGAGCACATTCTGTTTAGTGTGCAAAGTTGCAGATTAGAGCACATTCTGTTCAGTGTGCAAAGTTGCAGATTAGCAGCACATTCTTTTTAGTGTGCAAAGTTGCAGATTAGAGCACATTCTGTTTAGTGTGCAAAGTTGCAGATTAGAGCACATTCTGTTTAGTGTGCAAAGTTGCAGATTAGAGCACATTCTGTTAAGTCTTCAAACTGTAAAATATCAAAGTCACATATTCCATTCACTGTGCGTCGCCGCAGTTAAGAAGCAAATTCTGTGTACTGTGCACAGTTTCAGAATAGGAAAAAATACTGTTAAGTCTTCAAACTGTAAAATATCAAAGTCACATATTCCATTCACTGTGCGTCGCCGCAGTTAAGAAGCAAATTCTGTGTACTGTGCACAGTTTCAGAATAGGAAAAAATTCTGTTAAGTCTTCAAACTGTAAAATATCAAAGTCACATATTCCATTCACTGTGCGTCGCCGCAGTTTAGCAGCACATTCTGTTGACTGTGCACAGTTTCAGAATAGGAAAAAATTCTGTTAAGTCTTCAAACTGTAAAATATCAAAGTCACATATTCCATTCACTGTGCGTCGCCGCAGTTTAGCAGCACATTCTGTTGACTGTGCACAGTTTCAGAATAGGAAAAAATTCTGTTAAGTCTTCAAACTGTAAAATATCAAAGTCACATATTCCATTCACTGTGCGTCGCCGCAGTTAAGAAGCAAATTCTGTGTACTGTGCACAGTTTCAGAATAGGAAAAAATACTGTTAAGTCTTCAAACTGTAAAATATCAAAGTCACATATTCCATTCACTGTGCGTCGCCGCAGTTAAGAAGCAAATTCTGTGTACTGTGCACAGTTTCAGAATAGGAAAAAATACTGTTAAGTCTTCAAACTGTAAAATATCAAAGTCACATATTCCATTCACTGTGCGTTGCCGCAGTTAAGAAGCAAATTCTGTGTACTGTGCACAGTTTCAGAATAGGAAAAAATACTGTTAAGTCTTCAAACTGTAAAATATCAAAGTCACATATTCCATTCACTGTGCGTCGCCGCAGTTTAGCAGCACATTCTGTTGACTGTGCACAGTTTCAGAATAGGAAAAAATTCTGTTAAGTCTTCAAACTGTAAAATATCAAAGTCACATATTCCATTCACTGTGCGTCGCCGCAGTTTAGCAGCACATTCTGTTGACTGTGCACAGTTTCAGAATAGGAAAAAATTCTGTTAAGTCTTCAAACTGTAAAATATCAAAGTCACATATTCCATTCACTGTGCGTCGCCGCAGTTTAGCAGCACATTCTGTTGACTGTGCACAGTTTCAGAATAGGAAAAAATTCTGTTAAGTCTTCAAACTGTAAAATATCAAAGTCACATATTCCATTCACTGTGCGTCGCCGCAGTTTAGCAGCACATTCTGTTGACTGTGCACAGTTTCAGAATAGGAAAACATTCTGTTAAGTCTTCAAACTGTAAAATATCAAAGTCACATAATCCATTCACTGTGCGTCGCCGCAGTTTAGCAGCACATTCTGTTGACTGTGCACAGTTTCAGAATAGGAAAAAATTCTGTTAAGTCTTCAAACTGTAAAATATCAAAGTCACATATTCCATTCACTGTGCGTCGCCGCAGTTTAGCAGCACATTCTGTTGACTGTGCACAGTTTCAGAATAGGAAAAAATTCTGTTAAGTCTTCAAACTGTAAAATATCAAAGTCACATATTCCATTCACTGTGCGTCGCCGCAGTTAAGAAGCAAATTCTGTGTACTGTGCACAGTTTCAGAATAGGAAAAAATACTGTTAAGTCTTCAAACTGTAAAATATCAAAGTCACATATTCCATTCACTGTGCGTCGCCGCAGTTAAGAAGCAAATTCTGTGTACTGTGCACAGTTTCAGAATAGGAAAAAATACTGTTAAGTCTTCAAACTGTAAAATATCAAAGTCACATATTCCATTCACTGTGCGTCGCCGCAGTTTAGCAGCACATTCTGTTGACTGTGCACAGTTTCAGAATAGGAAAAAATTCTGTTAAGTCTTCAAACTGTAAAATATCAAAGTCACATATTCCATTCACTGTGTGTCGCCGCAGTTTAGCAGCACATTCTGTTGACTGTGCACAGTTTCAGAATAGGAAAAAATTCTGTTAAGTCTTCAAACTGTAAAATATCAAAGTCACATATTCCATTCACTGTGCGTCGCCACAGTTTAGCAGCACATTCTGTTGACTGTGCACAGTTTCAGAATAGGAAAAAATTCTGTTAAGTCTTCAAACTGTAAAATATCAAAGTCACATATTCCATTCACTGTGCGTCGCCGCAGTTAAGAAGCAAATTCTGTGTACTGTGCAAAGTTGCAGATTTGCAGCACATATTCCGTGTAATATGAAGAAGGCAGGTAAAAAGGGACGGGGAAGTGGACGTGATCCTGATAGTTCAGGGCGCGGGTCAGGACGCGTAGAAACTGCGCCTGGTGCCAGAGCACAAGACAGAAAGACATCCACCATACCTAGCTTCATGTCTCATTTTACAGGGCGTCGCAGGACATCACTCTCGAGGTCCGACCACTGCGAACAGGTGGTCGGTTGGATGTCAGCTGATACTGCTTCCAGTCGGTTAAGCACCACCCTGTCTTCCACCAAGTCCACTCTCAGTAGCCAAGAGTCTGGTCAACATAATCCTCACTCTGATCATCCTTCCTCCCACCATAGAGGGTCTGGTCAAAGAAGTGATCCCACACTGGGATATAGTGAGGAGCTCGTCTCATCACCAATCCTTCATTTGACCCTCTCTCCAAGCACGCTTGCAGAGGAACATGACATCTTGTGCCCTGATTCACAACCTCTAGAGGGTACCCAATCACAAGAAGATGACAGAGGTGAACGGCATTTAAGGTCAAAGGAAGTGGATGATGATGATGATGAGACACAGTTGCCATTAAATCAACCACTATTACTGTCTCAAGACCTTGATGAGGAGGATGATATACAGTTGTCAATGACTGAGTATGTGGTGGGATCAAGACATGAGGAGGATGATCAGAGTGAGGAAGTGGAGGAGGACTTGGTGGACGATGAGGTGACTGACCCCACCTGGGAAGGTGTAGAGCCGAGCGATGACAGCAGTCCTGAGGGTGAGCCATCTGCAGCACCGCACCAGGCTGGAAGAGGCAGTGGTGTGGCTACAGAAAGAAGGCGGACCGCACCAAACCGGCCCGCAAATGTTCCACGGAGCACCCCCTTGCGTAAATCTCCCTTGCCAAGGGGTAGGTGTTCCGCGGTATGGCGTTTTTTTTCAGGGAAGTGCGGACGACAAAAGAATTGTAGTTTGCAACCTGTGCCACACCAGAATGAGCCGAGGCATGAACACTAGAAACCTCACCACCACCAGCATGATCCGACACATGGCATCCAAGCACCGTAATAAGTGGGAGGAACGCCTGGATCGCCCATCTGTGTCTGCAGGCCACACCACTGCCTCCTCTTCCCCTGTTTTCGGTGCCGGCCAATCGCCTGTCGAAGGCGCAGGCCCGCATACCTCCCGCCCTGCACCTGTACCATCTGAAGCACCATCAGCGACCACATCCACTTCCCTGTCCCAGCACAGCGTCCAAATGTCGTTACCCCAGGCATTTGAGCGCAAGCGAAAATACCCAGCCACCCACCCACAGGCCATAGCACTAACCTCACACCGTTCCAAATTACTGGCCATCGAAATGCTGCCATTTAGGCTTGTGGAGACTGAGTCCTTCCGCAGCCTGATGGCAGCAGCTGTCCCTCGGTACGCGGTCCCCAGCCGCCACTACTTTTCCCGGTGTGCCATCCCCGCATTACACCACCATGTGTCCCGTAACATCACCCGTGCCCTGACCAACGCAGTTACTGGGAAGGTCCACTTAACGACTGACACATGGACAAGTGCTTGTGGCCAGGGACGCTACATTTCCCTGACGGCACACTGGGTGAATGTCGTGGAGGCTGGGAGCGACTCGGACCCTGGGATGGCACAGGTGCTACCCACGCCGAGGATTGCGGGCCCTACCTCCATCAGGGTTTCCGCCAGCACCTACGTTATTGGCTCCTCCTCCTCCGTTTCCACCTCCGAATTCTCTGCGCGCAGCGCCACTCACCCATCAGCCGGTAGCTGGAAGCAGTGTAGCACTGCAGTGGGGAAGCGTCAACAGGCCGTGCTGAAGCTGATCTGCCTTGGGGACAAACAGCACACGGCCTCAGAGCTGTTGCAGGGGATTAGTCACCAGACCGAGCAGTGGCTCTCGCCACTCAACCTGCAACCAGGCATGGTTGTGTGTGATAATGGGCGTAACTTGGTGGCGGCTTTGGAGCTCGGCAAGCTCACACACGTACCATGCCTAGCGCATGTATTTAATTTAGTGGTTCAGCGATTTCTAAAAACCTACCCCAATTTGCATGATCTCTTGACCAAGGTGCGCCGTGTGTGTGCACATTTCCGTAAGTCATCTACAGCTTCAGCCGGCCTGTTGAAGCTGCAGCAGCGCTTACAATTGCCAGCTCACCGGCTGCTGTGTGACGTGAGCACGCGCTGGAACTCCACCTTCCACATGTTGGCCCGGCTTTGTGAGCAGCAGAGGGCAGTAGTGGAGTACCAGCTGTTACACGGTCGTCGCCTCTCCGTTCAACTTCCTCTAATCAGAAGTGAGGAGTGGGAATGGATGTCAGACCTCTGTGAGGTTTTACGCAATTTTGAGGAATCGACACAGATGGTGAGCGGCGATAACGCTATTATCAGTGTAACCATCCCACTTCTGTGTCTACTGAAACGCTCGCTGCTCACAATTAAAACTGACGCTTTGCATGTGGAAGAGGTGGAAATGCGGGAGGAAGAGCTTACACAAGGTGATAGCCAGAGCACCCTCACTTCGTCTTCTCAGCGACAATTGGAGGAGGCGGAGGAGGAGGAGGAGGAGGAGGAAGACACGGTTGCCTCCGCTACAGAGGGTAGCCATGGAACTTTAGTTCCATCTCTTCAGCGTGGGTGGGCAGAAGAGGAGGAAGAGGATGAGGAGATTGAGAGTCATCCTCCTGGTGAGGACAGCGAAATCTTGCCTGTTGGTACTCTGGCACACATGGCTGACTTTATGTTAGGCTGCCTTTCCCGTGACCCACGCGTTACACGCATTTTAGACAACACGGATTACTGGGTGTTCACCCTTCTGGACCCCCGCTACAAAGAGAATTTCTCATCTCTCATTCCTCCGGTGGAGAGGACAAGCAAAATGGTGCAATACCAGAAGGTTCTTGTTGAAAAATTGCTCCAAAATTTTCCATCTGACAACGCTGGCGGCAGAGTACGTGCTACCTTGGCCAAACGAGAAGGGGAGAAAAGGGGAGCACACAGCAGTTCCGACAAAGGCAGGGCAACACTCTCCAAGGCGTGGGACACCTTCATGACACCCCGCCAGCACCCTCACCCTGATGCGCAGCCTAGTGTCACAAGGAGGGAAAAGTTTTGGAAGATGGTGAAGGAGTACGTAGCAGACCGTGTCAGCGTCCTCAATGATCCCTCTGTGCCTTACAACTACTGGGTGTCCAAGCTGGACACGTGGTATGAACTGGCACGCTACGCCTTGGAGGTGCTGGCCTGCCCTGCCGCCAGCGTTCTGTCTGAGCGGGTATTTAGTGCTGCTGGTGGCATCATAACAGATAAGCGTATCCGCCTTTCCACCGACAATGCTGATAGGTTGACACTTATAAAAATGAACAAGGCCTGGATTTCCCCTGACTTCTCCACTCCACTGGAGGAAAGCCCCGGGGGAACATAAACTCACTTTATATATGTTATTTACAATGATGGGAATACTCTGTATTCCCATTCACCCCTTCCACCCAAAAAATGGGTATATGGTTGACTCTCTTCCATATACCCTGGGATATAATTTTTATATAGGGCCAGCTCACCAGCGGGCCCTGTGATATAATTTTTATATAGGGCCAGCTCACCAGCGGGCGCAGTTTGACAATTTTTGTATAGGTCAGCTCACCAGTGGGCCTTCTCATATAATGTTTTATTGGGTGAGCTCTCTAGCGGGCCCTCTCATATAATGTTTTATAGCATCAGCTCACTAGCGGGCCTTCGCATATAATGTTTAGGATGGTCAGCTCCGCAGCAGACCCTCACCCATAATGTTTTGGATGGTCGGCTCAGCGCACGTTTCCCTCTTAATCATGGCCCCAGTTCAGAAAAATCGAGGAAATTTTTGGGAGAATTTGCCTTTGCGCACGTTTCCCTCTTAATCATGGCCTCAGTTCAGAAAAATCGAGGAAATTTTTGGGAGAATTTGTCTTTGCGCACGTTTCCCTCTTAATCATGGCCTCAGTTCAGAAAAATCAAGGAAATTTTTGGGAGAATTTGACTCTGCGCACGTTTCCCTCTTAATCATGGCCTCAGTTCAGAAAAATCGAGGAAATTTTTGGGAGAATTTGCAGATGATATACAAGTAAATATACAGCAAATACTGTTTGGTAACAATTTTTCGCCTAAAGTCGTTTTTATCTTCCTTTTTGTGTGTTTTACGGTCAGTCTGTAAAAATGGCGTACTACGGGCGAAAGATCGTTCCCAGCAGCGATGTTGGAGTCCAAGATGCATCCAGACATCCTCCCTATGCTGTCCCTGAACCATTTCTGTGGTGTTTCCATAATTTTCTGCCCTTTTCCTATGGACCAGGCACCCTCCCCTCATCAGAGCAGGGGGTGCCTGGTGTAATGCTCGAGTCCTCCCATTGACTTCAATGGGGCTCGGGTGCTCGGCCGAGCACTCGAGCCTCCGGGGGTGCTCGGTCAGAGCACCCGAACACCCGAGCATTGGGGTGCTCGCTCATCACTAATCACTATTATTCATATTTAGTTTGGAATTTACTTTTTCTGTTTACACAGCTATAAACATTTTGTCATATGTTCTTACATTTTCACATTTTTTATTTTCTTACAGCATTAGGTTCAAGTCACATTTTGCTTACGGAAACAAGTAGGAATTAAAATTGGTTGTTGGTTTTCTATCCCTTGAATGCTAAATAGGTCATCAACACACTGTGAATCAATATGTTGGGGAACTTTCTAGCATTCGAGAGATTAAAATCCCAAATTTAAATTAAATGGAATTCTCTTTTTCCCAGTGGCACAGTTTTGTGGACTCAGAAGTTCTATGGTTCTTCTTAGTAAAGCAGCTGAATTATTTTCTACCTTTTCTTGTGTCTAGAATACATTTACAATTTGCAATTGGTTTCCGCTCTTTATATCTCTGTTTCCTCATTTGCACAAATATCTATTTCCTTATAAGTGTAAGCAGATTTAATGAGAACTAACACTATGGTCAGAAAATCCTAATGATCCCTGTGAATTGTACCCTTGTGTCTTTGTTCAAGACATAACATCTCCAATGTGTTCTGGATGTAATATACATGGAGGTGGGCATGAGAGTTGCTAGTCAGCAGGATCAAGGATACAAAAATTCTACTCACTGCACATAAAAACTTCCGCTACTGCATGTTTAGTGTTGGAAAGTAGTTTTATTGAGGTTGATGTGCTAACAAGAATTGGAACATTTCTATGGAAAACCAACCACCAATTTTAATTCCTACTGTCCTACTGACAACAAGGTGTTTCAAGAGGATTGGCCCTGGTAGCTGAGATGCTTCATGGGTTTGTGTAGGTGAGGAAAAAAAACACATTAAGATTGGGTTGAAGTTCATCAAAACCAAAGTCGCTTTATTACAAAAAAGGCAGAAATGTGACACTGGAGAAGAATATAGCTCTACCCGTAACACAGCCTTAGGCTAAATAATTTACCCTGGCATGGACGCCACTCTTATAGTTCTTCTGGAGCTCAGGGTCAGCTGGGGCACACAAGTTCCTCTGATGGGCTCAAAATGGCTGAGTTACCAATCCGGAGTTTCTGTAACAACCAAGGTATTTTAATTTACCAATCCAGTGGGAAAATTAATGGAAAATATGTTAAAGGAAATAATTATTAAATATCTTGCAAGATCCCAAACTGCATGGGTTTACAGCAGGGAGATCTTGCCAAACTAACTTCATAGATATTTTTGACTGGGTAACTAAAGTAATAGACCAAGGAGGAGCAGTAGATTTAGTTTATCTAGATTTCAGTAAAGCATTTGCACTGTCCCTCATAGCAGACTCATTAATAAATTGCAGTGCTTGGGTCTGGATGTAAAAATAGTTAAATGGATAAGGCAATGGCTGAGTGACAGGAGACAGAGGGTGGTAGTCAATTGAGAATATTCGGGCAAAAGGAGTGTTACTAGTGGGGTACCTCAGGGATCTGTACTGGGGCCCATTCTTTTTAATATTTGTATTAGTGATATTGCAAAAGGTCTTCAAGGTAAGGTATGCCTTTTTGCAGATGATACAAAGATCTGCAACAGGATAGACATTCCAGGTGGAAAAAGCCAAATGACAAATGATTTAGGTAAATTAGAAAAATGGACAAGAGTGTGGCAACTGCAGTTTAATGTTGATAGATGTAAAATAATGCACTTGGGATGTAAAAATCAAAAAGAAAAACATAGTATTAAGGATACTGTGTTGTCAAAGACAACAGAGGAACGGGATTTGGGAGTAATTATTTCTAATCACTCAAAGGTAGGCAGGCAATGTAACAAAATGGTAAGGAATACAAGCAAGGTGCTGGGTTGTATAGCTAGGGGCATAAGTAGCAAAAAAAGGGAAGTGGTTATGCCACTCTACAGATCTCTGGTTAGACCTCAGGTAGAGTATGGTGTACAGTACTGGAGACCCCATCTCCATAAGGATATAGATACTCAGAGAAGGGCTACTAAAATGGTGCCTGGTTTACAGGAAAATAAATATCAGGATAGACTAAAGGATCTGAACATGTATAGCTTGGAGGAGAGAAGAGAGAGAGAGAGGGTATATGATAGAAACATTCAAATACATGAAGGCATTCAACAAAGTGCAGGAGGAAAGTACAGTTCAAAGGAGTACAAATGTTAGGATAAGAGGCCATAGTTTAAAACTAGATGAACACAGTTTTTACTTCACTGAGAGGGTAGTAGATAAGTTGAATAGCCTGCCAGCAGAAGTGGTAGATGTTAATTAAGTGACAGAATTTAAGCATGCATGGGATACGCATAAGGATGTCCTGAACATAAGACAAGACCAAGGACCAAATAAGGTTTGAGGCTTTTACAGTAGGAAAACGGGCAGACTAGATGGGCCAAATGGTTCTTATCTGCTGTCAGATTCTATGTTTCTGTGCTTCTAAGATACCTGTAATCTCAGCATCTACCTACTTAAATCAGTGAGTATTTGGGAAATGTATATATGTCCCCATTGATGCAGTTGGTTTGCTCTAGTATTAATCAAGTTTTTATTTGAATTTAGGACCCTTTTTAAGTCTTTATTATTTTATACTGCTCTACTCTAATAAAGCTTCAAGTTATTTATGTTGCTACTTAATTATACAAGTAGGACGAAGTGCACATAAACAGCTGCGAAGTAGTCACTGGCTTTTTAGGACAATTTCCATCTGGATCGGAAAACACAGAAGGGAGTTTAAAACAATATCAACTATATGAGTGTCATACTCAACAAATCTTTCACTCCCTGAAAACTGATCTACCATCTTATTATCTCTCATTTTACAGATCACGGATGACAGACTTACTGCTTGCACACTCATTATCCAATATGTTATTTTTAGATGTATTAACAGCCTAGTGTTGATGAACAATTCATTAACTGACATGTTTCCACTTTGTGTTAAGTTGAATGGTGTCTGATTGCTTTCTGTTTTCCTGTGCACAGGTGTCCCTTTTCAAGCTTCTTTGAGCATATATACCAGAATTACACTGGAGCTCTTAACTCAGAGAAAGTAAGCATCTGGCAATGTCTGCATTACAAAATGTGGAATTTTAATTATCTTGATTTTCTTTCTTTGCTGTCTTTTGAGACTATAATTTTACAAGTTCTAGCATATGGGCGGTTTTTGAAGTTTAAAAAAAAAATGTACTAGCATGTTAATAGATATTAAGATTTTCAACAAGTGGATTATATTTGACATCTGCCAACCCTAAGTATGTTCACCATTTTATGCTACAGTGAAATCATGTGATATATGTTGCCACAGTAAACTGGAAATATAGACATTTAACACTTTAAAGATGTGATAATGTGTGTTTTTGTGCAACACATTGCTTTATAGTGCACTGCACAGCCCTTTGAACCTAAAAGGGTTAACGATAAAAAGAGTATGTTTGGAGACATAAGTACATTTTAGGAGGTTTCATTTTAGTAAGTAATAATCCCTTTAGAAGTTTTTTCAGGTGTATAATTGTAACGTAGTAGTACTTCATTGTGAAATAGGACCTGTGGCATAATTACAGGGTTAACAGGCAGTGTAGTTGACCTGGACAAGCTTCCTATTGATTACAAATCCAATGTACTTTCTATAAATGACCCAGCAACTGGCTGACCACGATATTGCTCCAGACTGTCCTCCACAATTCTAAATCTTAGGTCAAAGGATAACAGATTATGTAAATGTACATTTTTATTCTGTTCACTCATTATGCCTTAGTTAATTGATACAAATAAACTATTAACATGTCTATTTTTGACAGCATTGTTACTTTACAGCATTTTTTCACACCTGCCTAAAACTTTTGCAAAGTACTGTATATTTTTTTTTTACACGAGAAGAGTCATCAGTCATCAAATACCCTTTCAAATTTGAGGTGTTCTATACAGAGAGTACTTAAAATGATGGAGAAATTGCAGATCTGAAAGATTATCAACAACAAGCTAGACATCTAATATATAAATGTTTTGACAGGGGCTATTCCTTTAATTTATTGAAGAAAGGCTAACAGGATCATGCAGAGATTGTGCTTGGAAAATGTACAAATATACAGGCATAAGATAAGTGATATTTGTAGCAACTTTTGGAACACATTAGCCCTCTGTGCTTGAAGTTCTCAGGAAAAATTGGCATTTGTTAAATCAAAATGCTATTTTGAAAGATACTATAGAAGAATGCCCTGCTCTTGTGGCCAGACATGCACTTAATGTACGTGATAAGGAGGAGTAATTTTGATGGATCAATCTGAGAGGGTACTTGGCTTATTAAAAGCTAAATTAAATTAATTTATAGATGTGGTACATGTGATATCTGAAGGTTTTGTATCACGCCAAGGTATTTAGAAATATTGGTGGATCCAAGCAGTACAAAATAAATACATTTATAAATTGTAGGTATGAAGGTAGTTGTGTATCAAATAATATGCCGAAATAATTGAATATAGGTAGAAAAGACTATTAGGGAATTTAGGAGAAGAAACCTTGAGCATAAATGTGACATAGAAATAGATAACAATGATCGTCCAATAGCTAGACATTTCCATGAAAGTCTTGGTGGTTCTCTAAATGGACTAAAAGCTATAGGCATTACCCATGTTAAAAAGAATACAAGAGGTGGAGATATTATTGTGTTTTATTGCAAAAAAAAATCCAAATGGATTAATACTCTTGGATAGGGATGGGCAAAATTTTTCATGTCAAAAACAAAACAGCAAAACATGACACTTCCTGCTGAGTGGAAATATCTTGCAAAAAGTGCTTAATTTTAAATCTTCCCACATAGCTCATTGCTAGAAGTGGGTGAAAGGTTCTGTTGTGTTCCTGCAAAAACAAGTGGTTGTCCACTTTTTCACAGGAAAATTCGCTTTAAATAAATTGATTAAAATCGTTGCCATTTTTGCCCATTGCCATTGCTATTTTTGCAGTGGCTAGAAAGTTTTTACCCCTTTAATCACATTTTTGTAGACATTTCTCTATAAAAAGGTGCCGTTTTCCAGGAAAATAAACACAATACAAGCAGCTACAGAGAGAGAGAGAGAGAAAGAGACAGAGAGGGAAAGAGTGGTGCTGTGAGTCAATAGCACAACTGAGACTCAAAGTGACTATGAGCAAGTTTAATAATAATAATAATAATAATAATAATATTAATAATAATAATAATAATAATAATAAAAGGAGGAACTGGAAGGACCGTTATGCATCCAGTGAGTCTGAGGAGGAGGAAGGGTCCACTACCAACATGAAAGGGTCTGAATGCCCTGGGTCCCCAGACCCAGTGATGGCCAATCACCCTACATCACCCCTAGGGATCTTGGGTGCAGAGGCACTCGTCATATCTAACATTGTGGATGTTAACCTGTGTTGCTGCTGGCTGGGTACTCAAAACAAGTGTGTGTGGCTGAGTGGGACTTGGACTTTGAAGAGGTGATGATGCTGATGATGACTGATAGGGTGACTGTGTGCTTTTTGACATCTGTGCTTGTCCAGGGTCAGACTTTCCAATGGCTTTCTCAAACACTTTAAAGACAGGCACAGTGCTCCTTAAAAGTGGTGGATGATTCAGCCTTTGACTTTCTGCTAACCTTATAGCTCTGATATCATCCTCACTCTCAACTTATCTGTATCCGAACAAGAGTAGGATGCTGGAGGGATATATTCTAAATCTGCATCATCATCATCAGTCATCATTAGGTCATCCTCTGCAGCATCAGCATCGCCTGACAGTTCTTGCCCACTACTACCCTTATATTCCTCTAAGCTTTTAGAGGTCTCAAACAATTTCTTTTTACTTTTGTAACAAAGTTCCCTACTACTTTGAGGATGGATGTTTTGGTGCTTGTTTGTCTCACTATCTGATGCAGCAGGAGGCTCAGCTGCTACACCTTCCTCTATTATGCTACTGCCAACATCATCAGTACTTGGCTTTCAACTTGCTGTCATCTTCAGTGTTCTTCTTATATATCTCTTTATTTCTGCTGGCACTGGTGGTGCTGGAGCTAGTTTTGCTGGGACCTTGACAAACTACATCCTCCCTTGGAGTAGAGTGATAATCCTCATTGATTGCACATGCTGCATCAACCATTGAAGCAGTCAGCTTTTCAACTACTACTTTACTCTCACGTCCCTGCACTGCTCCAACCCTCCCCCTTCCCCTTGTGACTTTACTGGACATTACTCAACTACACTGTGTTTTTTTACTGTACGGTATACAACACAACTGATGGAGCTGTATGATGCCTTGTCTAAGCCCAGCCAGCTGTCTGTCACTGTCACCTAATATATTTTGTCATTTATTTATTTATTTATTTATTTAAAGTTGTCACCCTGTTGTCTTATCACAGTCTGTCCCCGAAAAATATAACTAAAAACAAAATCAATAACTTCTTTCCCCAGACTTCCCCACCCAGCACAGGGATAATTACAGTAAGATTAGCAAGCAAATCGGTCCCTAGCTGCCTGTGTCTTGCCAGTCAGTCACATGGAAGTATTTGGGGTCAACCTCCTTCCTCCCTTCTTCTCCCCAGAGTGCCCAACTGGTTCTCCTAACAGAACAAATGTCCTACCTAAATGATTCCCTAAACTAAACTTCAATTCCCCTCTCTGTTTTCTCTAGCTCAAGAAAAGTACTGCTCTCTCCTCTCACGAACACAAAATAGCATGCTGTGAGAGCCAGACAGCCTTTTATATGGCTGTAGAAAATTTTCGAGTGGTGGAGAAATATTTTTCTTCCCATTGATTTCAATTAGCGAAAAAGGCAAGAAAAAGCAGAAAAACAGCACTTTCCATGGGAAATTACTCGCCAAGCGGGAATTGCCATTATTCGCCGATTTTAATTTGAGGTGAAAATTTTCACCCATCCCTACTAAACATGCAGCTAATTCCATAATTTCACTAGTATTGGGGGTGATATTCATTCCCTCCAGATCTCTCCTCCAGTCTTCATTTGTCATTTCCAAGAACAATCTAATGCTTGCACCACAATCAATAACACCCTATGGGTATCATCACCACCACTTCCAGTCTCTCCCCCCTTTATTGATGAGTCACACTAATAAATATCAATGTAGCTGCTTCAGGCTCAAGCGGTTGCACTGTGCTGGTGGGGCACATAGTCTCAGCAGACACCTCCTCGCACAGTGTAGCTGTATCAAGCTGAGGCAGCTGCACTGTACCCAGACTGGTGCAGCTGTGGGAGGGACTCAGCATGGGACATGGTGAGGGACTCAGAGTGTGAGTGGGGGACCAAGTGTTTGGGATGGCAATGCATTTCCCAGCTGTGTTTCTATAAAATATAACCCAACGTCCCTGCTGGGGGGGGTTCTGCCCCTGGTGGCACACAACTGACCTAGGTGGGCTCTGTGGATGTCTCTGGGCTGGAACTACTGCTTCTACTGCTGTTGCTTGTAGTGGAATAATTCTCCTCCACAATAGCAGCAGCAACATTACAATTTCTCTTACTGGCCACTGTGTCTTGCACATTAATTTTTCGATCACTTTCTTTCTATGAATTCCCCTGTATAGTCTATGAAACCCTGAGCACAGTTTAGCATTGTGCTAAGTTCAGGCTTTTTATTCTATGACTATGGGAAATCCCACCTCATGTCAAAACATAGATGAAAAATGTTGGGTTCCTTGCAAGAATGTTTTAATCATTAGCAGAAAAGCAAAAAAAATTACTCTTCTAGGGGAGAAATTTCATATAGGAAAAGTGAAAATTATTCTTGTTGATTTGGTCTGCAAAAATATATGTATATACTTTGGGTGGGAATAGAGATAAATTATATTATGATGTGAGTCTTAATGGATTACGAAATTGACAGCAATAGGCTATTCAGGGATTAATAATTTTTTAATGTTTTTGTACTGAAGAGAAGAAAAAAAAGAGAGAGAGAGAGAGAGAGAGAGAGGGAGAGAGATGGGGAAGAAATGTTGTTGGACTGTAACTCCTATCATCTTCAATTGGCATCCAGCTTGGGATGGTGGGAAATGTAATCCAACAACAACAACTGCTAAGCAACTGATGCCCATGTTTTAAAACTCATCAGCCACTTATCATGTGATTAATCTGATACTCCATATTTCTATGTAACCTTCTATAAAGGATCTGTCCATATATTGTACAGATTCCAGTGTACTGCTTTTCTCTAAGTACAGAGCAGAACCAGGCCATGTGTTCCCTTACTGCATTATGCTGCCTTATGAGCTGATTACTGCTGGAATTAGCTCAGTGTGCAGCTGGAGGAGCAACACATCCTTTTATCTCTCTATGATTAACTAAAATTGTTGTGACTTAACCCTTTGAAGGCCAGTGGGGTGTTAAGTAAGAGCATGGAGGATCAGACTAATCACACAAAAAGAACTGGTGAGTTAAAAAACAAAAAGGTTTGGGTAATTTGTGGCTCTCCAGCTGCTGCTGTAAAATAATTCCCATCATTTCCAGCTTGATGCCAGCTGGCAGAGGATGATGGGACTTGCAGTATAATGACAGCTGGAGGGCCACAGATTGCTCATTGTGTTTCCTCTTCCACTGTGGGGAAGGTTCTTTGCTAGTGATGAGCGAGCATGCTCGGCCGAAGCTCGGTTCGGCTCGAGCATCGCTCTGCTCGGCACATGGCGGTACTCGTACGAGTACCGCATGTGCTCGCCCGCCATGTTCGGGTCTCCTCCCCGCACGTTTCGCGGCTGCTGCGCAGCCAATAAACGTGCGGGGAGGCTCTGACATCAGTGTAATGCCAGCAGCCATGTTGGCTGCTGGCATTACACTGATTGGCTGGCCAGAACCCGTGATCGGGTGCTGTATAGCACCTGACCAGCGAGTTCGGCTCAGTCTTAGCCAGGGAGAGATGAGGATAGGAAGGGAAAGTCAGTGTAGGGAGAAGAAAAGCGAGTTTGAAAAAAAAAAAAAGACCCAAAAGTCCTTTTTAGGACTACTGTGTGTGGGGGCAGCAGATATATTTTGTTTTGGGGGGCAGAGTTTAAAAAAAAAACGTCACATATTCCGTTCACTGTGCCTAGCCGCAGATTAGCAGCACATTCTGTTTAGTGTGCAAAGTTTCAGATTAGCAGCACATTCTGTTTAGTGTGCAAAGTTGGAGATTAGCAGCACATTCTTTTTAGTGTGCAAAGTTGCAGATTAGCAGCACATTCTGTTCAGTGTGCAAAGTTGCAGATTAGCAGCACATTCTTTTTAGTGTGCAAAGTTTAAAAATTAAAAGTCACTTATTCCGTTCACTGATCCTAGCCGCAGATAAGCAGCATATTCTGTTTAGTGTGCAAAGTTGCAGATTATCAGCACATTCAGTTTAGTGTGTAAAGTGTAAAAATTAAAAGTCACTTATTCCGTTCACTGATCCTAGCCGCAGATAAGCAGCATATTCTGTTTAGTGTGCAAAGTTGCAGATTATCAGCACATTCAGTTTAGTGTGTAAAGTGTAAAAATTAAAAGTCACTTATTACGTTCACTGATCCTAGCCGCAGATAAGCAGCACATTCTGTTTAGTGTGCAAAGTTGCAGATTAGCAGAACATTCTGTTTAGTGTGCAAAGTGTAAAAACTAAAAGTCACATATTCCATTCACTGTGCCTAGCCGCAGATAAGCAGCATATTCTGTTTAGTGTGCAAAGTTGCAGATTATCAGCACATTCAGTTTAGTGTGTAAAGTGTAAAAATTAAGTCACTTATTCCGTTCACTGATCCTAGCCGCAGATAAGCAGCATATTCTGTTTAGTGTGCAAAGTTGCAGATTATCAGCACATTCAGTTTAGTGTGTAAAGTGTAAAAATTAAAAGTCACTTATTCCGTTCACTGATCCTAGCCGCAGATAAGCAGCATATTCTGTTTAGTGTGCAAAGTTGCAGATTATCAGCACATTCAGTTTAGTGTGTAAAGTGTAAAAATTAAAAGTCACTTATTACGTTCACTGATCCTAGCCGCAGATAAGCAGCACATTCTGTTTAGTGTGCAAAGTTGCAGATTAGCAGAACATTCTGTTTAGTGTGCAAAGTGTAAAAACTAAAAGTCACATATTCCATTCACTGTGCCTAGCCGCAGATAAGCAGCATATTCTGTTTAGTGTGCAAAGTTGCAGATTATCAGCACATTCAGTTTAGTGTGTAAAGTGTAAAAATTAAAAGTCACTTATTCCGTTCACTGATCCTAGCCGCAGATAAGCAGCATATTCTGTTTAGTGTGCAAAGTTGCAGATTATCAGCACATTCAGTTTAGTGTGTAAAGTGTAAAAATTAAAAGTCACTTATTCCGTTCACTGATCCTAGCCGCAGATAAGCAGCATATTCTGTTTAGTGTGCAAAGTTGCAGATTATCAGCACATTCAGTTTAGTGTGTAAAGTGTAAAAATTAAAAGTCACTTATTACGTTCACTGATCCTAGCCGCAGATAAGCAGCATATTCTGTTTAGTGTGCAAAGTTGCAGATTATCAGCACATTCAGTTTAGTGTGTAAAGTGTAAAAATTAAAAGTCACTTATTCCGTTCACTGATCCTAGCCGCAGATAAGCAGCATATTCTGTTTAGTGTGCAAAGTTGCAGATTAGCAGAACATTCTGTTTAGTGTGCAAAGTGTAAAAACTAAAAGTCACATATTCCATTCACTGTGCCTAGCCGCAGATAAGCAGCATATTCTGTTTAGTGTGCAAAGTTGCAGATTATCAGCACATTCAGTTTAGTGTGCAAAGTGTAAAAACTAAAAGTCACATATTCCATTCACTGTGCCTAGCCGCAGATAAGCAGCATATTCTGTTTAGTGTGCAAAGTTGCAGATTTGCAGCACATATTCCGTGTACTATGAAGAAGGCGGGTAAAAAGGGACGGGGAAGTGGACGTGATCCTGATAGTTCAGGGCGCGGGTCAGGACGCGTAGAAACTGTGCCTGGTGCCAGAGCACAAGAAAGAAAGACATCCACCATACCTAGCTTCATGTCTCAGTTTACAGGGCGTCGCAGGACATCACTCTCGAGGTCAGACCACTGCGAACAGGTGGTCGGTTGGATTTCAGCTGATACTGCTTCCAGTCGGTTAAGCACCACCCTGTCTTCCACCAAGTCCACTCTCAGTAGCCAAGAGTCTGGTCAACATAATCCTCACCCTGATCATCCTTCCTCCCACCATAGAGGGTCTGGTCAAAGAAGTGATCCCACACTGGGATATAGTGAGGAGCTCGTCTCATCACCAATCCTTAATTTGAACCTCTCTCCAAGCACGCTTGCAGAGGAACATGAAATCTTGTGCCCTGATTCACAACCTCTAGAGGGTACCCAATCACAAGAAGATGACAGAGGGGAACGGCATTTAAGGTCAAAGGAAGTGGATGATGATGATGATGAGACACAGTTGCCATCAAATCAACCACTTTTACTGTCTCAAGACCTTGATGAGGAGGATGATATACAGTTGTCAATGACTGAGTATGTGGTGGGATCAAGACATGAGGAGGATGATCAGAGTGAGGAAGTGGAGGAGGACTTGATGGACGATGAGGTGACTGACCCCACCTGGGAAGGTGGAGAGCCGAGCGATGACAGCAGTCCTGAGGGTGAGCCATCTGCAGCACCGCAACAGGCTGGAAGAGGCAGTGGTGTGGCTACAGAAAGAAGGCGGACCGCACCAAACCGGCCCGCAAATGTTCCACGGAGCACCCCCTTGCGTAAATCTCCCTTGCCAAGGGGTAGGTGTTCCGCGGTATGGCGTTTTTTTAAGGAAAGTGTGGACGATAAAAGAATTGTAGTTTGCAACCTGTGCCACACCAGAATGAGCCGAGGCATGAACACTAGAAACCTCACCACCACCAGCATGATCCGACACATGGCATCCAAGCACCGTAATAAGTGGGAGGAACGCCCGGATCGCCAATCTGTGTCTGCAGGCCACACCACTGCCTCCTCTTCCCCTGTTTTCGGTGCCGTCCAATCGCCTGTCGAAGGCGCAGGCCCGCACACCTCCCGCCCTGCACCTGTACCATCTGAAGCACCATCAGCGACCACATCCACTTCCCTGTCCCAGCGCAGCATCCAAATGTCGTTACCCCAGGTATTTGAGCGCAAGCGAAAATACCCAGCCACCCACCCACAGGCCATAGCACTAACCTCACACCTTTCCAAATTACTGGCCATCGAAATGCTGCCATTTAGGCTTGTGGAGACTGAGTCCTTCCGCAGCCTGATGGCAGCAGCTGTCCCTCGGTACGCAGTCCCCAGCCGCCACTACTTTTCCCGGTGTGCCGTCCCCGCCTTACACCACCATGTGTCCCGTAAAATCACCCGTGCCCTGACCAACGCAGTTACTGGGAAGGTCCACTTAACGACTGACACATGGACAAGTGCTTGTGGCCAGGGACGCTACATTTCCCTGACGGCACACTGGGTGAATGTCGTGGAGGCTGGGAGCGACTCGGACCCTGGGATGGCACAGGTGCTACCCACGCCGAGGATTGAGGGCCCTACCTCCATCAGGGTTTCCGCCAGCACCTACGTTATTGGCTCCTCCTCCTCCGTTTCCACCTCCGAATTCTCTGCGCGCAGCGCCACTCACCCATCAGCCGGTAGCTGGAAGCAGTGTAGCACTGCAGTGGGGAAGCGTCAACAGGCCGTGCTGAAGCTGATCTGCCTTGGGGACAAACAGCACACGGCCTCAGAGCTGTTGCAGGGGATTAGTCACCAGACCGAGCAATGGCTCTCGCCACTCAACCTGCAACCAGGCATGGTTGTGTGTGATAATGGGCGTAACTTGGTGGCGGCTTTGGAGCTCGGCAAGCTCACACACGTACCATGCCTAGCGCATGTATTTAATTTAGTGGTTCAGCGATTTCTAAAAACCTACCCCAATGTGCATGATCTCTTGACCAAGGTACGCCGCGTGTGTGCACATTTCCGTAAGTCATCAACAGCTTCAGCTGGCCTTTTGAAGCTGAAGCAGCGCTTACAATTGCCAGCTCACCGGCTGCTGTGTGACGTGAGCACGCGCTGGAACTCCACCTTCCACATGTTGGCCCGGCTTTGTGAGCAGCAGAGGGCAGTAGTGGAGTACCAGCTGTTACACGGTCGTCGCCTCTCCGTTCAACTTCCTGTAATCAGAAGTGAGGAGTGGGAATGGATGTCAGACCTCTGTGAGGTTTTACGCAATTTTGAGGAATCGACACAGATGGTGAGCGGCGATAACGCTATTATCAGTGTAACCATCCCACTTCTGTGTCTACTGAAACGCTCGCTGCTCACAATTAAAACCGACGCTTTGCATGTGGAAGAGGTGGAAATGCGGGAGGAAGAGCTTACACAAGGTGATAGCCAGAGCACCCTCACTTCGTCTTCTCAGCGACAATTGGAGGAGGCAGAGGAGGAGGAGGAGGAGGAGGAAGACACGGTTGCCTCCGCTACAGAGGGTAGCCATGGAACTTTAGTTCCATCTCTTCAGCGTGCGTGGGCAGAAGAGGAGGAAGAGGATGAGGAGATTGAGAGTCATCCTCCTGGTGAGGACAGCGAAATCTTGCCTGTTGGTACTCTGGCACACATGGCTGACTTTATGTTAGGCTGCCTTTCCCGTGACCCACGCGTTATACGCATTTTAGACAACACGGATTACTGGGTGTTCACCCTTCTGGACCCCCGCTACAAAGAGAATTTCTCATCTCTCATTCCTCCGGTGGAGAGGACAAGCAAAATGGTGCAATACCAGAAGGTTCTTGTCGAAAAATTGCTCCAAAATTTTCCATCTGACAACGCTGGCGGCAGAGTACGTGCTACCTTGGCCAACCGAGAAGGGGAGAAAAGGGGAGCACACAGCAGTTCCGACAAAGGCAGGGCAACACTCTCCAAGGCGTGGGACACCTTCATGACACCCCGCCAGCACCCTCACCCTGATGCGCAGCCTAGTGTCACAAGGAGGGAAAAGTTTTGGAAGATGGTGAAGGAGTACGTAGCAGACCGTGTCAGCGTCCTCAATGATCCCTCTGTGCCTTACAACTACTGGGTGTCCAAGCTGGACACGTGGTATGAACTGGCACTCTACGCCTTGGAGGTGCTGGCCTGCCCTGCCGCCAGCGTTCTGTCTGAACGGGTATTTAGTGCTGCTGGTGGCATCATAACAGATAAGCGTATCCGCCTTTCCACCGAAAATGCTGATAGGTTGACACTTATAAAAATGAACAAGGCCTGGATTTCCCCTGACTTCTCCACTCCACTGGAGGAAAGCCCCGGGTGAACATAAAGTCACTTTATATATGTTATTTACAATGATGGGAATACTCTGTATTCCCATTCACCCCTTCCACCCAAAAAAATGGGTATATGGTTGACTCTCTTCCATATACCCTGGGATATAATTTTTATATAGGGCCAGCTCACCAGCGGGCCCTGTGATATAATTTTTATATAGGGCCAGCTCACCAGCGGGCGCTGTTTGACAATTTTTGTATAGGTCAGCTCACTAGCGGGCCTTCTCATATAATGTTTTATTGGGTCAGCTCTCTAGCGGGCCCTCTCATATAATGTTTTATAGCGTCAGCTCACTAGCGGGCCTTCGCATATAATGTTTAGGATGGTCAGCTCCGCAGCAGACCCTCACCCATAATGTTTTAGATGGTCGGCTCAGCGCACGTTTCCCTCTTAATCATGGCCCCAGTTCAGAAAAATCGAGGACATTTTTGGGAGAATTTGCCTCTGCGCACGTTTCCCTCTTAATCATGGCCCCAGTTCAGAAAAATCGAGGACATTTTTGGGAGAATTTGCCTCTGCGCACGTTTCCCTCTTAATCATGGCCCCAGTTCCGAAAAATCGAGGACATTTTTTGCAGAATTTGCCTCTGCGCACGTTTCCCTCTTAATCATGGCCCCAGTTCCGAAAAATCGATGAAATTTTTTGCAGATTTTGCAGATGATATACAAGTAAATATACAGCAAATACTGTTTGGTAACAATTTTTCGCCTAAAGTCGTTTTTATCTTCCTTTTTGTGTGTTTTACGGTCAGTCTGTAAAAATGGCGTACTACGGGCGAAACATCGTTCCCAGCAGCGACGTTGGAGTCCAAGATGCATCCAGACATCCTCCCTATGCTGTCCCTGAACCATTTCTGTGGTGTTTCCATCATTTTCTGCCCTTTTCCTATGGACCAGGCACCCTCCCCTCATCAGAGCAGGGGGTGCCTGGTGTAATGCTCGAGTCCTCCCATTGACTTCAATGGGGCTCGGGTGCTCGGCCGAGCACTCGAGCCTCCGGGGGCGCTCGGTCAGAGCACCCGAACACCCGAGCATTGGGGTGCTCGATCATCACTATTCTTTGCAAGACAGTGCCCTAAGGACCTGAGTGGGGTAGCCATCACTGGCACTGATATGGTCAGGACAAATCACAGCCCTATAACAATCGATATCTGACACAGTTTGAACTTGATGGACTCATGTCTTCTTCCAACCTCTTCACCTAAATAACCATATGTTATGATTAAAAAATACAGTATATGGTCTTAGCACAAACTAAATATTTTTGACACTGTAAACACTAAGAACCCAGAAGGATACTATACATATGCATATTTATAAATAGAAAATTGGTGCAATTCTTTGGCAAATCAACTGTACATAGGGAGCACATAAAATCCCCACTGACATAAATGGCATAATATAATGACATAAATAAACAGTGTCCTAGTATTTCCCCAATCTTGTCTCTGCAAATATTCTCTATTGATGCACTTACTATTATTTCAGTATGATAATGTTCAGTTGGTGTGTTATGATCTTAAAAAACTAAGTGCTGGATTACATTGCTGGTGCTAAATGTTAGCACTGGTTTTATCCCACAGAGTCCGACTCAAGTCTGTGGGAAAATTTGGAATAAGTAATACAAATGTTCAGCTGTATTGGTATTCAGCCCACAGTTAGTGACTCTTGTAACTAGATTTTCCCACTGACAGTCAAACAGCTGAAGACTGTATATACTTAATGTAAATTATCATTTGTATCATGCTTTAGAACCTAACCAGTGAGACATTGTAATGGAATATCTCCAGGCCTTTGGAGAGAAAACATTTACAGTAATATGGAAACTAATGGTAATTTTAGCTCATTGTAGTTGTTTGAGAGCACATCTTACTACAAAAATGTCCTTAGTTAGTTATAGAGAGAGCCCTATATGCTAAACACATTAACCAGCCTCATATAGAAATATTAACAACAGCTATTAACTGCTGATAGTTTTTAATCAGACCATCCTGCACGCAATGTAGTTAAATATATTAACTTGAATTTCCACATCGATTGATAATTTTTATTTGATTACACTATGATTAATCACAATAATACACCTGTTAAAATATACTGCATTTAATAATAAATGTTCATCTGTGTCTTATGTGGTCAATATATATATATGTTTTGGTACATACCCATTCTGTATGTGAGTATGGTTTGTATAATAAATGTTTAAGTGGGTAAAGCCCAGGCTTATTCTTACACCAATGTTGGACATGAAATCCAAGAATGACTGAAAATGTTATTTCTTCAAAAATGCACAAAGGTAAATTCATGGGGTCATTGGGATTTTCTGGCCATAGTAAGTGGAAGGTTATCATTAGGTACATGGCCGTTGCCGTAGCCATTCTGAGGAAAATTTGAACAGAGACTGACTTTTATATGGTCAGTTTCTGTTCAAAATGGTTCCCATTCTACAACTGGATGGGATGTGCAGTAACGTACCTCACAGCCCATCAGCTTCTAGCAGGTTTTGTCATCCCACCCGCAACTGCAATGGCAGAGAAGTATGTAAGGGGGGTGATTCTTGTTAAGCTCTCCTGCCTCCGCCAGTGGCAGCAGCATGCAGTTCTGCCAGATGTTTGAGAGCTGTGTAACCTTTTTGTGTCAGAAAGGTATCCAGCATACCCCAATGCCACTCAGATGGTTAATGTACTGCAATGCTGTGCCAAGACTGCTAATATATAAATAAATAAATAAATATATATATATATATATCCATATATATTCAGTTGGATACATGCCTTTGTCCTGATGAAAATGCGATTCAGCACATTGAAACTGTGACATCTTATTACATATATACTTCTTTAAAGACCTGTGAGTGCTTGCCTCTACTAAACTATTATCAGCATATTTCCCTTTTGTGAGAGCACCCAGGTGGTTATCCTAATAGTGAGAGTGCTTTCCTGTGTTCAAGTATATATATGAATACACAACAGACTATAAAAATACAAATTTATTAAGATAACCAAATAAAACAAAAAAACTTTAATAATAAAATGCTGGCAATACTACCTCCCAAATGTCTGCACATGCACACACACAGAGTATGTATCACGAGTAGACAGAGGAGGGAGTAGGTCAGACACAAGATGCAATAAAACAATGTAGCAGTATAAGCACCTAGTAACTAGCTGGACAACACAGTACAGCTACACCGCTTCAATATAATATGATACAATGTAAAATGCTGCTATACAGACTAATAATCAAATATAGTGTATAACGTGCTGGCCAGCACTATCTTTGTGACTTAAAAAATGACAAAAATAAGTCTATCTGCTAATAAGTAATTGTAAGGTGCCAGAGACCCGATCTGTACACTCTAGCTGCCAAATGAACTTAACTCCATCTATATCTGTAGATGTATAGAAATCGGCCTAAATATATGGAGCAAAATAGGCCTTCCTCCACCCTCTTCAGCAGGTATAAACCACCAGTACACAGCCTAAATGTCTATTCCGTTCTATATGGCCGTAAATGTAAATCGACACGTAATGAATGGGTCGGTCCCGCTCTATCTAGTGGATACTGCAAAGCCGAAGCTCTATCCACATACCAGAATAAATCTGACCTGGCTCTGGTGCAGCATGTGTGGACTTCGCACTACGACCCCTCGTCCGTTTGTGTCCAGCGTTTGCGTACACCTGTTGGTTGATTTTCAGTAGGTGGAGTGTCAAAATCTCCCATGTTCCCTGCATCTATACCCCATGGTCCCTGCATCCCTTAATGGGACTGTAATACTGGTGAAAAAACATGCTCTAAATGTTTGCCCTCCATAGCCCAGAGCCCAATGCAGCTAATTTATGGCATGCTGTCTATCTGTGTTTAACTTGGTGTATGTGAACACTACTGTTAAAGGGATAGTAATATTTCATAATAAAAGCAGCTCTAACTAATCTTCATAGTATTTGGGCCTTGGAGAGTGTTATTTCACTACTGTCAGAGTTGTAGTTCAAGAGTAATTGAATGATAAAGTGTCCCCATCCCACCCCTTTTACTGATATAACACTGCTCACCTCAGAGCAGCAGGGAGTGTCCAGGTAGATTGCAGAGAAGGACAATCTTCAATTAAGAAAAGGGAAAAAGCTAAAAAACCTGTCAAGGGGGGCAGGGCTTTCATTGTTCTCATAGGAAGAAGATTGTCCCCTTCTGTTATCTGTCTGGTCTATGGACTGGATTCCACATCTGAGGCGTGGGGGCTTACACTAGGTAAAAGGGGAGGGAGAAACGTTATCATTCAATTACTCTTGAACTACAACTCTCACAGTATTGAAATAACACTGTCTATGGCTCAAATACTATGAAAATTAATTGGAGCTGCTGTTTTTGTGAAACATTACTATCACTTTAAGGCCTGGGTCTTATAATAATCTGTAGTAAATCAAGTTTGAAGCTTCTTGACTCTCCTATGGTATTTGGTTTTAAATGTTCTAGTCACATTAACTCCTTATGGGCCAGAGGTGTACACAATGCATTGATTTGCAATGCATTGTGCACCCCTGTAGTCTTTAAGATGTTAATACATACTTTACTTCTTATGGTCATGCTTGGTGAGTGCTTAATTACGGTTGCCCTCCTTTTTCTGGGGAGAACATTGTAATATGACAAATAATCCCATTGATTTAAAAACCCAATGCTTTGGAGACCACTCTCATGTTAATGTAGTTAAAAGCCATATTTAAATCGGTGAGAATTTAAGGACTATTTATTTGTCCCCTGTGTTGTACGTGGTTTGCTCCAGATCCCCTTAGTACATCAGCTTCAGTGTGCTAACTTGCAAATATGTGTAGTTAGTGCATTTTGTATATTATCTGCAAAGGATTGCAATGTAAATTACCACACAATCGGCATGCAATTAATTAACCATCATTTCTATACCTTTTAGGACTATTTAACATGTCCAACAGACATGTAGTAGCCCGTATAATATTTCTGATGCCTGTATTCTGAACTCATCTTTCTCCTACTTTCCTCAGCAGTAGCCAGGGGAAGGGGGAGGCTCTCAGCCGGTTTGTGTGAGCGTCAAACAGGCTGATATCAAAATGGGCCAACCATTCATTGGAAGCTGTGGTGAGCACTGCAACTTCTAAAGCATTTCACGTGAAAGGGCTGCTGGCAGCCCCACTGGCTGTCATGCAGATTAACCCTTCTGTATACTGCTTTATGAGTGAATGCAGTAAAGATGCAACCAAATACCACCGTGTTTGTGTTACCCATGAGCTACCGATCATTTTTTATGAAAAGGAAATATAAATTACAGTAGAAATCTACCTCTCTTTATTCGTCAACCCAGTGTATTTTTCAGTTCTGCATCTCATGCTTTTTTCGATTCTGCACTTATTATTTTCTTAGTCTCCGCCCCTCTTTTTACTAGGGTGTCAATATGCATAATGTAGCTGAGTGGTGCAAGGGATATAGGGCCATTCCGGGGAAAATAAAAATTCCATAGATTTAAATGGGGCTTTAACCCCTTGAATGCTATGAGGTCTCCAGTAAATGTCAAAGCAATATGTTGGAGACCTCTCTAGCATCTAAAGGCTTAAAAAGTCCCATTTAAATGAATTGAGATTTTCCTTTGTCCCCTATGGCGGAGTTGGTTCGCTCCAGAAATGCTCATCTTCAGCTTACAGAATAAAACCCGTAAGTACTGTAGGACTTCCCATCAATGTCTCTAATTCCCTGGACTGAGCTGCCATGAGGCAATGTGACAATCATTTTTATTATTCTGTGATTAAACATGACTAATAACAACGTATTAAAGCAGAACTTTCAGCTCTATAATATTGCTCTCCAATACATTAGTAATATAGCGATAGGCAAAGTTATAGTTGTATTATGGTGAATAAATCTACATTACTGAAGTAATCCACATTCTCCAGTAGGCATCCAGTGGACAACAGTGCAGACATCTTAGAGGGAAGTTGCCTCTGAGTCCTTGCTGTCTGCCCGGATTGGTGGTGACGTCCATTGGTTACCTTAAGGTAACAGAAGTTGCTACCTGTGCAGGCACACAGAGCTTCTCTTGTAAGCTCTGTGCCCTGGATGCCTGCTGAAGAAGGTGGTTATCTTCAATAACATAGATTTATTCACCATAATACAACTATTACTTTTCCTATCGCTATATTACTAATGTATTGGGGGGCAATATTATAAAGCAGAAATTTCCTTTTATATATATATATATATATATATATATATATATATATATATATATATATACAGTTCACTATCAATATGTTGCCCACTATTGGGCGACTAACTAAATGACTCATTAAACATGCCACCGGGGGGGGACAAAGAGAACTTCTTAGGAGATGGCTGTGTCTCTACTTCGCTCCAAGGCCTAGATATTGCTTTTATAACTTAACTGCCCCATAGTCTCTATTTCTACAGCTACTATCTGTGGATCTATTTCTACTCTGTCCTGGGGAGTTTTATGGAAAGAGAAGAATTGCAATACAGAGGAGGCTGAATTTAGAGTTTTCTTTCTACGCAATTTCAGATCCCTATGCTACGATGGGTCAAGATGGCGGCCGCAAATTTATTGACATGACACGACACAGCTCATCTAGCAACTAAGGTAGATCTATTTGCTTTGATCGAAGAGTTCAGAGCAGCTTTTTGGGATGAGATGGTGACCCTTCAGTCAGGATCTGAATGGGCGGATTTGGTTGCCTCATCCATGGAGCGAAGGGCTGAGGCCTTTGAGTGCTCTCCGGCATTACTGGGGGACATGCTGAGTATCTCTGTGGAGGCTACCGAGCACCTATCAGTTGACATGCCTGCTATCGGGAAAGAACCCCCAGGGAGTTTTTCTGTATGCCGAGAACCTATCTGGATCTCTTCCTGGGATAGCGAAGGAGGTTTATGTGGTTCCAGTGCTTCACACTACATTATGGGAGGCGGAGGTCACCCTTCGGTGGATGCTTGATGAGTATTTTTCTTGCCAGACAGCAAGTGCTGGTCTGCTTTGCCATATGGGAGCTACAATGGCTACCTGGATCTCTTCTCCTTGGGATCCAGGGATCCCTGAGGTACCTTTCGCAACTTTGATCCAAGCGGACTGACCCTGGAACTGTGTATTGTTTGGATTCGCTTGTGCCCCTGCTACAGAACTCTTTTGTTACAGTTACACTGATGCCTGTATATGAGGTTTCAGCAGTTTATGGCTACCCGGAAAGTTTTTCTTTTTCGGGCCAGAGGAGTTTCACCTGATTCCGTTTTGTTACTCTTTTTTAGGCCTGATTTATGGAAGTTTTGGTTATTGTCCGGACTTAGGGGGTGGGTGGCAGGATAACTCTGGAGAATATTGGGCGGGTAGTATTGAATAATCGGTATTAGATTTGTTGATATTATTACTTATGATACATATGTAACTTTACACCTTCTCATCCCTAGGATTTCAGTGTAAGTGGGTACAACTTAATTTTCAGCTCCACGTGAAGCTCTTGTGTATTTTAGGTCTACTAAGATTACTATTAGGCCTGCTGTATGTCTCAGTCCACATAGTAGGCTTCTAGTGAGGTCTTAGGCACTGATGAATCTTTGTTGTCCTGGGACTAGCCTGCATGGCTATATTAACATTTCTTTAGTGTCTTGGGCACATTTACCTTTTTTACATCTATTGTCTCAAAACTGCGTAACAGGATTTGGGCCGCGCGTGGTTGTCCTTGAGATTTCAGAGATTCTTTATTTGCATATAGGAGATTACACTGTTGTACTAGGGTTAATTTTTAGCAGTACATGCCTTATATGATTTTACAGGACTTGCCGGTGCCGCTCCCGATCCAGCGAACGGGTCGGGGGTGGCTCAGGTGACTCTCAGACATTTAGGGAAGCTATGTCAGTGATACGTCTGTATAGCATCTTACTCTTCCTATGATTTCTCTGCTTATCTTCAACTACTTTGTGAGGCTTACTCTATTATCTTATCCCCTCCTATTTGGCTAGCTCTGTGCAGTTGACCTGCCTTGACCTCACTCAGTCATGCTTTGCTCCTAGTGGATATGTGGCATTTTACCCTCTTATACGGACCCTCAGTCCACAACAGAGCTCAGTGTATAGTACCTATACTCCCTTATCTCCTGGTTCTCTTGGAGGCTGGTCCTCTATTGTTACCTTTACCCTCAAAATTTAACACCCAGTGACATGTCCGTTCTGGTTTTTTTTCTGTCCGCTGTCTAGTTGTCAGCTTTCTTACTGCCCCCTCATGCCTCGAAGTTTCTCTGCGATTGGCGATTACTGCAGACTTTGGTCTACCAGTACCATACATCAAGCTCTAGCTAGATCTTCTGTTTATCTATTCTCTCTCCTTATTCTTCATGCTAAGATTTTTATCTTCTACTTTCTGTTCTTGTCTATAACTTACCTGCGGTGATTTGGCTGTCTCTACGTTCTTCTTACTTCTGTTTACTGCATTCTCCCTCTCTTTTCTCTCCTGTGCTTTTTTCTTTTTCTATTTTCAGTGGATATTTATTTAGTCTCCTTCCTTATTCTTCACGCTAGGACTTTTTTCTTCTACTTTCTATTATTTTCCATACCTTACCTGCAGGATTTGGATGTTTCTCCGCTCTTCTTACGCTTCTGTTTGCTGCAATCTCCCTATCTTTTCTCTCTTCTGTTTCCTCCTTTTCTTTATTTTCAGTGGATTCCACCGGGAGCCCTAACCGGGCCAAATATATATATATATATATATATATATATATATATATATATATATATACAGGACAATAACCCAACAAGGCAGTGGCACTCATATTATCAACAAACACCAAAAATCCGGTGCACATCCCATAGAGATTTATAGACACAATCAGCCTGGGCTTACCGGGACGGAATGGCACACAGAAGTATAAATTTAAATCCAGTTTATTGTAACATTGCTTCACACCGAACGTTTTCGGTCCTTAACGGACCCTGATGAAGGTCCATTAAGGACTGAAAACGTTCGGTGTGAAGCAATGTTACAATAAACTGGATTTAAATTTATACCTCTGTGTGCCATTCCGTCCCGGTAAGCCCAGGCTGATTGTGTCTATATATATATATATATACACCATGATTCTCACAAGTTATGGGAACTACAACTAATTCTGTTGCATTGTAACACAATTTTCCCTTAGAATATACTGTAGGAATGTTACTATAAGCCTGCTATTTGATCGTTTAGTTGGAATTTACTCTCTAACAACAAGATAAGCTTATGTACCTTATTCTGCAATTAAAATGCTAATATCTTTGTACGATGTTTCAGCAAATGTAAATATTTCAGTTTCATATCTATACTTTGTACCATTTATCTACATCTCAATAAAGCTTTTGTAAAACAAATAAATAAATCAATAAACATGTCGCCAGCGTGAAAAGGCCGACATGACAATCTCGCCCGCATCAAAATGATGAGATTGTCATGTTGTGGGCTTAAGTGTCACTGATCTGCAAGCAATGTAAAGATACCTTACTGATGTGTCTGTATTAGCTGTGTGTAGTTCCGTTCTCCTTCCCCTCACCCTCCACGGCTCAAAATAATTACAAAAAATCATTGTGAGAAGCACTCATACCCGAGCAACTCCACAAAAGGCCCAAAGAATGAAGCAGAGGTTAAATTTAGTACAAGCTGTTTCCGATGTATATACATACGTGCAATATACCAGCTTGCGCTATATTTAACTTCGGCTTCATTCTTTTTTTATTATATTGATTCGCGGACAGTGAGGGGACAGTGGCTATTAAGCCCGCGACATGACAATCTCATCCTTTTCATGAGGGCAAGGATGTCATGTCGCCCTTTTCATGCTTACGACATGTTTAACACACCATTTAATTGGCCACCCAATAGTGGGCGACGTTTGGAAAGGATACCAATATAATATACTACTGTCGCTGGGACACACCAACAGGTCAGATTTTATGGATGTGCCTTCTTACAGAGAAACTTCCACATTGTAACAAATAGGTCATTTTGAAAGAGCTTTCACAATCTACAGTGTTATGTTTGTCATGGTTTATATAAAATAAATATTTGAGATATGTAGCATTATTAATTTGTCATATATGGGTGTCAGCTGTTAACATTTCGCTCTACTACTCCCACCTCCCTCATGTTCTTCATATCATGCTTATTTTAGAAACTGGAGAGGACCCCCTCTCAAGTTAAACATAACAGAACTACAATTGTATTTAAACATCTGGTTATAGTATGTTGAACATTCCTCTTGCACTCAAACAGATATAGCTAAAATAGTGTAAGTCTATGTGGAACACCTTCTCCCATTAATTTGCAGAGAGGGTGGGGTCAACAGGCCCCTCTCACTCACTTTGGGACCCAGGCTGTTTTATGAGGGAAGGAGCGGAGTGTGCCAGCCAATATTGACAAGGTATGTAAAAACTGGCCAAAATAATATCTAGGCAATTCTTGAAGCTTTTTCAAAACCACTTTTGTGTTACAAAGTTGTAGTTGCACTTTAAGCACAGACAGATCAATTACACTCACTAAGGCAATGATTATCCATGTATGATCAATTAGAAATATCATAAAAAACTGATAACTAACTAAGAATCACTGCTGTAGAGAATGACCTAGCCCTTTAAAGGGATAGTAAAGTTTTCACAAAAACAGCAGCTCCAATTAATCTTCATGGTATTTGGGCCATGGAGAGTATTATTTCAATACTGTCAGAGTTGTAGTTCAAGAGTAACTGAATTATAAATTTCCCCCCTCACCCCCTTTTACCTAGTGTAAGTCACCTCCCCTCAGATGTGGAATCTGGTCCGTTGACCAGACAGATTACAGCAAGGGACAATCTTCTTACTATGAGCATAAGGAAAACTCTGCCCACCTTGACAGTTTTTTCAGGATTTCCTTACGCTCACTGAAGATTGTCCCTCTCTGCGATCCAACCGGACAGTCTTGCTGCTCTGAGGTGAGCAGGCGGGAGAGGGATATTTTATAATTCAATTACTCTTGAACTACAACCCTGACAGTACTGAAATAACTCTCTCCATGGCCCAAATACTATGAAGATTAATTGGAGCTACTTTTATTGTGAAACATTACTATCCCTTTAAAAATAATTGGCAGCACAAAGCTGTGGATCAGTACCTAATTAAGCACAATGATAAATGTAACCCTTTTAGGACCAGAGGCATGCTGAACACACCTTCTGATGCTTAAAGGGTTAGATAAGACAATCATGTCACAACCTAGCAAATGTTCAAGAAAATATGCAACTGTGTCCTGTAATTTGTCATGTCTGTTCACCTGTTATCAAGGTAAATCATCATGAAGATGACTTGGAATGAAAGAAAGCCTTTTGACTGTTTAGCAAAAAATCTTTATTTATAGCATACAAAATTAGTTTCCTAGTTACCATAAGAGCAATCATTATATGCTGCCTCAAAAGTAGAAGATTGCCACTCATGGTAGATAAAAAGTTGTGAAGACATCCCAGTCTGGCATAGAGCAAGATCTTACTAGTCAGTGAGGGTGGTTAATAAGAAGAACTGGAGTAACTGTTAAACTAAGCTGCACCGTACCAGATAAATATAAATGTTCATTGGTTGAAATGGGGTGTTTAATCCACTGAATGTTAGAGAGGCCTCCATAGCATGTGAAACAATGCATTGGCGACCACTCTAGCACTGAAGTGGTCAAAATGTCCATTTAAAACCATGTGAATCTTGGAAATGTCTATTTCTCCACTATGGTGCAGATGGTTTACTAGATAATTAATTCAGTTCTTCTTAGTACATCAGCCTCAATGTCTTCCTTAAATTACTACCAACCACCACCACTTGTAGACGCTTACCAATCATGATCTGTTGTGGTTTTCCCCAATTTTATAAAAAAAAATTGTTGACAATATTTTACAATACCAACAACTGAAATATCAGGTAGGATGATGCCTGAAATGCTGGTTGCACATGAAACATAACATCTGAAGTCCATAGTCTTGCTGTAATATTGTGGGGTGTCAACGGAACCATCATACAAGTCCAGCCAAATGTTGCAGATAACTCCCGGTATAGTAGAAATCCATTTACAGTACATATGAAGTTGGTTTTCACTATATCTCAGTCTGTGAAGGGACAGCATGCAACACAGCCTTGTGCTTTCATCATTCTTTATATGCGAGTGCAAACTTATCCGACTTGTTATAAAACTTGGCACATTCAAAACAGCAAAATTTTAATGTACAACTTGCTTTTTTAACTTTTCATTTATAAATATAGTACATTTCTGGATGCCCAGAAACACCTGATTCCTAGAAACAGGCATATTTACATGTAAAATAGGAAAAACAAAGTTCCAGAAAAAGGTCATAAATAAGCAATGAATGAAAAATATTTAAACAGTTTTAAAGTGTCTTTAACAAATTATCTTCTTATACGCCTTGGCAGAACATGTTGATCAACACAATTCTTTAGCCAGTTTGTGGTTCTTCATCTCTTTTCCTGTATAAAATAAGAGAAAAAAAATACTGTTTTTTCTTTCAGTGCAAGAGGAAAGGAAAATTGTAGACATTCTAACAGAGAATAAAAACCTTCAAAACAAATGTATAGAGACCCTTAGCTGAAATGATTTATTATGAATGCAAAGTACATAAACCCTACTGCTATTTCCTTGATACTGAGGTGACTATAGGAATACGACGGTGCACCTCCACTGGTGTTAGCTTCCAGTGTCAGTGGCTGAGCTTCTGGGTATGCCCCATAGCATGCTCTGGAAAAAAACATAAAGTTGCACCATTTCCTCTGTTACTTGTTTAATATATGTTGTTACACAAGATCAAAGGAATAAAAAAAAACTCAAAATGTCCATAGACTTCCCCACTGCTCTTCCCTTGGAGCAAGGGGAGCTAAGAGGAAAGTTGTCTTTCATCTGTGTTTTAGGTGCAGAGGAACATGGCATAACTTTACTCCATTTCCCTGCACAATCTATAGGAGAGGTGTTTGGGGCTTGCTTGCATTACTGTCTTAATAACCGACCACAAACAGTGTGAGATGGTATGCCCTAATGCGTTCATATGCTTTACAGCATACCCTGGAGTGCAGCTGAGTTAGATGCCAACCCCTATGGAGTTACACTGGTAGATTTTCCTTTCCAACACATTATTCAATAATTATTTTAAGGGAATATTTAGGATTAAAAAATATCCTTATTGAATAGCTCTTTTGATTTATGTTTTTTTTCCACAAATTACTTTAATAATTTAAATACAATAACATCTATCTAGCCCAATAAGAGCCCATAAAATCTAGTTTAAAGCTGCAGATTGTTTTTACTACAAAGGTGTTTTAAATTACTTCTTATTCATTGCAGTTTGTGTAGTTTAATTTTCACCACACCATGTGACGGTTGACAGAATTAGGTGTGTCATCTATTTGCTAGCACAAAATTACTGTAAAAGATTTTTGATTTGATTTTGATTTTTTGATTTGATTCTGTTGCATCCAGATATCACGTCATTACAGATCAGTAATATATCACAGCATAAGAACATTTTAAAAAATAGTATATAAGGTAAGCACTGGTATTATTAATAAAACACATTTTTAAATGTAGTCTTTAGTTTTGATAATTATTGTATTATAAAAGTGGAAATTGTTTGATAAGCAAAATTTTTTTATAGAGTATTTCCTGTAACATGTAACTTGTTTGGTGAATACATTTTGATACTTTTTTCTATAAAATAAGACATAACAGGAAACAGTGACATAAAAGACTTATACTGTAGGGCTCATGTAAATCTAACAAATCCCCTGTCACCTACAGCAATAAGCAAATATTTCTCTTGGGAAAAAGGAGAAATAGCCCCAGTTTTCATGTCTGTTGACTGATCATATTTCTGTAAGTTGTTATTTGAGTCTTTATTTCTCTTCTTGTACTACTCTACTCTGGAATAGATGGTTGCCTTTCAGTATCTTTGAAGTCCAGTTGTTGAGATTTTAATGAAGATGTAAAAGGCATTTACTGTTGGGAAAAGCATTCTGAAACCTGATAAGACTTAAGGTGTCCCCAGGCAAGCAGAGTATAGTGTGTAACCAAATCTGCTATTGAAGGCAGCCTTTCCTTTACAAAGGACAAAAAAACGGCAATGAGGTTCTTGTTACATGACTGACCAAGGGGCACACAAACTACAGTACATATGCAAACCTTTCAGATTATGACTGTAACCAGATGGAAAAAGACAAACCAATGAAAAGTTTGAAAGCTATTCTGAACATATGTTCTAAGTGCTAGTTAATTCCACTATGAGAATAGCAAAATACCAGGGAATTTTGGATATGTGAAACCTGCAAAATATATTCAAGTATCAATATTTTGATGAGGTTGCTCCTAACGTCAGATGGAAACATATGTTATCATACTTGCAATTAATTTACAAAGCACGTTTAGTAGTGTATACTACTTTACTTCTAAATTAAAAATGACAACCTCTTGTCAAAATAGATATTAAGTAGAGTTGTTTATTAAGGACAATACAGAGTTTTAATTTACCACTTAATAATGGATGGCATAACTCTTAATTGCCCCCAAAAATAAACTCTACATAAACATTAAAAATTACTATTAATACATGGAATACAATTCCCAATTTAAATATGTTTAGACTAATGTGCAGCAACATCACCAAAGCACTGTTGCTTGGATACACTTCTTCTGTTTTCCAAAGTCCATTGTGATATAATCTGAATTTCTGGGAGTCTGCAATTTCTGCCTTTACAAGATAAAAACACCCAGGCAGTATTTCCCTACACGGTATTCAGCTGCTCTTCATTACATGTTACAGTTATAACAAGTTAATACATTGCTTAAAAATTAACTCCCAACTTATAAAGGTTTATTGTATGCAAGAAAATATAGTTTCTTATTATTTTATAATTCATATATTACAGGCAGCTATTATTAGCATGTCATAGATATAATTTTGCAAAAGTCCTTCAATTTTCAGTTTTATAAAAAATAAATATGTTTACTCATTTAAACCAGAAGTAAAATACTGTATATCTAAAACTGAAACTGTTAACATGAAGAAGGGGTATAACTGGGTTTCCAACTAGTAAATTTTCTTAAAAATGGCTACAAGCTCTAAAAGTGTTTAAAACATTTTCTTGTTAATACTGTACATTTTTCGAGCAGTTCTCTTGCTGCTAAATAATTTTGAGTATCGGAAGAGTGATATTTTTTAGTTTTTTTCTCTTCACCATACCTCCTAACATTTTAAATTGCCAAAAAGGGACACTTGTGTTTTAGGGGGTGTTGCTGGGGGAGTGTCTGGTGGGCGGGGCATTCACAATAATTTTTAGGCTATTTCATGACCTACTGACACCTCCTTGTGTAATGTAATAAAATGACTTATAACAAGACCAATGTATTTTATTTACACACACTAATTTATAAACACATGTACTGATGTTTAAACAAACAATAATGTGAGTTTTATTGCTGTAGAGCAATTAGATACAGTTTTATACACACCACACAATCTGATCACCTAAAAAGAGGGACATCAGGGTGGGAAAGAGGGACAGAGGGATTTGGGATTAAAAGGGGGACTGTCCCTCCTAAAGAGGGATACTTGAGAGGTATGCTTCACTGTTTGACGATAAAGTAATCCTATGCATTTATCACATTCGTCAATATTACAACATATACTGGTACCCTAATTTTCTTAAAATATTAAAAATAAAATATTATATAAAATGGCTTTTTTATTCAAACTGTCATTTACTTTAAGTGACATTGCGTTGTTGCAAGAAATCTGAAATTCATGTTCATTTTTAAACAATTCCCCATGAGCAAGTAATTTAGACAATATGTGGATTACAGATAATTAATGATCAAGGCCTGCTACTATTAAAGGATAATTATATTCTTTTGCTGAAAAAGAAATAATATATTAAGTAACTTTGTCCATCAACACATTATGTCTAAAAGCTGCTGAAACATTTTTGCAAGCCTCAACATCGCTCTATAGACCTAGCTCAATATTACTCATCACTTCTGAGTAACTGATAAAAAATGAATGCATGAAAAGGGAAGAATGTAACTTAAGATGTACATCCTACATAGTTGGGAAATTATTTTAAACTCTTTGTTTGAAGACAAAAATCAGGAACTACAGTAAGATCAGAAAAATGCACTTTTGATTTTATAGTACATTGTAAAAAAATAATGTAAAATAATATTTGAGTAAATAATTAGTATAGGTAAATTGCGCACTAATTTAGCCATTACAATTAAGAACTGCTTAGCATTCCTTTTTTTAAATGAATTATGTTATCTGCCTATATCAGTTATTATCAGGCAATGACCTTGTCATCTAGGTTATTAATTACTAAAAAGCAAAAATAGATATTTGGCTATTTTCATTATTCTGCATGGAAACAATGGAGAAAAACACTAAAGAAAATTAAATTAAAGCACAGCAAAACGTACAAGACCCCCAAATTCACATGATACTACATGTGGAAAAGTCTTGCTGAATATAATACCATTGTGGAATATGGGCCGATAACAGACCTATTACAATTGGTTAACGCTAGTTTCAGGAACAACCAGCAAAGTTTTGCCGATTGCTGTTTGTAATATATAAAGTCAAGAGAAAGAAAGAGAGAAAATGAGAGAAGTAAAAGGCCTTTTTTTCACTTTTATTAATCCTTTGAGTGCCAAAGAGGTCCACAGCACATTGATTTGTAGTGTATTGGCACTCAGAGGGTTACACAAATCACATAATATATGTTAACATCTATAGTCTCCCAACAGTGCTTTATTTTTGTTTTAGGTTTTTCATTATAAAATTTAAAGGTGGTTACTAAGAGTGATTTTTGTCGCTATTTAAGAGTTAAAATGTCAATTATATTTATTAAATCCATGGCCCAATAAGGGTCATTTTAGGTTATAACATTGTGGCTTCTATTTCAGAAAACCGTCCTGTTTACAAAAAAACAACACTGACAGTTAGACCTCTTGGAATGGTGCCAGGTAGTACAAGGAATGCACTTAAAACTGATATATATCTACAATATCCTTATAAATTTATATTTATATTGATTTTAACCCCTTAACAACCAAAGACATGCCAGGACTGTCATAGGTGGATGTGCGTTAAGGACTGGTGACGGTCCTGGCACTTCACGAAATTCTGGGGCCACAGCACAGCTGCATGCTGCTCTGTGATCCCAGAATGCATTGCAAAAAAGTGCAGTGGTACTCTAGAGCCACTCACCCCCAGATGGCTCAGTCGTTAAGGGGTTAAAATTGTGTCAGTTAGGGTAGAGATGTCTTCTCAGTCATCATTGTATTGTTCATCTTTTGAAATCCAGCCATACGTACTTAATAATTTATGCACTGATAATTTACTTTGATTTGTTTATGGCATTAAAACATTGCTTATATCTTATAAAAATATTTCCCGCTAGTCTGACATCATATGGAATGTGCAGCAATGTTATGTTAATAACGTTACACATACTGGAAATTTAGAGAAATCTTAATGTAATCTTCCTGGTAAATAACTTTATAACTAACTAACTAAACTCAAAACCAAATAGTATTACTGGGATTTAGACCTGTAAACAATAAAGGTGTCCATGCAATTTTCTAACTGGGCTATCAGATTGCTGCCATTTCTTACACACAAACACACACAGACTGATATGTAGGCAAGATGATCGATCAGTATTCAAATTACCTACTTATCAGTGTGCGTGTACGGTGCTCACAGCTTCATTGATATATTGATGTGGTTTAGTTTCTAAGCACACACACACAAAGCAATCTGATTGCTGTCAATAAAAATTTTCGAACCAGCTAGATCAGCTCAGGTGACCAATCAGATAAAATGAAGCATACACTAGCTGATAAATGGCCATTCTGATAATTTTCAATCATATTGGATGGTTTCAAATGACCAAATCAACCCATGTATGGCAACCTTAATAACCTGTATGTATGTTTCCATATCAATTAATGGACAGCTAAAGTATTATGTGGTTGAGAATGGATACTGTTTCACTTCAACTTCAAAAAATGCAGCTATGCCAATATGAAAATGTGCAGTTACTCAAGAAAAAGAAAAAAGTTAACTTCTATCAGATATAGTTAATAAATGTAATCCATTAGTTTAAAATGTGCATTTTTCTGGTACTTAGCTATCTACAGATTGTCTACCAGTTAGTAAGTCCTTTATTGAAAAGCAGACAGTGTCTGAGCTGTTTCATACTGTCAAATACAGATAAAGTTCCTTTGCATAAATGCTGACCACTAAACATTCAATCCTTTTAAATTATCTGCTGGAATAGACAAATTCTGTCTTTTAGATTTCTTTGCCCTTGAAATGATATAGCCTTTGAATAGCTTACCACAATCATTCTTAATGAACACATTGTTCAGAAAGAATTGCCTGTATATTTAGGAAGCTAAATGGTAGTGGAAGTTCTCATACTATAAACTGTGTATATAAATCCTAGATAAATGCAGATTAAGGTAGAATTGCATTACATAAATGTCAAGTTGCACAGGCACTGCTAGTGTTCTACAAAACAAGGTACAGCATTGAAAAAATAAGCAAATAAATCTCTACACAAGGTCTACACAAGGTTACATTTTTGATACATTTTAGAGTATAAGCTCAAAGTCATCTGACAATTTTTTGGTGTCAGCCTTCCAGCATTAGTGTAACAGAATATGTAGTGATATAATGCCTTACTATAAAGGGGAAATATCATGTCATATCATATTTGTGTCTGTACATATTATATAGTATTGAGTAGATATTGCAAAAAAATTTTCAGGGTGTTGTTTTGCCAACTCTTTCTCTGCTTGCTTGGAAGACAATATAGGCAGGTAGGTAACTAACTCTTTCTTGATCAAAAAGTCTGGTAATACAATATTTTATGTAGAACATTCCCTAAAGGGTTAATATCTCCATCACAATCAATAGGAATGAATTAGGAATATCCAAAATGTCTATTTTTATAGCACTGAGTAAGCTACAGCTTTAAAAGATTTATAGCTATAGAAAGCAACCGAAACATTTCAGTATGCAGACTATGGTCCACGTTACATTGCAGTTCATAGGTGCACATCTTGAAATTAATCAGATATTAATGTTTTTCATATGAGGTTTAATTTACCAATGGCCAAATTCAAAACATGAAAATATGCCAAATTTTCAGACTCGTTTCCAATTATTGTATTTATCAATCAACAACCATAAATGTGTACATTTCTTTAAAATGTAGACTTTCTTTACCTTTAATTCATTTCTGTAATGCAATCATAACAATTCATAACAATTTATTCTGCAAAGCTCTGTTTATATTTTAGAGATCTATGTATATATCCAATATTCTAATTCGCTAAGGATGTTTGTCAGAAGCTGTCATGCGCAGTACACTGCTATCATGCGCAGTACAGACTGTGAGTGCTGCGGCTGATACGGAGTGGGGTGCTCCGAATTCAGACCGGAGTCTTCTGTGCGCACCTTCCTGGGATACCTTGGTCCCAGGAAGGTGTGCAGAGAGGACTACGGTCTGAATTTGAAGCTCCCCGCTCTGGATCAGCCGCGGCACGGGCAGTCAGTACTGCGCATGACTGCAGCGCTGCCACTGTTGGCCCATGTACGCAGGCTTTACAACTAGTTTTGCAATAATAAAATAATTTATCAGAACTTTTTAGTCTACATATGTTTATTTCATTCTATCTGTGTATTTATCCACTGTCTAGGGCATGGAGATTCTTTGGAGAAGAGACTAGCACCAAGGTTCACGTATTAGTATTGTATCTGGGGATCCTCGAGTAATTGTGGAGAAGTGGTTACACTCCATTGGAGCTACAGGCTGCAAGATATCTTGCTTGGTGTCCGTGAAGATTTCTGAGAGACTTAGTACAGTCTGTGCTTTCTTTTTATAGAACAGACTGGTGTCCACTTGCCGTCTATGCAATCGCAATTTTATTATATTAACCCCAAAGTCTGCTCTAATGAGGTCAGTAGGCATTTTGGCAGCCACTTACTAGATCAACAAAAAGTGCATCTGACAAAATTTAAACCTGAGAAACGAATCTGTACGATTAATATTAATAATGGAATTATGTAATCATAATGATGCAATAAGTTCTTAAAATATAATATTACATTCTTTGGACACAATGTTTCATGAAACATACCTCTTTCCGATCTCCTGTTTTATTTCTTCCAGATGGATGACCTTTAGATCCAGCTGATCCTCTAGAAGAGCTGCTTCCTGTTGTGGAACAATTGCTTGACATTTGACTTCTTGATAGGAAGTTAGGTTTACTGTAGGGAATTATTTCTTCATCTGTAAGATAAAACACAGTAGAAAATACCATCATTTACTTGATGTATTTTATAGCAACAAACTGCTTTTGAATTTACGAAGACACTTTTCTCCTAAAAGAAAATGTTGACATGTATACTGTATTTCTTACTGTTAAAGATAAGTTTGAAGAGCTCATATTGTCACTATGACTTCTTATAGGGTTAACCTAAATACTAAGACAAAGGTTGTAATCAAAAACAGGAAACTAGGGGCCCTTATGCAGGAAATAAAAATGAGCAATTTTGGAGAATACCACCTACAGCATTGGGGAAATATAATAATTCTCATGTGTTGGACATGACTTCAGCAAAAATGAGATAAAAAAAACCAATATCAATAGATATTTAGGGAAATGTATATGTTTCCTATAGTGCAGGTGCGATGATTCAGAATTGCTCATATGTTTCTCTCTGTACTGTATTAATCATTATATCAAACTTGTAAATATAAGGAACTATTTTCATTGTTTTATGTATAAGCCGAGAATGTTTTCAACATGCTGAAGTCAGCCATGTTAAATTTCATTAGTGGGATTATCCTTAACTTTACAATGTCGTATTTTCCATAAACAAATCTATGACTACGTAATTTAAACTCATTTGTGTCTGTGTACTGAACAAGAATAAACAATCTGAGATGCTAACAGAGAACTGGCTAGTTTCCCTAAGAGGCTGATTCAGTACAAACTGGAGAAATTCAAATGCTCCAAAATGGACAAAAACAAAGTCCCACTGATTTAAAATGCTCTTTTAACATTATGTTTGAGAGCTGTCCAGAGGTCTGTAAAGTAATATGTCAGATATACCACTAGAATTAAAAACCCCAGCAACTTCAATGGGAATTAGGGAAGCTTTTATTTGTTTGCTATAGTGCAATTAGTTTGCACCAGAATTGTTTCAGTTCATCTTATTAAATCAGCCTATAAAACTGTGCAGGTTGCTATCTGACCACTTAAATTGCCTTATCCCCCAACATTACACCACCTTAAATTTTCTCACTCCACATTTATTTGAACATAAAAAGTAATTAATTTTGTCATACCATCTCTGTGCTGGAACTGATGACCGACTGCTACCCGATGTTGTACCGCCCCATTTCTTCTTTCTACTGAAGAAGAAGCACTTGTGTCTCTTTCTAAAGATGAAGCAGAGCACTCAATACGTGATCCATTAGTATGGGGAGAACAGGGCTCTTCATCGGCCGGAGGAGGCTCAGGAGGAGGTGGTAGGTCTGAACAAGATAGAAACACAGTAGCTTTGATTAAGTTTACTCAAGAACTGTATGCCCATATGCTTTATGAGCAAATGCCCTTTCAGAAATAAACATCTTTGCTTGGTAATTCGCCAACAGTGTTAGATTCAGATAAACATCAGGGACAACCTGACAGATAATGAACACAAATAACTCACTAATTTTAAGGTGGAATTAAAGTGCTCAAACACCTCAAGTGGCATTTGCAGGTCAAAGCTGATGAGTAGGTGAGCAATTTTTTTAACTGCCTGTGTTCAAAGGGACTCCATCATCCAAAACATCTTTAGTGAGCTTTCAAAATGGCTGTATTAACCATTTGTTTTTTTTAGAAAACTATTTCTGAGTTTTTTTTTTAGCTTTTTAGATTAGGGTAGTTATGGAATGCCATATAGGCACTTCCTCTCTTAGCCCAACATGTCAACTCAACACCTAGCACTGAAATTGCTAAATTTTGGTTAGTGGGGGGGGGTAAGGTAGGGCTAAGACAAGAATGTGTGCCTTATTTAGCATAATCTATAAATCTGAATAAATCAAAGGCAAGTATTATAAATGAAAAAATTACTAATACAATAAACAAGTAATTTAGAAAGCTTTAACAGGATCTCAAGAGATATAGGGTTGTATTCAATAAGCTAAAGAGGTACAAGTCTGGAGCAAAGCAATTACATCCACGATGACAAATGAAAATTCCCACGGATTCAAATGGGGTAATTAATGCTAGAGAGGCCTACTATGTATTGTAAATCAATGGTGATTTTTGGTCTTCTATGGTGCAGCTGGTATGCTTCAGAATTGTACCTCCTTACCGTACGAAATGAAGTCCATTATGAATAAAGAAAAATGGAAAGGGTTCATGTCCAGTTATTAGCTAACAGGGATCAAATGGTCAAGCATATATGTTTACTTTTGAATAGATTATTCATAGGAATAAATTGAAAAGAGGAAGAACCCTACTAATGTCCCTTTAATTGGGCATATCCATTATCCATTATTGGTAGGAGGGCTAAAGTTTGTTATAGGTTGTCCCAATGTAATGCAGCCAAACCCAGAAGGGATTTCCAGTTGCCAAAAAAAAAACCTTGGCCTATTTTGCTCTATCATATTTTTAAAAGACAAGGTTTTAGCACCCAATAATGAAAAATGTTTGCTACTGTAGTGCATATTGTTCCTTTTCCAACTGTTATTAGACTACCGCTTTTATCATTCTCATGAGGACATTGTCCATCTGTTCAATTCTCAGGAATCTGCAATGGCCTTTGCATAAGGAATCACACAAAACAAATATTACATGCTTAGTTTAATTTTTGGAAACCCCTCTCTAAATTCTGTGTTTGCTTATAAGCACTATCAGTTTTGTTTTAAATTCAGAGTGTTGGCTGTATATAAAAAATAACGGTGAGGGCCAGTTCTTGGACTTCCAACCAGCCTTTAGGACACTAGTAAGACAGTTCTGATCTAATACTTTTCAACACAGTAATCTTGAGTGAGATGGAGTATGAATTATTCCATCTAAATTAACATGAAATTCAATAATATTGGTCAAACCTGTATTAATTTACTTATAGATGGTTAAATACTTTTTTCACTAGAGTTAATTTTCTGTATGTGTGTCTATGCATACGTGTGTGTTTATGCACTCAATCAGAGATTTTCATATTAAAATAATTATTTTGCACTATGTAAACACGACTTTCTAAATTGTCTTACATTGTTAAAAAAGACTCTATGCAGTGTCAGACTTGGAGGAAACATAATCCCCATAAGAAGAATAGTCCATCAAATCAGAACTGTCAGAGTAAGCTAATTACTTTGAAGACATAGCAGATACCACATATTGAATGTCCTGAGGACAGGAGTTGAGAACCACTGATGTAGGCAGACATGACAGTTGTTGGCACTTTTTCAAACTGAAGCAGGCATGAGATTGCTTATTAAGATCACCATTTGCAGTAAGCAGTGTTTGGGGTGTCAAACTTGGAGGAAACATAATCCCCATAAGAAGAATAGTCCATCAAATCAGAACTGTCAGAGTAAGCGAATTACTTTGAAGACATGGCAGATATCATATATTGAATGTCGACTGATTCTTTTAAATATAATTTCTGCATCTTAGGGGTCTAAAAGGATGTTAAACTTAAAACAGTACTAACACCTCCAAATAATAGCCCCCCATTTACATTGCTATTGCTAGAATAAACTAATGGCCCCAAAGAATTTTGCCTTGTGCTTTGTTCAAGCTATATTTTCAAACAGTCCTGGATATCATGTCCCTTATTCAAGAGATAACATCTTAAATCAGTCCTGGATGTCTATGTAAGCCAATGGTTCTCAACTCCTGTCCTCAGGACCCACTAACAGGCCAGGATTTGATGATTTCCTTGTTAGAGCACATGTGAGTTAATAAATGTGAATGAGCCTCTGATCACCACACCTGTGCTCTAGCAGAGAAATCCCTAAGTCCTGGCCTGTTAGTGGGTCCTGAGGACAGGAGTTGAGAACCACTGATGTAGGCAGACATGACAGCTGTTGGCACTTTTCAAACTGAAGCAGGCATGAGATTGCTTATTAAGACCACCATTTGCAGTAAGCAGTGTTTGGGGTTCAGATGGAATGTTCATGTTAGTGGACATGACAGCCAGGACTGACTGAAGATGTTATCTCTTGAATGAAGGGCAAAAGGAAACTTCATATGGTCATTAGGACTTTCTGGTTATAGTAAGACATGTGGTGGTTTATTATTAGGAATTGCTAGTTATATTTTAAGTTTGAGGCATCCTCTATTTAGGTATATCACCTACTTTGTTTAATCCTCACATGGATCATTCTTAGAATTCATTTCAGTCATACCCGTTAAATATACACTTTACTACTACTATTTATCACAGAACTTCCATTAACAATATATTCTCTCATATCTGTGAAATTTATACATCACTTTAAAGTGAAGTTGTCCAAAAAGTGACATATATGGAATAGTATCCCATATGTTTTATTATTTGTTGGAAAAAGGCATTATATTAACTTATTACTGATTCCAATGTTGAAGTGACTGTTGATTGTGATATGTTACATATATTTACATCTGGATTGTTAAAAACTCTTTACAGTAAATCATTCTTTAACTAATTATGCATTGTTATGAACTAATATTTTAGAGGTATGTGATTTTTAATAATTTCTCACACTTTGAACTAAAATTTTCAATGGGTGAGAACTCTCTTGAGTCAGACGTTCTCAAAGTTTATGTTATTTTATAGAACATTGGTTTCAACATGTCTCAAAAATCTCTGTACTTGATGATTAAACTCCATTGACTAATATATGTAATAAAAAGCTTTCTCAGACTGAGAGCTTTCTCACAGCTTAATTACCTAGACCCGTGTGTCATATTACTGTGTGCATTAGCAAGTACATGCACAGCCTGATCCCTAAACCGGTACACCATATTATTCAATGTCACTCTAACAGAGTAAGATCAATATTGTGTAAATACAAAGATATATATCAATTTTGAGTTTATTTAAAAATACGTAACACTTTATTCTAAGAAATAACAGTAGATAAGCTATTGCTACTAGCAAAGTTAAATTTATGTTGATAGAATCATAGATTCTTACTAGGCTGGCCTCTTGCCTGCTCCAGGAATCCTTCAGAATTTTACGAAATGTGGTTATGCAACCCAAGCTTTCAAACATTTAGCATTAAGATTAGACATATGTTTCTTTGCAGATCTACTGTCTTCAGTGATGAAATAGGATATTTTAGGATTAAGCAGTTAAATCTAAATGAGATTTGTCTTCACTTTAAAAATAATTCCCTTCTTACTTTTTTCAATAACCAAACTTAGTAATGTTTTGAAGTTATAATATTCAGTATGTCCTTTTAATAAATTTTTGTTCAGATTATATATATATATATCTATGTCAGAACAGCCTCTGTAACAGTTTAACAGGGAAAAATCATGCACTGAGTAGAGATATAGGGTGGTATTTATGAATTAGAATGTAGGAAAGTATACACTAAAATCAGCAAAAGTATGACTTTCTGTAGAATATACTTACGTTTTTACCTGTGTGCACGTATACAATTTATGTGTGTACTCACACATTAAAGGGATAGTAAGGTCAGAAAAAAAAAGTATTAACTATATGGTAGATACAATTAAAAGAGAGTACTTGCACTTATTCGTATCTCTCAAACTGTTATGGTTTGAGAGATATAGTAAAATAAAGTTCTCTGGTCCCCTCCCTTTCTGCTTCATGAGCTGTAAAGCTGTCAGAAGCAGATTCTGGTAACTTGACCAGATGTGGCTCTTCAGCAGTGCCGATATAACGATATCTAAAGATAAATACTTAATTTGGAAAGGTCTACAAAGTGTGCCTGGCTTGCAAGCACACTTTGTAGACCGTTCCAATAAGTATTTATTTCTAAATAGCGTGATTTCAGCTCTGCTGAAGAGCCTCTGTCTGGTAAAATGACTGGAATCTGCAGCTGTCAGCTAGATGGCAGACTTGAGTAAAACAGCCAGGAAAAGGTAACTTTAGCAAGTTATATCTCTCAAACCATAAAGGTTTGAGAGATAAGACTTACATTGATGTTTATCTTTTTCTAATGTAGACAATATTAAATTAACTTAAAATTAACCATTACTATCCCTTTAACTGATTCACATCCGTTCCATCAGAGTCTGGTGTAAGGAAATAGTTTGTACCTTTGTGATTTGAAAAATAAGCAAGTACGAAAGGTTGATCAATATTCTAACATGCCAGGAAATAGTTGCATATTTCCTTGTGTACTTGCCATTCACTAGCTGATACATTGGAAACAAGCTGATATAATATTAGGTGACGGTTATGCCTGTAGGAGTTCACGGTATAGATTACTTGTATTTAAACGCACAGAAGCAGGTCTCTCAATAGACTCCACTCTGCTCTATAACTTAAACAGGCCGCAAGAAAAGTGTAAAGAAAACCCCAAGCGTAAATGAAATACCCCAAGACTAATACAAAATTAAATAGAAAACAAAACAAGTTTTGTTCTTTTTTTATCAATAAAGGTTATTAACTCATTTGCCTTTATGGAAAAGCCAAAATTAATATTGAGCCCTCCAGGTCATAAATGAGAATAGTTTAGATTTACCATATATAAGTTAAATCCACTAACCTCCTTGTTTTGCTTCCCTGCGATAGGGCCCTGACTTTGACTTCTTCTTTGCTCTTGATTTCTGCCCTGGTGGTGTGCTGATATTTTCTCCTGAGACAGGTTGAGATTTTCCTGGAAGAAGACAGTACAGTTAATAAAGACAATACAACCTAGAGATATTTTTTGCTCAAGAAACAGAATCTAACCAATAGTGTAATTATCATATAAACTCATATTTCAGGATACTCATTTGTTGTTGGTATTATAAATATTTTCTCCATTAGTGACCGGGGCAAAAACACCCCAGAGAAACATAGATTAATTACACAGCCACTATCTAGTCTTTCATTATGAACAGTTGCTATTTTCAGCTATAAATCACTGTTTGTGGCTTCCCTATGCATCTCTAGCCATCTAATTAGACAAATATTAAATCTGTATAAAGTAGCTCTGTTGACAGTTACTGACCTGTATTTGGCAAACTGACATTTTCTGAACTTAGAGTTGGATTCTGACTTAGGTTACGTCTATGACCATGTCGTTGTATCTCTGCACCTTCGGCCATTGTATGGAGACTAGGATTAGACTGCGTAAGAGGAGGACTTGGAGCTCTTGGAACTGGTACTGACCCACCTGGCGGTCGTCTAAAACAATCAACATAAAATTAGATGTTAATTAATTAGACTTAAATAACATTTGCTTGCAATATGATTTGTTCTTTTCTAAGATATTAGCCAAACCTGGGATGCTGAGGAAGTTCAAACTGATGTAGTCTTGGAATATCTTCTGAAGTGTGCAACTCGTCTCTGGGAGATGGAGTTAGAGTAGCAGTAGACTGTTGACCATATGAGTGAGCAGGGGATGAAGCCTCACCACGAGGTGGAGGAAGAGGACAATCTTCCTGGATGTTTTCCATCAGGTATGTTCTTTCAGGTAAGGGTGGGCACCATTCTTCTGTGTCAGAGCTAAAATGATACTTATAGTTAACTACTGCAAATCCAAATGAATTGTCAGGGTTTTTTGGCAAGAAAGAAGAACATGTTTGGATTCCTTGAATAAGAATGTTTTGTTTTTATGTATTCATCTACGTATGGGAGTATCAGAACAAATTCTTCTCTACCTGGAGTAGAGTAAATATAATTTATCGAAGTGATGGCAAATATAGGGTTTAATGTGTTTTGTTTTGTGTGAGCTGTTGTTTTGACATTAATGAATGGCTTTTGCAAGCTTACAAAATCTATGCAACCTCTTTTGCTGAATAACATGCAATAATAATAAAAATATGTTATGTGTTTTCCAAAAATAACTATTCTAATAGTAGGTTCTAGGCAATGTTAGAAATAAATGATAGAAGCGCAAACATATGGCTCTTGATTCATTCATAATTATTAGTTCTTACTTCATTTCTATGTCTGTGTCTTCTTCCTGGTATTGGCTCAGTTCATTGGCAGGTGGTGGTGGTGGAAGTATTTCTGTCCAGTTTAGTGATGGTGTTTTCACTGGTTTCCCCATGGACTTCTGTTTTCCCATTTTAGTAACTGAAAAATCAAGCATGATCCTATATAATAATTCGCTAAAATATGTGTAACAACGCAGTCATGAGCAGTAGAGACTGCTGCGTGTGCTGCAGTCATATGCAGTAGCGACTGCCCATGACAAGGCTGATACAGCGGAGCGTCCCGCTCTGTATCAGCCGCAGCGTGGGCAGTCTCTACTGTGCATAACTGCCCCGCGACCGTCTGGCAGTGGCACTGTGGCCTGTGTAACGGTCTCTTCAACTAGTATCAAATATTTGGCTATGGTGCTAAACATATTGTTCAGTTACAGAACAAAGAACTGATAATCGTACATTATTTTATATTGTAACCTCTTTTTTCAGTTTAGTAATTGAACATGCTAGTTGGTTTTGTTTATATTAGCATGCTGTGAGGATACAGAATGGGACAATGGGGTCAGTGTATGAATTTACCAGTGCACAGTCACAGCCATTAGCTTCCACTGCCAGTGGCTGCACTTCAGGGTATGCCCTACAGTGCATTATCACTGTAGTGAATACCAGCAGGCACACTCCACCATCATTAGAACTTTAGAACGTTGGTGGTCGACAACTCCTGTTCTACATACTAGTAACATATTCCAGAAATTACAAAGCAATATAATATAACTATCACTAGCATCCAGGTATTTAAAATGTCCTTAATTCATCTTCATATTGAAGTCATGATCTTAAAAAACATACTGAATTTCCAATCTTTCTTTAACCCCTTAAGGCCCAGTGGTCCAGGGAAGTTACCTTCCCTTAAGGACTGCTTTGATCTATGCCAACGCGCCTGCACACGTGACCTGTTATGTGTACTGTCGCGTAGAGCGGGGGTTTGAGAGAGAATACTCCGATCTTGGAGAGGTCAGTTTCAGAACCCGTTTGTACTTACCTCGCTCCCGCAGGAGCGCTGTAAGTAAAAAGTATATGAAGTGCCAGGACTGTCACCAGTCTTTAAGGGAAAAAACGGTGACAGTCCTAGCACGTCACCGGTCCTTAAGGGGTTATCCCTCTGAGTGCCAGAGATGGGTATGCAACACATTGCAGAGCAATGCGTTGTGTACCCGTCTGGCACTCAAAGGGTTAATAACCATTTGAATGGCGATACTTCTCTGGCACTCAAAGTGCTAGCCCTTTGAGTAACAGAGGAATATCCAGTGCATTGCTCATCAATGCATCGGATATCCCCTGGCAACTAAAAGGGTTAAGAATGCCCAGACTGAAGTTTATTTCTTTTAATGAATAAATCCTATAATGCCATTTTCACATTATTATTTTATTTATATAATTCCTAGCACACAAAAGAATTATGGGGACTATGTAGTATGTTTAAGTACTAAGAAGAGGTGAAGAAATTCTGGAGAAAACAGTGCACAATATACGAAAAATGTCTCAGACTCCCACTGATTTAAATGGGCCTTTTTACATGCGTTAATGTTAGAAAAGTCTCTGGCGCATTTCTCAAGCATTCAAGAGGTTAAAATACCCATTTAACTCAATGGAAATGTATATATGTCCCCTATAATGCATTTGGAATTGAGTCAGTTCTTCTTAGTACATTGGTCTCACTGTCCCTTGATATTTAACCCTTTGAGTGCCAGAGGGGTCAAAGCAATGCACTGTGCACCCCTCTGGCACTCAAAGGGACATACATCCTTAGTCACAACAGAAATCAGGAGCAATTCTGGAGCAAATGATCCACACTACTGGGGAGAAATAAAACTTCTCATTGATTTAACTTGCGATAATGATATATGCTGAATGCTAGAGAGGTCTCCAATACAGTCAATCTGCAATGCACTGGAGACCTCAAGTATTCAAAGGGTTAAAAGCCCCATCTAGAGGAAAAGAAGTTTAGAGAATTTTTATTTCTCCCCTATGGTGCAGATGGTTTGTTCCAGAGGTGTTCCTCTGTTCTTTTTCTGTGGGCTTATTCACCGAGCTAAAAAAGTACACTTCTGGAGCAAACCAAGTGCACCACAGGGGAAACTAAAATTCTATACATTCTTATTGAGTTAAATGGGCCTTTTAAAGGGATAGTAATGTTTCAAAATAAAAGCAGCTCCAATTAATATTCATAGTATTTGGACCATGGAGAGTGTTATTTCAATACTGTCAGAGTTGTAGTTCAAGAGTAATTGAATGATAAAGTATCCCCCTCCCATCCCTTCTACTGATGTAACACTGCTCACTTCAGATGTGGAATCTGATCCACAGACAAGACATCTCACAATCTTCTTACTGTGAGAACAATGAAAACCCTGCCCCATTGACAGGTTTTTCCCTTATGCTAATTGAAGATTGTCCCTCACTGTATTCCATCCAGATGGTCTTGCTGCTCTGAGGTGAGCAGTGTTACATGAGTAAAAGGGGTGGGAGGTGGATACTTTATCATTCAATTACTCTTGAACTACAGCTCTGACAGTATTGAAATAACACTCTCCATGGCCCAAATACTATGAAGATTAATTGGAGCTGCTTTTATTTTGAAACATTACCATCCCTTTAACACATGGAATGCTGGAGGTCTCCAATGCTGACCTCTCTACCATTCAAAGAGTTAAAAACACAGGTAAATCAATTTAATTTCCCATCCACGGGGCATATGGTTTACTCCAGTTCCAGCTGTAGCTTTAATGTATAAGATACACATGGTTTCCTTTAATTAACCGTTTAAATGCCAGAGGGGAAACCAATGCTTTGCTCTGCAATGCATTGGGTGCCCCCTGGCACTCAAAGGGTTAACTTATACAGTGACTATGTTCGGAAGTAAAACATTTAGGTACCATTCTCTATTTTGTTTCGTTCCGGCTGTGCATAATGAATACCCGAGGTACCAGCTTGTACATTCCACTGGTTTTCTTCCATCTCAGGAGAGTGCAGGTTTGGGCCTCCATATGGTACAACAGGTGTTGTGGCATAAGGTGTAGTATGCTGGGAGAAAGCACCATTAAAGGTCCGCATGTCATCACTGGCTGGATCAATAGTACTGTATATAGGCCCATCAGAAACAGCTGTTCCAAACTTCTCAGTCTGAGCAATATAATTCGAAATTCCAGCTTCTATCCAATAAAAAAACATATGAAGTGGATTTATTAAGAATAAAATTATAAAAAATGTTTAACACTTCACTGAAATGTATCAAACAGCTACAGCAGGTAATACATAGATACAAACAATGTTACAAGAGCTGAATTCCCATCTCAGAACCCCCTAGGAAGGCAACCTAGGAGCCATTAGCGCCACCCATGGCTACACCATTATAATTTACATGATCCCCAGCCACAGACTGATAAAACTAACATTATCTTACTACATATAAGTAAAAAATGCAATGAATTGGAGCACACAAAGGGTTAAACAATGGCCAGTAATGGGGTATATAAACTGGTATAAAAGGTGGCCAGGTACATAATGCAGAGGCATTGAGATTGTTCTGGACACACCCACAAGTTAGATCCTAGATAGGGCTAGCACAGTCGATATGCACTTCAAAATGGGACAATCTAGCCAGATGCCTTCTCTGCCTAATGGGAAATCCAGCCCTGACTGTTACTATAAATTTATTTTTAATTATATAATGTGAGCACAGTGCAACATAAGCTGAAAGCACAGAGGTAGTGGATTACATTACTGGGATATTTTCCATTGTCAGTCATGCGTGCTAGAGACATCTACAATGTAATGTTTTGCAAAGTGTTGCAAGGAGTTAACAGCATAACACCACAGAACAATAATGTAACAATAACTCTCCAGCATTAACACTTTGAGTGCCAGGGGGATATCGACACTCAGAGTGTTTAGGTGTCATCATAAGTAAATTACCTTAATCTCTATCTGCACAAATTATTGTTTTTTCACTTATTATTACAGTAACACTAGCACCTCCTAACCATCACTTTTCTTAATCGAGGAGAAAATCATGATGGCCACTGCAAACCAATTCAGCAGGGACTTTAATTACGTAGTGTCCATAGAGGCAGACATGATTCTTTTTGTAGGGCTCAGGACCACAAAATCCAATGGAGTTTTCTCAGGAAGTCTTCAGTTGGGAAGACGCTGAGGTCCTGGAGTACTGGGACAAAGAATTACTTCTGCTTCCATGGACATGATTTCCAGTACTAATCAAAGAGTAATTATGGAGACCCAGTCCTCACACAATTCATTCATAATGGTCATTTGGATTTTCTGCCCAGATTAAGATGTGTGACTTATTATTCAGAGTTATTATTGTTCCATTAAGGATGATTAATCCATGTTTCATTATCAACATTCAAAAGTCACACAGCAAACAAATATGGGAAAATGTCCTAAAATGATGTCACAAATCACACTGCAAACAATATGCTATAACAATTATGGGGAAATGTCCTAACATGATGTCACAAATCACACCACAACAAATGATATAACAATTATGGGAAAATGTACCAAAATGATGTCACAAATCACACTGCAAACAATATGCTACAACAATTATGGGAGAATGTCCTAACATGATGTCACAAATTATACTGCAAAAAAATGATATAATAATTATGGGAAAATGTCCTAAAATGATATCACAAATCACACTGCAAACAATATGCTATAACAATTATGGGAAAATGTCCTAAAATTATGTCACAAATTACACCGCAAAAAAAAGATATAATAATTATGGGAAAATGTCCTAAAATAATGTCACAAATCACACTGCTAACTAAGTGACATAACAAACAGAAAAATATAATACTTTTATGTTCTAAATTTGAAAAACAAAAGATAATGAAATTATGAATGTATTATATTTAATAATGATAGAAAAAGCTGTACTGCTCTTAATGTATCCTAGCACTTAAAAATGTCACATTGCTCCTAAAATCACATTTATCTGTGCCACATTTCACATTTTTATTTGCATCTGCTCAAAAGCAAATGTTGCTTAATACATGCGTATATTAAAAGCATTATGTATTATTACAATTTGATTTGTAATTTTAAATTACATTTTCTTATATTTATCCCATAGTTTTTCAGCTTTTAAGTTACTGTAGAATTAGTTTTATGGTCTTTTGAGAGGGTAATGAAGTAAATAATAATGTATGTTATTTACCATTATAGTATCTCTCAGAGGCATTGTGATTTCCAGGACAACAATTAACAGCAGGTTCTTTTGGCTTCCCATTTCGTAGCAGATTGGTTGCTGGCCAAGAATCTGCAAGCCAAGGATAGTTGGATGCACTCGTGGCTAGCATTCCTGGTCTAGTGAGAAAAAAAATACACACATTTCAGATAAGCATAACATATGATCTCTTTTAAAATTATACAATAAGAAAGTTGGATGATAAAAAGCCTGCATGCTTCAAGATAGCATTTTGGCTCTTTTAGAATGTTATTAATTGGCATGAAAAGCATGATCATTTACATCAATAGTACAATGTTTTCATTTTGCAAACACTGGCATCATACAGAATAACCTTTACTCTCACAGAAATGTATGCAAACAATTTCCCCTGCTCATTCTGTCAGTGCTTTTCAACATGATCACATGGAACGGGTAAGAACAGAAGGGAAGAATAATAAGTAAGTGTCACTACCTTCCTCAAGGCATGTATGTTTCCAGTAAAAAAAAAGCAAAGTAAACGTTCAAAAATATGGTTAACGATAATCAGGATGGTGGTATATCAACAGTAGGGTTAAAGTATGGCTTAGTTTTTGAGGGGCAGTGCATAAACTGTGCTGGCCACACCCACATTCTGAATAGTGGGCGCTGCTAGAGTAATCTCAGTTTCCTTGTACCAGTTTATATACTCATTTAATACATTGGAGATCTCAGTAGCAACCAAAGGGTTAAAGCTTTTTTTGGTACTTGCTTATTATAGGCCAAGGGTATTTTCTGTGCTAGGAAACAGTGAATGGGACTAATGGTGGGTTTATGTGAGGAGTGGGGGTGTGGCCATGGTTGCAGCTATGAGCACCTAGATGGCCTTTCCTAGGGACGTCTGTGATCTAAATCCGGCTCTGAATGTAACCTAGGTCATAACAAGAAATTGAGCAAATTAACTACACCATAGGGGTCAAATATAAAAATCCTATTGATTAACCCTTTGAATACTAGAGGTGGGCAGCCACAAAGGGTTACAAACATCTAACCTACTGAATGCTAAAGAGGTGTTTCCCTAATACATTGCAATGTGCTGGAGTCCTCTCTGTTATTCAAGGGATTAAATCAATGAGGATTTAGGGATTTTTTGTCTCATATGGTGCAAATGGTTTGCTCCAGAATTGCTACACTCCCTGGCACTCAGCATCAATAACTGGAGGGCAGTATAACCCCACAAAGAATGCTGGGAAATCAGATTCAAATGGAAGTGCGGGCAATTGATACAATAGGTTATTATGTTCCACATACCTTGCTGTTATATGACTAGAGCCCTCTGGAAAAGATACTGGAAAAGAAAAACAAATATATAAAGTTATATTTCTCATACGTGTCAACTCCAACCTAAATAATAATTGAAATAATAAAAAGTAAGTATTACCTGCTGGGGTATAGGCAAAAGAAGCTAGAAGTAAAAAAAATACATACATTACTTTAGTTTTCAATAAATTCCAATTAAATAACGAATCCTAAATCTGAATGTTATAGTTTGTGTTTATTATTCTAAATTAATCAAAATAGGGTAAGTCTAATACATTTTTCTGATAGTTGAAAACATACTCGGGGAATGAATAAAGCAGGACATGCAGCCCATTTGCTGCACTTATACATAAGCTTATAATCTTCTGCCTGCCCTCGTACTAATGTACAAATGTCTTAAACACCCCCATTGCAAACTTATAATACAAACAAGTCCTAACACCCTAGAGCATGTTAATACAAAAAGAAACTATGACTGATTTTCTCTGTGTTTTATTAGTATGCTAGTATGGAAGCCCGTATACATGGGCTAAGGTGCACCCAGCTGCCCCGGCTGCTGTCCCGGAGCCAGTAGCAGAGACATGATGTGAGCCGTCCAGAGCTGGGCAGCGTGTTTGGCAAGTCTCTACTTCACATGACTGCAATCATGCGCAGTAGAGACTCGGCGAACGTGCTGATCCCTAGCGGGGAGTTCCAGACGGCTCACAGTGAAGCTCCCTGTGTCTGAAACCACACATGCACAGTAGAGACTCTCTACTGCGCATGTGCGGTTACGGCTCACAGTGAGCGACGCATTCTACAACTTTATATTATAGGATGGTATAGGACAGCAACAGAGAAACAGAATGCCCCAAATCAAACATACATTGTCACACTACCCTCCCCTTGTCTCAACGAGCCAGTAGTTGGCATTAAAAAACTTTATATACAGGAGTTAGCTAGAAGACAAACACAAAAAAAAAGAGATCCCTAGCACCTATACTGACACATTAGGATATTCATACATTCCCCTGACTATGGAAACAAACACATTAGGCAGTGTAAAATTGCAATGAGGAGGGCATTTATCTTAAGAAGAACAAAGGTTACTAACTATGAGTTGGTACATAAATGCACTGTACCTAGTACTCACACAAACAACCTTGCCTACATACCAAAAGCCTTTAGATAACTTAGGGAAAACCATGCTCCTAAAGTTTTGTGCTTTCTTTCGCTGTGCGTGTATATATATATATATATATATATATATATATATATACAGGATTGCCTAAAACATTATATATAAAGAACAAAAAGAAGGGCTCACAGGTCTTATTTTCAAGAACAGCAATATATCTATTAAATCTCAACATATACATATGTGGGGTTATTAGATGGGTGCACGGTCTGCATCTCCTGAAACTTATCATATTTCTATGCCCTAACATAAATGTGTTAAAGCAACCATATTATTGTTCAACAGAAATATTAACAGTACTTTGGACATAGGTTATGTCACTATGATCCTATAGTACATGCCCTCCTCCTGCTCTGTTTAAAAAATGGCAAACATTGATTGGAAACTGCAGTAATAAAGAGGAATGCTAGTAAACAGAAAAGGTGGTGAGTACTAAGACCTTAATAATATAATAACATATATTTATTGATTATGCAAATCGAGAAGGTATCCTAGGAAAAGTTTCAATATCTCCAGTACTTTGCAGCTCATTCAATAGATTGATCAAGTTGTGGATACTCAGAAACACAAGCTTATATTCATAAATGAAAATACTATGATAATTTTAATAAAACATTTCACATTAAACACTGCAAATGTCTGATTACATATTTATTTATATTTATCACCTGTGTAATGGCTCAGTTCCTTCCTCTTCTTCCTTCGACAATAGATCCAGACACTAAAGCACATAAGAATTACCCAGCATGCTCCACCAATACCAGCTATGAATGCTGGTTGTTTGACAACATCAGTGATCTGCTCAGTCAGGCTCACATTTTCTCCATTATTAACAGGAACTTGTTCTGAAGAAGGCTCTGTTAGAATAAGTGAAAAATGTTATGTTATTATGATTTATTATTATTTTTCTTTATCAACCAACTAGAAAATTTACAACAAATTTATGATAAGAACAATATTAACAATAGTTTATGACAACATGAAAGACAGTAAATCTATTACAAAATACTGGAATTCTATAATTTATATAAACACTTTAAGGTATATTTCACATGACAGTGCTGTCCCTTGTCATCAGCTTTTATGTCTTTCTGTGTGCTTGAGTACTACGAAAACAATGATCAGCTGTGCATGCATGTCATGTACTAGACACTACTTACTTATCTGAATGGTGATGGGCTGGCTTTTCACGCCAAAACCAGCACTTGTTGAAGCGGCAACCTCAACCCGATAAAGTACTCCAGGAATAAGACCTTTTATAACTGTGGAGTGGATAGTCCCATCCACGGTTTTGTTTATATGATAACGTGTTTCATTTCCCAAGCACCAAATCTATGGTTGGAAGAAACACATTGGTTAGTATTTAAAAAAAACTCAGTTGCAACTGTATGAAGCAGCATGTCAGGATTTTTAAAATGTCCATATAATATTGTATTCTTAGCATGTTTAAAATGCATACACAATTCAATGGTATAGTTTTCACTGAGCTAAAATAATTGCATTTTTGTTGATAATAAACAGTTATCACTAAATACATTTTAACCTCTTGAGCACCAGGGTGTCCTATTTAAATGTCTGCAAATATTTTGCAACCATGAAACGGGTGATTTAATGTTGCCCACATCAAAAGGATGATATTCTGATGTTGCACGCTTAAGGGTGGCCAAATAGAGGGTGATGTTTCAATAGTATATTAAATAGTAATGAGTATTTGCCTCCCCGATGGAAGTGATGCTGATGCTAGGAGAGAAGAGTCTCAGTGGAGGAGGTCCCAGTCAGCACACAGACCCACAGGAGGGATAAGATCACCTTTATTTTTATTTATTTATTTAGAAAATGTTTTACCAGGAAGAATACATTGAGATTTCTCTCGTTTTCAAGTATGTCCTGGATAGTTTTCATTAAAGGGTTGCACATTTACACAAATTGAGAAACATTATATATCACATGTTATTATATATACATATATATATGAATACATATACTTATGGAATATTAAAATTATATACAGTTACACTCTGTTTTTAGCTATAAAGAAGCATTTACTTTTAAGGATTTTAGACTAGGAGCAGATTTGATTATTTCAGGCTTTAAAAGTGCTTTAAAATCATCTGTTAATCCCTTTGATGATATACTCCTGTTGCGGCTGGTTAGGGTCTTGGCTCGCCCTGGATCATCCGAACCGTGACATTCTGATGTCGCCCTTTTCATGGTTGCCAAATATTCAGCAACATTTCAATAGTAAACCGAGCACCAGAGAGGTGTACAACACATTTTGCAATTAGGTTTAAAGATTCAAAATTGGTGTGTAATAATAAAATATTCTGGGTAGCCCTCTTTTTTTAAGTTATGCATTTCTAATTTACAGCAATACTATGAAAAATAGGAGAGAGCGGGGGAGAGAGGGAGAGAGAAAGCAGGAGGGAAGAAGTAAAGAAAGGCAGGAGAGGAGGGAAAAGGATGGAGAAGGAGAGAGAAACATAACTATACCTATTAAGATCAGCTAAGTACTATACTTCTTAAACATTGCAATTCTACCCAGCAAGAATTTACAGTTTACTTCTCACAGATCGAAACACAGGGGTATAGTAATCCATCTAGATTTTGGGTGTTAATAGGTTGATTAAAAGAAAATTATTCTAATGTTAGCCTTTACCTTTGCCTAATGGCAATGACTAAATTTATTTCTGTGAATAGTCCTATATTTACCATATTAACAGCTAAAAGGGTAATCCTCACTCCCTGTTACAGCGACATCAGTATTTGAGTTTAAAGAGCTCTCATGGGTTTGGTCAAGAAAAGTACTGGGTTTCTCAGTACCATCTGGACAGCAGAATTCACTTGCGTTTACTGAAAACACTGTCAAACATGCACCATGTTGTCTGCTGAACTAGATTGTGACTTTTGCAAATACAATACACAGTAAATGTTAATAGAAACAAGTGGTGCTTGTTTAGTTTCCATGCTGATATACATTTTTTTAAACTTCTTTATACACAATATATTAGGCTGACCAGACCTCACCTTTAACCGGGGACACATAGGAAAAATGCATACTGTAGGACTGCTTTGATTTCAGTGAAGCACTGAAAAAAGGCTATTTCCTATGTGTCCCCGGTTAAAGGTGAGATCTGGTCAGCCTACATTAAATGGATTGCAACTATTTTAAAGGGATAGTATTGCCAGAAAATAATTTTATTTTATATTGTAGCCCTTAAAAAACATTAAAAATGATATAAGTCTTATCTCCCAAACCTTTATGGTTTGGGAGATATTAGCAAGTAAAGTTCCCTTTTCCTTGCTGTTTCAGCCAAGTCTGCCATCTAGTGGACAGATTTGGAACCCGGTCCACAGATCAGCGGGCAGCTCTTTAGCAGTGCCGAGATCACAATCTTTAAAAAGAACTACTTCATTGGAACTGTCTACAAAGTGTGCCTGGCTTGCAAGCACACTATGTAGACCATTCCAATGAAGAAATTCTTTTTAAAGATCGTGATCTCAGCACTGCTGAAGAGCCGCAGCCGGTCTGGGGACCGGATTCCAAATCTGAAGGCTTGAGCAGTGACGTCACTCCAGGGGATACTTTACTTGCTAATATCTTCCAAACCATAAATGTTTGGGAGATAAGACTTATATCATTTTTAATGTTTTTTTAAGGGCTACAATATAAAATAAAATTATTTTCAGGCAATACTATCGCTTTAAGTACCTTTAATTAAAAAGTAAATACATATTGTTTGAAAACTGTAAATGAATAGGATGTACAGCTTCAGCAGATTTATTTACAGGCTGCATGATTATTTTTTACGTTTTACCTCTGAAAATACCTCAGATACAACTGAAAAAAAAGAACGGTTCTTCAGCTGAACTATTAATATTGACATGATTGGCAAATCTCTACACTTTCAGGTAAGGGGCTCATCTATCAGATGTCTAGTAACCAGGTATTCATGCCATTTGCAGGAACACCATGGACTATTTAATGATCATAAATTACACTTAGCGTTGCCTTTGTAATCCTCTAATTTACAATCTTGTATCATTTCAAATTTGTATTTAATTGGTATACTCGGAAACAGAAGTGTGTGTAGGTAGCTGCCTACTCTCAATAGATGGTCTTCTTTGATATTAACCAAAATATTGGAAAATGCTAGTGAAAAACAACAAGGGATATTAGAACAAGAAAATTATAACTGTATACATAAATCTAGAGAAAATTCTTTTTGTAGAAGTTAACGTTTCATCTATTAAGATTTCTGATTATTTTTCAACAATTAAGAAATAATTCTGATTTATCACATGTGAATAGATTTTATAGTAAAATCCATCTATTTTATGAAGGTGATGTACTTAGAAGAACTGTAGCAATCCATCTGCACCATAGGGCACCACTACAAGTTTCCAAAAACCCATTGATTTAAATGTAGTGTTTGACCACATTTTGTGTATAGGGGATCTTTCTTGCATTCAAAAAGTGAAAAGCCTCATTTAAATCAATTTTGATTTTTATTCCCCCCTATAGTGTAGATGGTTTGTCACAGAATTACTCTAGGGCATCTTAGCACACAGGATCCTTATTTTATTTTATTTTCTCATTGATTTCATCTGTGACTTGACATTCAACATTTCTGCATGAAACATTTGAAATGTAGGTCTTTTTTTATCTTTCACTATAATAAAAAGTGTATCACGAGTTTAATATAACGTTTTAAAACTGAATTATTGTTAAAACATTTTGCTAAATAGTAACAAATATTGCCACAATTGTAAAAAAAAGTAATTAATAATTGTCACAAAAAAAGCAAAAACAAAAAAGAAAAAACCCCAAACCCCAGCATTTCTAATATTCACAAAGTATTGATCAATTGTTTAAAAATAGGTTGCATACGAGTATTCCACATCAGTGTCCTTACCCGATAATCCTGAATGATTCCATTCTGATGCTCTACTGGAGGGGGTTCCCAGGATATACTAATATTTGTGCTGTTGTTTGTCCCTACTGTTACCACAGCTACTGCTTGAGGTGGTGCACTTGGAACTATAGACAATAAAAATGTTAGAAAGTAGTTGAAAATCAAGTAAAACTAATAGATGTAAATTTTTTTTTTATGTTTAGCAAATTAAGTTGCTTCAATAAATCAGAAAATCAACAGGTAAATGAAATATGTGTTTTTAACAAAATTGCACAGCAGTAGTGATATTACAATAGCATATTTCTTTTTTATGCATCCCCTCTTCATCTGAATTATTTTTCCTTGGATATTTAATAGCAAAGGTAGATATATGCCTTAACAGGCTCTTAATGCATATTTAAGCAAGGGAAAGTCATGAAAAAGTGTCAAATGTAATCTGAAAAGCATGTGAGCTCTATATTTCAATAATCAAGGTACATTTAAAGCAAGTCACTTTGCTTCACTGATTGTGGTAAGAAAATTCTTCTCACCCAAACCTGTCAAAATGAGAGCAATTTCCATAGATTTTCTATTTCTACAGTCTATATAGTGTTTTCCATTGCCAAAGATACAAGAACTCCATTAAATGTGTCACAAGAATGTATTCATAGCTGGGGTGATGGAGCTAAGTGTACCTCTCTAAAAAGAAATGTCAATTCATAGAACAAGAAGAATCTAGACAGTGTCTCTACCTCTGTGTTGATTTAGGATATTCACATTTGAAATTCTCTTTTGTCAGTATATTATTCTTCCCTTCAAATCCCCAGTTTTAACTCCCTTTGTGAGATCAGAGATCTGTGTAAGTATTTTTCGACATAATAGAGTGTTTGAGATAACCAAAAAAACTGGTATACTTTATAGATATAGTATCTAGGATAAAATACAAATAAATATTATGTATATCAAAAATGTCAATTACATGGTCCTTTCCCTTCACTTTACAAATCATCCTTTTCTAAAGTAAATGTCATAGTCTCTAACGGCAAAATATCTTATCCAATTTTCTTCCTATTGTCACGACAGAATACATCCACCAGTCACCATCTATTTCCACTTCAGTTTCTGACACTTTCTTCATGTTGCTTGTTACTTTAGACTTCATTGCACTGACAATTCCCTTTACAACTTTCTATGTGGGTTTGTAAAAATATATGTGTTATAAATACTATTCCTTCAAAAATGTATTTCAGAGCACTTACATGAATCAGTCTAACTGTAAAATTTCAGAGAACTTATTTGTCACTGTACAACAACAGTAAAGAGTAAAAACTATATTGTAAAATAATTGACAGGATGTTAAGGTGAAGAGAGCTTACATCAATCAACTGCCTATGGATATAATTTGCAGAGTCTAGGACCACATAAGTTTAAAAAATAATTTTCTCATATGATCTCTATATACACAGTTCACTGTCAAAGCTTAGACTATTGTTAGCATCACTCTCAACCCACTTCATGCTAGATTACATCTAGTAGCCTTACTTTTTGAATGAACCCCATGACCTCACCACCTACAGATCTGTGTCTCTAATACACATATGGGAACATTTAATTTAACATATTAGAAGGCAACCATTACATTATTTTATCCCTGCAACCAATTTTTTTTTACTATGCAAACTCAAGAGAACTTTTCAGTTATAAATTCTTGATTCGGTTACTTCACTATTAATTTAATTTATAGCCAGCAATGATTATAATATCCTCTGGCTATTGTTTGCAAAAAGTTATTATATAATATGAGCTGTATTACAGTTTTCCACTACAATACTTTACCTTCTTCAGGTGTACGGATCAAAAGCACATCGCTATCCATTCCTTGAAATTCATCAAAGTAAGGCCGGATCTTGATTTCATACTCTGTGCCCTTTTTAAGATCTACAAGGACGGCACTGCGCTCAGTAGGAGACTTCACATCTTGTACAACCCAGACACTTGATTTTGGGCGATACATAACCCTGTATCCTTGAATGAACTGGGCCTGTCGATCCACCTAAAAAAAACAGCAGACCACAAATATTCTAACTAATGAACCCACGACATACAATGTAACGTCTTTCTATATATGAGTTTTGGGATAAAGACCGATAACTGTATTTGTAAGGTACTATCCGGGACTTTGTAATTCATTAACTATTTTTGAGGTTGAGGAGAACTGAATTATATGCGGGACTATTTTATTTTACTACACATTTGCATATTTAACCATCAGAATAAAACAAATCATTAAGTAACTGGAAGGTTTTTATCATTTATTTTAATAGTCATGTGTTAATGTTTGTTTGGTACAGAATAAAGGATGTAAAAGCCCTTGTACATCCAGTCATGTCTGGGTGTGAGGAAAAAAACAATTATAGACAAATACAAAGATGTAAAATGGCAGAAGTCAAATAGCTTCTTCTCAGCCCTTGGCCTTTCAGACAATGTTAATCATGTACTTAGCTCAAAATTTGCTTTCATACCAAATGCTTACATAAATAGTAGTTTTATGTATATTCACTTTTAAAATGTTACATTTCTGGTACTGACAATTCTATAGTGATGTGCAATATCTCATTTCAATTATTTCTCTCTCTCTATATAAATATATATATTTTTTTCCAGTTTCAGTTATTTCAATCTTGTCAACATTAACCCTTTGAGTGCTAGAGGGGTATGCAATGCATTGTGTACCCCTCTGGCACTCAAAGGGTTAACGTTAAGGTTTAAGTTTGAAATTAAAAGTTTTTTAACCCTTTGAGAATAACATATCTGAACAACTATGTGTTAAGACCTCTCTGGTACCCGCACAGTGAAAGGAACTCAATATACAGACCCTCAAGTATAGTGAATAAAGTGAATGTAAAATATAAAATAGAAAGTTATTGTACATTGATAATAGAATAAAAATGAATTAATAATATATAAATATTTTAGTCATTGGCATCTTATCCCTCCAGATAATATAATTCAGGCATGATTATTTCCAATACAATAACTTAACATGCGTATGGGGGGTTTTCAGAACTGGATGTGGAGTTTTGCTCTTTGATTGGTTAAACCTAAAATTGGTTGTCATGGGCAACAAGGATGGAAACTGCAGTTGCCAACAGCAACCTATGTAAAGGTAAAATATTGATTTTAAAATACCCTATTAACATGTTTCTTGCCTAGAATTTTATATCTGGGGCAATTAAAGCCATTCAATGTTTTCCATTTTGGTGGAGACTGGCTAACTGTTGACATTTCTAACTTCTATGACAGACTTAGATATTTTATGGCTAAACAACATGACTGTGTGCTCTGTGGTAATACAATGTAAAATGAAAGCAGTTTTAACAAAAACATAGACCATTAAAACTAGTGAATGTATACATCTGCTCTCCTTATAATTTATAGTTTTTTTATATTGTTAAAAATAGAATGTAGATTTTGCATTTTGCTTGAAAATGAATGACAATGCTGTTATTGTCACTTGATGTTATTTAAATTTGTTTTTTTCCCCTAAAACAAAATATTACTTCATAACTCTCAAACCTCATAAAATCTTCCTTTATCTGTATAGCAATATCTCTCAACTTTACTTCAAGTAAGCACCTATATCTGTCCCGAGACCATCCTTCATGTTGGCCTAATCTCCTGACTATGGATGGGCAAAACATTTTGCTTCAAAATCTAATAATACAAATATAGCACTTCCCACCTTCCATGGAAATTCCTGAAAAGTACAATTTTCCCACTTTATTTACATTGAAATTAATAATAATAATAATAATAATAACAATGTATTGCCCCCCCCCACCTACACATGTATAGTTTTGTCAGTACATTCCCACTAAGCTACAGTGCTAAGCATAAATGGGTGTGACAATTTTCTGCAGGGTGTCAATCTGTGCTTGCGAAAGAGGGAAAAAGCAGATGAAATTTTCATGTTACCTTGTGTAGGCAAACAGATAAAGAGAGAAAGTTGTTCTCTGGGCATTGGTGTGAAGGGTGAAACAGGAGTTAAGAATAAATAAATAAATAAATAAATAAATAAATAACTGATATGTGAGAGTCAGGTAGGTGATCCTTAATACCTGTGCTATTGAGCATGAAATTCTACTGGGGACCGATTAACAGTTATTACACAGACATAATACTTCATACATTCTAGACAAAATTGCAGTTATAACCTGACACACACACAAACACACTCCTACAGCCACAAGAACAAGAGGGACAAAAATATAATGCAGTGAGGTGGTAAAGCACCAGCTGCTATGCATTTTATTGCAGGCTGCTGATTATGAATCTAACAGGTCTAAAATTTAAAACTTCAGTCCCCAAACCTGTTAGGGACAGGGGAAGGATGCACACTCACTGAACAGTACAGAAAGAAATAGTAGAAACACAGGTATACTGGTGGTAATTCTTCAACAACTTCTCATCCAACCTAGTTTTTTTTCTACTCCAGCTCACTCCCTCTGCTTTCACTATTTATCTATCAAATAAACTTTGCAGCACAGGGGGAAATTTCAGGTTGTATAGTATTGTGGTGGGAATTTTTACTGGTGGCACTGAAAATGACAACATTTTATGTATTTTCTATGTGTGGGATTTCCACAGAAAAAGTGGTAAACTGTGTTTTTCTGTGAAAATTCCCATGAAAAAGAACTGAACTTTTAACAATCCCTACTCCAGACCTGACTGCCACAAACCACTGATTTACACTACTCCCTATCACCGTACCTACCTTCACCTCACATTTAGTTGCCCCCCCACATACTGCTTCTAGAAAGGAAGATCTCACAAGCTGGACCTCCTTATCACTTTTATCTGTCTGTGAGATTCTTTTTTTATTGTTTGTTATTCACCACTTAGAACAGTGCAGAGGAATATGTTAGCAGTTTAGAATAAAAAAATAATAATAATAATTGTACTTCTATGATGCATCCAGAAATGTATACAGGTTCAATCAGCCTTACTGAATGATGACCAACATAAAGCAAGAAATAATGAAATGGGACAGTTTATTTTTGTAGCTAAATATACATTGAATCAGCTATGTTTACCGGCTTAAATCCCAGTGATATGATTATATGATTTGTTTTTCTTCAACATAGTTTATGTTTGAATTTAAGAATTACACTAAGGATAGTAAAGCCTCCCGTAGCCAGTGCATAGTCTGGTTTTTAAATCACAACAATAGAAACCTCATAATGCTTATGAGGATAAAAGGAATACTTCCTTAATTACACCCTAGTTGAGTTTTCCAAATAGTTGATCATATTCACACAATAACAGAAAATACCAAATCTTTGGACCATAAATGGAATGTTAATAAAAGGAAAGGACCTTAACCACATTATATATATGACAAATATAATGTCTGCATTTTTTTTCATCTCTATGAATACATTTCCAATTGTGGACAGAAGTTAAACAGAAAGAAACCTATTGTTTGCCCTCTCAGTGTAAAATCTGTGAAATGCAACTTACAGTCCATGCAACCTGCACTGTAGAGGATGTGAGAACGATAGGCTTCTGAAGTTGGACAACCACTTCCCCTAGCTCACGCTGCACTTGTCGATGATCAACACCTTGCCTTGTTGGACTGACATCTAGAAGAAACATGTATAATAGAAATGTGATTAACCCCATTTGATTAGTAATCCATGTGTATATTACAATTAATTATGAATTTAATGTTGCATATTACCTACTTTTCACAGAGAATTCTCTGGAAAATGTCCTAATTAGGTAGGTAATTGACTGACTTGTTTAAGAAATGTACAAAGACAGATCCACTGCATTTTTACAATTGTTAACTAAACATGTAAAGTATATCATGGTGCCATGAAGTGGCCAGAAGGTTCCAGTGTGTTGATTTGCGATATTTATCAAAAAACTGTTTAAACATTATAAAACTTTTATTAAAAAAATGTTATTTGGTTAACCTAACATAGTTCCTTCAATGCCAGAAAATAGGGTGGGTATTTTGTTTAAGATTTGTGTGTATGTGTGAAGGAGGACAGAAGTGAGAAGTGGCAGAGGAGTGGTGGAAGCCTGAAAGTTTTGATTTACATGGATTGTGAATTGTTCATCATCTAATCACTTTGCTTTATTATCATATGGCATTAATTTTCTCATCACATTACCGTTTAACACATTAACGACCCATGACATACATACATGTACGTCACAGGGTGTAGGTCCCTAAAGGACCAAGGATGTACATGTACGTCACGGAATTCAGGGCTCCCCACGCTGTTCGGGAATGCCTGAATTGGACAGCACAAAAAAAAAAATGGTCCGTTGTCAAGTGTCGGCCGTGTGTGCGTGTGGCTGGTCCTTAACCCCTTAAGGACCGGCGGTCATGGAACATTTCCGTCCCATAATGACTGCATAGGCGCACTTGGACGAGCCGGTACATGTGACCTGTCACATGTATCGGCACGTCATTATGGGGCTTGAAAGAGATCGCTCCGATCTTGGAGAGGTCTATTTCAGGCCCTATTTTTACTTACAGAACTCCCGGCAGAGCGATGTAAGTAAAAAGTACGTGACGTACCATGACCGTCATTGGTCCTTGAGTAGTTCAAGGACCGTGACGGTCCTGGTACGTCAAGGGTCCTTAAGGGGTTAAGAGTTTAACATACCGTTAGAGAATATTGATAAACAACATTCGGTAAATAATGAAGAGACTGGTGTCAAGTGCCGGCCGCGCCCCTTAAGAGGTTAACATACCAGTAGAGAGTATTGATAAACAGCATTCGATAAATAATGAAGAGACTGGTGAATTATTTGTGTTAAAGGTATAGTAATGTTTCATAATAAAAGCAGCTCTAATTAATCATCATAGTATTTGGACTTTGGAGAGTGTTATTTCATTTCTGTCAGAGTTGTAGTTCAAGAGTAATTCAATGACAAAGTGTCCCCCTCCCGCCCCTTTTACTGATGTAACACTGCTCAGCCAGATCAGAAGGGAGGTGCCCAGGTAGATTGCAGAGAGGGACAATCTTCAATTAAGATAAGGGGAACAACCTGAAAAACCTGTCAAGGGGGGCAGGGCTTTCATTGTTCTCACAGGAAGAAGATTGTCCCTTGCTGTTATCTGTCTGGTCTATGGACTGCATTCCACATCTGAGAAGAGATAGCTTACACTAGGTAAAAGGGACGGGAGAGGGAAACTTTGCTTTTGAATATCTCTCAAACCATAAAGGTTTGAGAGATAAGACTTATATCGTTCTTCGTGTTTTTTTTAATGCCTACAAAATAAAATAAAGATAATACGAAGTATTACTATCCCTTTAAGTACTTTTCTTACGTTCACTTCATCTGAATTACATTTTTATCTTGTGCTATATGCATCGATTTAGTACTATCTACGTAGTTTAGACTTTTGTGTGACTATATTTAATTCTATTATACTCTATTTTTGGTCGATTTTCATTTTTTTGTTTTAAATAGTTTACTGAAGAATAAACAGAATACAAAAGAAATATAAGTGCAAGAGATTTGCAAATCTCCAAATACAGTATGAAAATTGGAGCTATAGCCAATTGTGAAGCGCAAAAAGCAGTTCAGTGGTATGAGGATCTAAAAGGATTTTCATTTTAGCATTTCACTTTGGTTATTGTTTTATATGTACCAAGTGCAATTTTTCAAGACATTTTAGTTGTTTTTAGTCCAGTTTTATTATGTAACTACTCTACCACAATTTATATAATATATATATATATATATATAATATATATTAGTATGATAAAATCGATGGTGACTTTCATGAAGTAGAAAACTGGCCTTCCAGTCTCAATCAATTGAAACTTATGTATTACACTGGAATTGAACCCTATATTAAAGGGATAATAATACTTCATTTATCTTTATTTTATTTTGTAGGCATCAAAAAAACATGAAGAATGATATAAGTCTTATCTCTCAAACCTTTATGGTTTATGAGATATTCACAAGCAAAGTTCCTCTCCCCGCCCCTTTTACCTAGTGTAAACCATCTCTTCTCAGATGTGAATCTGGTTGTAAGACCAGACAGATAACAGCAGGGGACAATCTTCTTTGTATGAAAACAATGAAAGCCCTGCCCCCCTTGACAAGTTTTTCAGCTTTTTCCCTTATCTTAATTGAAGATTGTCCCTCTCTGCAGTCTACCTGGGCACCTCCCTTCTGATCTGGTTGAACAGGGGGGGATACTGTGTTTGTGAATATCTCTTAAACCATAAAGGTTTGAGGGATAAGACTTATATCATTCTTCCTGTTTTTTTAATTCCTACAAAATAAAATAAAGTTAAAACGAAGTATTACTATCCCTTTAAGGTTGATTATTTTTTACTGTATTCATTTTTTGTTTCAATTAAATATTTTTTATATATATATATATATATATATATATTTACCAACCATGATTCTTTTGGATGCTCTACAGTCTGGATGAGAGTGGAAGAGTGCAGTTTGCCTCGAGCAGGGAAGGTTATAGTCCCTGCACAGCTATATTACTGGCTGAGTTTGGCTGTTTTTTACTTCATGTAAGTCACCATTGATTTTATTATACTATATATTATGTTTTATATCTGCCAGCAATCTCATTTCTGTTTTTTCTTTTACTTTTTTGAGGTGTTCATCTGGATTCCCTGGTCATTTGGGATCAGAGGTCCTATGGTGATGTGACTGATTAGAGGCAGTCTATTTCCTCCACCTTCTGTGGCTGTCCATTTTAACAGACTTTTTTATTTTGAGAACCCTGGTGCTTTGGTAGAGGCTTTCATTACACTATGAGCACCCCTTGTGGTTTTGTGTTTTTTTACATTAGGTGACTGTCAGACGAATGATCAATCCTAAATAATAAACAATGATTTAAAAATGTATGCAAGCTCATAGATTTTTTTAATCCTCCACAACTATGTAACTATATGAATACTTAATAATGTATAGAGTCAATGAAACAGGAAATACACTTCAAAGACAAACACTCCATAGAATGTAATGTTAAATATTTGAGAGAACTGAAATTACTGAACTCACCTTGTGTTCGCACAGGTTCTGAAATAGGGCTGGGGTCACTGAGTCCATATGAATTCATTGCTCGAATGATAAAGAGATAAATAGTATTTGGGTTCAAGCCAACTACTGTATGCTTTTCTAGTCTCACATTATCTGCAACTGTTTGCCAGGTGCTACCCGCTGACTGGCTGCAATGAAATGAAAATAATTCAAGGAAAATGTGTAAGTTACTGCGGTAATATGTTTTACATTATACAATTTTGTATGCAGTACTACAAAGTAATATAAGCTAAAATAGAAGCTGTTGAACCTATTAGTAAAATTTCCAAAATACCTTGAATTAAGTATTTATTTTGGTTGAAAACATCTGATACGAATATAAGAAGCTTTTCAAAGTGGACCTAGCTTGAAAATAGATGTCTTACCATAAAAAAATACGTGTGTCTAAAGGAATCCGTCCCGTTTGGAGACCAGAACTGAGGCTAGAGCACAGACATCTTGTCTGTGTGCATGAGCCGTCAGTCCCGGTCTCCACTGAGTAGACTGTTTTGCACCATATGGTCCCGGAAGGGACTGACGGTGCAGGCTCACAGACCGCACTAACATGCACGTCAGTCCCGAAACGGGACGGATTCCTTTAGACACGTGTATTTTTTTACGGTAAGATATCTATTTTCAAGCTAGTCGCCATGCATTTAATGAATGCATGGAGACTTGCTATTATCTGAAAGTTCTGCTTTCAGTTTTGTCCTCTTTTGTCTTTGTACTCTTAACATGGATCACTTAGGTACAGTGTATGCATTTTTAACAACTCAAGCGAGAGACCACAAGGAAGATGGAGACAAAAGAAGACACGATGGAAAAGGTGTTTATGCACATGTTTCAATCCACAATATCTAAATAAAGCAACAGTGTTTTCCAGGATTTTTGTAGGATTTCAAATTCTCAACTCACACGGAGGATTCCTTCTGTAGGATGAAGATAAATTCACTATATTGTGAAAGAGTTTACAAGTTAGTAGTCAACCCATCATAGCTGTTTCTTATAATATAAAAAGCTAACACTGACACTTTTTAACTTATTTTGCTAATTTAAATAGTTGTTTTGTTTAATTCACTGGGAACTTTTTTTATTAAAGGGATAGTAATGTTTCAAAATAAAAGCAGCTACAATTAATCTTCATCATATTTAGGCCATGGACAGTGTTATTTCAATACAGTCAGAGTTGTAGTTGTACTGTCAGAGTAATTGAATGATAAAGTATTCTTTATAGTTTTTGGCCATGTAGAGCAGTATATTCATTCTTTATGATATGTAGTTCCAGAGTAATTGAATTATAAAGTATCCCCCCTCCCAACCCTTTTACCTATTGTAAGCCGTCTCCCCTCAGATGTAGAATCTGGTCTTAAGACCAGACAGCTCACAGCAAGGGACAATCTTCTTACTGTGAGTATAAGGAAAACCCTGCCCCCCTTGACAGGTTTTTAAGTTTTTATCTTTTGCTGATTGAAGATTGTCCCTCTCTGCGATCCATCTAGACAGTCTTGCTGCTCTGAGGTGAGCAGTGTTACATCAGTAAAAGGGGCGGGAAGGGGATATTTTATCATTCAATTACTCTTGAACTACAACTCCGACAGTATTGAAATAGCACTCTCCATGGTCCAAATACTAAGAAGATTAATTGAAGCTGCTTTTATTGTGAAACATTCCTATCCCTTTAATCTCTAGTTATCTAGTACAGCATTTTATCCCCTCTGCATCTGTTTTTACTCAGAGAATTAGGGAATCATGTAATGTGCATTTCCACTATACAAGGCACAACTAAAAATGTGTTTATGTGCATGTTTCAACCCACAATATCTAAATACAGCAACTGTTGTTTTTCCAGGATGTTTGCGGGATTGCACATTCCCAATTCACATGGAGTACATGGATTCCATCTGTAGAATGATGATATATTCATATTGTTGCGGAGGAGATTTTACTCAGTAGTCTACTCATCATAACTGATTGTGTATCTAGTATACATAATCACTAATGTTACATTCTTGGATTCTTAGATTACAGAACAGCCAGTGTTCATTTTTTTTAATTCATTTTGCTAATTTAAATAGATGTTTTGTTTTATTCAATGGGGACTTTTTACTAATCTCTAGTATATCTGATTTTTTTTTTCACTCAGAGAATTATTTTTGCATTTAAACTATACAAACTGGAAATGGCAGTTTAACCCCTTAAGGACCAGGGCGCGCATGCGCGGCCGGCACTTGAGGACCACGGGGCTTTTTTTTTTCTTCGCTTCCGGTTCAGGGCTTCCGGAGCGATGTGCATCCGCGCCGGGAGCCCTGAACTCTGTGACGTACCAGGACCGTCACTGATCCTTAAGTGCCGGACCGCCGTGATGGCCCTGGCACGGCTATGGTCCTTAAGGTGTTAAAAGCATATGTTAATAATGACATAAGTGAATCTTGTGCTGTTTTGGGTCCAATTTGGCTCACTTTTAACCCTTTGAGTGCCAGAGGAGCATGTAACTCATTTGCATACCCCTCTGCCACTCAAAGGGTTAATGCAGCAGCAAACTATGACATTTATGCAAAATCATTACAATGGAAAATAGGATATCTTTTTGTAAAAGGTGTGAACCAAGGATCAGAGAGCTATTATTCTTGGATAGAAATGCCTCTGAGTTATTATTATCCACGCTAATACAAGGACTTCCATTTTTATCATCAATAGACAGTTATTCGAAAATTAAAATGATTCTGGTTTGCAGGATGGTAATCATGTGTGTGTTTGTTTTATAAAAACAGCCAAATAAGAACCAGCACAAAAAAGGAAAGGTTTATATATATGACTAAAACTCTGTAATGAACTACAATGTCTTGAAAGCAATGAAACAATACCAATGTACAAAACTGTTATGAATCAATACAATTATATATTTGTCTTATTTTAAGGAACAACATGAAATATGAACTATCGCCTTGTATTTCCCCTGACATCTGGATATAATCCTAACAAACTCATTTTAACTTTGAAAAATTTAATTGGATTTTAAATTACAGCCTTATGGTCCACTGTACATCTCTGAGTGTATCTACATTTTAACATCTAATTAATTTCATACACGTATTCTGCTGATTCATTATTAACTTGGTCCCCCGTATACATTACATATCACCTTACATTAAGTTATAGTTTAAAAAACATCAGTAATTTTGTGGAAATTGCATAAGCTTAATAGATCACTAATTGTTATGATAACCTTTAACTTGTCATGCACACCATACTTATTTAAACTATCACTTCAAACCCTTTTCTACAAAAGTAATAAAATATCTGAGTCTCAAGTTTAAGTAAAATGATATATTTAGGGGCTGTATGAATATAAATCCAGTGTATTTATTCCCAATCCTTTCTATGATCCAGACATAGTCCCTGATTTATAGGGCAGCTTTCCTGTCTCGATGTTTGCAAAGAAATTTTCATTGCTCACTAAACTATTCACCACCTGAGCACGCTATAAATCTCTGAAAATGCCTAAGCAGATGACTTTTGCTGGTTCTGTGATTTGTACACCAGCACCCTACCCTGTTTGTTAAAAAAATATTTACAATAGTCAGAACTTTAAAATCTGGATTCTTTTTATTGCAGACTGCAGTTTATAAATTAATAGCAATTTACCCCTTATAAATCCCACCACTTGAATTTGGTGTATTACAGGTTGTAGAGTTAACCCTTTGAGTTGCCCAACAGATTACAATGTGTTGGGAACCCCTCTGGAACTCAAAGGGTTGAAAGTGAAAATGATAAAAATTGAAATATGACATTTTGTATATATATTTCCCCCCTGTTAATGAGCAAACAGTGGCTTGGGCATTGTGACTGAGCTCCCTGTGCTTAAATAAAGCACATTTTAAATACTTAAAATGTAAAAAATATATATGGTAGGGTTTCTCCTCCTGCTTAAAACAAGGGTACTCCCACTGCTGAGAGTGGTTTTATTCAAAAGTTATTACAGCTCAAACTTCATTTTTAGGTACAGTATCACTGTGGATTGACATTATGCAGTGGCACTGTTGCCACACTATCCTATGGAGATTTATGATCAGCTGACCAAAATAATGGTGTAGCAACAGCGTCACTATACAATTTCAGGCCACTGTGATATTGCACCCAATAAAATTCAAGTTTGAGCTGTAATTACTTTTGAATAAAACACCTTCCACTAGTGGGAGTATCCTTGTTTTATGTAGGGGGATAAACACTACTATATATATTTTGTTTACATATTAAGTATTACTATCCCTTTAAGTAGGGCTACCCTGAAAAACATGAACTCTTGGGGCGAGATGTTCAAAAAGTCGTCATAATGATGGATCATGAGTTGCTGGTAAAAACCGACAATATTTTCAGAAGAAAACCGTCACGTTTGAAAATATGCCATAAAGACTTAAAAATTACAGTAAGAAGATCGTGATGAACATTGCCCTTAAAAAGTCTGAGGTTAAAAATGTCTTTGATTTTGTCTTTGAAATGAACATTTTCAGGAAACAAAGACATTTTTTTGTCTTTAAAACGACAAATTTTCATGCAAAGACTTTTTTTTTTTTTTTTTACCAACTAAATCTATAGTATGGCTTCTCACTCAACAGTACTTTAATTTGTCTCCAGGTTAAGACCATTTTTATTATTCCGGGAAATAATGACATTTATCAGACAAAAAAGTGTCGGTTAAAAGAATATTTTTTTTCTGAAAATACCTTACAATATGATGGTAGATTAAACCACACCGACTTTTAAGACAGCTTTTTCCCTTTGACGGAGATGGTGTAATTGGATGCAAAAAATTACGGTAACATGTCTGAGAACTGACGGACCATGGCAAAAGAACTTTATTGTTCTGATCACAGACAATTTCAGTTACCACCACTTTTTGAACATCTTGCCCTTGGTGTGTCCCAAGAGCTGCAACTGGGAATCACTGCTAATACTTAACATTATATAGACCACAGGTAGTAGTACAGCTCAAACTATTTTAACTTTCTGAGTGCCACAGGGTTGTGCAATGTACTGTGGAGCACTGCACTGCACATCCTTCTGGCACTCAATGGGTAAATCAAACTGATTGTAATAGTGGGGCTAAATCAAACTGGTTTCCAAAAGGCAAAAATGGTCATAGGCCATGACTCTCCATAGTAAGTGATAGTAACACCACTATCTAGTGATTAAAATAGAAAATTGCAGTTCAATGCAAAAAAAAAAGTTTGAGTTGTAATGTTTTTAATGTTTTTCTCAACAGGAAAATTATGTTTAGTGCTCCTTTAAATGGGGCTTTTAACCACTTAAGAGCTAGAGGAGTTTCCAAAACATTGGAATACTCTCTAGTGCTCAAGGGGTTAAAAGCCCCATTTAAATAAATTGAATTTATTTCTTTATTTTTCATGTAAAAACTGTACTGTTCCTTTAAGTATGCCAAAAAATGAGTAGTCCCACAATTTTAAGTTACCATGCAAAAGGTATAAAGTCTTCAAAAATCAGGGCAGTTACCTGAACGCTTCAATTATATAGGAGGTAACTTGTATACTCCCAGCCTGTGGATTGGGCTGCCATGTCAAAGTGACACTGTTCTTGGTGACATCAGTGACAACAGGTTTGGATGGGGATCCAGGAACAAGGTTTGGTTCAGAAGGCTGCACAGTGATTAGAGAACCTTTTTCTTGGGAATAAAGAAAAAAACAGGATATTTAATGTTCTCTTCACTTGCAAATATATTGTACCATTTTAGCAACTACATGACTTTTTGAGTTTTTGCACCTTATTAAACAGGATGAGTACTTTGTACCTGTCTTCAGAAGAGAATAAATGGAGAGCTCTGTTGTCATATTTCTATGGGCAAAAGGAAAGAAAAACAGGCACAGAAGTATTCACTAACATACACAGTAAAGAGATTTAACTTACAAGATATAAGAAAATCTCATTATTATGTCTATGACTACGGTACTTCTGTGCATATTCCTGGTGTGTGTGCATCTGTCCATATAGAATAGTATACTCAGAAAAGGTGAGTTAAATTGTGTGTGTGTGGGAGGGGGAAACGGCGCAGTGGCCACAAGGGTAGCTTTTTGATTTGTGAAATGTTGGAACACATGAGGAGGGTCATTTACTAAGTCAGGTATTTCTGTAATATAGCCTACAGTGGATTTACTATTGAATTTAGTAGGTGGTTGCTTCAAGGAGACAATTTATTAAGATAGGCTTTTCAAATACAAGATGGTAAGAAGATATTTAAAATTTACTGGCTCAACAAAATACAAAGGCCACACATAATAAAAGATACAGAAAACTGATGAGACAGAAAGACATAAAGGTTTATAATTAGGATGCTAAAGATGAACAATTCCGGAGTAGACCAAATGTACACTATGGTATCAAATAAAAATACCCATTGATTTAAATGAAGCATTTACCCCCTGATTGCTATAAAGGTCTCCAAAGCATTGTGAAGCATTCAAGGGATTAGAAGGCTAATTAACCCTTTGAGTGCCAGAGAGGTATCTAGTACATTGCGGCGCAATGCACTGGATGCCTCACCGGCACTCAAAGGGTTAAAACCAATGGCACAATTGGTTTGAAAAAGAATTGCTCATATTCAGCTTCCTGAGCACGGCCCAAAAGGCTTAATATACAGAAAATATTAACAATTTTGAAGCAGTCCATCTGTACTTTAGGGGACAAATAAAAATTCTAGAGGTTCCCAAATATAGCTAAGAATGACAGAAAGATGGGGGAGATGTATAAAACTACGTTATAAAGAAAGTGTCTGTAAAATTGTCTCAAAGCGACACAAGAATATGTATAAACATCTAGCGACGTTTTGCTAAGTGCTAACTCCATTTAGTTGACTTTTTTGAATAGTGAAGGAGAAAATAGAATTGTGTCCCAATGTATTTATAAAGAAATTTGCTAATTGTGCCAAAAATAAAGGTAGTTTTAGTGATTAAATCTTAACGCAGGTATAACTTGTTCTTAATGGAAATATATAATGACATTTATGTGTGAGAAAATATATTCACAGGTGCGAATTTTCTCAGCATGTTCTCAGATAGACATATTTATAAAAGTGACATAAATATGACCAGGCATTGTGAATTTTATGAACAATTCTTAAGTATACATTAAGAAGGCTTTTTATACATCCCTCCGATGTTCTGGGTGGGCCAGAAAAGAAAATAAGGAATCGTTCATACCAATGAAAAAACAAAAGCAAAAAAATGAAATTCCCTAATACAATGTTTTTATGAGAAATCCAAATCTAATGTAATAAAAGCTATGTAACAGCTAGCATTAAAGTGATAGTAATGTTTCAAAATAAAAGCAGCTCCAATTAATCTTCATAGTATTTGAGCTATAGAGAGTGTTATTTCAATACTATCAGAGTTGTAGTTCGAGAGTATTTGAATGATAAAGTATCCCCCAACCGACCTTTTACCTAATGTAAGCCACCTCCCCTCAGATGTGGAATCTGGTCCACAGACCAGACAGCTCACATCAAGGGACAATCTTCTAACTGTGAGAACAATGAAAGCCTTGCCCCCCTTGACAGGTTTTCCAGGTTTTTCCCTTATGCTAATTGAAGATTGTCCCTTTCTACAAGCCATCTGGACACCACCTTTCTGTTCTGAGGTGAGCAGTGTTACATCAGTAAAAGGGGCAGGAGGGGAATATTTTATCATTCAATCACTCTTGAACTGCAACTCTGACAGTATTGAAATAACACTCTCCATGGCCCAAATACTATGAAGATTAATTGGAGCTGCTTTTATTTTGAAACATTACTATCCCTTTAAGAAAGAGGAGGGAGCCCATTTCTGCGGCAAACCAAATACACGACAAATGATAATTCCCAGTGCTATAAATGGGGCTTTTAACCCCCTGAATGCTAGAAAGGCTCAAAAGCATTACTTTCTAGCTTATTAGAAATATCGGTTTATTAAAAGCCATACTTAACCCTTTGAGTGCCAGAGGGGTATGCAACGCATTGCTTTGCAATGCGTTGTGTACCCCTCTAGCACTCAAAGGGTTAAACCTATAGGGAATGTGGGTGATTCTGTACTCCCCTGTGGTGCAGTTGGTTTACCCCTGAATTCCACCTCTTCACAAATATGGCTCAAAGAGAGAGTGCCTTTACCCGAGAGGCACACTTAATTACATATTATATCACCCACAGCTCAGTGACTTCAGGCCTACGTTTTAATAAACTATCAAATATAGTCAGATATTGTCAAAGTCAAATATAACTGTTTGCATTTACCTTGAATCTCAAGAAATCCACTCCATGTGGTTTCGCCAGTTGAACTTGTAGCGACACAGGCATAGATTCCTGAATCTGCAACCTGAAATAGAAACAAAATAGTACATTTTATACACACTTTTGTCTGATTGGCAGAAGATTTATACATTTTAGTTGCAAAGCACTACCTTATGGCCTGCAATGTGGATGAGGTCCATTCTTTCAGCATGTTAGTAAGAAGGTCTTATACCCACAAATAAATTAGACAACATTACTTAACATACTAAGCAGCAAAACTGATTCATAACATAGATAAATCATTGGTAAAATAAACGTATCCTATTTTATTCATCAAAATATTATATAATGCAGAACTAAAAAGAATAGTAATGCTTTATTTACCTTGCATTATTTTAGTATTATATACTGATTTATTTTATTTGCAATAATTTTTTTCTGATAATTATGCACACTTAAATTTAGTCAGCTATCTCAGTTCTTATCTTTATTCCAATTTCAGTGATGTGAGCATCCTCTACCTGTAGCTTGTAAAATTAGTCTGTGACTCAACTGTGTTTGCTAAAGATCATAAAGAACAGGGCCAGATTTCCCATTAGGCACAGCAGGAAACTGTGTAGTGAGTCAGACTTTGAGGTGCACCTTAGCTGTGCTGGCCACACCTATATGTTGAATGGCGGGTATGGCCAGAGCAATTCCAATGCCCTTGCACCAGACATTTGCTGGTGATTTATGTTGGCCTGTTGCAAACAAAATGCATTGGAGTTCTTTCTACCAACTAAGAATAGTGGACTGGGCTGTGACTGAATGATAAAAGTGTAGTGGAGGTGATATATGTGGGGCTAAAGGTATCTAAAGTACCTTTCCTAAGGGTGTCTGAAAAGTAATTTTGGCCCCATCTCTGTTTAGCTGAGCAAAGTGTTCAGAAAGTTCAAACCAAAAGTGGAACAAATCTGGGCCAAAACAACTACTCCATAGTTATCAAAGAAAAAGGTTCATTGAATATTGTGGACATTCTTGATTGATAAATACAGTACAGCTGTTTTGTTCCAGAATTGTTTCACTTTTGGTTTGATAAATGTGTCCCATAGGGCCCTATGGATAAAAGCAAACTGCAACAATTCTGTGGCAAACAATCTGCATCATGGGGATAAACCTTCCTAAAATTCACATTGATTTAAATGGGACTTTTAACCTTCTTAGAGGTCTCCAACACACTGTTAAGCAAAGTGTTGGAGACATCTCTAACATTCTATGAATGTGGCCTAGGAAAGTTCCATTGTTGTCTCCCAAATCATTTTAGCAGGATGAGTAAGAAAATATTCCATAATTATTATTACTATTATTATCCTTTATATAGCTCCAACTTATTCCGTGTTAGCTCTAGAAGACACGTTATATAATGAGGTCTCTTGACCGGACAGGTTGCAGCAAGGGACAATCTTCTTGCTATGAGCATAAGGAAAACCCTGCCCCCCTTGACAGGTTTTTCAGGTTTTTCTTTATGCTCACTGAAGATTGTCCCTCTCTGTAGTTCATCCGGACAGGCTTGCTGCTCTGAGGTGAGCAGTGTTACATCAGTAAAGAAGGCAGGAGGGGGATACTTTATCATTCGATTACTCTTGAACAACAACTCTGACAGTATTGAAATAACACTCTCCAATGCCCAAATACTATGAAGATTAATTGGAGCCGCTTTTTTTGGGAAACATTACTATCACTTTAATCATAAAGCACCACTTTATTGGTTCTGAGGTCATCAGAACATCAATGCACATTGACGTTGATGTATCAAGAAGGAATGTAACAATTTTGGGGCAAAATAAATGCCCCAACAGGTACAAATACAAATTCCCATTGATTTAAAAATTAATGACCAGTGGGGTATGAAATGCATTGTGAGGCAATGAAATGCATACCCTTCTGCTGCTTGAAGGTTTATGTTGGGTTTTTAAACCCTTGAATGGCAGGGAGGTTTCTAAAGCATTGGATGCTAAAAGCATTATGAGGCCAATTTAAATAAATTGTCCTGTATGGTGCATTTCGTTTTCAACAGCATTGCTTAAGTTCCTCTTAGTACATCAGTGTCAAATAATATATAGCAATAATAGTAGTGTAAAAAAAAAACTAATTGCCAAGCACATGCACTAATCTATGATGCAACAAAACTGACAAAATCTTGCTACTTCATATAATTTACTGTGTCACAGTGTTCATTTATTTTGGCCATTGAATCCATTAAACCCCACCTTAATTTTATACATCAGAATTCATCATATCACAATCCTCTAAATTAAACATGCATTGGTTGCTTCGGCGCCCAGTTTATTTCTGTTGGAATCTTATCTTAGCAACAGAAATAAACAATCACACTGGTACCGGTGCCACAAGATTTGCCCCACCCCTACACATGAATCATAGTGACCTGATGAGGCATCTTTCCTTTGGGACTATTAACTCATAGTAGGCCTCGAATCCACATGACAGCTCTAATTTTTTCTGGGCAAAGAGCCACGGCTGCTATAAAATGATGCTATTAGCCGTACAGGGACACGGGAGTTGCATTAACCTTATGACTCTGACACAATGAAGGAACAAAAATAACGTGAAGTATTTCACTCCCCACTGACTTTATGCATCAATTTTTAAGCAAATATTTAGTGCGAGCTCCATGTTTTATAAGTAATTTATGAGCAACCTCCAGTTTACCTTACAGCACGAGGCAATTCAAGAGCAATGCACAACAACAAAATCTACCAATGTTAAGGAACATAAAATGCGCTTCTCTCTTTTTTACATTTTTGGTTAACTAGGGACCTTTTACTCAAATAAAAACGACTGAATGACGACAAATGCAAAATTGAATTAAACAGTGCTTTTAATCCCCCAAATAACTTAGTTTGCAATGCATTGGAGCTTTATTTGGCATTCAAGGGGTTAACATCCACATTTGAAAATTTTTTATATTTATTCCTTAACCCCCCCCCCCTTTTAAAGTTGGTTTGCCCTAAAATTATAACCATTGCTTAGTTAACATAAGGCCTTACAAGTTATTTCTCTGATTTGAAATGCATTACTATTTTGCAGTGCTTTGGTGATTTCCCCAGCAACACAAAGGTTACATTGCTTCACTATTGTATGATTTGACTAATGTATGAGTCTTCTATACAACACATAGAAGAGATGTTTATAACATTGAGATATTAAACCATGAAATGTTTAACTTACAGTGAAATGGGGAAGTGGCCATTTCTGTAACAGGATGTTACATTGTTTTACAGTATCATTCTTAGACATGTCCCTAGGGTGTCTTTGACATGATTTAACGGCTGTGTGTGATTTGTGCCACTATAATGTAAAGGTCAGGGCAAGTTTCTCTTCAAACCGCAATCAGAATTGTAGATATATAAATATAAAATACACCTGTCATTGTGTATACCATTCCACTGTGACGCATTCCATCAAACACTAAGATAAGCGATGACTTAAAGTTCCTGGGGGCATGCTCTTTCCTAGCCTTATTCTATTATGCTCTGAGCTCATAAACCTATTGTAGGGACTACATTACATTTTCAAAGTATTATTGTTTTGTAAAATGCTGCATTTACTGCTTTTGCTACACACGTGCATACAAGTAAAAGCAAGATAAATTCATTATAAATAAATATAATATCCATGGTACTGCAGAAGTAAAAATACCAATGCAGTATATTATTCAACCAGCAGGGTTTTAGGGAAAGCTTGTGAAGACAATATGGCCTACATTTATGAAAAAGAAAATGACAGGCACAGTGGGAAACGCTTATATTTCTCTGAGGTTTTACTTGCTTTTTTATCAGTTAATGTACAAATCTATGTCAAAGAATGAAGCTATTGTGATAGCCAATATCTGTCTATTTAATGGCGAAGCAATCTTATAAATATGCATATGTAACAATGCATGCGTTAGTAAGAATTCTGAATGAGTATATCATACATATACAAATATTTTAGGTTTTTTTGACCTGAATAATATATAGTTGCACATGCTAGACTGGAACATTTGCTCAATCATTCATAAATATCCTAAGGTATATATATTGAGATATATATATATATATACTAGTTGAACAGCCCATTATACGTGCCACATTGCCACTGCCACCTGGTTGCGGGGCAGTCACGTGCAGTAGAGACTGCCTGCACCACGACTGATACAGAGCTGGACGCTCCTTCAGAGCGCCCAGCTCTGTATCAGCCACGGCGCGGGCAGTCTCCACTGCGCATGACTGCAGCACGCGCAGCAGTGTCTACTGCACATGTTGCGGCGTTACACACGATTTAGCAAATTATTATATAGGCTATAGATGTATATATATGAGTGAATGCAGCATATATCAGATATGTTGCTTTCTCAGTTAATTTTTGGACCCCTTGAGGACTAAAGGGGTACATAACGCATTGTGAAGCAATGCGTTGCATATTCCTCATTAATTAAATCTTGAGCTTTGTATTTATAAAATAAGAGTTAAACTATTTTAACCCCATCCCAACAATTAACTTACCAGGTACGTCCTGCAAAAACTGTCAGTGACAGAGGACATACCTGGTAAGTTTCGGAAGTCCAGGTCTCCATGCGGCTGCACACCGTTCGGGGACTCTGGAATTGTTTAAAAAAAAAAAATGTTAGCTGGACATTAAGGTGACAGCCGAGTACGCGTGCAGCTGTTACTAAGGGGTTAACAAACAATTATAATAACAACTATAATGTGGCTAATGGTCTATCAGCTGCTCTGCTTTTCCTGGGAGATCTGCAATGTGAGACTTGGAGGACCAATTGGGGAGCAGAATGAGTGTTTGAAAAGAGATCATTGCAGCTCCCTCATTGGTCCAGCGAGAAGAGACTGTACTGCATGACTGAAGTCTATGTAGGCTGAAATCACAACTAGCTAAGTTTGTCACTGAGAGCCCCATGTCCAGATTGTTTTCCACCTAAAAAGGGCAGTTTTCTGACCCCACCCCCTGAAAAGGCTGATAGGAAGCATTTTGGAGCTGCATGATGCCAAAAATGGATTAAGGCTCCACAGGGCCCTAGGCAGTGTACCAATTTAGAGCCCCACATCTCTTGATCTGGTGCTTCTGACACAGAGTGCTCCTAGTAGGCACTGGCTATAATGGAAGTGGAAGCAACTGGATGATACTGGTCTCTTTCCACAAAAAAGGCGTCTGACACAAGATATTAGGGCAGCAACAGTAGGGCCGCTGTCTGTGATGTATTACTTGCAGCCAGGGCCCCTCATATTGCCATGGGCTCTAGACAGCAGCCTAGGCTGCCATAATGGATGATTCGCCTCTGCATGATGCAGCACTGGTCTTTTTACTAAGTCAGACATAGACATTGATAATTGCATCTATTGTAAAATTGATAATTGTTACGAAGTCTGACTTTGACTATGATAACTGCCCATTAAAGAACTGAACAAAGGTTTCTAAATGTTATAAGTATTGACATAAAGATCACTTGTTCTAGGTCACATAATAAATGTTACCACTGAACACTTTGTAATGTTCTGGATTATCATGGAACATTGAATAATTATAATATGAGTAATCAGGTTGCCATAACTATCTGTGGGAAAAAATTAGTTCTTGTTGTTGCAGGAAGCTTAGGATTTCACTGGACCGACATTAAAAAATTGTGTTTTAAGGGAGTTGTTTGAACATGAGCTTTGAAGACCATAAAAGGTTCTTGTTCAGGTGAGTCACACATCAAACAACATTTCAAACATGATAGAACGTTTGTTATACAAGGTCGATATGGTTCATGGGAGTTTGCACATCTGAAGAAGACATTTTTCTGATGTAAAACTCACTTGCGGGGCACACCAATGAAAGGATTTGTCATGTTTACTAAATGAATATAAAGAGGCAGTGCTTGTTTTCATGCCAAAGAAAAAATCCTACATCTTACTATGTTAATTATGTAAATCGAATTATGCTAAAATAAAAGACCAAAATTATTTAACCCTTTGAGTTCCAGGGGTAAGCAACTCATTGTAAACATAAGGCCTTATGTTCAAAAGAAACATGGAGTGTTTTGGGGCAAACCATCTGTAGTATCGGGGAGAAATAAAAAATACCTACTTCTTTAAATGGTGATGTCTCTAGCATTAAAGGGGTTAAAAGACCCTTTTAAAAAGTGACAACCTGGGGAAATTATATTTGTCCGCTTACAGCTGGTTTACCTCAAAGTTACACTTGTTTTCTTTTGAAAATAGAACCCAAAGGGGGAGGGATGTACTAATATGATTCCATTCAATAATAGGATGCATTGCAATGCATTTCTGTGTGATGTACCTGCCTACTGCTTATGAATTAAAGGGATAGTAAAGCTTCAAAATAAATGCAGCTCCAATTATTCTTATAGTTTTTGGGCCATGTAGAGCAATGTTATCATTCTCTGTGATATGTTGTTCCAGAGTAATCGAACTATAAAGTATCCCCCTCCCACCCCTTTTACCTATTGTAAGCCTTCTCCCCTCAGATGTGGAATCTGGTCGCTTGACCAGCAAGGGACAATCTTCTGGCTGTGAGCATAAGGAAAGGGCAATATGGAGATTGAGGGGCATTGTGGAGATGGGGGCAATGTGGAGATGGGGTGCAATGTGGAGATTGAGGGGAATTGTGGAAGGGGCAGTGTGGAGATTGAGGGGCATTGTGGAAGGGACATTGTGGAGATTGAGGGGCATTGTGGAAGGGCAATGTGGAGATTGAGGGGCATTGTGGAAGGGGCATTGTGGAAATTGAGGGGCATTGGAAGGGGCAATGTGAAGATTGAGGGGCATTGTGGAAGGGGCAATGTGGAGATTAAGGGGCATTGTGGAAGGGGCATTATGGAGATTGAGGGGCATTGTGGAAGGGGCAATGTGGAGATTGAGGGGCACTGTGGAGATGGAGGGGCAATGTGGGGATGGAGGGGCATTGTGGAGATGGGAACAATGTGTAGATTGAGGGGCATTGTGGAGATATGGGGGCAACGTGGAAATGGGGGGCAATGTGGTTGAGGGGGGCCAATGTGGTTGGGGGGTCCATGGCAATTCTTCCACCAGTGCCCCGTGGCTTCTAGTTACGCCTCTGGTTGGCAAAGGATTATGTCCAAGCCTACAGGCACTGAGACCAAAGGTATCATCATGATCGATGCAAGGCCATTGAAGGATGGAAGAGTTAGGCACTTCACCGCTTGTGGCAGGCTGAAAAATAAGAGTAGCCAGAACCAAACAGCTGGATGTCCGAGAAGAGAGCTTAGAAAGGAAGCGGACAAAAGGCAGAGTCAGAGCCAGGCCAAATATCAGGTACCTGTGGAACTAAACAGCAGGGTCAAAGCCAGGAAAACAGTAGGCCAATTTTGTTGACTTTATAATACATATAAATAAACTTATAAATGTTAATGTAATGGAACAGATTCATCTGTGAGTGGATTATGCAGTGGGGAGATTGGTGGGGAGGGGGCATCAAAATGCACCTTCGCCTGTGTAGACAAAAATTCTTGCACCGGCCCTGCAGATGGTCTTCCTATGCAGCTTTACATAGGTAAAAGGGGTGGGAGGGGAACACTTTATGAGTCAATTACTCTAGAGCTACGCATCATACATAATGATAATAATGTTCTACATGGCCCAAAACTATAAAGAATAATCAGAACTGCATTTATTTTGAGTGAAGCAACTTTATTTTTTTCATTCCTACATGCAAACACAGAAAATAAGCTGCACTGACTGATTCATATCCCTCTATAGTTTGTTAGTTACATATTTAATTGCCTTTAATTTTATGTGACCATGTCACACAAAATTAAATGGAAAAACATCCAAATGGAATCCTGGAATCAGAAAAAATGGTTTGAGTTAAACCCCCCACATACACAGACAAACAATCACATACACACAAGCCTTAATTATTAATTCACAATTCAAAAGTATATGATAAATGTCAAATATGAGTACATTTAACTGTCTTTAGTCTTTTTGTTTTATGAATTGGGATTGCAACTAGAAAAAAAAATCCAAAAGCAATAAAACAGAATATTCTCTCTCATTTTCATTCTCTGCTGCAAACGTCTCAGCTTGTTTTAAAATATTAACAAAGTTCTTATCAGATCAAACACAGCAACACTGAAACCATTTGCGAGCTCAGAATTAAAAATGCATGTGTTTTACTGTGATAAAAAGAGACTGACAGTGCATACAAAGTTCAGACTTTCACTGCCTAGAATATCAGAAGCAGTTCCACAAATGTTAAATAGGTAAAATAATGGTAATTTCAGTATTATTTGCCTTGTCACCAGTGGCGTTTACATACAGATTTACTGAGTCCTAGTCAAACATTAATAAAGAGAAATTTCCCAACAGGGCTAACAGGTACATTATGTAGGAACCATATATTTGTTTCATGTGAATATATTTATGTAACGGAGACTATAATATGTGCTGTGTGGCATAGAAAAGCTGAAATGATGGTACTGAAAGCTATTTTTATAATTGTTGCTTTACATGGACATCAGTATCTGAAAATTCCCTCTTGTGTTTTATAAATGGGGATACACAAAATGACACAGGAACTAAAAAGCTTTTTTTCTCTCAGTGCTGAGTGAATCTCCCCTAATGAATCATATTGTCACTCAAAGGTCTACAGGACTCCTTGACCTCTATGTAGTTACCTGGAGGCTGTAATTCCTATCAGGAGATCAAGCTCCTGGGCTAGTGCATTGAAAAAGAAGGAACGAGGAGGAAGGAGTCATGGGGGGGATTCATTAAGTGGTGATAAAGTGATGATAACTTCTCCATTTTATCACTTCTCCAATTCCTATGTTGTTCTATGGAGCCTATTCACTAAGATTTATTCAGCTTTGGAGATGTTAGTGAATAGGATCAATAGAATAACATATGAACTGGAGAAGTGATAAACTGGGGAAGACTTCACTATGTTATCACCTCTTTATCACCATTTTCTCACCTCTTTATCACTGCTTAGTGAATCTCCCCCATGGTTTTCATGAAACATGCACACTGGGTTTTCCTTTTATTACTAAAATTAATATATGGCAAGCATGTCTTGCATTACACCATTATGATGTAAGGATACTGCAGAACACCAATACAAAGCAAATACAAAATATGATACAGAAAAAAACAATGTGAAAACAGATAAATTCATATATGAACAAGTGATCTCAAATAGATTCACAAGTTGTAAGTATGTTGGACATGTACCAACAGGGATGTCTAGTTCCAGTCATTAAAGGGATAGTAATACTATGTTTTATCTTTATTTTATTATGTAGGCATTAAAAAACATTAAGAACAGTATAAGTCTTATCTCTCAAACCTTTATGGTTTAAGAGATATTCACAAGCAAAGTTTCCCCTCCCGCCCCTTTTACCTAGTGTAAGCCATCTCTTCTCAGATGTGGAATGCAGTCCATAGACCAGACAGATAACAGAAGGGACAGTCTTCATTCTATTAGAACAATGAATGCCCTTCCCCCCTTGACAAGCTTTTCAGCTTTTTCCCTTATCTTAACTGAAGATTGTCCCTCTCTGCATTCTACCTGGGCACCTCCCTTCTGATCTGGCTGAACAGTGTTATATCAGTAAAATGGGCGGGAGGGGGATACTTTGTCATTGAATTACTCTTGAACTACAACTCTGACAGAATTGAAGTAACACTCTCCAAAGTGCCTCCTAGACGAGACCGATATGGACAGCGCAGGCAGGCAGACGTCTCTAAGCCAAGATATCTGCGTGCAAGCCTGGCCACCGGTCTCAGAAGAAGGAGAATTATGTGGTAACTGCGCCCGATAATCATCATATGCCTAATTATTGTGAGGGGACTTTATATGGGGTGATAATTCCCCTTTAAAGATTATTTAAATTAAAGTATTTTAACCTCACCAAGCAATATGCTGGAGCCATCTGTATCACTCAATGGGTTAAAAGCCCCAATGAACCATTTGTGTGCTATTAAACACAGCACAAAGTGTTATGTTTACAACAGAGAAGACTCGGAGATCTACTTTATTGTAGACATTATTATCCCTTTAATACTTTTCTGTATTTTCACAGGCAAATGTGTTATACTTTCAGTTTCATGCTTCAAATTATATTTTACATCTCTTGTTCACTTGTGCTTTTTGTCTATGTGGCTGAAAATAGGAATGTCAGTTAGGTCATCATTATTACCGTAAAATCTTGGGTATAATACGCACAATGTTACCCCTCTTCACCTTATGTGAAGTGTGGGGGGGGGGGCCATATTATACCCGACAGTTTTTTTGGATGACTTAAAAAATGTTTTATTACTGCCGGCTACCTTCCCTTCCAACCCCCCAAGCGCAATCCGATGTTAAAAGAAGCCTTACTTTCTTTTGCAGGTGCATTATCATTGGCTGGAGACAGAAGGTCCTGAAAGTCCATTGAAGGAAGCGGGTGGTCAACGCAAGCCTGCCGCCAACCCGCAGGGAAGATGGGACACAGAGCTTAACACAGATCACTGTATTCAAGTGCATCAAAAGAAAGTAAGGCTTCTTTTGACATCAGGTCACTCTGGGGGGGAGGGAGGGAAGGTAGCCGGCAGCAATCATTTTTTTTTAAGTAAAGGAGAAAACAAGGGTGCGTATTATAAATGGGCACTCTTGTTTTCCCCTAAAATCTTGGGCATAATATACACCTGCGTATTATACACAGGTGCGTATTATACCTGAGATTTTACAGTATATATATATATATATATATATATATATATATATATATGTGCCGCAATTCATACAAAGGCACAACTGACAACAAAATGCATCAAGAATGCAAAAACATAAAAATACAATAAACCAGAGAGTCTAAGATAATTTGGGATTAACAAATGTTAGTTTATATTATTATTATTATTACTTTAATTAGTAGTACAAGAATCTTTTATTTATTTAGCGCCAACTTATTCTACACTGTTGTACTATTGGGAACAGACATACAGAGACATAAAACAGTGCAAATGGAACATAGGAAACAGATCAGAGGGCCCCGCTCATGAGAGCTTACAGTTTATAGCACAGGTGTTGCTCCTCAAGATGCTTATAGACATATTAATGAGTCATCTTCTGTCAGTTGATACTGCTAAATGTACATACCTGTAAATGGGTAATTTGTAGCGTTCCATTGTCAAGTATGCCAATTCTAGGGTCACTTCCCACAATTCTTTGTCCGTCTTTCAGCCAATGGATACTTGGCAGAGGGTTACCAGACACATGGCAATGCAGTTGCACTACAGAGTCTACAGCAAGAGTTTGGTTAGCTGGACCTCGGCGAATTATAGGTGGAATTCGATCAGATGACACTGTGGAAAAAAAAATAGTTTACTGTCTACGTAAATATGATAGGTAGATCTAAGGCTATAGTTTTAAATTAATGATTTTCTGATACTTCTGCCATACAAATTAACCCTTTGTGTACCAGAGAGATATGCAACACATTGTGAAGTATTGCTTTTCACACCTGTCTGGCACTCAAAGGGTTAAAGGCACTGCCAAAAATTATTTCACTAATAGAAACACATTTTTCAGTAGTATATTACCTTTGGCTGTACACGTATAGGTGATATCCACAATGTATTTGCTTAATTGATTGATTTGCAAATTTCAGACAATTTTGCTAAATAAATAGGTAGCATAGTCAGTACCGTTTTAACCATTCGTTTGGTAGAGACACTTCTAATGCATTTATTTGCAATTTGTTGAAAATATATCTAGCATATAAGGGGTTAAAATCTCTCTTTTTTTTTTTTTTTTTTTTTTTTTTTTTTAAAGGGACAAGAGTATGAGTATTGTAAGCAGGGGTTTGATGTTCTGGTGGATTATCATCTAAATTTTAATAAAATCTTAAGAAGTCAAAGGCACCTCCCACAGAATACGCTTGCCTATATATTCATAGGAAGAACAAGTTTAAGTGACAATCGGCTTACTAAAGACACAAATCTCTTTTTTAAAGGAGCAGTACATTTTTTAATGAAAAACTATATATTGTAGGGCTTTTCCTGTTGACTAAAATAAGAGTACCCCCGATGTCAAGAGATGCACATTTCCAGTTATTACAGTTTAAACCCATGTTTTTTACATTAGCAGTGCCCTCTAGTGGTCAAATTCCAATTAGTTTTTCTGTTACATTCTAATGGAGAGGAAAGTCAGTGACATACAGTTCTCCACAAAATGTGAGGGAAACTGCTGAGTCACTTCCTGTCCGTTAGAACTATCAGGAAGTAAACGTACAGTAAATTCACTTCCTGACTATTTGGACTAATATAACTTTTGAATAAAACAAATGACAGCAGTAAGAGTACCATTGTTATACTCTTCAGGAAAAGCTCTATAACATATGTTTGTTTTTTTTAAGTTTACTGCTCCTTTAAGTCTTAGGAGTTAGTTTATGTTTAATATTAACATATTTTTAGCTTAATGGAGCAGTAACATTTTTTATGAATAAATATATATTGTAGGTCTTTTCATTGTGCAAAATCAAGGCTACTCACATTTTAGCTTAATTCTAAATGTATTACATCACAGACTGTCTTTTTTTTATTATAATTACATTTATAGTAACAGCTTCTGCCTTACATTATATCTCTCTCTAGAATGTGATAGCAACAGTTCCATCCTTTTGTGATAGTCTGAGCTGTAATAACTTTTTAATGAAACAAATTACCAGCAGTGGCAGCATGACAAGTCCTACAATAAACGTTCATAATAATATAGTGCTGCTACTTTAAGCATTTACCTGTGTAAATGGCCAAGCAGTTTTATTGGAGAAAACATTGTTTGTTATAGTATCAAACCCCAAAACAAGTGACCCTATTGTTCAACCTGTTTTAATTGCAACACAATGCTAAAAGAGAAAAGCTTGTTCAGCAAGAAGGGAATACTTTAAGAAAAAAAAAATAACGCAGAAGGTAGCACTGTGTCAAAGGAGAACTGCTGCCGGCAGATTTCCTTTCTGAACACCCTTAACTAGCAGGTCTCCTGGTGTCTCACTGCATCGATCATGTCTTTATAAAACCCTTGTTCTTTAAAATGATACGTGTTTCCTGGTTCTTCTGAAACATGAAATTGCTGGTAGCAACTTGTTTTTATGTAGCATATGAGTTCCAAATAACAACTTAAATTATGTTACAACTGATATAGGTAATGTTATTTATAAAAATGAATATTATGTATATTTCTGAGGCACAAATTGCATATTGCTTGACACGTCAAGAGAGTTGAAGCACAAAGGGATTTTTCCATTGCTGTCAAATAAGGGCACATTTATACAGGAAGCAAGAAGATCAATTTAGACATGGATTTTAATGCATAAATTGTCTCATGAATAGACATTTGCATTAAAACAAGTTCAAGGGAATGCTTTTACATCAAGTTACCAAAAAAATTGTACATGAAAAATGGCTACTTTGCTCCATGTATGGGTGAATGTATGAGTGTTTCAAGGAGCGCTGCTCATTTGTTTAGTGCCATATAATAACAGCACAAAAAGGAAATCAGCACAATATTCTTCCTACTACTTACTCATTGTATAATAGGAATGGCATGAAAGGCTTGTTCATGCAGTGGAGTGATGGGCACTGGCATGTCCTAATGTGTTTGCACATTAGCACTGGCACATGCACTGGAATTGTGGGCTTATGCATTAGTGCAAAAAACAGTGCTAATCTGGGTTTATGTATTAAAGGGATAGTAATACTTCGTTTTAACTTTATTTTATTTTGTAGGCATTAAAAAAACATGAAGAATGATATAAGTCTTATCTCTGAAACCTTTATGGTTTAAGAGATATTCACAAGCAAGGTTTCCCCCTCACACCCCTTTTACCTAGTGTAACCTTTCTCTTCTCAGATGTGGAATGCAGTCCATAGACTATACAGATAACAGCAGGGGACACTCTTCTTCCTATTAGAACAATGAAAGCCCTACTCCCCTTGACAAGCTTTTCAGGTTTTTCCCTTATCTTAATTGAAGATTGTCCCTCTGTGCAATCTACCTGGGCACCTCCCTTCTGCTTTGGCTGAGCAGTGTTACATCAGTAAAAGGGGCGGGAGGGGGAGACTTTGTCATTGAATTACTCCCAAACTATAACTCTGACAGAATTGAAATAACACTCTCCAAAGTCCAAATACTATGATGATTAATTAGAGCTGCTTTTATTATGAAACATTACTATCCCTTTAAAACACATGCTCAAAATTTTATTTTAGGTGAACGTTCTGCTTTAAATAGAGTCTGAACTAAAATCAGTCTGCAAAGGAAAAGAAGAACCCAAAACATCCATTCTCCATCAAACTAGTCTACTCTTGGCTGAGTCGGCATCAAATCGGCTGCAGTGCCTATTTACTGTGTATTTAATTAGTACATTCCCCCTAGTATTGCTACTGACAAGAAAAGGAAACTGTAAAAAATATACATAGCAAATGATCTTGCTACGAAAAACTGTGTGAATAAAGGAATATATTTTTATTGCTCTTTTATACATCAGAAATAAAATGTAAAAAATAAAAAAATACAAAAAATAGGATTTTAGTCTTACCTGTTAAATCCTTTTCACTTAGTCCATACAGGTCACTGGTACCATGGGATGTGTAGTCCCCTTTAATAGGCAGGAACAATTATGCAAATAATTTGCAAGGGGCGGAGCCTCCCCTCTTACTTAAGCCACCTTCTGGCCAGAGCCACCCATATTGATTTGAGACCCTAAACTGACCCCAGGTAAGCAAAAAGAAAGACTCCTGTGAGCATGCCCGAACGGTCTCCCACTGAATGCCACAGGAGAGCCAAGACTGGTCCCTTGACAGGGTGGGAGACCAGTGACCTGTATGGACTAAGTGAAAAGGATTTAACAGGTAAGACTAAAATCCTATTTTCACTGTCGTCCAATACAGGTCACTGGTACCATGGGATGTACAAACATTGAGCTGATCCAGAGGCGGGAAGTAAGGCAAGGACCAGGCGCAAGGCCCAAGTCACTAGAACTGTTAACCAGTTGATAACATAGCCCAAACTGTAAGTGTCAACGGACACCAATCAAGGGAACAATCCCTGAACTTAACACAGCACACGGAACACGAGCCAACCGGGCTCAACAGTAAGGAAGCACTAAGGACCACAGAGCGGAAGACCTACACAGGCAAGACCGCCTCCAGGACCTTCCTTCCAAAGCTGGCATCAGCCGATGCCAGTACATCAACTCGGTAGTGCTTAGAAAAAGTGTGCACAGAGGACCAAGTGGCCGCTCTGCACAGTTGATCAGCAGAAGCTTGATTCTTGTAGGCCCAGGAGGCCCCAATAGATCTGGTGGAATGGGCAGTCACCCTGAAGGGAACATGCTTATTCCTCAACTTATAGGCTTCACGGATGGTAGCCTTAATCCAAGAGGCAATGGTAACTTTGGAAGCCGGTCTTCCTGCCCTAGGCCCCTCAGGAATGACGAATAGAGCGTCAGACTTCCTGATAGATTCGGTGCGGTGAACATAAAACTTGAGGCAACGCACCACATCCAACAAATGGAGATCTCTTTCCTTGTCAGATGAAGGATTAGGGCAGAAAGAGGGAACCACAATCTCCTGATTGATGTGAAACTCAGACACAACCTTGGGTAAGAATTCCTTGGTAGTGCGAAGCACAGCCTTATCCTTGTGGAACACCAGGTAAGGAGGTTTACAAGACAATGCCTGTAACTCTGCCACCCGGCGTACTGACACAATAGCCAAAAGGAAGGCCATCTTCCAAGTCACAAGACGTAATGGAATGGAAGCCAAGGATTCAAACGGTGGTCGCTGAAGAACTCCCAGCACCAAATTGAGATCCCACTGGGGAGCAGGACTCTTGAAGGCAGGTCGAACATGAGTCACACCTTGGAAGAAGACTTTCACATCAGGAAGGATGGCAATCCGTTCCTGGAAAAACACAGACAAGGCAGAGGTCTGAACTTTGAGGGAACTCAGACTGAGCCCCTTGTCCACACCGTCCTGCAAGAAGGCCAGGACAGTGGGAAGATGGAAGTCAAGAGACAACTGCTTGACAGAGCACCATGTCACGAAAGTTGACCAAATGCGATGATAGATCTTGGAAGACACAGGCTTACGAGCACTGAGCATCGTCGACACCACAGAAGGAGAAAAGCCTTTCTTAGCTAGAATCGAGGATTCAACCGCCATGCCATCAAACGGAGAGAGTGAACATCCTCTTTCCACAGATACCCCTGAAGAAGCAGGTCCGGACGGGCTGGAAGTGGGATTGGATCCTTCACTGACATGGCCATCAATTCCGGAAACCAGGACTGGCGAGGCCAGTTTGGAGCAATCAGGATGACAGGACAACGTTCTCTCTTCAACTTCTGAATAACTCTGATCAATAGAGGAAGAGGGGGGAAGATGTAAGCCAGGGAGAAGTCCCAAGGGATCGACAAGGCATCCACCGCTAGAGCAAGGGAGTCCCTCAGACGGGAGCAAAACACCGGAACCTTCCTGTTGTGTCTGGTAGCCATCAGATCCACCACTGGCATCCCCCACCGTTGAGTGAGCATGTGAAACACCTCTGGGTGAAGAGCCCAATCTCCGCTGTCGACGGTGTGACGACTGAGGAAGTCTGCCATGACGTTGTCCACGCCTGGAATATGAACTGCAGAGATGACAGGCACGTGATCTTCTGCCCAAGACAAAATATCCTTGACTTCCCACCAGGCGGAACCGCTTCTTGTGCCGCCTTGTCTGTTGATGTAAGCCACCGCCGTGGCGTTGTCGGACTCTACTCTGACTGGAAGACCGGTCAATTGAGACTCCCAGTGCCTCAGGGCCAGCCGGACAGCTCGAAGTTCCAGAACATTGATGGAGAGCATGGATTCTTCCAGACCCCATTTCCCCTGAGCACTGAAGCGACCCCAGACTGCACCCCAGCCCCGAAGGCTGGCATCCGTTGTGACTGTGGTCCAATGAGGAACTAGAAAGGATTTCCCTTTCAAGAGATGAGAGAGATCTAACCACCAGTGCAGACTCGACTCGACATGAGGAGGAAGAGAAACAGACAGATGTTGATGATCTGGATGATTCCTGCACGTCTGGATCACAAATCTCTGAAGATCCCTGGAGTGGGCCATGGCAAATGGTACTGCTTCGATCGTGGAAATGAACTTCCCCACTAAGGACGACAACTTCGGAACTGGAATTTCGTCCATGTCCAGAATCCCAGCCACTCTGACGGCTATCTGGTGAGCCACGTCCTCTGGAAGAAACACCATGCATTGGCGAGTGTCGAACAGGAGACCCAGGAACAGAAGCCTCTGAGAAGGAATCAAGTCCGACTTGTCCAGATTCAGGATCCATCCGTGACGGTTCAGGGTGTGCATGCACCTCTGCAACTGCTGGTGGAGAAGCTCCGCTGAGGAGGCCTTCAGTAGGAGATCGTCCATGTAGGGCGTCACTCTGATCCCATCCTGATGGAGCACCGCTATCAAGGAGCCCAGCACCCGCTAGAAGACTTGAGGAGCTGTAGTCAGTCCAAAGGGGAGCGCTGTAAATTGAAAGTGTCCCCTGTGGCAGGCAATCCTGAGATACTTCCTGCTCTCTGGATGAATAGGGATGTGAAGATAAGCATCCTGAAGGTCCAGGGAGGCAAGAAACTCCCCTGGAGACATTGCTGCAATCACAGAGCGCAGGGACTCCTGGCGGAAGTGGGAAGTCACCACATAGGCATTGAGATCTTTGAGATCCAAGATGGGACGGGCTCCTCCGTCCTTTTTGGCTACCACAAACAGGTTGGAATAAAATCCTGAACCTGTGTCCCCCTGCGGAACCGCCTCCAGGACCTCTTTGTCCAAGAGATCCTGAATAGCGTCGTCGAACAGACGCCTTTTTGAGGGTTCCTGAGAAGGACGAGTAAAATGGAACCGAAAAGGAGGAAGGGAAGAGAAAGGGATCCTGTATCCCTCTGACACCACCTGAAGAACCCATGGGTCCGCCACAGACTCCTCCCAAGACCGGCGAAAGATGCGGAGACGACCGCCTACAGCCGGATGCGGACCCGGGTTCGGCGAGTCATGCCGAAGCAGTCTTGGAGGTCTTGGCCTTGGAGGCAACTTTGGGCCTCCAGGACTGTTTGGGCTTGGAGGAGGAGCGCGTAGTGGGAGGACCCGTTTGGGCCGAGGAGCGTGTCTCAGTCTGAAAGGAACGAAAGGACCGATTGCGTTTGGCTGGAAACTTTTTCTTAAAGACTGAGGGTAGAAGAGTACTTTTACCACCAGTAGCCTCACTGATCATTTCTTTGAGCTCAGAGCCAAAGAGCAAATTCCCCTGAAAGGGCAAGGAAAGCAAGGCTTTCTTAGAGGCTGTATCAGCAGACCAAATTTTCAGCCAAAGAGCGCGTCTAGCCACCACAGAAGAAGTGGAGGCCCTCGCCATCATGCGCACAGCATCAAAAGCAGCATCAGCAACATAGTTCTGAGCTTCAGTGATATTAGCAAGAAGCTGCAACTGTTCAGATACAGGCGCATCCTGGCGAACCGCTTCAGTCAGTCGTTCAGTCCAGGCTGCAATAGTCCTATTAACCCATGCCACAGCAAAGGTGGGCGCATGGCAGTGCCAATAGAGGCAAAAATAGATTTAAGAGACAGCTCTAATTTCTTATCTGTCCAGTCCTGCAAGGCAGAGGCATCTGAGACAGCCAAAGCAGTAGATTTGGATAGTCTAGACACAGGAGCATCCACCTTGGGAGGATGAACCCATTTTGCCAGCTCCGCTTCGGGAAAAGGGTAAAGTTTGGCAAACTTTTTGGAGACAGAGGAAGATCTATCAGGATTCTTCCATGCCTCAGAAACCAGACGGGCAAGAGTAGGGTTAGTTGGAAAACAAACAACAGGTTTAGATGGCTTTTTCTGAAAAACATCAGTAGGATCATAAGTGGATTCCTGAGTCAGAGGAAGGTTGAGCGTATTCAGAACCGCTCTGATCAGACCCTCAGCCGAAACTTCAGGGTCACACTCATAGGGGTCCCCAATGGACCTGTTAGATTCAATAACAGTACGTTCCTCAGCATCAGAATCCTGTAAAAGTTCTTCTTCAGAAGAATCAGTGATATCAGGAGCTCCTTGTGGCTTAGGCAGGGAGGTCCTGATAGTAGAGGGGGTCTGCCAGACCTGGAGAGCCCCCTGTACCTGAGAGGGAAAGAGTTGAAGCGTGGATCTGAGATCCCTAGTGGCAGCTTTAAACTCCCTCACCCAAGATGGCTCAATAGCGTGGCTGGGAAGCCCAGGGTTGCTATCTTTATCAGTACAATTAGGGCATAGATCCCCCACATTATCGCAATCCAGCCCAATGTGGCAAGAGGAGCAAAACGCCATGGGGGTAGAAGACCCCCCAGCCTCCTTAGTCTTGGGTCTAGCCCCTAGCTCCAGTGAAGTAGACATGCTCACAGCGTCAATATACCCCACAACAAACACTATCACCCAGAAAAGTGTTAAAGATTAAAGTTTCACCCCAGAAAAGGTCTAAAAACGGACTTATCTGGCCAGCGAAGGGTTAATCTGGTGAGGAGAGAGAAGGCTCGGTCCCTGCGTAGTGTACTCGCCTGGAAAAGTACCACAAAATGGCGGCCGTCATGACAGCCAAACAGAAACGAGCGCGAGCTAAGCGCTCATGGGAAATGTAGTTTTCCCTATGCAAGTACCCCAAACAGTGCCCGAAGCCCCCCTGAACCCCCTACATTAATAAAACACCAACCGGATGATAGAGCAGGAGCCTAGCATTAAAATGAGCCCACTCTGAAGTTGCTGTGACAAGCGGTTTCAGAGATATGTCCCAAACTGTGAATTCCCATAGAGAGTAAAGGAGCTCTGCCGCTGAGCGGGAAAAAGCCGCGCTTAAAGGCGCGGAACACCATTTTTAATAAAGTTTAGTAAAACATTAAAAAGTGCCCAAACAAGCATGAAATACATGAGAAACATAAATAAATGAATACCCAATGCTCCAAAACTCAGAGAATAACACAGAAATTGCATAAATAGTGATAATGCAATAAAAACACCCTATGAGTGCTGGAGTGTATTAAAACTCCCAAATACAAGCCCATCAAAGGGACACTGTGGGGACAAGTGGACCTTCAGCACTCAATGGGTGACTCACCTTTCTCGCAGACTTCTGTCTTCAGGTGACCATGATAGGGAGGGAAAGAACCAGAGGTAATTTCCCCAACAGGGGAGCTGCTTAACACAAGTTGTCCCCTCATCAGGTATAGGTCCACAGAAATCCCTGGAAGCTGCACTAGCCACTTCGGGTGAGGGCATTCACAGCCATGGTCACCCTCCTAATGGTGGTATTCCATATTTGAAGAAAAAAATAATAAAACTCTAAGAAGCATAGCTGTTCTCTGCCTGGTGTGCAAGCACACCAGGAACAAATCAATATGGGTGGCTCTGGCCAGAAGGTGGCTTAAGTAAGAGGGGAGGCTCCGCCCCTTGCAAATTATTTGCATAATTGTTCCTGCCTATTAAAGGGGACTACACATCCCATGGTACCAGTGACCTGTATTGGACGACAGTGAAAAACTAATTTATTTAAAGACGTTCTAATCAATGATTAATCAACAATGTGTTTAAGCATCGTCTGCACTCAGTTCTGCTGACCTGTGCTTCTATAAATAATTGATAATCATGTTGATTTAACAAACTGTCCATGGACAAATCCCAATCTACAGCACAGCCGAGGGTGGTGGAAAAATATATCCATCAGCGCTTCTCGTACATCCTAATGAAACAGTCTTCTGAGAGCAATAATTAATTACTTTCAGAGACATGTCCGAATCTACAAAGCAAATGTTTCAGAGGACTCTTTTTTCTACCTTAAAATGGAAAATGGAAACAAATTGGATAATTAAGAAGCTAGTTATTCAATTGTATAAACTTCTTACAAAACAGCTTAAGTGATTATAATTGGAGAGTTTATTACAAATGTAAATGTAATGCATCATAGAAAAATGTTAACAATGATTGAGGCTTAGAGAGTAATTTAACTAAATTATTTTTTAAATAATTATACCTAAATTATATAAGGGAAAAGTAACCCCTAATACTAATGCCTCACATACCTTTCTATGGCTAGACAATCATAATTTACGCTATGAATGTTGCTCCTGTACTTTTGCTCAAAAGACAACATCCTCAATCAGTCCTCCATGTTATGTCCAAGGAAGCAGACATGACAGTTGTTTTTTTTTTTTTCAAACTGAAGTAGGCAGAGTGCATGAGCCTACTTAACCCATTAACCCCTTAAGGACCAGCCGCGAGACTGGCATTTAAGGACCACGGGGCATTTTATGATGCAATCAGTTTGCTCCATTTCCTCTTTATGTACATTCTGTCCTAGTGTATCCCACCACTTACGCTTACAATGGATAAAATCATGTAGCAATGACAACTCTATATGTGTATTGCATATGTATATTGGACTGCGCATTTAGAGTGTACACCTAAGCAGGGTACTCAAACCACGTGAGCGCTACTTTTCTTCTCAATCACGTTATATATATAAATATATATATATATACAGTATATGAAGATTTTTTTTAATTAAAATATGAAAATGTATTGTGAAATATGAAACAATTGTATGAACTTTATAAATAGCGTATGTGCCAGAGTGTCAGCAGAAGCTGTAAATGAAGCCTATAGTTAGCTTTATATATACAGAATCTCAGTCAGCCTGGCTTGCAGCTATAATTATTTTTAAATCACTCTGCTCTATACAGTAAGCCCAGTGGCAGGAACCGGTTTCATTGCAGATCAATATATTTGACTTTGCCTATTGCTGGAAGGTTTGTACTGACACTAAGAGATTATTCAGAATAACAGCCCTATTGAGCGGACACAAACCAAAGATAAAAGAGATTGCAGAGTTGTACACAACAACATAAATATTTTTTTGTTACAGCAGAATTTAAAATTAAGTTTGAATTATACAAAAAAAACAACATAGGTTCAGTTCTGCTACATATTAAAATTCTTACATTCTCCTGTGTATTGTAGTATTTTAATCAATACAATGCAGATCAGCATATTTCAGAATATTTATTCCTTGTTTTCTATCTTATTTTTGCAGCATCTTACTTTAACATAATCTACCTTTCTTTGAAGCTACTATATATATTTACTTTGATAAACAACAGTTCACATGCTGTTGTGTATCACAAGAAATATGTTAAATATATTTTTAGCAATTTATGTGGGCTGTGATAAGTATGTCTGATTGAGATCATTTTCCAAATGTATGGCTGTCATGACAACCACCACAGTATGGATGAACCTATTTTTACAACACATTGGCTGTTTTATTTATGAGAAAGACATTGTTTTACCATGTGTTACAGTATCCTAAAGGTTAAAGAAGATCTATCACCCCTAAACAAGTTGATCTTAAATGGAAGCTTATATAAAGACCAGCTGTTATACAAATGTCATTTTTTTGTTTTCTGTGTTTGGCCGAAATTAAGCAAGTTAAGATGATCCCATGTGTTCCTTCTTCCGGAGAGACTGCGGGTACAGCTCTGTAACCGCAGTCTGTCACTCTTTCTCTGCTCCCCGCCCTCTCTCCAGCTTCCTCCAATCATGGAGGATTTCTGTGTGTAAACTGGAGCGCTCTCTGGCCAATGTGTGTGTGGCCTTTGATTAAAGTATAGACCTTTAGAAGTGTTTTTTGGACTGAAGATTTACAATTATATACATGGGTGTCCACAGAAATGTTTCTGGGGAGGGGGTAAAACTATAATATGCCCCCCAGGCCAGCTGCCAACTCCCTAGGTTTATCGGGGGAGCAAGCGTTGTATGGGAATTGGAATGTACAACTGTATGGGTGTGAAGTTTTGGGGGGAGATTCACTAAGTGGTGATAAACTGAAGTGGAGATAACCTCTCCAGTTTATCACTTCTCCAGTTCTTATGTTATTCTATAGAGCCTATTCACTAACATCTGCAACACTGAAGAAATCTTTGGGCATAGGCTCCATAGAATTACATAATAACTGGAGAAGAGATAAACTGGAGAAGTCATCACCACTTGATCACCTCTTAATCACCGCTTAGTGAATCTCCACCCTTGACTGGAGATTTACAGTTACATAGGTGTGGAGTTCTGGACTAAACATATATATGATAACTAAGTTTATAAATATATTTGAGGGACCTGCAATCTAAGCCAGAATATCTGCTGATGCTAGCTTGAAGTGTATAATATTTAAAACTAAAAGCATATTTCATTATTAGGTGTCCTTGTTCCTTTAAAACTACTATCTACAACAAACTTCAGCTACAGTTGAACTATATATATATATATATATATATATATATATATATATATATATATATACTTTATTTTCTCATTAAAAAGTTTACTGCTTCTTTAATGTGGAATGTTCATATAATAAATTATTTTCTCATTAAAAAGTTTACTGGTCCTTTAATGCGGAATGGTCATAGAGTAATTTGTGTATGTAGCGTCTTACCATCCTCCACTTCCAAAAGGGCTTTAGCCAATATGCTTCCTGCTACGCTAATAGCTTGACACATGTAGTACCCAGAGTCTCCGGTCTGAACATCAATTATAGTCAATTCCCCACTTGGGGAAACTGAAAATCGTCCAACAGTTTGAGGGGGTTGACTTGGAAAAAGCAAAATCTACAAGCAGAAAAGATACAATATAAGTAACATCATTACATGCATATTTACCACTCAGTATATAATCATCATCTTTATATTAAAACAATAAATACCTATTTAAGTAATCTACAAACAGCATATGCAATGATCCAGGTTTAAGCACTGGATTCATGAAAACAGCAATGTTGCAGTAAGGAAACGCTGCACAGCAGGATATGGAGGCCTCCAGAAAACCTTTCACACTAGTAGCATGGGAGGTTGGCATCCTCCTCACAACCCCCATTGAATGGCCAAGCCACATGGACACTAGCTAGTAATACTGGCTGATTCTTAAGCTGGCTAGTCACCAGACATACCTCCCCTGAATTCCAATTGGAGGTGGAAGGTAGGCTAAAAGTGAGTGTTGATAAATGGGTGAAGTGGGCTCCAACAGCTCTGTTATCCATATGCAAGAGGCCTAAAGACATACCACTCACATTAATAACTACAGGGAGTTATGTACTAAGGTGAGATAATGATGAAATGGAGGTGAGATAAACTCTCCAATGTCTATGCTATTCTATGGAGCTCTTTTTCCAAGTGTCAAGAGATTTTAGTAAAGAGGATTCATAGAATAACATAACAATCAGGAAATGTATCACAATGGAGTGGTTACTTGACCTTTGTCACATCTTCCCCTGGAGTTTCGGTGAACAAAGGTGATAAACATTAATAAGAGAAGAAAGTAAGCATGGGTGCTACAATATGTAAACTGATAAAAATAAATTGAAAAAATAAATTATCTGTATGTCTGTAAGACTATGGGTGTTGGTGGACTTCCCTTTCAAATTTCACCCTTAATTTACCTTCTTTCCTCTAGAGGGAGCAGGCATACTCCAGTAATTTCACCATGGGTGGTATATCTTTCTGGGTTATCTGCTTTTGCTGATCACCTTTCACTCATTATGTACTTATGGGCCAAGTGTAACCATTATTTTATTTCTGTATACATTACTTGGGTGTGGCGTGTGCAGCTAAGTACTTGCTGCTCAGCTATCACTTGCAGCAGCGTATATGAATTTTGTGTGTGCTAGAAATGTGAAGTTCATAATTGCATCTTGATAAACATACACATATGTACTAGTTCCTTATACGTTAACATACAAACAAAAGGGTATTTAATCGAGAGCAAATATTGGCCTGGATTCCACTGCACTAAGGGTTTTATCTACAAATTTCTCCCTAGACTTCACTGGGAATCTGTTAGATGAATTAGTTGATAACATTCATCAACTGCAATGTAATCTAGGCAAATGACTGCAAACATAATATTCTGAAGTGTATGCTCTGCAATGCCTGTTCATTAAAGCAACACAAGATTTTATGCACCAACTGATTGATTAATTCTTAAGGTCATGCCACTATTTGTATTTTATTGTTGGATATACTGGGTTTAGTTTACTTAACAGTGCTAGTGCTATTTTGGCTGTTTACATAAGTGTATCTCATCGTAAAAGGTAAATATCAGACTTGATTAAAAGTGCATGCAAAGGAGAGCTTTATATGCATCATTCAGGTTATTTTTATATAGGCTTCTTTAATACCACAATAATTTACAGCACCTGGACTAAAACCAACAGCTTCAGAAAAACTATACATAATAATCTAAATCTCAGGCTTTGTTGCATGTTTTGTAACATGTTTATGTTTCACTTAATCCTCTAAGTAGCAGAAGGGTATCCAACACATTGTTTTGCGATGAGTTTGGATGCTCCTTGGGCACTCAAAGGATTAAACTATATAAGTGTATATTTAAAATGAACATGACCTCAGTCCTTTCTGTGGTTTTACACATGATAACCCTCTGAGTGCCCGAATGGTATCCAACACATTGGCGGTTATGACCTAAGGTGCGATAAAGAAGTGATAACGCAGAGATGACTGTTCTAGTGACACAGTGCCTATGCACTAAGATCCTTAAGTTGGAGAAATCTTAGTGCATAGACTCCACAGAATAACATAGGAACTGGAGAAGTGATATCACGGGAGACATGACCTCAGCTTTATCACATCTTAGTGTATTTCCCAACCTTGTTTTGCAATGCGCCAGATATCTCTCTGGCACTTAAAAGGTTAAATAAAAGGGACAAACCAGGTCATATCCCTTCTGTAAACACAGTGACTGGAATCATAGTCACTTTTTGGGTGGTTAATCTCTGACTTGACCTAGTCATAACCTTTGACTTTTGCTGCCACTGAACTGAACAAGGTGAGGGGAGAGCTTTTGAACTGAGAGGAATTTCCTTTAAATTTTAGTACTTAAACATGGTGCTTCAAAGTGAAGAATGAGGATGATGTACTATGATGAACAGGAGTAATTGTGTAGCATAATGCACCATAATGACCAAATAAAAATACCCATTGATTTAAATTAAGTTTTAACAGCTTGACAGCTTGAATGCAATAGAGATGTCAAATTAATTGCTATGCGTTGGAGTCCTATCTAGCTTTCAATGGGTTAACCCTTTGCAAAGCAATGCATTGCATACCCCTCTGGCCCTCAAAGGGTTAAAAGCTTGTTCTAAATCAATGGGAATTTGGACATTTTTATTTGTCCATTAGTTTGCTCCAGAATTACATCAGTCTCATCAGTTAAAGGGATAGTAATACTTCGTTTTAACTTTATTTTATTTTGTAGGCATTAAAAAACATGAAGAATGATATGTCTTATCTCTCAAACCTTTATGGTTTGAGAGATATTCACAAGCAAAGTTTCCCTACCGCCCCTTTTACCTAGTGTAAGCCATCGCTTCTCAGATGTGAATCTGGTTGTAAGACCAGACAGATAACAGAAGGGGACAATCCTTTTTATATGAAAACAATGAAAGCCCTGCCCCCTTGACAAGCTTTTCAGGTTTTTCCCTTATCTTAACTGAAGATTGTCCCTCTCTGCAGTCTACCTGGGCACCTCCCTTCTGATCTGGCTGAGCAGTGTTACATCAGTAAAAGGGCGGAAGGGGGATATTTTGTCATTGAATTACTCTTGAACTACAACTCTGATAGAACTGAAATAACACTCTCCAAAGTCCAAATACTATGATGATTAATTAGAGCTGTTTTTATTATGAAACAATACTATCCCTTTAACACCATAGGAATGTTAACACAGAAAAATGAAAATGGGTTGTACAATCTTAAATGTCATGTACTTCCAGCTAGTATCTGTAAAATATAGTTGTTGTTTTTTTTTTATATATCCCAAAAAGCTAACCCTAAACATGTATTTTTAACACTTCTGTAGACTATCCTATGCACTGTACCTCTCAACATTGGAAATGACCCAAGAGGGACACTTTTGTTGCTGGGGGTGTGACCATGCCTGGGAACTTTGACTTTTGGATTCCTGTAGTGCCGTGTGTGTGTGTGGGGGGGATGACGTGATTTGCAGCAAAAAGGGGTGGGGCTTATTTGTGAGTGGGGTTTGGGCTTAATATACGTGAACAAAGCAGGAGGAATAGATTGGAGAAGGAGGAGAAGTGGGTGTTGAGTGGGAGGAACAGACTGGGAAGACACAGAAGAAGACGAGTTTCATTACCCATTTGAGTGCCAGAGGGGTACGCAACGCATTGCTTTGCAATGTGTTGAGTACCACTCTGGCGCTCAAAGGCTTAAAAACTATCCACATCCAGAGAATAAGCCTCTGCCACGGAGACCCGGTAATTAGCAACAAAAACCTGCCTCTATAGAGATAAATCTGTTTAAGTGCCCGGCAGCCCACCTTCAAGGGGTTAAAAACCCCATTTAGATCAATAGGCTTTTTTTCTTTCACTTTTAAACCCCTGAATGCCAGAGAGAGAAAGATGACATGTAAAGTCTCATTCCTACATATATGGAACTGTAACACACTGAGATATGCAATAATCAAGTTACATTTGCATAGGTATACTGGTAAGTTATTACATGGCCGCATAATTGAGCATATGTAAATAGAATGTGGGCAGTTTTAATACGGTGATTGTTTTCGTTATTACTTTTAGATGTTTAATTCATGAATTCACTTTGTCTTTATTTATATTATGATATTTAGATAAAGATTTATATACCGTGGTAATATAACTTTACTTTGACATTTTTTACTTTCTGTTAACACTTTTTGGATTTTTTTCTGTGCTGTGGGTATATAAGGGAGTGGTGTGCACTATTCTACAATCTCTCTCTCTCTCTTTCTCTCTCTCTCTCTATATATATATATATAGACAGAGACGTACATAATGTGTGTATGTATTTACCCTAGCAGCCAGTGTTGTGTCCCTCCTTGGTGGCAAATGTTGAATATGAGGCCCTCACCTGTATTTGAATTTAACCTTCCTGATTTAGAACATCATCGAAGTATTTTATTTATGCAGTCTGATTTATTATAACTATATAATGAAGTTTAAACAAACTTTATTGCTTTCACAGCAATAAAGTTTGTTTAAACTTTATTGCTTTCACAGCAATAAAGTTTGTTTAAACTTTATTGCTGTGAAAGCAATGTGATATAGAAGACATTTTGATCTAAATAAAGAGGGACACCAGGATAGGAAAGAGTGACAGAGGGACTTGGGTTTCAAAAAGGGACACTTGGTAGGTATGCTGTATAGATAAAATAAACAATAAAACACTCTAAGTTCTGAGTCACCTATCAAGAGTGCTTTTGCTATGGGAGCTCTGGAGCCATGGAAAAAGTAGAAATCAGAGTCACCAGACAGAATATGAAAGACTAGGTTTTAGGCCTCTGAAAACAGATACTTTTTATAGAGGCTAGCATGGGGTACAGGTATTTAAGTGTGCATAACCACAGATAATTTTTAAGTGTTAGTGCCCCTTTAAACCATACATATGGAAATAAGTGGTTCCTAATTTGTTTAACTGAAGGACATTCCAAGGTATTTGTCTTTCAGACAGCATTCTGATATATCTATGTATCTTTCATTGTTGTAATCTGTCTTTGGGCATTTCCCTGTCACAATCTGGCCCTCTTGCAGAACATGCTTTTCTATGTTTTTTCTTATTGTGTGTTGATTTCTACGGTTTACTGTGAATTATTAATAAACTAAATGCAGCCTTGAGATTGGGATCTGTGAATCTATACAACAGCAGAAACAAATGTAAAATCTATAAATATATATAGTGGACTGCTGTATGAAAAATACATTCCTAGGTACAGTAATTCCTTCTCTGAAATTAGGAGACATGTATTCCTATGGCTATATTTTCTCTTTAACCCTTTGCATTCCAGAAGGATAACACATTGCACTGCAGACAACTGGAAGGGAGTGCTCAATGGATCCACCACACACAAGCAGCCAATCAGGATTTATGTATAAAAACGTCAAAGTTTAATTGAAAACAAATTAAAAATAATCCATGTGACAAGCACAGACGATGGTATAAGGCAGATCGCTCACTGTATATTTTTCCTTATATTATCGTCTGTGTTTGTAGCTTGGCTCCTTGTGTGTTGTATCCGTTGAGTGCTCCCTTCCAGTTGTGTCCAAGTTTGATTAAACCTTTTCCAAGGATGTGGGGGGTGCCCCGGATCTATAGGGGCCTACAAGCCGGGTGAGTGTGCTTTATATTCAAATATTTGCCTGTATTTTTGAGCCACTCTCTCTATATATGTAGTATTTTAACACATTGTACTGTTAAGGAATGTGGCAGTCCAGGGACCACCTCCAATCACATAAACACAGCTTGTTGTGACTCCCCTGTGAGCATTTCTGATCAACTTCGTCCATGAGATGAGAAAGGGTGCTAAAGACATATGACTAGATGATGCCCATTTGTGGCCCACAGCTACTGGTAGTTGTGATGTGCATCTCAATGATCTAATTGCTCATGTGAGGCAAGACTATCTAGTGTGGATGGCTGGTTATGACATTTACATTAGTGCTACATCATTGCCTGTGTTAACATAACAGGCCATACACCAGCACCATAAAGCCTTACAGATGTCTAGAATGATTAGATATGTATACTACAGTTAATCCCTTAATGACTGCCCGATCCAGCACAGGGAAACCGCTAAGGACCACAGAGCATTTTTTTTCTCTCGCATTGTATTCTGGGATAGCAGAGTGATGTGCAGCTGTGCTGCCATCCCAGAAATCCATGATGTGCCAGGACCATCACTGGTCCTTAAGTGCCAGACTGACATGACAGTTCTGGCACCCAGGGGTCCTTAAGGGGTTAAAATTTTCCTAATATTGTTGCACTGAACTATATCTTAACATGCAACTATCGATAACAGGTGCATTAAAATGTTTCCATCATTCTGTTAATTAGAAACAATATTTAATAAACCCTTTGAATGATAGACAGATCTGTAATGCATTGTACTGAAGGAATAAAATAGGTTAAAACCAGAATTAACCCCCTAATGACAAGAGGGGCGTGAAAATGCATTGCATTGTGGGGTTACACAAGTAAAAGTTAAAGGTCAACAGTTGTAAACATTTTTTTGGTCTGCCTGGTAGTGGTAGCCATATCACTCCTCTCCAATCAGTTCTTAACTCGGCCACCACAATACTCTTCCTCTCCTCCAGAACAGGACTCCCCACACCACTTTTACAATCACTGTCATGGTTTCCCATAAAGCAATGTTTTACAATCAAAGTCCTGCTCATTACCTTCAAGCCACTCCAACACTTATCCCCATCTTCTATTTCATCTTTGATATCCAGATATATACCTGCACGTCCTCTGTGCACCACTCATGGTGGACAACACTCTGCTTCTTTAAGCTCTATCTCTGTATCACGATTGAAGGCTTTTTCCTTTGCTGCTCCCTACCTCTAGAACTCCTTACCACCCAGCATTCGGCAAGCCTCAACACTCCACACCCAAGCTAAAAGAGCACCTTTTAATTGTAGCACTACCATAATATTTAAGCATCTTATATCAAAAATTGCACTTCGTCCTCTACCTGCTTATATCTGTATGTCACCCATCCTATACTTAGATTGTAAGATCTATGAGGCAGGAACCTCCTATCCTAATGTATGCTCACCTGGTGTTCCCCTTATGATTGTCTATATAACCAATTAATTACTGCACTTATTGTACCCTCTCTATACATAAAGTGCTAAGTACACCTGTTGGCGCTATATAAATAAAAATATACATACATACATGAACATATGTACATTATTTTATAATTACCATACTAAAATAATCAATGCAGGGGAAATTAAAGGGAAAACAACGGAACATATTTCATTATAGCTTAACCCTCTGAGTGTCCGAGAAGTATCTAAAGCATTGCAATGCATTTGATTCATTCTCTGAACTGCTTGTCATTGCAAAATACATCAGGCTTTCTGCCTAGTGACATCTGTATACAAAATGTGAGTGTCAATAGATAACTTCACTAAATAGCTATCTTTGGTCAGTTTGATTAATGAGCTTAGTGTGGAGTGCAGAGCAGCTTGAACTGACATAGACCTGAATAGACTATTACCCTGATATCCAGCTTTCTTGTCAATACTATGCTTTGAAAGCTACATTTACTTGACTCATCTTTTTTTCTTTATAATGCTTTTAATAATCTAATACTTTAAAGGAAAGTGAATGATACAATAAAATTTGCTCTTATGTGAAGTGTGTGTTACAACATGGACAGATAAACAGCATATGCAAACATTTCCAAGCCTTGACAGAAGTAAAGTAATGCCCTGCACTAGCCAGGGGGCCATGATGAAGTGGCTAATGACTGGTTTATTTTGTGTCTGCCATATATGACTGACTAAATCCCATGTGGGTCTGTTACTCAAGGCTGAGAACTACCAACTCCAGTATAGTTTGTGTGAATGAGCTATGTGGCAGCTCACAGAACACTGTAAAGATCAGGCAGGCTGATCCTACTCTGTATATATCGTGCCATGCTGTGTTGCCCTGTAACATGCTCTGGGAAAATCATCCATGTGAACAGCCTTGGAAAGATCTTGAGCCCCAGGAGACGACTATGTGCTGCAACCATCGGGATACAAATGAAGGGGTTTTGTGGCATAAGGGGTGGGGCATAATCAGGTGAGTGTGGCTTATCATTCTTGTATCATAAAGTGGTAGGAAGTGGGTAGAAGAAGGTGGGAGGAAGAAGTGGTGGGTGGGAAGTGGGAGGAGCAGGTTGAGAAGGAGGATAAGTGGGCACAGTTTCAGAGGAAACAACACTGCCGGAGAATCAATCTCTAACCCCAGAGAACCGGTAATTAACTGGAGAGTTCCCAGATATGATTTAAACTTTTCTGAATTGTTTTTATATTAAGAGGTAAGAGACAAAGGGCTGGATTCTATTGCAGGTGCTAATTTTAGAACTGCTTTTATCTCCAGTTTTCCCCATAGACTTCAATAGGAAAATGTTTGATAAAATGGGTGTTAACATTTAGCACCTGCAATAGAATCCAGTCCAAAGTCAGCTAACCGATTGTGATTAGTGCCCACTGCTCTTGTATTGTTATTTTCTCTCAGACCATTCACAGATAATTCGGTACAATCAATGGAAGACCTGGGGCTGGATTCTATCACAGGTGCTAATTTTATCTCTGCTTTTATCTCCGGTTTTCCTCATAGACTTCAATAGGAAAATGTTTGATAAAATGGTTGTTAACATTTAGCACCTGCAATAGAATCTAGCCCCTGGAGCCTTAGAAAATGAAGTAATGTCTGCTCCCTCAGACTACATGAGACTAGATTTTATGGCTCAGAAATTACGTAGTACATAATAATAATAACAATAGGCTTTAGGCCTCAGAAGACAAATAATTTTTTCAGATGTTAACGTGAAGTATATTTATGTTCATACTAGTATGAAAGCCCGTATACACGGGCTAAAGTGCACCCAGCGGCCCTGGCTGCTGCCCTGGAGCAGAGACAGGTGGTGAGCCGTCCGGAGCTCCCTGCTCCGGATCAGCGCGTTCGGCAAGTCTCTACTGCGCGTGACTGGAGTCATGCACAGTAGAGACTCGCCGAACGTGCTGATACTTAACCCTTTGAGTGCCAGAGTGGTACGGAACGCATTGCTTTGCAATGCGTTCCGTACCACTCTGGCACTCAAAGGGTTAACGGGGAGCTCCAGACGGCTCACAGCGAAGCTCCCTTGTGTGAGAAACCACACATGCGCAGTAGAGACTGCTGGAACAGAGATCTCTACTGCACATGTGTGGTTATGCTCACAGGGAGCAACGCATTCTATCACTTTATGTTATAGGATGTTATAGGATAACCCCAGTTCATTACGTGTTAATGTTCCTTTAAGCTTTTTGAGGTGGCAGGTTTATTAGCAGAATGTTGATTTGCAAATGGGAGCTTGGATGTCTAAAAATAAATTACGAAACAATAAAATAAACAAAGTAATTGTGCTTTTCTTTTCAACTAATGCAGAAGGATATCAAAACACCTTCAGGCATTTTCTGTCACATACGAAAAGCGGCTGATATCACAGGAAGCAGTGGAGCAATTCTGGAGTAAACCAATTACACCACAGGGAACAAATTAAAGTTACAAACAGCACTAAATACAGCAGCTCTTACTTCCAATTATAAAGGGTTCTGTAATGAGTGATCACAGTCCTATCACAAGTTTGTTCTTTGCTTCCTTTTATAACTTTTCCACTCCATGTGAAACAATCTTCACTGACACAAGAATACAATTATGCTTTGGGTACGAATAGAAAGTTCCCAAACTTAGTTTTGATTTAAATGGGGCATTTAACTCCCTGAATAAATTTTAATGACAAAGAAATATCTATCATTCAAGTGGTTAAAAAGCCCCTTTTAAATAAATGAGAATCTATGTTTTCTTGCACTCACTGTATTACCTCCCGCTAATGGCCTACGACTATGGTTCTCCATAGTAAGTGATAGAAACCTCACTACCTGATGCCCATAATCGAAAATTGCAGTTTAATATAAAAAGTTCGATCTGCAATAACTTTTACATGAAAATCTGCATGAGAGACAAGGAAGAAATGAACAAATGAAGCAGCACTCTCAAGCTGCCACTGACAACAAGGGGCAGACGCAGCACAAACATGCTGTCTGAGAGGGACAGGTAGCAAAGGCAGGTACATTCTGGTATCATGTTTGTAGCCATACCTCCAACTGCCTCCTGAGCCAAACTTCATCCTGCCGCCCCCACCCAAAATAGAATACACATGTTTGTATTTCTTTAGGACGAGCCATACTTTAAGGACTTAAAGGGATAGTAATGTAAAAAAATATGTTCTAGAGTTTATCCCTCTGAGTAAAACAAGGGCACTCCCACTGCTGAAAGGTGTTTTATCAAAAAGTTACTACAGCTCAAATTTGAACATTTTTAGGTACAGTATCACAGTAGCCTGAAATTGTACAGTGGTGCTGTTGCTACACCATACTAAGGAGATCTCTAGTCAGTTGGCCATAATTCTCCATAGGATGGTGTACCAATACTACAGTTTCAGGCTACTGTGATACTGCACCTAAAAAATGTCAAGTCTGAGCAGTAATTACTATTGAATAATACACCTTTCAGAAGTGGCGGTATCCTTGTTTTACTCAGGGGGAAAAACACTACAATATATATTTTTTACATATTAAGTATTAGTATCCCTTTTAGCAGCAATTATTCAACTATGCAAAATCATATTTATTTTTAGATAGATATGTAACATTTTATAAAAATGTACAACACACAATCATACATATTAGGCATCGAGAACCAATCCGATTTTCATTATTTCAAGTGTTTAAGGGGATCCATTCAGTAATTTCACTTCACAAATAAGTAGGTATTATGTTTCACAGTGCTACCTGTTACAAACAGCACTGATCAGATATATATTTACATGCACAGTTCTTGCTAAAGGACCTTATAATATGTACCCCTATATGTGTGTGGTGTCTTATAAATATGTAAAGCAGGGTTAAACTCAGTGATTCTTAATACTTTCAGTCAAACACGCACACATAAATAACTCACAACCCCATGGACAATGCCGTACTTCATTATATATGAAGTACTTCATTATATATTATATATTTGTTCATAAAAAGTTTACTCCGGAAGTACTGCCCAGACTTACCTGACTTCCTTCCTTTTGCCAAAATACAGCTGGTGGTGGATTTCCCTTAGTTTCACACTGAAATGTCACAGTGCGGCCTTGCACTACTATTTGGTCTCGAGGACGAGTCACCAATTGAGGGGGGACTGAAAATGAATGATTGATTGAAAACAAGATTTCAATAAGATGGCATACATACAGGCAAACTAAAACATGCAAGCAAAACTGTAATACGTGACACTTTTTTTTTTTTTGCCTTAACCCTTCAAGGACCAGAAAGTTGTGATAAATATTGCTAAGAAATGTGTTGTACACACCTCTTGTTCTTACAGCGTGAAAGTGGACCTGTCACCTCAACGTTCAAATAAATTTGAAGAAAATCAAACACTGTCTATATGTTGTGGTTAGCCAATTGTGTGTAATATAAATATGTTTTGAGAAATAAAACTTTATTTGTTGGAGACACAATACAACATTTTATGCTAACTGAGGGATGTGGTTGGTCACTATTACCCCAAACTGTGCTAGGGATGACTCTAGACAGAATTCACACACTGCTATTTCAAATCACACAACCAGCACTATGTTACAGAAAACCAGCAGTAAAACATATAGGCACATTATAATTTTCTGTAAAACAACAAAACTTGTTTTAAGGTGACAGGTCCGTTATACATTTTCTCGAATTTAAGCTGTATAATGAGATTTTATTCATGGTAGATGTCTGTTAAATACAGTATTAACCCTTTGAGAGCCAGAGAGGTATACAAAGTATTGCATTTCAATGTGTTGGTTAGCTCTCTGGCACTCTAAGGGTAAAAACACACTGTCACATTAATAAAGATAAAAGCTGAAAACAAATACATCACAGGGAACTAAGAAAAAAATTAAATAGGGGTTTTCACAGCTTTAATGCTTTGCATTCAAAGGGTTACAACACCATTTAAATCAAAAAGGATTTGAGGATTTTGATTTGGTCACTATGGTGCAATTGGTTTGTCTCACAGTATATCCCCTTTAGCTTTTCTGAATGTGCTCCTAACAATCCAAGTTGGTATTTTTCAATCTCAATAAATAAACAAAACAAAGTAAGCCAATAATTTGACTTATCTTTGTACCCTATAAAAGTAACTATTTAGAAAAAAAATTTGGTTCACAAACAATTCAAAAAGGTAAATTAAGTTTATTTATTTTTTTTTACAGTGCACCACTAGTATTAAACAGTCACTAATACTAAACGTACTGTTTTATAGAGAAGCATGTTGTAACAGGTATATACAATGTATATATACATTCGCTGCAATGTGGCTAAGAAGCATACCTCCCAACATTTCAAATGGTCAAAGAGGGACACTGTTGTTTTAGGTGTAGTTTCTGGGGATGTGGCTAGTGGGCAGAGCACTACCGAGACCTGTTATTTTATGACCTATTGATACCTCTATGTGTAACTGAATAAATGATTTAGAGCAAGGCCAAAGCATTTCATTTACACAAACTAATTTATAAACACATATAGTAAAGTTCGAACAAATATTAGTTTTGAGTTATTATATATCCACTAGGTCTCAAAGAGGGACGTTATCGCCTAAAGAGGGGACACTTGGGAGATATGTAGAAGTACTAATAATTACTAGGAAAAATTGTGGAATTCTGGGGCAAACCAATTGCATCACAGAGGGAAAAAATGCCTTTTTTTTGTGAAAGTATTTTACCAGGAAGAATACATTGAGATTATCTCTCAACTTAAGTTATACTTTTAACAGCTTCAATGTACATTCATGGTGTTACAAACAATATTTAAATAAATGTGAATGTATATTTGTTCTTTATGGTGCAGTTTGGTTTGTCTGGAACTGCTCTAGTTTCTTAGTACATCAGACTGAGTGAGAGGAACCAGAAAGGGAAATTAATCCTGACATATCTCTAGCCTTTTTCTCCTGCCATGATGGGCTGGTAACCCACATATATGTGTACATAGGCAAATGTAGAGCTATTCTACGGGAAGCCAACTGAACCAAAACACTGTGACCAGTGAGCTGGGATTTTTAGATATTCCCTAAGGTGCAGTTGGTTTGTCCTGGAATTGCTATTTTTGCATGTACACATATGACCTATTGTTTTCTAATAGAAGAGATCTTTAGCAGCAATGCTAATCAAAAACATCAGCCTCTGTGCTGTGCTGCCAACAACCTAACAATAAGAGTCTTTTTACAAGGACTGTAAAATAGTTCTGGCAAGCCAGATACTGTTTGAGTGATTCAGGTATACTATTCTAATGCTAATGATTACCGATTCACTACAAATGAACATATGGATTAATCCATACACTGAATATTTATAGGTGTTCAATAAGCCAACTATAAAGAGCTTTTTTACTTTGGAGAAAATATAACTGCTGATGTTTTATTGTGCTAATGAATTCAATAATTTGATAAATCTGATATAACTTTCTCAATGATTTAAAAAACAAAAAAAACCTCTTTAAACCCCAGAGCGCTAAGCATGGCTATATCAGATACAGAGTTGGTAATCTTCAAATATATCTCTTGCTTGCTATTGCTTTGTTTCTTTATGAAAATCAGACCATGTTTGGGGGGAGGCATCAGGACCCTCCTGATGCCTCTCCTGGTATTGATCATCTATCGGATCTCAATAGGTAAAAATACAGATAGTCTGAAAGCAATCACAGCTTTCCCTCCACAACTCAGCGTTCAGTGAAGTTCCAGGTTGAGTGGAATAACCAGGAGGACCACCTGAATCACTTCATCAGTGGTGATGTGGAATTGCCTTGATCTTCACACTCAATGAAATGCCACTTGAGCGGATTAGAGAGAAGAATGTCTTCTGGTACAAGAGAACTAACCCTGAAAGAACAATAAAAAAGGAATACTACCCCTGGACATAGAGCAATGAAAAAGGAGAACTACCTGTAGAAGAACACTTGGAAAACAAACAAAACCCTTCCCATGACAAAACACTTAGACATAGAACAATAAAAATAAGAGAACTACTAGTGAAAGTACACTTGGACAAAGAGCATTAAAAACAGGATAACTACTTCTGAAAGAAAACATGGACGCAAAGGATCAAGAACAAGAGAACTACTCCTGAAAGGACACATGGAGATAAAGTAATAAAAACAAGAACTACCTCGGAAAGAACACATGACCATTAGATAATGAAAACAGGAGACCTACCCCATAAAGAACACATGGGCACAAGACAATAAAAACAGGAGACCTACCCCAGAAAGAACACAAGGGCACAAGACAATAAAAACAGGAGACCTACCCCATAAAGAACACATGGGCACAAGACAATAAAGACAGGAGACCTACCCCAGAAAGAACACAAGGGCACAAGACAATAAAGACAGGAGAACTAGCCTTGGAAGAACACAAGGCAATAAAAACAGAGAACGACCCCTGAAAGAACACATGAGCATAAGGCAATCAAAACAGGAGAATTACTCCTAAACACACACATGGACACAAAAGAACTACCCATGAAGAAGACATGGACATAAAAAACAATCAAACAAGTAAACAAAAGAACTACGTTTGAAAGATAACATAGACATAAAGCAACAGAAATAGTGAACTAGCCCTAGCAGAACACATGGACACAAGGCAATAGAGACAGAAGAACTACCCCTGAAAATCAGATTGACATAGAGCAATAAGAACAAGTGAACTACCTCTGTAAGAACACATGAACATAAGGAACTAACACAGTAGCTCCATTAACTTAGTTTGGTTTTGAGACCTGACAATGAAGCAGTAATCAGGCAATTCAAGAATATACATGCAAATCAGAAGAGATTGAAAATGTAAATGGAACCTACTATAGTGAGACTTTACTTGCTTACAAGAGAACTAATACCTTGTACAATGGCCAGAAAATATTAACAGCCCCTTATACATTTTGCCCTTATGCCTTTTTTCAAAAGATAACATCTTCAGTCAGTCCTGGAAGTAATATCCTTGGAGACAGACATGACAGTTGCTGGCTTCAAAATCCACTCACTGAACATAGAAATATTAACCCTTTAAGAACCTTAGAGGGGCAAAACCCATGCAGCCTGCCTGCTTAAGTTTGAAAACACTGTCAGTAACTGTCATATTTATTTCTCTGGATATGACATCAAGGGCTGACTGAAAATGTTATCTCCTGAGCAAATGAACAAGGGCAAAATTCATAGGGCTATTTCAGTTTTATGGCCATCATAAGGTAAATGTGTGGTTATTGTTAGAATGTGCTCATTCTCCTTTAAATAATTCTATGAAACATTTCCTTAGTACTCCATGCACCTTGCTTCAAAGAGAAGCGAAGGAGCCATAAAGTGTGAGCATGACAAGTTAGATAGCAAGATAATAAATACTCAGGTATCAGGAAGCCTGCTCTATCCACTAGCCTTTCTGTCATTTACCACTTCAAACAAATCAGCTGAGGAGGTTTGAAAGTGACCCAAGACATCAGATCAGGGCTGTTTTTATTCCTCCACAGAAGCCGTCTTTCTGCTGATAAGAACGCTGGCCTTACGAGGCAGGAAATTGACTTGTATTAGCTGTCTAGTTAAAGTATGACAAAACAGACAATGTAAGAATATGATCTCAGATCAGACTCACAGATGCTAGTATTTCAACTGAGACAAAGGCAGGCATTCAGGTTTAACACTTTCACCCCTTTGATATTTCTGTTTACTAGCAAATTATCTTGGCCCTGTGCCAATTTGGCAACATGGAACTGCAATAAATTAAAGACTTTTTAATGCAAGAGAAGTCTCTGAAACCTTATTGGAGACCTTGCCGGAGACCTGTCCAGAGCACAAGGGGTTTAAAGGAACCTGAGTATAGTATCCAACATAAATACCCAACATATTTTCAAGACAGTGTCTGTGAACACTTGCCACAGAGGTATCCAGTTTGTACACTTCCCTGGTACTCAGAAAGATAAAGCCAGGGCTCAAAATTCCCACTTGCCACTAGCCAATGGCGAGTGAAAATTTTGCCCTGGCGAGTAGAAATTCAGCCATGATGGATATGTTTTGGCTTGCAGTGGTGAGTAACTTTTCAGGTCTGGCTAGTAGCAAAGGACGTCAGATTATAAGCCCTGATAAAGCTATATAACATCAAATGGATTTGTTACCTAATGAGTTGATGTACTAAGAAGCAGAGCAGTTTAAGCACCAATGAGGCTCTTGGAGAAAATGTGAATGGAGGCCCCCAAGTATAGGAATTAATTTAGGATCATCTTAAGTTTTGTTGCCACCTTCTTATTTTCACCTTCCTGTCTATAGGAAAAGCAGCCACATTTATGTGTTATGCACATGGAAAAGCATCAATTCTTCCTGAACATCTGACCACAGAATTATTTTTTTCCAATAAAATAAAACAGTTGAGAACCCAAAGTGAGTCCCCCTAAAACAGGAGGCACCCTTCGGATGCAGGATACGCTCATGCATTAAAATGCCCATGCTACGAAGAATTGGAGTCATTCTGGAGTAAACCAACAGTACCATTTGAGTAATATAATATTCACTATTACTTAAAGGGGAACTACCACCCCGCAATAACTTTACATTAATTAATTCTTCATCCGGCTCCAAAAGGGACTGACAGCGCAGGCGCACGGACGTCACTATGAAGAGATTCCGTGCTTCCTGCTACTGTGAGCCTCCGAAAAACTGGAAAATCTTTGAAACCAGGTAATATTTCTGGCGACTAGCGCTACTAAGCAGCTAGTCGCCAGATGAAGAATTAATTAATGTAAAGTTATTGCGGGGTGGTAGTTCCCCTTTAAAAGGGTCTTTTAAATCTTTGGGAATTTTTGAAATTTTGTGTTCCCTATGGTGCAGTTGGTTAACTCCAGAATTACTCCAATTATTCTTAGCACACCAGCTTCAAGATGTTGCATATAATTTGATCACTGGCTCATATACTTTCAAATTATGTACTTGCCTTTACTCTTTCTTTGTTGTACACTATTTTTTTTGTACAGATATGAAAATGAGTTTTATTTTTTTACTGGTTTGAGTAGGAAAAAGGAGAATGGGAAAAAGATATCTATTGTGGGAGACAGTCATTGTGAGCATTGATTGACATATGTTCTCAAAAGGGTATTATTCAATTTAATTGTTTTAGAACCAGGTCATCCAAGCTCAGTCCCCAAGGCTAAGCAACAGGTCAGAATTTCTGAAAAGTCAACTCAGCTTGGATCACCCTAACTGAACTCACATAAACATATCCAGATCTGTTCCCCACAGAAGACAGAAAGTTTGTGAAAAAATATGGTGCAATTCCCACTGAAAATTAATTTCGATAGATTTCTAAACATTAACGTACATGTATTAAGGCAAGCTATAATTTCCCCCAATCTCTAAACTTTAAACTATATTTATAGCAAAAACATAAATATGCATTTGAGATATAAACACTCTACTGTAGGCTTTGGGCCTTCTTAAATGAAAGTGTAAATAAAAATCAAAGGAAGAGTGCTGGTTTTTAAGATAATCAAGGTTGATTTCAGGGGAATAGTACCTTTAAAAGAACATGCATGGGATAGCGATTTCTATGGTCCATAACCATTTTGACATGCAAGTAATGAGATGGAATGGTTACTTACGGAATGGGCCGACTGGAACAACGAGAAAAAAAATACAAAATAAAACAGAATAAGTATGAAATGAGCTTGACTAATTAAAATACTGTTAATGCTTTAAATGACATTATGAAAACAAGCACCACACAATGATATGATAGGTGTTTTAAGGTAATGCATTTGATTGTGTAAACTCTATTACAAAAATGAAGATGTTGGTTAGATGAAAAATGAATGAATCCTTCTCTACCATCTATCAACAATATAGGTGGAACGCCACACAAACATTAGCCTTTTCTTCTTCACACGATAAAGTCAATAAACTAGATTATATAATTCATCAGCTTTCAAAATACAGTTCTGGAGTATGTAACTTAAGCCACTTTGTCAGCATTTTCTTTTAAATAAGTAAACATTTTTATGGAGGATCAGATAATCTTTGTAGCCAGCTGTATAATATTCTGTTACTCTAAAGAACATCTGTCTGACATTAAGTTGGAACACTAAGGGCATTTTGCTTAATAGATACCAAAGGTGTCAAATCAATATAAGATGAAACATCATTAGCTGCTGATAGTCAGTTGGGATTTTCATTTGAAGATCCCATCAAAGGAATTATACTTCAAGAAAAAATATTTTGCACTTTTAAAAGCTAAATATTTGCAGTATGGCGTTAAAGGGTAATTACTATATTCCCAATTGTAAAAATATTTAATCCACATTTAATTTTAAAGGGATAGTAATACATGAGTTTTAAAAATGTTCATCTTGTAGGCTGAAAAGCCTCTGCCGGTCCCGAGACCAGATCCTCCTGCAGTCAGCTAGAGCGCTGACGTCAGGGGAGGGGCTACTTTCACAGTGAATATCTCTCAAACCATAAAGGTCTGAGATATGGGACTGGGGGCATTTAATTTCTTATTTAAATACCTACAAGATGAACATTTGTAAAACTCATGTATTACTATCCCTTTCACATATGCATAAAATGTCATATATTTTATGTCCTAAATTCAAGCATTTTCAGTGATGAAGGGGTATTGAAACAAACTGTAGAACCCCTTCATCACAGAAGTAATTTACTGTAAAGGGTTCTCACAGAAAATCTTACCGTGTACTCCAAGAGATCCTGAAGCTTCTGATTTACCAACACTATTTTCGGTGACACATGTATATGTTCCTTCATCCTCTGCACTGACTCGAGAGATCCGCAGGGTGTTGTCATTACGAATTTCATACCTATTACACAAGGAATAGTACTTTATTTTGTAAAATGTGACATGTAAAATCTTAATTTCATTTATAATCAATTGAGTATTTCAGCACCACCAACAATATTTTCATGAACCATTACCTTCCTCGTGGCAGTTCACCTTCTTCTTTCCTCCAGCGAGCTGTTGGTACTGGGTCTCCCTGTACCTCACAGTGAAAATCTACAATGTCATCTGCTAGAACAACCTGATTTATTGGTCTTCTAACAAAAGTAGGGCGTTCTGTCAATAAAGCAAATGAAAATAAGATGTGTGAGTTGAATACTAATGTTTAATTCAATATGGTACCTTACATTAGTTCTGATAGTGATTTACCACAAAATCATTGATAGGAATAAGCTATACTTGTGTTACTAAACAATACAGACCTTTATTTTCATTAAGTGATTGAAGTTTCACAACAGTATTTGAAACATAAATGTAGTTTTAATGTCTGTGGATAGATATGCCGAACATGGAGTGGTAAAAGTACTCATGATCATACCTGGGAACTCTCCTGTTTTGCCCCGTAGACTCCGGATTTCACAGTGAATTACCGGGTCTCGGGGGTAGTCTCTCAATCTCCGGGTGGGCAGAGTTACAGTATAAACTCTGGCCACTTGTTATGCATCATGCCCCGGTTCCTCCCACTCCCCGCCCTCTTACTCTCGTTCAACATATATTCTGCCCTTTTTTACATTTTTTGTCCTGCCTTCCCCCTCATGTCTAAGTCCCGCCCTTTTTATAAAGCAAATTGCGCCATTTACCTCCCAGATCGGCACTGACAGGGCTGCCCTCCGGGTAGCCTTGCCTATATAGTTCCCGGGTATGCTCATGATCCTTTCTAGATAAGTATGGGTCACCTGCATAGCTGGGAACACTCTCCAATTTTGACTCTGTGTCACCGAGTCTACAGGGCAAAGGCTGATTCTCTAATGAAACTCTGCCCACTTCTGCTACTTCCAAGTCTGTTCCTCCCACTTCTCCTCCTTCCCCAGCCTATTCCTCATAATTTTACTTAATTTTATAAGCTCCGCCACACTCACAATTAAGCACCACCCCTTTTTGATGCAAATTGCATAATTTTTTTCCACCAGTGGCACCCCAGGACTCCCCTCTCCAGGAAGTCCACAATAAAAAGTTCCCAGGCATGGTCACCTGACATAGTTAGTATGTGAGTTTTAGACATCAATATATATTAGTGGGAGACATGATTGATTCACTATGTACATATGGCTTACTAAATTTCAGGGAAAACAACTGCACCACATTTATCAAAGAAGAAAGTTACTAATTTTAATGGAGGTTTTTTTATTATTTCAATAAATATAAGGCAAATGATTCTTACCAAATTTACTGACATTTGTCTTGGCCAGTATCTTACTGGGTGCAAATGTGTTTATGTTTTACAAACACAGACTTACTGCAGATTTGAATGGGTTTAAATTCCATGGTTATAGCACAGCAATGCAAAATGAAGCAAAGAAAGGGTTTGTATACAATTTACAAAATATAGGAATCCTTTAAGGGACAGTGGTCTGTTCTCTGGTCCTTAAAGGGTTAATCATCTTCTCAGCATGAATCTGTATTTCTGGTTAATGGGAATAAAACATCTTACACACATGGTGTCTCCCTGAGGGTGAAGGGAAATCCAGACATGGACTCCTTGCTCTCAAGTATATAGGAAAACTGAAGAGGCACAGTACAGTCCGAAATCTACTTCCTAATTAGCTGGTAATCTAATTCAGAGGGGACTTGCTTTCTATTCTGGCACTGGAATTATCTTTTGGGTGGGATTAATCTGATATGTACATGGAAATTTCTCTTCTGTAATGGCACCAGAGATGTAAAGTTCTGAGGGGTGACTAGCCATATAACAAGCAACATGTGCTTTTGTTTCTTATTAGCAAGTCTATCATATATTTTGACTCTATTTTGAAAACCCTTATGGTGTCTCCCTGAGGGCGAAGAAAAATCCAGGATTTTCGTAGCTCCTAGGGCAGTGGTTCTCAACTACTGTCCTCAGGACCCACTAACAGGCCAGGATTTGATGATTTCCTTGTTAGAGCACAGGTGAGTTAATCAATGTGAATGGGCCTCTGATCACCACACCTGTGCTCTAGCAGAGAAATCCCTAAGTCCTGGCCTGTTAGTGGGTCCTGAGGACAGGAGTTGAGAACCACTGTCCTAGGGAAACCAACTGCATCTCACTTGACAAAGCCGAACACAGGCCAAAACTTTGCCTGGGGTGAGCAGTTATTACTGTGCAGAGAGCACTTAACTCTCATTTCAGAATGGGTTCACCTTTTTGGTTGCGACTAGTCTGATATTTACATGGAAATGTCTCCTTTACAATGACACTAGAGAGCTAAAATGTTGTGATTCTGAGAGATGACTATATTTAGAACATTCAGCAACAATATCTGCTGTAGTTATTTATCAATGCATTTCTCATTGATTTTAGCTTTATCTTACATATAGTGCTGCATTTGTAATTTATTCTTTAGTATGTTAATTAATCCTTAAATTATTTTCTCTTACAGACCAAAAGTGTCTGACTTCCATATTCAGGAAAGGTATACCACTTATAAATTACGCCATTCTTTCCTTTTTGGTTTTGCTTGAACATACCAAAGACCACAAGTTGAGCAGGTTCACTGTCTCGTTCTCCCACCATGTTTGTAGCCACACAAATATACATGCCAGCATCAGTCTTCCTGGTATTGGAAATCATCAATTTTCCACCTCGAATCTAAAATACAGATGTTGAAAGTAATATGGTAAGATCATGTTTCAAACAGTTAAATGAATAATGGTTTGACAATGTATGGTATCACAGGGTTTGGCAAAATACTGCCTGTAGGCCAGTTTACCCTGGCCCTCTCTCAGGTCTGTCTGGTTGCACACATAAAGCATTACTACTGGACAGAAAAAATAGCTCTCCTGGCTTTCTCTGCAAATGAAAAGTGATACATTTTATCACTAAGAATAACATGATGCAACGTGTCATTCTTCCAGAGCAGAGAGATCCAGGACTGATACATTCAATGTGCAGCTGATAAAGTATCCATTCACAGTGTGTAATCAGACAGTTACAATTGTCATTTTCACATACAACTCAAATATTTTCCTCTTTCTCTCTCTCACAGTCAGGAAGGTTATTACTAGTGGGCCAGGGGTGGTGTGTATGTATATAATCCTCAACCCTCCCCAAAGATTTCTCAACAAATATATGGCCTTCAAGCTAAAATTATTGCCCACCCCTGATCTGTGATAACTTACATGGAAAGCCATCTATAAGAGATGTTCTACAGCACATAGGAATCATGTCAGAGAAGCCAAAATAACACTCTCTTATGAGACTTAAGGGAGAACAAGGTACCAAGCATGGTCACAAGTAATGGACATTATGAGAACAACACTTAAATGCAACAATTTAGTATTCCAGTTTATAATCACTACCCATTTTGGCTTTTTATATGTCAAAAATGATATGTTAATTGAATTACAAATATATGGTCATGATTAAAGTGAAAACTCTATTATCTAAGTGCTGCTCATACACTACATTACAGTATTTATGGATCTCTTAACCACTGTAGATATTTTGTAGTTCAGACTTTGACAATCCAGATTAACCTTTTAAAGTACAGTGCACTGTGCCCCCCCCCTTCCTTAAAAGGTTGAAGAAAGTGCAAATCAATGGAAGCTGTTGTATGGGAAGAAGAACCATCAACGTTTTAATAATGCTAACCCTAAAATAACCAGTCAGACTTTATTAATTAAAAAAAAAAGTGCAGCCTCCAATTCCACCATTAGTTTTGATGTATATACAGTTGAAAATTTCTGATATTTATATGTAAAAACCACAAAACAAGGTCAACAGTGAGAATTCAAAGTAGCCATTTCCTTGTCAGCTGGATTTCAAGCGTGTTTGCTTCTAGAGTCTGTGACCATAATTAGACAAACACAGCTGGAAAACAGAGATAAACTATCTTCTTGATTATACAAAACTTTACAAGCAATTGTGTCAGAAAAAGACTAAGTGATTTATTACTCACTAACACATGCTATCACTTTGTATATTCCCAACCGCACTGCATCAGTGATGCATTTCACAAAAACAAATGGATGCTTTCATAAACCCTATACTGCCTATTTCTTTGAGCATGTTCCCATTTTCAGGAAATATCTCATTTAAGAGTTGAATTTAACACTTTTCTTGACCTCTGCAAAGTTATCTCTATATAGCAAAAAATAGATTAATAAAATGTTTTACAATATTTGTCTTCCCATATAATTTACAGTTAAAAAGCTTGAACATATTATAACTGTATTGTGATTCATTTATCCAACAAAGTGTGGCAATTGCTAGAGGAGAAAATATGGTATAAATGTCTGAATTCAGTGTGATTGCTCACAGTCACCTTACCGTGATGCGCTCATCTTTATCACTTATGCGGGTGTTATCTTTCTTCCAGGAAATTGTGGGTTCAGGATGACCCCTGGGCGGTAAACACTCCATAACTGCTGGTTCTCCTGCTGCTACTACCACATCATTAGGAGCCTGACGAAAATCATCTCGTAATACTAGAAGAGAAAACAAAATCATTTCATTAAATAAGGGTACAAAAAAACATAAAGCAATTTGATTTTCTCATCAGTATCTGTTCTCTCTGTTGTGCTTGTTTTTTTTTTTGTATGCAAAATATAATAGATTTCTAAGTGACATGTGACTGTTTAGCATGTTCCAATATTTCAGTTGCTGCAGATATCTAGAACAGAGGTTCTCAACCTGTGCCCTCAGTGGCCACTAACAGGCCAGGACTTAGGAATTTCCCTGCTAGAACACAAGTGTGTTGATCAGAGGTTCAGTCATATTGATTAACTCACCTGTGCTCTTAAAAGGAAATTCTCAAATCCTGGCCTGTTAGTAGCCACTGAGGACACAGGTTGAGAACCACTGACCTAGAAGTTAAGTATGATTGCTTTTATTTCTATGATTGACACTTCTGGAAAAATACAATTTGAAGGAAGTGAAGGTAAGTTTGCCCAATCTAATATTCAGATTTTGCATCCTTTCCCTGATTTCATGCAATCCTAAGCATTGTGAAAGCGGAACTATCATCTTTATAATATTGCCCTCCAAAACATTACTAATATAGCAATAGGCACAGGCATACTTGTATTATGTTTAATAAGTCAGCGTTATTGAAGTAATCCACCTTCTTTGGCCGGCATCGAGAGAACAACAGCGCAGACATCTTAGAGGGAAGTTGCCTCTGCTCTGCTCTGTCAGTGCACTGCCCGGATTGGTGGTGACATCTGTCGGTTATCTTAAGGTAACGGAAGTTGCTGCCTGCGCAAGCGCACAGAGCTTCTCTTGTAAGCTCTGTGCCCTGGATGCCGGCAGATGAAGGTGGATTACTTCAATAACGTGGACTTATTAAACATAATGCAAGTATGCCTTTGCTTATCGCTATATTACTAATGTATTGGGTGACAATATTATGAAGATGATATTTCCGCTTTAAATTCCCATCGGGATTTATGCAAGATGCTAACAATAAATGATTCTGGAGTAAAACAACTATACCACAGAGGACAAATTAAAATTCCCATTGAATTAAATGAGAACTTTTCGAAAGACAGAGACCTCACCAATGAATTGCTTTGCAATCCACTGGAAACCTGTTTAGCATTCACATGGTTAGAAGTTCCATTTAACGTAAAAAACATTTTTTTTTCTCCTATGGCACAGTTGTCTTGTTTCAGAACTGTGGATTATAAGAAGAAAGAGCGAATCCGTTGACTAAAGCTTGGTTTTGGAACCTGGTTTCGTGATTAATGAACATGTGTGCAAACATCATTGTGGCCTTTTACTAGTTCCAAAAATTTGAATTTGACTTACTTGGAACATATAATAAAATATAGCTGCATGACTATCCAGCCTCAGGTACATAACTAAGCTCTATTTCATGCTGAATAACCTTTAAACTATAATGTATCTTAAATAGAAAACTACCTTTAGACAGACTTTTCCTCCAAAAGCATTTCATTAAAATAAATTTTATTGAAATCAAAAAAATCTGATTTAAATAAAAAACCCGATTTTTTTAATTCTTTTTAAAAAATCATCGATTTTTATCCACCCTGCACCCACTTATGGTGATTTCATTCCACCAAACATCTATCACACTTGATTTATGAATATGATATATGTCAGACAATATTTAAGATAACATTTACTCCATAATAATGGAACATTTCACAGCAATGCAAATGCTACAATTATGTGACTAAACATCTATCTGTCAGGATTATCCCCTTGAATGCTAACATCGCCAACACTTTGTGAAGCAATGCATTGGAGACTTCTTAAAGGGAAAGTAATACTTTAATATTACTAATCCCCATAGTGTAGCTATTTAAAAAAAGAATTCAGTTGCCCTCAGTGTCATCTCTCAAACCTTTATGGTTTGAGAGAAAACCAAATGCAAAGTTCCATTCCCTCCCCCTTCCCTGAAGTCAGCGTTGTACTGACTGCAGGGGAAGTCTGTCATACGACAGGCTTGCGGCTCTGCAGCTGAGCTGAGATCGATTTAGTCAAAAGAATTATTTCACTGAAACGGTCTTCTACACGTGCTTGGTTTGCAAGCACACGTAGAAGACCGTTTCGGTGAAATATTTTTTTTTACTAACGTGATCTCGGCTCTGCTGCAGAGGCGCCTGATGAAAATAAAACCGGATATCCCTGCAGTCAGTACAACGCTGACTTCAAACCATAAAGGTTTATGAGATGACACTGGGGGCAATTCTTGAAATAGCTACACTGTGGGGATTAGTAATATTAAAGCACCAAAGAGGCTAATGCATTATCTCGAAATGGCAAAAAGACACAGTTATACCCTCATGTCCGTATGGTTATATCCGCATGTGATAATTTAACCTACCCGATAGTGACACGTATTCTATATAACAGTATATTAATCAAGCTAGTATTTGTAATTCATTTTGAATATTCAAATTATTTGATTAATTGCTGCAGCCCTAGTGTCCAAGATGCAGCATGTTGCAGCTTCCTAGAGACCGGCACTGGTTGCCAGGCATGTTCCATAAAGAAGGTCAGCATCTATGTGGCACTGGCTACCATTCAGACTGCTCAGATGACTGAATGAGTTGTTTAAAACACTTGCCTGCATTTATCTAATCACTGGCTGACCCACCTGGGCATCAGCCATTGATGTATGGCCCATGTCCAAATGGGCTGGCAGTCTCTTCCCCTTTTAATAACCTTTTCTGTAGCATAAATACAAACGTTTGGCTAAACTTTATTCTTATTTCCACCATTCCCTTAATTAATGTTGCTACTCTTTTCTCTTCTCTCTCTTTAATTATTGAATATCCTTTTAAGGACATGTGACCAAAACTGCACAGCATAATCAAGAAGAAGTCTTACCAACAATTTGTACAGTGGCAAAATTATTGACTCTTGCATGAACACCCCTTTTATGCAAGATAGTATTTTGTTTGCCTTTGCCACTGGTGTTTGACACTTCTCACTATAGCTAAGTTTGCAGCTTACAAGTACTCCAAGATCTTTCTCTAGTAACGAGTCTCCTAGAATACTTCCAGTAAGTTTATAAGTAGCATCTATATCTGTTCTTCTCAAATGAATAACTTTACATTTTTCCTGCATTAAATCTCATATTCAATTTGGTAGCTCAATCTGCCATTATATGTAAATCATTCTGTAGAGATTAAACATCCTGCTCTGAATTTATTACCTTGCACAGTTTGTCATCTGAAAATATTGAAATGATGGTTTCTATCCCTATTTTCAGGTAATTTATAAAGATGATAAAAAGCAGTGGACCAAATACTGAACCCTGAGGAACAGCACTCTCAACTTTAACTGTATGAAATAATACACATTTAATAATAATTATTGCTGTGATCAGTTTTTTTGCATAATGAATGGAAATTAAGCACTCTGAAATAAGGATAACTAGGGCTTAATGCAAATACATTGTATTGTGCAAGCCAATATCTTAAAATTCACATATAAATGCTTTTATAAATTATATCATCAGTAGAACTGAACATAAGATATTTAAAATGTGCAAATGTTTAATGAAATGTTAGGATTATGCCATTACGTTTCATTAATGAAGGTCCATTGTTGAGCAACAGCACATGTGAAATGAAGATTATATTCAACCACTGTCCAAGAGACATCTGGCATCCTGTAGGTCAAATCTAGCTAATAATATTCTGTGAGCCAGATACAAAGCACATCCACACTTTTAATTAAAGGCCAGATCTGGACACTGCACATCTGTCCAGCTAAATTTAGGCAATACAACCCATCAACTAATGAATGAAGGATATGGGTCATTTTATACAATTAGGCTTAATGGAAAAACATGTTAAGAAATAGGGCCTTGTGAATGCAATGCACTTCATATGCTTGACTGTCCTTGGCTGTCTACTTCCTAGCCTCTTAGGGTGTTATACACGAAAGAAAAGTGCACCTGACAATGAAGGTGAAGGGAGCAGTTATTAAGGTTTTAGAGATCTTTCTAAAGAATACAAATATGTTAAAGGAGACGTAAACTTATTATAGAAAAATGGTTTGTGTAATTGTCCTGCTGAAAAAAAAACCCACTGGCACTCCTACAGTTGAAACCAAGCTAAAGTGTCTTTATATATGTAATCATCTTCTATGATTACAACAAATAATTGAAGAAAAAGAAGGAAGAAAAGAAAATGGATCTCGATTTCAATTAACGTTGATGCAACATCAAATCACCTGCTGCTTACTGAATGTAAGCAACTTTTAAGGCTTCTAAATTTTTTAATGGGAGGACGGTACCTCCTAGGACAACCCTGACATAAGTGCATGTTAACCCTTGCAGAGGCATATGCAAAGAATTTGCAAAGCCTTGCGAAGCAATGCATTGTGCACCCCTCCGGCATTCAAAAGGTTAAAGGAAGAGAATAAAACAGATCTATTTTTATTTTTGTAGTTAACTGTCTGATTTATAAAAATATTAAAAACAGGTTTGCAAGTTACGTCTTTTGGCTTGATAGCGTACAGTTTTCATAGCTTGACAGAATAGTCAAGAAGTATCCTAGATGCCACTTATCTAGAAAAGCTGTTGAAAGAGAAAACTAGTTAGCCAGCAAGTCACCTGATCACAGCTCCTTCAACTTGCTCTGATATCTAACTGCATCACTGGTGAACAAGAATTAAAAAAAAAGTGCAGCTCAGACCGTGTGTACCAGGAAGAAACTGGGCAATTCTGGAGCCAGTCAACTGCCCTACAGGAGACAAACATATCCCATTGATTTAAATGGGTTTAAAATCCATGAATGCTAGAGGGCTTTTTTTAGCATTCAAGGGTTTAAACGCCCAATTTAAATCATTGGGAGTTTTACTTGTTCTCTATAGTTCAGTTGGTTTTTCATAGTTGGTGATCAGAGCCAGAAGAAGGAGCTACCACCATTGCCTTCTTGCAAGAGGAAAACTGACAAAAAAGTCTCAGCCACTCTTGGAAATTGTGCAGTTGATGTGCCCCAGGTTTGCTCTATTTTTGTCTTTGTGTATATGGTCCCATACACTTTAATTACAGATCAACCTAATTCTACTTAGATCGGATAATGGGATGTTTTACTTTCAAAACATTTCTTCTGAAGGAAACTAATTTACTAATGGCCTGTTACATTAGCAGACGGTAAGACCCTTTTACCAACATTAGATGAAATGGATTACTTTGGCTAACTCCAAGTCTGATGTATGTGTTTACTGAATGTATAAGCAACTGAGTATTTCTCATGATCAAATACATGATTTTCATCCATGAGTTGTTCATTGATAACGAACACATTCTTGTCTTCACTGGAACACCAATTTATGCTCTTCGATCAGTGTTTCTCAATATTTTGACTCAAGGCAGCCCTAACATGTAATCTGTAATTTGCAGGGGACCCCTAACATTTTATATAGGTACTAGTGTAAAAGCCCGTGTACACGGGCCAAGGTCCGGGTAATGTTAAGAGGCTGCTACCTCACTGCTCCACGCAATGCAGTCTTGCGTCGCCTCACTCACACGATGCAATCATGAGCAGCAGAGACTGCCCGAACACGGTAAGTCTCTACTGCACATGACTGTATCGTCACAAACATCCTAGCGAATTATTATATAGGATATTTCAAGGACTTAAAGTGGAACTGTCACAGATCTATTTTTAAATAATGCCGGCACTTCATAAAGATTATAACAGGATTTCAATGCTTACCGCTATATGAAGAATTCATAGTTCCACTTTAAAGAAGTGGACAGATACATAAACTTATAGTTATGTATAAGTCTCAGAATCAGAAAGACAAAAACAAGTAAACTGTGCATAACAATTGTCTTAAATATATATTTAAAACTCTATATTTAAATTTTTGTCAAAATCATTGTAGAAAAAGGGGTACTCTATCCTTGTACCCGTGGCACACCAAACTGTCAGTGCACTCTGGTATAAAACTACTGACTTAAATACTAGAATCCAAAGTATTGCTTCAGAATGTGTTGAGTTATATAGAATCCAAACCACCTCATACTACCACCCTACTGATGTATTCCACTTAAAAGTCTTTTCTGCACCAGTCTGACTCAGTTACTCTACTCTCATTCCCTACCGGAGCATCTGCAATCTGGATTTCTCTCTCTGTCTGCTTAGAATACTATCATGAAAGTAGTCAATGACTTGTTCTCTTTTAAAGGGATAGTAATACTTCGTTTTATCTTTATTTTATTTTGTAGGCATTAAAAAAACATGAAGAACGATATAAGTCTTATCTCTCAAACCTTTATGGTTTAAGAGACATTAACAAGCAAAGTACCCCCCCCCCCCCCGTTCAAGCAGATCAGAAGGGAGGTGCCCAGGTAGACTGCAGAGAGGGACAATCTTCAATTAAGATAAGGGAAAAAGATGAAAAACTTGTCAAGGGGGGAAGGGCGTTCATTCTTTTCATACAAAGAAGACTGTCCCCTGCTGTTATCTGTCTGGTCTTACAATCAGATTCCACATCTGAGAAGAGATGGCTTACACTAGGAAAAAGGTTTGAGAGATAAGACTTATATCGTTCTTCATGTTGTTTTAATGCCTACAAAATAAAATAAAGTTAAAACGAAGTATTACTATCCCTTTAAGTCAAAGGGCCATTTCTCCCTGCTCATTCTCCTTGTCATCATTGCTGCTTTTGACTCAGTGGTGAAGAACACATTTCTCCTTTAAGCTCATCTCTTCCTTGCATTTTGAGATACTAACTCTCTTTGGTTTCTAACCTATATTTCTCCCACTGCTCCTTTAGTGTTTACTTCTCTTGAACCATCTCATTCATCTAATGCTGTCTTTTGGAGCTCCTTTTCTTCTAAGTCAACATTCCTTCACTTGGGAAACATAATCTCCTTTGGGTTTCATTAGAATTAATCAGTCTTCCCTCTCCCCACCTCACCTGTTCTTATAAATCATGTCGATATTTATATTTCTATTCTCTCTACCTGAAGTTACCCTGTTATGTAAAGCTTAATCTGATAAAGTATAACTTGTATTTCCCAAAAAGCCTCTGCTCTAAAATAGATCTCAGTATTAATAAGTCAACAATCTCTTCAGCCACCTAAGCACACTACATAAGGATTCATTCTGACGCTAATCTACATACAGTACTCATTTTTAGCCACTCTAAATTCTCCCACTCCACTGTTTTAATATCTTCCACATAATAGTGTCCACCTTACATTGTGTAACAGACCTCACTGCACCACAAAGTACTTTCAGCTTCTCTGACAGATCTGATATGTGTCTGGAACACATTGCAGCACAAATAACCTTCCATTCTCATTCCTTGATTCAACCTGATATACAGCTGTTTGCAAAAATATTAGCACTTCATGCATAAAGTTAAAAAATAGAAGTATTCACAAAAGTAAAAAGAAAAAAAAAGGAAGAAACCCATTTGAAATTAGCAAGAAAAATACTCTTTTTAGGCATGCCCCCAAAAGCCACATTGCACCAATTCTGTGTAACTAACACAGGACAAATATTTCTCTCCAGGCAGACATACATGTGTAATAGACACAAATGGCTAAAGTATAGAACCCAGTCCAATGACCAATTGAAAAAGAAATTAAGACATTCTATTAGTGACCTTGGCATCATATATGTACACTTTCAGATAAGAGAAATAAAGCTCTCCACCCTCCCATAAAACAGCACCAACTTTAATTGCACAATGCAATCCTTCGATGTAATAGATTACTTTCAAGGTTTCCCGCATCTTTATCTTGAGGTGAAAAATTTTAAATTCCATAGCAGCAAGTTATGTAAGACAGTGTGGTGCCAGTCTGCAATAATAAATTGAATTATTTAAATTCAGCGCTGTCACCTTGTGACAGATAAGCCTTCCTGCAAAGATATAATTGTTCATTAAAACGAATTACAGAGTCTCCAGCTTCAGTACCCTCCACTGTCAAAGAGCAGGGCCTCCGCAAAGTGATTAATAACAGCTTTCCCTTCCTAATGAATCTAACACAAATGCAAGTTTTCTACATGACAAAGAAATAGAGTTTTAATTCTCTACATTTAACACTTATTGGAAACATTTATTTTTTGGAATTAAACTATAAGTCTTATATATGAAATTTCTAAAACTAGATGTGAAAACATCAGGATTCTTATTATTTCATGTCAAAATATTGTTCTCTGCTGAACAAAATGGAAAATGTACATGTATTTTAGAAATGAATTATAAAAGTTAATTATTAATGTTTTTACTTGACCACATTTTTATTCAGTTTATATTCTGATCTTAGGCTATTGTTATATTATCAATTACCTTTAATTACGCAGAAAGGTACAATTTAATATTGCAATGAGGTTTTGCTGAGACTAGCTTTCTTATTCTGTAACTGTATTCTAGAGATAGAATTCCTGAAAATGTGCCCACTATGGAAATTAAAATGGCTGCTTGCATTCACACACAATAATACAGCTGTATCCATAGTAACAGCAAATGCCAGTGAAATAATATATAGGTGAGGATTAAGGAGCAGATAAGAGAAATTAAAATTCATATAAAATAATATAATTTTGTTTGAGATGGAAGAAGATATTGCTATAATGTCTATTAAAATTCGAAAAATTAAAAGACAAATCTAGCTACAAAAGGAAGGTTTTATTTATGCAAACCAGGTGCAGAAATAACATAATATCTTAAAAAATTAAAGACATTATAACCTGTCTGTTTTCTTCTAGATAAAATGTAGGCTTTATTTTTGCCCTGTTTTCATAAAGATGATTTTAGCATCAAAGATAGACATTGGCGCAAGTGTACAAATTAGCTAGTGCAGCTCCACTAATGCCAGTGGCTACACTTAAGGGTATGTACTACATTGTATGAGCACTGCATTGAATACTGGTAGACACATTCCAGTAGCACCGGACATTAATCCCAGCCAGCCCCACTGTATGTGCAGGAAAATGGCGTACATATACATCATTTCTTCAATGCATCACTTTGTCCACTGCTATAAGCAAGTAGTAGAGGAAATGACTGTCTTGAAACACCCACAGACAACACTCTTGTCCTACCCTTGACAAAAGCAACATTAAGAATAATGATTTTGGTGTATATAGCGCAGTATGTTTATGTTAGTTGGGCAAAGGTAGTGAAAATCATGCTTGATATAGTGTTAAATTGTTTTTGTACACTCACCCTATAATTACTCTGGTTCAGATGGAAATAAATAGGAGATTCATAGTGCTTTACCAAGGATTTACATAGATGTAGAATTATATTATCATCTCCTGCATCTATACCCTTTTTTATATATAATAATATACCCTATTGGCTCTTGTAGCGGCTGAGTGACACTGCATACTGTTGTGAAGTCTATTGTCTACAGTACTCTTAAAGTGATCATAATGTTTCACAAAAACAGCAGCTCCAATTAATCTTCATAGTATTTGAGCCATGGGGAGTGTTATTTCAATACTGTCAGAGTTGTAGTTCAAAAGTAATTGAATGATAAAGTATCCCCGTCCTGCCCCTTTTACCTAGTGTAAGCCACCTCCCCTCAGATGTGGAATCTGGTCCGCCGACCAGACAGCTCACAGCAAGGGACAATCTTCTTAGTGTGAGAACAATGAAAACCCTTCCCCCTTGACAGGTTTTTCAGGTTTATTTATCTTAATTGAAGATTGACCCTCTCTGCATACCTGGGAACTCTCCGGATTTGCCCCGGAGACTCCGGTTCTGACAGAACTTTACCGGGTCTCCGGGGCAGAGGCTGATTACTCCGGATGTGGAGAGTTTCTATTGAAACTCTGCCACATCCGCTTTTTCTCCTGCTGATACTCAGTCCCCAGCCCTCTTGAGTGCCAGAGTGGTAAGGAATGCATTGCTTTGCAATGCATTCCGTACCACTCTGGCACTCAAAGGGTTAAGCCCCCCCCCCACTAGCGGCAAGCCCCGCCCCTTTTTGACGCGATTAGCGTCATTTTGTCACCCCCTGGTGAACAGAGGACTACCCTCCGGGTAGCCCTTGACTGGAAGTTCCCAGGTATGCCTCTCTGTGATCCACCTGGACACTACCTTGTTGCTGTGAGCTGAATAGTGTTACATCAATAAAAGGGCTGGGAGGAGGATATCATTCAATTATTCTTGAACTACAACTCTGACAGTATTGAAATAACACTCTCCATGGCTCAAATACTATGAAGATTAAATGGAGCTGCTGTTTTTGTGAAACATTACTATCCCTTTAAGAGTACTGTAGACAATAGACTTCACAACAGTGTGCAGTGTCACTCAGTTGCTGCAAGAGCCAATATAGAAACTATATGCAAGATAGAAACATTACTATCCCTTTAAATCTTTCTCTAGCAAGGATTCTCCAAGTAGTTTCCTATTTGTTGTATATGTAGCATGTTTCTGTAGCCTAAATGTATAACCTTACATTTATCTATATCATCTGCCACTTTTCTGCCCATTCACTCTGTTTATCCAACTCTTTCCGCAGAGAAAATAAATCCTGTTGTGGATGTATCCCTATCTATCTATCCATCTATCTACTTGTTTTTCCATTCGATCTCTGTTTTAGTATATAGCTTATCACCTTAATTTCACAATCTGATACATAAAATTTGCATGCCATCCAGAATTAATAAATTCAATTTCTTGTTATGAGGACGTGTGAACTACAGACATACTTCAGAGATGAATATATACAGGAAATTGCAGGTCCAATGCAATAATATATAAATGTATATATATATATATATATATATATATATATATATATATATATATATATATATATACACGCACACACAATTTGTTTAACTCTTTGAGTGTCAGAGGGGTGTATATATATATATATATATATATATATATATATATATATATATATATATATATATGACACACACCAAATATGATTTGTTTAACCCTTTGCAATGCGTGGACACCCCTCTAGCAATCACACTCATTCCTAGACATGAGCGTCCAAGTTCACTCCTCAAGAGCTACGAACAGTCCATAATTTAAGAATTTCCCTGTGTGAGCACAAATGGGCCAGTCAAAATGAATGTGTCACTGACTAACTCACCTATGGTTAATCAGGGAAATCCTTAAATCCTGGCCTGTTGGTGGTGACACCCCTGTGCTAGAGTATACTGTCAACTACAACATTATTCTAGATTTTTCCCTTTCTCAAAATTAGCCAAGGAGGAAATACATTCCAAAGACTAATTACTTTTCCTCAGATACAAAATATAATGGTACTATTGTTCCAGGGTATAAATTAACATGATTAGGAAGAACGAATTCTACACAAAAACATCCTTTTGTTTTTAATCAAAAGGCATGTTTACAATATATCTGTTTGCTTTAGCCATTACAACTGTTATTTTATCATGCAAAGTGCTAATCAAACCCTTAATGAAGTCTCAATCTGATTATCATTTGTTGCTGGCAAACAAAAACCAGTCATGCTTTCCAGAAGCAGAAACACTACTTGAGGGGTTTATGCGCAAAAGAAAAGTGGGGTGATTCTGGGAGAAAACAACTGCACTATAAAAGGGGAGAAGAACATTTTCATTTACTTAAATGGGGTTAAAACCCATTGAAAATCATATAGGTTGCCAGAGATTGGAGACCACTTTAGCATCCTATACAATAAAACGCTAGCGATGTTTGTCAGAAGCCGTCATGTGCAGTAGAGACTGCTCGCATTCGGGCAGTCTCTACTGAGCAAGACTGCATCGCGTGGAGCAGTGAGGTAGTGGCTGCTTAACCCTTTGAGTACCAGAGGGTTATGCAACAAAATTGCATTGCGTACCCCTCTGGCACTCAAAGGGTTAACATTTCCCGGACCTTGGCCCGTGTACATGGGCTTTTACACTAGTTCGAGATAAAAAACACACAAAAAAAAAAAAATTAAAGCAATATGAATTTGGGGAATTTATACTTGTCCCCTACAGTGCAGTTAGACTGCCCCAGAATGTCCACTTATTCGGTGCATACGGCTCGATTCCTGAACCATGCATTTCTATATGGCAGAAATATCACCAGATATATTCTGTATCTTGATACTCTACTGGTTTTGCAGAGAATAAATTGATGCCTTAGGTAAAGGGGCATCACCTCTAAGAGAAAAAAAAAACATTATGTCAACATGTCACTTGCCTGCTTCTATTTCATCCCCCTTAATTGAATTTCTGGAACAATGACTTGACCTTTGCTGTGATAATTTTTTTCTGTATCTCCCACTACCAAGGTTCTTTACCTTACATTTAATCAAAATAATGAAAAACACTATCTTTATTATATAGTATGAATTAAATGGAAGGGTTGCACAATTTGGCTTTCAACCACAAATGATATATTATTTTGTTGCTGTCAATGATAATGTAAACGATCACCTGGAATTGGACATGTTTTCTACTCATTTCACTAAAAGGAAAAGAAATGCTTCAATGCATGAAGCTGTCTATGCCTTCTTTTGTTAACCCCTTAAGGACCGGTACATGCACAGCCAGCACTTAAGGACCAAGGAGCATTTATTTTTTGTTGGATCCGATTCAGGGCTCCCCGAATGGCGTGCAGCCATGGGGAACCCTGAATTCCATGACGTGCCAGGACCATCACTGGTCCTTAAGTGCCAGATGGCCATGATGGTCTTTGCACTTCACAGATCCTTAAGGGGTTAAGCAGGCTGGGAATTAAGGGGCATATCCAGCAAACTAAAGCGCAAACCAACTGCACCATAGGGGACATATGAACATTTCCATTTAAAGAGGAAGTAGCGACTTATAACAACGTATATATTATTTTGAAAGCGCTTTCAAAATCAGACACACACAGATATGCTATGCATTTTTTTATGAAAGAGTAAAAAATTACCATTTAAGTCAATAGGTAATTTTTATTTTTATTTGTCCCTATGGTTCGGTTGGTTGGCCCCAGGTTTTTATTTCATTTACTTGCTGTCGATACACAGGAGCAGATACTGAAGAGTAGACAGGCAATCCGGGTCGGTACACAGGAACAAGAACTGAAGAGTAGTCAGGCAGGCCAAGTCGGTACACCGGGAACACTGAGCAGTTAGTTAGCACTGGTACAGGAACACCACGAAAGGGCACCATGTGGGTGCAGGAGCCCAGTATATAAAGGCCAAACTGGGCGGGCTCAACACAGGGCAACCAATGAGAGCATTACACAGGATAACTGACAGAAAAACAAAAACAAGGGAGCACGGGCACCGTGATAGCTGTATGGATAAGATGAGCCAATATCACCAAATAACTAGAAGAAGAAAAAATCTGTTGCACTCAATACTGCTTCAATTTAAAATCACTTCTTTATTCAAAAAGGTTCAGTTGGCTTAACCCACTAGTGTTTTTTTAGTACATCTGTCTCAGTGATTTGCAAAGCAATTGAGACCTCTAGCATTCAAGGAAATCAGTATACTATTTTCATGTAATCAACTGTAATTTTAATTCATCCACTATAGTACAATTGGTTTGCCACAGAATTGCTCCAGTTCTTCTCCATAGCAATTATTTACTTTATCATGGGTTTCATCTACAAATTTCTCCATAGGCTTCAATCAGAATCTGTTAGAAAAAACAATGATAACACTTATCAACAGTTACTTGTGTGTAAGGGAGATCACTGATCTAGGTCAGTTGTCAGCACAATCTCAGCAGAAGTGAATCTATCCAATACAATCACTGAGTGTGCCATCACAATCACATGCTTCTTTATGGTGATTGCAGGATTAATTGGGGCCAGCAAATTCATTTGGTGTTTCTATATAACCAATCGACAGGCTTAAAGTAGACCTGACACCCTCAGACACATTAATTTGTTTTACAGTAAATTAAATCTACCAACATTCTATACTAGTCCTTCTTCTGCAAAAAAAAAAAAATATATATATATATATATATATATATTCCTATACAGGAATAGGAAAAGGGTTGAACTAGATGGACGCAAGTCTTTTTTCAACCTAATTTACTATGTTACTATATATATCTATCTTTTTGAGAAATCAACCTTTATGTTTTGTTTCCACAGTGTGGTACTTTATATAATTCTCTGCATAGTACGCAGGGTCTCTCTATCCTATTAGAAATGCCCCCCAGCATACGGACTCCATCTAGGGTCATTCATAGTATGACTGTATCCCCTTGTAACATACAAATATTGTAAAGAGCTGTGTACCCTGTGTTTAGATGTATGATCCGCATGGCCAAAATAGTATTTTATTTGGTTTAAATGGATAGTAATGTTTCAAAATAATAGCAGCTCCAATTAATCTTCATAGTATTTGGGCTATGGAGAGTGTTATTTCAATACTGTTAGAGTTGTAGTTCAAGAGTAATTGAATGATAAAGTATCCCCCTCCCGCCCCTTTTACTGATGTAACACTACTCACCTCAGAACAGAAAGGTGGTGTCCAGATGGCTTGCTTAGAGAGACAAACTTCAATTAGCATAAGGGAAAAACCTGTGAATGGGGGTATGGTTTTCATTATACTTACAGTAAGAAGATTGTCCCTTGCTGTGAGCTCTCTGATCTCAAGACCAGATTCTACATCTGAGGGGATGTGGCTTACAATAGGTAAAAGGGGTGGGAGGGGATTTTTTATCATTCAATTAGTCTTGAACTACAACTCTGACAGTAGTGAAATAACACTCTCCATTTTCCAAATACAATGAAGATTAATTGGAGCTGCTTTTATATTGAAAAATTTTCCCCTCCCATCCCTTTTCATCAGGTCTTTCACAGATAACTGAGATCTGAACGCCGGTCCTGACGACCGCAACAAGGGACAATATTGTGTCGGTATAATGAAAATTCTGCTCTCTTTATCACGGAAAGCAGGGTTTGCCTTATACTGACAAACACAATATTGTCCCTAATTGTGATCCATCTGGTCAAGCGACCTGCTCTCAAATCCCAGGGAACTGTGAATGACATCATGAAAAGGAGCAGGAAGGGGAAACTTTTACATCAATGTTCATGAAGAATACAAAGGTACAGGCTCTACTAAGGATACTATACATTATATAAAAGTAGATTGAACAATCCCGCGTATGTTTATATTATAAGATTTCTATCCCTTTAAAAGCTCCATTTAACTTAATGAGAATTTGGGTATCTGTATTGTTCTATGTGACGTTATTGATTTGCTCCAGAAATGCTCAACATTTTGTTTTATTGTATATGACTGACAGTAGTCAATTCATATTTGTCCACATTCATCTGTATACCTAGTTATTATTTTATATACGCTGATCAGCCCAGCAGAACCATACTTGATATATTGCTGCACCCCAGCCCCCGGAGTACTAAGAAGGGGTACGGTAGGTGTGTCCAAATCACATAATTCTTCATAATGTGAGTTAATCTGAAGGAATGTGATTAGAGAGGGGATTAGGTGGTTTGTTTCTAAAGTAGAGAGAGTTCTCCAGTAAGTAGGTAGAAAAGGGTATGATAGGGATCAATGAAAATTCCACCAACTCCCATACATTTTAATGGGGATTTTAACCATTGAGGGCTAGAGAGGTTCTTATTGCTTTGAAAAGCAATCAAGGGGTTAAAAGCCCCATTTATACCAATTGTAATTTTTATTTAGTCATATGGTACAACTGGATTGCTCCTGGATTGCTCAAACTTGTAATTGCACATGTAGCCCACTGTCACTGCCATTTTGTTACATATGTCATTTTAATGTAGGGATAGTAATTTTACATCAATTTTCATGAAGAATACAAAGGTATAGTCACTATGAACGATACTATACATTAAATAAAAGTAAATTGGACAATGCCGCATGTGGTTACATTATAACATTATCATACCTGGGAACTTTCTCTTCTAGGGTCCCCAAAGGGGACTTCTCTGGTGCCGCAGGAGATATAATTGCCGCGAATCATGGCAAAAAAGGGATGATGCTTACTCGAGAGTGGGGCATTGCATCACAAAAGTGGGCGGGAAGTGGCAGGAACTGGGTGGGGAAGGAGAAATGGGAGGAACAGGGTGGAAAGAAACAGAAGTGGGCAGAGTTTCAGAGGAAAATCAGTCCCAGGAGACCCGGCAATGCACTGTCAAAATCAGAGTCTCCGGGGCAAATACGGAGAGTTCCCATATATGAACATTACTATCTAACCTCTCAAATGCAAGAGAAGCTGTCTAAGCAATTTAAAAGCCTTATTTAAATCAATGGGAATGTTAAAGTGTCCCCTATGGTACAGTTGGTGTGCTTCAGAATTGCTATTTTTTTCTCTGCACATCCAGTCCTATGCCATTTTCTAAAAAAAAAATAATAATAATTCAAATACAAACTCCTTCTATGACATTTTATTTTTTATGTCATTTTTGTAACTATATATCTACCTCTCTGCTTCAATATTTATTAGGTACCATCCTAATTGGGATATCTGGCAATCACACACACAAAGCCCTGAAGTTATTCCCAGATTATGATTCTGACCTTTGCCATTCACAGATTTAATTCCCAGCTACAATAGTCATAGGCGATCAATAAAAGCCGCTTTCTAACTCTTTCTCTTTCAGTATTCTCTGTATTTAGGCAAACATATGGCTCTCAAAGGAAAAGAACAGACTTGTCTCTTTCTTAACCCCTTAGATGCTAAAGAGGCACTTTGTTGAAAGATTTATAAAAAGGGTGACGCTAATGTACTAAGAAAGTAGTGTAATTCTGAGCCAAACCAACTGCACCATAGTCAGGGCTGCAACCATTCATCAACTTATTTTAATATTTGATAAATATCTTACCTCAGTTAATATTTAATTATATAGAATAACCTTCAATTTGGGTATGCGTGTTTGTGGTTTGCAAATGATAATAACCGTCAATGCTTTAAGCTTCTAATGGTCACAAGGCAGTCTTATAATTCTGTTGCTTATATAGCATAAGAGATATAAAAACCTATAGAATATTCAGTTAAAGGGGAACTTTCACCCCGCAATAACTTAATGTTCACTTACTGCTCACCTGGCGACTAGCTGCTTAGTAGCGCTAGTCGCCAGAAATCTTACCCGGTTCTTCAGATATCGGCGTTTTACAGGAGCAGGAAGCACGGACGTCTCTTCACAGTGACGTCCGTGCGCCTGCGCTGTGAGTCCCTTTTGCACCGCTCGGTGCACAAGGGACTGACAGCGCAGGCGCACGGACGTCACTGTGAAGAGACGTCCGTGCTTCCTGCTCCTGTAAAACGCCGATATCTGAAGAACCGGGTAAGATTTCTGGCGACTAGCGCTACTAAGCAGCTAGTCGCCAGGTGAGCAGTAAGTGAACATTAAGTTATTGCGGGGTGAAAGTTCCCCTTTAATTAAATTAATTGAATTGGAGACCTCTCTACCACTAAATTTATGAGTTTGTGTTGCAAATAGTTAGATACCTCTCTGGTACTCAAAGGGTTAAAAGTGGATTACATTGATGCTGCACTATATATATATATATATATATATATATATATATATATATATATATATACATACCTGGGAACTCTCAGGGTTTGACCCTGAGACTCAGGGTTTTGACCCAAATCTCAGGGTCTCAGGGTGAAGGGCCAAATTCTCAGGGTGAGAGAGGCCTGTGTCACCTACTATATGAATTTCCCAAATTAAATGTTTCCTTAGCCTCTAAACTGGTGCCATTAGTACCAGAAAGACAGTGGGAGATGTCCTGCTTGTCTTGCTTGTGTTCAGGCAGTGAGTTATCCAAACTGTAGCATGTTAAAGGTCCCTCGCAAACATACCGGAGCACCTCTGTGTTAGAGCAGGCAGGTACATATTGCATAAAATCTACATTATGGGAAGCTTTAAGGGTTAAATTTTCAAAGATCTCAGGGTCAGCTCATCTTGAAAGTTCCCAGGTATGTATATATACTAGTTACAAAGCCCATATACACGGGTTGATCCGGAGCAAGGAGCTCCGGATGGCTCACAGCCTGTCTGTGCTCCCGGCTCCTGGGCAGCAATGGAGGAGATGGGTGATAGTTTGTCATTAAGCCGCCTCCGCTGCTGCCCCGGAGCTGGGAGCACAGACAGGCTGTCAGCCTTCCGGAGCTCTCCGCTCCAGATCAGCCCGTTCTGCGAGTCCCCACTGCGCATGTGCAGTTAGGCACACAGTGAGCGATGCATTCTAGGACTTTATGTTATACGATATATATATGATCAAATATATGCCAACCCGCAATAGTCCAGCATGGCAGATTATGGTCCACATCCTTAGCATACAGAGGAGGCCTTCATCCTGCAGTGGACTGATAAAGGCTACAGCTTTATATATTTGATTGTCTAGTCCTTTAGGACACTTATAGATTCAAAGGTGACTTAAAATAAATTTTACAGTAGTCAATATGCATCAGTAACATAAGGTACATATAATTTTGCCCAAGCCTGCCACCATTTTGAGCCTTACACACAAAAGAAATGATGTTCAATTCAGGAGCAAAAGAATTACGCTGTAAGGGTGAAATAAATATTCCATTGATTTCAATTAGGATTGCAGCCCCTTGAACATTAGAGAGGTCTCCAACGTACTGAGAAGCAGAGCAATGGAGCTCTCTAAAGCATTCATCCGTTTAAAAGCCCTATTTAAATCAATGGGGATTATGGGAATATTTACTTGTCCCCTATGGAGAAATAGGTTTGCCCCAGAATAGCTCCTCTTTTATTTTGCATGAACTTCCCATTGTATATTACTGGTATTGTAATTAATTTCTTTATTATCAAGGTGAAATGCATTACAGTTAACTGGACTTGCATCAGTTTACTTTAAACTCAGTTTTGGAAATGTTAAAATGAACAGAATGCATATCCATTCACAAATCACCTCAGCTGATGTTTGTCCTTATATAAAGGAGCAGTAAACTTTTTTTTATGAAAACCTATATGTTATAGAGCTTTTCCTTTTGAGTAACACAAGGGCACTCCCACCGGTCAGCTGTTTTATTCAACATTTAGAACAGTTCAAATAATCAGGAAATTAATTTACTGTGTGTTTACTTCCTGATAGTTCTAACTGACAGGAAGGTACTCAGCAATTTCTATCACATTCTGTGGAGAACTGTTTGTCACTGACTGTCCTCTCCAACGTAACAGGAAAAAATAACTGGAATTTGATCACTACAGGGCACTGTAATGTAAAAAAAGATGAGTTTTAAACTGTAATTCCTCTGGAAATATGTATCACTCGGCAGTGGAAGTACTCTTATTTTACTCAACAGGAAAAACCTTACAATATATATTTTCATTAAAAAGTTTACTGTTCCTTTAAAGATCAGAGGGAAGTATAGTACACTGCAAAGCAATGTGTTACAAAGCCTGCTAGTTATTAAATTGTTGAAGTGAGTTCAATCATAAATTTGGGTATTTTGTAGTATAAAATCTGCAGTTTGGCACTTTTGTTTTTACTTTTTTGGAAGCAGAAGGTGGACTGTCAGAGAAAGGTCATGAGATCTGTAAATATTACATTTGGATCAATATGTTACATTGTTATAGAAAGAGGCCTTCATTAGTGCACAGCTCCAACAGATGGATCCCTAGGCCCTTGGGGGACACAGAATGTTGTCTCTTATAAGCAATATCTGTTCTGGCTAGGGAGTCATCTCTTCTCTGCAATTTTATACAATCCATGGCATTCCGTCAGTTAGCAAAAATGAGCAAACATTTTATTGATTTAGTTAGTAATTATATTAAGGCTATACTACAAAAAAAAAAGCAATAAAATAAGTGTTCACACTGGGACGTTGCTCATAATTTTTTTTTTTATATACCCAAAATATATATGAATTTTTTTTTTTTTATAAAAACCGATATGTGTCTTGCCTAAATAAGCTAAATCTAAAATGTAGTGATAAATAAAAAGATTTATATAGAAACTGGCTGATTAGTTGGTTTGAAGCTGTTAATACTTTTTTTTTTTAAAGGACCAACATTATAATTGTTTACAGTTTAAGCGGAACTACCACCACTTGAGCTCAAATAATTCCCAAATCTGGCGACTAGCTGATTAGTAGCACTAGTCGCCAGAATTATTACCTTGTTAAATAGGATTATGCATTCTGTTCGGGCTGACAGGCAGGACGGAGTGCAAACATCTTCCCATAGTGACCTCTGCACGCCTGCGCTGTCAGTCCCAGCCGGCTCTAGGAGGTGTTGCTAGAAGCCGTTTGGCTCCAAAAGGGACTGACATTTCAGGAGTGCAGACGTCACTATGGGAAGATGTCTGCGCTCCATCCTGCTTGTCAGCCCAAGACGCATGCATAATCCTATTTAACAAGGTAATAATTCTGGCGACTAGCACTACTAAACAGCTAGTCACCAGAATTATTTGAGCTCCAGTTGTTTAGCAGTGGTAGTTCCGCTTTAAAAATCAGCCTTCTCTCCAGCTCTAGATCAAAGGTAGACAACCTTTCACTCTATTGGAGTTGTAGTGTCTAGCAGATGGAGAGCTAAGGTTGCTCTCCATTTCAACTTAAAGCGGAACTTTCACATTATTGTTTCACAGTCCACATCACTTTATAACCCTCCAATATGCATAAAAACACTCTGCATATATTCTTATATTTACTCATCATTTAAAATCCCCCACTCTTGCTGCTCGGTAGCAAGAAGGTGAGTGCTGCCATGTTGATGCTGCATCACTTGATTGGCAGCTCTCTCCCTCCAAACAAATGACATTCTTCAATGATAAGCCTGCAATGCGTGTGTAGGGCGTGCAAATATGAAAGGAGAGCACCACAGAGTTAGAGATGTTGTAATGTTTGTGGGTGGGCTCTGGCCTGCAAGGGGACAGCCTGGAGAGCTGTGCGGTACAGAGTGCACCACAGTGAACATTGGAACTACGTCTTACATTAAATAGCTCTCTAAATAGGATGATTTTATAAAGATATTTGTAACAATTAAAAAGAGTTGATTGAGAGCCATCACATAAAATGTATTTTTATTTGGGTGAAAGTTCCATTTTAAAAGGAAACTATCATCAGATAGCACCTAATCAGAAAATCTGCTTCCCCTGCAAGCAGACCTGCTGAAGCTGCACAGTGAGCCCTGGCAGACCAATGGGGGGCACAATGTGGGTCTGAAAAAAGCTCACAGTGATCCCCCAAAAATGAATGAAGTCTCATGGTTCAGATAATGGGAGTAGTGGTCTCCACCTAGGAAGCCAAAGGTTGCCCTCCCCCAGTTCCAGATCACTTGGACAGCTATCAGATAGGCAACATATTTTATTGCATTACAATTAGGCAGTGTACTTTCTTCCATCAGCTGATACTGACAGAACATGTGTAACCAATTTCCTACAAATCTTGTTAAGTGCAGCCTCAGGGTTGTTTAAATGGAAAAGTGCAAAGTCTTTTTTTTACTGCAATGCTAGATTGTCAGTTATCAATTTATGCATTTAAAGGGTACCCTAGCAGAGAAGGGTTGTTCTCAACTGAATAATGTTTCAACTCACACCTGTATCAGAACACTCACGTGTTAGTTTACAGCACAGACAGAATTATCAAAGCATGCTTCTAATTCATTCATATCCAGGGTAGACAATACCAGGATGGTTGTTATAAGGAGAAAAAGTGGATATTTAGAATGAGTCCAGGGCTGGATTTCAAATTTTGAGGGGTGCCTCAGCTGTGCTAGCTACACCCACATTATGAATTGTGGTTGTATCCAGAGAAATCTTAATATCCCCATTTTATACCCATTTGCAGCTATTATTTAACCCCTTGGATGCTACAGAGAGATGCCCGACACATTGCAAAGGAATGCTTTAGACATCTCTCTGGCCATCAAGGAGTTAAAGCTTCTTCTTTTTTTCCCCTTGCTTGTTATAGGCCAATGGGTATTTTCATGCCAGGAAATAGTGGATTGGACTAGGGCATGGCCATGTGAGCAACAGGGGTGTGGTCAGGGATAGAGCTAAGGGCACTTAAAATGCCTTGCCTAGGGGCGCCTGGGATGTAAATCCAGCCCTAAATGAGTCATAAAACACTGTAGCGCAGGGGTAGCCAATTTTTGGACCTCTAACTCACAGTTCTCAGCCAGTCTTCATCCCCAATCCTACTGTACAGTGTAGCTTCTCCAAAAATAGTCAAAATAAAGAAAATTACAGGCCATACAGAAAGTTGAACAATTCTGTGGAAACCACTGGTCTGTAGGAAAAAAATCCATTTGAGATTTAAATGGCGCTTTTTACTCCATGAGGGCTAGAGAGGTTTCCAGCGCATTGATGTGCCTATAATTCAAGGGATTAAAAGATCCTTTAAACCAATGGGAATTGTTATCTGATCCCTGCGGTGCAGCTAGGTTTGCCACTTTCAATGGCAATCTGCAGCAGTGTGCTTCACACTTGGGGGCAACTTTCAGACAATTAAACACACACACACACTATTATGCAAGGGGAGACAATTGCTGCACCTCCAGCTGTCAAGGTCAACAAGTTCCATCATCACCCACCATCCAGCATTTGACTAGCCCTGCTATAGTTGCACTATATCCTTAGCTATCCAAATAATAAAGAACACATTTGCAATGCCCATTTCATGCATTCTGTTGATATATATAGCACCCTTGAAATGGATTAAGCGGCGTCAAATACGTAAAGAAACTCCTAATAATAAGCTCCCACTTTACTTGTGCCTTTGTTCAAGAAATAACATCTTCAATCAGACTTGGATATCATGTCCATGTAGGCAGACATGACAGATACTAGCAAGAATATGCAATGCAAACTCTGCTCACTGAACTTGTTAATGCTTAAGGATCAGATGGGTATGTACTACTTTGATTCTCAATGCACTCTGCCTGCTTCAGTTTGAAAAAACTGCCAGCAACTGTCATGTCCGCCCCCATGGACATGAAATTAGGACTGACAGAAGATGTTGTATTTTTAATAAAGGGACAAGGGCAAAATTCAGGGAGGTCATTAGTATTTTCTGGTCATAGTAAGTTTAGTGTGGAGGGTTATTATTATTAGGTGTTAGTTCTCCTTTAACAACATCATGTACCACCTGCTAGACTGGAAAACATATGGTAAAACGTTTAAGTCTCCAAAAGCATTTATTATAGGCTTCACATGGGCAGCAGATAAGTTCCTACTGTTTTGGGTGAACGTTTCCCTTTAATTTCTTAGAGTTATATTAATGTGTGTCATAATGCACAGTCACAAGAGGATGTCTTTATCTTTAAATATATTCATTGCTTTTCTGTAGGATCTTTAAACACTGATCATGGTTTAAAGGGATAGTAACACTTAATATGTAAAAAAAAGTGTGTGTGTGTGTGTGTATATATATATATATATATATATATATATATATATATAGAGAGAGAGAGAGAGAGAGAGTGTAAGGTTTATCTTCTTGAGTAAAACATGGCTACTTCCATTGCTGAGAGGTGTTTTATTTAAAAGTTATTGCAGCTCAAACTTGAACTTTTTAGGTGCAGTATTTAAATGGCCTGAAATTGTACAGTGGTGTTGTTGCTACACCATCCTATGGACAGCTCTGATCATTTGACCATAAACCTCCATAGGATGGTGTAGCAACAGCACCACTGTACAATTTCAGGCCATTTAGATACTGCACCTAAAAAAAATCAAGTTTGAGCTACAAAAACTTTTAAATAAAGCACATCGCCGTAGTGAGAGAACACTTGTTTTACTCAGGAGGATAAACCTTAAATATACATATTTTTTTCATATATTAAGTCTTACTATCACTTTAGTAATCAGAACTGAATTAAAAAACAAAACTCACCCTGATTTGTGGCTTAGTAGATTTGTTATAAGCATATTAATCTAACAAAAACAGATGTCCGTTTTGTTTAAAGCGGAACTACCTTCATAGGTAAAGTCGCCCTGCAATAATTAGGCAGGTGACGACTAGCTTAATAATAGTTAATATTACCTCTCAGAATGACACGATTCTGCAGAAATCCTTAATCTTCAGAGACTGATGGCCAGGTTAGTGCAGTCTGTGTGCCTGCCCCATCAGTCCCTTCCGGTGCCTTTCAGCACAGTGCAATGCTTTTTAATGGAGACTGGGACTGACAGCGAAGGCACACAGACAAGATGTCTGCGCTGATGCCTGGCTTCCGGTCTCGGAAGATTAAGGATTTCTGTAGAAACATGTCGTTTTGAGAGGTGATATAACTATTATTAAGCAAGTCACCACCTGCCTAATTGTTACAGGGCGACTTGACCTATGGTGGTAGTTCTGCTTTAAGTTGATTTTACAATTTCACATATAGGTGACTAAATCTACTTTATGGGTTGGGAATTAACCTTGAACTCATAGTATATTTAATACAATATGCTTCACAATGTTGATAAATGACATACATAGCAAAAAACTGCTTTGCATTGTAAAGCTTGCTGTATTTAAACAGATGTCAAATGAACGTGTTCTTTTTAACCATACCAAGCCAGCTGCTGTCTAAATATCAACAGACAGAAAATTCACTATATGATAGGTGTAAATGAGCCTACAGTGCCTATTAGCTACACTTTTCTAGTTAACAGACATCACTGTCACCACTACCTTTGCTTATCTGCTCATCTCCATGGTGATTGTTTAATTAATGAAAAGTATATTCTCTAGAAAGACATTACTCTTAAAAATGTCTACCTAATAAAGTTATGAGAACACAATACAAAAATGGGTGGGAAAATACTGTGGATAACTCCAAGGAATATCATAACTGGGAACTCTCCAGATCCGCCCTGGAGACTCCATCTTTTTGGGCTAATTACTGCACCTCTGGATACAGAGGTTGATTCTCTGAATTGGTGAGGACCTTTGTAACCCTCCCTGTTCAGCCCACTCCTCATTCCATTCTGCCTATTCTTTTCCCATTTTCAGGGCAAACACTGCCTCTTCCCTCATCCCAGTCCTGCCCACACAGATTAAGCCCCACCCACATTATGATAGTAACACTAACCCCAGCCCTTCTTAGCAGTCAGGGAACAGGGATAAGAAAGCTCCCAGATAAGCTAAATATAAGTTTAGCACTTTAACTCCTTGAGGACCAAAGATGTGTTAAAAACATTGCTTCAGGAACTCTGTGCACTCCTCTGGCCCTCAAGGGGTTAAAAAAGACCTTTCACAATCATTTATATGTTTTGCTTCTCTGTTTGCTGACTGAAGTAGATACGAGAATGGGCAAACTAGATGGGTCAGTTGTCCTTTATCTGCCCTGAAATTCGATAATGGTAACTTAGGCCTACATTCCATTGCAAGTGGTGTTATCCCTTTTTTTTATCGTCAACTTTTCCAGTACACTTCAATAGGAATCTGTGGTAAAAAAAGAAAATGGTAATGCAGTCTGCACCATAATATGAAGACCTGGAGCAATTCTGGAGCAAATCATATGGTCCAAACAGGGATGGATTTACATCCCAGGCTCCCCTAGGCAAGACACTTTAGGCACATTTAGTTCTACCCATGGCCACACCCCTACTCCTCACATGACCCCACCCCAGTCCTATTCACTGTTTCCTTGGCCAGACACAAGCAAGAACAAAGCTTTATTTAACTGCTTGGCTGCTAGAGAGATCATCAACATAATGTAATTGCTGCTTCTTTTGGGGGGGTGGCCCTATAAATTGATGGCCATGATAGCAATATTAAATAAGTAAATATATTTATTTAAAAGAAATAATCACACATTAATTAGCTATTCCTGCAACTGCACCTCTTCTATGTGATATAACTGAATTATGACTTTGAATCATGATATCACTGAAAATGCAGCCAAGAGGAGTTTCCAGTTGCCCAGGAACCCCCTTATTTTTTGCCCTATCAGATCACAGACACACAAACCTTTAGCACCCAAATACTGAGTAATGTTTACGCCTGTTTTTCTTATGACTATGCCAGGGGTGGTCAACCTGCTTCACCCAAACTTTTGTTGGACTACAATTCCCATCATCCTCAGCAAGCAGTTGGCCATCCATGGATGGTAGGAAATGTATTCCAACAACAGCTGGAGTGATACACGTCCACTTCTGGACTCAGGCAACTGAAATAGATTTTGAGTACAGAATTGCACAAAACCACTACTAGGTACCCTTATTCTAAAATTCTGATGTTTTTCTTTTTAAATCCTTTTCTTATAATCCTGCACATCATAAAGATTCTTCCTGGTGTTGAAAAGAAGCGGACACGTGCTTGCTCAGCTTCGTCATTTGATTTTTCCATTCATGCCAGACCTCTATTGTTAGCTACTTGTTTCTTTTGAAAACAATACCTTAGCCAACATCAAAGAAGGTTTTCAGGAAGAGGCCCTAAAGAAAGACAGATAGGAGAGAGCAAGAGAGGGCTTGTCTACAGAGCATTGGGAAGCAATGCTGGAGGGGATCCTGCATAAAATTACCATAGCTGGCAGACTTTCGGAGTAGCTAATCCCACTGTAATACTATACTACGCCAAGTAGGAATCTCATTTTTGGACACAACATTGCCTTCTAGCTAGTACTTTACTTGCAAAACAGTAAAAGTTAGACTGGAACAAATGATAATAGTAATATTAAGATGCAATTTCTTAATGCAAAAGAGTGAATCCTACTTGTGTGGTGAAGTGGTCCTGACACCATTTTGTCTCCCAAGGAATTAAAAGGCAAGTGGTTGCTTTTAACATTTACATATAATTTATTCTCAGAATGTCTGCACTGGTGTTAGGGTTTCTTTGGCCAGACACAGACCAAGATTCTGCTGTAGTTCATAAGTGTTATAACTGCTTATATCTAACACATTCCCACTGAATTCTATGGAGACATTTGTTGATCAAACCCTTGCTAAAGTTATCAGTTATCGACAGGACAGATAGATAGATAGATAGATAGATAGATAGATAGATAGATAGATAGATAGAAATACAGACATAGATAAATAGCTAGATAGCTAGATAGACAGACAGACAGACAGACAGACAGACAGATAGATAGATAGATAGATACATAGATAGATAGAAAGACAGATAGATAGATAGATGTAGTTCATAATGTTTCCTTTTTTAGGAAGTTAAAGGGATAGTAATACTTTATTATTACTATCCCCCATATTGTAGATATTTGCAAAATAAGTTAATAGCCCACAGGTTCATCTCTCAAACCTTTATGGTTTGAGAGATAACCGAAGGAAAAAATTCACCCCTCCCTCCACATTCCCTGAAGTCAGTGTTGTACTGACTGCAGGGGAAGTCTGTAGTACGACAGGCTTGCGGCTCTGCAGCTAAGCCGAGATTGCATTAGTGAAAAATAATTATTTCACTGAAATGGTCTTCTACATGTGCTTGGTTTGCAAGCACACGTATAAGACCGTTTCAGTGAAATAATTTTTTTTTACTAACGCAATTGCGGTTCTGTTGCAGAGCCGCCTGATGAAAGTCAGACCGGATATCCCTGCAGTCAGCACAACGCTGACTTCAGGGAAGGGGGAGGGAGGGGGGAACTTTGCCTTCGGTTATCTCTCAAACCATAAAGGTTTGAGAGATGAACCTGGGGGCTATTAACTTATTTTGCAAATATCTAAATATGAGGGATAGTAATGATCATACCTGGGAACTCTCCGGATTTGCCCCGGAGACTCCGGTTCTGACAGAACTTTACCGAGTCTCCGGGGCAGAGGCTGATTCCTCCGGATGTGGAGAGTTTCTATTGAAACTCTGCCACATCCGCTTTTTCTCCTGCTGATACTCAGTCCCCAGCATTCTGTGTGACACCTTTAACCCTCTGAGTGCCAGAGTGGTAAGGAATGCATTGCTTTGCAATGCATTCCGTACCACTCTGGCACTCAAAGGGTTAAGCCCCCCCCCGCTCGCGGCAAGCCCCGCCCCTTTTTTGACGCGATTAGTGTCATTTTTGTCACCCCCTGGTGAACAGAGGACTACCCTCCGGGTAGACCTCGACTGGAAGTTCCCAGGTATGGTAATGATAAAGTATTACATTCCCTTTAATGCTTTGAGTGTCAGAGAGGTATTCAATCCCCCCTGCCACGCTTAGGGTTAAAGAGAAGTAATCCTGAGGCAAACCAACTAAACCACAGAGGTCAAATATAAAATCCCACGAATCCTGTTGATTTAACTTTGTTTGATAAAGTCATCTTCAATGCATTGCATTGCATGGGATTACATAACACACTTAAATAAATGGGATTATTTATTTCCCCCAATGATGCAGTTGGTTTGCTCCAGAATTGCTCATCTTTAGCTCCCCGAGTACGGCCCTTAGTATCGTAACAAATGTGTAGGACAGCAATACTGGTAGTAAATCTTATATGTAACTCCAACTGACTGGCACTGTGAGGGCAACAGGCTGATGCTTGTGCACCCTGCTGTATACAACTGTCAATGCAGAATTGTACATTAGAAGATTCTGGCTATGTATTACAACAGGGGAGTTGCTACTTTTATCAAAAGACCTGGGGCTTAGATCCACCTAATGAATTATTAATGAGCTGCACAGTCCAATTGCACCATTACCACCAGGGAGATCAGCAGAGTATTACACTGTCACATGCCCCAGGCTGACAATAAGATTTGGGGCTTTAAATACAAGCTATTGGGCGTATGCACCCCCTCCCCAATCAATTAATACAACACTGATGTTTTACAATGCATGTTTCTAATATATTAAACATATTATTATTATTATGTTTTTCATTGCTCACCAACTAATTATTATCCTTTGTTTATTGCGCGCCAACGCATTATGTAGCACTGTGCATAACAGTAGTTAGAACATACAATGACATGCAGAACCTGACCCAGACAATTCTGATGTGTTATTAACCCTTTGGATGTTAAAGAGAGCTCCAGTGCACTGTGCTGCAAAAAATATATTCAGACATGTATTAAGAATAAACACAGTCATTCAGGGACAGACTAAATGCAATACAGGGAAGAAATAAGAATCCCCTTTTGATGTAAAAGGGACTTTTAACCCCTTGAATGCTAGAGAGGTCTACATAAGTAACTCAATACAGTATAGCTCCAGTTTAGCGTGACAATTTTGAGTGCTAGAAGGGCAAAAGATGCACTGTAATACAATGTTACACATCTCTAGGGCACTCAAAGGGTTAACTTTACATGGTCACCCTTTGAGTGCCACAGAGATAAGCAATGCATTGCATGCTTCTCTGGCACTCAACTGGTTAAATTAAATGTACCAGAGTCCATCTAAGGCAAAAAAAAAAGAATGCTCCTAGTATAATCGATCAGGTTCTAAGCCAATTTCCCTCCTGTTTAGAAAGTCACCACTATACCCGTAAGTCATTTCCATAAACGACTCACAGCAGAATTGCAAAGACCGAAAACAGTGCAGTTGAGGTCAATGTAAAGTGCTAAGACGGGTGGATTCAATTAAAGCCGTAAAATCCCATTGGAACAAAGGTGACTTTGTCTAGTGTTGGAAGCAATCAGATATGTCCATGTTTGACATGGATTGAAGGAATCTTTCTGGTATAATTGAATTAAAAAAGAAAGTCAAACTCAAGGGAAGGTCACCCCATGTTATTTAGTAAAAACAGAATGAGGCTGATGTACTAGGAAGAACTGGAGTAATTTGGGGGGGCAAATCAAATGCACTATCAAGGAGGAATACATTTTTATATGGGAATTTTTAATCCGTCGGGTGCTACAGAGGTGTTTAATATATTGCTTTTCAATGCGTTGCAGATTTTATCTAGCATTCCAGGGGTTAAAATCCCCATTTAAATCCATGTAAATATGTACCCTGTAGTACAGTTGGTTTGCTCCAGAACTACTCCAGGGTGAGAGTCACTAAGCGGTGATAAAGTGGAGATGACTCCTCCAGTTTATCACTTCTCCAGTTCCTATGTTATTCTATGGAGCCTGTTCATTAAGATCACCAAAGGTGAAGGAATTTGTGAAGTGTTATCACTAGAGAAGTCATCTCCAAAGTATCACCTCTTTTTCACCGCATAGTGAAACTCCCCCAAGATCTTCTAGTTTCATCAGTTTCAGTAAGAGGAATGTATGAATACATCATCGCAGTTCATTTTCCTATACATTGGAATGCAAATCACAAGGAAACACTCTGGGGTATGCACTACAGTGTATGATCTCTCACATTCCCCATCATCAAACTAGGGAACTCTCACAGTTTGACCCAGAGACTCAGGGTTTTGACCCAAATCTCATGGTATAAGGGTGAAAGGCCAAATTCTTGGGGTGAGAGAGTTCAGTGCTACCTGCTATATGATAAGCACCAAATAGATGCTTCTTCACTCTCTTAATCTGTGTAATTTCTACGAGAAAGAAGCCCTTTCCTCGACACATAGTTGGGGGAGGGCATGTCTGCTAGGCGCGGACCATCTTTTGGCAATATTTTGCCGTGAGATGGTCATTACTGGCTGGCGAGGTTAGGTGGTTGGGTGTGGGGGTTTTGTCTATAAATACTCTTGGTCCTTTGGTGTGTTCGATTGTGCCACTCGGCAGTTGCCGAGATGCAGGCATAATGTTAATTGTTTATTGTTTAATGAAGCTGTGGCCTTTTCCTTCCCAACATATTTGTACGTGTTCCTTTTTTAATGGGGGGATTTAGGCCTTGGTTTTCTGTAAGGGAATGCCTTTTAGCAGTCAAGGCAGGTATCTGTTTGTAGGTGGAGAAGTCCTGCTTGTCTTGTGTGTTGAGACAGGGCTGTCTCTAAGTTATGGTTTGTTATAGGTTGATCGAGGACAGTTTGAAAAACCTGTGGGTTTCAGCAAGTAGGTACGTGTAATTAATAATCTACCTTATGTGGACTGCTATGTTTTAACATTTTAATGATCTCAGGGTCAGCTCATTTGAAAGTTCCCAGGATGGCCATCATTGAGTCTCATTCCTTTAATGGGATAGTAATGTCTATAATAAAGTTTATCTCTGAGTTTTCTTTATTGTGTTTATAACACTTTGTGCTATGTTTAGTAACTTACTTTTCGGTAGTTCAAAACATATTCAATATAAAAGGATACCCCTAACTCCCCTTCTGGCTGCCACCCACTGAACGTGCAATCTGGTCGTGGAACCAGACGGATGCAGCGAGGGACAATCCCTTGATAAAGGAGGGCAAGATTTTCCTTTTGCTTACTGAAGATTGTCCCTTGCTGCTCTCCATCCGGACCAGACTGAGAGGCAGTGCGACAAGGCCAGAAAGGGCGGGAGGGGGATGTTTTAACAGCGAATATCTTTTGAACTACCAAACAGTAAGTTATTAAACATAGAGCAAAGTGTTATAAACACAAGAGAGTAGACTCGGAGATACATTTTATTGTAGACATTACTATTCTTTAAAGTAACCAGAGGGGTGCCCAACACTTTGCTCTGTAATGCGTTTGCACCCCTCTGGCACTCACAGCATGTCATGTTAATGTACTTTTCTCTACTCCTGGTTAGTACAAGGAGAGAAACAAGACACAGAAGAATGGAATGCCCTGAAATGCCCACACACTGCCACACTGCCTCCCCTGGACATTATAAAGAGGTGTATTTTAGCACAGGAATTAGGTAATTGTATCGCTTATATTAGCTTGAAATCATATTAGTACATCTCCCCTCGTGTGTGTTTTACAGTAGGTGCAAGAAAAGCATCTACATCGTAAAAATGCCTTTTGTTATAATAGATCCAAACAGTTTTTCCAGTGTACATCATCAAATCAATAAAGTTTTATCTTTATGTGGTTATCTCCAAACTCTTGTACAAAGAGAAAGACAATGCCATCAAAGCACTACAATGTTCAGTGCTGTGCTTTGCAGATTTAACAGCCAATGTACAAAAGACTTACATACATAAATGTTTTTATTGACCTCATTTACATGCAGGTGCCTTTCAATGACGGAGGAGATTCACTCTAATAGCATTTACAATATATCAAAAAGCCAAATGCAAATATAAATCTTTTGTAACCACTCAGTAAGACAACAATACACATTACAGTAGGTTTGGCACTTATTTGAAGTCCCTTTGATGTTTATGGAGCCCCAATACATTGTTGATGGTACACTTGCAGAAATTTGTATGTCACAATGGTTTACTTCAAAGAAACAATAATGCAAAAATACAATTAAAAATTAACCCCCTGGATACTAGATAGATTCCAAAAAAAAAAAAATTTCAATACTACCAATAAAATATATCAGTGGTTCTCAATCTTTTTTTGATCGGGGCACCCCTAACACGTAATCTAGAACATTTGGGGCACCCATAACATATTTCATGTACTTTATCAAGGGCATAATGAAGGTACCGTACATAAATATACAGTTATTATTAGGTCTTACAATCTGATAACAAAACTAAACATAATGTGCATAACAAAATCTTTATTTAAAAGTCCATTTTTTTTAGTCTTCATAGAAAACATGGGTACCCTAAGGTGATGTCCGTGGCACACTAAAGTGCCACGGCACCCAGGTTGAGAATCACTGAAATATATTTTCAGAGGTTATTTATTTCCATACTGAATAGAACTTAAGATTCTGTCAATTTTCCATAAACTATACCCTCCCACTGTTTCTAGGACAGTAGTGAGAAGCCTACAAATTAGAAGTGAAACAAATTATGTGCTTTCAAAGAGCGACTTCTATTTTACCCTCAGTGCTTTTTTTTAACCTTTAATGCAAACCCCTCTGGATCATAATGAGTTAAACCAAGTTGCACATATGTAAACATTTTAAAGGTTTTCCCATATCTCAGATCATTCTTGAAAAGTAGACAATTATGGTGAAGGTTCAGATCAGGCCTATCCGCTTGTTGCCCACACGAAAAAGAAGAAAAGAACAAGCTCTGTGCTGTCTGATGGAATGAAGAAAGTGAAGATAAAGGACATAATATATAAATTCTACTAAAGGATTTGGCCTTTAAAAAATAAAACAGTTGTGTAATCTGCTCTAAAAACACTCTGTGCTTATGTTATTAATGGAATACGATATTAATGTAATGTAATTTTTTCATTAATACGCACATTTATTCATGAATGTTCACCTATAAACTTCAGAGGTGAGCAGCATAAAAGATAAACTGCTGTGCTTGCAAAATAATGTGTCCCTTTATATATTTATAGATAACATGCAGTACAGCTGATGGGATCTCAAATCTGGACTCAATACATGTAATATAAGACCCACCACATTTATGATAATGCCCTTGATTATAGCAGGTCCTCCCATCTTGATGATCATGATACCACTTTCCAAGCTCCAGTGCTGGGTAGTGAGTAGTAAGTCTGGACTTCCTATCCTATCGACTTCCTATCCTATCATCTCTAACAGCATGAAGGGGTGAGCTTTACCAGCCTGTCTCCTACTGTCAGTGCGTATAGGCAAGGTCATGCAAACACTGACCCCCAGAGACTGATGTATGCATAAAGACTCACACAGGCATTGACTGATTCATGTGTATACACAGACAGACCGATTCACTCAATCAGTGACTGATGCCACTTAAGCAAAATAAGTGTCTTTACAGAGCAAGGACTGACCTGGGAGCAGAGATTGGTGAACACAGATAATGTTGTTGCACCAGGGAAATTGCTGGGTTCCAAAGACCAAAGGCTTGGACAAACCTAGTTTATTATTACTGAACTGTGCAGCCCAATTTCACCATACTAGTATGGTGACTAGCACCATTACATGCCCCAAGATATCAATAAAACCTAGGGCTTTAATCCCTTTAGCCAGAACCTAGCAACAACCCTGATGGGCACTCAGGTACAGACTCACAGCTTGCAAGACAAATGATTACAATTGCTATAAGGGGCAGTATAAGGTCAATAAAATACTGTTTTAAATCACTATAAGTGCCCTTAGCTCTATGGGAACTCACCAGTTCTCTCCTATTTTCAGTGTAGATGACTGATATCTGTACAGCTAGTTGATATCAGTGCTCATGGGTGCTCTCTTGGCATTCCATAGAAGCACACAGACACTGGATTCACTGACCTAGAAATCCTATGCGTCTTCAATAGGGAGGAAAAGAGAGTGATTTGCAAATCATTCTGGGAGAGAACAGGTGAGTTATAAGTTATGGGAACTCCCAAACCACTGTGTACTTCCAGGTTTTAAATAGTCTTTAATTGTCCCTACTCTGCCCCTTTAAGGACTGACACAAACACACAAAGACAAGCTCTCAGAGTGTGTTGTATGTGATGAGGCTGGTCATGCCCAAAGACTCTTGGGTGGGAGGAGAGACACACAAGAAACTGATAGGCTAATATGCATGGAAATATTAGTGGTAGTGAACTAAGACCAAGAGAGGAACATGAGATATAAAGATGGATTTGTGCATTCCTCATATTATGACTACCATTTAAATTGTACTGTACAAAAATATATTATTAAGTTATTATTTAATTTAAATATATCGTAACATCTACTTCTAACTCATGACGTAATAAACAGCACTAAATTATCTACTTAATAAACTAGAGATATGACAAGATTGTGCAGCTTGATTCTGTGATTCATTTATTATGCCACTGTTTATACCGTTCAGTGGTGATTTAAATATAAAGATGTGGGGAGACGTTTTCCCTGAATTGTCTAACCAACAAACCTGGCTGTAGGAGCAGGAAGAAGCCATTATTCAGGTCAGCTGGTTAGATTATGCCGGGAGAACATACCTCTGCATCTTTATATTTAAATCATCACACAGCATGCATATGGGGAGGGGATGTTAAAAGCACTGGCACTAGTGTCATAATAAATAAAATGTAACAGAAATATGAGTGGCATTGTCATTGTGGTAGCTTCATTAAAGGGATAGTAACACTTCGTTTTAACTTTATTTTATTTTGTAGGCATTAAAAAAACATGAAGAATGATATAAGTCTTATCTCTCAAACCTTTATGGTTTATGAGATATTCACAAGCAAAGTTCCCCTCCCCGCCCCTTTTACCTAGTGTAAGCCATCTCTTCTCAGATGTGAGTCTGGTTGTATGACAGTACAGATAACAGAAGGGGACAATTTTCTTTGTATGAAAACAATGAAAGCCCTTCCCCCCCTTGACAAGTTTTTCAGCTTTTTCCATTATCTTAATTGAAGATTGTCCCTCTCTGCAGTCTACCTGGGCATCTCCCTTCTGATCTGGTTAAACAGGGGGGGATACTTTGTTTGTGAATATCTCTTAAACCATAAAGGTTTCAGAGATAAGACTTATATCATTCTTCATGTTTTTTTAATGCCTACAAAATAAAATAAAGTTAAAATGAAGTATTACTATCCCTTTAAACAGACCTTTAAAGAGATAGCAATGTTGCATAATAAAAGCAGCTCTAATTAATCATCGTAGTATTTGGACTTTGGAGAGTGTTATTTCAATTCTGTCAGAGTTGTAGTTCAAGAGTAATTCAATGACAAACTATCCCACTCTCACCCCTTTTACTGATGTAACACTGCTCAGCCAGAGCAGAAGGGAGGTGCCCAGGTAGATTGCAGAGAGGGACAATCTTCAATTAAGATAAGGAAAAAACCTGAAAAACTTGTCAAGGGGGGCAGGGTTTTCATTGTTCTCATAGGAAGAAGATTGTCCCCTGCTGTTATCTGTCTGGTCTATGGACTGCATTCCACATCTGAGAAGAGATGGCTTACACTAGGTAAAAGGGGCAGGAGGGGAACTTTGCTTGTGAATCTCTCTCAAACCATAAAGGTTTGAGAGATAAGACTTATATCGTTCGTCATGTTTTTTTAATGCCTACAACATAAAATAAAGATAAAATGAAATATTACTATCCCTTTAAGAGCTTGTGACATTTTAACTAGGATGTACCCCAGTTAAGTGTGGTGATGTTAGCTATATCTTGCCACCTCCAATATCTGGCAATAAGAACATCACTACAAGAGGCCAACAATGGTATTTTTAGAACTGGCTAATCCTTAAACCCATGGATGCTCAATGAAACTACAACATACTGTGTTGGAGATATTTTTAGCATGTAAGGAGTACACTGGAGACCTCTTTATCACCCAAGGAGTTAATCAAAGATACCCCTGCATTAGGATTATTTTCCCTTTCTTGTACCAGAAACATTTAGCAAGAGGTCATCCATTCATATAAAAGTCTGAAGATAAATAAATTGCACCATGGAGAAGCTCTTCCTTATCTTTTTTTCCACAACAATAAATTCTGTCCTTTGCCCTTAAAATTGTTTAACAGCTTGACCGTGAAGTCTTAAACCCATTACTGCACTACTTGTAATCTGCATGTGGTTTAATGATATAGGTTGAATTGTCAAATCTGTGAAATAAAGAGGATTACTCTAATCTAATAAAAACTAAAACCATTTCTGTAGCATAACAGGGGGTGGCAGGATGAATTGTAATCCCTTTAATTGGTCTACATAAACTACAAAATTTAAAAATATAATATAAAGAACACCTTGCAAAGGGCTCAGAGCATTTATTAGGAGTCTTCTGCTACAATACATCTTACAGCAAAACATGACTGTGTCCATTTGTCCTTAATACAGTACACAGTTGAATGGACTAATTTATAGTACTACTGCAGTCTGCAGCGAGATCTAAGTGGTTACTCACTGAAACTAATAAGAAGTGATTTAGTAATTTCTATATACAGAACACTCGAAAGTCTTGTGTTCTATGTTGTATAAACTATTGATTGACTCACTTTTAAAGGGATAGTAATGTTTCAAAATAAAAGCAGCTCCAATTAATCTTCATAGTATTTGGGCCATGGAGAGTGTTATTTCATTACTGTCAGAGCTGTAGTTCAAGAGTAATCGAATTATAAAATTATCCCCGTCTCCCCTTTTACCTAGTGTAAGCCGCCTCCCCTCAGATGTGGAATCTGTCTTGAGACCAGACAGCTCACAGCAAGTGACAATCTTCTTAATGTGAGAACAATGAAAACCCTGCCCCCTTGACAGGTTTTTCAGTTTTTCCCCTTATGCTATTTGAAGATTGTCCCTCTCTGCGATCCATCTGGACACCACCTTTCTGTTCTGAGGAGAGCATTGTGACATCAGTAAAAGGGGCGTGAGGGGAATACTTTATCATTCAATTACTCGTGAACTACAACTCTAACAGTATTGAATTAACACTCTCCATGGCCCAAATACTATGGAGATTAATTGGAGCTCCTTTTATTTTGAAACATTACTATCCCTTTAAGTGAGAATGAAAAAAACATTGTGAATAGAGCCATAGTATGCTACATTATTATTTCCTTTGTTTAGGAGTGCCAACATACTTGGCAGTGCTGAACAAAAATGGAGATACATAAACATACAGTGGCTAATGTACAAAGAACTGGAACAATTCTGTAACAAACTAATTAGATCAGAGGGGACAAACACAAATTCTTAAATTCTCTTTGATTTAAAAATGTCTTTTTGAGTTCCGGGGGGAGTTGCAATGAGTACTCCTCTGGAAATCAAAGGGTTAACCCCTTCACTGATGGATACATCCACTTTATGGTGAAGATCTCTCTAGTATTCAAGGAGTTGAATCTCAAATTTTAATCAAAAGCAATTTTTATTTATGTCTAATGGAACAGTTGGCTTGACTCAGAATTGTTTCAGGTTTCTTAGTAGACCAGCCTCACAGCTCCACTGCAATTAATTTTCTACATTAAGAACAAAATCATGCAGCTGCACTCCGAAGTATGAATAAGTATGCATGATTGCTTTAACCCCTTAGTGACCGGCCGCACGCGCACGCGGCCAGCACTTAATGCCCGCCGAACATTTTCTTTTTATTTTTAAAAAGAATCCAGAGTCCCCGAATGGCATGCAGCCGCGAGGGGACCCGGATTTCCGGGACGTACATGTACGTCCTCTGTCCACAAGGGACATCTGCTCAGGACATACATGTACGTCCTCGGGTGGTAAGGGGTTAACGTGTACTGGTGAACACACTCTGTCTTCATGAAGACTTTAATATAAACTAGGTCCTAAAGCCTCCACTATAGAAAGTGCAGAGAAATGAAGTAGCGTTAAAGGGATAGTAATACATCATTTTTACTATCCCCCATGTTGTAGTCCTTAAAAATCGGAATTAAATGAGACCAGCGGCATCTCTCAAACTTTTATCGTTTGACAGATATCCGCATTCAAAGTTCCCTCTCCCCTGAATTCAGCGTTGTAGCTGACAGCAGGGTAATCCGGTCTGTGAGCAAGCGGTAGCTCTGCAGCAGTGCTGAGATTGCGTTACAGAAACAGAAATCCTTCACTGAAATGGTCTTCTACGTGTGCTTGGTTTGCAAGCACACGTAGAAGACCATTTCGGTGAAGGATTTCTGTTTCTATAACTCAATCTTTCCACTGCTGCAGAGCCGCCGCTGGTCACAGGACCGGATTCCCCTGCTGTCAGCTATAACGCTGACGTCAGGGGAGAGAGAAGGAGAGGGAACTTTGAATGCGGATATCTGTCAAACCATAAAGGTTTGAGAGATGCCACTTGTATTGTTTAATTTCGATTTTTAAGGGCTACAACATGGGGGATACTAAAAATGAAGTATTACTATCCCTTTAAGCCAGCTTCCGCTATTAGTACATAGTATTAAAAACAACATTCAGAGGAAAGGAACACACGGAAACATCTAAACATTTCCCCACTGCTCTTAAAGGGATAGTAATACTTCGTTTTAACTTTATTTTATTTTGTAGGCATTAAAAAAACATGAAGAATGATATTAGTCTTATCTCTGAAACCTTTATGGTTTAAGAGATATTCACAAACAAAGTATCCCTTCCCTGTTCAACCAGATCAGAAGGGAGGTGCCCAGGTAGACTGCAGAGAGGGACAATCTTCAATTAAGATAATGGAAAAAGCTGAAAAACTTGTCAAGGGGGGAAGGGCTTTCATTGTTTTCATACAAAGAAAATTGTCCCCTTCTGTTATCTGTACTGTCATACAACCAGACTCACATCTGAGAAGAGATGGCTTACACTAGGAAAAAGGGGCGGGGAGGGGAACTTTGCTTGTGAATATCTCATAAACCATAAAGGTTTGAGAGATAAGACTTATATCATTCTTCATGTTTTTTTAATGCCTACAAAATAAAATAAAGTTAAAACGAAGTATTACTATCCCTTTAACTTGTCAGGAGAGAAGTGGAGGACACATTTTGATGTAAGTAGCCTTGTAAGTTGAAGTTAGGCAGGTGCAGTACTAAAACATCAGTTCCAGTGCCCATTTCACTGAGGAATTGTATCAGCACATTCACTCTAGTGATTTAACAAATGGTAGTGAGGGCCCTGCTCACATGAGCTTAGAATCTAGAAGTCTCTGGAATGTAAGATGTTAATTCCAAATAAATACACCACTGCGCTGTTTTCCTTGTTCACTTGCTGCTGACAACATCTGAAGGCCACTGACTGTCCCTTACACTTGTTTCAGCTCGAGCTGAGAAACATCCAGTGAGGAGACAGGTGAAACTGTTGTGAAACAGATTCTCTCGCCAGTGGATGCTGGCAGCACAAAGAAAAACAAAGCAGTGGTGGATACATTTGGGAAGTATGTATTCTGCATTAACCCCTTGCATGACAGATATGTCTCCAATGTATTAATCTGCAATGCCTTGCACATTATTCTATCAAAGGGTTCAATGGAAGATGTACACATGAGCAAGAAGGAGCTACAAGAGAGGTATGTGAGGAAATAAATACTTTTTCCTTTCCCCTATACAATATCTGCCATCCTAGCCTTGTTCCACCATACCTCCCATCATTTCAAATGGTCAAAAAGGGACACTTTAGTCTTAGAGGGGTGGTGCTTGGGGGGTAGCATTCCCAAGAAGGTTTAACTTATTGCATGACCTACTGACACCTCTTTGTTTAACTGAGTAAATGAGAAAGTACTGTATTTACACAAACCAATTTATAAACAGATATAATGAAGTTTATACAAACATTAATCTGCATTTTATTACAGAGCAATGCAATGCATACCTCTCTGGTACTCAAAGGGTTAAACCAAGGGACAAGTGTAAAACTCATAAGGGCCATAAGGGTTTTATGGCCATAAGGAGGTGTTCTTTATTCTTTAATTACATAATGCTCTGCAATATTTAAACCTGTTCTCATTTCTGCCAATATCAATAGCTTGTTTTATGAGATACCTGTATGTATGAATAAAGATAGTCCTGAGATTCAACATAAACAGTGTTAAAGGGAAGGTTGACAGTTGGCCATTTGAAATCCAGACCTTTATGTCTTAATTACCTCTTCATAAATTTAGGATCAAAGCATGGAACAGAGGAGATCAAATGTGAAAGCTAAAAAGCTAGGAATGTAGTCAGCAACATTAAGAACAATGGTAAAACAATACTGGATGAAAGCCTCGGAAGTTACACTTCCTCACTCCTCCAATCTACAATCAAAGAGATGGAGAGAAGGGGGTGGGAGTGAGAGGTGGAATTACTCGCTAATCAAGTTTCAGATTATGATTACACAAACTCAGCTAAAAAGAAAGGTAGTCATCGTTCTCAAATTAGAGAATTAGAGTTTAAAACAAATGATGTGCATGAAAAATGGGTCAGAATACCTTAAAGGGATAGTAATGTTTCAAAATAGAAGCAGCTCCAATGAATCTTCATAGTATTTGGGCCATGGAGAGTGTTATTTCAACACTGTCAGAGTTGTAGTTCAAGAATAATTGAATGATAAAGTATCCCCCTCCCTCCTCTTTTACCTAGTGTAAGCCACATCCCCTCAGATGTAGAATCTGGTCTTAAGGAACAAACTTCTTATTGTGAGAACAATGAAAACCCTGCCCCCCTTGACAGGTTTTTCCCTTATGCTAAGATTGTCCCTTTCTGCAAGCCATCTGGACACCACCTTTCTGTTCTGAGCTGCAATGTTACATCAGTAAAAGGGGCTCTTGAACTACAACTCTGACAGTTTTGAAATAACACTCTCCATGGCCCAAATACTATGAAGATTAATTGGAGCTGCTTTTATTTTGAAACATTATTATCCTTTTAATATTCTGACAACTCTAACAATTACAAGGGGATGACATTTTTAAAGATGGTAATATTTAAAAATAAGTTGTTCTTATCTTCAAGATCTGTCTTTCACAATAACAGATGTGAAAAATCTATTTACTTTCACCAAATTCTTGGTGGCTCCCATTTCCAGCTAGCATGGAGATTTCAGACATTGCTTTTCACCTATGTGCAACTAACCATAAATCAGTTGAACAGAAGTACATCCGGGCCGTGCAGTCAGAATAGGTGTATGTACAAATCAGAGAGTGGTCTGCTCACACAAAGCATGAATATGGGGTAGAAATCATGTAGACCTGGTCAGTCCCTGAAGAATTGAATGCTTTGGAATATTAGCCTTAAATTGCAGCTGTCACTTTGTAACAAGTAGGTGATGAAATAGCTTTTAAAAGAAACTATATTTATGTTGTTAATTTTTGAACAATAATTGATTATATATTTAGCTTCATTTATTTGTCAGTTAATGTAAATCTGACAACCACTAGCCTGGCATTGCCACACTGTTCTCTACTCCAAATGTTATTTCCTACCAGGAAGTACCAGCTCATATATATGAAATGACAAATACATAAAGTAAATATTTCCTAAAACTTTTGTTTGAAACAAAAAATGGCTAACAAGGTATAGGTTTGTTTGAAAGCTCTTTCCAAATCACCAATTTCTAACATTCTAAGTGACAGTTCCACTTTAAGATGAAATTGTAAACATGCTTTCTAATAAATGAGTAGGCAACATTGGCTACTAAAAGTAGAATTACCATTTTACTAACAGTAAGGATGTGTTTTTGCAGGGAGTTTGCTGTATGTGTTTTAACTGCTACCCAACTAGTAGTGGATATAACATATAATGTATAGTGTACACACTTAGTTTTTTACTTTTTTTTTATTGTATCTTTTGTAGGGGGGAGGGACACAGAAGAGAAAAGAGTAGGGGGGAGGCATATGTGCAACTTATGCATTAACACAAGGTACATGAAGATACTTGATAACGAAATAATACGGGGGTAACATTAGCCGGCAGTTAGGGACCAGGGGTCATTATTTTTTTGGGGGGCTCAATGAATTCAGGGGTCCCCGAATGGCATGCAGTAGCCAGGAAGCACTGAATTCCATGATGTGCCATGACCATACCTGGGAACTCTCCGGTTTTGCCCCGGAGACTCCGGATTTCAAACTGAATTACCGGGTCTCCGGGGCAATGTGTGAATCACCGGGTGGGCAGAGTTTAAGTAGAAACTCTGCCCACTTGTGCTCCATCCTGCCCGTTTCCTCCCACTCCCCACCCTCTTGCATACATTTTGCAGGGGGGTTTTGTGTTTTTTTTGTCCCGCCCCTCCTGCGACTAAGCCCCGCCCCTTTTATGATGCAAATTGTGTCATTTTCCCCCCGTCGGCACTGACAGGGTTACCCTCCAGGTAGCCCTGTTTCAAAAGTTCCTAGGTATGGCCATGACCGTCACGGATCCTTAACGCAAGTTTTCCCATGACGGTCCTGGCACATATCATGGGTCCTTAAGGGGTTAATTTGATGACCAGGCATAAATCCTTACATTGTAAGCTCTGGAGCAGAAACTCCATTCCCATATATCTATCTATATATCTATATATATATCTATATATATATATATATATATATATAGCAAACGGAAAAAAAATGCACTGAATTTAAGTGTCTCTGTCCTACAGAGCTATTGTTTTCTAATTCTAGTTGTAATAAGGGACAAGATCTAAGCAATTACATTAATTAGCATCAGTAACATCCCTTTATCTATTCAAAGAACCATAAAAAGCATTATCTTATCTCTGCAGTCATTACAGTATCACGTCTGACACAACTATTACAAATTTGCATAAACAAGAATTGGCTGCATCAACTGTATACTTGGTTAATAAGAGCAGGTTTAAGTCTTCCTCACCAAAAAATTACGCTCTGTTATAGACTGTGACCTAGGGTGTGTGATATTTAACCCTTTGAGTGCCAGAGGGGTACGCAACGCATTGATTTGCGTACCCCTCTGGCACTCAAAGGGTTAAAGGAATATAACCCCTAGACTTAGTTGTTAGTACTTCTTTAAGAAATCAAGAGTATTATAAATGTGCCTCTTTTTGAATAGTAATTTCTCTTTAAGCATTACTGTTCTTTAACCCCTAGGATGTTAGAGATATCTCTAATGCATTTATTTGTGAACAGTAGAAGGTCTAGCTAACACAGCAGTTAAATGCATTTAAGAACCCAATATTAAGAACTGAGTTTGAAATCCTTAGGCTTCAGAGATTGGAACAGCACAGAAAGACCAGCTCCATAGCAGTATATGAAGCTGGTGTACTACGAAACAATAAGTCAGCTCTGGAGCAAACCGACTGCTCCACAGGGGACAAATAAAAATTCCCAAGATTCCCATTGATTTAAAGAGACATCATCTCATTGTTCAACTTTAAACTATGATATTCAAGTTAAAAGATAATCTATATATCATTCTTATAATTGTTTCACCCATCCACTCCTTATCAATATCCTATAATTTGCTAAAAGTATGTTTGTCAGAAGCCATCATGCGCAGTAGAGACGACTGGGCGCGCTGAAGTCATGCTCAGTAGAGACTGCCCGTGTTATGGCTGATAACGGAGTGGGACGCTCCAAATTCAGACCGTAGTCCTCTCTGTGCACCAGGAAAGTGTGCAGAGAAGGTGCGCAGAGAGGACTATGGTCTGAATTCAGGAGAGCCCCGCTCCGTTATCAGCCGCGGTACACTAGGTCAGTCAGTACTGCACATGACTGCAGAGCGACAAACAGGATCCGGCCACCAGTCGAGGTTGCTAGGCGTCACTGTGGCCCGTGTGCATGGGCTTTTCAACTAGTATATATATATTAAATTATAGATTCTCTCCACATACCACAGCATCCATCTAAAAAACTGAATGCCATTTTCGCTTCCTATTTTTATATTCCTTTGTGATCTGGTGACCACCTCCACGAAGTCCTTAGGCACAATGCTCCCTGATGAGCAAATCGCGTGATTTCTCAGCAGGGAGCATGCATTAGATTGTGCTGAGAAGGTGAAGGGCAGCTTTGGGAGATATGCTTAAGAGAGAGACCATGGTGATGACAGGGGAGGGAGTGCTATGGCAGTTTAGCAAGATGGCAGCTCCCTCCCCTACTATATTGAAAAGATTAGCTTAATTGATGATGGATGTTTATCCAGTTAGAAAAGGCCCCCTTTAAATGAGGCTTTAAATTAAAACCTTTGAATGATATTGAGGTCTCCAACTCAGTGAGAAGCAATACACTGGAGATCTCATTAGCATTCAAAGGGGGAGATATCCTAAGTCATGATAAAGAGCTGATAACTTCTCCAGTGCTATCACTTCTCCAGTTCTTGTGTTATTCTATAGAGCCTATGTACTAAGATCTCCAAAGCTGAAGAAATCTTAGTGCATATGTTCCATAGAATAACATAGGAAATGAAGAAGTGATGTCAATGGAGAAGTCATCTCCACTGTATCACCTCTTTATCACCGCTTAGTGAATCTCCCCGAAGGAGTTTAAAGATTCATCAAATCAATGGTAATGCAGGTGGTTTGCCCCAGAATTGTTCCAGTACTTTTTAGTACATCCACCTCTATATCCTAAAAACCCAGGCTGAAAAATGGTCACTGATATTTAGCATATGTTAATGGATATTTTCTGTGTTTGTCCCTCTGCTCACATTTGTTTGCAGTTTACACGTGCTTAATTTGAATTTCCCAAGCTTACATCTTTGATTCCAGCAAAATAACACAATTTAAAAAAACATAATTCAATTTAAGATGTTTGTTACCACTGTAATGGATGGATTAAACTAAAAAAAGATGCCATATTGTGTAGATCAAAGAAACCAAAGTATATCCAGACTAAACAAAATGACTGTTCTCAGAAAATCAGGGCACTGATGGGGATTGTACAAAGAGCTATATGAGTAATTAATTCTCTTAAGGGGAATGGAAGAAAACAATGTTTTCGCTTGTACCATTAACTCTTTGAGTGCCGGTGAGATGTGTAACACTTTGCATAGCGATGTTTGCCTACCTCTTTGACAGTCAAAGGGTTAAAACGTATGTTTTTGAAAAAATCTATGGAGTATCAAAACTCTTATTATAATTTTTTGACAATGACTTGCCTTCTGTTTTCTTAACAGGTAACACTGTGATGCGTCTATTACCCCATCATAACCCCCCAACTTTTTAGGCTGATACACCAGCATTTTCTAATGTGCTATACTGGACAAAAATCGATATATATCATCCTACTGGATTGCACAGTGCTCTGCATTTCCTCTCTCTTCCCATTCCTTATGTTTATAATACAGACAGACAATTTAATGACTGACACTCGTCAAGTCTACCAACCAATCAAATGAAGAGGCCATGTTAGTCAGTTCTATATGATATAGAAACAGTGCCCTCAGACTGGCTGCATCAGATATCTATTATTGCAGCTCATGTGGCCAGACAGCATCAAAGTGCGATGACCAAGTAAAGGGGAAGGGCTCACTGGGCTCAGTTCTGACAGACAGTTTACATATTGCATGCTGCAAAGTTTGCCAATCAGTGGCTGTCCAGCTGTTGTTGAATTTTTTTCATACCAATTCCTCATATCCACAAATAGCAATGAATGGTTGAGGATGATGAAAACTGTAGTCCAACAACAATTGGGAGTTCTGCTGATTATAAAAATATATATATATATATATTATATATATTATCTATGAAATGTCGAAGGGCATGTCCTCTGCTAATAAAACATAATGGGCAGTATAAGTGGAACAATTCTGAAGCAAACCAATTGTAGCACAATAAAAGTTCCATTAAAGCCAGTTAGGAAAACATTATATTTAAAGGGATAGTAATACTTTGTTTTATCTCTATTTTATTTTTTAGGCATTCAAAAAAACATGAAGCACAATATAAGTCTTATCTCTCTTATCTCTTATCTCTCAAGCAAAGTTTCCCCTCCCGCCCCTTTTACCTAGTGTAAGCCATCTCTTCTCAGATGTGGAATGCAGTCCATAGACCAGACAGAAAACAGCAGGGGACAATATTCTTCCTATGAGAACAATGAAAGCCCTGCTACCCTTGACAAGTTTTACAGGTTTTTCCCTTATCTTAACTGAAGATTGCCCCTCTCTGCAGTCTACCTGGGCACCTCCCTTCTGATCTGGCTAAGCAGTATTACATCAGTAAAAGGGGCGGGAGGGGGACACTTTGTCATTGAATTACTCTTGAACTACAACTCTGACAGAATTGAAATAACACTCTCCAAAGTCCAAATACAATGATGATTAATTAGAGCTGCTTTTATTATGAAACATTACTATCCCTTTAAATGATAAACATGCTAATGTACTAAGAGGAAATGAAGCAATTCATTCTGAGGTAAACCAGCCGTACCATGAGGGACAAATAAAAGTCACATGGCCCATTAACCCTTTAATTGTAAGTGGGGTATGAAACACATTACAAAAGGGTTAACCCTGTAAAACGCTCCAAATACAGTGGAGGCCCCTCTTGCAATCAGAAGGTTCAAACCCCATTTAAATCAATAGGAAATGTTTATGTATCCTTTATTGTTTTCCGTAACCAGTTCTTCTTTGTAAACCAGACTGGTTGTCCCTTTTAGGATGCCTTTTGGAATATGTTGAAGTGTAGTCCAGTTTTGGGCCTTTGTTCCTAGTCTATGTATTATATATTCAGGACAGCCTCTGATCTTCACTCATCCCAGCAGGAAATCCAGTTTATTCAGGAGTGCTGAGAACAGCTGGTGGGAGCAAAGACGATTTTTCTTGTTTGTTTTGTTTCCAATTACTAACCACTTTGATAAATGCATTTGTATTTTTTGCTAGCTGATTTTGAGTTCTGATGAAATGCATACAAAGTATTTCCCACTGTAAGAAACAACATATCTATGCAAAGATTTTGAATTGCAAAACATTGATTGACCTATATACTTTAGTGAGATATATCCTGCTTTAATCCAGAGCAGTAGATTGTCAAGATTGGTATGGGCAATTTCCTTTTTACATCAGATTTTCCATTTACAACATAAATGGACACTATTGCCTAAAAAGAAACTTTAGAGATTTTTAAAGTGTTTTCAAAACCCGTTATTTGTTTGCTATTTTTATTTAGATGTATATATTATGTTAATTAAGGCATGCCATGCAGGCACTTTCTGATATATGGGGGAGATTCACTAAGCGGTGATAAAGAGGTGATAAAGCGGAGATGACTTCTCCAGTTCCCATGTTATTCTATGGAGTCAATGCGCTAAGAGTTCTCCAGTTTTGGACATTGCAAAGCAACGTGTCGCATACTCCTCTGGCACTCAAATGGTTAATAAATAACTTACTGGTTTATAGCTAGATAGATAGACAGACAAACAGATAGATAGATAGATAGATAGATAGATAGATAGATAGATAGATAGATAGATAGATAGATAGATATTGTTACCCCTGTACTAAAAAAAAAAGCTAGTCGGCACTCTTGGGTAAACATCTACTCTGCTTGTGTAGAACCTATCATTCGGACAATAGCACTCACAGTTCATTCTGTACTGGAGGGAAGCAGCCATATATACTGAGTATATATATATATATATATATATTTATATATACTGAGTACAAATATTATATATATATATATATATATATATATATATATATATATATATACATACATGGATGACAGTTATACTAGCCCCTCTGGTGTGTTTGGCCAGATTTACTACCCATGGTGAGCAATATTCTATATTACTGTTACATATATTGTGAAGTCTTCAGTTGCAGTAGTGAGACTTTGTCACTGAGTACGCACTCCAGAAAAGTGATTGAGTCGTTGTGATCCAACCACTGGCTGGCCGTCCTTGATGTCAGTCAATCCTCTATATGCCACGTCTACTTAGGCTGGCACTCTTCCTTGGATCACAGGGGAGAGTACAATGCACTAGCAGAACTGGAATACAGTTGATTCAAATCTGGCCAAAATGTTGCTGTATTCAAACTGCCAGTCTGACCTAACCCAGAGCAAATGGAAATTAAAATAATTACATTCAATGTAAGAAAAATAAATACAAAAATAATCTACTGGACTGCTGTATGAGATACTCTAGAGACGTATGGTAAATTAAGAGCAACTTATTCCTATAAGGATATGAGCCCTTTAAACCTTTAGCTATTCATTGCTTTGCACTGTGCTGGACACCACTCCAGCACACAAAGAGTTAAACTGTGATTCAGCCATTTCTCTGTAGACCTCAGTTTCTGTCCAGCAAGGGCAAATATTCATATCAGAAAATGGAAGTTGCCTGAAAGGAACATGTGAAAAAAGAAATTTGGGAAGCTTAACTGATTTTTATAATATTTCTGCATTTGTGGATATCCGTTTGAGACTTTCTGTTACCAAACATGCTATAAAACTATCAAAGTGAGACTAGAGTTTGATCAAAATCACTCCTAGCTGCACTTTAACCCTTTAGGTGCAAGAGAAGTATCCAATGCATTGTGATGCAATGTGTTGAATACCTCTCTGGCACTCAAAGGGTTAATAAATACAGGGCTTATAATTTTAAGTCCTTTGCTGCTAGCCAGACCTGAAAAGTTACTCGCCACTGCAAGCCATAACATACCCACCAGGGCTGAATTTCTACTCGCCAGGGCTAAATTTCCACTCGCCATTGGCTAGTGGCGAGTGGAAATTTTGAGCCCTGATAAATATATCCAAATATAAGCTGTAATATTGTAGTCGTCTACAGTCTTTGCTCCTCTTATAAAATGTACTTCATTCACCCAAATATAACCGAGCAAACATTTTCAAGGACCTTATAAAAAAAAAAAAATCAGCCCTGTACTGTGTCTGCTGCATCAACTTAGGGAAAATGAGTTCTTGTTCTGGTGTAAATGTAAGGCAGGAAAGGTCACAGACATTAGAAGAATGACCGGTCAATGCCACTTTAGTGTTTGAGAGTCACCAGGGATCCTGTAAGTAGAGTTGGCAGGGTTCATGCTAATCAAAAACACAATATACAGTATTTTATTATCTACAATTAATGGGCAGGATCCATGAAGCACATACAATTATACATTTATATATCCAGAAATTATCAAACATTTATAAAATGTAGAAGCATGAAATGTTATTTTTGTGAGCTAAGGAAAGGGCAACATGTAAAGATACATATATGGTCAAAATGAAAAACATTTTGCCTGAAAAGCACAACGTAAATAAATAATAGTGACATAAGCAATTACTTAATTTATGAAATTAGCACCCGCTGCAATTTTGTTAATGCAGTCAAAATGTCACACTGATTTGAAAAAATACAGTACATATTCCAGGATGCAGGGATTAATATTGGGTGCACTGGATAGCATCCTGCAGATACATAAATGGGTATAACAGAAAAGGGGACCTGTCTTCTGGGATGCTGATCACCCCATCCTCCTTGGGCACAATCGCAACCATGTTCACCACATCCCGAGAACCCTCCACCTTATTTAGCAGGATGGTTTGCGGGTCAGTGGCTTAAGGTTTATCTCCATTACCATGCGCACAACACACTGGATGTGCTACTATAATGTAAGTGTGTGATAACCCCAGGGCAGAGTTCTGAAGCAGCATGGAACTACTCAAAACATAGTAAGCCTTACCTGATCATTCACAATCCGGCAGATATCTAATTCTGAGCATTTCAATGTATATGGCAAAATGTAAGGTAGCTTGTTAGCTACCAAATGGATATCATAGTCAGTTGTCTTTAATGCCATTATCATAGCTAGTATCATGTGGTCCTTGAATCACCCTTATTTCTCAGTTTGGTTGAGAAAAAATGTTTTGTCTGCAGCATTAACTCCCTGAGTGATAGAGTGCAAAGCAGTGTATTAGAGACTTCTCCAACACGCAAGGGGTTAACTACATTAGAACTCACAGTAATCTAAACTCAGATCCATGAGAAAGGATTGAAAATATAAATATGTTTTCCTTCCATCTAACTGTAGAATAATACAGATTCCTAAACTGATTTACTTGATCTCCCTGAATTAATGGCTTGGCACAGTTCCCTTAAATGCTCGGCATCAGCATGCCTGCTGTTTGACACGTGTGGCTTCTTGGCAAAATAATACAAAACCAGCTTAGGCAATGAAACATGATATAGAAATTAATCACCCTGAAAATGCGCTTCAAAAAAGAGAGCATTCTTGCCTCTCAGCATCCTGACTGCACTAAGCAAGCATCACTTGCCAAATTGATTCTGTTTCAACCTATCAGAGACTCATTCATCATCTACTATAGACATTTCACTTGGGTTGGTCAAACATTTTGAAAAATGTGGATATGCTATAATTAAATTCTTGCTTAATACATGTCAAAAACATTGTAATTTGAGTTTCATGGATGAAAGACAGTTGTATAAAAGTGAAAAATAATTTATGCCTTTCCAAATTAAAAATTTATATTTTTTTTATTTAAATGTAATCTGTTGATCTCTTTCCAACAGTATTGCTGAATTCAATTGCATGACAATATCCCACAGTGAAATATTTGACCACCTCCTTAATCATAAAATAAAATCTCAACTTGGGCCTGACCAGAAGCCAGCAATGTTACTAAAGCTCAGTGCCTCGCTCACTGTGTCTCGAAGTGCATCCCTAATTAATGCCTCCTTGTCATCAGGGTATATATCCAAAGCCTAGAAAGTGGCTAGAGTTGTGCCTATCCACAAAAGTGTTGATAAAAATCTGGTATCATATTACAGGCCAATATCCTTACTCCCTACATTACCTAAGCTCCTAGAAAAAATGTGTTCACATGCAACTAAATATTACTGAATGTCCAGCTATTTAACCCCACCTCAATCAGGTTTTCATCCAAATCACTCAATGGTCACTGCCCTTGTAAACGTATGCAATGATATCCAGTGTGGCAAGGTGAATGGTGAACTTACTGGGGCTATTATCTTTGGTTTTTCAAATGCCTTTGATACAATAGACCAAAATATTTTGATATATAAGCTTGAAAGTTCATATTTGGTAATCAGCATACCTGGGAACTTTCAGTTGAGGGCTACCCAGAGGGTAGTCCTCTGTTCAGCAGGGGGTAACAAAAATGATGCTAATCGCGTCAAAAAGGGGCGGGGCTTAACTTGAGTGTTGGGGGGGGGATTTAACCCTTTGAGTGCCAGAATGGTACGGAATGCATTGCAAAGCAATGCATTCCGTACCACTCTGGTACTCAGAGGGTTAAATGTGTCACACAGAAGGCTAGGGACGGAGGCACAACGGGAGAAAAAGCAGATGCGGCAGAGTTTCAATAGAAACTCTCCACATCCGGAGGAATCAGCCTCTGCCCCGGAGACCCGGTAAAGCTCTGTCAGAACAGGAGTCTCCGGGGCAAATCCGGAGAGTTCCCAGGTATGGTAATCAGTCTCTAAACTGATTCAGATCCTACTTACCAGATAGAAAGCAATATGTGTCTATTGCCATACCTGGGAACTTTTTACTTGGGGCTGCCCGGAGGACAACCCTCTAGTGCCGATGAGGGTAGAGAAATGACGTGATTTGTGTCATTAAAAAGGGGCGGGGCTTAATCATGAGGGGGCGGACTACTAAACATAAAAAAAACCCATATAGAATACAGTAGGGGAGGGCTAGAAGAGGGCGCGGAGTGGCAGGAACAGGGTGGGATTGAGCACAAGTGGGCAGGGTTTCCCCACATCCAGAGAATCTGGCTTTGCCCCTGAGACCCGGTAATTCATTGTCAAACCCAGAGTCTCCGGGGCAAAACCAGAGAGTTCCCAGGTATGTCTATTGCTGACAATGTTTCCCTTACACTGAAAGTAAAGAGTGAGGTTCCTCAAGACTCCATTCTTGGCCCTCTGCTATTCTACCTATTTAAAAATTATCTGGCCACAGTTTACAACTCGTTTACTGTTCACACATACTCTGATGACACTATAATCTACACTGAAAATCCAAAGGTATAGCAACTTGAGGCAGTATTACAGGTGATTTCTCTGAAGCCAAAAGCATGATAACTAAAAACAAACTGTTCTTAAACACTGCCAAACTGGTCACACTGATTTGGTACAAAGCACAAATTACATAATCTCCACAATACCCATTTAACAATTTTAACAAAGTCTAATCGTATCTTGGTCCCATCGACTCCAACAAATATCTTGGTATGTGGATTGACCCATCCTCACTTTTGGTCTTCATTTTGATAAAATAGCATCCAAACTTTATTCTAAGTTAGTCCCTCTGTTTATAAACAAATCCGGTCTAAGTACCATCATAAGAAAACGCATTGTTCAACAGATGTTAATGCCAGTCATAGACTACAGGGATATAGTATATGCTTCTATGTGCCACAAATCCATCTTGGCAAGCTCATCACTCTGTATAATCTGTAATGCTGCTTTGTCTTCAAACGTAATTACAATATTAATTGTGATATGTTTAAGGAACTAAATTGGCTAAAATCTAGAAGTACCCTTCAACTTTCTTGCTTCTCTGGAAAGCTACCAGTCTGCTTACTCCAGCTCTCCATTTTAACTATAACCTCCATTCTACTGCTAACAACTCACTGAATATGTTACACTTCAAAAAATAAACTGGTTATTCTGCCGTTTCCTTCAGAGCTTTGAAAGCCTGGCATAACCATACCCGAAAAAATCAGATCTTCTCACAGTCTAAAATCCCTAATTTTGTATTTAAAAACAACATGCAACTGCATATAAAACTGTTATTTTATTTATTTAATAATTTATATAGGTATGTATATTTTTGTCTATGTGTATAAATATTTGCTCTATATATGCTCTCCTAGTAAAACACTTTATTAATAAATACAATCTATTACTGGCAATATTAAAATGAAACTTTCCCACTGACAGTAGAGGCATGCTTGTACTGGTAAGACAGGAGTTACTTTAGTTTTTTTGCATATAAATGTACCAAAATGCTTGTAATTATATCATACTAAATAGGTTCTGCAAAGCATTCTTGCTACTTAGCCATCCTGAGAAATCAGAGGGACATATACAGAAAGCACTGGAGTAATTCTGGGTTTTTAACCAAATGAAAGCAACAGTGGTCTCCAAAGTCTTTTTTATCAAGATACTGAAGACCTGTCTATCATTTGAAAGCATTAGAGAGTTTCATTTGTTCCTTATGATGCAGCCAGTTTGCTCCAGAACCAGTGGTGATTTTCAAGTAAGGCATTCCATGTTAATGATCCAGTTTGTTTTATGCAATATTACATGCCAATAGCAAAGCATTGCACCATTACAAACCACCAGCAGGGCAATACACCATTATAGAATCGGGGGACCTCGTACCATTCTTTATAGAATATTTAGAACTACTACAATTTTTCTTTGTAACTTAACCTCAGAATTCGACTATTCAGCCACGCACATTGATTCTTCAAAGAGATGCAATTCTACAGCAAACTGGCTTCATTATAGGGGTAAAAATAAAAATGCCTAAAAATCCAATTTTGAATCAAATCAACTGAACCATATGGGAGTTTTCAGTTCTTCCTTTGGTTTTATACAGAATTGCGCATATCCAGCCCACTGTACACTGAATGACTGAATGACCATGAGGCTAATTAGATGCACATCATACTCTGATCTTTCAGTGCAGGGTGTCTAATGGTAACCTGACTGGGTGATCTTAATTAGATGCAGCACAACTCAATTTGCTTCTTTTGTAATTCCACCACATTCTGTACCATTCAGGAAGCAAAAAAGGGTGAAATAAGGCAGTCTGGTCATCTGTATCGAATATAAATACAAATGGCATAAACTATAAAGCACTCAGTCTTGTCAGACAATGGCCTAGGTGTGACTGGGAGGCTGTTTATCAGCTTTTGATCTTTCAGTGAAATCTCCTTGGTGTATACTTTACTGCATTTGTTTGTATGACAATGTATCCATTTCCATTTTATCTTAGAGAGCTTGGTGATGAGCCCACTAGTGAGTCAGATAACTAAAATGTTCTCCACTGTGCAATTATACACCATGTTGCTGTTATCATGATACTTTGTAACGTTCATTAAAATTAAAATGTTTTGTCAATTCTTTCACAAAATACAGCTTTGCATTTTAATAGTCATTGTAGGTCAGTGTTGTCCATTTCCTATGGGTTGCTGTAATGATAGAGGGACAGAACCTTTAAAACATAATCATATATTAATGATATGGACTTCTCAGTATAAAACAGACCATCCAACATGTTAAAGGAACAGTACACTCTTTTTCAAAAACAAGGATGTCATTGGGATTATTCTGATGAATAAAATAAAATAAAAAGGCTTGTAAAAAAGGCTAATCCCACCACTAGGAGATGTGTCACTCAAACGCTATTACATCTCAAATGTATGTTAAAGTTGTTAAGCAACAACCCCAACTGGTGTCTAAAATGCTTCTTTTTTTATTTTTTTTTAGTCAATGACTATGGCTCTCCATTTTAAAGGTCAGGACATATCACCTGCTTACTGCTCCTTTAAACATTATTTATTTTTAAGTAGATGTTAAGTTAATAAAGGATAGCACAGCAACATGCCCATTAATCCTGTGGATGCTAAAGAAGTATATAGCAGATAAACAATAAATGCAACATACATGTTTTAAGGTCCACCAGCTGAACATTACTGTCATAGATGAAGTTCAAGACTATCCTAGCTCCATAGGTTTATTTTTCAGGAACACTGGCAATTGTCAACTTCAGCCAACTTACATTATCAGCACAATTTTTTTTTCTTGCAGTGCTTATTCAATACAGGAAAAACAAGCTGCTGTTTGCTAGGCTGGTGAATATTTTTTACACTTACTGAAATGCGTGATGGCTTATGGATGGCTTATTCCTAGCCGTTGCATGTCTCTGTTAGGTCTGTTGCACTGAACAGTTTTTACAATAAAATGTAACTGATATACCTAATCCTGAATCTACACCACCCACTCACTCCTCTTCCACCCTACAGGCAGGGTACAAAATATAGCCTAAGGGAAGTGATTTACACCGTTCAGGTGGTAATTTACACTAACCATAAATCGTCCTACACTTTGTTATGCTTTCGGTTTTATGGCTTTTCGGGACAGCCCTTTAGCAATAAAACTACAAGGTAGATTATTTACACTAAGGGTATTATGCATTGCATTAGAGAGGTTACCAGGGCATTGTGGAACACTGCTCCTGAGACCTCTCTAGAATTCAAGGGGTTTTAAGACCCATTTTAAATCAATGTGAATTTTCATTTGTCACCTATAGTGTACAGTTGATTTGCTCTAGAACTACTCATGTTTTGCTTTCTGCACAAGGCCCTGGGTCTCTAATCAGTATATTTCATGTGGTTTTCCACCATATATTTAAAACTATAGAAAACATGAAAAGATATCCTATATAATAATTCGCTAAGTTGTGTGTAACGCCAGACATGCGCAGTAGACACTGCTGCGCGTGCGGCAGTCATGTGCAGTACAGACTGCCTGCGCCGCGGATGATACAGAACTGGGCGCTCCGAAGGAGCGTCCAGCTCTGTATCAGCAGTGGCGCGGGCAGTCTCTGCTGCGTGTGACTGTGTCGCGACCGGCTGCCAGAGGCACTGTGGCCCGTGTAACGGGCTGTTCAACTAGTATTACAAATAATATATAGTGAAGAAAAAGTCTATTAGCTACTAGGAATATCATTTTTTTTCATAGAGTATAATATGCACGCATGATCATCAAGATGTGTGGGCCACCCTCTATGGCTTTTAACCACCTGAATAGATAGTTCTCCAATACATCACATTCAAAGAAGTAAAAGCCCCATTTAAAGGGATAGTAATACTTAGTATGTAAAAAAAAAATATATATATTGTAGTGTTTATCCCCCTAAGTAAAAAAGGGTACCCTCACTGCGGAAAGGTGTTTTATTCAAAAGTTATTAAAGCTCAACGTTGAATTTTTTAGGTGCAGTATCACAGTGGCCTGAAATTGTACAGTAGCGCTGTTGCTACACATCCTACGGACAGCTCTGGTCTGTAGAAAATAAATCTCCATAGGATGGTGTAGCAACAGCGCCACTACTGTACAATTTCAGGCCACTGTGATATTGCACCTAAAAAATTCAACTTTGAGCTGTAATAACTTTTGAATAAAACACCTTTCAGCAGTGGGAGTACTCTTGTTTTACTCAGGGGGATAAACCCTACAACATTTTTTTTTTTTTACATTTTAAGTATTACTATCCCTTTATGTCGAAGGGAATTGTGGGGCATCAGGTTTGCTCCAGTTCTCCATGGTGCATCAGCCATCGGGTTGCATCCTCACTAAGCTGTATAGCACTGTTATTGAATATAGGGAGAGATGATATTTCCTCTCTTAAATGTTAGTGTTATAGGTCTCATTTAATGGGATAGTAACATTTTACATGTAAAACAATATATATTGTAGGGTTTACCCTCCTGAGTACTCCCACTGCTAAGAGGTGTTATATTCAAAAGTTATTGTAGCTAAGACTTGAATTTTTTAAGCGCATTATCAAAATGGTCTGACATTTTACAGTGGTGTAGTTGCTAACCCATCCTATGGACAACCCTGGTCAGTTGACCATAAACCTCCACAGGATGTACAGCACTACTGTACAATTTCAGGCCACTGAGATACTGCATCTAAAAAAAATCAGGTTTGAACTGCAATAACTTTTGAACTAAACATCTCTGAGCAGTGGGCTACTCTTGTTTTACTCAGAATGATAACCCCTACAATCTATATGTTTACATAATAAGTGATATTATCCTTTTAAATCATTTTGAATTTTGAGAATTTGCATTTGTTCCCAGTAGTGCAGTTGACGTGCTCCTGACTTGCTCAGTTTTAGCATTCTGCATACAGCCCTACATCTCCAGAAGGAAATAAATACATTTAGACAGTACAAAGAAGCACTCTAAAATTGTGTATTGTTTATATTATAAAACCTAGAAGGAAATACTGAAGGACCTTCAATTTCTAATATATTAAAAAAGCTTTTATGAGATAGGAGAGAGGGCAATGTGACAGAAACATTCAATACATTAGGGAACTGAAGAAAGTACAAAAGAAAAGCATATTTCAGAGAAAGATAAGCCCCTGAGCAAGAGGTCATGTTTAAATTATTCCAGGCTGAGGGGGGATGTGAGAAAGTAGCACTTTTCTGAATTGGTAGTAGGTCTGTCGAAGAGCTATCAGTAGAGATCCTAAAGGTAAACATAAAGAAAAACATGCAAGCTTGGAAAAAATCCTATATAATAATTCGCTAAGTTGTGTGTAACGCCCGACATACGCAGTAGACACTGCTGCGCGTGCGGCAGTCATGCGCAGTACAGACTGCCCGCGCCGCGGCTGATACAGAGCTGGGCGCTCCAAAGGAGCGTCCAACTCTGTATCAGCAGTGGCGTGGCCAGTCTCTGCTGCGCGTGACTGCCCCGCGACCGGCTGCCAGAGGCACTGTGGCCCGTGTAACGGGCTGTTCAACTATCCTATATAATAATTCGCTAAGTTGTGTGTAACGCCCGACATGCGCAGTAGACACTGCTGCACGTGCGGCAGTCATGCGCAGTACAGACTGCCCGCGCCGCGGCTGATACAGAGCTGGGCGCGCCAAAGGAGCGTCCAGCTCTGTATCAGCAGTGGCGCGGCCAGTCTCTGCTGCGCGTGACTGCCCCGCGACCGGCTGCCAGAGGCACTGTGGCCCGTGTAACGGGCTGTTCAACTAGTAAATAATCATAAATGGTCTATGATTCTCAACTATGTTGGAGACTAGGGGCCCTATTTAACGAGCTAACGAAGTGCAGTTCTGGACCAAACCAACTGCAATATGGAGGACAAATAAAAATTCCCCAAATACACATTGAGTTAAAACGGAACTATCATCAAACTTAAATTGAGCCCCAAATCCTTATTACCATAGCGATATGAACATATACACCATACTTTTATTTTGCGCATTAAGGCCGGCATTTGTGAGAAATAGAACTTGTTCAGCAGGCAGCAGTGGCAGGGATTTTGCTATGTGTTCTATGCGACTGCACCATCAGTCCCTTTCGGTGCCTTAACCCCTTAAGGACCACTGACGTGGCAGGACCGTCACGCTGGTCCGGCACTTAAGGACCAGTGACGGTCCTGGTACGTCACGTACTTTTACTCACCACGTTCCTGCAGGTGCGCGGTGAGTAATACCGGGGACTGAAGTTGATCGCTCCAAGACCGGAGCGATCTCTTTCAGTCCCCCGTTCGGCGTGCCGCCCCACGAGATCAGTCATGTGGGACAGCACGTCAAAGTTTCCTATCTGGTCCTTAAAGGACCACACACCCCAGGACCGCTGGTCCTTAAGGGGTTAAGGTACCAAGGAATTCAACTCTCCAATCGTTGTGGTGAAGGGGACTGACAGAGCAGACTCAGAGATGCCTTATCTGCAAGATGTCTGTGCTGTCTTCAGTGAAGGGGGAGGGAGGGGGGAACCTTTTCATTCGGTTATCTCTCAAACCATAAAGGTTTGAGAGATGAACCTGGGGACAATTCAGTTTTTTGTACCACAGCTACAATATGGGGATTAGTAATATTTAAGTATTACTATCCCTTTAAACCACATGAATGCTAGAGAGGGGTCCAACACATTGCTTCGTATCAAGGGGTTTAACCTTTTGAGTATCAGTGGGGTGAGTAATACACTGCTTTGTCATATACTGTTCACCTCTCTAGCACTAAAAGGGTTAAAGTCCCCTTTAAAGCATTGAAAATGTTCATTTTATCATATGGTGCAGTAGGTTTGCTCCAAAAACCTTCTCCCCTGTCCACAATTTTTTTAAATTGTTGTGTGGAACACATTGTGCTTCGTTGGGGAAGCGCTGCTAACACATAAGAGACCACTTTGTGATGATTTTCAAGTCTGGCAGTGTTCCGCGTTCGAAGAACCAAGACACAGCTGAGGTAGAGAGAGAGAGATGACAGACAACGAGAGTAGCAGACAGCTGGAAGAGAGAGAGCTATTGTGCTTGGGACAGAGAGAGGGGGAGAGAGAGTGCTCTGCTAAACAGAGTTTTGAGAGAGAAATATAGTTATCTTAGGAACAGACAAGAGAGCGACAGCTGGGGGACAGACACTGAGAATGGGGACAGAGGTGAATCCAGACCACTGCAATAGACAGATAGAGGGTGAGGGAAGGGAGTGGGGGAGGTGAACCTTGCTCTGTTATCTAGACTTCTCCTGTATTCCTGTTAACCCTTTTCAAGGTTGACTCATTATAATAACTAGTTTTGACTAGGATGACTCTTTCACTGCTGCTTTGCTTCTTTCTGCTTGTCCCAGGTTTTTCCTTTACTGCTTTAGATTGTAAGCTCTCGAGCAGGGACCCCACTTCCAGTGTTTCACTTTGCAAAGCACTTGTAACCCTGTATTGCCTAAACCCTTAAATTATAAAGCTCTGAGTACACTTGTGAAGCTTTATAAATAACCATATTAATGAATGAATGAATGAATTAGTTAATTAATTAATTAATTCTTCCTCACACCATCTTAATAAAACCAATCCAAAGGAAGAAGACAGCAAAGAGAAACCCAAATAGTGAAGGGTTGGAGTCCAATAGGACAAATTGCTTCTTGTGAGAGAAGTCAGGAGGAAGACCACGTCAGAGAAAAGAAGGACAAATTGGGTATGGGAAATTCAAAAGATTGCTGTGACACACAGGGAAAGTAGCCCTTGGATGCTGTAGCCCAGGATATTAAGATCATTATAATACAAGATGCCTGAATATATTTTATATTTGTCATTGTATTTGAACACTTTTAACCCTTTGAGTGCCAGAGGGGTACACAACGCATTGCAAAGCAATGTGTTGCGTACCCCTCTGGCACTCAAAGGGTTAATAAATGTGATCTCTTTAATCCTATTTCACTATTGGTCCCCCTCTGCACTTGCCCAAGGCCGGACCCCTTCAGGTCTCAGCACGAATCCAAAGAAGAAGGAAGTTGGAAGCTGCCCAATGCTAAGGTGAGTAGCCTTGTCTGGCTGCACCATCTCATGTAGTGGAGGAACTCACAAGTTCTCCCTGGTATGGAGAAATAAATGTAACACGTATTGTAGGCAGTAAAGTGATCATCTAGACTGTGGAATGTGTTCTCTCTGAAGGCATTTGCTGCCTTCTGCCCTTTAAAGCTTCTCACACTACAGCCCGATATGTAGGGAGTAAGAGGCATAGACTGCAAAGCTCCTCAGAGACGTGGTGATGGCGGAGGGAAATATGGTCATCTGTACAATGGAACACACTTTCCACAAGCTATCACTTGCACAGAATGATCACCCTCTGTTTACCTTACATCTCTCCCTCCCATTTTCTGTCTTTCCATTCAAACCTATTAACTTCAGTTCTCAACGGCCACTATAGAGATCCACACATACCTTCTCTTTCTCCTCTACCAGCATACAAGTCTTCTCACTGGGACATATGCACAAAGACAACAGTGAAAAGTCTGAGTCAAGCCAGCAGCACTATAGAAGACAAACAATAATGCATAGTAATTTGAATGAACCCTTTGAATGTCAGAGGGGTATGCAACACATTGCTTTGCAATGTGTTGCATACCTGTCTGGCACTCAAATAATTAAGGTTTTAACTCCTTAAACAACAGAGTGGTATCAAGCACTCAAATGGTTAAAAGCCCCATTAAAATCAATAGGAATGTTAAAATTCTTTATTTTTCAATATGGTGCAATTGGTTTGCCCTCGATTTCTAAAGTTTTGACTTTGTGTATATGGCCCACTGTGGATAGGTGACTGAGCTGGTACACCCTGACACTAATATATAAAGGAAACATGGAGCACTTCTGGATCAATCTAATGGCCACAGGGGACAAATAATCATTGCCCAAATTCCCATTGTTTTACATGGAGCTTTTAACCCCTTCAGTGCCAAAGAGGTCCCAATCTTATCGATTTTCAAACTTCTGGTGTATATCTAGTGTAGCTACATTTCAGTTGTAAGCTCTGGTGTATCTCTAGCGCAGCTCCATTACAATTGTGAGCTCTGCTTTATCACTAGTGTAGCTTTATATCAACTGTAAGCTCTGTGAACCACTAATGTAGTTTAATTTCCATTGTAAACTATATGGCATCACTAGTGTAGTTTATATCAACTATAAACTCTGTGTATCACTAGTGTAGCTTCATTTCATTTTCACTGTATATATAAATATATATATATATATATATATATATATATATATATATATATATTTTTTTTTTTTTTTTTTTTTTAATATAAGCATATCTAGTCTAGATAACATAAAGAGCTAGAATGCGAAGCTCCCTGTGTGCATAACTGCACATGCACAGTAGAGACTGCCAGAATGAAGCAGTCATGCGCAGTAGAGACTGGCCGAACGCACTGTTCTGGAGCGGGGCGCTCTGAACAGCTCACCTGTGTGGCACTTTAGCCTGTGTACACGGGCTTTCATACTAGTGTATATATATATATATATATATATATACAAACAGACACGCAGACCAAGAAAAATATACACAGCTACTACTATCTCAAAAGACTATGTGTAAATCTAGGAAAACAGTAGAAATACAAAACAGGAAGAAAAACAGAGAGCGCTATGTGATATAAAAACTATGTATGACTCTAAAAAGAGTATGATCTTTCAGTCTTATTAAATGGTTAAAATTTATTGTAATATTATCTAGCAATGTATTGCTTAAACAACAATATTCTGCTAAAAACATACAAATACATACCTGCTAGACACTAAAATAATGTTCTGGCATTCAAAGGGCAACTGATAAAATTATATTTAGTCATATAAAGTACTTTAAATTCCACATATGATTTATTTTGCCTCAAAACAAAACAATAACTTTCTGCTATCAATTAAAATACCACTTAATTTATTTCAAACTATGAAACATAGCTGGAATACAAAAACATTATTATTGTTCTTATTGGCAACTGCCATACCTGCCTGTGACCAAATAAAGACCTTGGTTTATTGGTGTCTTTCCCAGTGAGATTGAACAGAACAAAAGCCACAGATGGAAAACCATTCATTAGGCCAACTTCCTCCTGCTACCTGTTGACAACAAATTAATCTTTAACATGGACCATTATCCCCCCCACACACACACACTACCACCACCACCAGATATTCAACAAACACTTTTACATAAGGTTAACTCTTCATGGTATATCAAGTCTGTACAATTGTGATGAAAAGAATCAACTCATCATTGTCAAGAAACAGACCTTGTGTATGAAGAAAAGTGGCAAAATTATGGGCAAACTGACAGCACTGGAGACCTGCCGAACGCACTGCACACCCCTCTGTTCCTTACGGGATAAATAACTTGTTCCCATTATATGTTCAGGACATGACTTAGCCCATTTAGAATGAAAATAAGCTTCAGCTTTATACTTCATTTTAAAACAATAATTCTATAATTATTCTTTATTTTTTGTCTTGGAAGAGCAAAATATGAAACTGTCTAAAGTTTTCCTCCCAAACAAACATTATGCTTGTAAGTCTGTATAAGGAGAGATAGTCATTGCTTAGTAATGTTTTATTCAGGGAATATTGTAGCCAGTGGTGTAATTATACCTGGGAACTTTGTCCTGGAGGACAGTCCTGTGGTGCCACTGGGGGAGATAAATGACAAGATTCATGTCAAAAAGGGAGTGGGCTTAATCATGAGTAGGGGTGGGCTTATTGAACATGGTAAAAGTAGGAGAAATAGGCTGGGGAAGGAGGAGAAGTGGGTGGGGAGCGGGGAGAACAGACCAGGAAGGAGCAGAAGTTCCCCACATCCGTAGAATCAGCCTCTGCCCAGAAGATCCAGTAATCAGCAGCAAAAAACAGAGTATCCAGGGCAAATCCAGAGAGTTCCCAGGTATGGTAACTATTCATTGAAGGACCCTAGTGCAAACATTTTCTGGCCACTATCACAAAACTATATTCAAAAAGGTATAACTAGAACCAGTTGGACCTTGGGGCAGATGTGATCTCATTGAATAGTGGGCCTTGGCACAACTATACTCTCTGCACCCCCTCCCTGACCGTAGTTATACCCTTGACTGTGGTAAAACACTATGCATCTTGAATAGAACGTTTGCTGAGTAAACAGTTAAAGTGAACAGTTGTGGTTAAATGAAAATTTCACAAATTCTCTTTGCTATAAATGTGGCTTTTAACCCCTTGAATGCTAAAGATGTCTCTCGAACATTGCTTCACTATGAGTTGTAGCCCTATTTAGCAATGAAGGGGTTAAAGAGCCCCATTTAAATCAACGAGAATTGTTATTTGTCCCCTGTAAAGACAATGGACTCATGCAATTCCACTCAAATCAAATGGTCCAGAGGTCATAAGTAAGCGTCTTGAATGCAAAACGCGTGGATCTGTTTTATAAGGTGTCTTTGCATCTTGCTGATTGCTTAGTACTGTAAGTCTCTCCTGCACTTGCGTGACCAGAAGATTTAAAGGTACTTTTAACCGATTTAATAAAGCATGTTTGTAGGGATGCTCCTTCGCTGCACCCACCCATGAATCGAGCTGTGTACTTTGCCGGCAACTACAATCAGCTGTCTGCTTATCATTGTGGCTGTGACTTTTTAATTCAGGTCTGCATTGAAGTTAGAGCCACTAATCACAATACAACACTTGTCCCCTGTGGCATAGTTGGTTTGCTCCGTATTTAGATAGATGAATAAGGTCCTTACACTCAAGAAGGTTGATGTACTAAGAACTTGCCCCCTATTGTGCAGTTAGTTCTTCATACATCAGCCTCAGTATTTACTCTTTTTAACCCTTTGAGTACCGAGGCTTTGGATACGTTTCAGGCACTCATAGGGTTACAGATAATGAGGATCTCTAATTTATTAATAGGATGACTCATGGATCGCCAGGATACAGTGTATGGTCCAGTACACTTCTCATTGCTAAAATGGTTGCAATGATTTTCTCTTACTTTCATAATCAAGTTAAAATAAGCATGTTGGACATGCGAATATAGCAGGTAAATAATTGTTTATTAGTGTTCAATCTTTTGGATATGGGAATTGTAATGAAAATAAAAAGAACATATTCCCATGCACTTCTTCTCACACCTGCTACTCCCTAAAGTCCATGATACCATCTGCACCAGATGATCATCTTCTTAGTCTCCCCTCCTAAAGTCATAAAATCTGGGAACAAGCTTGTCTGCTTACATTATAATCACAGCAGGAAGCTCCTAAAGTTTCAGGTATGCATGATAACCACCCACAATCACAGGATCTGCATGCATACTGTCTACAGCAAAATCCCCCAATTAGTTGTAAACATCCAAATTACAGAGTAGCATAACACATCCAGAACAGATAAGGAGGATGTGTATGTTTAAATCTCTAACTCCTGTGCACCAAAAACCTTAATTATTAATTTGTCTGACTTCGCTTTATAGATTGTCACTGTTTTATTTTATTACAATCTCTTAAAACAAAATTCAAACTGCACTATACAACTGTTTTATTACTATCTCTTGAAATAAAATCTGAAATACATTTATTTACAGTGTTTTGGTTCTTTCATTTATTTCATTTAAACAATCATTTTTTTATTGAGAGCTGTAGCACAGAGATCAAAAGCGGTTCTTTGAGCATGGATTCCAACAGCTCATGCCTACCACTGGTAATGTTATCACCACAGGGTTACATAAAACCCAAGTCTATCTTGTCATAAGATGTTCAAGCAGAAATTCAGTGGGTGATGAACTTGGTCAGCCTCTATCTATGAGTGGTCATTAATCGATATTGTTGTGATGGGCATTACTCTTCTTATGATACACAGAAGTACTTTAAATGCTGATTTGCCCTGGGCATAACACAACCTTTGGATGGGTCAACGTGTAAGCACTGAACACACAAAAAAACTGCTGGATACAGTCTCAATTTAATTTTACATTTCATCACCTTAGAATAAAATGCAGTATATACCAGTACAGCTATGGTGACATCACTTGTGATATCAATTTGGATTGGACCAAATACTACAGTAAATAAACATTTATTCATTAAAAAGGTCAGGCAAACCCTTATGTCCCAATGAGTAAATTATTAGAACTGGTTATTTTAAGAATATTGGTTATTATATATTGTTAGAACTGATTTATAGAGAAGAAAGTTATTTTGGGATTTGCTGTCATTAAACTCAGCATATGCCATGCTTACATCATTGCACCAACATGGAGATTATTTTGTTTAATTTTGAGGAATGGATTAAAAAGTTGTCACAGCAAACAAAATACAGAACAGGAAATGAGCACTGGTAAACAGCAAAAACACCCAATTTTATTTAGGCTATGCTATTTTTACATTTCCTGCATATGGATTCAGGGAAGTGCACATTTTTAAGTACGTTCAGAAAATGCTGAAACATCACTTAATGACAATTACATATTTTAAATCTAATTATTAATAGGTGACTTGGTTTCAGAGATCTAGTAGATATTACAGTGTGCATTACTAGATTATGGGACCTATGTTCAAAACAGAACTGGAGTAATGCTAGGTAAAAACAGCTGTACAGTAGGTGACAAATGCATTGCAAGGCAATGTAAGCCTCTCTAACATTCAAGTGCATAAAAGCTTAGTTCAAATCAATTGGAATTTGGGGAATGTGTCTCCAGTTCTTTTAACAAATGCTTCTTTATGACTATAGACACTGTTTATGGATGCTCTGACAACATTCTTCCATATAATGCTTCCCTAAATGTTATTTTGAATATATAAACAAAATTACTATTATATTTATTTTATCTTAAAGGGATAGTAATGTTTCACAAAAAAGCAGCTCAAACTAATCTTCATAGTATTTTGGCCATGGAGAGTGTTATTTCAATACTGTCAGAGTTGTAGCTCAAGAGTAATTGAATGATAAAGTACCCCGCTCCCTCACCTTTTACTGATATAACACTGCTCACCTCAGAACAGAAAGGTGGTGTCCAGGTGGCTTGCAGAGAGGGACAATCTTCAATTAGCATAAGGGAAAAAACTGTCAAGGGGGTCAGAGGTTTCATTGTTCTCACAGTAAGAAGATTGTCCCTTGTTGTGAGCTGTCTTGTCGCAAGACCAGATTCCACATCTGAGGTGAGCGGTGTTACATCAGTAAAAGGGGCAGGAGGGGGATACTTTATCATTCAATTACTCTTGAACTACAACTCTGACAGTATTAAAATAACACTTTCCATGGCCCAAATACTATGAAGATTAATTGGAACTGTTATTTTGTGAAACATTACTATCCCTTTACGCTATCATTAAACATACAGTTATTTACCATAAACATTATTTTACATTAATAAACATATACAGAAATAATATTAAAAAATGAAAACACAATGATGGGCATGCACAAATGCAGTGCAGTGGCTAATTATTTGGAAAGAGCCATTTCTTCAATTAATTATAATGCACTGCTAAATATTTTTTTCTGCATTTAATAGCTTGTTGAGTGACACTGCTGCACACATGCTTTCTTATGTCAACGCATCTCTATTGCTTTAATCTGTGACCATTACGTTATGCTTGTCCTGCATATACTTTTAATCATATAATGTACATGTCCTACATAATCTGGATTACACGTTCTTGATTAAGAAGCAGACAGAATAAAAACATGAATAGTTTTACTGTATTCTATAAAATACTTAGTTCAGTGTATGTTTTATTAACTGTTACCAATTCTGATCATCATAACTGAATTGCTGAATCTTACAAAAAAGAACATTCATACTAATTTAATTCAGAATTCACATGTATATTTGGTTAATGTTAAACCGGTTAACATTTGGCCTAAAAGTCGTGATGACCTCAGATGGCCCAAGAAACCCTTTGTACACAGTTCAGTGTTAGAATAAAATCTTCAATATAATTTACAAACATAAATCCATCAAACAAAAATAATGTGAGAGAACATTAATATGTTAAGGATTTAATTTTGTGGCTCTATTATATTTTGCCATGTTCCCCATTTATTACGGTCTTAAAGGGATAGTAATACTTCTTTTCATCTGTATTTTATTTTGTAGGTATTAAAAAAACATGAAGAATAATAAAAGTCTTATTTCTCAAACCTTTATGGTTTGAGAGATAGTCACAAAGTTTTATCCTCACTGACATCACCGTTCTAGCTGTCAGATTTGGAATCCGGTCCGCAGACCGGCCACGTCTCTACAGCAGAGCCAAGATTGTGACATATAAGAAGAACTACTTCATTGAAATGGTATACAAAGTGAGTCTGGTTTGCAAGCACACTTTGTAGATCGTTCCAATGAACTAGTTATTTTTATATCTTGCGATCTCGGCTCTGCTGTAGAGCCACTGGCTGGTCTGTGGACCAGATTCCAAATCTGACAGCTAGATGGCAGACTTGACCGTTTCGGTCAGTGAGGGCAGAGATTCACTAAGCAGTGATAAAGAGGAGATGACTTCTCCTGTGATATCACTTCTCTAGTTCCTATATTATTCTATAGAGCCTATGCACTAAGATCTCCCAAGTTGAAGATATCAAGTGCATAGGCTCCATAGAATAACATAGGAAATGGAGAAGTGATATCACTGGAGAAGTCATCTCCACTTTATCACCTCTTCATACCCCTTAGCGAACTTCCCCCGATGTGAATTATGAAAAAAACTTGCTTGTGAAAGCACCATTAATATATTTTTATATTCTAGGAACTGTATGCATAAAACTAAAGAGAAGCAATCAATTCTGTAGCAAACCAGATGTGTAATAGGTGAAAAATGAAAATTACCAGTAATCAAATGGGGTTTTTAACCCCAGAATTGATCCTCTTTATCTTCCTGAATAAGGCTCTAGATACCAAAAATGTAGCCATAAGCATATATAATAATCTTTATTAAATCATTCCACATCCCTTTCTTCTTTATGTACCCCAAAATTGTTCTAACAATGTAATAAAACAAATAGTTACAAATATTATCAGTCACAATGATCTGAACCTTTGCATAATTTATGGAACAGTTTGAATCGGCTTTAATTCACTCTACACTCTAATATCATCAGATTTGTTTTGGATATGCAGACTAGTAGATCCACATTCCTGAGAGTCATGTGACATGAAAGGTTTACAGGTTGAACCCGTTATTGTACCTTTCTGACACAATGGAAGGCTAGTCATGTGCGGCGTCAGTTATAGCACTATTTTTCACATTGAATGGAACAGGAAATAAGTGGAGTAATTGTTATAACTGTAATGATTAATTCAGTACTATTAAATTGGAAGCCATCTGGTTGGGGGTGACAGGAGTTGTAGCCCCCAACAGCTGGTGAGCCTAAGGCTGCCTATCCCTGGTCTAACATCAAGAATATATGGTAGGTGCCTGGACCTTAAACTCTTCAGTTGACCTTTTTCTTGTGTCACGTAGCTTTTTTTAATAAAATGTGATTAAATATTGGTAAATATATCCACTCACAGAACCCTAAGTGCAGTGATTAATTATTTATTGCTTGGTCAATGTTTCGGTCAACCTTTGTGAAAGAGGTCACCTAAATTGTTCAAATTGTTGACCACACAATAAATTATTCAGCACTTCACATAAAGTCTAGTATGTGATAGAAAATGGATACCCAGTGTCTTAAAGCAGAAGTTATTTAAATATATATTTTATAGGCCTGGGTGAATTTATTTGTAGTTGTCAACAAATTTGTTTTACTCAGCTGTAAAAATGATCATTTTGGCTAGCTAATTAAACTGGAAAATAATCATTCAAAATTCCACATATGATTAACTATATTCTTAAAGGGAAACTATACCAATAGGAAAATATATATCTTCTCCACTGAAGTCTGCCTTTAGTTAACACTTTCTGACAATAGACTTCAAAAGTTGGAATGAAAAATTATGTGGTGAAAGGCCTCACCCATGTTTTTTTCTAAACTGTTGCTGTTATCAGATTATCCAGTTATTGACTGCAACAGTGGTCCAAATGCAAAAAAAGGACAAATGTACGATGGATTAGAGAGATAGTGCACTATAATACTTTTCAGTGTGATTGAGATATCTCTAGAACTGAATGGATTAATGAAACATTGCTAAAATGTAGACTATATGGCTGCATAAGAAGAATTCAAAGAGAAACATAACCTTTTCAAATTGGTATAAAGTTGTAAGTGGGGTGCCAAAGGGTCCAGTCCTGGGCCCAATGCTTTTTAATGTGTTTATTAATGATCTAGAAGTAGGAAATGAAAGTAGTGTCTCAATCTTTGCTGATGACACTAAGCTATGTAAGGAAATACATACAGAGCTGGATGTTTTTCTCTGCAGAAGGATTTAGATAAACTGAGTGAATGAACAGATATGTGGCAGATGGCATATAATGTAGATAAATGTAAGGTAATGCATTTGGGCTGTAGATACAAACAAGCTTCATATACACTAAATGAGAAACAACCTGAGGAATCCATTGTATAACATAGGAACTGGAGCTATATCACCTCTTTATTACACCTTAGTGCATCTCGACCCTAGAGCAATTATGGGAAAAACCAATTGCACTACAGGAGACACATAAAATTGCCCATTGATTTAAATGTGGGTTGTAATCCCTTGAATGCTAAAGATGACTTGAATGCCTTGCTTCACAATTCGTTCAAGACCTCTCTTGCTTTCAAGGGGATAAAAGCCCCAAAGGAATCACTGGACATTTAAGGAATTTTTATTTGTTCACTATGGTTTAGTTTTTACTCAAGTTAAACGTTCCGAACATTTAAAGAAAAAAAAAATCTCATCCATCACTTTCAATTTCCTAAAAATAGTAATGATAATGGTATGTTGAAACGCTGTGCTCTGTACTTAATGTTCCTAGAAAAAAGAACTATGATTACAACTGCCAGCATATTTCAAAGAAGCATATCCCACCCTCGTTTTTGCATCCATATAATCTTCCAGCCTGCAAATAGTTTATTGTAATTGGAGAAAAATCTCAATGTGAATGATGTGTGGCATAAACCACTACTGCTCTGTGCACCACACAAACCAAGCAAACAGCCATACATACATCAAGCTGTCATTCAAAGCAGGGTAGTAGCTAGTTTCCCAAAGACCTGGAGCTTGGAACAATCTTATGCCTTAACCCCTTAAGTGCCACAGAAGTATAAAGCATTGCAAGCATGGCTGGCAACCTGTTGTTGTTCTAGAACTCCCATCACACTCAGAGGTCAGCCACCATCTAATGATAATAAAGGTATGGAATTCACTGCCTGAGGAGGTGGTGCTATCGAATACATTTGATGCCTTTAAAAAGGGCCTGGATATATTTTTAAAAGAGAAGAACATAGAGGGCTATGTATGTTAGTATTGGGATTAATTTTTAGTTAGTTAAAGTGGAACTACCACCCAATAAGTAAAATACCCCACATAATTGCCCATTTGGCGACTAGCTGCTCTGTAGCGCTAGTCGCCAGAATTATTACCTGATTAAAGAGAAATCTCTATTCTTCCAAGACTGACAGCAGGACGTCCGCGCGGCTGCGCTGTCAGTCCCAGCCAGCTCTAGGAGGCGTTGCTAGGAGCCGGCTGGCTCAAAAAAGGTACTGACAGTGCAGGCGTGTGGACCTCACTATGGCAAGATGTCCACGCTCCGTCCTGCTGTCAATCTTGGAAGAATAGTGATTTCTCTTTAATCAGGTAATAATTCTGGTGACTAGCACTACAGAGCAGCTAGTCGCCAGATGTGCAATCACGTTGGGCAATATACTTATTGGGTGGTAGTTCCGCTTCAATATTTAGTTAGTGTTTGTTGATCCAAGGAGAAATCTGATTGCCATTTGGAATCAAGAAGGATTTTTCTCCCCCATTCAAAGCGGAATTTGAAACTTCTGTATTGGGGTGGGGGTTGTGCCTTCTTTTGGAACAACGATGGTAAACAGGAATAGGAAAAGGGTTGAACCTGACGGACACAAGTCTTTTTTTCAACCTAAATTACTATGTAACTACTAGTAGGAAAGCCCATATACACGGCTCTGCTGCTGCCGCCGCTGCTGCCTCGGCTTCTGCCACGGGGCCGGGAGCACAGACAGAAAGTGAGCCGTCCGGAGCTCCCCGCACCGGATCAGCGCATTTGGCCAGTCCCTACTGCGCATAACTGCATATTTCCTGCAGTCTCTACTGCGCATGTGCGGTTTCGTACACAGAGAGCTTCGTAGGCTAGCGCTTTATGTTATTTAGATATTATGAGAGTTGTAGCACAACAGCAGACAAGGGTTTATATGCCCAACAGCAGGAAACATTTTTTCGTTAATGGACTAATTTTATTTCCCTAATCTGATAGGACAAATATTCTAAGGGATGATTTCTTGGAAAATGCAAAACCTGTTTAACGTTGCCATTATTCCCTGTACTGTAATTTATCTTGTTGATTAGCACACAACATTAGATTTTGTCTTGATATAACAGGAGTTGCAATTGCTTTCAGTAAATGATTTGGCCAGTAGCGTTTCTAACAATTACCTGTGCTTACAGGGAACTTGCATAATAGTGTTAATATTATTCAGTGTCAATATGTATAACAGGAAAAAAAAAAAAAAAAGAAAACTGAATTGTAATGGGAAGAAACTGTATAATTAATATGTAGACTGTGGAAATTAATGCATGTTAAAAATCAATTAATCCTACACTTAACGGCTTCGATAAGCGAGTAATTACCAACAGGATTACGTATAATGCATTGAGGCTAGAAATGTGCGTTCTTTCACCTGGAATCCCTTAGTTTTCAAACACTGCAATGCATTTCAAAATGAATTTATTTTTCAGTTTTTAAAATTGTTGCACTAAAATCCTGAACTACTTATTGTGCTTTTCAGCCAAATGTCCTGTTGACTCATTAGACAGTGAAGGCATTTGCCAAAAGCTCCACATTTTGACATGCAGACATTCTGATTCGTGAGTGTGGATACAGCAGTTCAGCTACCGCATTAGACATTATTTAACCTCTTAGATGCTACAGAGATTTCCAAAGCATTGCTTCACAATTCATTGACATACCTGGGAACTTTCAGTTGAGGGCTACCTGGAGGGTAGTCCTCTGTTCAGCAGGGGGGTAACAAAAATGACGCTAATCGTGTCAAAAAGGGGTGGGGCTTAACTCGAGTGTTGGTGGGGGGATTTAACCCTTTGAGTGCCAGAGTGGTACGGAATGCATTCCGTACCACTCTGGCACTCAGAGGGCCAAATGTGTCACACAGAAGGCTGGGGACGGAGGCACAACGGGAGAAAAAGCAGATGTGGCAGAATTTCAATAGAAACTCTCCACATCCGGAGGAATCTACCTCTGCCCCGGAGACCCGGTAAAACTCTGTCAGAACCGGAGTCTCCGGGGCAAATCCGGAGAGTTCCCAGGTATGTTCATTGAAGACCCAATATGTCAAGAGCCTTTTTGTGCTTGTATGTTATAGGGTAGAGGTATTTTCTGTGTCAGTGGGTGAGGCCACAGAGGCATGAGAAGGGCTAAGATCACCAATTATATCTTGTCTATGGGAGCCAGAGATATAAATCCTGAACTGTAGTGTCTCTTTTCTCTCTTAGAACACAGTGGTGTGTATGTATCAAAGCAAAGGATTATATAATTTATAGCTAAGTAGTTGCACTTTATATGTATGTATGTATGTATGTACATCTTTATTTATATTGTGCCACACAGTGCCTAGTGCTTTGAAATGCATTGGAGTCCTCTCTATGAGTCAAGTGGTTAAAACTAAAGCCCAATTTAATTTAACAGTAATTTTTATTAGTCCCTTATGGTGAAGTAGGTTTGCTCAGGAAAAAATCCAATCTGTTTATAGTGGGTGTTTATATGTATGTGATTTATTTCCTCAGAACATGAATGGGCAATGTGTGGCCTTCCAGGTGCTGCCAGAATACAATTCTACGAAATCACTCAGCTGGCGGGGAATGACGAGAGATGTAGTCTGGCAGCAGCTGTAGAGCCTCACATTTCCCACCCCCGCCTTAGAAAAATGGCCAGTTTATGGAAATAAATGATTCCTATGCGGTACTATTTTTTTCAAAGCCTTTTCTTTGAAATATGATTGCAAGATGGTAGCACAACAATTTCATCCACCACTGAAAATGGTGATTAATTATATGTAAATTGAAGCGGAACTAGCAAAAGTGTTTTCATCCAACAATACCTTATTCATCTTCAGTATGAACAACTATCTCTAAAAATTCATGAAAAATGTGAGCCAGTAAATAATAAAAAAATCAAGTTAAATAAAGTAAAGGCTTTATATCTCTCAGCTCTCTTTCCAAATAAATCTCAGCTGTGCGGAGACACATCTAGCAGCCAAGGGGTTAATATATATTAAAATATTAAGCATAATTATTAAAGGGATCATTACCTTTTATTTGACATATTATGTTTGTATATGTAACACTAAGATTGTCTGTATCCTGAAGATAAGGTCTGAGAGGACCGTGAAACGCGTTGATTACTGCACATATGTTTTTAGGGACATATTGTCTCATTCTTTTTAAATATATCTATTAAACATATATATATATATATATTTTTCTAGCTACAGATCATTCATTATTTCTGGTGGCTCGATCAGGGGCAAGCACTTGTTCCCCTGTTGCTTTTATGCCAGTGGATGGAAGAATCCTCGCTGGTGTTTCATCTCTGTGAGTACTGCTTTTAATTATATGACATTCTAGCGCCCTCCTTCTGCCTTCTGTGAATGTTTCATTTTAATTAATGGGAATTTTTATTTGTCCCCTATGGTGCCGGGGAACAATTCATTCCTAGTTATTATTGTTCATACTGTCACAAAGTGGTAGCGATGCTACTATAACATTTTTCAGGGGGTCTGTAGCCAGTGGCTCACCTCTCCAACTTGATAACTGTCTAGACACCAGGTGGCAATGTACAAACAAGTAATTTATAAAGTAAAATTGATTGGTAATAACAACATAACGAAGTAGCTCCCACTGGGAAAATCATTGCTTTATTCTGCAAGAAAAGCCCCAAAATGTGTGGGTTTTCACAATAAGTGGTTGAAAGCCTCATTTAAATCAATGGGAATTATTTTTATTTATTCCCTATGATGCAGTTAATTGGCCCCAGAATCCCTCTAGTTTTCTTCTGAAGCAAAGTGGTAAAAATTAGAGCCAAACCAACTGCAATATAGGGGACACACAGAAAATCTAAATGACCACTGGATTAAATTGAGCCTTTTAAACCCTTGAATGCAATGCATTGGTGACCTCTGTAGCATTCAAAGGATTAAAAGCCCCATTTGAATCAATGGAAAGTTTTATTTCTCACTTATAGTCATAGCTGGGAACTATCCAGAGGCTGATTCTTTGGATGTAGGGATATCTAGTGAAACTCTGCCCACTTCTCCTCCTTCCCAGTTTGATCCTCCCACTTCCCACCCTCTTCTACTCAATCCTCAGCCTATTCTTCCTAATTTTTCCATGTCTGTTAAGCGCCACCCCCACTCATAATTAAGCCCCACCCTTTTTATTGCAAATCACATCATTTATTTCCCCCAGCTGCACCACAGGACTGCCCTCCGGGGAGTCCACAAGACAAAGTTCCCAGGTACGCCTATAGTACAGATGGTTTGCCCCATAATTGCTCCAGCTTATTTTATACATAAGCCCTGGATGCAGTTGTTAATCATTTCAAGAGGCAAATAAGCTAAGCATTAAATGCAGAGCCACTGAGGGTTACCTATATGATCGTGATAATTCTGTGGTATTGAAAGTGTTAACGGCTAGTTGGTTTTGGTAAAATCTAAATTTCTGGCTTCATGCATAAATTATTAATATTAATTGTCTCCACGCTATCTCCTGCACACACAAAGGTGGAATTCAGTGCCACAGTCTATGGTATCCATGTTATTACTTAGAATCACTGACTGAACTGGAAGCACAGTATACTGAGGTTAATGTACTAGAAAAACTGATAGAACATATCAACTGTACTGTAATTTCCCAAATTGCCATAATTTTAAAGTGGGATTTTAACTCCTTGAATGCTAGAGAGGTCTCCAACGCATTGCTCTGCAATGCTTTGAGACCTCTCTAGCATTCGGGATAAATATTAATAATAATATTTTAGTTGTCCCCTATGGTACGGCTGGTTTGGCCCAATTCTACTTACTATATCAGCCTCACTGTACCTAGAATATACTAATATTTTAGCATGTAATTGTGGTACTTTGTGTTTCTTACCCAATCTGCATTAACCCTTTAAGCACCAGAAGGGTGCTTTACTTTGCAATGCTTTGCGATCTCCTCTGGTTCTTACAGGGTTAAAATGTCATAGAACTTTGCAGAGAGACATTTTGAATTCATTTGCATTACTATATACACACAATCAAACCAAATTAATTTTACTTTTATATATCTGCAACAACAAAAAATGGAAAAACTGACAAACTTAGGGCGAGATGTGCAGAAAGTGGTGGTAACTAAAATTGTCTGTAATCAGAATAAAAAAGTTCTTACACCATGATCCGTCAATTCTCAGACATGTTTCCGTCATTTTTGCATCCGATTTCGACATCTCCGTCATAGAGAAAAAGCCGTCTTAAAATTGGGCGTGGTTTGATCTACCATAATATTGTAAGGTATTTTCAGAAAAAAATATTCGTGTGAAAGTCACTTTTTTGTCTGATTAACGTTGTTTTTTCCGAACATAATAAAAATGGTCTAAACTTGGAGAAGAAAAATTAAAGTGTTAGTAATGTCTATATTTAACAAATGCTAATATTACAGCTATTATAAAATGAAACTAAACAACCCCAGTACCATCTCTCAAACCTTTATGGTTTGAGAGATATAGAAGGCTAAAGTTCCCCACTCTCTCTGCTTTCCCTGCTCTTCAGCAGAGCCGAAATAGTGCAATGTAAAATGAAATACTACATCGGAACGGTCCACAAAGCATGCCTGGTTTGCAGGCACACTTTGTAGACCGTTCCAATGAAGTATTTCTTTTTACATTTTGCTATTTCGGCTTTGCTGAAGAGCCGCTTGCTTGTCCCGGGACCAGGATATCCTGACGTCAGCTTACAGCTGACGTCAGGGAAAGAGGATGGAGCGGCGGACTTTAGCCTTCTATATCTCTCAAACCATAAAGGTTTGAGAGATGGTACTGGGGTTGTTTAATTTCATTTTACAATAGCTGCAATATTAGCATTTGTTAAATATAGACATCACTAACACTTTAAAGTACTGTTAACAAGAGTGAGAAGCAATTTGTCATTTCAAAGACAAACAGTGTCTTTAATTCTTTGAAAATTTTTGTTTCAAAGACAAAATCAAGACAATTTTTAACATCAGCATTTTTTAGGGCGATGTTCATCAAAATTTCTTACCAATTCTTTAGACGCATTTTCAAACGTGACAGATTTACTTCTGAAAATATGGCCCTTCTTTTACCACCAACTCATGATCCGACAATTTTTTCATTACAATGACTTTTTGAACATCTAGCCCTATATATAGTTTAGCTAAAAAGAAAATGAAAATCTCCTAGTAATCACAATGTAGAAGCTTCTTACAAATGAGACACAATGTAAAAATCATCTTGTGACATTCCTAGCAGCTCTGAGTGCACTTTATCACTGGGTGGTCCATCAGCATGAGGATGTCAGTCTGTAATGATAGACCAGATATTACCAGCTAAAAACATGGTTTTATTACAAGCTGTAAAAACTGTCTATAACTACATTAATCTCTTCGGATATGTGTATGTTTACATTCAGAAAGTGCTCTGTTCTGTATCTAGATTGCTATCTCCCTTGAGACAGAGAATTGGCAAAGATATACGCGTATCTAATATAGGCAAAAACAAAAAGTGAATATGTCCCATATTAATTAATAAGGCAGGAATGATTACATTTTGCCATTCTGTAAAGTGGAATCTGGCATAAAACACTTCCATTTATACTTCATCTATAGAAAATTATGTTTTCATTTTTCCTGCAGCTGCATCCTTTCCTAAGAATTCCACCCAAATGACTTAAATGAATCCTGTCTGTGTAATGGACTGAAAGTGACAGAAAATCAATAAATAATTCCTATTTAAAAATGGCTGAATAGTGTTCTGAGCCACTACCTTGACTACTCCCCTGCTGTATCTCCAGCAGAGCTGTCTCTCTATACAGAAGAAGTCTAATAAGGCTCGTCTAGGAAAATCTGTTCCTCTGCATCCAATTCTGACATCTCCACTTGACTAAAAATGCTACCATCTAAATTCCTGATTCTAGACAACAGTCTTTACTGCTTATGTGATTCCCATGTAAGAATGGTAACATATAAAAGAAAAAAAATACAGTATCTATCCAAATTGTCCAAGAAACAAGTGGAGGATGTATAATAAATTTAAAGTGGAACTTTAGGCTATTGCTAAGTTGCCATGCATGCATTAAGCGCATGGCGACTAGCTTGGAAATCCATCTCTTACCTTTAAAAAAGTGCAGATTCTAAAGAAATCCTTGCCGTTTGGAGACTGATGGGCAGGTTAGTGGGGTCTGCGCGCCTGCGCCGTCAGTCCCTTCCGGTTACCATGTGGTACGCTGCAATGCTACTCATTGGAGACTGGGACTGACGGCGCAGGAGCGCAGACAAGATGTCTGCGCTGTAGCCTGGGTTTCAGTCTCCAAATGTCAAGGATTTCTTTAGAATCTGCTATATTTTAAAGGTAAGAGATGGATTTCCAAGCTAGTCGCCATGTGCTTAATGAATGCATGGTGACTTAGTAATAGCTGAAAGTTACGCTTTAAAGCGTATTTTATATGTAATGATAATCTAATATAATGTATCTTCAAAAGATTCAATATATTGTGGGATTGTAAGAGTATTTTGTAAGCAAAATAATGTTACAACAACATCAACTAAACATGGTTGTTCATCTACATGGTATAATAAAATCTCTCAAACCATGTAATGATGTAATAGGTTTTTAGTCGTTTTAGGTACATCCGTGCCTCCTTCCTAAAAATGCACACATAGAGGCTGATGTACTAAAAAAAAAAAGAGAACTGCTATTCTGGGGCAAACCAACTGTAGAATAGGGAACAACTAAAAGTTATCATTGATTTAAATGGGGCTATTTAACCCCTTCAGTGCTAAAGAAGCCTCCAATGCTTTATTTTACAATGTGTTGGAATCCTCTCTAGCATTCAAGGAATGAAAAAGATCATTTAAATAAATGTGATTTATATAATATGTCCCCTGTGATGCAGTTAACTGTCCCCAGAATTGCTTCTCTTTCCTTTTGTGCTTAAAGGGATAGTAATGTCTAAAATAAAGTAGATCTCAGAGTCTTCACTATGGTAAGAATAACAATTTGCACTATGTTTAATTACTTACTTTGCTGTTTTAAAGATATTCTCTGTAAAATGATCCCCCTCCCACCCCTTCTGGCTGCATCATTCTCATCTAAGCGTGGTCTGGATGGAGAGTGGTGAGGGACAAACTGCAGTAAGCAAATGAAAATCCTGGCTTCCTTTGTCAATGGGGGCAGGGTTTTCCTTATACTTATTGATGTAAGCTTGTCCCTCGCTGTATCCGTCCAATCCCAGGACTGGATTGCAGCTCTAAGGTGAGGCGGCCAGAAGGGACGGGAGGGGGATCCTTTTACAGCGAATAGCTAAAACTACAGCAAAATAATAATTAAACATTGAGAAAATTGTTATGCTTACCATAGTGAAGACTCAGAGATCTACTTACTTTTAGACATTACTATCCCTTTGAGTGCCAGTGTACAGATAAACAATATACCAATTTTCTATCCAAGTTTAACCATGTTCAGCAGCAAAGTCCAAGTCATGAAATATGATAAACCTCATATCTGACAGCTCTTGGTGGGTTGGTGATTTTGTAGGTGATTGACTGTAACTGTGTTGAAGGGATTATACAAAGGAACAATGGATTATTCTATTGTGTGGCTCGAAAAACATTTGGATTACCTTACTAAAAAAATAACTACTATAAATTTGTGTTATCTGACATGGAGGAACTAGAATAAATATTTCTTTATTTTTGCTACCTGTATCTTTTATGTAGATAATTATGAAGTGGGTGATACACCGCCCTCAAATGCATGTATCTCTTACCATGATTGATAGTTTTACTTACTGAAACGTTATCATAGTATGTTCTCCTGAGATTACATGGTATTTTATATAGGACTAGCTGGCCTCCTAATACTACTAAATCTATTGATACTGAGCTAAAAATCTGCCTCTTTTTATAGGTCTATATCTATAACAGAAATGCCCAGACTTTAGCAGCACAGTATCTAGTTTCTTCATAGTCAACCAAACATGATCTGCTTCCTTGCCAGTAGAAGTCAATGGATCCTCACCATCACATTCCAAAATTTTTCACAACACATGTATGCTTAAGTCCTTAAGGACCACGGGGTATTCAAAGTATTGCTTTGCAATGCATTTACCCTCTTCTGGTCAAGGTATTATATTGTCTGTCTACATAGACTAAAATTGGACAAACAACATGCATATGATTGTAAAAAATCTGTGAAAACAAATAATTCTGTGGCAAACTAACTGAAACAGAGGACATATGTCTTCTTGTGGTCCACCAGTAACCACTTAGTGATCTACTCTGCAGATCTACCTATTGGAAATCCCTAATCTATAGTACTACTTTTCCTGCTTCTTTCTGTAATCAAGAATCTGTTGAGTCAAGTGTTTGAAATGCACATATATATACATATACATACACATTTTAATCTTTCTACCTCCCACTTTGTAAGATTAATGCATTTAAGAAACAACAGATAATAGCTTTGTGTTTATAGTAAAAAATCACTGGAGTGTGAAGACTGGGATAGTTTAAACCATTTCTAAACACAATTTAACTTGGAATGGATGTATTTTATCACAGTCTATAAACTGAAATGATAGTGGTAAATGATTATCCTCCATTTGAGAAAATTTCAGTGTTGACTCTGAGGTAACTTTGGTATTTATTTGTCTGCTAAACCTATCAATCACCTCACCTAAAACCAATACCAGCTCTATATTCTAGAGGAACTGGTAGACACCTGGGCAGCAGAGTTACAACTTGTGCCTTTAAAGGAGACAGTTTTAGCTTTAGTATGTCACAGACACAAACAGAAACAAAGAGAAATGTGGGCGTCTTTCCTAAGATCCATAAAATGTGATGCGTCTCTGTCTGGACAAAAAGTAAATGAAGTGCAATCACAAAAAAAGTTTCCATTTTTCGGACATGACATCAGTGTTTTTCCTTGCTCTTATCTTCTGTCACTTTCTAAAAAAAGATTTAACTTTATGCATAACTTTGTATACTAATTATATGATTTACATTTCTTCTAAAGAATGTTCTAAGCCAAATATTGAGAAATACCATTAAGCTAAAATAATGTACCAACAAACATTTATCATAGGCCAATATGTTGTTTAAATTAAATTTAGAATATTTCCTATGTCATGCATTAATACGTTAATGTATACAGATAAATTCCTGTTTAACTATGAATAAAGACAATTTTAAAAACAGTTTTCAGCCATCTTGTTTATAATATACACACTTACATACACTAAGTTTAGCGACTGTATTTTCTGGTGTCAGTAACACAGAAACTACTTAATAGGCATGGACGAAAACTTTTGCCACAATGCAGGAAAAGTGCAAAAATGGTGCCTTTTGCCTTCTACAGGAATTCCAACCACAAGGGCAGTTTTTATACCATTCACATACTGACCCCCACCCTTATCCTATTGCACTGGTAGCCACAGAATTGTATATTATGACCCCCAGCCTTATCCCCATACCTGGGAACTCTCCGGATTTGCCCCGGAGACTCCGGTTCTGACAGAACTTTACCGGGTCTCCGGGGCAGAGGCTGATTCCTCCGGATGTGGAGAGTTTCTATTGAAACTCTGCCACATCCGCTTTTTCTCCTGCTGATACTCAGTCCCTAGCCCTCTGAGTGCCAGAGTAGTAAGGAATGCATTGCTTTCCAATGCATTCCGTACCACTCTGGCACTCAAAGGGTTAAGCCCCCACACACACACTCGCGGCAAGCCCCGCCCCTTTTTGACGCGATTAGCGTCATTTTTGTCACCCCCTGGTGAACAGAGGACTACCCTCCGGGTAGCCCTCGACTGGAAGTTCCCAGGTATGCTTATCCCACAGTAGATACAGAAACACATACTCATAGATGGGAACTCTCTGGTTTTGCCCCGGAGACTCCGGATTTAACACTGTATTACCAGGTCTCCGGGGCAGAGTCTAATTTGCCGGATGTGGGGAGTTTCTGTTGATACTCTGCCCACTTGTGCTCCATCCCGCCCCTTTCCTCCCACACCTTGTCCTATTCTCCTACTTCCTCAGGCTATTCTGCCTATTTTTTTCTTTTTGTGTGTTTTTTTTTTCACACCCCCCTCCGTCGTGATTAAACCCCGCCCCTTTTTATGACACGAATCGCGTCTTAGAGCTCACCCAGCGGCTACCCAAAGCCATGTTGTAAAGTTTCCAGGAATGCACATACTGAACCCCCCAGTCTTGTTCCACTGAACCTGTACTGACATCTAAATCCTAACCTTTTTTCCCATTTCTTTGATAGCCACAAAACTACATATACTGAGTCTGAACCCCAGATGGATGTACCATCTTGGGCACAGAAGGAAACTAGCAAAGTTCTCTTGGGAAATTTTGTGGGCTTAGCAAAAAGACATACATTTTATGGAGCCTCTACGCACATGAATTTCCATTGATGAAACAGCAAATTGCAGGTCTTCAGAAAAAATTCCCAAAGGAAAAAAAATGGACTGGTTCGTCCTTCTCTACTAGTTAATTAGGAAAAATAATAAAATAAACTTCAACTAGTTATAAACATTTGACAGAGCATGTATGTTGGACTGTGGCTGACGCAGACTTGAATATGAAATTGCTTTTTCCTGTTGTTGTCATAATGATGTCACTTCCTGTCTCAGTGCTCAGATAAATTGCAAGTTAGACAACAACAGGGAAAACATGGACACCAATCATCTATAATAACTCTGTATCTATGTATATTATAGTAAAAGTATAAAACAATTCTACTCTCTAACCAAAGCCACCTCCCTTGACAGTCTCTAATGAAGCCACCTCCATTGTTGAACGGTAAATACATTTTTTTCAAAGTAGACAAAATTTTCCATTATGCAAAATCCTGGCAATTTTTTATCCCTGAAAAATATTTTGTCCATTTTTACATCTGGGCTTGCTCACAGAAATCATTATCTCTCATCCTTAAAGGCATATTGATGTCAGAAAAAAAGTATTAACTGGTAGATTAAATTAAAAGAGATTACTTGCACTATAACATTTTGAGAGATATATGAAAATAAAGTTCTCCGCTCCCTCCCCTTTCTCATACGTCAGCTCTATAGCTGACAGCATAAGATCCTGGTTCCTGGACCAGATGGCGGCTCTTCAGCAGCATATATAGTGATACCTAAACATAAATACTTAATCGGAACGGTCTACAACTTGTTCCTGGTTTGCAAGCACACGTTGTAGACCATTCCGATGAAGTATTTATCTTTAGATATCGTTTTATCGGCGGTGCTGAAGAGCTGCTGGTCAACCTACCAGAATCTGTTTCTGACAGCTTTACAGCTCGTCAAGCAGAATGGGGAGGGAGCGGAGAACTTTATTCTCCTATATCTCTCAAACCGTTATAGTGCAAGTAATCTCAGCGGCGCTGTTGTTACACCATCCTAAGGACAGCTCTGGTCTGTAGACCATAAATCTCCATAGGATGGTATAGCAACAGAGCCACTGTACAATTTCAGGCCATTGTGATATTGTACCTAAATAATTCAGCTTTAAGATGTAATATCTTTTGAATAAAGTACCTTTCAGCAGTGGGAGTACTCTTGTTTTACTCAGGGGGATAAACACTACAATACATATTTTTTTACATTTTAAGTATTACTATCCCTTTAAGCGATTTCCAGTAGTAAAATACTGCATACAGCAATGTTTATTCAACTGCTGCCTGACATAAAGTACCGTACAATGGTTGTATTTACTTTACTTTAACCCCTTGAGTGCCAGATGGGAGCTAAGAGTTGAAGTTTAGACTACAATACATTTTATTTCTTATCTTCTCTCTGGCCTTGTCAAAAGTATGACACCATTTATCTTGCTTTATAAAATACACTCACTTAGGTCATTCCCTTCTTCACTAAATGTTTGTTTGTAGATCTTTGTCTCAATGAAGCCATTAGTGAAGACAAAAGATGCCCTGCTATTCCGAGGCCATTGAGGTTACCAGATTCTGAGGTCAGTAAAGATAAACACACTACAGGATGGAGTGAGATAGGTAATGAGCAAACACATGGGGATATATAATCAAAGTAGTGTAAAAGCCCGTGTACATGGGCCAAGGTCCGGGTGATGTTAACCCTTTGAGTGCCAGAGGGGTATGTAACGCATTGCTTTGCAATGCGTTGCATACCCCTCTGGCACTCAAAGGGTTAAGAGACGGGTCCTGCTCTGCATCCTGCCGCCTACGCAGTCATGCACTGTACAGACTGCCCGAAAGCACAGAATGCTCCCAACACAGAACTCTCAGCATTCTGTGCTCCCAACATTCCATGCTCTCAGCTTTCTGTGCTCCCAACATTCCATGCTCCCAACATTCTGTGCATTCGGGCAGTCTCTACTGCGCATGACGGCTTCTGACAAACATCCTAGCGAATTGTTATATAGGATGTTTAGGAATGCGTAAGGCTAAAAAAAAATTGCTATATCTAATATCATGGATACTTACAATATTAACACAACAGTGGTTAAGCAGACTGTTATTTAACCCTTTGAGTGCCAGAGGGGTACCCAAGCAATGCCACTCAAAGGGTTACCAAGAGCTAAGTTAATAGACTGTATGACAATTACTTATCCGTGCATATTTTGAAAGACCTTTGTTTAAAGGAAAAGGTGAATGATTCTGGGACAAAACAACTACATCATAGGGGACAAATCTCAATTCCCCAAACTTCCATTGATTAATTTTTTATTTTAAAGCAAGAGAGATATTTAAAGCATTGCTTCATTTTACTTGGAAATATCAGAGCTTAGATTGGTATTCTGAATTCTAAATTACATCTTTGGCTTTAGTGACCTTTCATCCACTGGAAGACACAAAACTGCATTCAGCCAATAGGGAATAGACAGAGAATGCCTATGTTTCAAATATTAAAGCAATCCCTTCACACATACTTACCAACATTTCAAAAACATTTCCAGGGACACTTTTTCCCCTGGGCAGTCTCATGACACAGCATCAGTACTGGTCCATAGTACCTTGCAGAAAGACACCAATGAAAACCTCAGAAGCCAGACTTATAACTGAACTTCTATAGCAGAATAGGTGTTATCCACACCTAAATTTTACATGCAATCATATAAATAAGCAATACCACCACACTGGGAATCCCATTACGTACTACAATTTTAATGAGAAGTACATAGAATATTGGGTTGAAATTCAGTTTTAAAAAAACAGGGACAACAGGCTCAATGAAAATCTGGGACAATTGGTAGGTTTGATCAACGGCAATTACTAGTTTCCACTAATATCTCCAAATATCTCCTCTTTTCATATGGTTCAATCCAACTAATTTTTTATTTGTTTTTCTTTACCTATATCTAACCATTAACTCTTTGAGTATTAGAGGGCTAAGCAATACAATACTTTGCAACTCACTGCCCAACTACTAGCATATGAAATGTCACTGAAACCCTTAATCAGCATAAGACAAGTCACTGAAAAGTCTTCATTAGCATATGATATGTCACTGAAAAGCTTAATTAACATATGTTACATCACTGGTACTACATAGATTAGCATATGCAACCAGTGTGAAAACCTCCTTAACTGTACATTTGATGGTCTTTCGGCTAACATGACACATAGTCAGATTTTAATGCAGTTTTCAAATATGCACAACTGAAATAAGGTGAAAGTTCCACTTTACGAAAAAAATGTATTTCTACCGAATGCATGGCCAACAGACCTGCATGCTCAACTTAAGACTTAATTATCTCAAGCAGTATTATAAAACACTAGTATGAAAGCCCATATACACAGACTAAAGTGCACCCAGCTGCCCCGGCTGCCCTGGAGCCGGTAGCAGAGACATGACGTGAGCCGTCTGGAGAGGGGCAGTGCGTTCGGCGAGTCTCTACTGCAGTAGAGACTCGCCGAACACACTGCTCCTTAACGAGGAGCTCCAGACGGCTCACAGGGAAGCTCCCTGTGTGAGAAACCACACGTGCACAGTAGAGACTCTCCACTGAGCATGTGCGGTTGCGGCTTACAGTGAGCAACGCATTATACCACTTTATGTTATAGGATTACCCTACTAGACCAGTCCGCCTGTGTCCCTTGAGCAGGTATACACATGCAACCTAAGTCTGGGGGCACAATTTCCATAGGGTTGCTTTCCTAAGGAATAATCATTATCAACAGTAAATGTAACTTTGCCCAAGTCTATTACAGAAACATAAAAACATAGAATTTGAAGGCAGATAATAACCATTCAGCCCATCTAATATGCCCATTTCCCTACTGTAAAAACCTCAAACCTTATTTGTTCCTTGGTATAGTCTTATGTTCAGGACAGCCTTATGCCTATCCCATGTACGCTTACATTCCTTCACTGTATTAACTGCTACCACTTCTGCTAGTAGGCTATTTCACTTATCTACTACCGTCTCAGTGAAGTAAAACTTTCTTACATTTCCTCTAATGTGTATTAGACTATGGCCTCTTGTCCTAACATTTTTACTCTTTTGAAATGTACTTCTCTCCTGCACTTTTTTGAATCTCTTCATGTATTTGAATGTTTCTATCATATCCCCTCTCTCAACAAAGCAGGGGCAATCTGCAGCTATAACAGAAAACAGAAAAAAAAGGGGAGGACTGCTCACACTTCCATTCCCACGCCGTGAATGGTGCTGAATTAACTATGGAGGTAATATGCCTAGCAAAACTCCGCCCATACACCAGCACAACCTCCCTAACCCCTCCCCCTGACATTCCCTCCCACGCAGCTCTGTTCCTACTTCTGCAGGGAGTGCTAAACAAATCTGTATACTGTGCAGGAAATTAGAATAACATGTCAGATTGTCATCAAGATATAAGATATATTTCTATAAAAAATATGAATACTAGTAAAATATATAGGCAGATTTTAATTCCCTGTAAAACAAAACATCTTAGGGTGACAGGTCCATTTTAAGTAATTTAGTGACTGAATAAATAATGTGATATCTATTCACAATGTTCCTAGAGAAAAACATTTTCCACCTTCTAAAAATAAACAGTTTAAAAGTATAACCTTTTAAAAATGAATTTAACAAAGACTATAAAAATCAAATCAATATCGTCAGCCATCCACCCAGAGGTCACAAGCAGTCAAAAGACGAAATACAATAATGATCTCTGACCCCATCCCTGGTGATTGAATGCAAGCCTCTTCCTGTCAGCACACGGTGACAGATATAACACTGACAGACTATGTAACACAGGCTAAACCAGCACAAAAAATAGTTACGTCAATACTAAACTAATATAGCCAAGGACAATAAATATAAATTTAGTCAGTTATTTAACCGTTTGGGTGCCAGACAGGTATCCAACACAAAGCGTCGGATACTGCTGGGTGTCCCTGGAACTTTTTTTTAAATTTTATTTGGGGAGAAATAATATGCCTCCCAGGCCAGACCTCACAGCCTCTATATTTATCCAGGGGGTGGGGGGAAGTGCCATCTCTTGTCCCCCCTCCCCCTCCAGAAACATCCGTGCTCTCTGGCACTCAAACAGTTAAGCTGGATACCCAGCTGGCACTTACAGGGTTAAAAAAAAATTTAAACAACTTTTAATATACAATTAAAAAAGGCATTAAAAATGATGTAGTACTGGAGCTATTCTGGGACAAGCCAACTGCACCACAGATAAGAGTTCCTAAAATCCCTATTCATTTAAATAAGGCTTTTACCTTTTTTAATTCTAGATTTCTTGATATGATTACTATACACTTTACATTTATATTTAAAGCGGAACTTTCATGTGAATAACATTGCCTCGCAATACTTTACTAACCTAGTGATATGCAAAGTGATATTGTCCTTAACCCCTTAATGACCCTTGACGCTTATAGTACGTCATGGATAGATCAGAGTTAACGACCCATGACGTACTATGACTGTCAAGGAATTTCGGGCTCCCCGCGCTGCACGCCGTTCGGGGAGTCCAGAAGCGGAAACAAAAAAAAAATGCTCCGTGGTCCTTAAGTGACTGCGACGCGCTGAGTGGCCGGTTTTTAAGGAGTTAAGTTCAGTAAGTCAGTGTTACTGAAGAAAATGACTTCATCTGCAGGCATCGGGCTGCACAGAGCTTACAAAAGAAGCTCTGTGCGCCTGTGCACTCAGGAACTTCCATTACATTAAGGTAACCAATTGACATCACCACCAGTGCTGGCAGTGAACGGGACAGACAGTGCAGACTCAGAGGTACATTTCCTCTAAGATGTCTGTGCTGTTTGTCCTCTGGTTCCTGCCAAAGAATTGTTTTTTTCCTGCAATAAAGTGGACTTATTGATGTGACTTTGCATATCGCTAGGTTAGTAAAGTACTGGGGGGCGTTGTTATTCACATGATAGTTTCACTTTAAAGATCACTATTTTACCACAACAATCTACAGAGTGTAAAACCCAGAGATGATCATGTACTAACATGAATTTGAGCAATTTCTAACACATTTCTAATCAAATCATTGGAGACCTCGCTAGCATTCAAGGGGTTAAAAGCCCAATTTCAATCACTGCTACTGTTTGAAAAATCTACCAGTAACTGTCATGTCTGCCTCCATGGACATGCCATCCAGGACTAACTGAAGATTTTATATCATCAACAAAGGCACAAGGACAAACTTCATAGGGGCCATTAGGATTTTCTAAACATAGTAAGTTAAGTGGAAGTTATTTTTAAGGTGCTAGTACTCCTTTAAGTGAACAACCTCTCTATGATACACCTTAAGGTGCTAGTACTCCATTACTTGAACAACCTCTCTATGATATACCTTAAGGTGCTAGTACTCCTTTAAGTGAACAACCTCTCTATGATACACGTTAAGGTGCTAGTACTCCTTTAAGTGAACAACCTCTCTATGATACACCTATAGAAGACAGAAGAAAAAGGAAGAATGCTTGAGCTTATTGAATCTGCATCCAATCTGAAGACAGCCTGGGCAGAGGAAGAACAGGCCCCAAAATTCACACACAAACACACACTCCAGCACTGCCCACCATATATGGGTTCTCAATGGATCTGTCCCCGAAACTCTGGCTTTCAATTACTGGGACTTCAGTGACAGAGGCTGATGCTCCGACTTTGAGAGTTCAGCTATAACCTCACCCACTTTCCAGTCCGTTCAGCCCTCTCCCTCCCCATTCTGCCGTTTCAGGCAAATTCCTCATTTAACCACCCACCCATGTTCACCTGATTAAGCCACAACCAAAATATTTGTGAAATACATCATTTGGACACTCCCATCTATGGTGTTTCTCTTGTGGCTGTGGATAAGAGGGTTCCCAATCATTCACAATCATTATGAAAAACACAAACTAATACCTCACATATTTACTTTCCATTACATATTATGTATCCCTTTAGGTATCAGAGAAGTGTCCAATGCATTTGAGTGGCAGAGGGGTGCCCAATCATGTGATAAGTGGCACAAGAATTCCTTTTTGTCTGTAGTAAAGAGCAACTGATACCATTCTATGCTCTGTGTTCCAGCCATTGGCAGTGTACTTGGAGACAATACTTCATCTACACACAGAGAAGCTGACTACTTTTATGATGGATACAACACATTGTCTTAACATCCCCAGACACTTCAAAGACTGATGAAACGGCATCCCTTGTAACCTTGGACCTCGCTAAACCTTTCTCTGTCACTGATAAAGGACTGAGCTGGTGGCTAAATGTAGTATGATAAAGGTTACTATAGATCGGGTTTTAAGGATACCTTCACATAAACACAGGTGGTACTATCAATATCTCACATTGTCAAATGACTGAAAATGAATGAAACACCTGTGTGTAAGGATTTACTGTGTGTAAGAATGCCTATGTATTAAAGCCACATGTCAAAAATACTTGAGCAGAGACACAGACGCATTGGGCAAACTAAACTGGGCAATACTATAGCAAAACATCTGCATAGTGACTGATAAAATAAATTCCCCAAATTCTCATTGATCTAAATGGGAATATTTATTTGACCTGTAAGGTAAATTTGCTTTGCAATGCCTGCCATTATAGTGAAGGCGTATTGTTTATTGTATACCTGGGGAAAGGACACAATACAGCACGCATATCAAATTCAAATACAGTCGAGGGCCACGTAGTCATGCGCAGTACTGGCTGGCCGAATGCGCTGCGGCTCATACAGACCAGGGCGTTCCGAATTCAGACCACAGTCCTCTCTGTGCACCCTCCTGGGACCAAGAGGTCCCAGGAAGGTGCGCAGAGAGGACTTCGGTCTGAATTCGGAGCGCCCCGCTCCGTATGAGCCACTGTGCGGGCAGTCTGTACTGCGCATGACTGTAGCGCATGCAGCCGTCTCTACTGCACATGACGGCTTCTGACAAACATCCTTAGCGAATTGTAATATAGGATAAAAATAATAATAATATAGGTCACAGCCATCGAAGGATTCCTATCTAAGAATTTTTTTCTGAAACACAAATTAAGGGGCTCTAAGGCTGAAGAGGACTTATGCTGGGGCAAAGGGGCAAACCAGACTGTACCACTATGGACATCTGCGGGGGGTGCACTTGGTCACCCTAGATAAACATAGGAGCTGGTCAGGCGGCCTGGGGGGGCATAGTATGGATCCCCCCCATAAATATTCTGCAGACACTCGTGTGTACCATAAGGGACAAATAATCATTCCCACTGACTTTGAGCCCCTTGAGAGGTAAAGATATCTTCAAAGCATTTAAAAGCTATGTGAGGAGCCCTCTCTAGCATTCAAAGAGTTAAAAACTTTATTCAAAGGGATAGTAATACTTCGTTTTAACTTTATTTTATTTTGTAGGCATTAAAAAAACATGAAGAATGATATAAGTCTTATCTCTCAAACCTTTATGGTTTATGAGATATTCACAAGCAAAGTTCCCCTCCCGCCCCTTTTACCTAGTGTAAGCCATCGCTTCTCAGATGTGAGTCTGGTTGTATGACAGGACAGATAACAGAAGGGGACAATTTTCTTTGTATGAAGACAATGAAAGCCCTTCCCCCCTTGACAAGTTTTTCAGCTTTTTCCCTTATCTTAATTGAAGATTGTCCCTCTCTGCAGTCTACCTGGGCATCTCCCTTCTGATCTGGTTGAAAAGGGGGGGGGATACTTTGTTTGTGAATATCTCTTAAACCATAAAGGTTTCAGAGATAAGACTTATATCATTCTTCATGTTTTTTTAATGCCTACAAAATAAAATAAAGTTAAAACGAAGTATTACTATCCCTTTAAATCAATTAGAATTTGGGGACTCATTATCTGTTCTCTGTGGTGCAGCTGTACTTCTCCAGAATTGCTTCAATTCTGTTTAGTACATCAGCCTCGGGTCTAGATTGGTTCCTGAAAAAGCACCAGGTAATAGTTTAATTTGAAAAGAACTAATAGAGTGAAGACAATAGCCTGAAATGTATTAAACAAGCAAGATTAGTGACTATCGAATATATGACTGAGTAACTCAACATGTGTAGCTTAGTTGCGTTCCCTGTGGTACTCATTAAACATTAACAGCCTCCAAGATTTTTCAAGCAGGAAGAAAACACTCTAAATTACTTACAACGAGCAGGTAGGCCTGAGTGTTGTGCTTTGTTTTAGCTGCTTTTAGTGGAAGCCTAATGATTGACACCATCTGCAGGCTATTTTACAGCTCTTCCAGCATGCTCTGGTGAACAAGCATGCATTGTACTTGTAGCTCTTGGATGGAGACGGGAGCAGACACCAGCATGGAGGCCCTACGGGAAGGAACACCCCTGACATCCACCTGGCTCTAGCACAAATACTAAATGGGACAGGCCAAAGCCACACCAAGAAAATACAAATTAATGCAGGCATCAAAGTAATATAGTGTTTTTCAGAAGGAAGTATGGGCTGGTAAAAATGTAAAGTTCTCTTTTATTTTAGGACCCGATTCTCACTGACATATGTTATATTCAAGCCACATGTTGTTATGGGAATAAGATATAACGTACAAAATACAGTTCCATACAAGTAAGCTGACCAATGCCATTACATCTTAAATGATAGAATGGTCAGCTTATTTGCATGGAACAGTATTTTTATCTTTGTATCTGTTTTCCACTAATACTAAATGCACAATGGCCAAGATGGTCCTATATGAAAGGCTATTTTAAAGGCACACTCCTTTTAATTGATAGTACATTATTTTAGTGAATGAGTGATTCCAGCCACTCTCTGTAAATTTCTGTTTTTCATAAGAAAGCTTTATATGAAATTTCCCCCTTCCAACCCTATGAGTGATGTTAGCTCCTTTATTCAGAAACAGCTGACACTGCTGTCCTGTAAAGACTGTTCAGACAAAGCTACATTATCCATGGCAAATGAATGGCACTTACATGGAGGGTGAAACTTCATCTGAGCCCATTTACTGAATCCTGAACACTAACTCGACAGCAGTTAGTGCACAGGACACAGCTCAGGTGGATGGAAATTCTCTCTCCATGTCAACTACATGTAGGATTGCTAATTGAAGACCTAGATCCTTTGGGCATGTCCTGTCAGGCAAGAAGTGTCACCTTCTCCTGGGTGATAGGGATGATGTCACTTAAAGGGGCGATAAATATCTTGAATGTTAGCATTGTATAGAGTGACTGATAAAATTATATATATATATATATATATATATATATATATATATATATATATATATAGTGGGGAAAAAAGTGAATGAAAACCCCTTCCACCTGAATTTGGTGGGTGGTAGATACAATGTTATCCCCTTAACGACCCTTGACGGTCCTGGTACGTAATGGGTAAAAGTGACTAAACAACCTGAACGCAGTTCAGGGAGCCCTGAGTCAGATCGGCGAATAAAAAAAATGCTCCGTGGTCCTTTAGGGACCGCAACGTGCCTGCGCGGCCGGTCGTTAAGGGGTTAAACAAAAATTTGACACACCAGTCAAGTCATAAGACTTGCTTTTCCTACAGAAATCTCACATTTGCATTGTTGTTACTACTGCAAGGGATTCTGGGTAGGCATATGCAAATAAGTTTAACAACGAATCACCTTTTTGCCTCAGATTCCACTTTATACATAGATTCCTTAGAGTATGTGTATGCTGAGCAACAGCTTTAAGACATAACTCAGGAACAGATGCAAAGCTAGTGAACCACTCATGGACAGCAAGTTTGTGCTCCACAAGTACACCAAGCCTCAATAGCAGGCCAGTAAATCCAACCTCATGCTGATGAGTTGCATTAACAACGAAACGGCTGTCCATGAGTGGTTCACTGGTTTTGCATCTCTTCCTGAGTTGTGTCTTAAAGCTGTTGCTCAGCATACACATTCTCTAAGGAAGTATTACTTCATATTGTCATCTGAAAATGTTTCTTCCCCATACAAAACCCCCATCATTATTAACCTATAATTAAAAATAAAGGGAAACAATATTATCAGGCAATAAAGTTCAGTCTTGTATCATGAGATACCTAACAAAGACTCTAGTTGAACTAACAATAAGATAATTTAGGAGGTCATCTAATTTTCTCAAAACCAGTGACCATGAGAAACATTCACACTGTTTCTAGGGAGAATTACCCATTCCAGTGTAAGTGTTTTTCAAGAAACATTTTTCCAGAAATTTTAACAGAACTTTAACATTTAAAATTATGCTTTTCAACATAAAACCTACTTGCTACTTCCAGTGATGCATTTCGGCTGACAGACTCTCCCAGGTAGTTTCTGGCAACACAAATATAGATTCCTTCATCTGGCTTACTTCTTCTGCCATGAACAATGCGTAGGAAGAAGAGTGATCCACTAGGCAGCAGCATGCGATGTGACCTGGGATCATCTTTGTCCGTCTCAACCCTTTCCCCATCCTTGTACCACTCAATAATAGGTGTCGGTCGACCTTCTGCCTTACAGTTCAGTGTAGCTGGTTCCCCCTTTGAGACAATGTGATCTGAAGGGTGTTCAACTATTCGAGGAGGAAAATCTTCAAGTCGAGGTCTAGATCCTGGAATAAAGAAAAACATAAAAACTGTTTAAATTGTTTGGTAATATGCTGTATAGTTAAATGTTACTTACAACTCCCAGCTAATTTTTAGCTATTAGAATAATGCCTATTCCTAAAAGCAAAGTATGACTTGTAAGCAAATATTTTTAAAAACACATCATATGTACTAAAATGGCCTGAAACTCTACTGCTATCATGCATTAGGAGCAAGGTAAAAGGAAGAGTTCAGGTTTCTTCCTTCCTTGCATCATGAGGTATGTGTGCATGAGCATTGGCCTCCAGTGCACTTTTAGACTTGATTGTCTACCACAGAATAAAACGGAGTTTATCCATCCCATCCTCAGCTGTTCACCCCTTTGGCACTCAAAGGGTTAATGAAAGTGCTTTAATACAAAGGGGACTGACTCTTGTTTTCAATTATGTCCTGGGAACTCATTTTATCTACCTCAGAAGGATGAGCTGACATTATCAAAACTAGAAACTATGACCCTGAGGTTTGAACATAGTCTACGTACAGCTGGAGCATTAACCAACTGAGCTATCTCACCAGTAAGTTCAAGGAAGATCATAAATAAATGGCAAAGTTTAATTAATGAAATAATGACATGTAGCCTTTCATTCTGATGCCTCCTTGTTCTGCAGAATTATATATGGATTCTACTGGTTATGACCTTATAGAGACCTTTACTTGGCATTCTTTAATACGGATATAAAGGGGAGGGTCAGTCATAGGGAGGTTAAAGGGCAACTAACGCAACATATTAGAATATATGTTAGAGCTCATTCCATTACTAATTAAAACTGCTACTTCCATCTCTGTGAGGTACATTATTATAAATTCCTATCATCATTTTACAGAGCCATTGGTTAGTAACTTTGCTTACAAAATCTAAATATTATAGCTGCGCACCTGAAAACAATAGAAATAATAATAGTACAAAGTAACAGGGTCCATCTGATTTTAGAGGCTCATTAAATGCTGAAAAAAGAAAACAGAAATAGCTCCACTGTGTGAATTTTAATGGACTATACCTAACCTTTCCTTTTAACATAGCATTGTATATTTTAGCAATATTCTTTTACACTATCGTTTTCGTAATCAGATGAATAAAATGATATGACTACATCTCTGAAACAATATGTAAAATAAGTCCAAACCCATTATTCTGTCATTATGTTAACATAGTTTTCTATATGAGTGCATATTAAAATACTTGCAAAACTATTATTTGAGTGTTTTTTTCTTTAACAGTGTTCATTTTGATGTCTGTTCGTTTATTTCTTCTGTAACCTTGTGTTACATGGAGGTTGCTATGACAACATTGGTGTGTGTTTGTCTCTGTGTGTCCATTTACTTTGTTACTTCAATACATATGTGAGGTGTGAGTTTACTATGTTCTTATTCAGGTGTCCACATCTATGTAAAACTTTGTTTTTAATTTTAGTTTTTTTTTTTATTAAATCAACATGTTTATACCATATGTTGTGACATTAATAATGCCTCAAATTAACATGCAATGGGAATAAACCACGTGCATTGATAGCTTATTCTGGTAGAAGATTAGGAATATTCTATCACTGTGTGTATGTCTTGAGAAAGGTGACAGTGATTACTAAGATTTTCAATAAAAGCTGTATCTACTTCTTCACCAACATTTGAAGTCCAGAACGTGCTGTTTTCAACCTATTTTTACATTTCAATTTCAATTGCACTCTGGTAATTACTTAAGAGTTTTTTTGAGTGTGACCACTTCAGTCCTTCAATATGGCCATTCCTTATGCTTCTTATCATACACTATTAAAGGGTCAGTAATGCCCATATTTCACTTGATTCACTATTGCAGATGTGAAAAAAATAAAGTATGTACAGAAAGTCCCATCTCTCAAACATTTACGGTTTGAGAGATATTCACCGCTAAAGAACCCCCTCCCTCGTGTCAGCTGTAAAGATCCATGTCGGCCAACTCGAGGCAGCTCTTCAGCAGAGCCGAAATAGCGAAATTTAAAAAGAACCACTTCATTATAACGGTCTACAAAGTGTGCTCGCAAACCAGGCACATTTTGTAGACCATTCCAGTTCTTTTTAAATTTCGCTATTTCAGCTCTGCCAAAGAGGCGCCGACTGGTCCCAGGACCAGGATCTCCTGCTGTCAGTAAAGCTCTGATGTCAGGAGAAGGGGGGGGACATTTAGCAGAGGATATTTCTCCTACCGTAAAGGTTTGAGAGATGGGACTTTCTGCATATATTTTAGTTTTTTACATCTACAATACTGAATTAAGTGAAATATGGGCATTACTGACCCTTTAACATCTGTGTAGCTGCACAGACATTGGTTCTGTCTCTTCCCACACTGCTAGAAAGATACATTTTAAGAGTTCCATAAAATGTATCATTCTTATTGCAGGAAAAGTCAGAAGTGATATATTCACAGTATAGCAGCTCTGCTGTATATGTACAGACAGACACAAGGCCAGATAAAATCAACCCTTTTCCTGGATCCAGTACACAAGCCATATTTTGCACATCTCTGCATTTATTCCTGTGGTATAACCGTTTGATTGCCAAGAGTTATCTAACACATTGCAATGTTATGTGTTGGATACCTCTCTGGCACTCAAAGGGTTAATTATCCATTAAAAGAAGCCTTTAAAGGAACTCTCAGACCTAAAATATTAAATTGAGTGGCCATTTTAATCCTTTTGAGTGTCAGATGGGTAACCAACACATTTCAAAGCAATGCACTGGCTACCCTTCTTGCAGCCAAAGGGTCAACCCTCTGAGTGTCCCAGAGGTATCTATTGCATTGCAGCGCAATGCATTGGACGCCTTTCCGGCATATTTACAACTAACATATTTAAAAAGTAAATATTCATACATCACATGCCTAAAATATAATCCTAAACTTGTATTTTAAAACATATGTAACGTTCCCTCTTCAGACAGCATTTATTTAAAGGGGAATTATCACCTTGAAATTTCTTTAAGTATCTGAAAACTTTATTCAAAACTGCCAATGTGTCATCTTTAACAAAAGTTTAGCAAAAGTGAAAGTGAAGATGTCCTGGTACAGCACAGAGCTTTATTAGCATATGACAGATCACATAGAATGATTATAACTGAAAAGGCAAAATCAGCATATGAAATGTCACAGGTACTGCATGGGTACCACAATTAGCATACATTAGCATATGGTAACAAGTAGAAATATCCTTAACTGTACATTTGATGGTCTTTTGGCTAACATGATACATAGGCAGTTTTTAATGCAGTTTTCAAATATGTAAAATTGAATTAAGAGAAAAGTTCCACTTTATGTTGTTTCTGCGTTCTGCAATAAGGTGTGAGTGATAAAGCCAGGTAATAGACTGTGATGTGACAATTCCTCTTGCATTCAAAAATATCTTATCTTAGGCCATTTACAGATAAACCTGCAAAAACAATGGGAGCCCTGGCACTGTGGACAAGGTAGGAATGTCTGCTCCCTCAAAGTATATATAAGCCTCAGAAAACAGAGATCATTTTCCTATATATTAGCAAAGAGTACAGGGTATTTAACTGTGTATAAACTCAGTTGATTTTAGCTGTTAGTGTTCCTCTTTAAAGCAGATTTTATCACATACCATATATCCAATGGCTTCCATGGACTACTCTATGAAACACCTCAATCTAAATATACAGGGTGCATATAACTTCAGTTAATTTTTGGGTGTTAGAATTCCTTTAACTACAACATGCAATTTTGTTATGTTACTTGCGTGGTAATGTGGTTTTTGATAGGAGTTCTTTAATTAATGCTGGAGAGGGATGTGTCAATGTCATATATATGATTGTTCATTGTATTATATCATAATAATGATTATGATATTAAATAAAATGTATAAAATTTCACTTACAAATAAAAATTTATTAATTTTGTATTTAAGATTACAATTACCATTTTCTTCTGAACAAGCTTTGTATTTCTAATTGCGTTCTCGTTGTATTTAGTAAAGACAAAATACACCCATGAGAACTCTGAAAGTCTCAGTTAAGTCAAGTAACTTACCTTAAAAAACCCTGATAGCAGAAGGTTCTATTACAATCAATGGAACATTTAATTTCCATCAACTTTTAATGTGGCTCTCTTTAAGCATGTGCCTGCCGAATACCACAACATAAGTAGAGTATGCATAGCCCACAAACCTATCCACAGACAGCTGTCTCAGCCGTCTGGGTCTAAAATCAATAACCAAGTAATTCAGCAATGTCTGCAGATACTGATTGGCATTACTCTGTTCCATTTCTTCCAAGTGTGCTTTTCTCTAGGGCATAGAGCCAATACACTTTAAAGTTGCCAGTTTCAAAGAAAAACCTATCATTATAATTTATAAATCTTATTTAGGTTTAAATACAGTTATAAATTGTATAGTTTTCAGTTTCCAAGCTATGTTATTTTGCATACAAAATGTTGGGCCTTATTCACAAAAGACAAGAAGAGCAATTTTTGGGAAAACCAACCGAACTATAAGGAAGGAACATTTACACATTTTCCAATGATTTGAATGGGGCTTTTACTCCCCTGAATACTAAGGAGGTCTCTAGTGAACTTCAAAGCAATGAGTTGGAGACCTCCATGGAAGTTTTACTTGTCCCCTAAGGTACAGTTGTTTTGACCCAGAATTACTCCAGTTTTTGTTGGAACATAAGCCCCCTAGGATTTATGCTCATTGTTTATTGGAAAAACAGATAAAAAAACTGTAATTGTATTTGTATTCTATAGAAGAGAAGAGCCAGAGGAGTCAATTTTCCATAGAATGTGATGTAACAGCTCCATCACTTTGTAATAGTTTCAACTGTTATAACTTTTGAGTAAAGCAACTACCAGCAGCTGGAGTATACTTATTTTACTCAACAGGAAAAACATATATTTGATATATATATATATATATATATATATATACACTTTGGTAATAAAACATTACTGATCCTTTAGGGTACTGGTTAATTTGACTATTAACACAAAGCTGAAAATACAATATATATATATACATCACACAATGTTTTATTTTGGAGCACTAAGTAATTTAAGTTTGCTTCTCAGACTATTTATAGCGATATCACAATACTGTTAATTGAAAGTAATTAAGCGTATATTCATATAGAATAAGGAAGATTTTACAGTAGACTTAATATAATTTCATGCAAAGACACTGCTCTCAAGTGAGACATTAGAGGAATCTTATCTCCACCAATCAATAGCCTTGAAACTTTAGACTGTGATAGAAAAATATTGATCGAGCTGAATATCATGATGATGTCATTTATCAATAAGGCCTGTTTCTTGAATCCCAACCAAAGATCAAATCAGCAGCTTCAATTAACTGCATATACCCTGCTGCCTTAAGACAAATTGGTAAGAGGTTTTTCTTATCCTTCCTGACTGTCTCCACCTTCAGACCCCCCTCCCCCATAGAAATAATAGCTTTCAGGTTTCCAGGTTGCTTTCATTGAAAATTCAATCTAAAAACAAACAGAGTAAAATGAAAAAGGTATTTGGCAATATAGACTTCCTGACCCTGATTTCAAGACTAGTGAATCCATCTCTCTGAACTTGACCATTTGGGTACGACCAAACCATCATATATTTTGCTCAGTGTTGCACAAAATAATACAGTATTACAATTTCTGTTTCTTTTGAAAATACTCTGTTCAAAGAAAAAATCTGTTTTATATGGCTCCAATAAACCTCCCATTGCCTTTGCTATATTGTAACATTATTCTGTGACAATCCAATTTTTATTTCAAGTGTCATTGTACTATACTATTTTCCTTTTACAGATAGGCAAATAAGGAATAACAGTGTATTATATGACACCTGATAATGTATTTTATAAATAAGTAGTATTGTATTGTATTGAATTGTATAACTTTATTTATATAATGCCAACCAGTGTAGTTGGCACTTTACAGTTTACATTTAGTATATAAGGGGTACAATAAGTGCAGTTATTAAGTGCTTATATAGACAATCATAAGGGGAACACCAGTTGAGTATACATTAGGATAAAAGGTCCCTGCCCCCTAGAGAGTAGGCATGAAACTGATGTTAAAAAAGAAAATGGACCATATGTAGGAAGACAAAGACAAACAATTCTGGAGCAAACAGGATGCACCATAAAAATTCCCATTAATTTCAATGTGGCTTTTAACCCATAGAGTTCAAGAGGCATCTTCAATGCATTGTGGAGCTGGTATTAATAAGAATCACTCCAATTTGCTTATATACGTTCATAACACCTACTATAACAATATATATACCTGGAAACTCTCAGGATTTGACCCAGAGTCTCAGGGTTTTGACCTAAATTTCTGGTTCTTAGGGGGAAGGACCAGATTCTCAGGGTGAGACAATACATTGCTACCTACTATATGATCTGCACCAATTAACTGAGGGGAATTGTACACATGAACAGCTGGAGGGCCTCAGGCTGTCAACCACTAATCTACATTATAGGAAACTTAATTGTCAACATGTTCAACATCTCAGGGTCAGCTACATTTGAAAGTTCCCTGGTATGATAATCTTGAGCAAAATATATAAATGGATGAGTGTAGCTGGAACTGTATACTCTGCTTCCCACCAAAACGTCCATGTAGCCAATCCTAAAAAATGTCCAGTATTTATGACTGGCAGATCCTATTTGCAAGGCTTGTACATGATATAAGCAAGGAATATGTTAGAGAACCCTTCAAAACCTGAACTTCAAATGCATAATCTCTTTGGGCTCTTTCATATCAATTACAAACTGTAACAACTACATTTTCATTTTCCATCTTCTGCACTCACCCACTTCTGCTTTAACTAAGCAGTCCCATAAAAGGGCAGCATGACCGATGACCAGCTTACATGAGCATCATCCAAAATATTATTGGCTGACACCATTCATTGGAGGTTGCAATGACAATCACCACCTCTAATGTCGCTCATTTGAATAGTCTGTCAGTCTCCCAAAGAACACCATGCAGATCTGAGGCAATAGTTATACGCGAAAGGCACCGTAGTCCAGCATCTTGCCTTTTACCATGGATGACATCATCAATGCACCATCATAGCGTTGGTGAAACCCGTGTGAAGGGGCCTTACTTTATGGGAATAAAAATGTATACACGCAAATGCTACAGAGGTTCTCTCTCAATTCATTATTTCATAATACAGTAGAGATCTCCCTAGCATTAAACATTTGAGTGCAGAGCAATGCATTGGGATACCCCTGTGGCACTCAAAGGGTTAATGATATTAAAAGACCCATTTAAATCAATTAAGTTTTTTATTTGTCCCCTAAGGTGTAGATGGTTTGCTTTGGAATTGCTCCTGTTTCCCTTTCTGCATACAGACTACATTTATTAAGAGATATATTCAGGAAGCTTAAGAGAAGCAATTCTGGGGTAAAACCTGGTACACCAGGGGTAGAAAATCCTAAGAACACATGCTCCTAAAATCTGGCTTCTTGATCCTAAATGTTTGTGGAATTTTAAACACATCTACAGTACTGTTCAAAAGTTTGGGGTCACTTAGAAATTCCCTTGTTTCTGTTATGGTAGCAGCTTGACTGTATGGTACACAAGAAGTGCCCATCAAGCCAATCAAAATTGTGGGAGGTGCTTCAGGAAGCATGAGGTGAAATATATTCACATTACATCAACAAATTGACAATTAGAATGCCAAAGACCCCGCAAGGTTGTCATTCCTGCAAATGGAGGATTCTTTGACAAAAGCAAAGTTTGAAGGACACAATTATATAAATTAAAAATAATTATTTCTAACCCTGTCAACGTCTTGGCTGTATTTCCTATTCATTTTGCAACTAATTGGATGGAAAACAAGGACATTTCTAAGTGACCCCAAATTTTGAACAGTAGTGTATATATGTATCAATCATTCAGTTGGCTTCTAAAAGTTCTAGCTGGGTTCTGCTTGGCTCCAATGTGTTCAGTATTTTTTACTTCCCTGAAATACACCATCATGGCCAAATATTACTAAAAGAGCTATTTATTTAAATGGAGTCTTCAACTCTTTGAGTGCCAGAGCGTTGCACAACCCTCTGGCATTCAAATGGTTAAACCTTTGAATGTTAGAAAGTTCTCCAAAGCTTTTCTTGTCGATGCAGTGGAAACATCTTTAGCATTCAATGGGTTAAAATTTTCCTTTAAATCACTGGACATTTTCATTTTCCCACTATGGTGCAGTTGGTTTGCTCCAGAAGTGCTCTTCTTTACTTTCTGAATACAGTTCTTAGTTTAGTGCATGCAACTTATTTTCAACACTATGTTAAGTTCTGCTTTGAATAGAGCAATTGGAAACTTTATCTAACAAAAGATTGTATGAGATTTTCCTTTATTATGCTCCTGCAGGAAAGAACCAATTGTAAGTTTAGAGAAAACATGAAACAAGATATGAAAGCTTCTAAGCAAGGTGTCATTTCAGAAAATAACAGCTTCTACATTATGTTAGCTTCAATATTCTTAGACTCCTGGCTGTGTTTGAAGATTGCCAACTATAAGAATTGCTCATAGTCACAGGAAATAGAAAACAGTGGAAGATCATCCTAAACTAGTAACCCTGCAGAGTTTGTGAATATGATGCTAAGAAGCGCTCTAGTATGGGGTCTTTGCCATTTCACTACCATTTGCACATCTCTAGCTGTATAACACTTGTATGGCATGTCCATCATATCCTTTCTATTTCTGTATAAAGAATCTTCTGAGTCACTTTAATATGGACCTGTCACCTTGAATTTAAGTTTGAATATCTGAAAAATTCATTCAGAATTGTGTTATATCTGCCAAAAACCCAGCAGTTGCATAGTTTAGATATTAATACTTTTAGTTCAGAAAAAGTGAGTCTGTCTAGTCTTTATATGCTAATTAGACTATATTCATTAGCATAAATTAGCATATTGTATCACACTGAGAACTACCATAGGGACATTAAAGGAACAGTATTTGTTTATGCAAAAATATATGTTATAGAACAGTGATTCCCAGATCTATCTTCAGGGATTCCTAACAGGCTATGTTCTTTAGGATTTCCCTGCTTGCGTACACTTGAATTAACCCTTTGCGTGCCAGAGGGGTACGAAATGCATTGCAGAGCAATGTGTACCCTTCTGGCACTGAAAGGGTTAATTAGAGGGACAATCGTTTAAAGGGTCAGTAATGTCCCATATAAAATGGGATAGTTTAGGAGAGCTTAAAAAAATAAACTATTTGCCACAAATCCTATCTCTCAAATCGCTATGGTTTGAGAGATATTCATTTTAAAAATACCCCCCTCCCTCTCCTGATTTCAGCACTGTGCTGACAGCAGCAGATTACGGTCAGGGGCCCAGCCGGTGGCTCTGCAGCAGAGCTGAAATCACGTTATAGGAAAATAATTACTTCATTGGAAAGGTCTACAAAGTGTGCCTGGTTTGCAAACACACTTTGTAGACTGTTCCAATGAAGTCATTCTTTTTAAATAACGTGATATTGGCTCTGCTGAAGAGCCTCCTCAAGTCGCACAACTCAAATCTCCTGCTGTCAGGGAGGGGGAACTTTGAAAGTGAATATCTCTCAAACCATAGCATCTTGATTTGTGGCAAATAGTTTCGTTTTTAAGCACTACTAAACTAGAAGATTATTTTATGGGACATTACTGTCCTTTTAATTAACTCACCTGGTCACAATCAGGGTATCCCTGTTAAACACCCCTGATGACAGGGCTGGGAACTACTGTTATAAAGCTATTCTTTTTCAGTAAAACAAATGTACTGCCACTGCTTAGAAATGTTTAATTAAAAGTTAATAAAGTTAACATTTCTCTTGTGTTTGTTTTTTTTTTAATAAAACTGAATTTTTCCATTCAGGTCACCAGATGGTGCAGTTCCAATAATTTACTATTTTGACTCAAACTCTACCATAGAGTGCATTATAAAATAATGGACATTTTAGACACTAGTTGGCACTGTTAATTAAAAAAAATAGGTTTGAGTTTTAATAACTTTGAATAAAAAAAACCCCAGTAGTGAGCATACCTTTGTTTTACTCAGGACTAATAATCCCTGTAACAAACATATTTTCAAAATAAAAGTTTTTGCTCATTCACCCCAAATAAAGTCCCTCCCCCAATAATTAGTACTATAAGAGATAAGCTTACAAACAGTACTGTTGTCCAGCATAATTACAGCGTTAGTCAGAAATCCTACTTCTGCTGAGACTCATGGCCAGGCTTCTTGCTTTAGAGGTATCTGTGCGCCTACACCGTCAGTCCTGTACCTTAAGGTACTATGCATACCTCCTAGAGGAGACCGGGACTGACAGTGCAGGCACGCAGATGTCTGTAAGCCAAGATGTCTGCATTGTTGCCTGGCAGTCAGTCTCAGCAGAAGTAGGATTTCTAAATAACATTGTAATTATGATGGATAACAGTACTGTTTGTAAGCTTATCTCTATAGGACTAATTATTGGGAGGGGGGACTTTATTTGGGGTGATAGCTCCCCTTTAAAGGGATAGTAATGTTTCAAAATAGAAGCAGCTCCAATAAATCTTCATAGTATTTGGGCCATGGAGAGTGTTATTTCAATACTGTCCGAGTTGTAGTTCCAGAGTAATTGAATGATAAAGTATCCCCCTCCCACCACCCCTTTTACTGATGTAACACTGCTCACCTCAGAACAGAAAGGTGGTGTCCAGATGGCTTGCAGAGAGGGACAATCTTCAATTAGCATAAGGGAAAAACCTGTCAATGGGGGGCAGGGTTTTCATTGTTCTCACAGTAAGAAGATTGTCCCTTGCTGTAAGCTGTCTGGTCTGTGGACCAGATTCCTCACCTGAGGGGAGGTGGCTTACACTAGGTAAAAGGGGAGGGAGGGGGAAACTTTATCATTCAATTACTCTTGAACTACAACTCTGACAGTATTGAAATAACACTCTCCATGGCCCAAATTCTATGAAGATTAATTGGAGCTGCTTTTTATTTTGAAACATTACTATCCTTTATATTCAGGAAGTTATAGAGATCAGGGTCAAACCAACCATACCATAGGGGACAAATGAAAATGCCTGTTGAGTTATATGGGATTTTTAGCCCTTTAATGCTAGATAGGTCTCCAATGCATTGAATACAGATTAGAGATTAAAAACATAATTTATAATAAATGGTAATTCAAATAGTTTTTATTCATCCCCTATGGTGCAGTTGGTTTGCTCCAAAGCTGTACCACACTAGTTTTCTGTATATGGCACCTAAATATCTAACCCAGTGGTTCTCAATCTTTTTTTGTTCGGGGCACCCCTAACACACAATCTAGAACATTCGGGGCACCCCTAACATATTTAATGTACTTTATCAAGGGCATAAGAAGGGTACAATACATAAATATTCAGTTATTATTAGGTCTTATAATCTTAATAACAAAACTAAACATATTGTGCATAACAATTTCTATAAATCTTTATTTAAAAGTCCATTTTTGTTAGTCTTCATAGAAAACATGGGGCACCCTAAGCTGATGTTCGTGGCACACCAAAGTGCCACGGCACCCTGGTTGAGAATCACTGATCTAACCACTTTCTGAAAGAGATGGAGGTGTGGACAGGGGGTAAATCCAGGCAAAGGGTCAAATGAAGCTACAAATGCAAATTAACATTTAACCTGACATATTTTCACTGACTCCTCACAGCAGTCTGCCTGCAGAAGTCCTCCTCAGCTGTCCATATGTAATCTAATAACAGCTCCTCCATGCCCTCTACACTCTATTTACCACCCTGAGAGTCAGATGTCAGAGACAGAACTCCATCTGGCAATATAAAGAAAATAAATGAACAAGCTTTATTTTAAGCTCACAAAAATCAACAAAGTCTATTTCATTCTCTTATTGCAGTTGTTGTTTAGATCACAACAAAAAAGGAATTCCAAGGTCCATGCTTATAAGGTAAATCAATCAAAGGGCTCTCTTCCCAAAAATAAATTCCATTATTGAAATTCTCAAGTCTTTATCACTAAGTTAATAGTGTGAAAAATTTCAGATTACATCAGGCATGTCTAAATTTGAATCTCTAGACAATGAAGATACAGTCTATCTGAAGACTCCTTGATCTAGAGATGTAGCCCACTATGGCGAGATTTACCTCTCAGATATCCCTAGACAAGGAAGCCTAGGAGCTGTTAGCCTATTGGTTGTCAAGCAGTGTGTCGTGACACTTTGGTATGTCCTTGGCACCATTTTAATGTGCTAAGTTTTCTGCTAATACTTTGAAAGAAATGTGAATTTGAATTTCAAATTAATATTTATGGAATTTTATATGACCAATATACTAATGAAGAATATGTTTATGTATTTGGTACCCTTCATTTCACCATTGACAATAACTTATTACAATTTAGGGGTCACTTCATTTTAGGGGTGCCTTGTGGGAAAAAAAGGGCTGAGAAAACTTCTTTAGCCATACCTATCGCTACAATCCTATTACTACGAAGACTCCATCCACAGCCCCATCCACTGTTTCCTGACATAAAATAAAAAACCCTTATCCTGTATCATACAAAGACAAAATAACAGATATTAACCACTTGGGTGTTAGAGAGGTTTCCAAGGCATTAGGAATAAATGAATTGGAGATCTAGCTAGAATCCAAGGGGATTAAATAAATTGGCCAGTACTGGGGGTATATAACGTATTGTCTGTTACAAAGGTAGTGAGATTAAGAAAGCCATACCTACATCTCAGTATGGTGGGTGTGGCCACCATCTCTTACGTACCCGTCACAGGGAGGCTCTCTAGATGACTGTCTATTCTGTGAAATACACAACTGGTAGCCCATAATACTCAACCTCTTTTCTCAAGAACGCAATTCTAAGGAAAATCAATTGCACAATAGGGAACAAATATAAATCTTACAAATTATTTAAATTAGAATTTTTAATGACCCAAATGCTCGAGAGGTCTTTTAGCAATGTATTGTAAACCTCTCTAGCATTCAGGTGTTAAAAGCATAATTTAAGTCAAAAGGAAATGTTATTTAACCCACATGCTGCTGATTTATCCCAGAATTGTTTTACGCTTGCCGCTATATTTCTGTCCCACTATTTGCTTGACCACTTTTGATGTGTGAATAAATACAATAGAAAGAGACAAGTGAAGAAAGAGCAGTGCTCATATGTCTTGACAAAGGTCAAAGATGAGACTCAAATGTTGACCAAGTAAATTAACTTTTTGATGTTCTGTAGAGAAGGCCATTATTATTCTTTATTTATATATTATACAGCACTGATAGAAACACGTGGTAGTGAGGGCCCTTCCCCTAAGAGTTCATAAGCTACAGCATGCTTTTCTTCCTACACTTCTACATCTATTGTCATATACACTATCATTCAAAGTCTGGGGTCACTTAGAAATTTCCTTGTTTCTGTTATGGGAACAGCTTGACCACATAGTATGTAAGAAGTACCCATCAAGCCAACACAAATTGTGGGAGGTTCTTCAGGAAGCTTGAGGTGAAATCTCTTCACATTACCTCAAAAAATTGACAATTAGAATGCCAAAGGTCTGCAAGGCTGCAATTCCTGCAAATGGAGGATTCTTCGTCGAAAGCAAAGTTTGAATGACACAATTGTTATTTAAATTAAAAATCATTATTTCTAGCATTGTTTATGTCTTGACTGTAGTTTCTATTCATTTTGCAACTCATTTGATGGAGAAAAAAGACATTTATAAGTGACCCCACACTTTTGAATGGTAGTATATGTATACAGCTGCAAATCATAGTTTGGATATACAAAATATATATGATGTTTTCCCCTTGAGTTACCTTTCAAGGGGGTAAAACATACATTATATCTATATGTGTGTGTGTTTGTGTGTACGTGTGTTGTGTGTATGTGTGTACAAACATATAAAAATGCACATATATATATATATATATATATATATAGTCTTTTGGCTGTGGCTAAAGCACTCACTCAAAACAAATTAATTTGCCCAGATGCAGAATCCCAGATAGAAATTCATAAACATATAAATAAGGGGCAGCATCTAGGGGTCTTTAAGTATAGCAAAAAAGCAACTTTATTGTGTCAATGTTTCGCTCCTGTTTGGGACCTTTCCCAAGACGTTTTGAGGAAGGTCCCAAAGAGGTCCGAAACAACCCAATAAAACTGCATTTTTTCTATTATTTAAGACACGCGGGTGCATAGCTCAAACCTCAGAGTCACAGGTTCTAGTCCCAGGCAGGGTCAAATATCTGCCAACATGCACTGGACCAATGTGGCAGATGGTCCACACCCTGAGCTTATTGAGGAGGTCTTCATCTTGCACTGGACTGACAATGGCTGCAGCTTTATATATGTGTAGATGATATGTGAAGTGTACATATATTATTTATTCTACCACTTTGCTGTTACCAAGATACCGGATTTCAGAACATTTACAGGGTCTATACGAGCAGCATCCAATCTGTGTATTCAATTACATTTTGCTTATTGGTTTTCTGTAAATAGCTGTGAAGAATATATTTTGCATTTCAAGAAAAGTGAAGATTTTACATCTTCAATCCCCTCTTGCCCTCAGTTATACAGCAATTCTTGGAATATAAAACCAGACCTTTTTAACATATTTATATCATTTTTTCCACTGTATAGAATTTAACAAAGGCCATTCTAAGATGTGTTACAGCTCTAAGCTCAATATAGAACCTGATTAAAGTTAAAAGAAATGATGGGCCTTATTCACAGAAGAAAATAGTAGCAATTCTGAGGCAAACTAACTTCACCATAGAGGAGAAATAAAACATCCCATTGTGTTTTAACCCACTGAATGCTAGAAAGGTCTCCAGCTCATTGATCTGCAATGCTTTGGAGGCCTTCCTAGCATTCAAGGGGTTAAACGCCTCATTCTGAGAAAAGAAATTTGGACATTTGTTATTTCTCCCCTTTGGTACAGATGGTTTGCTCCAGAATTGCTCCTCTTTTCTTTTGTGAATAAGGCCCTATAGGTAGAAAAAAACTGAGTAACACAAAGCTCAATTTGAAAGATGCTTATACAAAGCTGCCAACCAATAGAAAATGCTGAAAAGAAACTAGCCATTCACAGTACTTTGCAATAAAGCAAGAGGGTACATTTAGTTGAATTAGTGCAGCATTTGCATAAAGACTAAAGTGGAGACATTCTGGGAAAAGCCATCTGCACCACAAGCAGTTAATAAAGATTACCAAAATTCCCATTTATATAAATTGGTCTTTTAACCCCTTGAATGGTAGAGAAAGCACCCTGGGACCAAAAGGGTGTGCAACAATTTGCTTTGCAACAAGGATTAAATAGTTTTAAAATCCTCATTTCAGTCACGAATGATGTGTTCTTGATGGTGCTTTTGTTGCCCCAGAATTGTTCCACTTAAAGCGGAACTATCACCCTATATCAAGTCCTCCCACAATAATTAGGCATGTTGCGATTATCTTCTTAACAGTGATATTATCCGGCGCAAGAACCACAATCTGAAGTAATCCTCCTTGTTCTGAGACAGGCGGCATGCGCGCAGACATCTTGTCTTAGAGACATCTGTGCGCCTGTGCTGTCCGTCTCGGTCTGCTCTAGGAGGCATTGCACCGTGCCTTAAGGTAACCAGAAGGACTGACGGCGCAGGTGGATATAAAGCAAGAAACCTGGCCATCAGTCTGAGAAAAATAAATTTTACCTCAGACTGTAGTACTTTGAGCCTGATAATAGCAGTGTTAAAAAGCTAATCGTAATATACCTAATTATTGTGGGGGAACTTGATATAGGGTGATAGTTCCGCTTTAAACATGCTTTCATTTTTCGAGCCCAGACTTAGTTCACACTAGCGATCTGATTATAGTAATGAGATTGCATAAAATCATATTTTAAAAATGTTTGCAATTCTCTTTCATATGTACAATATTTTGTATATGTTTTTCATGTGATTTTATTGCAAACTGAATGCACTGTGAATTACATGAAACTCAGAAGCATGCCTTACCAACTCTTTTACAAATGAAAAAAAAATTGTTTGGTAATGCGCATTTATACCTACTCCATTTCTATGCTTTCAAAACGATCCATTCGAAACGGAGTGTGAATGAACTCTTAGACGAAAGACCTTCCTTGAGTGGGGACACATAAATTGGTCCTTCTACCTCTAACATATATACAAAGCAAAGTGAGAAAGAAATAGACAGCAAGAGAGAAAGATGAGGAAGAGCATACCCAAATGCCCCAGCCCACAAAAACTGCCTTGATGAGGCTAACGCAGGGAGGCTGATTAAGAAATTGTGCAATTCCAGGGCAAACCAACTGAACCGCAGGAGAAAAATAAAATAATCTCATTGAATTAAATTGAGTTTTTAACCCTGTGAATCTTAGAGAGTTTTCCACTCCAATGCTTGTCAATGAGTTGAAAACCTGGGGTAAGATTTCTTTTAAACCTATGAGAATTCATTTTTGCCCCTTGTGGTTCAGTTGCTTTGCTCCAGAATTGCTCCTCTTTTCGTGCATATGGTCCTTAATCTCTTCCTTTGTGTTTGCCTTCTTTGTGCTGTTTTCTAGAACACCACTGTATGTGTAGATTGCTTCAGGACTTTCCAAGATCAGAAAAGGATTGAGTGCATCTGCTCCCTAGAATTCCTTGCTGTGCATTCTTTGGGGGCTCCCTGTGAACCTTTTTGCAAATGCGTGTTCTATTTTTGTTGTTTTGAATGATTCAGCAGCTACTGAAAGGCATGCAACAATTTGCATTGCAGTAGTAGAAATTGCTTAGTACAAACCCCAGGGTGGTGGTGGTCAGCACACAAAGATGCAAATCATGAAGTCCAATTAGGCAAAAGAGGATTGTTGAAGTTACCTGCCTGACTTCACAGCAGTTAAAGACAGGATGGCTAATTGAGCTCTTCAATAATTCAGCAGTTTGACTTATGGTCTTTGGAGAGTATAAACAAAACCTAAAATTTACCATAGTTATGGTAATTCTCCAGCTCTCGGATGAACTGTATGTAATTATTTGTAACATAAGGATAAATATGTAGAGGCATATTTAACAGATATGGCTGCATTTTTTAAATTATTTTTTCTATATAAAACAAACTTCAGTACTGGGTATATATATATATATATATTATCCACAAGATTCCAAATGTATTTGTGTATTGAAGATGTGTAGTTTGGTTCTTCATCAGAATATCCCTGGAGAACTTTAGCTTTGCATCTCATTACTCAAACAGCAACCACAGTAAATCAATGTATTGGAGTAATGAATCTAAAATTCAATCAAACATGGACAGAGTGCATATGCGTAAAAATGGAAAATAACAGTGCCAAATTTTTCAAATCTCTAAGGAAGGCTCGGAAGAGGTTGCCTGCCTATAACAATAATCATACATAGCATTATCTAACTACAAACACGGCTATATTTTTGTATATCTGTACTAGGTTTAGAGGATTTCTAAAAATCCCATTATTATTTTTGTGTTAATAATGTTTTAAAATAATACAAACACAAGTGAATATGTATGTATCCCATTGTTACAGAAAGAATTAAAAGCCACTGTGGAATTTCTAGTTAAGCCCCTATAATGGCATCAAACATTAATCACAAGGTCAGCTGGTCATCTTTACAGGATGGTGTGCTAGAATCATGACTAGGGTTATGCTTTGCAAATACACACAAGCACATTTTGGAAATTGAGAATTTGTTTCATTTATAAGAGTGCCTTTGTGAAGAGATGCTGTAGAGATTTAGGGCTTTTAAAGGAGTACTTTGTATGATTGCATTATCTAAGTACACCTCCAAAAATAAGATTTTTTTTTTCTCTAGGACAAAACATTCAAAGTACATATTTTAAAAATATCATAAACTACAGTTGAGTGTCATAAAATAAAAATATTTAAAAAAAATCTGCTTATATACAGTGGTCACATTATTTGACTTGATATATTGGGACTGATGTACTAATAAAACTGGATTTATTCTGGAGTAAACCAACTGTACCAGTGGGCAATCAAATAAAAATTCTCAAAACTGTCATTGATTAAACCCATTTTGTGCCAAAAGGGTGTGCAATGCAGTGCAAAGCAATGTGTTTCACACCCGTCTGACACACTTCAGGTTTAGAAGAGGTTTTTAACCTCTCAAATGCAAGAAATGCCTTGAATGCACAATAAAGTAATGTCTTGGACGTCCCTCTAACATTCAAGGGGTTAATATCAGCCTCATTGTGTCAGATATTATGTGATGCTTGACATTACTTCCACTGATGCGCATAGCATCTATTTGTCAACCAAACGTGACTTCAAATAGCATTTCCTCTTGGATCACATGGTGTAATAGCATGACCTACATCAATATGTACCCGTTTTTATATGTTCTCTCAAATAATCCAGTCAATCACTGAAAAAAAAACAAAAAACGGACACAAATTGGATACCTTCAAAAATATTTTACATTTCTCTGTATATACTCCACTACCGCTTATACGTTATTGACTAGAAACAGTATAGGACACAAATCTACAAAAGTTGTTGGAAGAGATAAATGTATCTGTTTTCCTCTTTCTATATTTATTACTTTGCATCTAGTATTGTTTTCGAGATGGACAGATGCTTTACCATCTCCCATCTGGATACCTAAACACACCCATCATTAGACAACAATTTATGTTCCTCTTTGTCATTTGGCAGAAAACAGGGTGTCCCTTGCCTTGGTTTTAAAACAGTTGGTGAATTTTTAAAAGGTCGGGAAGCAATGTGCTTAGATTATCCTTTAAATTTTGTTAAAAAATCTAAAATAACGTGGACATGGATAATAATGTGGGGAAATACCAAGCAGAGCAAAGTAAAAGACAATCATATACCACAATGAGAAGTCCCCACACTATTGGAAAATAAAAATAACATTTAAAAGTTCTTACAATATTCAAAGAAAATAAGTGTCTCAGATGACCACTTTAATTTATAGTATACCACAGGTTTACTGATTAGATGACCCTCATTGTTGTTCATCCATGTACATTTCAATATGTTTGGCACTCTTGCATTCACTGTCCTCGACACTTTTTCACATTCTGATCCAGCCTCCATCAGTTGCTATAGCTCTCTTCTTAAAGAAACACCTAAAACAGCTAATCTGTCTTGATCCTACTGTCAAAAAGAAAAGGCAAGGCCTTACAATAATTCCTTTTCTGCCATTTTCTACTAGCACTAACTGGCCTTTCTAGAATCTTCTCTGACTGAGCCTGGGAATTCAATTGCAAATGTTCTCACAGATTAGGGTGGAAGGGGTTGTTTTATGAGAACTACAACATTCTTTCTAAATACAATAGATAGACAAAGTAAAATGCTCCCAACACACTAGAGAAAATGACATCAAACCAGCATGCTACATTTAATTGGCTTTTTTTTCTTTATAGTGTTTTACTGCTTTTGGGGTTATACTTGGGTTCGTGCATAATTATTTTGTCCATATATAAGAGGTCATAAAGACAATTTTGAAGCACAAAATAATTTATGATCTTAAAAATGAATATCTCTCTCTCAAACATCTCTGCTGTCAAGCAGTCTTTTTGACCTCTGAAAATGTCATTTTCAATAAAACACAGTTCAACTAAAAAGTGGCAGTATGATTTACAGTTTTCTGGACTGTGTAATTCTACACATCATAGAAATTCTTGCAAAAGGGCATAGCCTTTCAGCTTCAATACCTGTGAATTATAAACAATCAAAACAAGTTTATACAGAACTGCAAGAACAGTCCCTGGTTTGGGCTCGTTGTCCCAGGATCCTACTTTCTGAGAGTTATCTCCACGTTAGTTTTCAGGGAAGTGTTTAGCATATGATCCTTTATATACACATGCTGTGATTAAAGTCAGAATTCTGGATAATACCCATAGAAGCTGGCTAATATGGATGCTATCCATACTGGTCTAGTTGAAGAGACTGTAAGAGATTTTCAACTTCATTAACTGCAACTGTATGCTTTGTGTTGACAGTTGCTGGAACAGAGGGGGCTGCAGGAAACCAAGTGGTGTTGCTGTTATCATACTCCTAACTGTAATAATATGTATTAGCCACCTAGCTTGCATCAAAGTTATGAGACAGGTGTTAGGTTTAAGGTTAATGGTTACGTTTTAGATTTAGGACTAGGTTTTAGCATTAGATATTAGGGATAACTGTACATTTCAGGGATTGGTATTATGGACAGATGTTAGCGTTCAGTACTGACTTTGAGGGTTAGAGTTGTTATCCAGTTAATATGCACATCAGTCGATTTCCGACTTTAGCCATAACATACATGTTCTGAACAAGTGAAAGGGATATGTTCACATAGATGTATATAATATACACCTGTAATTTAGCAGCTAGAGCAATAATTTTAGGAGACAAAGTTTTGCACCCTTGCCATATTTTTGTTCCCCCAATAATTGACTTAGGATATTTACTAGTGTAATGACCACTCCATATTTGATAAATACATTCACTGGATCTTTGTTATTGTAGTTTTTTATTGTAGATTTCTTATATGCCTTTTTGTCAATGATTTATATTTATTATCTGGTGTTTCCACTGTTGAATGTAAACCAGTAAGCTCTTTGAGGCTTATGTACTAAGAATATATGGGGCAATTCTGGGCAAAACAACTGCAACATTGGAAAAAAATCCCAATTTGGAACTCTGCATTGATTTAAATGGGGCTTATAACCCCCTGACATCTCCAGTGCATAGCAAAAGATTTCACTGGAGGCCTCCCTAGTATTCAATGGGCTAAACCCTCTGAGTGCCAGAGGGGTATGCAACGCATTGCAAAGCAATGCGTTGCATATCCCTCTGGCACTCAAAGGGTTACAAGCCCCATATAAATCAATAGAACTTTCCATTTTTCTGCCATGATGCAGCTGGTGTGTTCAAGGAGTTCTCTGGTTCTTAGAACATCAGCCTCAATATGCCTCTGGGAATGGCAGTGAAGATTTACTCCCCTTTTATTTAATCATGTTACATTGCACACACTCACAATGTTAAGCATGGATAGCTGTCAAAGGAAAAATCATGAATATTTATAAATTCTGAAATTATAATATAAAATGATTAAAATTATATTGCATTTGGTTTGGTTTACTGTAAGAAATTGTTCTAAAATAACCATCTTGATTGTTTCTTTCAGTTAATTAACATACATTTTGTCCCCTTGTGGACCCTTTGAGGAAAACAGCAATGCATTACAAAACTTTCTGGTCCTCAAGGGTAGACTTCAGCTCCTCATATTTTAGATTAGGAGTAAACCTGTTTATTTCCATTGTTGTCAATAAAAGCTAAAAGGAGAAAACTGTCCAGGTTGAGTTTCTCTTTATAAAGTGCAATGTCTGGGCTTCAGTTTAGATATAAGATATTCCCTGCACCATTCGGTGTATATTTATAAGAAAAATGTGCCCTTTTATATAAGAGCAACTTATATAGGTTAACGGGATAGTAATGTCTTAATTATATAAAAAGTAATACTGTAGACCATAAAATAAGAAATCAATCAATGCAATTCCTATCTCTCAAATCTTTATGGTTTGAGAGATAGCGCTTTCTAAAGTCCCCCCTCCCTGAAGTCAGCTGTAAAGGAGATCCGTGTCGGCCGACACGAGTACACTCTTCAGCAGACCCGCAATAGCGCAATTTAAAAATAAATATTTCTTTAGAATGGTCTAAAAACGGTGCTTGCAAACCAAGCACACTTTGTAGACCGTTCCAATGAAGTATTTATTTTTAATTTACTCTATTTCAGCTCTGCTGAAGAGCCGCCTTTCGGTCCCTGGACCAGGATCTCCTGCTGTCAGCTTACAGCTGAAGTCAGGAGAAGGGGAGGGAGGAACCTTAGAACGTGCTATCTCTCAAACCATAAAGGTTTGAGAGAGAGGAATTGCATTGATGGATTTCTTATTTTATTGTCTACATTATTACTTTTTATATAATTAAGACATTATTATCCCTTTAAATTAATGTCACCATAATATTACCAGTGGTGTTTTATTCTACTCTGGATCTGGAAGCATTGCACTATACATGCCACAAATTAACCTTGTAAGATCCAGTGGAATGTACAATGTATTGAAACCATTTTAAAAAGTACATAATTGAACTGGCATAAAATGCCAGTCTTTAAAAGTCTTGCCTTGTTCTCTGTTGACTGTAAGGAGGTGCCAAATTATTACCTTAGAGACAGTCATTCAGAGCTCTTAATGAGTTCCTACAGCCAACAGAATTGTTGTGGGCTTGCAAGCACACGTACAATAATAAAAAATAATAGTATGCCTAATATGGCTGCCTGCACAACATGTTATAGAAAGGAAAATTATCAGCATCAAAAATGCTGGAGTGAAATTCATAGCATTTAAACCTAAACTGATTTTTGTATTTTTGTTACTTTATGCTTTTAAACTAAACCCCCATTCTGTCCGTTTACATAACACAACAAAAATTTAAACTTAGGATCTCCTTTGTTTACTTCCTTCTTCCAAAATGTATTTTTGACTGGCAGAATAGAGGAGAACAATAGAGCAAGGGAACCGCTTGGTCTGGAATGTCCATTTCGTTCTGGTATTACAACCATGCAATTGCTTATGTTCAGTCACAGTCACACTGGCCCTGACATCAATGACCTAGGATTTCCTTTTCAAGTATAACATTAGTATCATGTTAGCAAAATGTGACACTATAGTTAACTGAAAACTAATGTGATAGAAAAAATGTTGCAGTCAGTTGGCAAAGTGTAACTCAGTACAATACGGATCTTCATGCCTTCTCGATGTGTCCTTCAAACTAAAGATAAAACGAGAGAAGCCTCAAAAAACAAAATGCATTACATTGAGCTAAGATATAAAAACATCCAATTATTCCTTTTAGGGTACATGCAACAGGAATTTGTGTACCTTTTTATTGAAATTCCTCCTTACATGTATATACCAGGGGGGAGATTCACTAAGTGGTGATAAAGTGGAGGTGACTTTTCCAGTTTATGACTTCTCCAATTCCTATGTTATTCTATGGACCCTATGCAGTAAGATTTCTTCAGCTTTGAAGATCCTAGTGCATAGGCTCCATAGAATAATACAGGAACTGGAGAAGTATAAACTGGAGAAGTCATCTCCACTTTATCACCTCTTTATCAGCACTTAGTGAATCCACCCCCCAGAATTGGCTGACAGCATTAAAGTAGTAAATCATGTAACTGATGTGCAACCAATGAGGAAGCCATTAAATGAACCAATGATATCTTTATATCTTTAGTCTCTAAATTGGTGCCATTTTTAATAGAGAGGCAGAGAAAGACATCCTGTGTGTGTGTTCAAACAGTGATATCTCTAAGTCAGTGCTTTACAATCTTTGTTTGCTCAAGGAAACCCTAACATGCAGTGTGGACCTTTTGGTAGAACCCTAACATTTTATATGTCATTCATCATGGATGCAATGAAGGGAAGTTATATTGTTCTCTGTACTTGTTCCATTTCAAGTATGTGTTTTTTAAGAACTGGTGCCCAAAATGGTACTCCATATCTGCAACAATTTCTTATCAATGATTAATAAAGGTAGAGTGATATTGCTATCCTATGCATCTACATTCATTTTTATACATGATAGTACCCTACTGACTCTTGAAGTAGCTTGGTGACTCTGAACACTGTCTATTATATACCAATATTCATAACTGCGCATAGTTTTGCCTCAAAAGCTAAACATGCCACAAAAATTTAATGTTTCACTTTATTTCTGCTTTTTTCTTTGAATTTAAATAAATGATAATAATGTAATCACCCCTATCTGTAGAATTTCTCCTATGTATTCCCATCTTGCTAACGTTGTTATAAAAAGGGGTGTCAGTTTTCCACATGTTATAAATCTGTGCTTGATAGAGACAGAGAAAGAAAGCTACTGAAAATCTTTGTGATCTCAACCCACACTTGCTGACACTAGCTATTGTGGAAGCAGGCAGCAAAGATGGGGAGCTGGAATTGCTTTACTTAAGGAGTATTGGTGGTCGTCATTTGTTCTCTGGACTGGTGGGGAGTAGCAAGTGTGATTATGATTTGTACACATTGACAGGGACAGCTTAAAAATAATTAAAAAAATATTTCTGACTTATAGGTGACAGACAAGCAGCAATCCTACCATAGATGAGAATGACAGTGGCATATATTAGGGACAGAAAAATATATCATGCATTATCTTCACAGCCAACAACAGACAAGAAAGCTTGCCACACTCAGACATGACAGATATCAGGGACAGGAACATATCTCATACATTATCGCCACAGCCAACAACAGACAAGAAAGCATGCCACACTCAGACAAGAAAAAGACAAGCATATACTGTTGCTGCTGCTGTGCTGTATTGTCCTGTGCAACTTATTTCATAGTAAAGACATGTTGAAGCTAGAAGCTAAGTAGGATACTTTACTGTAAAAATCAACTCTACTATCTTTATGTCCACCAAACATGGAGAGGGTAGGGGAAAGGAATAGGAGGAGTGCACAAACGTGTTGGTGGAAATAAAGTCATACTAATTAGTAAGTACTAATGGTCTTCATCCTCTTGAGACATTGTTAATAAAAGTGATATGAAAAGTTCCACCAGTGGTAGTGCTAAGCCTTTTGATACTGAAGAATCAGATGGGAAGAAGGATTTAGCAGTAGTAGTAGTAGTAGTAGTAGTGCTACAGGGACCAAGGAGCAAAGCATTGACAGCAGAACAGCACTCTAGGCTCAGAGAGACTGGTATTTGAAGGTAACTATTCCAAAAGGATTTTCACATGTCATGTGACTGCTGTTACTCTAGTTCTGGTGACCTGGATATAGAAAGGAGTGAAAGGCATACAGGAGGTAAAAGTGACTTTAGTTTTATATAAGTCAAGAAGTGTATAGGAGCTTCTGCTCTGGCTCTTTCTCTGACAAAGATTGCTATGGGAATCAAAAATCTAAAACTCAAAATCAGCCCAGCAAGGCTAATTTGCACTGGACCTTGCTCTGCTTTAGGGGACAGCCCTATATGTAATTATATTAACAAGAATAAATCTTTTCCCTTTCTGCATATTTTAATAAGAAATGATTGGGCTTATTTCTGCTATGAACATATTTTAGTACAGCTTTAAATTTCAGAGCCTATTAAACATTAAGCATGGCACAGTGATATTTCAGAAATAATGAAAAATGCAAATGCTATAGAATAATTTGTTTTTCCTTTTATTTAATACTAGTTGAAAAGCCCATGTACACAGGCCACAGTGACACCCAGCAACTTCGGCTGGTGCCCAGATCCTCTCTTCTCAGTGGCCGCACTGCAGTCATGCACAGTAATGACTGCCCGAACACGCCGCAGCTGATACGGAGCGGGGAGCTCTAAATTCAGACCGTAGACCTCTCTGGGCACCTTCCTGGGACCGCTCCGGTCTGATTTCGGAGCACCCCACTCCGTATCAGCCGCGGTGCGTTCGGGCAGTCAGTACTGCTCATGACTGCAGAGCAGGCAGTCTCTACTGCGCATGACTGCGTCGTGACAAACTTTTTAGCGAATTATTATATAGGATGTGCCACATATGAATTTCAGTTGAATATGATTTTAGGTTCTTTACTGCGTGTTTTGTGGCATACATAGATAACATTGATTACTTTTAAGTGATAAAACACTTATAAGTGGCAAACATACTGTATGGTACGTGATCATTTATTGAATATTATGCAGTGGATTACAGACATTACCCTCAGCCATTGATTTTCCTGGATGGTCAGAGTATTAAGGTAACCTTTTAGGTTGTATATAATTATACAATAATCATTGCAATGTTAAAAAAAACAAGGTTTCCTTTGAAATCCCAATACGAAGACAATTATATTACTAATATGGTCAACTCAGCACATTGTGTCCTGGTTTGCTAGTCAATGATTGAATTTTAGAAATGTCGGTAGCACTGCAATCAGAGGAATGTTTTGAATAAAATAAGGGAATATGAGTTACAAAATATTAAACAAAAGTCAATGATCCGAATGCATGGCATGTATTATTGACAGGTGTTTTCATTTATGTCACAAGCAGAGCTGAGGGAACCATTTTATGCGTTGTGCTTTGTTCCGCATAATCATTCATTTAGCTTGGCCAGTTTAGGTAGTTTAGGACACTGAAAAGAAAAGCAATGGAACATTCATTTTTGTTTGTTTCTTTAAACTGTTCAGCAGCCCAAATTAGTTTAAATCTAAAGGTTGAAAATATCAAAAAAACAATTTGAGGCTATAAACCACCAGTTTGCTTATACTGACTCAAAAGTAGTAAGACCATTTGTGATTGCAGCCTACAGCAGGGTAGCTAGAGGAAACATAATACGACTTGAGCTGTGACAAAATCATGGTAGGCAAGTGGACCTATCCCATACTAAAGGGATAAGGGTAACTGTAAAAAAGGAGAGAAGATGTACGGATTCACTCATTCCCATGAGGTGAATGCCGGGACACAGGGAGTTAAGTAGACCTTCTAGCATGTCTCATGAAGACAAGCAAACTGCCCAAACAGTTATAATATGCAAGTTTAAATTGTCGAATATTGATTATGCCCCATATATTCAGTGCTATCCATTCACTGCAATGCTCTGTCACTGGTTGGGCATTTACTTAGGAGGGGATTGGAAATTATTATTGAAGTTTTGATATTCACTATGTTATTGGTAGAATAATATACTGCATGGGCCTGTACCTTTAAAGGGATAGTAATACTTAAAATGTAAAAAAAAATATGTTGTAGGGTTTATCCCCCTGAGTAAAACAAGGGTACTCCCACTGCTGAAAGGTGTTTCATTCAAAAGTTATTAATTTTCAAAGTTGAATTTTTTAGGTGCAATATCACAGTGGCCTGAAATTGTACAGTGGCGCTGTTGCTACACGATCCTATGGACAGCTCTGGTCAGTTGACCATAAATCTCCATAGGATGGTGTAGCAACAGCGCCACTTTACAATTTCAGGCCACTGTGATATTGCACCTAAAAGATTCAACTTTGAAAATTAATAACTTTTGAATAAAACACCTTTCAGAAGTGGGAGTACCCTTGTTTTACTCAGGGGGATAAACGCTACAACATATTTTTTTTTACATTTTAAGTATTACTATCCCTTTAAAGGCAAACCAATACATAAAAGCATGATGGTTTCATATTAAAGAGTAAACCTTAAAATAAACAGAAATTGACATAAAAAATCCCCACCTTCATATTTGAAGGTGACCAGTGACACACCTACAGAAGGTGCATGGTGGTATGGTCCCAATCACTGGTGGATCTTTTGGGAATTAGTGTGTTCACTAGTCAATAATGACAAATTTAGTCAAATTGATGAATAAAATTAACTGATGTGCATCTATTCTCATCTAGGAATCAACTAATTGAAACAAAACTAATGAAAATATTTAAATTGCAACATTCTCCATCTAATACAATGTGATTGTATGATTAAAGTATGTTCTAAAGGGCTCGTACTACTATGTATTTATATATGCAAAATTTGAAATATTATCTGAACACTTACAATTTCACTTGTAGGCTATATTATCTTATGGCAGTTTATAAAAATATCTACATGCATGCATCTCTTCCCTTGGTTATTCAGTCATATGTTTTGATTCTAAATGATACATGTTTGTAACTAATAACCTTTAAAAGCCCTAAGAATTTTACAATTATCATGTAGGCATTTGGCAAATTTAGTCTAAAGCGTATACTTATTTATTTATTTATTTATTTATTTTAATTTTACATAAATTGCAAGAAAAAAAAAATATATATATATATCTACATAATTTATCAATTACTGGAGGACTGATTATTTTTTCCTTTCTAAATCTTTTAATAGTCACCTTGAGCATCTTCCTTTGACCTTGTTAAATAAATGTCTGCTGTCTTTTTTCTTATTATAATTACCTAAAGGACCAATGACTTCAGCACTGCCTGTCATACTCATTACGCTAAGCTCTGTAATTGAAGCTACAACAATATAGATTGGGGATACACATTCAATAGCAATTCTTGCTGAATTACCAGCACACTTACAAACAATAACAGCGCTATAATTAAAGTATAGTGAAATGTTTTTACTGTAACCTATTTTCAGTTCATTGTAGAAGTCCACCTATTCATCTGCAGCTGTTCAAAACAATTAAAATCGATGATAAACAAGCATAGGGGTTTATGAATTTCAGCAATACAACTGATTATTGTTTGTCTGCGTTGCAGCAGATTAGTAAGGACTAATTAATTAGCATCCAGGACTGATTTCACAAAGCCAAATTGAGGGACCAAATCCCCATGAAGGAATACATGATAAACAGGCCTTCCCAAGCATATCGTATCTATTGCATATTAAAGTGGACCTGTAATTAAGTAAAGGAACACTAACACAAAAAAATGAAATAAGTTGATATAACTTTAAATATCACATACATAAAGCTAGCTAGAGCTTGGAGAGCCAGAGCTGAGCCCGGCTCAAAGAACCAGAGTGCAAGCTAAGCCGACTCACCCTCGACATAGGTACCTTTGTGCATCAGGAAGGACTCCACAAGGACTGGATAGAGGGAGGAGAGCAGAGGCAGAGTGACGGACCGCGGTTACAAAGCAGGTAACCATAGTGTATGCGGAAGTAGGTGCAGGGCAGCATTTATTACTTAAATTTCGACAAACTAGAGCTTTAAAAAAAAATAATTAACAAACGTTTACACATAGTCACTATATAATGAATCTGTACACGCTAACATGTATAGGGGTGATACATCCGATTTAAAAGGATTACATAGGATCCTGCAATCTGCCTGCTTTAGTTAAAAAAATATCCAACAAATGATGTCCACCTATATGGACATGACATCCAGTACTTGTTGAAGATATTATATCTCTGAACAAAGGCACCGGGGCAAAAATCATAAGGGCCATCATGATTTTCTAGCCAAAGTAAGGTAAATCATGAGTTATTATTTATCCATTAAAAACCACATAGTATGCTGCATACTTCCTTGAAAAGTTACATATGAAATAGTTAGAGATTAGTCCCCTGCTGAGATAAAGAATGCAATTGTACACTTACAGATGTTTAAACAATGGCAGGAAACATAGTCAACAGGATTTCAGATTATATCTTACTGTACAAGTTAGGTATTTTCATCATAAACAGTTAAAACAATAAAAACCAAGTCAAAAGAAAGTGATGATTCCTCAACCTAGACACCGTCCTTCTTAATAATGTTTACTTAAATATAGACAACAATGACTAACGGAAAAGGACAACAGAAAAGCAATATATATCTGTCCACTTAGGTTTAACATGTAGTGCTCTAGTACAGACCGGAACCTGGAGACACAGCCCACCAAGTCAGGGCTGGATTCATTGCAGGTGATAATTTTATCAATTGTTTTCTCTCCATATTTACGCATATTTCAATAGAAATATGTGATATAAAAGCAGTAATAACAATTATCACCTGCAGTGTAATGCGGCTCAAAGTAATAAAAGGCACATCATTTGAAAAAACTGGTGGAAGTATTGGCCCTCAACTAAAGCAAGATGTGTAGTCCACTGCTTAATCTGAGTGGAGCAGCAATCCTCTGCTGTGACATGACAATTGAGAGTTGAGCCATGCATATACGATATGGTGCACACAATAAATTAAACATTTCTGTTACAGCTGGGCTGCTGCAGTTCTTGGGATTGGATGGCTTTTATTACAAATCCATAAAAAGATTATAGATTTGGGAAATATAAAGGTATTGCTTGCATGCAGTAGTAGGTAGACTGGAAAGCTGGTGTTTTGTGGTGTGATAAAATAATATGCTATTTATGTAAAATTGCTTTTTGTAGTTATATTGCCAATCTCATGTTTACTGTAGTCACACTTACTACTGCCCATAAAACTACAGGACATATATATACAATCCATAGAAGCTCACTTCAAGAATATGCTCTTCAGTATGTCTTTGAGAGGAAAGACTGACCTTGTTATCAAAACTTGTATATTGTGCTCATAGCCCAGGATAGCTAGAAAATATCAAGCCTACCCCTCTCCATCTGCTGTCTTTCTGATACTATGGAGGATGTGACATCACAGTATAAGGATATGAGACTTTCATAATATCTAGTGCAATACTTCCCAAGCTGTGTTCCGAGGGAACTCCAGTGTTCCCTGATGTAGTTCAAGGGAGCAAAATTACCTGACAGCATTTTCCTCATAAATTTTAGCCTAAAAGGTACACTTTACTTACATTACCAACAAGCATCATATAATTTGATATTAATACTATGATGGCTCCCCCAAAGAGGGCAGGCTAACACTAAGTGTTTAGTGGAAAAGGTAGCTAAAGTCATTGAAGAGACAACACATAGTAACTCCTTGGCAAATTCCACATTTCTCACCATGATGGAAATTCTGGTGCTGGCTTATGAATTTCTGAATCTGAAAATAACACAAAATTGCCTGTTTTCAGGATATCCTCACTTGAGTCCAGGAGGTTTAATATTTAACCTAGATGTATCTGTTTAAATGGCTGACACACTGATTCATCTCCCTGTGCTCAAGTGAGAATATTGTAAAGGCCAAAATTGTACACGAATCCCAAGGCACAAATCTAAGAACCTGTACTGTAAATGAACTGAAAGAGCATCACTTCAAAATCTAAAGACTTAATCTACCCCAAAAAACAACATGCAATCTCCCTAGCATTCTCTTATACACTCTACTGTTAATGTACCTTATCTCAAAAATATTTGAGAAACATCCCCAACCTAGAAATAAGAGATTAATCCTTGATGGACGAAATTAGTGTGCAACAAACTGCATTGCTACAAGTTGCACAATGGGGTCCTAAAATAATTAACTAACCCACTGAGTGCCAGAGGGGTGCACAACACATTGCAAAGCATGCTAGCACTCAAAGGCCTACACCACTGCTAGCTGATAACATTTACATATAGACAACCTGGAATGGTGCAAAAAAACTCTTTAAAGGTTTAGCAATGTCCAATTATAATTTTATCCTGTGTTGTAGATTTAAAAAAAAATAAATTATGTGGAGCAAATCCCATCTCTCAGACCTTTATGGTTTGAGAGATATTCACATCTATAGTTCCACCCTCCCTCCCCTTCTCCTGATGTCAGCTGTAAAGCTGACAGAAGGAGATCTGTGTAGGCCGACTCAAGGAAGCTCTTCACCAGAGCCGAAATAGCAATATTTAAAAAGAAGTACTTCATTGGAACAATCTACAAAGTGTGCTTGCAAACCAGGAACATTTTGTTGACCTTTTCAATTAAGTGATTATTTTTAAATATCAATATCTCGGCTCTGCTGAAGAGCCGCAGGCTGGTCCCAGGACGGGGATCTCCTGCTGTCAGTAGAGCGATGACATCAGGAGAAGGAAGGAGGGGGGAATCTTTAGCGGTGAATATCTCTTAAACCATAAAGGTTTGAGAGATGGGATTTGCTCCACATAATTTTTTTTTTAAATCTACAACACAGGATACAATTATAATTTGACATTACTAACCATTTAATAATATTTATACCTACACAGTCACTATCATCATTAACCTCGTTTGACAGAGGATGTTGCCTAGCTTCCAAGGGGGTTACTGTTGCAAATTGAATAAGACATAAAAAATACTTCACTTGCACAGGATGTTAGAGCAATAAGCACATGTTTACCATGCTGCAGGGATATTTTCTGATAACTAATCCTAAAACCACCAACTAAAGTAAACATGTGATAGTCTACTATAGTGTACTTTATAGTTTATGACTTTCCCTGTCTTGCACAGGAAGGGAGTAGGGACCTCATGATTCTTAACAGATTGTCAAGTGTTTTCTTACATCTTATGCCCTTATCTGAGAACCACTACAGATAAGGGGAGAGGAAGGAAGTGTGAATGCTAACTGTATGGTAAAATCCTGGCATCATGCAGCAAGTGGTAGCTAAAGGCAATCTTACCATACTAGATTGGTGGTTCTCAAATTTAGTTATCAAGGACTGCAAACAGAAAATATTTAAGAACTAACACCTCCTAATACTAACCACCTCCGCACTTACCTTACAATGGCCAGAAAATCCTAATAGCCCCTATGAAATTGTCCTTGTGCCTTGGTTCAAGGCAGAACATCTTCAGTCTTGCTTGATGTCATATCCATGGAGGCAGACATGACAGCTCCTAACAGCACCAGAGGACCTCAAACACTGCTCACTGTGCATTGTAAGCATAACCTTTAACCCTTTGAGTGCCTGAAGGGTACCCAAGCATTGCTTTGCTCCCCTCTAGCACTCAGAGGGTTAATGACCAGATTGCTGTCAATAGTCCATAAAGGGTTAAGTATTATCATGCACGCTACCTGCTTCAGTTTTTAAAAAATTGCCAACAATGGTCATGTCTGTTGCTATGGTTACAACCAGAACTGATTGACGTTATCTCTTCAACATAAGACACAAGGGCAAGAGTCATAGAGGCCATTCTGATTTTCTCCCCATAGTAATGTAAGTGTGGGGGTTATTTTTAGGAGGTGTTATTACTCCTTTAAGGATATCCTTGCTTGGTCAGCTAGTAATCCTTTCTGACTAGAAATTGTAAGGAATATAAAGTATACATCCTCCAATTGTGCAGAAACGTTGGCTATTGTTAGACCAGCTACAGTATAACTCAGTGTCTCATATGAGACAGAGCAGCATTTCTCTTTATAATAACAGGCTCGCTATTTTCCCAAAATGACAAGGACTGTTTTCAAGGCCCAAGTGCTATATATATATATATATATATATATATATATATATATATATATATATATATATATATATATATATATATAAAACCTGCGACCTTGTGGCTTGAACATCTATGTAGAATAAGGCCACCTAAAGCACTCCAGGGACTGTCTCTCCACAGACACTAATTGGTGATCGAGAAAAACTTTGTTAACCCTTTTAGTGCCAGAGAGGTATCTAATGCATTCCAGCGCACCGAACACTGGTGTATTAAAACAAGCAGATGTAAAGTAACTACAAATTACCCTGTTTTAATATGGCTAAAATAGGCCACTCTGATACCATGTTTACTACAAATGTATGTTATTTGGTGTTCTCCAACATATGTTTTTCATGCTACAGTCACAAGAAATGACTGGAATATGTCAGCAATACAGCCACATTCTAATCCCCATTTCATTTACCTGCACTACCCTCTGTTACCCTGGCAACTGTCCCTCAAGGGGGAACATCTCATTGGTGGCCAATACTGATGCAAGCCATACACGACTGTCTGATGTCCACATGGATGTCCAAATAAGTGGTTTGAATGATCTGAACAATGAGGCGTAGACCACCATGCAGATCTCCATGATTGCTACTTTCCTGCCTTCTGAGTTAAATACAGGAAAGATGCACCATGTTGTGTTAACAGCCAGGCACCACAGTTATGCAATGATCTGACTGAAACAAAATGATCATTTTGTTAGTGTGAACTGCTGTGTGAACGAGCTCTTAGCATTACTGTTATATTAGTTCATTTTGGATACATAAACATTCCAATGAACTTATGTCAAGGATTATTCTCTTGCAGTACTCACACAAGCAATGAACTAAAGTCAATTTATGGAAACACTTCGTCACTCTGTCCTTCAATTCATTAACCCTCTTGGATGTCAGAGACACCTCCAACACAATGCAAGGCAAGATATCTGTAGTATCCAAATGTAAAATTCTTCAAAAGGGAGAAAAAATATATAGGTGCGAAGTTGCCACCAAGAAGTATAAGGAGTTAGTGAATGGGGTACATAGATTTGTATAAAATATTACCAAGAATCAGCAGCCAGAAGCAAAGTTTTAGGAGCCAAGGCTTACTGGCTTCTAGTTTTTTTCAAATTACGTTTTATTAGAGTTGTTGACTAGTTACATCATACTGCCGCTGTCTTCCAGATTCTGCTGGGTGGAAGCACATCTGCAACAGCTTACAGTTGATGACATCTTCGAGTGGCCAACATGACAGCTCTTTGCAAATCAAGTGGAGAGCTTTCACAGCATTATGGGTTTCATCTTTATATGTTCTGGACATCTGAAGTTGTGTAAAAACCTAAATTACATAATCCATGTATTAAACTAATCTCTAAAAAGTAATGCAAACCCCAAAAATCTTGCTTTTTCCAGAATGAATACAATAATGTTACATTTGTAGAACATTGTATTATATATTTATTTATTTTATTTTTATTTATTTTTTTGCTTTTAAAATAAAGCAAGAAGAACACAGATGGATACTTTTATTTGACTTGCCTCGAATAATAAATTTGGGTTGCTCAAAGAATAAAGACTTTCCATTTACACAGAACATCTTAGTTGATCACCTGCTCTACATTGTTCTTTGCATTGTAAAACAGACCATAATATGCGCTTGCATCCACTTAGTGATATCATCATTTCCTCAATGAACTAAATCTAGCGATGACTAAGACATAGTATATGATGTCATGACTTCCTCAGTGAAATAACTTAGTGATGACTAACGAAAAGGGATACAAAAGCTTAATAAATAGCACCGCTTGACAACAGATTTGAACACAAGATTAAAGCAAAGAAGGAAAGTGTAAAATAAAGAAGGGCAACCAAAACCTACACGAACTCCTACAAATGATATACATGGGGAGTAAAATATTACGTACCACTGGACATTTGAAAATACCAGCTAAGCACTCAGCTTGATTTACTGCTGATCACCAAATGGAGCAGTATTCCAATGATCTCATATGTAACATCACAGAATTAAATATTGTCTTGTACAAGGGCACGCTTACAAAGCATTATTCAACAGCACAAAATATCTCAGGAAAGCAGGGCACCCACTGTCCAATTTTAACACTGCCTTGTATGTCAGAATCTCTATGGTTAGTATCTCCACCCTTAGCCTAACTAAATTTGAAATGGACAGTTAAAATACTTGGAAGGAGGTGCAAAATATGGCAAGTTTTCCATTTATCAAGTTTTAAAGATACAAATAGTATTTAATATAACTCTAGCACAAGTCTATTCTCACAGAAAAGTGCTTGTAGCTATCTCACTTTACATTGTAACTTGACCTTTGACCCATTGTTTTGCAAAAATAAAGAGCCTTATGCACAAAAGAAAAGAGGAGAAATTCTGGGACAAACCATTTGCACCAAAAGGGATACCGAAAAATCTTCACTGATTAAAATGGGGCTTTTAACCCTTTCAATACTAGAGGGAGCTCAAATGCACTGAATAACACTCAACCATTCAATGGATTGAAATACCCATTTAATCCATTGAATGCCAGAACGGTATCCATCACATTGCTTCGGTACGAGTTGGCCATGCCTCTGGCATTCAAAGGGTTAAAAAGCTGTTGTCTATGCTACAGAATTGCTCCTCTTTTCTTATGCAAACAGTGCCAAATGTGTCTTAGCATCAGGCACAATAATAGTATTAAAGATCTCCAGTGGTGTTGAAGCTACAATGCTTTTTGTACACTGAATAGAACTGCTAATACCTCCCACAAGCCATGGTTTATCATAAATCCAACTGGTAGGAGTTTGCTACTAATGGGGATCAATGTCTATGCCAATTATGGTTCAGCTTTGGGTGCTTAATGATAATTTATGAAGGTAAGGTAAAAGCAATTACCAGGATGGATATTCATGAATGGAGAATAAGCAATGCTGTCAACACACAGCATGAACTGGATGCACCAGAGAAGAAAATCTTAGCTGATGATGACATGAGACCCATCACCAAAAGAAACAAGTTTAAATTAATTTCCAACTTGGATCTACGAAGTGATTTGGACATGTTCCATAACATAATTGAGGGTTTTATACAAAAAGATAAGCATTCCTGGATCATACCAACTGTACCACAAGGGAGAAATAATAATGTTGAAGATTCTTATTTGTTTACATGGGTCTTCTAACCCTTATGAAGCAATGCACTGGAGACCTCTCAGTGTAAATCAATAGGAATTTTTATTTCTCTCCCTATGATGTACTTGGTATGATCCAGAATTGAACATCTTTTGCTATTTGCATTAGACCCTTAGTGTAATGTGTGGGTATTGGGGACTTGCCTGCATAAAACAAAGAGCAGAATTCTGAAATAAATTACTGGAAATAAAAAAATAAAAGAGAATTAAACATCCACTCTTTCTGAATACATTTTAAATAATTAAGCATACTGTTAAAATTCTGAGTTAGTGAAATACCTTTCTGGGGAACATTTACGACAGGTACCAACAAAATTTTACAGTACAGTTATTAACTGATACAAATCAAAGTTTCTATTCACGTACGTTGAAGTGCATTAGTCAAGATGGGAAATGAGAGGCAGAAATGCCTATAATTAACATACTATTAAATGTAAATGGGTAAGATGATTGATTCTCTGAATATTTTAAAAAGCTATATTTCAAGGCAGAGGTAATAATGGGTGGTAGAGACTTGTGTGAAGGCAAATCTGTTAAAAGAACTATAGAGAGGTTTAAAGTAGGTCTTTAGGGGTTGCACTTAGGAAGCTAAAGAGGATTCCAACATATTTGTTTAGTTATGCTTTTTATTTATTTATGCACTGGAGAAGCATCCCAAGGGTTAAAAGGGTTAAACGCCAGATTTAAATCAAAAAGAATATTCATGTGGGTCCTGTCCAGCTGGTTTGCTCCAGAATGGCTATTCATTAAAGAGGAACGATCATCAAAATGAAATTGCCTCCCAAATCCTTATTAACATAGCGATACACATATACATACTTTTATTATCCTGAATAAGTCCGGCATTATTAAGAAATCCAACTCGTTCAGCAGGGATCAGCGAGCAACAGTGCAGACATTTTGGGGAAAAGGCACCTGTGAGTCTGCAATGTCCATTCCGTTCACCTACAGGATTGGTGAGTAGAATTCCTTGGTACCTTAAGGTACCGGAAGAGACTGACGGCACAGGTGCACAGAGAGTCTCTTGCAAGATTTCTGCTGCTGATGCCTGACAAACGAGTTGTATTTCTCAGTAATGCCGGACTTCTTCAGCATAATAAAACTATTTATACACATATTGCAGTGTTAATAAGGATTTGGAGGGCAATTTAATTTTGATGAAAGTTCCAGTTTAACTTCCTGAATGAAACTTACAGTGAGACTGATGTACTAAGGACTGGAGCAATTCTGGGGCAAACCAACGGCATCACAGCGGACAAATACAAACTCCCCAAATTCTCATTGATCTAAATTAGGCTTTTAAAGTGGAACTACAACACTATAAAAAGTCACCCTCCAATAATTAGGCATATGGCGACTAGCTTCTTAATACTGCTATTATCTCACACAAGTAGCCGGTTCAGAAGTAATCCTTATTCTTCAGAGACCGGAAGCCAAGCTTGCACGCAGACATCTTGTCTTAGAGACGTCTGTGCGCCTGTGCTGTCCAACACAGTCTCCTCTAGGAGGCATTGTGTGGTGCCTTAAAGTGTTAGCAATGTCCACAAAAAAGTTTTTTGCATTTAGAAGAGCTGAAAAAACTGAGCTAAATGCAAAAACCGTATCTCTCAAACCGCTATGGTTTAAGAGATACAGGTGTTTAAAGTTTGATCTCTCCTACTGACAGCTGTAAAGCTGTCAGCAGGAGATCTGTGTCGGTCGACATGGAGGCGCTTCAGAAGTGCCACGATCTCATTATTTACCACGAATCCCTTCATTGGAATGGTCTAAAACGTGTGCCTGGTTTTCAAGCAGTCGTTTTAGACCATTCCAATAAAGGGATTTGTGGTAAATAATGAGATCGTGGCTCTGCTCAAGCGCCTCTGTGTAGGCCGACACGGATCTCCTGCTGACAGCTTTACAGCTGTCAGTAGGAGAGATCAAACTTTAAATGCCGGTATCTCTTAAACCATAGCGGTTTGAGAGATACTTTTTTTGCATTTAGCTCAGCTTTTTAAGCTCTTCTAAATGCAATAAAACATTTTGTGGACATTACTAACACTTTAAGGCACCAGAAGGGATTGATGGCGCAGGCGCGCAGACGGCTCTGACGCAAGAAGCCTGGCAGTCTCGGAAAAATAAGGATTACTTCAGTACCGGCTACTTGTGTGAGATAATAGCACTACCAAGAAGCTAGTAGCCATATACCTAATAATTGGGGGGTGACTCTACATAGGGTGGAAGTTCCGCTTTAAGGGGATAGTAATGTTTCATAATAAAAGCCGCTCTAATTAATCATCATAGTATTTGGACTTTGGAGAGTGTTATTTCAATTCTGTCAGAGTTGTAGTTCAAGTGTAATTGAATGACAAAGTATCCCCCCCAAACCCCTTTTACTGATGTAACACTGTTCAGCCAGATCAGAAAGGAGGTGCCCAGGTAGACTGCACAGAGGGACAATCTTCAATTAAGATAAGGGAAAAAACCTGAAAAACTTGTCAAGGGGGCAGGGCTTTAATTGTTCTCATAGGAAGAAGATTGTCCCCTGCTGTTATCTGTCTGTTCTATGGACTGCATTCCACATGTGAGAAGAGATGGCTTACACTAGGAAAAAGGGGCGGGAGGGGAAACTTTGCTTGTGAATATCTCATAAACCATAAAGGTTTGAGAGATAAGACTCATATCATTCTTCATGTTTTTTTAATGCCTACAAAATAAAATAAAGTTAAAACGAAGTATTACTATCCCTTTAACTGTTCACATGATAGAGAGGTCTCCAACACATTGCTTCACATTCAAGGGAGTAAAAGCCCTTTAACCCTCAAAGAACTAAATCAATGGGATTTTTAATTTGTCCCCTATAGCACAGTTGGTATGCTCCATGATTGCGCCTCTTTCTCTTCCTGAATACTGCCCTCTGTTTCTTTAGATCAAAGATTGCAATACTTTTTCACAGTCTGCTGGCTTCCAACTGACTTTTATAACCTTAAAAAACAGTTACTTTTGTCAGCGAGAAAAAAAAAAATCTGCGGAGGTGTCAAACGCTGTGGAGCAGCTATAAAACATTGCATGGGTTGAATTACTGTAAAGAATTTCAACTGCAGGGCCATAAAGATGTGACTGTCTCAAAAGCCCTAGAAGCCCCTAGGGCAAGCTCCTAATACTTGACAATAAGCTGACCCCTGCAGCCTGCTACATGCAGGTCTCTTGGATCTTAGTCCATTTAGCAGCTATTCCAAAAGCAGTCATCAATTCATAAGACTTCAGCTCTCCAATTCTTCAAGCTGTCACAAACCAAATAGGAAAGAAAATAGGACTACAAATAAACAGTCTTCCAGGTGAATCCTATGGATAAATAGCTTATTTCCCAGATAATGAGATTGATGTAGTAAGAACTGACACAAGACAACTGCACCATGGACAGCCAATAAAAATTCCCCAAATTCCCGCTGATTTAAATTAGGCTTTTAAAAGCCCCATTTAAAGGGACAATCACACCTCCCCAAGAATCCCCAGAAGCAATACATAGTATTTAAGCATATTACATGGTTTTTTATGTTATATATAAATCACCTCTAGATGTCTAATTGTTTCCAAACTATTTACAACACACGTCAATTATCAAGTGTGTAGGCAGCCATTAGTGGGCACCAGGAAGTCTTGGAGTCAGGGAGTAGGTACAGTTTATAAATAACTGGAGTTATTTTGGAGTAAACCAACTTCACCATAGTGGACAAGTAAATATTTTTGTAAAATTAAACTGGGCTTTTAACCCCTGGAATGCTTGAGAGATCTCCAGTGCATTGCAGAGCAATGCATCAGAGACCTCTCTAGCATTCAAGGGGTTAAAAAACTCTATTCAAGTGCATGGAATTTAGGAATTTATATTTGTTCCCTATGCAGTTGGTTTACTCCTGAATATCTCCGGCTGCTTTTATAAATATGGGACAATAGAATTTAGTGACTGTCCCTTAAGTGACATCACACCCTGCTCTGTTACATGGTATCTAACACATTTTAACCCTCTGAGTGCCAGAGAGGCAATGCATTGCATACCACTCTGGAACCCGTGGGGTTAATATTCTTTGAGCGTCACATTACATTCAAATAATGTAAAAGGGGCACTATCACCTAAAAAACAACTTTTGTGATATTGAAAGATCTTGCAACTTGCAGCAGAAAAAAGTTTTTAGCTATTTAGATGCTAGATTATGATACTTAAGGCATTCCAAGCAGGCACTTCCTGTCTTAGCCCTACATTACCTCTACCCCACTCACTGACACTAATCCCTTTCAGTGTTAGGAAATGTGAGAAATGCATTGCTGAGCAGACTGACTTGAGAAGCTAATGTATGGCTAAAGACAGGAATGTCTGTCTTAACATAATCTATTAATCTGAATAACTCCAAAACAAATTTTCTAAATAAAAAATGGACATAACACATTAAGATGATTTTGAAAGGTCTTTCAAAATCACCACAGTTGTATTAGGTGACAATGTTCCTTTAAAATGTGTCATAGCCAGGCACTGCTGTTCAGTAGCAAAGCAACGTGTAATGTCACTTGGGAGGCAGGTAGCTTTCCAGAGTGACACTAAAGAGGGCACAGAAGCTATAACCCCATTTGTGTCAAAGTAGGGGCTCCACTTGTGTTCGAACTACTTGGAGATTGTGAAATGTATCTTCCATATGTAGGAATCCCAGACACTCATGTGATAAAACATAAATTAAAACTACTGCTGCCTGTCTTGACAGGTATAATATTAAAGCAAACAAGTTGTGCTTTAATACTAAAAAAGGTTGTGCGTGAGTGAGTGTGTGTATGTGTGGGTGAGTGTCACTCTAAGGCAACAGGAATTTGTCTTTGTACACAACAGTTGAGTTGGTTTGTACCAGAATTGCCCTGATTCCTCTTAGTATATCAGCTCAAATCTGTCTCTCCACCACTCTGTACAATACAATATAATGGTCCATCCCTTAAGTGCACCATAAAACCAAAACATATGTCTATAGCAGGGGTGGACAACCTGAGCCCCCTGCTGCTAAGGACAACTACTCCCATTTAACCAGGGATAATGGGACTTGTAGTCCTCAGCAGCAATGGGGAATTAGGTTGCCTAACTTTGGCCTATAGTAGGAAGCACTGCTATTATTCATTTTTACAATACTGCAGACAATAAACTGACCAAAGAATAAATAAAAAGGGAACAATAAATTTTACTTGAATTACTTGTATTTCTATCAAGATCTAAGCTGTGGTGAGTAAGAGATATCAGATAACTGTGGAATTTCATGGTTCAGAGATCGGTATTGTTATTTCTCTAGCTTTTCAAAGTTGTGGCTAATAAAAAGCATGAACACTCAGCCAGAGGGGTGTGCATTGCAGTATTTCTGAGCATTCCACTGAATGGCCCTCTGTCACCCAAGGGGTTAACCCTGTATCTTCAGAAGCTGGTTGTCAAGCAGTGAAAGGACACACAGAGGACCAGTCTGCCCAGAGCTCTGAGAAAGGGGAATTTGAGAAGGGCAATTAACCCCTTAGGCACCAGAAAGGTCTTCAACACAATGCAAAGATGTCTCCTATGGTCCCCTAGCAAGTACACACTGTATATAAAAGAATTTCATTAGCCTGCTTAAAGAATACTCTGCTTGTTTTCCATTAGAGGCTATAAGAGTTGAGTGCAAATAAAGAAATTTCAAAGAAAAATATCAATGATACCACTTTACACTGATAAAGCAGGTTGTGTATACCGGTAAAATGCCTAATGCATTATATATAAGTGTTGCCTCATCTAAAGCAGAGATGAGCAGCCTGTGACTAGCTCTGCAGCTGTTGCTGAACTACAGTGCCCATTAACCTCAGTCAGTCTATGACTGGTCAGGAGAATTTAAGGTTCTGAACAGATGTGGTGAGTGTTCCTTACTCAAGATTATAAAAACGAACATTTTAATATGGACATAAAATCCTAATGGCTGACTATGTGTGTCCAAATTAAATTAGGAATGCCTCTCTGGCACTCAAATGGTTAAATTAGGAATGCCTCTCTGGCACTCAAATGGTTAATCTATTAATTCTGAATATCTTGCCCATGGAGGCAGACATGAGTCTTTGTTGGCAGACCCAAAGACACAAGCTCTTGCTACTGAATGCTGCCTAAGATCTCTCTAGGTGGAATTTGGAGGGTTGGCGTCTTGAGAAAAGGAACATAACTGACTGTCTCCATTAACCCTTAGAGTGCCAGAGTGGTACCTAAAGCATTGCAAAGCCAATACAATGCAAATCTGATTCATAATAGCCACTGGGACTTTCTGAACAAATTAAGATAATTGAGAATTTAGCATTCGGAGATGATAGTGTTCATTTAACCTGTTGAGGGCCAAAGGGGGTGCCCAATGCGTTGCGAAGTAATGTTTGGCCAACCCTTTGGCTCTCGAAAGGTTACGCAGCTGTGATAGTCCTTTAACCATTTCAGTGCCAGAGGAGTTTAACAATGCTCCTCTGGCATTGAAAGTGTTAACTCTCTGAGTGCCAGAGAGGTGTTCGTGCGTTGGACACTCGTCTGGCACTCAAGGGGTTAACTAAGTCGTTGGCATTTATCAACAGTAGTTTTACCTGCTTCTAACATTATAATTTCAAATTGTACCATCTCATATGTATCCTTTTTACATGCTCGCTTCATAAGCGCTTAAATTTGCTACTGTATTTAGAAAATATAGCAATGGTGCCAGTGATCACTGTGGTATATATTTGTTTTTACAAATTGATTCAAATATGTAAGTTTACCTCATAATATCATATCATAATTTCACATAAAATAAAAAAAACTTTGGCAAACCAGCCACAATTTGCCCAGTAATTGATGTATATTGTTCTGTAATTGTCCCAAATGTCTCCAGTTGTCATATATTAATGACACATCTGTCATTATATGGGTTTATCTCTAATTGTGGCTAAAATAACACCAGTGTCACATGATACTTGCCCCCTGAATGGCTTCCAGGATAGCCAGGAACTAGCCCCAAAGCATGTGTGTGATCTTAATGTGTATTATGGACCAGGGAGGTGTACAAGTTACTGGGATCTGTAATATAGGATAAGCCTAATGCAACCAAATCTCGACTCTGGGACATCAGTTAACCCCTTAAGAACCAGAGAGGTGTGCGCCTCACTTAAGGGGTTAAACAGAAAATGAAGTGTGATCCAAAAAGTACAAACCTATAAGAAGCTATGTCTAGGACAAGGGTAGGCAATCAGTGGCTCTCCAGCTGCTGGGGGCTACAATTCCCGTCATCCATTGGGGATGCTAAGAGTAGTCCATAACAACTGGAGAGCCAAAGGTTGCCGTCATATCGTCTAGGGTGAGACTATAGTAAATATATATGTCTCCCACTCACATTTAAACTTCACAGAGATGAACGCTGTTCCTGTGGTTTGAATACTTACCCATAAAACGCTTTTAGCAATTATTTGGATTAAGGATTATATAGAGATCAGACAGATCTATTTAACGCTTTTCTTACCTAAAACAGGACATATGTACACAGGCAAAATCCAGATTAAGGTTTTAAAAGCAAACCACATCTTCTGCTCTTCCATGCAAATCCTACAATTCCCCTAATAGGTACAGATCCGCTCCTTTTTTTCTTCTCCTGTCCAATCCCCCAAAAATCATAAGCAATAAAAATAAATAGAGACAACAAAAGGTAACTCCTTCAGTCACTTTGCAAAGCAGAAATCAGCAGCCCCCATCCATTCAGGATAGACATCCCAGTGACTGGACCTCTTCCTGATTCCTTGGTATCCGTTTGTGAAACCAGCAGCTTGATGCAGGAGATTGTTCTCAGCTACACAGACTTGTGTGTCCTGTTTGAAAATCCCTCTTCCCAGGCACTCAGTTACTGCTTTTTCCAGGCAGTTCTGTGTTTCCCTTCATAAGAGACTTTTGAGTCCTGTGTAATAATCCAGTTCCAAGTGCTCTCTGCCGTCTTCTTTCAGAGAGATACATGCGTTCAGAGCTACACAACAGCCATAGGAGTCAATGATCCACTTCCTAAGCACACACACTCTCCCATACAAACACTGCCTGCTCCCTTTCCCATGCACGGAGCACTGTGAGGAGAGTACAGTCCCTACACCATTGTGTCACTGATCCCTCCCCCAACCATTTAAAGGCGTAGGCACCTGCACACAGCTTAAAGTGCTCTCAGAGCTTTCATTGTACTGAGCTACTCCAGACAATGTTTTCCTTACAAAAGAAAAAACTAAACAAAGGTAGTGCTAATTCAGTGTGATATTTATAGGATTGTTGTTGTTATTATTTTAGCCCCTTTTGTTGAAGACCTTTGGCTTTCAAGGGGTTAAGAATAAAGGGCCACAGTCAGTAAGATAAAAAGGTGCAGTTTTGATGCAAACCAACTGTACAACAGGGGACAAATAAATATTCCCAATGTATTGATTTAACCCTTTGAGTGCCAGAGGGGTATGGAACGCATTGTTTTTCAATGTGTTCTGTACACCTCTGGCAATTAAAGGGTTAAATGGCTCTTTTAACACCTTAAGTGCTATAGAGGGCTTCATTGAAGACCTCGCTAGCATTCAGTGTTAGAAGACTCATTTAAATATTTGGGAATGTTCAGTTATACCCTATCCTGTAGTTAGTTTACCACAGAACTACAATTTAGCTTATTAAATATGGCCCAAAATGTATGTTTTACATAACAGTCATAATAAATGTTTATTTCTTCTTACATATTACAGAGCCTACACAGTGCTACACCTAATAAAATTAATGTATAATCACACATTTATATGCTTTTTGAGCACACGGTAGTTTCAATGAACAAAAGCATATTTACGTTCAGTTTGCATCTAAGAATACAAGGTGGAATGCAAGAAAAGTGTGCAATTTCTATTTCCAGTGTGAAAGTCACTAGCAACTACATTTGCACATTATATTGTTGAATTGCGCATAAAAAAATCTAAATTAGCGAACCGCTATTTTTGTGAGTGTGGTCATGTGGGCGTGGTCAGGATTTACTAATCTGTCTGAGTGGAATAATGAATGCATCTAATGCTTGAAGTTCTATTTTATAACTCTGTGGAGTGTTGTTGTAAAAGCTCATTTCTATGTGCAATTCCAGAAGCATTCAGTATACAGCTTCCTGGATTAGAACCTGCGCTAGGTCTGTTTGCTCGGGAAAAATGTCTTTAGCGTATGCGCACATTTTTTGCATTCTGCCCAAAGAACTTTACATATCAAAATGGTTGTTTTTGACATCTCTGCCTCTTTATGAAAACTGCATCCAAGGAGTGGAAAATGTGGGATTTTGTGTGGATATTTTTTATATTTGTGAACATGCAAACATTTTGTACTATCTGGGTACGAAACACCAAAGTACAAACAATACATTGCCCTTGGGGTGGTGTAAGGTGTGAAAAGTGTCCTTGGATGGTCTGCATGTCGGTTCTGTGCAACTGCAGAAGAACATAAAGCTCTAAAAAACCCATTCACCTCACACTGCTTTCCCCTTAGAGCAAGTGTTGTACAGAGGACCATTTTAAGTTCTTTAGTAAATTTTCTTAACCCTTTGAGTGTCAGAGGGGTATGCAACATATTGCAGAGCAATGTGTTGTATACCCTTCTAGCACTCAAAGGGTTAAACAGGCAGAGCACTTGTTTCCAGTGCTTTGTTTAGTGCGGAGTTATATCAATACATCCCCCCACCTCTGCAGGGCCGGACTAACATCCCAGTTACCCCTAGACAAGGCTATCTAGGTATCTTTTACTCTGCTCATTGTCACATCCCTACTCTTCACCTGACCCAGTCACCAATCCCATCCACTGTTTCTTAGCAAAGAAAATACCCTTGGCCTATACAAGCAAGAATGAAAAAAGCTTTAACCCCTTGGTTGAGAGGACTCCAACACATTATTCAGCAATGTTTTGGAGATCGTTGTAGCATCCAGTGGGTTAAATAATAGTCTGTAAAGGAGTATATAGACTGCTGCTGGGACAATGATTGCTCTGGCCACACTCACAATACTGTATGTGGGTGTGGCCATCATAGCTGATGCACCACTCCTCAGAATTTGGAGCGCTAGGCATTTGACTACTCTGCCTATTGGGAAATCCGGCCCTGATCTCCAGTATGAACTGTGACTGCATTTGGGACATCTACCCTAATAAGTTTCCAGTATGTAAAGTTACAATCTGATGTGTAATGGCCAAGGCAAGTAAAAATAAAAGGCTACTTACAAGATCAGCAATACAAAAAGGTTACCTGTAGGGAGATTAGCACCATTACTTTCCCCAAGCTGGTAACAACTGAAAAACACTTTGTAAATATTATAGCAGGTATTCATTCATTCAAATTTAAATCAGACCTGTTAAGTGCTAATTTAACTCTTTCAATACTGCAGACATTTCTGCTCACTTCTCATCTAGACACAAAAATCCCTATTAGCCTAAGGATACATTTTACACATGAACACGGTGTCAATACTGCTGTAAAACTACTTTTTTAATATAAAACATTTATGTAGACAGGACATAATAACAGGCCCCTATAAAGTGCTGAAAATCCTCTGCTAATCTGAAACTATGTGACACATGTATAAAGACACCAGTGGAGCGATTATGGTACAACAACTGCCTTGTATTGATACAGTTGTAACCTATTAGTTTTGCAGCAAAATTGCTCAATTTTATTTTCATTCATATGATTCAATGTATCACAAGGAAATCTGCACAAATATTCATAAAAACATTCAAAGAATAAAAAGTAAAAAAAAACTGATAATATATGTATCACCCCTGTCACCTGGTACCTTCCAATTAACCATTTGAAACTGTGTTCTTGATTAGCCAATGGGGGATAGCTCTCTATGCTACCTTTATCAGGTGACATAAGGTTTACAATTCAGTGATCCAAGGTCTTCCACTGTAATGAGATGATGAGTGTGTACTGGTAAAATAATAAGCATGGGTGCCGCAGGTTTTTAACAGAACGCATTTCACTTTATTAAAAAAGTTACTGGAACAACAGGTACAATCAAAAAGAATGTTCAGGGCAATTTTTCCTTCTATTTCCCTAAAGGTGCTTGGGGCCTCCCTCTCCCTAGGGAATCCTAGCTAATACTATGGATCCACAGGCAGAAACAGGTATAAGCCCCATTTATAAGAAGGGCAATGTTTAGGCATCTCATGGAGCAGATGGTTTGCCCCAGATTAGCTTCACCTGGCCTGTATACATGAGACAGTCTGTTCTCTTTACCTCTCCTGGGGATAGGAAGTAGTTTCTCTGTTCCAAACAGCCCTGGAGGTGACCCACATTATCAGAGTCCGATACCCCTTATATATATGCCACATGGCCTCCTCCTTACAAATTTGCAGTACATGACCTGTTAAAGGGGAGCTACTCAGGACCCTGTTACATGTATATGAAATAATAATGCTTTACCTTTATCTTCTACTCTGAAACAAAAAACAAAATCAAAAAGTTAAAAAAAAAATGAATCCTTCCTTTATTCAGAAATTCCAAAATGAATACTTTAGTGTGAAATTTGCTATACAAAATAAGAAGGAGAGTTGCTTATTTCCCCACATCTAACATAATTCCTTATTAATGCACTCTGTGACCAGTTTGCGGAACTGGCTTATGGATTTGCTTCTTCCTGTACCTGGCAGTACCCCTGAAAATAAGGTTTACGGTGTTCCTAAAATTTTCCATTATGTGCAACACATTGTTATTAAATGTTTTGTGTAGCTCCCTTTTCACTTAAAGTGTTAAATATCATCGTCTTTTAGGTATTAACTCTTCCAGTGTTTTGTATCTTTTCCCAGGCATGTTCAATAACTCTGTTAACACAAGTGTTTACAAAGATTAAATATTTAAACAGTGATACTTTCAAATTATTTAATCATTAATCTTTTTCATATGCCAACTGCCATTTATTTGAAGATGATCAGGTTTAGTGACCTTTAAAGTGGATGCTATAAATTTCATTGTCAACTATAGCAGCATATCATTACCATATATGTCAACAGAGTCCATGTTGCCAGGTTCGGTTGTGAAGTTCAGTTATGGATTTCCCAGCAGGCATCATGCAGGCAGCTATGCATGCCTTCACTGCTGCAACTCCCTGCCATCCATCACTAGCTGCCAGGGAGTTGCAGCAAGCTGTGTTCAGGTCGCCCATCACTGTAGTATAGGAACTGTGCCTTCACCTTTTCAAGAATGCCATAGGGCCATATGTTCAAAGAAGTAGCAAAATAGCTTTTATAGTTTATAACGACTTTTCCAAGTACAATGTCGTTGGGCTCATTAATATTTTCAGAGAGTATCGCTTGTGATATGCAATATGTCGTTTGTCCTGACTGAAATTGTCGTATGTAAGGACAAAACTTTTGTATGTAAAACCAAAAAAACTCTTACCTAACGACAAAAATGTCTTAACTAACACAAATTCTCACCTTCAGAACTTCACATTCCCTCCACTTTTTTCTTAATGTACAAATTTTGTCTTTTGCAAGACATTTCCTCTATACGACACTGGAGAATAGTTTAGCCATGCCCTTGCCCCGCCCCTTTGCCCAGCAATTCTGGAGTTGTGTCGTACACAACGGACATTACTATTTTTTTGTAGTATATTCTATAGAAAATATGTTGTTCATGCATTCAATTACTTATTTTTGTCATTCATATGACATTTTTTGGTCGTTATCACTTTGAACATGCGGCCCATAGTATGCAGTGCTCTCTATTCTGGGTAACCTCACACAGAGGGTCAATGATGCACAGTCGCCCATATGCATAATCCTTGTGTCAATGTAAAAACAAGTGGCATTCCAATCTTTCATAGACAAAAATACAATGCATGAAAGCTTGCCCTTAAAAGGATAATATATTTAACACTTTGAGTGTCAGAGAGGCATGCAACACATTGCACACAATGCGCTGGACACCTTTCTGGCTACCAAATTGTTAATGTTTTTTTATTTTTAATGCATGTTTCACTAAACTTAATATAAATGTCCCAATCAGTTTCAGCAATCACCCCCTGCATCTTATTTGTGATGTTTCATAGCTTATTTAAATTTTTTTTAATTAGCAAGAAAAAAAGAGATTCTTCCCTATGGTGCAGGTGTAAATTGGCATAATCATTAATGCTGTGCAATACTTCCACTCCAACAGCTTAAGCCAGGGCTTGGCAAGCTGTGCTCCTGAACCTGTTGTTAAACTGCAGCTCCCATGAGCCTCAGCAAGCTGTTGGCCTGCTGAGGATGATGAGAGCTGTAGTTCAGCACAGACTAGTAGGCTGCAGCTTTCCAAACCCTGGCTGAGGCTTCCTTAATGTACCCATCTCATAGGCTTCCATGCTCATAGCTCATCTTTGCCACAGTCCTGCTGAGCTAAGAATTCCAGCTGTTAACCTCATAGTCACCAGACTTATTGAAAGTTGTTATTTGAGAATTTCAGGGGCTCAGATATTCCCAGGAGGCTCCTGTGCATACGCCAGCTAGAAATGAACATGTCTACAGCACCTCTAAGTGTGTGTACAACAGCCTTGATTTTCTGAATGTGTTCCATCTGTGTGAAAAAAGATTTTTAATTGCCTGCTATTTTGATGTGCTCAGTTTACAGATGTTAATGGTTGTGCAAACAGAATTTGTAAAATGAGTAAGAAAAAAAACTTAAAATTGCCTTACAATTACCCACCAATTTTAATCTGCTGTGTAGTTTGACAAAAGGGAAAAGGAGATCTCAATTGTGGAAAAAATCCTATATTTATATAAAATATAATACAGAGTGTCTTGATTTTGTACAAACGCTACTTTATTATTAATATAGTATCTCTGTGTGTATTTATGTCATTACTGCCATCTACTGCCCTTGCTCTTTCCCCATTGGCTATGTAAGGTTTTCTGTAGCTTGCATACAAGTGTATTCAATATAAAGAGGTGTAATTCTGGGGCAAACCAACTTCACCATAGGGGAAAAATACAAATAACCACAGATTTAAATGTGACTTATAACCCCATGAATTATATAAAGGTATCCAATGCATTGCTTTGCAAAGTGTTGCATTTAAGGGGTTAAACAACATTTGAATCAATAAGAATTTCTGGAATACTTATTTGTCACCTCAGTGGTGCACTTGGTTTGCTCTAGAAATACACCTCTTTAATGGATAGTAATGTTTCAAAATAAAAGCAGCGCCAATTAATCTTCATAGTATTTGTGACATAGGGAGTGTTATTTAAATACTGACAGAGTTGTAGTTCAAGAGTAATTGAATGATAACATATCCCCCTGCTGCCCCTTTTTCCAAGTGTAAGCCACCTCCACTCAGATGTGGTATCTGGTCCTGGGACCAAGATAGCTCACAGTAAGGGACAATCTTCTTACTGTGAGAACAATGAAAACCCTGCCCCCCTTGACAGGTTTTTCAGGTTTTTCCCTTATGTTAATTGAAGAGTGTCCCTCTGAGCAAGCCATCTGTACACCACCTTTCTGTTCTGAGGTGAGCAGTGTTACATCAGTAAAAGGGGCGGGAGGGAGATACTTTATCATTCAATTACTCTTGAACTACAACTCTGACAGAACTGAAATAACACTCTCTGTGGCCCAAATACTATGAATATTAACCCCTTAAGGACCGGAGGTTATGGGACATTTCCGTCCCATAACGACCGCATAGGGGCACTTTGACGAGCCGGTACACGTGACCTGTCACGTGTTTCGGCGCGTCACTATGGGGCTTGAAACAGATCACTCCGATCTTGGAGCGGTCTATTTCATGCCCTATTTTTACTTACAGCGCTCCCGGTAGAGCGCTGTAAGTAAAAAGTACGTGACGTACCAGGACCGTCAAGGGTCGTTCGAGCAAATTTACCCTTGACGGTCCTGGTACGTCAAGGGTCCCTAAGGGGTTAATTGGAGCTGTTTTTATTTTGAAACATTAGTATCCCTTTATCTTCCTGCAATAAGTCCTCTAGGATTTGTTCACACTTATGACATCAGAGGAAGCACCTTAAGTACATATTAAAAAATAAAAAACACATGAGTTTGCTATCAGTGAGTTGTATAAGACTATTCACAATAGCAGTTTTCAAGGTAGTCAACACTGTTAGCCCTAAAACTAATTTTGCTAATGTCCATCAATGCCATTGCAATGGAATCATATCTGGCTCTGCTGTATGTTTTAAGAACAAGGGATAATGGGAGAAAACCTTACTGCCTGTAAAACATAGCAAAAACATATTTTTTTATTTTCAAATAATTTCACTACTACCAATAAAGTCATAAACTTACTGCATTTATTGGTCTTGTCTCATAATTTATAGTATCTAAAAATCTGTCAAATTAGCCATCTGGCTAATTTCACTACTCTATATGCTGAAATGGCTTTTTTAGTGTTTTTACCAAACTGTAAGAGTGAAATTCTACACTACCATCAGAGTGTAGGAAATTAATGGGAGTGACTGCTTCAACGGGGCAAAGCTTGCAAAAGGTGTCATTTTGAAAGTATTACCTCTATTCAGGTTAGGTTAATGGGACATCTTCTCCCATTGAATAAAATGGGATTATGCTCTGAGACGAGAGGAAAATGTGTGAAAGTGTTTCAGGTTTCAAGAGTAATCCCTTTGTGAGCAGTGAAAAATGAAATTAGCTAAAATTTTCTTCCTTGCCTCCAATTTCAAGCACAAGGTAGCAATCCACACTCTAGTGAATACTCGCAATTACGTTTACTCTCTAAATAGTTGTACATGTTGGTGGTTATGTACCAAACCAACTAAGTGCAAAAAATGTGCAGAGAACTGTTTTTGTTTATTGGATGATTCTTTGCTCTCTTAAGGCCTAAGGCCTAGGGGCCTTATTTATCAACCTAAAGAAGTGCAATTCCAGAACAGCTCTATAGGATTGAAATTAACATTTTGCAAATTTTTGTTGGCTTTTAACCCAGTAAATGGTAAAGGCCTAAAATGCATTCACTCTGTTAATCCTTTGAGTGCCAGAGTGTTAAATCAATATGAACGATCACTTCATGGTGCTGTTGGTTTGCTCCAGAACTGAGAAAAAAAGACGCTAAAGGGCTTATGTATACAAATTGGCGGTATTTTGGAGAAAACCAACTGTGCCACCGAATTAAAATGGATTGTTAACCCATTGGAGGATGCTAGAGAGGTCTCCAATGCAATGCAATGAGTTGGTGACCTCTCTAGCATTCAATGGTTTAAAAGTCCAATGTAAATCAGTTGGAATTTTAGGAATTGTCATTTATCCCCTAAAGTGCAGATGGTTTTCCACAGAATTTCCCTCCAGGTCTTTGTGCCTTTAATTGGTCACTTTGCTCCAAGCGCATATATGTAATAGGGGAATGCGTGGGCATCTTGGTGTTCCATTTTTCAGCAACCACGCATATGCTTTGTTTAAACTGAACAGAGAGAAAAAAAAAAAGGACAAAATTCTCAAAACTCAGCGTTTTACTTTTATTTGCTGTGGAGGTGGCATAAAGGGGTCATTCACTTAGAAGTAGTGCGCTGGAGACATTTAGACATCTGTACATAAGCAAAGGCACATATTTAGTGAGGGAAAATCAATGCTTTTGATACCCTTTTGCACTTAAAGGGTTAACATTTAGGTTGAATTGGTTTGACATACAGTGCTTTTTTTCCTTGATTATTGAAACAAGTACAATTTAACTAATCCTACAACTACACATGCCACTTCAAGACCCAAATGAGAATGATTGTTGCAGACTAAACAAACAAACCATTAGTGACTACTTCATAACAAATCAGTAGAATAGTTATAAGTATAACAGCCATTACCCATATAATATATAAATTGTATCTGTTGAGAAAAAGGTTATATAATAATAGGCAGTTTTATCTATGCAAACCACATAAGGGACAAAACAATTTTGGGTCATGGATATATATAGGGGCCAACAAGCCCCTAGTGCATTAGGAAAATAAAAAAGGTGAATAAAATAAAATGAGGTAAGAAGAAATAATGAAGGAAGCGGGAATGAGGGGAGGAGGGGGAAAGGAATACAGACCTGTTATTAAACAGAAAATGCTAAAAGAAGAGCTTTATTTGAACATAACATTTGGCTTGATGTACAATGTAATATGTTCATATTTATACCTGGGAAATCAAGTTTTGACCCTTAGACTCAGGGTTTGGGCCTAAATCTCAGAGTCTCAGGATGAAAAGCCAAAGTCTCAGGGTGAGAGTGTCCAGTGTTTCCTAGTATATGATTTATACCAATTTACTGCTTATTTAATGTCCAGATAAGTGATATTTCTGTCAGAAAGGCAGACAGAGAAGTCCTGCTTGTCTTGTGAGTGTGTAAGAAGTAATATATCAGAACTGTACCCTGTTAAAAGTTCCTTAACCCCTTAAGGACTAGCAGTCCCGGGGTGTGTGGTCCTTTAAGGACCAGATAGGAAACTTTGAAGTGCCGTCCCACGTGACTGATCACGTGTGCCAGCACGCCGAACGGGGGACTGAAAGAGATTGCTCCGGTCATGGAGCGATCAACTTCAGTCCCCGGTGAGTAAAAGTATGTGGCGTACCAGGACCGTCACTGGTCCTTAAATGCTGGACCAGCATGACGGTCTGGGTATGTCAGTGGTCCTTAAGGGGTTAAGGACTGATTAGATCATCTCTGGGTTATTGCAAACACTGACATAGCGCCATGAGTCTACTTTCTTGAGAGCATTAAGGGTTAATATTTCAAAGACACCACTGTGAGAGAATTTCAAAAGTTCCCAGGTATGTTCATATTATGTTGATTTCTTTGACTACATTCTTTATCCTGGAGTTTCTCACTGACTGATGTTGTTTGCTTTATTGAATCTTGTGTACTTTCTGAATCTATTCATGCGTATAGTTTGTCTTACTTTAAATAAAGCTATTTTGAAACAAACACTAAGAACACTTTGGGTCACGTTTATCAAAGCAAAAATTTAGGTTTTCTGAAGAGCTACAACTGCTTCATCTGTATCAAAGATAACTTCCCTGTACTTTCTGTGAAACTTTGTTTTATAAATATGGAGCAGTTGGTTTCCCCCAGAATTGCTCAACATTACTTTGATAAGTGTTGGACAATATTCTGGATGAGCAGTCCTGACGTAAACCAGCTGACCACAATGTAAAGTGAATATCTCTCAAATTCTCATTGATTTAAATGGGGCGTTTAGCTGTTAAAAGCCTAATTGAAACAATTAGGAGTTGTCATTTGTCCCCATGGTGAAAATGGTTTGATCCAGAATTGCTTCTCTTTAGCTTACTGAGTACAGCCCTTTGTTTTACAAAATCTTATCAATACATTTGAGCCACTGGGAATTGAGACCTGGGGAACATTACAGGGCAAAAGCATTTGAGGGTCGTAGAAAGTAAAGAATCGTTATTGTTTTAGTGAAGAGCTTTGTTACAAATGGTATCTCGGGGTAGATGGTAAAGAGATCGCTGAAAAAAGCAATGTTGTGCATTTGTGTCCAAGTCTTCAGCACTGTGTAATGGAAAGAGCAGGCACTGAAACAACCCCAAGGAAATTGGAATCTAAATGATTTGTGCACCATAAATTAAGTCTACCAGAGGAAAAACGTCACAATGCTGACATTTACAAACAGTTTAACACTGATAAAACAGGTGGGATTCCCTCAGGGCTGTGTCTTGTCACAGACTGTGGAATCTTTCTGAGAGAGGGTGACATTTTACATGCACATGAGTGCTGTTCAGACAACATAAATCAGTCCTTCTGGACTAAATAAAACGGTGACACTTTAAACCAGTCCTCCTGCCACCCAATGCAAAAATGTTAGTTGACTCAAAGGCACAACAGGCATTGGAGGTGTTTAACCTGCTGAGTGCTGGAAACATCTACAATGCGTTGCAAAGCAATGAGCTGAGACATCACTAGCATTCAATGTAGGTCTGCAATGATTAATCAAATTATCTTTATATTAGAATAAAAAATATATGGTTGATTAACAGCTTATTATATTCAATAATCATCACCGTCATTCTGCACATATAACCACGCTGTTATGCACATGCAAAGTTGCTAATTATCCCTTAGCCATTTGCTGCATTCTGTCAATTAAATCAAAAACCAAAGCACTAAAGAAATAGTAACACTTAATATGCAAAAACTATATATTGTAGGTTTTATCCTCCTGAGTAAAATAAGGGAATCCCCACTGCGGATAGGTGTTTTATTCAATTACAGCTCAAACTTGCATTTTTTTAGGTACGGTATTTTAATGGCCTGAAAATGTACAGTGGCGCTGTTGCTACACCATTCTATGAACAGCTCTGGTCAGTTGACTATAAATCTCCATAAGATGGTGTAGAAACAGCACCACTATGTAATCTTAGGCCATTGAGCTACTGCGCCTAAAAGATTCAAGTTTGACCTGCAATAACTTTTGAATAAAACACCTCTCAGAGGTGGCAGTATACTTGTTTTTCTCAGGAGGATAAACCCTACGAAATAATTCATTTGGCATGTCAAATGTTACTATCCCTTTAAGTTGCAAAATATCCAGTCAGAAAAACAGAGTTAACAAAAAAAAAGGTTAATAAAATGAAAACACTTAAAGGGAAGATTATAAAGTTTTTCAGGTGTTTGAACTTGCTTTTCTCTTTCCGTAAACAGTCCCCCTTCTTCCATTTTTTTTTCTGGATTTCAGAGGGTAACCATGCCCTTGCAATAAGCATTGTTTTGTGCATGGGACATTATCACTGACACAGTGGGAGACCGATTGCTACATTTTCTTTTTATAAGTGATAAGTCTTGCAATAAGACACACACACATAAGTGCGTAACATGTGTTGTTCCTGATTTCCATACATCAGCCTTGCTGTCTGTTCACCACTCATTTTCTTTGTGCAGCACTGTGGTATATGCTGGATTTCTAATAATAAATGACAATAATAAAGAGAATATTAGACGTGCTGTTTTAGTAGGCTGGTGAAATACATTTTTATAAGCACACCTCAGTTCCTGGTCAGGAGACTGCACTGTACTTTAAGACACAGCAGGAACAGTGCAAAGAACTATTGCTTCCACCAACCTGCTGAGAAACAGCACATACAATATCATACATTTTAAGTTCTGTGCTGATATGAACAATGTGTATATGTATGGAGAGAGAAACAGTGAAATGTTGATGATAGCAATAAATTGCCTGATGTTTTCTTCGTTAGATACAGTATTTTAGAGAAGGGCTCTTAACAACAACTCTTGATCTTATTTGTGCATAAAGCAGAACTTTCACCCTCTATAAAGTCGCCGTCCAATAATTAAGCATATGATGACTAGCTTCTTAATAGTTCTATTAGATCTCAGTACCCAATTCTGAATTAATCCTTAATTTTCAGAGACTTACGGCCAGGTTAGTGCCATATGCAAGCCTGCACCATCAGTCCCATGCAATACTTCCTAGAGGAGACCGGGACTGACAGCACAGGCGCGTTGACGTCTCAAAGACAAGATGTCTGCCCTGATGCTTGGTCTCCAGTCTCCGAAGATTACGGATGACTTCAGAATCGGGTACTTCTGAGAGCTAATAGAAGTATTATGAATATGCTTAATTATTGGAGGGCTTCCTTACTGAGTATATATACTACTAGTGTAAAAGCCTGTGTACACGGGCCAAGGTCCGGGTGATGTTAACCCTTTGAGTGCCAGAGGGGTACGCAATGCATTGGTTTGCAATGCGTTGCATACCCCTCTGGCACTCAAAGGCTTAAGAGTCCGGTCCTGCTCTGCGTCCTGCCGCTAATGCAGTCATGCACTGTAGAGACTGCCCAAAAGCACAGAATGCTCCCAGCACAGAACTCCCAGCATTCTGTGCGTTCGGGCAGTCTCTACTGCGCATGACGGCTTCTGACAAACACCCTTAGCAATTTATTATATAGGATGGTTTCCATTCATTTACTTTTAGGAGTTAATAAATGAGTAAGACAGACAACTGCCAGGAAATGTACTAAAATGACTCCGGAATGGATATTTGTGTACTGCACCAACCTAGTGCCTCTTAGCTAAGTAATTGTGCCAAAAAATATTCCTCTTTAAACTGCTTACTCCAGTGGGGTGGCAGCAGGGAAGTGTATAGGCTTTTATTTCTAGATATATACTAGCAAAATGCAGAGGAAATTGGTGTAAAATGTTTCCTTTTTCCCCGAGCATGCAATATGGGAGGTGCTTAGATCTTGCTCACATTGAATTCGTAATGATGATGGCGTGTGTGCTCTGGTATAGGATATAGAAAGATAAGGAGCACTGGAATCAAATCAACAGTTCACTTGTATCGTTATAAGTCAAAATTCAGTTATTTATAAAATCAATAATACCTCAATATAAAAAAGTTAATGTACTGCCCGAATTCACTAATAACCTCGACTGAAAAGTTCATATAAATAATAAATATAAAAATCATAAGTGTTACCTTAAAAAACAGTTAACAACTGGAGGCTTCAAGGTTCTATAATGATGTGTCCGATGAACCGATGAGGATGATAATGGAGGTGATGATGAATGAAGTCAATGGGATGAAAATGAGGCCATGGATGAAATCAATGAATCCTTCTTCATCTCGAGTGTACAGCTCTTTATCCTAGTGGTCTTACACCACTAAAACATAAGCATTGGGGGAAAAATAAAACATCTGCACAAGGACAAGATGAAACGGAGAATATGTAAGTCAAAAACTTTAATATACTCTAGCAGGCATGTGACATGGCTTCTCTTTTGCAGTGGACCTTTTTTTTTTTTGTAACCCTTTGAGTGCCAAATTGCACTAAAAGTGTTACATTTTATTAAAAGTCAGACCTCATGGTGAGGTATCAGTAACCCTCCTGATGCCCCCAGCTACTGATCTTCCAGCCGATTCGGCTGGGAGATCAATAGAGGCGAGGCAAGGGAGCAAGAGTGCTCTCCTGCTTACATTCTGCCCAGAGCCGGGAAGGAATGGGTAGGATAGGGAAACCCCTTCATGTCACTGAGGGAGGCTTTGCCCCCCTCTCTCCTCCCCAGGCAAGTAAAATTTTACCCATCCCATTGGCTGGACTGTGGCAGCAAGCCTGCCCAGGAGTGTGGCTGCCACCGATCCAGAAAACTTTTCTGAGGCATGCAAAACAGGGCTATCCTTTTATATCCTTTTATATCTAGACTAGTTGAAGAACCCGTTACACGGGCCACAGTGCCACTGCCAGCCTGTCGCGGTGCAGTCATGCACAATAGAGACTGCCTGCACTGGCAGTCTCTACTGTGCATGACTACAGCACGCGCAGCAGTCTCTACTGTGCATGACTGCGGCGTTACGCACATTTTAGCAAATTATTATGTAGGATATGCTGAACATCATAATAACAATTATGCAGTCAAATTGCCCTACTCATGGGCCTTTTACATCTATGGGTCCGAACCACTTCTAGACACAATGCTGTGTGCCTCTCAACTAATCTTCAGACCTCAGACTTTAGGATAGATCACCTCTTTTATTTCCCTCTTTTAAAGCCCGCCATTGTCGCTGTTATTGTTACAGATCTGTCTTCTCTGCATCTCAAACAACCTCCTAAAAGGACCACCGGTCCAGCTGTGGAAGGGGTTCTCACAGGGGGCATGGGACTGGCATTAAGCTAGTGCATAAGGATTGGGAATAACCTATGCAAATCGTGGGTCCCTTCCATACTCATCATGCGTAAATGTAGGTTGAGTGCGGGTGTGCTCTGACATGCAATAAAGCAGTTGTATATACCCACAGGTCCAGGATTTTTAATCAAAAGCATACTGGCAGAAAATTGTCTGTGCTGGCAGATTCATACATTAAGGAATGTAAAAAAGGAATGTAGGAATTCTTCAGTGCTACCCATCTGCTATGCTGATTTGTAAGCTTGAAAATTCTGTGTCAATACTTGTTTGCTGCTAATGTTCAAAAGTCTATAGTGTATATCTGCCAACAGATCTACCAGCTCAAGCATCTAATGCAAATAAGGCCTTACCACTACCAGTGTGCTTTGTTAATACATGGTGTAAAATGAGGATCAGTGGAAGAGAGTACTCTAAAATGCCCATAATCTCTCACACTGTCCGGGTTGGAGCAGGAAGAAGAAAGCAGACGGTTTTTTGGCATAAAAAATGTACTACAAACTCGTTAGGCAGGTACAATGAGCAAAACAGGTTCTTTGTACTTATTTAGTGAACAACTGCATTCGTACATTGGTGGCTGACATACTAAGACGTTATGGAGCAAACCAACTCCTTCTGAATTAATTTAAAAGGGGTTTTTAAAGGGATAGTAATACTTCGTTTTAACTTTATTTTATTTTGTAGACATTAAAAAAACATGAAGAATGATATAAGTCTTATCTCTCAAACCTTTATGGTTTAAGAGATATTCACAAGCAAAGTTTCCCCTCCCGCCCCTTTTACCTAGTGTAAGCCATCTCTTCTCAGATGTGGAATCTGGTTGTAAGACCAGACAGATAACAGCAGGGGACAATCTTATTCCTATGAGAACAATGAAAGCCCTGCCCCCCTTGACAATTTTTCAGGCTTTTCCCTTATCTTAATTGAAGATTGTCCCTCTCTGCAGTCTACCTGGGCACCTCCCTTCTGCTCTGTCTGAGCAGTGTTACATCAGTAAAAGGGGTGGGAGGGAGACACTTTGTCATTGAATTACTCTGGAACTACAACTCTGACAGAATTGAAATAACACTCTCCAAAGTCCAAATACTATGATGATCAATTAGAGCTGCTTTTATTATGAAACATTACCATCCCTTTAAGCCCTTGAATGCTAGAGAGTCATTCAAAAGGGTTAAAGGGTGCTAGCGAGGCATTAAAGGTTTAAAACCACATTTAAAGGGATAGTATTACTTCAAAATTACTATCCCTCATATTGTAGCCCTTAATAAACTGAGTTAAATGACACCAGCGGCATCTCTAAAACCTTTATGGTTTAAGAGATAGCCGCTTTCAAAGTTTCCTCTCCCCTGCTGTCAGCGTTCTGCTGCCAGCAGGAGAATCCGGTCTCTGAATCAAGAGGAGGCTCTTCAGCAGAGCCGATATCTCGTTATGGAAGGAAAAATTATTAATTGAAACAGTCTTGTACGTGTGTTTGGTAACCAAGCACATGTAGAAGACTGTTTCAGTGAATCATTTTTCCTTCCATAACGAGATATCGGCTCTGTTTAAGAGCCTCCGCCTGTCCCGGGACCGGATTCCCCTGCTGGCAGCAGAACGCTGACAGCAGGGGAGAGGAAACTTTGAAAGCGGCTATCTCTTAAACCATAAAGGTCTGAGAGATGCCGCTGATGTCATTTAACTCAGTTTATTAAGGGCTATAATATGAGGGATAGTAATTTTGAAGTAATACTATCCCTTTAAGTAGACAGGAACTTGTATTTGTCCTCTACTTTACAAACAGTTTGCACAAGAGGTGCTCTATATCTTCTCAATATATCAGCCTACCTATAAAAGCACCATGTATTGAAATGCTATTGTGTCACAAGCCAACGTTTGATTTACTTTACTGATACAGTTTCCTCACTAGGGGTTTAGTGTGTTTTGGAGTGGTACACACTTCTTAGTTTATATTTACATTCAGTCTGTGTGCTTTCCTGCATCCCCCTCCTCCCTGCACTATTCCCAAGGGGGAGGAAGATATACAGTACAATCATGTTTAAGAGGAAATCTGCCTGCATCTTCCTCTTTTCATTGGACTAGCCACACTATTTGGCCTTAGTACAAATCCTTATTTGATTTGCTAATGTTAGTACAAAGAAAAGTTCAGTTAACAAAAATGTTATGTATAAAGATTAAAGTGGAACTACCACCGCACAACATCTTTAGATTAATTAAGTCCCCATCTGAATTATTACCATATTTAATAGATTTAAGCTTTCTTCCATGGATGACAGGCAGGACGGAGTGAGGACATGTTGCCATAGTGACGTCCGCGCGCCTGCACTGTCAGTCCCAGACGGGTGTAGGAGGCGTTGCTAGGAGCCAGCTGGCTCCAAAAGGGAGTGACAGTGCAGGCGCATGGATGTCACTATGGCAAGATGTCCGCGCTCTGTGCTACTGTCAGCCATAGAAGAGAGCATAAATCTATTAAATAAGGTAATAATTCTGGTGACTAGCGCTACTAAGCAGCTATTTGCCAGATGGGGACTTAATTAAGCTAAAGATGTGCAGTGGTAGTTCCGCTTTAACAAAAAAAAAAAAAAAGTAGGACCATATGTTCAAAAGAAAGGTGTATGAGTCTTGGGGCAAACCAATTGCAGTAGAGGGGGAGAGGTAAAAATTCTAAACATTCCCATTGATTCAAATGGGGGATTTTAACCCCTTGACGCTAGCTAGGTCTCCAACTCATTGAGAAGCAATGCATTGGAGACCTCTCTAGCATTCAAGGGGTTAAAATCCCCATTTAAATCAATTGTATTTTTTAGTTCTCCCCTATAGCGCAAATGGTTTGCCCCAGAACTCCCACCACATTGGGGGAGATGCACTAAGGTGTGTTAAAGAGGTGATAAAGTGGAGATAAATTATCCAGTCATATCACTTCTCCAGTTCCTATCCTATCCAGTTATCACCTCTTTATCAGTTCTTGGTGTATAATCCCCCTAGTGTTTGTGAGAATACAAATATAAGTGAAAATACCACTAGCTCTTGTATATTGAAGGACCTCTAACACCAACAAATGAAATAGGTTTATATGACTTTAAATATCACATACTTATAGCTTGAGTATGTAAAAATAACTATTCAGATGCTGCATTCCTAAAATCTAATCCTAAACTTGCTTTTTAATGCATGTGTAAATTATCCTGTTCAGAGTATTAATTTAATGTCATTTCTGCTGTTTGTATTAAAAAGATAAGAGATGAAGTCAGTTGATTCATTCTCTTTAGTGCCCACTGCTTTTGTATTCCGAAAGGCTGTTATCTTAGTCCATTAACAGATAATCCTGCACAATTAATGGGATCCCTTTAACCTTTGAAAAGGTTGGAACGTCTGCTCCCTCAGAGCATATATAAGACTAGATTTTAGGCTTCAAATGACAAATAGAGAGGTTTTACAGATGTTAGTATGACATTCGGGGTATTTAAGCTTATACTGTATAAACCCAGTTCTTTTTAAAATGTTAGTGTTCCTTTAAATAAAAATAGAAGACTCCAGCCCTTGAACTCAGATGCAAAATAGCTTTAATGAAAAAATAAGGAGTATAAAACACTATAAACTCAAAGGAAGGCGGAAAAAAATAATCAAAACCATCAAAAATATTTGTATGGTTTTTATTATTTTTCCCATCTTCCCTTTTGAGTTTATGGTGTTTTATGTCTTATTTTTTGTGCAAAGATATTTTGCAATTGACATCAAAGGCTGGTGTATTTTTCTTCTTCTTTATTTAATATGAAGGCACTAGAGGTATTTTCGCATATATTGTTTTATATATAAATATGTATGTGATGGGGGGGCACATATCCCCCACTCAGATAATTTTTTGTACTTGGATGTAAGCAGAGTCATAGGGGTATGATAGCTTTAACTGTCTGAGTGCCAGTGCCCAAGACACCCCTCTGGCACTTAAACAGTTAATGGTTAATGCATACCAGCACACACATTCCACCATAGTTACAATTTTGAAGCGAAAAATCCCTAAATGTCGCCTCTTTATCATGTAAAATGTAGTAACTTGTTACCAGAATTGTCTGTGCCTTGTTAGTACATAGCATTTAAATGCAGTGTATTGGAATGTCCCTAAACACATGCATACTCTAACACTGCCCTGCTCCTGATACAAGTGTTCCTGGGATACATTTTAGCATAGAAAGCTTAGTATCCCCATCTCTTGGTATCTCCAGCTCTTGGGGACTTCATCTCCCATAAATTCCAACAAGCCACTGGAAGTTACATTCCCCAACAACTGGAGGTGCAACAACCGACTACTCTTGGTTTAGTACATTAAGCAATAGGCAGGCCCAACAGCAGGAAATAGATTTCAGTGCTTATTTTAGAGTGGAATTGTATTAGTAAATCATCAATTGGCTTCTAGATTTGAATATCCTTACTGAAAATTGCACCTTTGCAGAGGCGTAACTATAAGCCTCCGGGCCCTGGTGCAAAAAGTGCCACCCCCCCCCCCCACATTGGCCCCCCCTCGAACACACTGACCCCCTCTACAATGTCCCTCAAGCTTCACAATGCTCCCATCTACTACCTCCCTGGAGCTCCTGTGCGGTCCTCTTAGTAATGCAGAGCGCTGGGAGATTATGTCATCTCCCAGCGCTCTGCATTACTACAACTCCGGAGGGAGATTGTGGGCGCCAGACGGAGGAGTTGCAGGGGGCTGCCGGGATCCTGGAGTAATGGGCCTGGTCGCAGGTGCGACCCCTATAGTTACTGCACTGCACCTATGATTCGTTATGATGCATTAACATTGAATAAAAATTTTGGGTAACAGAAACATTTCCAATCCAATGCAAAACAAGGTGATGAAGGTACCTATAGCATCTAAGGGTTTAACAAAGCAGATTTTTTAGGGGGGAGATTTACTGGTGCTTCTCCTGCCTGAAGCCTATATACTAAGGTATTGACACCAAAAATTGTCCCCTTTATACAACAATGGGAGAGCAGTGGGCTGTGAATGGGCATTTCAGATTTCAGAGAGATACGTACCTCTGTACCTTTTTTATTGCCATGTACTAAAAGTTTGCACTTGATCTCGGTATAAGATTGCCTGCACATACTAGTGAAAGTCAATGGGGTAGCATTAGGGGTATGCAGGGAATCTCTATATAACTTTTCAGGGGTTAGCACTTCTCAAGTGATATCACTTCTCCAGTTCCTGTGTGCATTGGCCCCATAGAATAACATAGCATTTGGAGAAGTGATATCACTGGAGAAGTCATCACCACTTTATCACCTCTTTATCACACCTTAGTGAATCTCGCCCCCTTTCTGATTTAACCCTGTTTAATAGGGTGATGATCTACTATGTATATGGAAGAAAGTGTGACTGATGTACTAAGATGAACTGGAGCAATTCTGGAGCAAACTAACTGCACCATAGGGGACAAATAAAAATCCACAAAATCTCTATTGATATAAATTAGGATTTTAACATCTTCGTTGCTAGAGATGTCTCCAACACATTGTGAAGCAATGCATTAGAGGCCTCTCTAGAATGTAAAAGGTTAAAAGCCCCATTTAAATCAATTGGAATGTTTACTTGTCCCCTATGATGCAGTTGGTTTGCCCCAAAATGTCCCAGTTCCTATCATTACATTAGCCTGCTTGAACGAAATGATTTACAACTGACTTCATTTTTTTCTGAATCTAAGCTTGTGTTTGGGAGTTTAAACAGCATTGTGTTGAATTAAGTCAGCTCATATGGGAGCAGTCTTCCTAACATGCCTGGGGTGCACTGTGCGGCTCTGAAACATCTTGTATTAGTTGTATTGTATTGGGGGTCAGAAAATCCCCCCCCCCATGGCTAGAAGAGGAAACTGGGCTTAATACATGAAATCTAGGCTTCACTTGCTGCATTGCAATCCCAGAAGGCCACAAGTGTTGAAAGCTGACACTTGCTGTCTATAGGGACTGCTCATACAAGACTTCTGTTAGCCTCCTGGGTCCATAGCTTTCAGTCACATGCTGATGAGCTGCACTCCCACATTCCTTGCCCAATTAGCACAAATAAATATTTGTTGTGCAGGGCTAACAAAAAGTCTGATCAACAGGCACCAAACCTGTATCATAAGAGTAGAGAGGACACATCATGGCCCCATGAAGGCATTTTGTATGCAAATGTTAAGGCATCGTGTTGCTATTTCAACCCCTCAGTACTCCTACAGCTTTTTTCTACAAACAATGTGAGAAAGCCATAGGTTTTACACAAGAAACAAAAGAACAGGCCATAGTAAATGTGCATATATTATACTGTACATACTCGCATCCATCTGTTCAGCAGACGTACCATTACTTCATTTTTTTTCACATCTGCATATAGTAAATCTACCTGGCTAAAAGTGTTTTGGACTCAAAACCTCCTGTTTCAGTAGACATTTGCTATATTTCATTCTGGTTGTAACTGCATTATTCAGCACTGATTTCATTTTATATATAAATGCTAATAATTAGAAAGGAATGGATCTGTACATTGATGATTAAGAACAGTTGTCTCAAACTCAATTCCTAGAGGGCAGAGCCAGTGCAGGATTTAGGTATATTGCTGCTATTGGACAGGTATCAGTAATTTAATTAGTGATTTTGAAAGAGCCACCTGTGAAGAATCAGGGGAATTCCTAATACTTGCACTGTCCAGGCTTCTAGGAATGTAGCTTGAGATCCATGAATTAAAAGCATCACAATACAAATATGCTTTATTTATGTTTATTTTGTGGATACAACATTTAGTATCTTAACTTTTGCCATGAAGATACATACTCCATTACATGATGACAAAAGTTGTTTCTAAATGAGGCAATTTAACCTGTTGAGTGCCAGAGAGGTGCCCAATGCACTGGATATCTCTTTGGCACTCAAATGGGTGCACAGCACATTAAGAAGCAATGCATTATGTACCCTTCTGCAATTCAATGGGTTACAAAACACCCAATCACCATGTTAACCCCTCAGTTTCAGGAGAAGATAGATTGCTGCAATCCAAAAATGGAGGGGTTAACCATTTCTGTGGATGAATTAGTTGAGGGGTGGTGGGATGCTTGTGTTTGTGTTTTTTACTTGGCGATTAACCACTTTGTTTTTGATGCAGTGAGATTGTGCTAATCTGGCAATGGAGAGTTAACTGCAGGTGGTGGAGATGGGAGGAGGGTGCTCAGGTACATATGGGATAAGGCAGTTGACTGGGAGGCTATTCTCCTCCATGGTTTCTCTTGCCTTATCCAGCCCAAGAAAAGTGAATGAAATCCAGCTCATGGGGCAATTGAAATCCAGCTCGTTGAGTGTTTTTTTTTGTTAATTTTAGAATCTTTTATTGAGAGCCAAGAGTTACAATAAGAAATCAGGGCACAAGAGGGCATATCAGAATATGATTAAGATATAACAACTTATGTAATTGAGATATGGAAATAAGTACCCAAACATTACACCATGTTAGAAGAGAGTCAAAACAGGTAAGATTCTAAGGGAAGGAGAAGGGAGTTAGATATATCAGCAGATTGTACGAATGCAAACCCTGTCTTCGGGGAGGGGAGTTGGGAGGAGTATGAGGAGGTTGGAGGGGGAAGGGAGAAAGGGATATCCAGCTGGATATAAGCTAAGGTAGATATATGGACATCCATGAAAGGCTGTAATGAAACTGGGGGGAGGAAAAAAAGCAAGGGAGAGGAAGGGGGGGCAGGAGATACGAGAGGTGTCTCTGAACAATATAAAGACAATTACGGAGGAAAGCAGGAGCCCAGGTTTAGGTTAAGAGTCTGACTCAGATATAGGGTAAAAAGATTAGATAGAGAGGGATAAAACCCAGGGAGGAGAAGATGACAAGTTCTAATGGTAGGTAGTTCATGAAGACCATAGGAGGTCAAATGTGGGTAGAGAGTCTGTGGAGATGGCAAAGCATTTTTCTAGATGAAGCCAGGAGTCAACCCCAGAGAGCCATTCAATTATACTAGGAGGACAGCTTGGTTTCCATTTAAGTGGAATCATGCATTTAGCTAGATTCAGAAGTGAGTAAAATGCATATTGTGAGTATTTGCTGGGTGGTCTAGGATTGTGGCTATCATATAGTAGCAGGCAAAGAGCGGGTCGTGGGTCAAAGAAAATCCAAGAGCTGTATTAATGTGATATTATTCTGTCCCAGAATGGAGTGATTTGATGACAAGACCACCAGTTGTGGATCAAAGAGCCCATCTCAGAGTTGCGTCTGGGGGGGGGTAGGCCAGGGAAAGACTAAGTGGGGTCCTATACCAACGCGATAATTTATAGTTAATCTCTCACATAGCCGCTCATCGAGGGCATCGGCAATTCAGGTGAAGAATTAAGGCTCATTGATTTTACAGTGTTTTTAACAGCACCAAAAGGATTCCAAAGAGGCATTCAGTTTACAAAAAACATCAATTTGGCAAACCAGTTCTGACCTTTGGTTGAAATGGGATTGCAGAATTGGGTGGCTGGAAATATCATTTGAAGCTAACAACAGCCATTCTGTAATTATTTTTGGCTGTAATGGAATCCTATCCATTAATGACCAACACAGGCTCTTCATTTGATTGGATAAACTCTTCTGAAACTTTCCTAAATGCAGATTTGGGTTCAGTAAGCTTTGTTTGGGCAGCGAGATACAAAGTCAAATCACCCATGTGAACATCTGAATCCACGGAAACGGCGGTTACAATTTCAGGTCTTATTGAAGTGTAAGAAATGCTGCACTAAAATTGCCCATATGAATTAAGTTAAAAACTGCTTCAACTGAGTTCAGTTGTAACTGGCCTGAAATCATATAACAAGCGTTCTGCATCCGTACACTGCAGATATTTCACAGTTTTGTTACAAGTATGGAAATGACTATAGGGTGTGCTGATTACACTTTTCCCTTTATGTTTTTTCTTATCTGTCATTTTAGATTATCTTACAGAGTGTTGCTAGGTATTAACCTGTGGGCAATGCTTTGGATACCTCTCTGGCACTCAGAGGGTTAAACTTCTTTGTTTCCAGCTTGGGACATTTAATAATGCTAATCTCACTACTAGCAAGGATGAACGTGAGCTATGTTGTGCAATAAAATGTTATATTGGCCCAAGCTCCAGGTCTTTTGGATACCTAGTTACTCCCCCTGAACAACTGATCATTATAGATTATGAACACCTTGGGACCTCAGTCACTGTTGATCACATATCAGCATATGTGTTATTCTTGTAATTTTGTTTTACTGTAATATTGCTGTTAAATATACTACTTTATCTTACTGTATTTTAAATCAATACGGTGAACAAAATGCAATAACTGTACTATCAAAATTCATTGCAGTTTCCCATAAGAAAACATAATGGTTTAGGCAGCTACACTACCTTGTTATGTGTGTATGTGATTGTTCATGGTAATTGTTTCTTAGAAATAGGCTATTTGATATACTGGTGTTTATTTATTTTATCCTTTAGCTCTGAGGGCTGCCAAATCTGTGTTGTGAAAGCAAGTGTGTGAGGCAGTGTAATGGGCCAACGTCTGTTTATATATGTAATTGATAGCTCACTTCTTTACAAAAAGAGTCAATAAAAAGTACAGAAACATATTTAAATAATGTGAGAAAAAAATAAAATAATAAAATTTTTGGAAACATCTTGACAAGCTGATTGATGGAAACACGGAGGCTAACATACTAAAAAGAAATTGTGCAGAGCAAACCAGCTGCTTTGCTGATGGATAAGGGGGCAAATAAACATTCCCCAAATTCTCAATAATTTAAATACCCGTGGAATGCTGAAGTGGTCTACAATGCTTTCCACTGAAGACAGTGCATTCAAGGGTTTAAAATACCATTTTAAATCAACTGGCATTTTTATTCATCAGTTGGTTTGCCCAATTCTTATTTAAAGTGGATCTATCACATATAGAGAAGTAATGTTCATTAGTTAGAGCATTTAGCGAAAAAATTTAACGTTACTCATTTAAAAAAAAAAAAACATTATCTGGGCAAAAATGAATGTTTAAAAAGTGGCCAGCAGCCTACTTCCACTTGCCGCAGATTACCGCACAGAGGCTGCTCCCGTCACACTATCCAGCATCCTCCGATAACGGAGGCTGTCTGTCTCTAAGCTGGAGCGATCTTATTGGCTAGATATCAATCTCTGCCAATGAGATCGCTGCAGCTTAGAGAAAGAAAGCCTCCATCATCGGAGGATGCTGGGTAGTGGGACGGGAGCAGAGGCAGTGCTGCAAGCCGGAAGTAAAATGCTGGGCACGTTTTAAACATTAATTTTTGCACAAATAACGTTTTTTTTTTAAACTTTTTCGCTAAATGCTCTAACTAATGAGCATTACTTCTCTATATGTAATAGTTCCACTTTAAGTTCTTTTTAGTACATCAGACTCAAAATAAATTGATAAAAATAAATTCGCACAATTTTTGGAAGCGTCTTGACAAGAATATTGATAGAAAGATGTAGGTTTATATGCACCTTCAGAAATTATTTCGTTAATCATCTCTGTTATGTGTTTCCAATTTTAACAAAGTCAATCATAATGAGATAGGAGGAAAAAAAATCATGAGTAAGGAAGAACTGACTGTCAAAACCAGCAAAATGGATATTATTGATTAAATTTAAAAAAATCTTTATCTTTACAGGGTAATTAAATGGTTTGGTGGTGCATAAAGAGAAGCCCATTCTTTAGTGACATGCAGCAAAAAGGGAAGAGATATTTCCTCAAGGAGATTTGTGATAGAGGCTTCTTGATTTCCTGTTCCTTTGAATTTTTGAGAGCAAAAGTTAATTGATCACAGGAATCGGTGAACTGTGAAAAATCCTCTGCCACTGAGGCAGCAGAAAGACCCTTTATGTGAGACAGAGAAGGGATGGAGTTAATACCCATTTCCAGCAAGGGAGTCTTTATAGGGTGTACTTCAAAGATTGCAGAGAGATGAATTAACCAGATTGAAAAAAATACTGATAATTTATAATTGGGTTAGATAAAGGCTGTCATGGGCAGAGCCATTATGTGTTTTTTTCTTTCAGTATATAGCTTTAACCCTTTGAGTGCCAGAAGGGTACGCAACGCATCTCAAAGGGGTTAATACCTCGTTGTAATGCACTGCAAAATATATTTGAGTTTTAGAAATAAATACTGGCTATTATTAATAATACAATCACACAAAATAAATTAATTGTTTTACACGCTCAAAGGATAACTAAATCCTCCTATTAATACCATCCCACATATTTTACAATTGCAAGACAATCCTAATGGCCCATATGATTTTTTCCCTTGCGCCTTGGTTCAAGAGATGACAACTTTAATCAATCCTGGATGCCCTGTTCACAGCAGGACCACTGGACATTAACTCCTTAAGGATCACACGGCCCTAGGGGTGGGCCGTGCAGGCGTGCTGTGATCACAAAAATTCCAATGACGGTCCTGGCACATCATCGGTCATTAATCTCTTATCACCAGTGGTAACCCTTTAAGGACATTTAGGGTTAAGCAATGCTTTTAACACCCATCTGGTCCTTAAAGGGATAGTAATACTTTAATATTACTAATCCCCATTGTGTAGCTCTTTAAAGGGATAGTAATACCTAAAATGTAAAAAAAAATATGTTGTAGGGTTTATCCCCCTGAGTAAAACAAGAGTACTCCCACTGCTGAAAGATGTTTCATTCAAAAGTTATTAATTTTCAAAGCTGAATTTTTTAGGTGCAATATCACAGTGCCCTGAAATTTTACAGTGGCGCTGTTGCTACACCATCCTATGGAGATTTATGGTCCTGAGACCAGAGCTGTCCATAGGATGGTGTAGCAACAGCGCCACTGCACAATTTCAGGCCACTGTGATATTGCACCTAAAAAATTCAACTTTGAAAATTAATAACTTTTGAATGAAACATCTTTCAGCAGTGGGAGTACTCTTGTTTTACTCAGGGGGATAAACCCTATAACATATTTTTTTTACATTTTAGGTATTACTATCCCTTTAAAAAAGAATTAAATTGCCCCCAGGTTCATCTCTCAAACCTTTATGGTTTGAGAGATAACAGAAGACAAAGTTCCCCGCTCCCTCCCCCTTCCCTGAAGTCAGCGTTGTACTGACTGCGGGGATATCCGGTTTTATTTTTCATCAGGCGGCTCTGCAGCAGTGCCGCGATCGAGTTAGTAAAAAAAAAATTATTTCACTGAAATGGTCTTCTACGTGTGCTTACAAACCAAGCACATATAGAAGACTGTTTCAGTGAAATAATTATTTTTTACTAATGCGATCTCGGCTCAGCTGCAGAGCCGCAAGCCTGTCGTATGACAGACTTCCCCTGCAGTAAGTACAACGCTGACTTCAGTGAAGGAGGAGGTAGGGGGGAACTTTGCGTTCGGTTTTCTATCAAACCATAAAGGTTTGAGAGATGAACCTGGGGGCAATTGAATTATTATTATTATTTTTTAAAGAGCTACACTATGGGGATTAGTAATATTAAAGTATTACTATCCCTTTAAACTCTGCTCCCTGCACATGGTAATCTTTATCCTATAAGGAGCAGATGAACGTGCAACTGATTGTTCCAAAATGCATTCTACACCTCTCTGGTCAATAACTCATTAACTCCTTAATGACCAACTTATACGGTGGTGGGCAGCCGTTATGGACCACGGAACTTTTTTTTCGCTATTAAATCTGGGATGGCAGAGTGGTGTGCAGCCATGCTGCCATCCCAGTATTCCATGATGTGTCAAGACCATCACTGGTCCTTAACGTCTGGACCGGCATGACAATCATGTCAGGTCATGTGACCCTAAGGTGTTAAGGGGCTGAGAAGGCTCATTCACTCTGCTTGCTTCAGTTTGAAAATACTGCTAGCAACTGTCATGTCTGCCTCCACGGACATGACATTCACTACTGATTGAAAATGTTATCTCTTGACAAACAGTACAAGGTCACACTTCATAGGGGCCATTAGGATTTGTTGGCAGTAGTAAGCTTGGGGGGGATTACCATACCTGGGAACTCTCCGGATTTGTCCCGCAGACACCGGTTTTCACTCTGCATTACCATGTCTCTGGGGCAGAGTCTGATTCTCCAGGGTGTGGGCAGTTCCTATGAAACTCTGCCCATTGGTGCTCCTTCCCACCTAGTTCCTCCCATTTCCCTCCTACATCTCTTCCTTCCCCAGCCTATTCTAGGCACTTTTTACTAGTTTTTGAAGCCATACAACCCTTGCGATTGTGATTACGCTCTGCCCACTTTTGACACAAAGTGTGTAATTTATCCTACCCAACAACACCACCAGACTCCCCCTCCGGGAAGTCAAGAATAAAAAGTTCCCAGGTATGGGGATTATGAACAGGTGCTAGTTCTCTTTTAAATGTTGTAACACAGAAGGCTGTTTCTTATAAGTGATGGTGCTGATAAACCTATCTTTGACTGCTGTTTGCATACAATTAAGCTCTCTATCCTGTTGTGTTTACTTGTCCTTCCCTTTCATAAATAAAGTTGATCTTTTTTTCATTGCTGGAAATAGTAAGGGTGTTTGTGTGTACGTGCAGGGGTGTAACTACAGGGAGGGTGCACAGGGTGCAGTTGTGATGGGGTCCAGCATCCAAGGTAGCCCAGTCGGTTCCAGTTATGTCCCTGGCAAACATGTTTGCCTTGGTGCCTTGCAATGACTGGTTATGCCACCATGTACAAGTCTTCTAAGGAGGGAAATGCATACCAAAATGTTACCTAAAATGTGAACCTTTAACCCTTTGTGTGCCAAAGGGGTGCACAACGCATTGCTCTGCAATGCGTTGCGTACCTCTCTGGTACTCAAAATGTTAAGTAATTAGTATGTAAAAAAAAATAAAATAATAAAGTCCATAGCATTCCACAGAGGAAAAACATTTGTAATATAAACAGGACAATATTATAAATAAGGAAATATTAACCCCTTAACGTCCAGTGATGTGTCAGGACCGTCACTGCTGTTTTTGTCTAAAGGACCAGTGACACGCTGTGTGTATTAACAGAGACTGAAATTGACCTCTCCAAGACCAGAGAGGTCACTATCAGTCCCCCGTTCTGCATGGAGGTCACTACCAATCCTCCGTCCTGCGTGGAGGTTACTATCAGTCCCCCGTTATGCATGGAGGTCACTATCAATCCCCCGTTCTGCGTGGAGGTCACTATCAGTCTCCCGTTCTGCATGGAGGTTACCATCAGTCCTCTGTTCTGCGTGGAGGTCACTATCAGTCCCCCGTTCTGCATGGAGGTCACTATCAGTCCTCCGTTCTGCGTGGAGGTCACTATCAGTCCTCCGTTCTGCATGGAAGTCGCTATCAGTCCTCCATTCTGCGTGGAGGTCACTATCAGTCCCCCGTTCTGCATGGAGGTCACTATCAGTCCCCTGTATCAGTCATGTGCCAGCACTTCAAACTTCTCTATGTGGGCCTTAAAAGACCACACACCCCGGGACTGCTGGTCCTTAAGGGGATAAAGAAGACGTAACAACTCTGAATAATATCATCCCCCTACTTATATTACAAAGGCCAGAAAATCATAATGGCCCATATGGATTTTGCCTTTGTACCTTTGTTCAAGAAATAACAGGAGTTACATACTAAGGTGTGATAAAGAGATGATAAAGTGGAGATGACTTCTCCAGTGATATCACTTCTCCACTAGGGATAAGCGAAACTTTCCGCCTCAAACTGAAATCGGCAAAAAATGGCACTTTCTGCTTGGCGAAAAATTTCCAGCGAAAAGTGCAGATTTTCTGCTTTTTTCCACTTTTTTCGCCCATTGAAATCAATGGGAACATAGAAGTTACACACAACACACTACAAAAAATATTTTATTTCCTAAATGCATTGTATAAAAGGGGCATGAGGGTGCCTGTGTTGGTGGGGTGTGGGGAAAGAATCAGTTGAAGAGGGAATGTTTTTGGGGGGTTGTTTACTGGGATTGGGGGGCACTTAAAAAAGAAATAAATAAAATAAAAACCATAAGACATGGTATAAAGGGGTCTGAGGAGGGTACCTGTGTTGGTGAATGAATGAATCATTTGAACAGGGAATTTGTTTTGTGTGGGTTTCTTGACTGCTATTGGGGGGACTGTTAATAAAAAAATAAATCAATAAAATAAGACATTTGTATTTAAAGTGACAGAGAGAGGAACCCCCTGACATAAGCTGCCACTGGGGTGGACTGATACTTGACTTGATAGAGTATTTTGCAGAGGATGATTTGTTTGATTTGTTGTTAGAGGCCTTTGTAGGACTTAAACTTATTAGAGGCCCAAGCCCGAAGAAACATTGATTTGTAGGACTTAAAGGGATAGTAATGTTTCATAATAAAAGCAGCTCTAATTAATCTTCATAGTATTTGGGCCTTGTAGAATGTCAGAGTTGTAGTACAAGAGTAATTGAATGATAAAGTATCCCCCTCCCACACCTTCTACTGATGTAACACTGCTCAGCTTAGAGCAGCAGGGTGTGTCCAAGTAGATTGCAGAGAAGGACAATCTTCAATTAAGATAAGGGAAAAAGCTGAAAAACCTGTCAAGGGGGGCAGAGTTTTCATTGTTCTCACAGTAAGAATTTTGACCCTTGATGTGAGCTGTCTGGTCTATGGGCTGGATTCCACATCTGAGGTGAACAGTGTTACACTAGGTAAAAGGAGAGGGAGGGGAAAACTTTATTATTCACCTCTCACAGTAATGAAATAACACTCTATATGGCTCAAATACTATGAAGAGTAATTGGGGCTGTTGTTTTTGTGAAACATTACTATCACTTTAAGCTTGTTTGGCACAAGCCCTAAGGAAACATTGATTTGTAGGACTTAAGCTAGTTTGGCACACGCCCTAAGGAAACACTGATTTGTAGGACTTAAGCTAGTTTGGCACAGGCCCTAAGGAAACATTGATTTGTAAGACTTAGGCTTGTTAGAAACAAATCCCCCAAAAATTGTTTATTTTTTTGTAGGATTAGTTTTTTTTTTTTTTTTCAAAACACAAGCCCTGAGAAAAAAATAAAAATGCCCTACTGGCCTAATGCCAGCAGGTCATGTTGGCCAATGGCCACTGTCAAACGTCCTCCTGAGTTGCAACTGCTGTTCGTACTGCTGCTGCTGAGTTGTTTAAGCAGCAGGATGATTAGGCAGCTGAAAGGGAATGGGATCAACAACAGCAGTAACATGGAAGATGGATGATGATGGTTCCACTTGCCACAACTAGCTCCAGTGATACACCTGAGGCAGTAGCAGCACAATAACTAGCCCCCAGTCTATGTGGAGAAAAGAACAAGTTGGCCATTAATTCTTCTCCACCTGCCCCTCCTCCAAAATCATCATGGGTGTGTGTTAGAATATATATTTTTCCCTTGAGAACAGGAACTGTGGCTTCCTCAGCAACTGCAATATGCACAGTGTATGTGTGGTAAATAACATCTGGGGGTACAAATGTATCCAAACACCATGAAACCCAAAACCAATTACTGCCACTGTCACTGTACCCCTTGTCCAGACCCTGCTAAGGACACATGACAACATGCTGACAGTTTAATAGTAATGATGAACCCTCCCTGCCAGAATCCTAGCATATTCTGGGCGATGGAATCTCCTCAGATGCCACCTGATGACCTGGTATTGAATCTCCTCCACCACACTAGCTCGTGTGTTGTCAATGCACCACACAGTGTGCAATGAGTAGAGATGAACTGCCATATCCTAACATTAACAGAGTGGCTATCATTTGGCGGGGGAGGTAATGATGAATGAGGTGGATTGGCAGGAGATGTACTTGTTACCCTAGTGGAAGAAGGTGATGTTGATGGCGAGCTAGTTGTTTCACTCTTCATGGAACTTACTGTGTCTGTCTGGGTTTCTTTATTCTTCCTTCTCTTTGATCTCCACCTTTCTGTAGAGTCAGAGGGTACAGTAACAGAGGTGCTAGACTACTGTAATGGGTGTTTGGCTTTAACATGTTTGGAGTAAATGTCATGGTGTCTGTGCTTCATGTGTGTTATCAGGGCGGTTGTGCCAAGGTGTGTTCCCTTCTTTCCCCTTCTCACTAACTTATCGCAAATTTTGCACTGTACCAATGTTGATGATGACTGCATTGTGCCTGCCTGAATAATAGTCCCACATCCATGGCTTCTGGGGGGTGGGATAGGGAACAGGTGGAAAAGAATGGCCTCTTTCTTCTTGTCCTCCACATTCCCCTTCAGTTTCTGTGGCAGCGGATAATGTTGCTGTTGTTGCTGCTACTGCCTCATATTTAGCACTGCAACTAGGATCAGGAGGAGTATTGCTACTGCTGGCAAGGTGAACCTGTCCTAGTCCCTCATTACTAGTTGACCCCATTCCCACTGTGTCCACGGTGGTCTGTGGCACACAAGCCTGCTCCTCAGCACACTGCTGCCCTTTCATCTCAGCAGCAGCAGCAGAAGTTAGAGCAGTTTCAATTTCCGCTAATTTCAAAAGCTGACTGTTAGTGGTGTTGGTGATGCCCATCCTCATCCCTGTCTCCCATTCCTTCTCAGTTTCTGATCAAAAGGCCATCAATGACTCTTCCACCCCAGCTTCTCCAACACCACCACCACCACTAGTCCCTCCGTGCTGCTGCTCTATTCCAGACATCTCACTGCTGCTTGGAGGAGGTGATGAGCAATGTGACAGAGGGTCCCCTGCTGTCACACATGGCATGAATTTCTTCTCCCCCCCAAGTACTACAAGAAACACTAGGAGCAGGCAAAGTATTGGTGGCAGCAGGTTCAGCACTGGCAGCAGGTTTAGCACTGGCAGAAGGTTCAGCACTGGCAGCAGGTTCAACACTAGTGGCAGTACATCTGACAGCAGGTACAACACTAGTGGCTGCAGGTACAGCAATGGAGGCACTGGCAGCAGGGGCAGCATGTCTTGCAGCAGGTGCAGGTAGCTGACCTGTCCTGCTCTCGCTATGTCCAGCATAGGACTATATATCATGCAAGGCATAGAGTACACAGTGTTAGTGTATGCCATTCCTCTGAGCATGCTATGGGTCTGGTGCACTGAGCTTGCTGTCCTTAAAGTCCAGTGCTTATGGATTGTGACTGCTGGTATGTACAACAGAACTTATGCACTTTAGGGCATACCTTTAATTGCAGCCACTAGAGTAAGAGATTAAAGGAATAGTAATGTTTCATAATTAAAGCAGCTCTAATTAATCATCATAGTATTTGAACTTTGGAGAGTGTTATTTCAATTCTATCAAAGTTGTAGTTCAAGAGTAATTCAATGACAAAGTATCCCCCTCCCTCTCCTTTTACTAATGTAACACTGTTCAGCCAGATCAGAAGGGGGGTGCCCAGGTAGACTGCAGAGAGGGACACTCTTCAATTAAGATAAGGGAAAAACCTGAAAACTTGTCAAGGGGGGCAGGGATTTCATTGTCCTCATAGGAAGAAGACGGTCCCCTTCTGTTATCTGTCTGGTCTATGGGCTGCATTCCACATCTGAGAAGAGATGGCTTACACTAGGTAAAAGGGGCAGGAGGGGAAACTTTGCTTGTGAATATCTCTAAAACCATAAAGGGTTGAGAGATAAGACATATCGTTCTTCGTGTTTTTTTTAACGCCTACAAAATAAAATAAAGATAAAACAAAGTATTACTATCCCTTTGTTTTCAGTGTGGCTGCAAATTTGTATATTTCCCCCCCACTGAATTTCTGCTGTATATTCCAAGCAAAAAGAGAGAGAGAGAGAGAGAGAGAGAGGAAAAAAAATTCTGGGGCAAACCAAATGCCACATAGGGGACAAATAAACACTCCCAAAATTCCCATTTATTTAATTGGGGGTTTTAACCCGTTGGCTTTTAGAGAATCTCCTATGGATTGTGAAGCAATGCTTTGGACACCTCTCTATCATTCAAACGTGTAAAGTTCCCATTAAAATCAATGGGAAGTTTTACTTCTCACGATGGTCCAGATTTGCTCTTCTTTTCTGCTTAAAGAAGTAGTAAACATTTTTTTATGAATACTAATGTGTTATAGGGATTTTCCAGCTGAGTAAAACAAAGGTATTTTCTTTGTTGGCAGCTGTTTATTCAAAAGTTATAACAGTACAAACTGTCAGGAAGCGAGTAACAAAATTATTTCTTCCTTGAAGTTCAAACTGACATGAAGTGATTAAGATGTCACTATAATACTCTTTGGTAAATTGTTGTCAGTGACTCACCTCCCCAACAGAACTCAATAGAATAACAGTCTGAAATCTGACCACTAGAGGTTGCTGTTAATTAAAAAAAAAAAAACAATAATGTATACTGTAATAATTCATCTCGCAGCAGCAGGAGAACCCTTGCTTTAGTCTGCAGGAAAAGTCCTACAATACATTGTTTTTCATAAAAAATTTACTGATCCTTTAAGCTACCCCCTCTTCTTAATTATTTATTCTGGCTCATTCAAAGAACAGATCCATCTTCATGCATTAAATGAAGGACTTTGCAATTATTTACATCATACCCTTTTTAGCTCAGCTTTCTGAAGGCCTCCAGCTTTGAAGGTTAGTGGTGAGTAAAATATAGGAAAGCATTTTCCCTTTCTTTACTGGAATGTATTTACATATTAATGTCAATTTCACTAGTCTTTCCTGTGCTAACACCACTAAGAAATGATCTTAGGTAGTGGTGGGAGGTAGGGACCAGTGTCAAGCTGTCCCATTTGCCCGAACTGCTAGTGGAGTGCATATCACATCATGTTCTAAATAGAATTTCCCCTAATGTAGAAAGCTACTGTGGATGTATAGTACAATAAACTTTATGTGTGTCAGGGTTACCCTATTTCACAAGGTGCCATGGCTAAGCCCAAAACTATATTTTGTACATCTTATGGTATTAGCATTGGAGTAAATGTTGTCCCTTCTAATTCCAGCATGAACTCACAGGTTGCCAAGCAACAGCACAGAGGCCAGTGGAGAATACTAATAATTAAAAAGAAGGCTATGGAAAAACGTAGAGACAAGAGTGGGGGGAAGAGTGGTATGTACAAAGGCAATGCTGTCTTAGGGGTATTGCACCTTTAAATAGGAGTGGCCCAGGAGTGTACTACATACAAAAACAGCTGTATCTGCTATGTACATAGAGGCCATGTGTGGCAGACTCTTTGGCACCACAAAGACAGTGAACAGTGCTGGCATAGTACAATTAGGACCACAATTATCTTCAGGGCACACTGTGTAACAGTATCACATTTTTTCTATAGTTTGTTTCTATTCACCACAAGGGTCCTTTTAAACCCAAGCATTGACAGTGCAAAATTGTACATCCTACCCTTTGTGTCAAAAAAAAAGACAAATGAAGAGTAATAAATGAAATAGATGAGTTTGGTATTTGAACTATACTTGGACTGCAGTTAAGAAAGTTAGTCAAATGTATTGCATGCTGGATAAAAGAGATAATAGTAGTTGAAAACAGAAACAAAGATTTAAAGTGATAGTAATGTTTCATAATAAAAGCAGCTCTAATTAATCATCATAGTATTTGGAATTTGGAGAGTGTTATTTCAATTCTGTCAGAGTTGTAGTTCAGGAGTAGTATCCCCCTCCCGCCCCTTTTACTAAGCAGAAGGGAGGAGTCCAGGTAGACTGCAGAAAGGGACAATCTTCATTTAAGATAAGGGAAAAACCTGAAAAGCTTGTCAAGGGGGGTAGGGATTTAATTGTTCTCATAGGAAGAAGATTGTCCCCTGCAGTTATCTGTCTGGTCTATGGACTGCATTCCACATCTGAGAAGAGATGGCTTACACTAGGTAAAAGGGGCGGGAGGGGAAACTTTGCTTGTGAATATCTCTCAAACCATAAAGGTTTGAGAGATAAGACTTATATCGTTCTTCATGTTTTTTAATGCCTACAAAATAAAATAAAGATAAAACAAAGTATTACTATCCCTTTAAAGCATTCAAACACTATCATTTTAGCACTTAAAATGGAATTAACAAAGTAAAACAACAAAGGTGATTTTGAAATAGCTTTAAAAGTCACTTATATTGTAAGTAATTATTTAATTAAAACAATAGTTGGTGAGAAACTTAGCTTTACTTTTTTTATGTTTCAGTTCATACAAATTAGGCAGTACTGGCAATCTCCCTCCCAAGTATTACTTCCTACCACGAAATACTGGCTAATTTGCATAAAGTGGCAAATAAATAAAGTTAAATACCTCATAAACTATAGTTTAAAATAAAGTCCAATATAAATATGGATTTTTTTTAAAGATCTTTCAGAATCAACCACCATAACTGCTAGTTCATGTTAAAGTGTTTTGATAAGTTATTAAGATTGTATGATCAAATATGGTCTGTAACTGAGCATTTTTATTTAACTGGAAATTCAGTTATTATAGAAATTTGGTGGTACAACTGACAGATAAAAAAAAGTGAAACTTTACCTTACCTGACAGGGAGAGTAACACAATACAGCTGCCCTGTGCTCATTCAAGGAAAAAATTCCAGAAAGGGGAACAAAAGCAGTCCAACTAACTCAAGCTGTCATTGGTTCTAGAGCAATTATCCTGTGCAATCGAGAACGTACATCATGCATGCCCCTCCCCTGTGCTAGACGACATGCCTTCTTCCAATTAACAGTTTGATTGGGTAGACAGTTAAGGTATAGACCTCAGAAAACCTTAAATAGAGGGTTGTGCAATGCATTGCAGTCCTCCCCAACTGTGACAAGTCAACACAGACCAAGAAGAATCCAAACCTGCGACTACAAATCCAACCCGAGAAGATGGAGTAATGAGGCTCAAGCGTCGGTATCCAAAAATCACTGCTGATGGATAAAATCTATCAGCAAGAAGACGATGACTGCGCATTGCAGTCCTCGTTTACACAGACAAGAGAACTACAATAGTTCTGCTATCTGTGTATACTCTGTAACTTAATTTTATGTACAAATGAACACTGAAAAGAGAAGGGCAAAAACTTTCACTCACAAAGCAAAAAGTTAATACTTTTTTTGCATCTACAACCCCCAGCCCCCCAGCATTATTCAGTTTTAAAATGACTAAACATACAGACCCCCAGTATTTTCCCACTGCATTGATCTCCATAGAGCCACACATATTAAAAACTCAGAGCCTTGTTCCATGGCAGCAAAAAAAAAAACACACACCTCCCAATTCTGTTCCAAAATAGCCACAGACCCCTATATAATGACACCCAACCTTGTCCCACCCAGCCTTGTGCCCAGCAACTGGAGGGCCTCACATTGCCCACCAACGCTGTGACCCCAAGTAAGAAGGTAGGCATAGAAGCACACATACCCCCCCACACACACACCTTCTCTTGGAGTTAACAAAAAGGATGATATTTTGGTGGGTTTCTGTACAGGGGAACTTTCATAGAAAAAGTGTCAAATTGATAGTTGTTTTGTGAAAATTCCTGCTCGAAAAATATGAACTCTTCCCATAGCCCTAACTCTGAGTGCTGCTCAGGCCTATATTACAGTACATTGCCATTGATAAGTGCTATCAATGGTTTTATCAAAAAAATTCCCATTCAAATCTATAGCGAAATTTGGTGATAAAACCAACAATAAAGTTATCATCTTCAATGTATTCCAAGCCTAAAATAACTATTCATTAAAAGGGAACCCTGTAAATAACTGACTCTAAATTTGTTTAAAAGAAAGACTTTTCTAAGTAGGTGTGCGTAATACAGTAAGCCAGTATATATATATATATATATATATATATATATATATATATATATATATATATATATTTTTATTTATTTATTTATTTTTTTTTTTGGATTATATCTGTACTTGCTTGTATATAATGATATCTGAAGTCTGTCTTTTGTTCACACCCTTAGTAAGCAAAAGGTTTCATTTGATCTGAATGACTTGTGTAGACCAGGAGGGACATACACTAAGAGTCGATGCTATGGTGATGTGTTTGACGATGTATGGTGAGCACATCGCCTTGGAGATGTAGACACACATTGCCATAGACAAAAAAAATTAGGGATGCATGGGGAGGGGGGGAGCATATTTTCATTAACACGCAGTGTTGTTGTACTGCTGGCGATGTCTAAAGGATGCCTTCCCTTACACACCACCACAGTTTGACCTCCTTGGAGCCTGAGTGCATTCTCTCTCTTCTTCCTCACTTGCTTGCTGGGGGAGGATCTGCTCAGACTTCAGTATCATAAACAGCATCACAGCCTAACTCTTTCAGTGCATTGTATACCCCTTTGGCACTGAAACAGTTAAGAATTTATCGCTGAGTATAGATGTGTTTTGATCACATAATTCTAAATGTAATAAGAAGCCAGAAGGGGCGCAATACCAATTTTGCAGTGTAATCCCAATACACAACAACAGAACTGATACTCACAATTAATGGAAACACCGGTTGGACAACCGGTATAGCAAGCAGGGATTTATGTATCCACCCTGCTACAGATATACTTCTCTGTGGATAAATATGTTCTGGAATTAAGTGTGTATATAAAGTATTTATCACATTTAATAAAATAAGTAAACATACAAGATAAAAATGTGACAGAGTATACAAGACCAAAAGCTAAATGTGTTTCAAAGCACCGCTTCTTCCTCAGTAGCAAAAAATCGTGCTCAGTGTCACATAATAAAAACATATACAAAGATGTTTACTATTACATGCATGAAACCTTTGCAAAGTACTGTACATTTTCACGTGGACAAAGCAATATGGCCTTCAGAGTAGGTGTAAGCAAACTGAGGCTTTGTAGCTGTTGCTGTGAGAACTACGATGAACAACAGCAGACAGGCCACAGATTGTCCAACCCTGCTCTAGTCTAGAGCCATCTCCAGTAACTTGGTCAAGAAAAAAACTATGATACCATCTTAAGATGACATCATGATGAGATAGCAATATTCTGAGTGGTTACTCTACTGTGATTTATGCTTATAAAAATAATAATGTTTCATTTGGGGGTTCTCGGAGAAAGTGAACAGCTCTGAGTTCAACACTGATTCTAATGAAAAGAAAATTTACATTTTATTATAAAATACACAACAAGTCATTTACCACCAGTCTACTCTCAGTCTCTGTTGCAGACTGTCATTCATTCATTAGCTGGCTCTTCATGCAGGCTCTAATTAAAATAAAACAGCAGGATGGACCATATGTTGGTGAACGTGCTTTGACACAGTATTGTGAGAGAAAGAGAAATTACTACGTATAAAATAATCATTATATCCCACCACCAAAATTCTGACTTTGGCCTTTTTAAATAGATTGATGGGAGATCAATGGATACAAAGCAGTTTATGGTATGTTGTGTTGGCCTCAAAATGGACAACAAATACGGTTTTCATTTAATGTATTTGTGTAAGTATTGATAAACATATGCTTTAAATCTAATTGCAAGCAAGAAGACCCTCATTAAGTAGAGATCATCGTGATTCAATTTGGTGGTTTGTTTACATTTAGGCCCTGGATCAGACAGCTTCTCGATAGGTGTACTGTGATTTTGGTTGTCCACCAAAACGCTGGGACAACCCATGAGAGATCTGAAAAGAAATTCAGGAGACTGAGTAATGAATATGAAAATACACAGGATCTCTCAAACAGTTGTAATTCTTTATCATTTTCTTTCTGATTTAAAGGGGAAAAACAAAAGGGGGTTTTGAGCTGCCCAGAACCTCCACTTGCACTCTTTTGTCCCTAACATATCAGAGACAAAGATTTAGCACTCAAATAATATATTTACTGCTACTGGGTATTTGATTGTGCCAACGGTGGACACCTCAGGAATGCAATATGTGACAAACTACTGAACGAATTGTCACAAAACTTCAGTTTTTCTTCCGAATATGTTCCTTTTCACTAACAGGATTGCATTCATTGTAAATGATAAATATCCTCACTGCTTTAATCTTACAATTTCCGACTGAAGACTATAAGACAATTTCAGCTAAAATCAGTGGCAACATTATCAGCTGCAATGGATTCCAGCCCACAGTTTCATAATGTTTGATCTATATCAGTTCTTTTTATTCATGTGTGCAGATCTTTTTAATTATATGGAAAATTTCACCTTGAAACAAATCAAAAGGTGAGTTCAGTCATACCACTTTGCTTCTAAAGATGTAGTGGTTATGTTTTCAACATACCCTTTAAAAATGCTAACACATGCTCTGTAGAGGGGCAGCAAAGGTGTTCATGAAAGGGACTGGGACTTTCTCTGATGATGACATCACATGTGTACTTAATGATGTCCTATGAGCAACAAGACTCCACAAGACTACCAGGCATGTTTATTTTTCATTCACAGGATGGGGAAGGCACTTTAAGAGCCTGTAACTCAGCCCCCTCGCATTGATTTTTTGAAGCTACCCACATTTGCAAGAGGGGATTCTTAAAAACACCCAAAATGATAAGAAGTAAATTAATGTTATTTGGGGAGTAAGGGGAAGAGGAGGGTTGTGGGTGCAGCTTCTGGCCAACTTAGCACCCATTAACCCATAACCACCCTTGTTTAAAAAAGGGGAGTCCCCTTTTTGATGCAAATATACTCTAAAATAATGTTGGTTGATTGGTGGTGCTGATGATCATCTGATATAATAATGCTAAATATGCATGGGAACATAGGAAATGGGGGGTGGGATCTTCTACTGTCTGCCTATAACGTTTAATCATCATTTTTACACCAAACATTCCCCATAACACTATGTGCCCCAATAGTTAAACAAAGAGCAGATTAAACTGATGTAACTTTACTTCATTTCTCTGATGAAGCAAAAATGTAGATTATCAGGATTTGAGCACAGTAGTCTTAATGATGGAGGAGTGTGCGCACCAGTATGGACTAAAATGATCATATGGTCTAGTGCAGGGCTGTCCAAGTTCAGTCCTCAAGGGCCACCAACAGGCCAGAATTTAATGATTTCCCTGATTAAGCACAGGTGAGTCAGTCAACATGAATGAGGAACTAATTAACTCACCTGTGCTTAATCAGGGAAATCCTTACACCCTGGCATGTTGGGGTCCCTTTAAGATTGGACTTGGACAGTCCTGGTCGAGTGCATATCCTGATGTTCCACAGAGGCCATCATCTTACTGCAAAGAATGGATTCATACATCCCGTTCTGATATGGACCGTATTGTAATACAGCAGCTCAACATGTTTGAGCATTGCTTTACCTATAGTATTTCCATTTTTTCAGAGAATTCCCATTTTTAATTCCCAGTTTTTAGAGCACACAGATTATCCTGTCCTTACGTTGCAAATGTCTAATAAAACATCAAAAGACAAAAGATCCATCAGGATACAATTCGTATGCACAAATTCATATAACATCTTAATGAACAATACATTTTCATTAGCACAAGAGATAGTTTATTCAAATGTGTTTTACAATATACAAGGAATATGTTGTTCAATTTTGATAACTCCATTTTAGCCAATGCACAAATTGCATTAAAATGTTTCAGATAAAATTTGCCTTTTAATAAACTGACAGAGACACACTAAAATACATTGTATAATTTGTACAATCACTTTTTGATGTTATTACACGAGGACTGCATCTGTATATTGTAAATCTCTTCTTTTTAAGAAATCAAGCCACTTATTCCTTTAAAGGTCAGGGTCAGTTCTGGGGTTTTGAGGCCTACTACAAACAAAGATTGTTTTTCTAGTTAGGTGCCCCCAATGGTGCCATAAAACAGAGTACAGGATCTTTATTCATCCCTTGAGATCTTTATGTCCGCTAAGACTATCTAATTTGCTGTGTAAAAATAAGAAAAATATGCCTACAATGGGGATCTTCAGTTCATGATGGCACCAAGTCAAAAAGATGTACACTGAAAAAACACTTAAGATCCATCATGCAAATGAGGGTTAATATAGATCAGGAGCATCCAACCACAGTCCTCAAGAGCTACCAACAGAGCATGTTTTTGAGATATCTCTGCTTGAAGCACAGGTGAATCAATCAGTGGCTTAGTCATTTTAATGAATCTACCTGTGCCCTAGCAGGGATATCCTGAAAACATGCACTATTGGTAGCTTTTTGAGGACCAGGAATGGCTATCCCTGATATAGATAATGTGAGTTTATGCATTTGGGTTGCAGAGACAAGCATGCTACATATATGCTAAATGGGGAATCATTGTTAGAGAAAGATTTAGGAGTACAAATAGACAATAGTCTTCACAAAAGTGTGCATTGTCACTCAGCTGCTTCAAGAGCCAATAGGGTATTATCATGTATAATAAGGGATACAGAGGGGAATATAAATCTACCTCTTTATAAATCCTTATTAAACCTAAATCTACAATATGAAGTACACTGGTTCTTAAAAAATATATTATTGATTTGGAAAAAGGACATTCCCTGATAAGGGAATCTTAAGATTTTAGCTATAAAGAGAGACTAGTCAAATTGAGTTTATTTACATTATTGACATCTAAGTGGTGATATGATCACCATTTACAAATATATTCTAGGACAATACAAATTAAGATCTAAGCACAAAACAAGAAGCCATCCTTTAAAGGGATAGTAATGTTTCAAAATAAAAGCAGCTCCAATTAATCTTCATAGTATTTGGGCCATGGAGAGTGTTATTTCAATACTGTCAGAGTTGTAGTTCAAGAGTAATTGAATGATAAAGTATCCCCCTCCTGCCCCTTTTACATATGTAACACTGCTCACCTCAGAACAGAAAGGTGATGTCCAGATGGCTTGCAGAGAGGGACAATCTTCAATTAGCATAAGGGAAAAAACTGAAAAACCTGTCAAGGGGGCAGGATTTTCATTGTTCTCACAGTAAGAAGATTGTCCCTTGCTGTGAGCTGTCTGGTCTAAAGACCAGATTCCACATCTGAGGGGAGGAAGCTTACACTAGGTAAAGTATCTCCCTCCCACCCCCTTTTACTGATGTAACACTGCTCAGCTCAGAGCAGTAAGACTGTCAGGATGGATCAAAGAGAGGGTCAATCTTCAGTGAGCATAAGAAAAAACCTGAAAAACCTGTCAAGGGGGCAGGGTTTTCATTGTTCTCACAGTAAGAAGATTGTCCCTTGCTGTGAACTGTCTGGTATTAAGACCATATTCCACATATGAGGGGAGGTGGCTTACAGTAGGTAAAAGGGGCGGGAGGGGGATAGTTTATCATTCAATTACTCTTGAACTACAACTCTAACAGTACTGAAATAACATTCCTCATGGCCCAAATACTATGGAGATTAATTGGAGCTGCTTTTGTTTTGAAACATTACTATCATTTTATGACTAGAGGAAAGGTGCTTTCAACTAAAGTGAATGTGGGGTTTTGTCTTACTGTAAGGGCAGTTTTGGTGTGGAATTCTTTACTTCAGGATGCTGTGTATGTAGATAATGTAGATGCTTTCAAAAAGTACTGGATACCTTTCTAGCTTATAACAATATTGCAAATTATGATAGCTGGTTTCAAGACAAACAGGTTGTTGAACCACGGAAATATCCAGCTGTCATTTGGAGTCAGGAAGGATTTTTTTTTTTACCCACTTGGGGCTTAATTGTAAATGGCTTCAACAATGTTGATATGGAAAAGACTGAAATTGATGAACACACATCTAGTGTTCAACTTCACTAACTATGTTACTATGCATTGAGCTGGATGGTGTTGGTGATAATATATCACATGATTTTTTCTTGCAGATTCTTATTTTAGTCTATGGGGAAATCTGTGATAAATGTATCATCTGCACTAGAACTGTGTCTACTGCATGAATTAAAAAATGGGCCCTATATGTAGAGTGCACAGCAGCAAATATATTAACGTGTTTGGGTACAAAGTTGTGTTTAGGCAGATTATTCTTCCATTAAATAAATCAAGGTAACAAGAATAATTCTAACAACCTCTCTGAGAAATGGTCACTTGGTAATTATGGAGGATGATAACTGGATTACTATTACTACTATGGCTATTAATATTACTTGGATACTAATGAACAACAATTTAAATGAATAATAAACCCTTCCAAAAAAATACCCTGATGACAGAATTAAGAAAGGGGGGTCGGACGGTACCAGGATTTACCGGACCCTTTTGGGGTTACCGGTTCCTGAACCACCACTGCTGCTGCCCCTCTTCCACGGCTGGCTGGAGCCCTGCTACTTCCTGGTATCTGGAGGTCCTGGATACTCCGGCAGGAACAACTGGATGCTGCCCCCTGGCAGACCGGCAGAGCTAGTGAATTTAGCTGCAGAACCCTTGGTGGGGTTTCTAGAGGCCCTACGCCAGTAGACTGGCAAGGCAAGTGAATTTGCTCTTGCAGTGGCTAGGTTACACAATGTGCAAATGTCACACAATGTACAAAACAATGATCAATATTTCAAGTGTTATACTTCTAAATTACTCCATCTGGTCACAGGGGGGGTTGGTTTGTTTTTTATTTTTGTGCAGTGCTATATTTTTTAAGTGGTTGTTCACATGGAGAATATATGCACACTACTAATTTTTGCCCATGCAGAACCTAACATTTGAATGCTGGTTGGACTCTTGACGCATGTGACTACCGCATAATAAAATGTAGCATGCGTCAGCTTGATTGTGTTAAAAGATGAATCTCGCCAATTTGCAACAAGGCTGATTTGTATTGCAGCTTATGGGGCCACCAAGTTGATCGTTCATATCAGGGAAACTGAAACTTTTGTTAATCATGTGGGTGTCATCTAATCATATATGGCTGACACTGACATGGACTGTCCATCAGTTATTCCCTTGTTACACTCCCTCCCAGAGACAAGATCATCCAAGGCTCTGAGGAAATGGAGGGCAGCTTGAACAAAGCTATAGTGCAGCTAAATTCAAAGTGCCCATCTGAAAATAACCTAAAAGATAAAAACTAAGACTTGTAAAGTAGTATGTAGTAGTAGGGGGAGACTATGAAATTGATTTTCTCTCAAACCATAAAGGTTTGAGAGATGCAATTTGGGGCATTAACAATCTTTTTTTTGTATTTTGTATAAAATGGGGATTAGTACAGTTAAAGTATTACTATCCCTTTAACTGACTGCTGTTTGAAAGATGCCTTCCTAGGTAAGTGTTTCTTTAAAATGTTATCACTAATGCATTGCATAGTTCCTCTTAAAAGGAAAAGGGAAGGGAGGAGTAGGAAGCCAGTTGCATTCACAAGATCTGCATTTAGCAGATCTGAAATAGATAGAGAAATGCACGGACTAGATTAGCCAACTGATTTGTAGCTGTCTCCAAATTCTGTTTCTGTGTTTAACCCTTTCAGCGCCACTGGGATGATCAGTGCAAGAGCGAAAATATCAAACACTATCAATGTTTATGGTTTGTGAGGCCAGTTGGGAAAGTGAGATCATTGTATTAAGCTGTATTTAATAAAGTATTTTTTTATCTATAAGGTAGTAGTTTAAGCCCTTAAAGGGATCATAATGTTTCAAAATAAAAGCAGCTCCAATTAATCTTCAAAGTATTTGGGCCATGGAGGGTGTTATTTCAATACTGTCAGAGTTGCAGTTGAAGAGTAATTGAATGATAAAGTATCTCCCTCCCACCCCTTTTACTGATGTAACACTGCTGAGCTCAGAGCAATAAGACTGTCAGGATGGATCACAGAGAGCGTCAGTCTTCTGTGAGCATAAGAAAAAACCTGAAAAACCTGTCAAGGGGGCAGGGTTTTCATTGTTCTCACAGTAAGAAGATTGTCCCTTGCTGTGAGCTGTCTGGTATTAAGACCATATTCCACATATGAGGGGAGGTGGCTTACACTAGGTAAAAGGGGCAGGAGGGGGAAACTTTATCATTCAATTACTCCTGAACTACAACTCTCACAGTATTGAAATAACACTCTCCATGGTCCAAATACTATGAATCCAATTGTGCAAAAAAAAAAAAAAAAAGACCTCTGGTCCTTAACTGCTGGCTGCGAAATGAAGCCGCTGGTCATTAAGGGGTTATAAACTGACTAGCAGTAGGGACTTTATCAACTTTTTTTATTAATCAATCATTGTCCAGCACCATAAACAAAGAACTAAACATTTGCCCATATATCAATACAAATTCGATACTTCCTGTATTTTTCATGTGGAAATATATAGTGAGGGATTTTAGCATGGCTAAATTTGCATGCGATTTCATAAGATCTCTCATTACTAACCTATTGAGCGCCATGGAGGTACTCAGCACATTGCTTGCATTTGATACCTCTCTGGCAATTTAAAGATGTACACCATATGAGCACATATGGTGCACACTGATAATATTTACGGTTACTATATTTCAACTTTCAAGATAGTGGACACACACACACATCATTTGGATCAACTGGACCAAGGACCAAATAAGGTTTGAAGTTTTCTTTTTCACTGTAGGAAAAATGGACACACTAGATGGGTCAAATGGTTGCTATCTGCAGTCAAACCCTATTTTTTTCTGTTTCTAATTAGTGTTTAATTATAGTTTATTTTGTTTATATGTTGTTTGTCAGGTAACTAATGACTATGTATAGGAAGCACTAGGATTTTAAATGTACTTGTTATTTATTCATGTTGAATTGTTAATTAAAGAAAATGTTCATAAAATCTGTTTCATAGTTGCAATAAATGCTGTGGCTTTTTCAACCAATCCGGATGTCTACAAGTGTTTAATAGGGGGCAAGAGTGAAGGGTTAAGGGTTTGATTTTAAAAGATGAGGTGAATGACTTGACAATGTCCCATCATGGTTCAACAGAGGCAATGAGCACAGCATTGTAGCAGGGCATAGAGCAGCAGTGACACTAATCACAGGCAGGCAGCTCAGTTGTTGAGGGTATTTCTGACAAGCAACCCTCTCACAGTCGTAGGACTCACATGCTATTCCAGCAATAGAAACACAGTTGCAAGTTGTGGGGAGCATGAGGAAACTTCTTGCACACAACACAGAGCATATAATAGAGAAACAGGTGAAATTAAGCTCACCCACACTCTTATAGGGGAATCTAGGAAATTTACAGCATATTTTAAAATGTCAGGAGGACAGACCCTTAACTGCTTAAGACAGAGAGGTGTCCAGAGCAATGTCATGGTCGCCTCTTTGGCACTCAAAGGGTTAAGCCATCAAAAAGAGATCATGGCTTGGAGAATATGGGTATATGGTAATGCTAGTATTTTCCTTGCGCTAGACTGCATTTCATTTGCAAATAAAAATAGATTAGGCCATTTGCTTCTTGTGCCTTATGGAACAAATCTGAGGTAAACCAACTGTACTACAATGAAAATTCCCCATTGATTTAAATGCAGTTTTTAGATATTAAATGAATGAAAGCATTGTGAAGCGCTGTGTTGAAGGCCTCTCCAGCATTGTAGGGATTCAAAGCTCCATTTATATCAATGAGAATTTGGTAAATTCTGATTTGTCTCTTATTGTGAAGTTGGTTTAAACCCAGAATGACTCCCCTTTTCTTTTGTGCGTATAGTCCTTTGTCTTGTACATGTAGGCCAACGTGCTGTGTGGTATGAGCTGTTTCCTTTATAGACTCCAGAGATGAGATTTCACTTTCAATGCCAGGTAAATATCTAGACTGCTTGATATGCATAATGACATTTCAAATATTTGGAAAAGGTAATTATGTCACCTCTTACTCATATAATCTGCAGTGTAAACAGTCCCAGCTGCTCCAGCCTCTTTTGAAAGGCAACACTGCTATACGAATTATAATGTAATCGTTTCTGAGGCTACACAATAGTGTTCTGTTTGATATATTGCTGTTTCATCATGTTAAGGAAAACCTCTTGATGGACTCTGCAATGATTTTATTTTAAATAAAATGGAAAGTGCTGGAAAAATTATTTTTACTCCTTGGGTGCAGGAAAGGTTATTTAATCTCGGTGGCAACCATGGACTATAATATGGTCAATATGAAATGACAAATTCACTGTTAAAAAAATACTTTACTACAAAATGTATGTAGTTTACTAGCTGAATTCATGCCTCTCTGCAGAGGGACTAAGTGCGATGAACTAAGAATATGAGCAATTCAGTGACAAACGAACTGCACCTTACATTAGTATTCTGATTGGTGTAAAATGGTCTTTTAAAGGGACCCTATCATCAAAAAAATGTAGTGACTTCGAAAGAGCTTTCAAATATCACAACAAGTGCACCGTCAAATAATCCCGATCTCCATACCTCTTTTTCTCCCCTTAATAAAACACCACAGAGGCTATCCGGATGGGTCAAAAGGCCACAGTGTTTATTAACATAAGTATCATTAACTTAACATTTATTAACAACATCCGTAATAAATTATAACATCAATATAACATATACATTACCATAACAAATATAACATCTTAGTGCTTGTTAGGACGTCACACTACTTGACTGGGGACCATGCCACCATCCGACCCTGTCCTATTTGAACGTGGAAAGTAATAGCCCACCAGCCTTAATTTTCTGCCCCTTGGGCCCCATGCCCAAGAGTCTTAAACCCGTACCATCACAACCACCTGGCTTGCCCAGCAAGCACCCCCCAAGTTGTGACAAAGAACTCCAACACATCCGGTCACCAACAGACCCCACACCACCACATGCCCAACACCCCTTGCACCGAAAGGAACCACACCCCAGTGGACCAAAAGGCACACAGCAGGGATGGGCGGGAACTGCTTGCGTGCCACTCCAGACTGAAGATGGCTACGGGACCACAATCCCTTGCAGCCGAACACTCCTGCTACACATCACATCCTCCCTTCTTCCTTCCTGTCAGGCCTTGTCATGCCCCCTCCATCTACTTCGCCCGGCTCCGGTAGGCTCTTATATGTTGTATTAGCCAATTTTTAATTTTAAAATGAGGTTTTGATTTGATTGATTAGTTATGTTAATTAAGGAATGCTGTGTAGGTGCTTCCTGTTGCTGCCCTACTTCTCCTCCCAAACTAACTGACATTTAGCCCTTTCAGGGCTTTAGGGAGTTGGGCAATGCAAATGATTACATGTTAATGAATGGGAGAGATAATGTAGGACTATGATAGGAGACTTGAATTACATATGCGACTTACCTTAATTAACATAATCTATAAATCTAAATACACATAATATAACATTCTAAATACAACATGGCTACTGCAACAGGTGGGTGATTTTGAAAGCTCTTGGTTTTTAGGTAGTAGGATAACTTTTAACCCCTTGAGTGGTGGCGAGGTCTCCAATTTATTGCTTTGCATTCAAGAGATTAAAACTCCAGTTTAATTTGGAATTTTGGGAATTCTTATTTAATCCCTATGTTGCAAGTGGTTTTCTCAAGATTGGCTCATCTTAGGGCTGAATACAGCCATATGAGCCACGTACTCTTAGGGATATGACGGATATGTCTTAATTATGATAACTAAAAACGTAAACAGTCTGACTTCCTACATTCAAAATGATTCTTTCAAAATGTATGATGGGCTCACTAAAGACACAAATAGGGTTTCTGCCTCATCCCTTCAAAAGAAATTAAATAAAAACAAGACACACATGGTACTGTGTACAGAAAACATTACTGTGTGAGGTTAATCCATTATCAAAACAATAGCGATTCAGCTACACTGTTAATGAAATTCATTAGCACAATACCTTTGTGTTTTATCTGCTGAGTGCCTTCTGCTACTTTTACCATGTCTGTTATTGCAGTGGGTTTAACAAGCATACATAAGCATAAGGAATGCACTGGTGTATTTAATAGCAGACTTTCTTTGGGGCACATTTATAAGATGTTCCAAAGTGTTTAGGGGACTAGGTGGTTCTCATTATTGATTACCTGAGGGTACAAGACAGCTTTGGAAGTAGTGGGGGGGGGGAGGGACTGTCACAACAAAAGAATAAACATGGAGTCCTGCAGGAGCAGTAAACATATTCTCATTTCACAGATGTTGCCCAAATAATATACAGTTGTTTCACCCCTTGAATGCTAAAGACATTCCCAATGCATTGTTTTTTTTTAATTAACTGAAGTATTCTTTCACACAGGTAATGATATACACATATGTCTTAGTTTTGGTTTCAGTTTTCTTTCCAATAACATATTTTCATACAAGGATATTTATTTTTATATTTAAACTAATATCATAAAAAATGAAACTGAAATATAATAAAAGGTAGGACATTTTAAGTTTACATGCAATTGCAATAGATATGATAGAAGTTTCAAACTGAAAATTCAAATTACAAAGAGAAAGATAGAGGAATTTTGCTTGCATTCAAAAATGTATTTTATAAATCTACTTGAAACCAACTGGATGCTGAATTTAGGAAGTGATAGAATTCAAAATTTAATTTGAACATAACAAGGCTAATGCAGTAAAGGTGTTGTACATGCTATACACCCTAGCTGGTGTTTGTATTAGCATGTGTTGTACCTAGGGTTGCCACCCAGCCGGTATTTTACCGTCAGGCCGGTAAAAAATTGGCTTCTGGCCAACATTAAGTCTATGGAGAGAATGCCATGGCCGGTATTTTTTTTAAGAAAAGGTGGCAACCCTAGTTGTACCCTGTCATACCTCCCAACATTTCAAATTGCCAAAGAGGGACACTTGTGTTTTAGGGGGTGTTGCTGTGGGAGTGGCTGGGTTAGGGGCATTACCGAGAATTTTTAGGCTATTTTATGACCTATTAATACTTCCTTGGGTAAGCTAATAAATGACTTATAACAAAACAAGGTATTTTATTTGCGCAGACTAATTTATAAACACATATACTGATGTTTAAACAAACATTAATGTGAGTTTTATTGCTCTGGATCAATTTGATACATTTATATACACACCACACAGTCTGATCGTCTGAAAAGAGGGACATCAGGGTGTGAAAGAGGGACAGAGGGATTTGGGTTTAAAAGAGGGACTGTGCCTCCTAAAGAGGGACACTTGGGAGGTATGCCATGTACTCCTGCGTGTATACCATTTACACAACCGCTGGTGCAGACATAAGAAATGTGCTCTGTGTTCCTCTGTGTCCAGGTTGCACACAGTCTACATGTGGGTGCAGAGAAAATAAGAGGTGTAAACAGCCCACAGACACCTATCCCCTCCTTGGCACACACAGCACAAATCAACCATTTTGGTGTAAACAGGGCTTTTAACATAGGAGCAAAGTAGGTGTGGGGCCTACTTTGCACGTATAGCTTGTCCTTTGATATATGCTATGCACCACTTTTGAACATGCTCATCTGTGTTTTTGGGGAAAATTACACAATTAATAAAAGAACCATCAGGTTTTGGTGGCCAATAATCTTTTAGAGCAAATGGGGAGGATTACCAAACAAGGAATGCTGGTGGTCCCAATTATTCTCTGGGGAATGGGAGTGCATCAGGAACATATTTTGTACCATCTTTCACCAAATTACAGGACAGCTATACCATCTGTGGGCTGTTCCCAGTGTGTGTCTGTACATTCTTCACATCTAATGAAGAATGTGAAGCCACTTCTCCATCACTGTTTCTGAGCCATTCAGTGACTCAGTGTGTGACATTCATATAGGCCACAAAGATCTCAGGAGTCCATGTCAATTAGAACTCTCCTGCGTGTAGTGTTAGCAATGCGTATTCAAGCACAAGAAAACATTGGGCTAATTTGCTATTGCCTAAATGTATACATGATATACTGCAGTCCTTTTTTGTCGCAGATCCTTAAATCATAGAAACTCTTCAATGCTCGAACATAACTTATGTTATGTTGGTTATTAAGATAAATTAGCATCTAAAATGAAAAATGTCTGTAAAAAAATTGTCCTCTGTAGAGTAGCACCAAAACATTGTGTAGATGTCCATGCAGGTGACCATAGCCCTTGTTTGATTAAGCATAGTAGCAAAACTTATTTCCAACTTGCTTTTCTGGGGATTAATATTGCAATCAATACTTTGTTTTAAGCAAGCTTGTAATAGGTGCCTCAGAGGTGATAATGGAATAATTACCGGGTAGATAATATGGAAAAGAAAATCTCAGTCAACAAACTGCTTTAGATCTTATCACACATGTTTGCATAAATAAAAACAAACAGTGAGGCTGGCTTACTGAGCAGATACCTTCTGGAGCAAGCCAAATGCACCATAGAGAACAAATAAAAATGTCACAATTTTACATTGGTTTCACCCTTTGTGTGTCAGAGGGGTATGTAACTCATTTCTCAAATGGTTAAATAGGGTATATAACCCCTTGAATGCTTCATAGCAATGAAGAGGTTAAAATCCTAATTTTGATCAAAGGGAATTTATATTCTTCCCATTTGGTGCAATTGAAATGCCCCAGGATTGCTCTGATGTTTCCTATAATGTCAGCCTTGTGGGAAGATATGCTGAAAAAAATATATATTGTAGGGTTTATCTTACTTAGTTAAAAATGGACATTCTCACTGCTTAGAAATGTTTTGTTCAGAAATGATTACAGATGACACTTGCATTTTTTGGGTTTAGTACTTCCATAGCCTGAAAATATACAGTGGCACTGTCACTACAGCATCTTATGGAAACATAAGGTCAGCTGATCAAAGCTGTCCATAGACTGCAGCAGCAACAGCACCACCATAAAATTACAGGCCAGGGAAGTACTGCACCCAACAACTGAGCTGCACTAACTTTGAACAATATATCTCTCTGCAGAGGAATGTTTTACTCAGTAGGATAAACTCTGCTATATATATATTTATATTTGATATTAAGTGATACTATTCCTATTAAGTGGACCTATTACCTTACGACAAATTTATTTAAAACATTCCTATTTGTTATACTAGCCATTTGTTTGTGTTTAAATAATTTTTGAGAAATTAACATATATTTGTTAGTGGCATGACTTGTCACTTTATACTAATTTGTGTCTGTCTTGGACCAATGAAACACAATGTGCTATGACTGAATCTAGGCAGAGCCCACAAACTGGGTGAATTCTAATAGCACATTGATTGAAAAGTTTGACCTCAAACAGTAATAATTTGCGTACTGTATAAGGAATTAGTAAAAGAGGCCACACTGTACCACCATGGCACATACTCATATTACCAACTCTCTAATACCACATGTAGGGATATGTTGCTTCTTTGAAAACAAAAAACTTGTCATAGGTTGGCAGGTCCACTTTAACAATATATGACCCCACTTTTATTTTGAGGTGTTTCTTTAAGAAAGACTCCATTTTAGTTAATATATTTTATAAAGCCACAGGCTCTAGTCCCAGCAGGGTCGACTCAGTCTTCCAAGGTAGATAAAATGGGTAGCATTAACAGGGCTTATAATTTTAAGTCCTTTGCTGCTAGCCAGACCTGAAAAGTTACTCGCCACTGCAAGCCAAAACATACCCACCAGGGATGAATTTCTACTCGCCAGGGCTAAATTTTCACTCGCCATTGGCTAGTGGCGAGTGGAAATTTTGAGCCCTGCCATTAAATTGGGTAATAATATCTATACATACCCAGGACACACTTGAAAACGAGAGATAATCTCAATGTATCCTTCCTGGTAAAATACTTTGATATTACTATTATTATTATTTGTTTTATATGGCAAGATACCACCAAGTAACGGAAGACATATCAGTATATCCCGTTGAGTGCCAGAGGGGTACGGAATGCATTGCAAAGCAATGCATTCCGTACCCCTCTGGCACTCAAAGGGATATAGGTTCTACAAGCTGGTCCTCTGAACCACCCAATATATTCACAAGAGCACAGAATGTTCTATCATTAGCAAAAGAGGACCTGTTAAAACCCAGAGCTGCTGATTGATCCACTGGTATTCAAATGAGGAAATCTTAAAGATCTGTCCAGTTGGTGTTTGATTGGTTGGTGGAAGACCCAAATCAGGAATCTACACGTTATAGCCAATTCCATAATAAGCAATGGTTACCAAGTAGTCCTTAAAAGTTGTCTTAGTGTTTTATATGCCAAGTAAGGTTTGTTACTTTGCACTATTTAGTAATACATCCAATGTCCAGCTGAGAATAGTGTCCAGGTTAGGATGCGGATGTACTAAGAAAAAACTTTAGCAATTGTGGAGCAAATCTACTTTATCACTGGGACAAATAAAATTTCCCTAAATTTCCACTGATTGAAATTGGACTTTTAACCCCTTGAATTCTAGAGAGGTAATCCAATGTATTGCAAACCAATGCATTGGAAACCTCTTTAGCATCCAAGGGGTTAAAAGCCACATTTATATCAATAGGATCTTTTTTACTATAGTGCTATTGGTTTACACCAGAATTGCTCCAGTTTAGGAGGTACTATATGATTCCACTCAGATAAAGGTGCTGAAACCAATTTGTATGATCAGTGACAGCCTAATGCCTACGTACTAAGTTATCAACAATGAAAATTCTCATCTTTGCATCACTTGCTCCAAGCTCAGGGCTGCGGAAGTGTATACGGATTTCTGGGTATTCTCCTCTGTGCATTGTTTCTTGCCATGTACTAATAAAGTGTAGAGGAAAATTATGTATGATTTCTCCATTTCCTGTGATGCTATAGGGGTGCCATGTGCTTGATCAGATTAAAGTTTTTAAGTGGAACTTTCAATTGAATTCAAGTTTGCATATTTGAAAACTGCATAAAAAACTGCCTATATGTCATGTTAACCATGATTTGGTTAATTCCGAGAGCGTGCGCTGAAAGCGCTTTGAGTCTCACTGGGAGAAAGGCGCTATATAAATACTAGTTATTATTATTATTATTATTATTATTATAACCAAAAATCCAGCAAATGTACAGTTAAGGAGATTTTCAAACTTCTTACACATGCTAATATATTATAATTTTGGTAACTGGGCGGTACCAGTGATGTTTTCTTATGCTAATTAAGCTTATCAGTGACATTTCAAATGATATTTAAGCCTTCCAGTTACAAGTCATATGCTAATGAATGTTTTAATAACGTTTCATATGATAATTAAGCTTTGTGCAGTACCAGGAGATGTTCGCTTTCACTCTGCCCAGAAATAAAAGTGTGAATGTCTCCTAAACGATACTGCTGGACTTTTGGTTAACATGACATATAGACAGTTTTTATTGCAGTTTTCAAATATGCCAACTTGAATTAAGGTCAAAGTACCATTTTAACGATGCAGGGGCATGTTTGCCGATCTAAAGCGATCATGCAAACTACTACATGCTTGGTGGTACAGCCACATGCTTACAGTGCTAACATCCAAGAACAGAAAAAGAGATGCACTAGCAGATTCATGGAATGTCCTGCATATTCAGATGAGAATGCTAGAAAAAAGAAAAGCATGTCCTAAGTTCCTAAGTTATAATATGTAAGACTGTGTCCCATAAGGCTCCCAAGAGTTTATTCTTTCTTGGATGTGTCAGCTACAGAGAAGTCGTTTAACAGCATTCTGTTTCACTTATGTATTATATTAGACATTTTAGCCTACGGCTACACATATGAAAGTTGTGCACAGAGACTTAAACATTTGTCAGGGTTGCTTTTATCCTTCAACTCTTTTTGTTATTTATATTAACATAGCAAATACCAAGTAAAGTAAGTACACCATGCTCATTTCTGTGATTGCCAAATAGCACAATCCTTTGTAAAGTTGTAGTCATCTCACACAATTAGGAAACAGAAAATTCATTCCGCATCAAAGCTTAACAAGAATCGCTTTACCAACAAAGCAATCTGTGCACATCAAACCACTATGATTCAGTTTCCTGTCCCAGGGCCATATTCAGGAAGCCAGAAATGAGCATTGCTGGGGCAAACCAACTGCACTATGGAAGGAAATAAATATAACTTTTGTGATTGCCAGATTTACATCCTAGGTGCCCCTAGGTATGGCATTCTAGGTTCCCTTATCTCTGCCCATAGCCATATCCCACTCATCACATGACCTTGCCTTCAGTCCCATCCACTGTTTTCTGCCACAGAAAATGCTCCACAATGTGTTGGAGAACTCTCTATCATCCAATAGTTTAAATATTATTATGCAGAATAGTATAAAACTGGCCCAGGAATCTTGAGACTGCTCTGACCACACCTACAATTTAGAATGTTGGTGTGGCCAGCACAGCTGAGACGCCCTTCAGAATTTGGAACTCTAGGAAGTTGCCTATGCTCCTTATTTGGAAATCTGGCATTGACCATTACTTAATATGACCCTTTTAACACCTTGAATGCTACAGAGGTCTCAGACTCCAACTCAATGTGCTGGAGACCTCTTTATACTATGTATGGAAAGGATGAATTGGGAATAGCTGCATTTAGTATTACTATTATTATGATTACTATTATTACTAGTAGTAATAATAGGATTAAGATTTTGTCTGGTCTATAATTTCTATAATTTGGGAATTAAAATGGAGATATAAAGAAGATAACTGTAAACTATTCTTAGGAACGGGTGAACCAGATTGCCCAACTTGTGCTTGGTTCATTAATCTCTACAGCAGATCTCCCACTGGTGGTATACATGCCACAAAGATGTGGTAGATTTCAGACATGCTCATTATTCTTCCTTATTTACTGACAGGGTAAACAGAGATTTTGAAGGTGCTAGAGAAAGAGGAATCCAATCTGTAAAGGTACTGAAGGAATCAAATGGTAATGCTGAAGGGGAACGAGTGTATTGACGGCAAAAAAATCAAAACACTTTTTATTAAAATACAGAATTAACAAAGGTTTGGGAATGCTGATTGTCAAGGAATAGTACATACATATTTATTATGAAAAACACATGTTTTTGTCCTGATGGGCCTTAGTATATATGGTGTATAGTCACATTAACATAAAAATACACCCACGAGAATGCAAAAGTGGGTCATCAAGCAAAATGTATGTAATCAATTAAGCCACTGATGAAGAATATGCTGAAACATTGTAACTGCAATTATATCATGGTGATAAGAACATATTTGAGATGAAAACAAAGGGATAAAAAGTTGAAAGCAACTTAGTGCATATGACGAGGTAGACTCAAGTCAGATCTATATCACCACACAAGGCCTTTATCAAACCTTACTGTATCTCCCCTCAGGAGTCCAGATATTTCTACTGTTGTATTTGGTGTGAGATTTACAGTTCTCCATAGAATGTGATAGTAACCTCTCCATCACTTTGGCAGTTTGAACTGTTGTAACTTTTAATAAAGTAACTGCAAGCAATAGAGGCATCTTTATTTATGCAGAAGAACCTATAATATATTTTGTCACAATAAAACTTTGCTAATCCTTTGGGTACTGAGTAATTTGAGCTGAAACACCCAATTATACAGATATGCTATATTATTTTTTGCAGTGTTTGCACTGGATTATGAAGGAAAATGTATTCAGAGTGCTAGCCTTGTATTTTAAGAAAATATTTAACTCCTTAAGGACCAGAGTTGCGGCCGGCACTTAAGGACCACAGAGCATTTTTTTTTCTGTTACTGGAATCAGAGGTTCCTGAATGGCTTGCAGCCACGCAGGGACCCCTGAATTCGAGGATGTGCATGTATGTCATGGGTCCTTTACGCATGTTCTCCCCATTACGAACATGTATGTTCTTTGTCCTTAAGGGGTTAAACTGATGTTTCTTAAATAGGGAATAAGCACTTATAGTTAGATATGTTTATTTTCTGTAACTTTATTGTCACTTTATGGCACTTCTGTCTAAATCTCTTCTTAAAATAAGTGTTGAACACCAAATATAACTCTGCATGTATATATAACGTAGAAATGTAATTCTTCTAAAGGGATAGTATCAGATCAAAATAAATGGAGCTCCGATTAATCTGCATAGTTTTTAGTCCATGTAGAGCGGTATTTCAATACTAACTGATTTGTAATTCATGAGTAATTTAATTATAAAGTATCCCCCCCCTTTTTACCCATTTTAAGCTGCCTTCCCTCAGATATCGAATCCTGTCATCGAACCAGACAGCTTCCAGCGAGGGACAATCTTCATGCTGTGAGTATAAGGAAAATCCTGCCCCCCTTGACGAAGGAGGACAGGTTTTTCTTTATGCTCACTGAAGATTGTCCCTTGCTGTGCTCCATCCGGACTGGCTTGAAGAGGCAGCATTATGTAGGTAAAAGGGGCGGGAGGGGGATAATTTATAATTAAATTACTTATGAACTACAAATCGGATAGTATTGAAATATTGTTCTACATAGAGTAAAAACTATGCAGATTAATTGGAGCTCTGTTTATTTGGATATATTTGCTATGCAATTCCTAGTCAGTCCACTGCAGGATGAAGGCCACCTCAGCAAGGTGAGGGTATGGACCATAATGCCCCACTCTGGTCCATTGTGAGCTTGCACATACTTGACCTTTCTAGGGTTGAGAACCTGTGTCCCTGAGATTTGATTAGATTTCACAGCTGGTGCATTAATCAACTAAGCTATCACACTGGGTTTTACATATACATATATGTACAAAAACCCGAAGTTGTTGGAAACTTGCTGAGCAGACCTCCATTTTGCAGTGGTTCAACAACAGCTAAATATGAAGATGATGATATATATACACAACATATAGGAGGGCAGCACCAGTGGGACTTAATGAAGGAAATCATTTTATTATATACTAGTGTAAAAGCCCGTGTACACGAGCCAAAGTGTGGGGGGAGCACGGAGACAAGCATGAAAGCACAGCCCAGGAGGATTTCCCCACTCGTCGGTCGCATGGCTCTGTGGTAGACACAAAATGAGCAAGCTGTCATTCTGGGCACCGGTGCTGGACTCATCCAAACCATTACCCGTTTAGTGTAAGATGCAGTGCTGGCAGCAACTGCTATGGGGAGCTCGAGAATAAGTTAGTCTCTAATGCGCATGACTGTATCAGATAAACATACATCTGGCCTTTTATATTATAGGATAATGGCAATAAGTCAGGTCAACATCAACCTTACCTACTGCCATTAATAAAATAATTTCCTTCATTAAGTCCCACTGGTGCTGCCCTCCTTTCTTTTGTGCATTCATTCATTTTGAGATTGTGCAACTGGGCCATACCTTTTTGTTTTATGGAAGAAATATAATTAAAACATAGAACTACAACTTTAAAAGTCACATTAACATTCTACAATTTCTTAGCATGTTTTTTTTTTTCCAGAAGGTAACATTTTAAAAAAACAATAATGTTTTATTATGAATAAAACCAATAACATTGGTCTTTTACTGCTGAGTATGGCAAGGGTACTTCTCCCAGTGCTGGAAGTTGCTTTATATAAAAATTATTACAGTTCCACCTATCCCAAAGTGACTGAGAAATGCAGCTATTGGATGCAAGTTAAACTCTCTGGACACCAGGTGGCACTGTTTCTAACAGCTTAATATTAAAAAAGAGTGTACTGAAATAACATTTAAATGATGCAGTTTCCAACAATTTACTTTATTTTAATCATCAGACCCAAAATATTTTTATAAATAATAAAATGCTACTGCTCACTTAAGGTAAAAACATTTCCTTTCTGGTCTATCATTTTTAAGTAACATGACTTCTGGTGCAGAGCAGAATATCTTCCATAAGCCACATACCATAGAATATAAGATAACAGTTTTGGGAGGTTTGGGGAGGATAAAAACAATGTGAGCAATCTGTTTTGCTTCACTAAGCTGTGTTTGATAATATATATATATATATATATGTTCCATAGTCAGTGATTTGTAAAATGTTCAGCAAATTAGAGGTCACTCCTTCATAAACAAAAAGAGCTGACTGACAGCCATAGACCGACCATGAAATATACAGATCATACATATATGATATAATGACTTTTTGTCTAACACAAAGAACTCTTCATAGATGCTGATGTCTTTAACCCCTTAATAGCCAGCCCTACAGTCAGCATTAAGCACCACAGACCTTTTTTTTTTCCTGCTACATGGATTCAGGGGTTCCCGAGCGACATGCAGCCTTGCGGGGACCCCTGAATTCCATGACGTTCCAGAACCATCATGGGTCCTTAACGCAAGTTTACACATGACGGTACTGGCACGTCATGGGTCCTTAAGGAGTTAAAGAAGATGTTACATCTACTAATTAAAATAATAATAATAATTTTCTATTACTATAGCCAGAAAATTCCATTGGCCCCTATGAACTTTTTCTTTGTGTCTTTGCTCATGAGATATCATCATCAATCAGTCCTGTATGTCATATCCATGGTGGCAGACATGGAAGCTGCTTGCCCTAACATTCAAAGGATTAAGAAGCAAAGCATAGCATGCCCTTCTGGTCCAAAACATGATTATCATGTACAGTGAGTGGATTTTATGTTCTGTGGTCCTGCTAGCAACTTATGTGACTGTCCACCTCCATAGATATTACTTCCAGGACATAACCTCCATGGACTTAACTGATTACAGATGTTATACACTGAACGAAAGCACAATTGTGCATGATCATCTTCTTCTTCTTGACTCTGACGTCAAATCTCAATTATAGAGTTCTTTACATCACTACATTGCAGAAAACTACACTTCAGTCTCCTCCCCTGTCCTACTATGGGAAGCCCATAGATGTGTTGTACAAAGCAACTTCATACAACTCGTGGCAAGACGTAGAAAGGGTAGACTGCAGAGATTAAATGATATTTTGAAGTCTATTGCTCAAATTGAAACCTCAAGTTGTCAAGGTGGTTCCTCACCCCGGCACGGTTACACACAATATCTGTACATACTACTTCAACCTGCCCTTTTAATCAGAGCATTCTGGAACAGGAGTCTCACCCATCTGGACCAACTGTTGAGGGTAACTATTACCCTCAGCCCTTGGACGATTCTCCTCTATACAGACTTACCACCATTCTCTCCTCTGCAGAATATTGTATTGCTGGCCATGCATAACGCTGCCAAAGTGCTCATGCCCATCCGGTGGAAGTCCATATTGCCGCCCAATGTCGTGGATTGGAGAGTGAAAACTGAGTAACAGATAATACTCTCTCGCCTGACTTGGCAAAGTAGAGGGCTCGATCCATCAGTATTGATGCAATGGCCTGAGGAGTGGTATGAAGCTAAACCTGCTCTTCTGATAGAGCATTAGTTTTGTCACACTATTCTTTTCCTGGTAGTCAACACTCCCAGCTGCTCCCTCTTCCCTCTCCTCTCCCACAGTTCTTCTTATTCTTCGTCTTCCTTCTTCTTCCTCCTCTCTCCTATTTCTCCTTACTTCTTTTCTTCTACTTCCTTTTAACCAGCACAACAGCACCAGTGAGTTAAATGTGGGGTTGTTTCTTTTTTTTTTAACTTCTGCACATTTGTCATTGTTTGATCTATCTGTTTCAGAAGTTAATTTGGCTTTTGGCATCTTCTAATGCATTTCATTACTGTATAAATGTCAATATGCCAATTGTGGCAACATGTGTCCATTTGGCCTGTTCTCCCCACCCTTCTGTAAAATTACTGTAATGGTGATTGTAGCTCTGTATTGTAATAAAAATTTCAATAAACATACTTTGAAATTAAAAGCACAACTATAACATTCATAGGGACCACTAAGCTTTTCTAGATATTGTAAGGTAAGAGTGTTTGAGTTTTTGTGTATGCGTGTGTGTTAGCCAGTGTTATGTCTTATTTAAAAATATCTGGAATAATCCTGGGGCAAGCTGTATGTACCATAGGGGACAAATGAAAACTCCCTTTGATTTGAATTGGGTTTTTAGCTCAATGAATGCTAGAGAGGTCTTTCCAATGCATTGAAGGCCATTAGAGTTCAAGGGCTAAAGAAGCATTTGCAATGCATTGGAGGCCACTAGAATTCAAGGGGCTAAAGAGGAATTTGTAATGCATTGGAGGCCACTAGAATTCAAGGGTCTAAATAGGTATTTGTAATGCACTGGAAGCCACTAGAGTTGAAGAGGCTAAAGAAGTATTTGCAATGCATTGGAGGCCACTAGAATTCAAGGGGCTAAAGAGGTATTTGTAATGCATGGAAGCCACTAGAGTTCAAAGGACTAAAGAATTATTTGCATTGCATTGGAGGCCACTATAAGTCAAGGGGCTAAAGAAGTATTTGTAATGCTCTGGAAGCCACTAGAGTGCAAAGGGCTAAGAAGTATTTACAATGCATTGGAGGCCACTAGAATTCAAGGGGCTAGAAACCCCATTTAAATCAATGCGAGTTTGTACTTGTCCTCTATGATGCATTTAGTTAGCCCCAGAATTACACTAGATTTCTTAGTATATCTGCCTCAGTAATATTTCCATAGTTATAGGAATAAAATTGCCATGTGAGTATTTTGTAAGTGATCATCCACATCTCATTCACTACTTGGGCATATCAATCTTTATTAAATATATTTAAGTAAACATTGAACTAAAAATCAGAGTAGGTCAATGTCTATGGAATAGAAAATCCCTTAATGCTATGTGGGAATTTGTACTAATGGAAACAGACAAAAATATTTGACCACTTAAAACTGATTTCTTTGGACTACTGAAAGATGAATGGTTCATCTGCAATGCAATAACCTCTAGAAAGAATAAACATTCACAAGGTTAAGTCTCTATTATCTCCAAACTTGTCAGAAGTTGCCTCTTGTATATAACGCATCTGCTGCTTAACAAAAGACACAAAATAATTACCTCACAAAATCCTTGGAGGAATGTGATGTACATTAGTCGACTGATGGATTATTAATGACCTTATGTTAAAAAATAACGTTACTTGCAAATGTCAGACATACTGAACCTTAAAAGTGAATGGTTACTGTGATGAAATATTTGGTTTTAGTTGAATAGTCTGATACTTAAAATTCCTCTCCAAAACATAGAGACGCAAAAGGAAAGTTGTAGGGTGTTAGCCTTAATGTATTCAATAAATCATCTATGTCATAAGATGACATGAAACTCTAGAATACAATATATAAGACGTGTTAAGGTGGATAAAAGTCTAAAACAGTTATAGTACCAAAGCCATTTTTTGTCTCATTTCAAGTTTATGTGCATCACAAAATGGCTATAGTACCTGTTTTTCATTCACGTTACTGAGCCATGTGTAAGTAACGCACAATATCGATGTCTGTTGTTGTACTAAGTAATAGCAAAGTATTTTTATGCTAAATTGGTAGAAACTTTATTAATTAAAAAATCTGTTCTCTCAGTTTCTTTATGGTTGCTAGCTTAGCTGTTTCTTTGAGCAGATTGAAGTTAAACAGTTGATATTACCACATGTAAAATATATCTTCTCAAAATGTAATTCTGTTCTTCATGACAGAAAAGCTTTTAAACATTTGATAAATTGGACCAATAAAATAACATCTTGAGATCTGGAGAGATGTTCTATATACCAGCTGAAAAGTTACTTCAAACAACAAAATCTCAAAAATGTGTACAGTGCAAGTGTTTTTATGTGTGTGTGTGTGTGAGTGTGTGTGTGTGTGTGGGAGTGTGTGTGTCATGGCTAAAGCCAGAAGTACAGTCAACACTAATAAATGATAGTCATTATTAGAAATATTAGCTACCTCTTTCATGAGTCATGACTGGCTATCAACATATTACTTAGTTTATAATTTATATTAATTTTGGATCCCAATGACTGTATTTTATAATAAGATAACTAACCTATTAGTTTCTTAAAAGGTTTAAAAGACTTTGACAATATTCTTAGGGAATCCATGGCAAACTCAGACATTACAAATCTGTGCTAATACCCGCAGGCTATCATACATACAATGAACAGTAATGTTGGCAGTTCATTCACAGCAACATGACCAAGAATCCCCTGTTAACAATAAGTAATAATGAAGTGCTATTTTGTGCGTACTGCTGACTTATCAGTATGTATACTGACTACCTTCAGTACTCCTTAAAGGGATAGTAATGTCTATTGAAAAGTCTTGCAGAGTCTTCTTTATATTAAAATTAACACAATGCGCGATGTGTAAGTTCTTACTGTTATGTAATTCAAAAGTTATGAGGAGATAAAGATCCACCACCCGCGCCTTCTGGCACATCCCTCTGAATCTCAAATCTGATTGTGCGGCTCAACGGCTGCAGCGAGGGACAAACTTCAGTAAGTAAGTATAAGGGAAATCCTGCCCCCTTGATGAAGGAGGGCAGGATTTCCCTTTGCATACGAAAGTTTGTCCCTCACTGTAGCCGTCCTGACCAGACTGCAGGTTCTGGTGATGTGGACAGAAGGGGCGGACGGGTTATCTTTATCTCTTCATAACTTTTGAACTACACAACAGTAAGAAATTACAGGTAGCACATTGTGTAAATTCTCAAAAGGCATAAGTACTTTTTTGTAACACAGAGGCTGTTTTAACCCCTTGAGGCCATAGAGATGAACAACACAATGTTTTGTTATCAAGAGCAGTGGCGTAAGTAGTCATTATAGGGCCCTGGTTTGTTTGGGGCCTCTAACATATAAAAAATTAACAGAGGCATAACTAGAACCTATTAGATCTTGAGGTAGATAGGCCCCATTAAATCCTGGGCCCCGGTACAGCTACACCATCTGCACCTCACGGAGCTATGCCTCTGATCAAAGCCTTCTTGATAAAGGTTCTTGTTAAGCCAAAAAGTTAGCTATATGTTGTGTTAACCCCTTAAGGACCGGTGGTCCCGGGGTGTGCGGTCCTTTAAGGACCAGATAGGAAACTTTGAAATGACATCCATGTGACTGATCACATGGGGCAGCATGCCGAACGGGGGACTGAAAGAGATCGCTCCGGTCTTGGAGCGATCAACTTCAATCCGTGGTATTACTCACCGCGTTCCTACAGGAGCGCGGTGAGTAAAAGTACGTGACGTGCCAGGACCGTCACTAGTCTTTAAGTGCCGGAATAGCATGATGGTTCTGCCACGTCAATGGTCCTTAAGGGGTTAAATAAACACCATTGATTTTAATAGAGTACTGTGAGTGCCAGGGTAATGTCTAAGATATAATGTTATTAAGTACATAGCAACATAGTAAAATAGTTGCTGAGGCTGAAAAAAAGACATGAGTCCATCAAGTCCAGCCCATTCCAAAAACACCCATGTGTATCCAGCGGAAGGCATCCCCCACCCCAGAAAGCCATTTCCAATTTCCAAGTGGGTAAAAAAATCCTTCCTGACTCCAAATTGCAGTCAGATAGTTCCCTGGATCAACAACGTATCTGCATTGAAGCCATCTGTCAACATTGTGTTTTTGAAAGCAGTTATATTTTCTGCCAGTACAACATCCCGAGGCAAAGAATTCTATAGCTTTACTGTCCTTACTGTAAAAACTCTCTGCCTTTGTTTTAGTCAAAAATACTTTTCCTCTAATCTTAATGGATGACCTCTCGTTCTTAGCTCAGCTCTTTGTGTAAATAATTCATTTGATAGTTCTTTCTATTGACCTTGAATGTATTTGTAAATATACTGTATGTTGAAGTATCAGGGAAATTTGTCGTATTTTTATTCAGGAGAGACTTTGTCACAACTTGATGGATTTCTGATTGAGTATTCAAATGTTGTACACTTTGATAAATCTAGATTGTGGGTGTATGTCTTAAAAAAATCTATGATTTTACTTAGTAGTATTAATTTCTATTTGGACACAACCCTATGAAATATCTGTTTATGCCACTTAGCTATGACCGTGCGTGCTATGATGTTCAACATGTTCCACCATTAGGGCTGCCATCTGGCAGGCCTGAAAAACTGGGTGTAGAGTGAATAATAATATAGCAGAAATAAGATGGTCCATATTTTTCCCAGCAATGATAAAAGCCATACTCCTTCTGATTCCAACACCATTTAATAATTTTATTGCCAGAGGGATACACATAAGCTTGTACAAGTATTTTTCTTTTATTTTTAACTCTAATTTTAATTATGCTTCATTAACAAATCCCCTGTGCCCTTTCATTAATCTTCCCATTTTGCATACAAGAATGCCTTCACTCAGTGCACTGTAATAGTTTCCTATTGAAAATCTGTGATATATGAGGAACCAATGTCTCCTGGATCAAGAGGAAGCTTTTTCAACACAGGGATGTCTAGGCATTACAATTATTCTGAGAAGTAGTCGACAATGGATTTATAGTACCTCTAGCACTCACTAGGCAAGGCACACTATGTGCACCATAGCTCCATCTATGGCCCCACTGTTGCCTATCACTAAGGTCAGACTTGCAGAACAGGTACCCCTACCATCTCCTTTGTCCGCATGATGAGTAGTGACTCATCACATGAGCCCCATATCCCATATCTACTTTTGCCTGGCACAAAAAATGTATTTAACATACAAGCTCAAACAACCTGTTAAACTAACTGTGCATGCAAACTGTCCAAATTGTAGTATAAACTGGCATGATATAAATATATAAACTCTTAGATGAGCTTTTCACCATAAAATTTGAGCGAATCTCTGGTGAAAATGTATTGGGAATATATTGATCACACCCACAACTCAACATAGTTGATGTGGCCAGCACTGCCAAAGTTCCCCTCACAATTTCACACCCAAGGTGGTTGCTACTGGCAAATCTGCCCTTGTAGCCTACAACTTATTAACAAATGAAAAGGTATGAAATAAAGGGAGCATTACTGTCGATCATGTTGCACATATATTGACATCACATACTGTCAATCACATTGCACACAGGATGACATTATATTCCATTAGAGGAAGCTGTAAGTATTCCAGTGCTCAGTTGTACTGGTGTTAACACTGACTCCTTTTATGTGTTCCTGGTTCCTGATCCTTGAATTCCATTTTGACCTTGATCCTGTTCTGCCTGCCCCTGATCTTGGACTGCCTGACCACTTTCTTGGATTCCAATCCCCTCCGGTTTTGTTTATTGAACTTTTGTCTTTGTCTGTGCTGCTTCCAGGTAAGTCTCATCTAGTTGTACAAGCTATATACCTGTGTACCTCTGCCTACTGCCTTCAGCAGACTGTTCAGCTTTAATCCTGCACAAGCTATATACCTGTGTACCTCTTCCTACTGCCTTCAGCAGACTTTCAGCTTTAACCCTGTACAAACTATACACCTGTGTACCTCTTCCTACTGCCTTCAGAAGACTGTTAACCTTTAACCCTCTACAAGCTATACACCTGTGTTCCTCTGCCTACTGTCTTCAGTTGACTGTTCATCTTTAACCCTGTACAAGCTATACACATATGTACTTCTGCCTTCTGCCTCCAGCTGACTGTTCAGCTTTAACCCTCTACAAGCTATACACCTTTGTACCCCTGCCTACTGCCTTCAGTAGACTGTTCAGCTTTTACCCTGTACAAGCCATACACCTGTATGAGCTATATACCTGGTGTACCTCTGCTTCCTGCCATCACCTGTTGCTCAATCTTACACTGTATCCACTTCTACTTCCTACACAGCCATCTCTCTGGATTTGTACCCTGCCATTTGGTTCCATTACACCATTTCCAGAATAAAGAAGCTTTCTGTTATAACTCTGTGAAGCCATCTCTTCTCAGAGCAAGTTCTAGTAAGTACATAAAATATACTTTCTATTTTAGAATATGAATTGGACATCACAGAAATATATAAAGTAATTAATGAATCACACAACATAATCCGTGAATGTATATCTGGTGCAGGGGCATTGGCTTTGTCCTGTCCACAACATTGGGAGTGCCCAGAACAGTTGAGGCGACCTTCATTATTAGCGGTTCTCAAATGTTATCTTATGGCAGAACCCTTTTATATAAAATGCAATCCAAGCGGAACCCTATCATTCAAGAGAATTAACCCCAAGACACTAGAGAGGTCTCCAGTTCATTACATTACAATGAGCTGTAGATCTCCCTCGCATCCTAAAAGTTAAAGGGATACTAATGTTTCACAAAAACAGCAGCTCCAATTAATCTTCATGATATTTGGGCCATGGACAGTATTATTTCAATACTGTCAGTGCTGTAGTTCAAGAGTAATTGAATAATAAAATATCTCCATCCCGCCCCTTTTATCTAGTGTAAGCCACCTCCCATCAGATGTGGAATCAGGTCCCTTGACCAGACAGATCACAGCAAGGGACAATCTTCTTACTGTGAGCATAAGGAAAACACTGCCCCATGAGACTGTCCCTCACTGCGATCCATCCGGACAGTCTTGCTGCTCTGAGGTGAGCAGTGTTACATCAGTAAAAGGGGCAGGAGGGGGATATTTTATCATTCAATTACCCTTGAACTACAACTTGGACAATATTGAAATAACACTCTCCATGGCCCAAATACTATGAAAATTAATTGGGATTACTATCCCTTTAACATGCACTATTTAATGCATTTGAATGATAATTTTCACTGATAATTTAAGACTACATTTTCAGGTCTAAATATAATATATAATGTTACAGTAAGCTTTCATTTGTGTCCTCCAATTGTTTGTTTTTCCCACGGGGTAATACAAGGGAAAATTTACAAAACAAACAAAAACAAATAAACAAAAAAAAAAAACAGTGGAATTGAACTATTTTAACTGTGTCAGTCTTTCGCACATCCATCGATTGTCATAGAACTACATTTATACTTTTGGCCATACAAGTCTTGTTCCACTTTCCACCCTTACTTTTTTTCTGTGGAATCCCCTTTTACTTCTTCAGGGAACCCTGGGGATCCAAAGAGCACAATTTGAAAACCACTACCCTAGTTGATTACGTACCCCACCTCATGAGAAATCAAGCCCTATAACTATATGGGTTCAGATTTAATACATTCATTGTTTTAACATTTGCTTATTCACGTTTAGTTTTCAAGTGCTTTCATGGATTTTGGATGTTAATTGCAAATGAACTGCACCTAATTTACACAATAATGTTATATTGGCAACAGTCAATTCACAGTAGTTGCAGATAATGGTTTTATTAAAATACATCCCATGTTCCTTTTATTTCCTTTATTCCAACTCTCGGCATAATTTTATTTTAAAAACGCATATGCAGCTGTTGTATCTGACCTAATGAACAATATTTTTAAATTTTTTAAGTCTGATGTAGATACAAGCACAATAAAAGAGCATCTGAAGGGGGACACAGACTCTCCAACATCTCCAACAGCTTATGTCAATATCCGCAAATGTATTCATGATGATCATCAAGTTGATTTACAAAATAAAATTATTTGCGAATTCCAGGTCATGTAATGAGATTTAAAAACTGCAGCAAAAACAACCTCAACAAAGCACGTTAAAAAATAGTGTTTCCATATGAAAGGAACTTCAGTTGAATATACTTTTAAACGTGTAATTACATTATGATGTGTTTCAAAAGAAAGGTTTATTTTTAACTTGCACAATTGTTATTAATTAGGAAACTAACATCCCCAGCCAAACATAAGAGACACAGATGTAAGTGCTTACTGTACGTTTCCTACACTGCAAAGAGTATGAAATATGCACCCCACACCTTACACATGGGTCAATCATGAAAACATGTATTCAGTAAAGTGCAATTTTTCTAAAAGGTTTAAAGCTAGATTATCATTAAATGCTCCAATTTCAATTATATATTATAAACAATTTATCCAGTATATATTTTGGCTTACTTAAAACCAAAGCTCTTTCCAAGAAAAAAAGAATAACTCTTGGCACTAGCTGGTCAGTGTGATTAAAGAGAAAAGGAGGAAAAGTGGACAGTTAGCACAACATGTAGGTCTGGTAATGGGGTATATCTGGGTCCAGCTGGTATGGTTTAGCCTACGATAGTTCCAGTTGCAGGAGTCACTGGCTAAGTGATCAGGTTCTGCCTTTAGGGGGGCTATTGCCATTAATGTATTGGGATAAAGTGGAGGTATGGTGGGATGACTGTGGAAGATCAACCCTGTCTAATTTGTCTCAACTGGTGTGAGGTAGCAACAGCTGGGGACTGGTGTGTAAAGTGGCAGTGCCTAAAAGTCCCCTCTATTCTCCAAGCAGCAGGAAGTTGGACTCAGGATATGGTGCATGCTGCTGCTACAAGGGCTTGAATCACTTCATTGGGGAATGGTAGGGAGGGTGTTTCCCAGAGTCCTTAAAGGTCAAACCCCTAAATAAAATATGTGACCTCATTATTTGATGCTTATTCATGTGTTAGAGCGTTTATTTGTCTGTGTCATGTTTAAAGTGGAAGATAATGGGATGGGAAAAGCAGCATGGTAGGGACTGGGGAAAATTTTGAGGATTTTAATGGAATAAAGGGAGTAGGGTGTTGTAGGCCTAAAAAAAGAAATATGATCTGTAACGGCTTTATTAAACTATTAAAATAACGAGAAAATGGAAAAAACAGTGACCAAAAATATATTAAAGTCTAAATACAAATGTGTATATTACACTGCTAATGATATTAAAAATATACCACCAGCTAATGTAAGTGATGCACAGAATAAAAAATACCAGTAACCAGTGCCAAATATATGCCAAAGGAGTCAATCAAATGAAAAAGATACGAGATTTGATTTTATATAATTTTACTGCAAAAAAAAAATCTCATAACATTAGAACAAGAATTATACTGTAGCCACAGGGAAAGTAGGGAAAGTAGGGAAATTTAAACTAATATATAAAAAATCTAAAACTGAAGAGTAGGGTAAAGTTTAAAACTCGACTACACCCACTGCATATATGCACAATATTTAAAGCACCTATGCAGTATGATGTATTGATGATTGTGCATACCTCCTAGGTGCAACAGATATTGTGCATATATGTAGTGTGTGTAGCTGAATGTTTAACTTTTACCCTATCCCGCATTAGATCCTTTATATAATATGTTTTTAGAATATTTTTGCTATATTTATATATATATATATATATATATATATATATATATATATATGTATCTCTCTCTCTCTCTCTCTCTCTCTCTCTCTCTCTCTATATATATATATATATATATATATATATAAAAAAAGGTTGGTGTATTTTATATCTTCTTAAAAAATATAATACACTGATTCCTGACAAATCCAAACCAGCATCATCGATAGTATTCAAGTATCTACATATGTGAGTAGCCAGGAGGAGTAGCCAGGAGAACAGCAATAACTTTATCCTAAGCTACATATACAAAGAAATACAAAGAAAGTCTACTCACCAAATCCTGACCATCCTATCCTATATAATAATTCACTAGGATGTTTGTCATGATGCAGTCATGCACAGTAGAGACTGCCCATGTTTGGGCAGTCTCTACTGCGCGTGATTGCATAGTGTGAGTGAGGCGATGCAAGACTGCATCTCGTGGAGCAGTGAAGTAGCGGCCTCTTAACCATTTGAGTGCCAGAGGGGTATGCAAGCAATGCGTTGCGTACCCCTGTGACACTCAAAGGGTTAACAGTACCCGGACCTTGGCCCGTGTACACGGGCGTTTACACTAGTTACCAATAAATAAACAGTGACTTACTATAGATAAACAATAAGGTTTCGTTACATGCTTCTGACCTAAACGATGCAATGCCATCTTATTATACTTTTTGTATGTATTTTGGGAGGTTTTGGTCCCTACCTTGGTTGGTAGCTGCCTGTATTCAGATGCTAGTAGTAATTAGGGAAAGGAACATTCAACTAAAGCTTACTGTTGATTATCTACAGTAAATCACAGGTTATTTATTGATAAAGGTGAGGGATTGCTGTGCAGACTGTCTTTTTGTTTCCTTTTTATAATTTCTTCTCTACTTTTGTGTACATTTGGCAAATGCTAACATAGCATGGATACACCTTTGCATTACCTTAATCACTAATAAAAAAATCAACATCAAAATACCCTATACCTATGAATTTGAAATAACATGTATACACAAGTCATGACCAGGAGCAGGGTTTCTGGTGTAAATAAATGGAATATCCTTAAACTTGTCCATTCCTTATTTATAAACTGGAAAATCATGACTTAAACATGACATTTTCTGGCATGTTTACAATGTCAAATTTAGTAAATTGGTCCATGACAAATCAAAAAAGAAAAAAAAAATCTGCCTAGATCCATGTTAAACCTTACTGTCATTGGATCAGGTATTGTCCTTGGGAGCTGGGATACAACAAAAGGTCACATTTTACAGAAGGGCCAGAAGGGGGCCAAATACATTGCAAAGGTATGAATTTGGCACCATTCCGGCATGCAAAGAGTTAAGCACATGTAGAACAATCAAAATGACCTATCATCAAACAGCAATATTCTGTTGGTGTGTCCTGAGGACTAAGGATGAGAATCACCACAGAAAGGTGAGAACTCTACCACTGAGTCAAAGAGGATTGTTTATGAAAAATGCATTCTGAAGGGCTTCATTGAAACATCAGATGCCTAGTGCAGCCCTGCAGTATTGATTTATCATCCTAAGTACTATTTTAACTATTTTAGAGCTAGGGTGCCCATCACAGAGTTCTATATAGACTACAACAGCAATAGTGCTTCCATAAAATAAAAAGAACATAAATATCCTATGCTCATTCACTAACAAAAATGCAAGTCTGCTCTACAATAACTTTTGAGTAAAGCATCTCTTTACATTGGGCATATTATTGTTCCAATCAGCAGGGATGCCCCAACAGTATATATTTTTTATAAAACATGTTACAGTGGTATTAAATCCATTTATCCCAGTTTTAACCCCTTTGATGTTAGATACATTTCCATTGAGTTGCTTTTCATTGCATTGGAGATGTTTCTAGTATTCTCGGGGTTAAATGTACTGCCTTTACTGAAATGCAAGAAGATAATGACTACTTCACATGCTCAATGAGCATGCTCAGTTCATTAGAGACTTTGGCCAGATGTTCCTGATCTTTATTACTATAGTCTGCATTTTTGGCTTTCACCATGTCACATACAGAGTGGAAAACTAAATGACTGCACTGCTGGATTCATTTGAGATTAATAAGTCTACATTGAGCCTTTAGATGTTAGAGGCTTCTCCAACCCAACACACTGGAGACATCTTTAGTTTGCAATGTTTTAAAGGGAAAACATATTTTTATTAGCACCATAAAGCTGTACATTACCTGGTCTATATGAAATGTGACATTTCAAGGTGAATCCTTGGGCTGAGATGATCCAAAATATTTCTGTATATTTTGAGCAATCCATCATATCACCCTCAGGATCTATTGCAAGTGTTCTGCTTATGTCCAATCATAACTGGGTTGGGGGGAGTTAGGATATACTCCTATAATTATGGAAAGAAAATAATAATGGGCCCTATGAGTTTTCCCTTGTGTATTTGTTCAATAGATAACATCAGTACTGAATGCCATGTTTATGGAGGCAGACATGATAGTTTCTGGCATTTTTTTTTAAACTGAAGCAGGCACAGAACATTAACATATTTAACCCTTTAAAGCAGAACTTTCACATCTAATAGACTTTATTTCATATGATTAAGCTAGTAAAATTGTATGTGGATTTGCTTGTTTTTTTTTTCTACTTACATACTTCAGTAGGTATCCACTGTAAAATATAGACTTGATGCAGGCACTTCTGGATTCTGCTGCACAGAACTTCCCAGTCCTGAAATTCTCCTCCAGCCTCCCTTCCTGCTCTTTCTGTTGCCTTTGCAGAATCCAGATTCCTGGCTGGCAGACGGATGAATGAGAGACTTCTGCTGTCTGCTTAGGTGGGAATCTGGAAGGAGATGGATGGACAATGGGGAGGCAATGTGGAGGTGGCAATTATGGGGGCAATATGGAGGTCAGGGTAATGTGGAGGTGGACAGTGGGGACTAATGTGGAGATGGATACAATGTGGGCAATGTGGAGGTGGATACAATGGGGGCAATGTGGCCAGGGAGGCCCATGGCAATTTTCGCACCAATGCCTGATGGTTTCTAGTTACGCCTCTGTGTGAGATGGTATCCTTTTAAAGGGTTGCATGCAAAAGAACTTGCGACCAGATGAGCCAGTTAACATGTCACCTGAATAAAAATGTCGACATGACAATCTCGCGCTGCATGACAGTGCGAGATTCTCTTGTCACTTATTGAAAGGACGCTTCACCATTTAACCCTCTGAGACGCATTTAAAAAGCAGCTTATATTTCAAATACGCATCACCATTTAACCCTTTGAGAGGCATTTAAAAAGCAGCTTATATTTTAAATACCTTGCAGGAGAAGGCGCCCGCTTGAAGATCTATTCTGCACACAGGATGCTTTCTGAGCCACATACCAGTGATGAAGTTCTGTATTCTGCACAACGGAGCGCCAGAGAGTTGGCTCAGGGAGCTCTCCTTCGTGCAGAATAGATCACTCAAGCACTGTCATCTGGCTGTCTACCTGCTGCAATGGGTTGGAGTGCCATATTGCTGTCCACTTCAAGTCCACTTCGGCTACACTTAGGGCTACAATTCAGGTTACTGCTCAAGCGCCTTCTCCTGCAAGGTATTTCAAATATAAGCTGCTTTCTAAATGCCACTCAAAGGGTTAAATGGTGAAGTGTCTTCTCAATACGCAAAATGAGAATCTCGCGAGATTGTCATGTCAACATTTTTATTCAGGTGACATGTTAACTGGCTCATTTGGTCGCACGCTCTTTTGCATGCGACCATTTAAAAGTAAACCATGTGAGACAATGCATTGCATGCCTCTCTGGTCCTTGAAGGGTTAAGATTACCATCTGCTGTGAGCAGAGCTGGAGGTCCTGTGGTCCTTCTAACAACTGTCATGTCCGCCTCTACGGACATGACTTCCAGAATAGTTGAAGATGTTATCTCTTGAACAAGGGCAAAAATTCATAGGGCCATTTGGATGTTTTGGCTATAATATGTTAACTTCGGGTTATTATTAGGTGTTACTTCCCCTTTAAGTAATTTTGCGTTATAAGCAATGATTTCAATACTAATGTTGTAATTTGAAAAGAACACACAATATTAGGTCAGCCAGGACAACAGAAGTGGTTGTTTAACAGGATACAACTAATTTTGAAAAGTACCGATAGCAGACTTTGTTATGGAAAATTAGTAAATTAATTGCAGGCATCTCTGCCAGAACATTGCATGGATGAGCTAACAATGTTTCAAATATTTCCATGGTTCATTTTGATCCGGCAGAATAAAACAACACCACTGCTAGCGTGTCCTCAAAGACAATTTTTATTAGCCTTGAGAAGCATCTACAGGGGTTCCTGTAATTATAGGAAACTGCTTGTATCCTCCTACTGCCAGATGCTACTTGTAGATATTACTGAGACGGGACATGGCACAGAAGAACCTTGTATATATTCATAGCTTTCCAAATGCTTTCTGTTTTGAAAAGCAGTTTGAGTCACCCACTGCAAACAAATGTCGTGATTTCACAGATCTGCAAATTAAAATTGAAGTTAAAACTTTATACAGCAGGGTGCTATGGAGCTAGTGGTGAGGACCTAACATTATATTGTCTGCAATGCATTTTACACCTCTCTGACACTCAAAGGGTTAAAAGAATATTTTAACAGTTGAAATACTATAGAGGTCTCCACTGCTTTCCATAGCAATGCATGAGTTCCCTAGCATTCAAGGGGTTAAATGACCAATATTTATGACTGTTTCATAAATAGAAATTATACATTAATTTACCAGTTCATGATTATTGAGCCATATGTTACAGTATATGTGACTACAGAGAAAATAGGACAATAGCGGAATGTGGCTAAGTACACCTGCAGACAGGTAAAATGGAGGGCCCTCATGTTTTCTTCCCCCTCATTCTGAAGGCAGGACCCTGGAACAAAGGAAAGGGGTGTGGCCTTCACAATTGGCAGTAAACTGGGGGGAGGGAGGAGCTTTTCTCACTGTCCTTCCCCCTGGGGACTGGAGAGTGGAGGAGATTACTGTATAAAAGAAACCCACTTGTACAGGTAAACATGATCTGTTTTGTTTTTATTATTCCTAGGGAAGGGCAACTTGTTTGAGAATGGCAATCTTTGTAGCCCAACTGCAAATCGACAGACTCAGATGCCCACCAGTGGAGTACTGACTGTTATAATAGCCAGTGCTTGTACCACTCAAGTCTCACCTAGGCATACCTGGAAGATCTGGATCCAGTGCCAACAGAGAACTAAGAAATGCAGGCATGGGAATGTCTAAATGACATGATTCATATAATAATGCAGCAGAACATAACCCTTTGGGTGCCAGGGAAGTACCCAAAGTATTACAATGCAATGCTTTGGATGCCTCTCTGGCATTTAGTGGGTTAAGGTCCAGAGGGGTGTGCAACTTAATGCTTTGCAATGCTTTGCACACCCCTGTTCCTTAAAAGAGCAGTCAACTTTTTAATGAAAACCTGTATGATACAGAGCTTTTCCTGTTGATTAAACATGAGCACCCCCAGTGCTGTCAGTTGTTTTATTTAAAAGTTATAACAGATCAAGTGAATTTACAGTGCATTTCCTTCATGAAAGTTCTGTCTGACAGCATGACTCAGAAGTTTCTATCACATTCTATGGAGGACTGTTTGTCATTGACTTTCCACTCAAAAAGAATGTAACAGAAGAACTAATTGGAATTAGACCACTAGAGGGCATTGTTCATGTAAAACAAATTGGTTTAAACTAATAACTCTGGAAAAATGCATCTCTCAGCAGTGGGAGTACTCTTGTTTTATTCAGCAGGAAAATACTTTAAAAATATAACACTTTTTTATGAAACAATATATCTTATATTACTTGTCTTGTAAAACAAGGTTAGTACTACTCCAACTGCTGGGAGGTGTGTTGTTCCAAAGTTATTAAAGTGTAAACTATTGTTTTTTATATTAAAAGTGACATCTGTAGTCTAGACAGTTCACCAGTTCAGACTAATTATCTTGCTTTCTATGGGAGAGGTAGCTCACTGACTACACTTCTCCATAAAATGTGATAGTTCCATCACTTCCTGACAGTTTGAAAAATTTTAATTTTTGAAGTAAACTACTGCCAGCATTGAGAGTGCAGCAGTTTTAGTCAGCAGAAAAAGCCATACAGTATATTATCTTTTCATAATAAGATGTTAATGGTACTTTAATGGTTTTAAGTAGGTAGGATATGATAGCAACTGGACAGGACTAAACATAAAACACCTCAAGCCAGAGAAAGTGGTTCAGTTCCCAGAGACACTGAAAACTGGTGTCTGAGGTTATAACAATGTGTTGCCAAATAAGTATCTTGAATGTAAGTGGTACTAAATGGACAATCATCCTCTGTGTAGGGGGTATAGCATTTTCCGATGGAATATCTTAGTTCTTACAGGAACATAGTCAAAACCAACCAATTTTGAAATGTACTTGATATGGCAATAAAAGCATTATACAATTCAGGGTATGAAACATTAATATTCATATTAAGCTGAAGTGGTAGACTTCACAAAGGTCAACTCTCGTTTCAACGTCTGGTGTCTTTCATGAGAACAAACAGAAAATTAAAATATGTTTTTTCTTTCAGTGGATCAATTTGGTAAAGATTTCTCACCAGCTGCAGCTATTTGCAAGCAAACTTTCAGTGATTTATCAGGGAAAGAAAAAAAAAACATTTTACCTGCTTTGACAGCAGTAACTCAAAATCCCTTTAGAGAAACTGATATTTTATTTTGCTTTTATTTTTCGAGTCAAACCAATCCAATATCTACAAAAGTGATCACATAATGTAAAATGAGCAGATTCATATTCCTTTAATGTCAATAACAACAAGTTCTTCTCTGGACCAATGCTCATCTGAACAGGGTAGGACAGGGGCATCCAAGTGTACCCTCAAGGGCCTTAGCTAGGCCAGGATTTCATGCTACAGCAGTATTAATTACAAGTGGGTTAGTCAGGTGAATAAGTCACCAATTAACTTACCTGCGTCTCATCAGGGATATCCTTAAACCCTAGTCAGGATAAAACCCTTGAGGACAGGTTTGGGCAACACTGATTTAAGAGAAACGCAGCAGATGGTCACTACTAGTTCCATAAGAAGACTGCTGGAGATCTTCCTTTATCTTTCCCTCTGTCTACTCTAAACACCTCTACCCACCCTGTCTTTCTCTCCCTCTCCTGCTCACTATCAATGTCCTACTTTTCTGCTCCTGTCTCCATTTTTGCATCTTTTCAGCTCTCCCACTCACATGATTTTCCCCTCGCCCTCTGTCCTTCTCTTCCTCCCCGTCTCCTTCCATTATTCAGTCTGAATTGATTCAGACAGGACCACCAGAATTTTCTCAAGGTAAGCCAAAATACTAAAACGAATTATACAAAGATTTTCCTAATCTCTATCAGTCAATATGGATAAAATCCCTTGGATCCTTAGGTGCTCTCCTGTACATTGTAAGCCATTGGGCTGGGGACCTCTCAAGCTTTCAAAGGGTTAAACCAAATCTGAAATGAAAATGGAAACTTGGAACTCTTTTAATCTTTGTATTGCCAAATAGATGAGCACTGAAAGGGTTAAAAATTAGGCATAAATGTTCAAACATTTTTAGGAACTGATCTTTCTGTCACTTTATTTGATTGATTAATAAATCTTAACGCCCCTTTTCAAATAATAGTGTTGATTCAAGAAAACATATGGAAGATATTCATATCACTAGGTACATTTAGACTAAAGAATATTAGATTGGTCATCTCATATATATAAAATAAAAACACTTGTCATTTATTGAATGGATTTTTCTGTCACTTTATTTGATTGATTAATAAATCTTAATGCCTTTTTTTAAAATAATAGTGTTGATTTAAGAAAACATATGCAAGATATTCATGTCACTAGGTACATTTAGGCTAAAGAATATTAGATTGGTCATCTCATTGATATAAAATAAAAATGCTTGTCATTTATTTTGAAAGTATTACCAGTGACATTTAATTTGGCATTCTTCCAGTGGTTTGCAATGCATTGCATATTCCTCTGGTACTCAAAGGGTTAAGAATGCAGTCTAGATTTTTCTTTCCAAAGAGTGAAATCAAAAATTAATCTATCCTAAAGTTTCTAACTACATGACAATCACTGGTGTACACAGCACATTCCTTTTTCAATGCATTGCCCACCCTCTGGTCCTCAACGGGTGTGAAACATTGAGAAAGTAGTGTATAACTGTTTAGCAGTTTACATATAAAGTAAAATAATAGTGTTAAATATAAGCTGAAATGTACCCTTCCAAATGCAGTCATCTCTTCTTTCTGGGACATGCAAAAAGACATGACGGTCTCACAGTGTGTCAGCACAATATATGGGCATGTGTCTATGCCTAATTGATCTAATTAAGGCTGTGATTGCTGGAGGGAGGTGTATTTAAGTATGGAACAAAGCGATCCATCTACAATCTGCTCATAAGGGCACATGCAAAAATACTTAACTGGTTTGACTGAGGACAATAAATTAGCCAAGATTCAGAAAATATACAACAATACTTTGAGGAATAGGTTTTTAACACTAAGGCAAAAAAGAAAAATGAGTGATAAGAACCATTCTGAAATTGACATAGTTGGCTTAAAGCTATCCGTATGTTAAACCTTTCTTTTCAGCTCAGGTTTTTTACACAATTAGATCTGAAGACAGAGGATTGAAAAAGAAGATCCCTGGAGGCAACCTTCATGAATATTCATTGATTTAATTTCTATAAAATCCTTCTGCTCCTGCATGTTTATTTGAAGTGAATCCTCACTGGTTTCACTGTTCCTGTCTTTGAAAGTCTGATAGATTAATATTGATCAGTGGGAGCAAAATCCAATTTCTATTTTACTAGAGATGGGGGAGCCTGTGGACAGATCATCAACTAGGCCTGGAGTATAGAAAATGACAGCACAGACAGAACTTAGAACCAGAAAACACAACATTTATTTTGAGGTCATGTTACAGAAGGTCCATCTGTTAGTTAGCAGTAGAGTTAAGTTTAGAAATGCTAATGCCCTAATAAGGCTAGCTTTGATTGAATACTAATCATTAAGGTAATGTTTAAGAGAGGCAGAATATGATTGTGTCTGTGTGACCAGTGTCAAATTGCCTAAATTAGAATTTATTTGTTTTGAATAATAAAGAACGTTGTTTTAGTTATGAGTCTCACTGACAGCAAACCAGATTCACTTAGAGTTTATATATATATATATATATATATATATATATATATATATATATATATACATACCTGGGAACTCTCTGGATTTGCCCCGGAGACTCTGGTTCTGACAGAGCTTTACCGGGTCTCCGGGGCAGAGGCAGATTCCTCCGGATGTGGAGAGTTTCTATTGAAACTCTGCCACATCTGCTTTTTCTCCCGTTGTGCCTCCGTCCCCAGCCTTCTGTGTGACACATTTAACCCTCTGAGTACCAGAGTGGTACGGAATGCATTGCTTTGCAATGCATTCCGTACCACTCTGGCACTCAAAGGGTTAAATCCCCCCAACGCTCGAGTTAAGCCCCGCCCCTTTTTGACGTAATTAGCGCCATTTTTGTTACCGGGTAGCCCTCAACTGAAAGTTCCCAGGTGTGTGTATATATATATATATATATATATATATATATATATATATATATACACACACACACACACAAAATTAATATATACTAGCAGGTCAGTGGCACTGCATTGGATACCTCTCTGGCACTCACAAAGGGTTACATCATATTAAATGTCAGACCTTGTTGAGGGGTCCTGATGCCTTCCAGCTACTGATCTCCCCCAATTCCATTCTACCCAGAGCACCCATTAGGATTGGTTGGGATTGAGAAACCCTCTCACAGCTTCTGGGCTGTGAGATCAAAAGAGGCGACGCAAGGGAACAAGAGAGCTCCCCTGCTTCCAATGAACCCCTACTACTGGGCAGGAGTGTGTGCTTTTGGGAAACCATTGCACCTTAATGAGAGTGTTCCTTGATCCTGCCCACTCCTGCCCAGGTACTCTGGGTAGAATAGAAGCAGGGGAGCTCTCTTGTTTCCCTGTGTCTCCACTACTGATCTCCCTCCCCTACCTCCTCCTTGACCAATCAGCATTTTCTAGCTATACCCCCTGACAGGAAAACAGATTCACTTAGATGGTTATATATATATATACACAGATGTGATAATATCTTTTTTATTGGACTAACATTCAGTTTTTCAGGACAAGCTTTCGAGAGTAACAACCTCCCTTTATCATTTCAAAAGCAATACTAATCATCAAAATTAAACATCCAAATTTTGAGTTGATAAATGGTGATTGTCATTCGATTTTCAGGATGAACCTTTGAGAGTGTTTGCCCAATTAAAAAGGTATTATCACATACTGCAAAACTCATTAATTTTACATCTATATCACTGGACTAAAATGGCTACTCAAAGATATATATATATATATATATATATATATATATATATATATGTCATAATATTTATTACTACATCTTTAATCCCATGAATTGATGAGCTCAGGAGAAGCTTTGTTCAGCCAAATGAATGGACTATAATGTTTATGTTAATGGTTACTGAACTAGTGCCATACACTAAAATGCAGAGTAAAATAACGAGATAGAGAACAGTTTGAAAAGGAATACACGTACCAAGCATAAAACTGACAGGCGAAAGAAAAGAAGAGCAAACACGTTAGAAATACAGTAATTCTGTTCTTTCGTTTGCCCTCCAGATAATCCATGCAACTTCATTAACTGGAAATGTATTGGATCTGGTTACCTATTCTGCATTTCTGTTTTAAATTACAATTGCCTTGCAAAAGCTGTCACCACATTTACTGGCTTCCAAAGACTGCATATTAAGGAGGAAGTATATCTATATTAATAAGAGGCTCTTCGTTTGTTTAACAGAAGGTCTTATTCAGGTAGGGTTCCTCTATACATTTTCACAACAGGATAGCAAAAATCACACCTGTGGTTCTTTAGAACCCTAAATATATATTCAGATATTGAAATGCCGCTGTCTAGCTATAGACAGCATTAAAATTTAAACAAAGTGCAAACAAAGTACCTTTCTGCTGTATGAAGTATTTGTAAATAGGTATGTTCTCCTATGAAATTAAAGGGAAATTAAAGGTATAGTAATACTTTAAATGTAAAAGGTAACAAGGTTACTCCCACTGCTGGTATTTTATTCAAAAGTTATTACAGCTAAAACTTGATTTTTTTTAAGGGTGCAGTATCTCAATGGCCTGAAACTGTACATTGGTGCTATTGCTACATCATCCTATGGACAACACTGGGCAGTTGTTCATAAATCTCCATAGGATGGTTCAGCAATAGTGCTACTGTACGACTACAGGCCATTGTGATACTACACCTAAAAAATCAAGTTTGAGCTGTAATATCTTTTAAATAAATCAGTGTGAGTACCCTTGTTTTACTCAGGGGGATAAACCCTACAATACATTTTTTTTTCATTTCAAGAATAACTATCCCTTTAAGAGCTGATTCTTTGCAAAGGTATAGTCCAGTTAACCCTTTGAATGCCATATGAATTTCCATTTCATTGCAATGAAATGTGTTGGCCATCCCTTCTCAACTCACAGGGTAAGACATGGTAAAATAATCAGTGACAGGAGTGCCCAGTGCATTACATTATATTATATAATTATCACTCTACTGGTTATTTCAAAAAAGTATTTTTCTGGGTATTGCCAACGGGGCACTATGGCCTAAGATAATTGTGATATACTGTATCACTCAGCAGAATGGGGTTCTGCAGGGTCAGTAGATTATACCACCTAGCATACCACAGGGCCACATAGGTCTTTGGTTGAAGCCCACTGGGCAGCTGATGTTAGATGTCACACAAATGTATGCTAGAGAAGAGATTTTACTAAATGAAACTCTATGGGGTATATACACAAAGTAAGTGTATCAATTCTAGAACAAACCAGCTGACCACAGGAAAGAAATAAAAATCCTATTGATTTGATGGAAACTTGTGTAGTATTTAAGGTGTTAAAAGTCTTAACATTTGTATCTGCCATCTATGGTGAAGCTGGTTTTCTCCAAATGTATCTTTGTACATATGACCCCTATTGTTTTGTCTAAAGGAGGTGTAGGCAGTCTTTGACTCTAACTGTTGGAGACTACATTGCCCACCTGATTGGGGATAAAGGAGTTGTAGTATCTACCAGCTAGAGAGCTAGAGGTTGGCTGATACTTTTATAGTGGAAGTTCTAGATGACAGCACTAAGGTCAAGCAAAACTAGACATGATTCCATTTAGGGATCAATCAGGAGGATCTGGAAAATTATTATGAATCCTTCCAAATTGATGAATCAAAGACAACCAGAGGGAGCATGGTGAATGAGGGACAGGAAAATGAGGAAAATAGTAGCAGGCAAGAAGACACTGAAGAGAGGGGAGTGGACCATAAGTTATGGAAAGGAGGGGAGCAGGACAAACGAGATGGAAGGTAGGGAAGTGGGTCAAGTAGATGGAAGAGGAGGGGGCCTAGGGAGGTGAGCAAGACACTATTAATTGAGTGGGTGGGGAGCAGGAAGGGCAGTTCCCTACTTTGCTCAGATTAATGTGTTACACCATATCGTGCAGTGAATTATATCTATAGGTAAGGGAACTTTCTTTTTAATATATAGAAACTGTTTTTTCTCAGATGTGCTTTATCTTGAGAAACAGATTGTTTTAGTCAAAATATGAAATTAGAGAATTGTTTTACTCAGTTCTAGAAGGAAGTGTTATTCTTTTTTTATTTGATATTGTTGCAGTAAACCACTGTATGTGCTAAGAATCAGACAGGTGTACACATAGACAGCAAGGTGGGCTTGAGCACCTGCCCTTTTTGTCCAAAGTGCCCTCGTGCCCTTTTAACAAAAAAAAAGTTGCCTCGCAGCCCGCACTACCCCCCCCCCCCCCACCGCCTAGTCAGGTCTGTGCCTCGTTCAGGACAGACCTGTAGATGCTGCGTTCCCTCGTTGGTTCTTTAGTATTACAGAGCGCTGGGAGATGACATCATCTCCCAGTGCTCTGCATGAATAGAAGACAGCGCAGGAGCTCCAGCAGCTACAGGTCTGTGCCAAAGGAGGCACATACAGATCTCTGCTGCCGCTGGACCACCAGGGAAGAGGTAGGGAATGGACACTGGGGGGGGGCAATGTGGAAATGATGGGGAAATATGGATCTGATGGGGGGCAAGATAGAGATGATGGCAATGTAGAGATGATGGGGCAATGTATGTGAGGGTAAGTTGGAGCTGATGGCAATATGGAGCTGATGGGGGCAATATGGAGATGAAGGGGGCAATGTGAGGGTAAGTTGGAGCTGATGGGGCAATATGGAGCTGATGGGGCAATATGGAGATGATGGGGGCAATGTGAGGGTAAGTTGGAGCTGATGGGGCAATATGGAGCTGATGGGACAATATGAGCTGATAGGGGCAATGTGAGGGTAAGTTGGAGCTGATGGGGGCAATATGGAGATGATGGGGGCAATGTGAGGGTAAGTTGGAGCTGATGGGACAATACGGAGCTGATGGGGCAATATGGAGCTGATGGGGACAATATGGAGCTGATAGGGGACAATGTAAGGGCAATATGGAGATGATGGGGGGCAATGTGGAGATTAGGAGCATTGTGGAGGTGTCCAGTGGAGATGGCCAATGGGGGGAAGGCACTTCAGATTTCTGTGCCTACAGGCTCCTGAGATGTAAATTATTTTCTTTTTTTTAAATATATATTTTGAATAAATAATTATGAGAAGTGCCCTTTTTTCATTTGAGCCCCTGCCCCCCAAAATGTCTGTGCAGGTCCCTGCTAAGAATCACCAGGTATTACTATTTTTTTATTAATATTATATTATGTACATATATATTTATCCATAGCTGTATATCATACATAACACTAAAATAGAACCCTTATGCTTTTTGACCTAGAATGCCAACTCTAACTCCCAGCCCTAGCTTTATAGCTCATTTTTTAAACAATGTGCTAGTGTATAAAGTGTTTAAATGATAAATAATCACATTCTGTTTAATGGTTTTACAAGGACATGACAACATAACTACAGTATCTACAGTTGTTTAAATGTCTAAGCTCATTTTGTTTATGAGACAAATTGGAGAGTGACCTGTTTTTATACCATATCTATTACTCCGTGGATAAAAAGTCTTACTTAAGCTATATTTCTTAACCCCGTATAGTTAAATTTATTGCTTACATTCTTATTATGTTTATAAGGTAAAGTCAATTTCCCTATATTAGAGTATGTGCTTCACTCTCAGACAAGTCATCAAACTTCTGGTAGTGTGAATTACTGCATTTAATTATGTAGCCTTGAAATAACACATTATGTATGATGGAATGGACACTGCCTTGGCTATAAATACTATGTGTGCAACATATACAATTTCACTTTTCCTTCACACGTAAATAGTCTAACATTGAAGCTTTAGAATTCATACAGGTTTTATGATGTGCTAGCATGTGCTGGGTTAGACTCTCCTTAGGGAAATTAGAACATTACACTTTGGAGGAGGCAAGAGAATTGTACCACAGTATTAAAAATCAGTCATTTACGTAATATGGTTGACTTTGGATTAGCATAATTTACATTACAATGCAGCCATAGGAAATCTATACTCGGTTGTATGTTTTAAATTAAACATATCACTTGTTTTGTGAAGCCAGTTCAGCAAGATGGAGAAAAGTCCAGGGGGGAGATTCATTAAGAGGTGATAAAAGGGGGATAAAGTGTAGATGACTTCTCCAGTTTATCACTTCTCCAGTTCTTATGTTATTCTGTGGAGCATATTCACTAAGATCACCAAAGCTGAAGATATCTTAGTGCATAGTCTCCATAGAATAACACATTAATTGGAGAAGTGATAAACTGGAGAAGTCATCTACACTTTATCAAATCTTTATATTCCCCCAGAAGTACTAAGATCATTGACCAGTGTGACCAGTGTCAAATAGCAGTAGCAAAAGCAAAGTCCTGTCTTGAATAAAAAGGGGTATTGAAGCAAGAGTGGATAACATAATTTTGCCATTGTACAAATCATTGGTAAGACCTCACCTTGAATATCCAGTGCAGTTTTGGGCACCGGTTCTGAAAAAGGATGTTCTAGAACTGGAGAGAGTATAGCAAAGAGCAATGAAATTAATTAAAGGAATGGAGAACTTGAATGACTAGACAAACCTGGTTTATTTACGCTAGAAAAAAGACAACTAAGAGGAGATCTTATCACAATACGTGAGAGGTCAATAGAAGTATCTCAATGGTGAGCTATTCATTCCAAGGACTGAGCAAATAACCGGAGGCTATCCCTTGAGATTAGAAAAAAGGTGGTTTTCACTTCATCACAGGAAAGGGTTTTTTTTACAGTGAGGTCTGTTAAATTATGGAGTTCCTTGTCCAAGGATGTGGTTATGGCAGATACAATGGATACATTTAAGAGAAGATTAGATAAATTTATTTCAGAATGAAACATACAGGGTTATACTGTGTATTAGTAGGCAAAACAGGAAGGTCTGATAGACTAAATTATTTGGCAGCAGGAAAGCTATATAATTCTTATGTCTCTGGTTGAACTTGATGGACTTATGTCTTTTTTCAACCTAATTTACAATGCTACTATGTCCTGAACTGTGCTCACTGCATTTTCAGAATAAGATAATGTTGTAGGGTATACTAATATAATTCCACTCTAAAATAGGCACTAAAATCAATTTATTGGTGCTGTGTCTGCTTATTGACTTCGTAATAATCTATCTTTACAGAAAATCATCCACTGTATGCTACATGTACCAAGGGGAGGGCATTGTAGGCATTTTCAGGCATATAGTACTATAGTAACATAGTCAATGAGGCTGAAAAAGGACATGAGTTCATCAAGTTCAGCCCACACCATATCATCCTTGTTGATCCGGAAATAGGCCAAAAAACATTATTGAAGCCATTAATCTCTTTGGGTAAGAAAATTATTTCTTGACTTCAAAAGTTAGTCTGATATTCTCTTGATTAACATACTATGTGCTGTGAAACCAACTGTCATAATTCTCCCTAGTGTTCTGAGATAGAAAGGTATCCATATTTTTTTTACCAAGCTACATACAGTATATGCAAACACAGCCCCCATTTCATAACATACTGCCCTTACTGTAAAAAATCCATGCCTTTTAGTCAAAAAGCACCATTCCCCTAATCTTAATGAATAACCTCTTATATTTTGCTTAGCTCTTTGAGTAAATAGTTTCTTAGAGCGATCTTTGTATTGATCTGAAATATATTTATAAATGCTAATCATAACATGAAAAAGAGCAAATGTAGCTCAGAAACGTGTCAATGTATATTATATATAAAGTTTTTAATCATATCCACTCTTGTAGTCCTGAATGTGTGGCGGATTGATGTTCCCATTCAGGGACGGAGTATATTCCCATGAAGCGATTATCCAGTTTGTTTGACTCACAAACTGGAGATATTGGCACTTGAGTAATTTAACAAGTATTACTGTTTTCTCTTATATAGTTTTAACATTAAGAGCACCCTTACATACTTCAAGTTTACTGGTGTTTTTTCTGTTTCTCCTTTTTTAAAGATATATTGGAGGAACGTTTGGTGAGGAGCAGCTTATGATCTGCATGGGGGGCAGTGAAATATCCTCCATAAGTGCATATGCTGCCTGTTGAATAGTTGGTAGCCAATATTAAAGGTTAGTACCACTGTATAGGTTATTCTTTTCATGTTACAACATTATTATCCTATGAGGCACCTTCTCTGTTTTTTCTTTTTTAGTATTACTGGTTGGTGCCCATGTGGGTCAGCCATTTATTGATGGCTGCTATGGGCTTCACAACATCCAACTTGGCTTATATGAAAGGCATGTCTGCAGCTCCAGTGGCTGACAAGTAGGCCTTGTTTACTGCAGCTTTAGTGTGTTCCTGAGCATGGGCGTCCAGAAGGGGGGCACTTGCCCCCCCTACAATTGTCCCCTCCATATAAACAAAGGGGCGGGATGGGCTGGCCTGGGGGTCATATTATGGATTTGCCCTCCCTGGAAAATATTCTATGGACTCCCCTGTTCTTGAGGGAATGCAGTAAAGTTGTAGCATGCTGGGCTCGGTGAGATCACATGAGGTCATAGTCTCCAGTGTGTAAGCCACTATGGTTCAGCATGTTATCTTTCACCATGGGTGACAGATCCAAGACATTATCTCTGTGTTGGCATCACCCATTTGAGAGGGACCTAAAGTAATCACACATGCTCATATGCCAAAGGTGCAGGTAAATGTCTTATAAGGTTATAAATGCAAAAAATAATCTGTACTGGAGGCAGATTCATACAGTGAGTATTTCCACAGTTTAGATGTTTCTTTAAATTTATAAGCTAAAATATCTCGTATTAGATTCTGAAACACTGAGAGAGTGTAGCAATGCTAGGGCAAGTCAACTGTACAACAGGGAACAAATCCTATTTGCATTAATTTAAAGGGTTCCTTTACCCCTTGAATTCAATAAAGATTTCCCACACATTGCTTCACATTTTTAGTGTGAAAAGTTCCAAAAAATCAGTGGGAATTTTGGGAATGTTTGTGTGTCCCCTATGGTGGATTTGGTTTGCCCCAGAATTACTCATTTTGCATTTATACAAAAGGTCCAACTTTTGAGGAGTTTTATCAGTCACACAGATATTTCACAAAACAACTCTGGACATAAGAAAAACAATTTAGATATATGATGTTTAACCATCTAAACCAAGGTACAACTGAGACTTCCTAGAACAGTGATTCTCAAACCATGCCATCAGTGGCCACTAACAGGCCAGGATTTGATGATTTCCTTGTTAGAGCACAGGTGAGTTAATCAATGTGAATGAGTCTCTGATCAACACACCTGTGCTCTAGCAGGGAATTTTCTAGGTACTGGCCTGTTAGCGGCCACTGAGGGCACGGGTTGAGAACCACTGTTCTAGAGTGTTTTAAAGCGGAACTCTAACCATATATGAAGTCGCCCTCCAATAATTAGACATATGGTGACTAGCTTCTTAATAGTGCTATTATCTCACACAAGTAGCCGGTTCTGAAGTAATCCTATTCTTCGGAGATCGGAAGCCAGACTTGCACGCGGATATCTTGGGTTAGAGACGCCTGCACTGTCCGTCCCGGTCTCCTCTAGGAGGCATTGCATTGTGCCTTAAGGCAACGGAAGGTACTGATGGTGCAGGCCTGCAGACGGCACTAAAGCAAGAAGTCTGGCTGTCAATCTCCGAAGAATAAGGATTACTTCAGAACCGGGTACTTGTGTGAGATAATAACACAATTAAGAAGATAGTCGCCATATGCCTAATTACTGGAAGTCGACTTTATATAGGGTGGTAGTTCCGCTTTAAGTAGGAAGATGCAATGTGTTTCATGTGACAGCACTCATTTATAGACCACACTGACCCACAAAAACAAATGTAAACTAATCTGATGTGGGTAAAATCCATGTGTCTTAATACTCATTAAACAACAGAGAGGTATAAACAGTTTATTTTGTTAAAAGTAGCATATCAAAGGAGAAGAACTGTTTACATCATGCTTATTTGTGCTTGGTGAATAATCTGGAGGACACCTACTATCATTTGAATTCAGTAAAGGAAATGTAAAAATCATGAGCTCAATATATGAGCTACACTTATATATATTTCCAGTAAATTATATCCTGTAGCTGTGCTTATGAAAAGACACATTCGGTACATTCCGGTGTACAACCCTGGCCATGTCTTCTACAAAAATAAACCCTTAACACCCCTTCCATAGCTGGTGTAATGAATATAAAGACATTTGCACTGATTTAATCTGTGCCCAGTTCATACATGGTGTCTATCAGAGTAACAGTGATCCCCAAAACTACCTAACACTTGGTTTTTGTGGAATAAAGTATCCATTTTATCACAAAATAGCTTTGCACATGGGTATTAGGCAGACACAGAAGCAAGTTGTTGTGCATATTTTTTAGAACAATTCTAGTAATTTATTCAAATTACTACATAAAGGATGTTTTAAATGATGGAGTTTTATAGCATTTAGGTAAAGAATTATAAAGTGGTAAGAATGCTCTCCAAAACCTACATTATATATGAAGTCCAGGTATCAAATCCACTGTGCTTGACATCTAGGTTCTACAGAATAACACATAACTGGAAAGCTTTCTGACTCTTGAGTTTTCCAATAGCTTGATAAGTCACATTTTCTTCAATACTTGTAAAGAATTTGATATGCATCCATGTCTGTAAAATGTATTTCCATCTGGATTACATTAGTCAGTCCAACCAAATTTATAGATCATAGAATGCCATATTACTAAGTTATGTTAGTCTTTATGACACCAGTAAAGCAGAACACAGTCCAAGGGGGTTATGCACTAAGGTGTGATAAAGAGAGAACAAATTAGATGACCTCTCCAGTGTGATAAACTCTCTACGTCCTATGTTATTCTATGGAGCCTATGTACTGAGATCTTCCCAACATGAGAGGTCTTAGTGTATAGGCTCTATAAAAAAAATTGGAAGTGTAGAGGTTTATAGACTGTAGTTGTTATTGCTTCTTTATCATACTTTAGTGCCTCTTCCCCAGGTCTTTTTGTACAGGGCTACTGGAAGAGTATATAACAGTGACCCATATTTATAAAAACAAATTGGAGTTATTCTGGAGTACACTAACTGAACCATAGGGGACAAAACAACATTCAAGTAGTTAAATATCTGTTATGAGAGCTCAGCGCTATAACATGTCACCATAGCTTTCTAGGAGTCTCCTGCTTTTTCTGCAGCTAAAATGATACCACTTTTTACCACAGAAGAACGCAGAAGAACAGTTGGAAATATATAGGTAAAAAACTCCCTAAAGAAATAACGCAGGGGAGACATGTAAAAGGGGAAGGAGTTTTGGGTAGAATATAGGGGAAGACAGGAAGTGTGCAGAGCAGTTGTGAGAAGGAGCGGGTAGAAGATGCATCCTTCCTGCCTGCTGTGTCTGGCCAGTTTGGGGTAATTTGGTTATCCATTATAGGAATTAGTAAGAATTGTAACAGTTGTAAGCATGAACCTGGGTATTGAGTTGGCCATGCTGGGATATCCTTAATATGGAAATGTTTTATTATTTGACAATATTTGTTGATATATTTGTGTATGTTTATAATAAAAAAAGTGATGGCCTGTTCTTGCCCAACATATTGGTGTGGTGTCTGTTTTTTCTTATACCATATGCCTTTTACATGAATCAGCTGACAGTTAACATATCTGCCCAGCGATTTTAAAGGATCAATAAAGTTTTATTATAAAAGTACAGCTTTTTTCAGGGGTTTTCTTGCGAGTCCATCAAGAATATTCTAAAATGAATACAGTTCAACCCCTTAGTGACCGGCCGCGCGCACACGTGGCCGGCACTTAACGGCCGCCAAACTTTTTTTTTTTCCATTCTACTGAATGACTTCCTGGACGTACATGTACGTCCTCTGTCACTAACAGACAGTTTCTACGGGACGTACATGTACATCCATTGTCGGGATGGGGTTAAACTGTCACAAAATGAGGGGCTGTTACTCTCATATTATATGGAGAACTGTAGCTAGTGGCTCACCTTTCTCCTATAATGCATTTGTCTGTACATCAGGTAATATGATGTATGGGAAATAGTCTGCACTGACAGTGAAATATAAAATAACAACTTGAGCTGTAATACATAATAACTTTGGAACTAACCATCTCCCAAGAGAAGGAGTACCCTTGTTTTCCTCAGCAAACAAAGCCCTGAAATATGCTTTTGTTCATACTGCATGTTTACCGTCCCTTTAAAATGCATTTTATTACATTCATAGAGCCATATGTTCAAAGAAGTATCGAAATAGCTTTTGTCGTTTGTCACAACTTTTCAAAGTACGGTGTCGTTGGGATCATTAATATTTTCAGAGAATGTCGATTGTGATTGGAAATGTGTTGTTTGTCCTGACTGGAAATGTCGTATGTAACGACAAAAAAAGTCTTAATTAAAGACAAACATGTCTTAAAAAATGTCTTAACTAAAGACAAAAAAGACAAACGTCACATTCCCTCCGCTTTTTTCTTAACTTACAAATTTTGTCTTTTGGAAGATATTTTTTTTGTCGTTGGTTATGGCAAATTTTCTTTTCCTCTATATAACACTGGAGAATAGTTTAGCCACACCCCTGTCCCACCCCTTTGCCTGGCAATTCTGGAGTTGTGTTGTACACAACAGACATTACTAGTTGTTTGTCGTATACTCTATAGAAAATATTTTGTTCATGCATGCAATGACTTATTTTTGTCTTTCATACAACTTTTTTTTTGTTGTTATCCCTTTGAACATAAGACCCATAGTCTTATTAACTTTTTCTGAATGAATGATTATAATGATGAACAATGATTCTAAATTCCATGCTGCTTTACCTGGTGTTTCCTCCTGAAACCAAATCTTTATTTCTTCCCATGTTGTTCTAATAATGAGAATACGTGCAGTGGAGTTCTCACTCTAGACTTTTCCATTTCTTTATTTACTTTTTTAACCCCTTAAGGACCATTGACATGCCAGGACCGTCAAGGCAGTCTGGCAGTTAAGGACGGTCCTGGCATGGCATGGAGTTCAGGGCTCCCGACGTGGCTACAAGCCGCTCTGGAAGCCCTGAACCGGAACTTAAAAAATAAAAAGCCCCGTGGTCCTCAATTGACGGGCGCTCGTTCACGCTCCGGTCCTTAAGGGGTTAAACATTAGAACTTCGCAAGAAGATTTACATATTATGGAAAATCAGACATTACAGAGGGAGTAACATATTTTAAAAGCCCAGTACATACAGATGTACAAATATATTTACTGCTTGAAAACCAGATTGTTTATCCTCCATTGTATGGAAGGACCAGCGTCTTGGATTTTGGCTTCCGGCTCAAGCCATAAAGATGATTTAACACATAGGAAAACAATTCTTGCTTAGGCTGAACTAAAATAAAATGTCAGTAATGCAATTACATATAAACATCTGTCAGCTTTTCTAATTAAATTGACTTCATGTGGCATTTCTCTCTTATTGATATCAAGTCATAAAAAGAGTTTACATCTCTTTTTACAGAACATATAATCTCTTTGCCTAGCTAAGGGATTTTAGCATTATTTATTAAATGTTCATTCCTGTGAATTGAATTGGTTGCTAAACACCAATAAAATAATTAGCAATTAGATATAAACGTTTGATTATTTAACTGCAGTGATACTGCATTATTCATGGGACGTTGATAGCAAATTCTATTTAGCCCTTTAACGCTTTGAGTGCCAGAGGGGTACTCAATGCATTGCAAAGCATACCCCAGAGGGTATGCAAATCTTTTCAAAGCAATGCATTGCTCACTCCTGTGGTTCTCAAAGGATTATATATGTTATAACTTATCCCAATAAAGTAGACTTCATAACATCTTGAATGCATTATATAATACTGAGCATGACAAAATAATTAAAGGGACAGTGGAAAGTCCTTATATAATAAAATCAATAGGGTTCATGTTTGGGATACCCTTAGTCTGGAGAGCTGTTTGAGAGTGCTCACTCAATCTCCAGTGATAACCTTTCTATAGCTGAAGGCCTGTGTGAGCAAGCTCACATTTAACCGCTGACAACCATAACATTTCTACCCCTGTTGGATGATGAAATAGTCGTTCTGATTGGTTGCAGGCAATCCCATAGAAGGATTGAGCTACAGCTACCATCCTCTTATTGCCAGCTGTTGGCTGTGAATGATAACAGGTATACTTTAAAAAACCTGGAGAACCTTTGGTTGCACACCACAGAGTTATTTGTGGATAACAGGCATTGGGGATGTTGAGAGTCAGAGGTGAAATACTTTGGGACATGAAAGTGAAAGACATAGGGATTAAAATGAAGGAGATACATGTTACCTCCCGTTTTATCAAAATTGTTCCTATTGAAGTCTATGGGGATACCTGGAGATAAAAGCAGAGATAACATTAGCACCTGCATTTGAATCCAGCCAATAGTGTGTGATTTGAGGTGGTCACTATGGCATTGGACACTAGGAGAGGGATGTTTCAGCTGATATGGGAAAGAGACAGTGTTGGAGAAAGATGAGAAACAGAGATGGCAAAACAGACAGTGGGAGAGATGTGTAAAACAAGGACAGAGGAGAGATGGGGACAACGATAGTGACAGAAATGGGGGCACAGACACAATGCAGGATTTGGGGTAGAGACACAGTGGAAGAGATAGATATTTAAAAGACAGTTATGGGACAGAGATAATGGAGAAGATGGGTACTTTTGCAGTTAGATGGTGAGGGCGGTGAGAAAGGTAGAGACTGTAGAAGACAAGGGTGAGCAGAGATTTACATTGGGAAAGTACAGACAGGGAGAGAAGGGAAAACAGAGATATTAGGGAAAATAAAGAGGTTGGGTAAAATACAGAGATACATAAAATGAGAGGGAAACAAAGGAGAGGTGAGAGAAACACAGCATTCCTGGTGCTATAGAGACAGGGATAAAGGAGAAGAAAATGTGGAAAGACAAGAAGAACAAGAGGGAAGACACAGATAAAGGGAGGAGGCATCACGTGGATAAAGGGGAAAAAATGAAGGGAACAGGAAATATATACGGAGATGGATGAAGGGGAAATTAGAAGTGTAAAATCCAAGGTAAACAGTCCAAATGAATGAAGCAATCTAAATGAAGATGCTTGTGTGCTGTCACAGGAGTAACTAGAAGTCACCTGGCCCTGGTGCAAAAATTACCATGGGTCCCCGCCTAACCACATTGCCCACATTGCGTATCTCCACACTGCCCCCAATGCCCTCCTCTCCACATTGCCCCCAACTCTTCACACTGCCCTCAGTGTACTCCTCTCCACATTGCCTCCAACTCTCCACACTGCCCTCAGTGTACTCCTCTCCACATTGCCCCCAACTCTTCACATTGACCCCAATGTCCTCCTCTCCACATTGTCCCCAACTCTGCAAACTGCCCACAATGTCCTCCTCTCCACATTACGCCCAACACTTCACATTGCCCCCAATGTCCTCCTTTCCACATTGCCCCCAACTCTTCACATTGACCCCCAATGTCCTCCTCTACACATTGCCCCCAGTGTCCATTTCCTACCTCCTGATGGTCCAGTGGAGTGGCAGTAGAGGTCTGTGCCTCCTTCGGCACAGATCTCTATGAAGACCTGGTGGTCCTGCGCAAACCTTTCCAGTAATGCAGAGCACTGGGAGATTATGTCATCTCCCAGCGCTCTGCATTACAAGAGTGCTGAGCGCAGCTAATTGGTGTCCTTGGAGCCGGGCGGGAAGTTGCAGGGGGTGGCCGGACCCCTAGAGTGACAGGCCAGGTTGCAGGTCAGACCCCTGCAACCCCTATTGTTACACCAATGTGAGCTGTCTTTTTACGAAGCATAAAAAAAAAAAAAAAAAAAACATTAACCATTTGAGTGCCAGAGAGGCATCCAACACAGTGCATTGCACTGGATGCCTCTCTGGCACTCAAAGGGTTAAGTAAAACAGCTGACCCATAACCCAATCAGAGAAGCAAGTATAACAGATTATTCTCTGTTTACTAAACACTAATAAATATGGATCACTGACCCTTCCTCTGTATGTAATTGCGTCTTCACAAAGCCAATTGTTGAAGGTTCTACAATCAACTCAACATGTATCCAGTCTAATGTACTTAAACAACTGTGTCTGATCAGCATACCTGGGAACTTCCAGTTGAGGGCTACCCGGAGGGGAGTCCTCTGTTCAGCAGGGGGTGACAAAAATGACGCTAATTGCGTCAAAAAGGGGCGGGGCTTGACACGAGTGGGGGTGGGTAGGGCTTAAAGGTGTCACACAGAAGGCTGAGGACGGAGGAACAGCAGGAGAAAAAGCAGATGTGGCAGATTTTCAATAGAAACTACCCACATCCGGAGGAATCTGCCTCTGCCTTGGAGACCCGGTAAAGCTCTGTCAGAACCGGAGTCTCCGGGGCAAATCCGGAGAGTTCCCAGGTATGCTGATCAGTACAGCACTCTTCCTGCAGGGTAACAGATGAGAGTTGGTACCGTGTTAGCCGTAGAAATACAGGAGGCAAATATAGTCAAGATGATACCTTTATTGGCTAACTAAGCAGATTTAGGATGCAAGCGTTCAAGACTTTTTAGGTCCCTTCCTCAGGCATGTTAAGAGGTCTTGAAAGCTTGCATCTTAAATCTGCTTAGTTAGCCAATAAAGGTATCAACTTTACTATATTTGCTTCCTGCAGGGTGGCAGACATTTTTGACTGATTCTACAGAGACAGCCATACTTGTCTGTAATTCAAATATCTGAAATCAGACCACTAATAAAGTCAGAGTCAGACATGCTCACTCTGAAGTATTTCTTGCTACAGCATTTCTTTTTTTGTTTTTCTTTTTGAAAGCAGGAAGTAAATGATTCCTCGAGCTTGTCTTCCTACTGTGCAGTGTTACAGTGCACGTGTTCTGTGCTCGGTAGGGCCTGACACTTTGGAAATCCCTTGAACTTTCTTTCCTTCCCTGGCCCATAAGGCCTGCAGTACTTAATCCAAATAATTTATACAGCAATCATTGGTATCACAAAGGTCAGTTTTGACCATATAAGTTCCATCTCTGTGTATGTGTCTTTTATATAGCATGTGGATGTTACCTATTTATCTTGGTGGCAGCAGCTAGTAAATAAAAACTCTTAAACTAAACATACATATATTGGAGAAGGTACAAGATTCCACTATGTTTATGAAAACCAGTAATTTGGAAATAGTTTTGGAAAAGAATAAAAGTCTATTTAACAGCACATTTGCAAACGAGTAAGATGTGGCTATCTATAGAAACACAGCGTGTTATACAAGTCTGTCATTGCAGCTTTGGATATTGGGTGCTACCAAATAAATTAGCATTCACAGTGTATCACTGTTTTGCCTCTATCCACTTTTACCCTTTATCAGTTACCGGTGGAGCGATAATAATCTAGAATGTAATAGCTGGGATGCTGTTGATGCTGACAGCTAGAGTGTGACCCATAATAAATGATAATTTATGATTCTATACTTACTGAGTTTTTCTGTTATTTGTACAAATAAATCAACTGCATGTGACAAGATAAATTGAAGTTAAGGGAAGATGCTATTAGAGTTGTTGATTTTGACCTTGTGCAGGGCTGAATTAATCTTTTTGCTCTTATCTTGGTTGCCTGTAGCCCTCAGAGGTAGTAATGTTTTCAGATTTATATTATAACTAGCAAAAAGACATTGTGTTGCCAGTAACTCACATCTTCACACACACACGTACACACACAGAAAAATACACACAGCCACAAAAACAGCTTCTATGATAAGCAAAGGTGGTGACATTCTGGGGCAGAACATACACTGTCCGACATCCCAGCCTTGTGCTACTGTCCAATGGTAGCCACAGAACCACACAAATAATGTATGGTATCCTAGCATAGCTCCATTGCTCACTAGTAGCCACATAAGCACACATCCAATGTTTGGCACCCCAGCCTTGTTCCATTGGTAGTCACAGAAACACACATACATTGTGTGGCATCCTAGACTTGTTCCACCATCTAGTGGAAGTCACACTGCTGAGCTGCAGTGTGGAGGGTGCATGAGGAGCCAAAGAGTGGGGGTAGGTAAAAGAGGCAAGCTGAAGTCAGAGGGTAGGTGTTGGAGGTGGGCAGTGAGTGAGAGATAGAGGGGAGCAGTTGTCTGAGTGTAGGTGAAGGATGGTAGGAGCCTCAGTTGGAGGATGAGTAAGGGAAACAGTTGAGCCATAGTCAGAAGGCCCAGCCTTGTCACAATGTACTTGTATCTGTAGAACCATATTTCTTGATCCCAGAAGTTCTGTTCCACAGTAGCCAAAGAACCGCACATACTGACCCCTCCCTCCTTGGCCTTTACACACACACTAGCCATAAAACCACACATACTAACCCCACCTTTTTCCACTGCATTGGTAGCAATAGGGATGGGCAACATGAAGCCCTCCACATGCTGCCAGACAATAACTCCCATCATTACCCAATAGCCAATGTGGAGGGCCTCCCTCCAGCATATAAACACACATACAGACCCCCCAACCTTGTCCTAATGCACTGGTAGCCAGAGAACCACACATACTGACCCCCAGCCTTGTCTCTCAGCACAGATAGCCATAGAACCACACATGCTGACCCCCCAACTTTGTCCTTCTGTATTGGTTGCCATAGAACCATACATACTGACCCTTCCAGCTTTGTCTCTCTGCACAGGTAGCCATAGAACCACACATACTGACCTCCCAGCCTTGTCCCTGTACAATGGTAGCCACAGAACCATATATACTGACCCTCCAGACTTGTCCCTGTACAATGGAAGCCATAGAACCTCACATACTGAACCCCCAAGCCTTGTCCCTCTGTACTGGTAGCCATATTACCCCTGACGAAGTGTGTGAACACACACGAAACACGTAGGGAAAAATAAAGTTCAATTTGGAAGCAATAATTCTGGTGGATGTTGTCTGATGTGCCTTTATGTTATGGAGATCTGGTGAGTAAGGTCTGAATTAGTGGCTTTATGTCACTCTATATATAGTTTTACCCTTAGAGGATTCTGTATTTTTGTCCTATTGCTGAAAGGTTTTCCCCATATGGTTGGTCCATACACTCTGCTACCTGAGGTGGTCCCCAGAGGTTCCTCAGATGGACTTGGAGGTTCTCTTTCGCTAGCAAGTCTGATTGTGGCTTTGGAGGTGTACTTACAAGGCAAGATCTTGTGAGTACAATTATTTATAAAAGCAGACTTTACTATCATAGATATGGAGGTGCTCTCAGATTCTTTGCACTCTTCTTTTTCTTTGTATACTGGTAGCCATCGAACCATACATACTGACCCTCCCAGCCTTGTCCCTCTGCACAGGTAGCCATAGAACCACACATACTGACCTCCCAGGCTTGTCCCTATACAATGGTAGCCATAGAACCCCACATACTGACCCCCAGCCTTCTCCCTGTGCACTGGTAGATATATAACTACACATACTGACCCCCCTCCCCTCCAGCCTTATCCTTCTGTCCTGGTAGCCATAGAACCACACATACTGTACCCACCCCCTCCAACCTTTACTCAATGCAGTGGTAGCTATAGAACTACACATACTGACCCCCCTCCCCTCCATCCTTGACTCACTGGCTGGTAGATATAGAACTACACATACTGCCCCCTCTTCCCCTCCAGCCTTGACTCACTGACTGGTAGCTATAGATCTATACATACTGACCCCCCTCTCCTCCAGCCTTGTACCTCTGTACTGGAAGCCACAGAACCACACATACTGAGCCCCCCCCCCCAGCCTTGGCTCACTGCACTGGTAGCTATAGAACCACACATGCTGAATCTGAACCCAGGCGAGATGTCTTGGACAAAGGCAGAAAGGACGTTTTTTGAGGTTAGCAATAAGGCAGAAATGTTATGGAGTTTCTATGTACAGGAATTTCTGCAAAATTTCTTGCCAGAATAAAACAGCACTTTTCCACCATCTGTAGCATTCAAGAAGATAACTCTTTGAGTACCAGTGGAGTCTCCAATTCAATGGCACTTAAGAGGTTAAGATCAACATTTAACTCAATGATGATAATGTTTATTTTTACTTTATTCCCTATGATGCAATTGGCTTGCCCTAGAATTACTCCATTGTTGCTTTATGCTTATGGCTCAGTATTTTTAATTAATCGTGTGTTCATTTAACCCTTTGAGGGCCAGAGGAGTACGCAACAAATGGCACTCAAAGGGTTAAATGCAAATGTACACATTTACATAAACCATTCATCCAGAATTAATAAAAAAAGAAGAAAAAAAAATAAAAGAAAAAAGCTGTACAAAGAGTTAATAAAATAGTAATGATGTGTTATTGTGGGGAATGTGTATCAAATTATTATATATGAAATAGCCACAAAATCATTTTCATGAAGAAAATCAGCTGCAGGTCATAAGATCTGATTCATCACTTCCATTAAAGAGCCATTTTTTCTGACATTGTTAAAGGATTTATTAAGTGTTAAGAGTCTGTGAACTGGAAACACCAAATTCTATATGACAAAATATTACTGTGGGCTTTGTCACTTATGCCAAATACACAGCAGTATTTTATAGAAAATTTGCATTTGATTCTTATGCAAAACAGATACAGCATGAAAATTATTAAATTGATTGCATTTGTATACTTATTGGTGCTTTGTGCTAAAAAATGTATATGAATCAGCTTTAAATTTTAATGGTGTCTGAATAATGTATGTTTGTACAATCATTTGTATATTGGCATTTTCATTTTGAGTACAGAATTACCCCCTTAAAGGGATAGTAATGTTTCACAATAAAAGCAGCTCCAATTAATCTTCATAGTATTTGGGCCATGGAGAGTGTAATTTCAATTCTGTCAGAGTTGTAGTTCAAGAGTAATTGAATGATACAGTGTCCCCCTCCCGCTCCTTTTACTGATGTAACACTGCTCGCCTCAGAGCAGCAAGACTGTCCGGATGGATATCAGAAAGGGACAATCTTCAGTGAGCACAAGGAAAAGCCTGAAAAAAAGGGGATCAAGGTTTTCTTTATGCTCACAGTAAGAAGATTGTCCCTTGCTGTGAGCTGTCTTGGTCCCAGGACAAGATTCCATATCTGAGGGGAGGCAGCTTACACTAGGTAAAAGGGGCGGGAGGGGGATACTTTATCATTCAGCTACTCTTGGACTACAACTCTGACAGTATTGAAATAACACTCTCCATGGCCCAAATACTCTGAAGATTAATTGAAGCTGCTTCTGTTGCGAAACATTACTATCACTTTAAGTACTGGTGTGCGGCAGTTAAGGACCATGGATCTTTTTTTATATTTGCACAATGGATTCAGGGATCCCCGAGCAGCATGCAGCCACGTGGGTACCCCTGAATTCCATGACATGCCAGGACCTTAACACAAGTTTATCCATGATGGTCCTGGCACATCATGGGGCCTTAAGGGGTTAATAGAGAGCAATGAAAGAGGCATGTTTGAAAACTTGTCATATTCAGCTTTTGTTCAAAACATGATTTGTTGTTATGCAGTTTTTTTTTATAACATGAAGCATGTTTGAAAAGAATGTAGTTATTCAGGGCCCATCTGATTACTTGACTAAAAATAGTACATTTTTTGGGGGGGTTCACTTTTCTTTAAAGACTAGTTGAAAAGCCTGTGTACATACACGGGCCACAGTGCCACCCAGCAACGGCCGAGGTGCAGTCATACACAGTAGAGACTGCCTGCTTCGGTGAGCAGAGAGGTCTATGGTCTGAATTCGGAGCCCCTCCCCGTTATCAGCCACAGTGCAGGCAGTCTGTACTGCACATGACTGCAGCGTGCGCAGCTGTCTCTACTGCGCATGGCAGCTACTGACACACATTTAGCAAATTATTATATAGGATGCTGTCTTAGAATGGACTGAACTTATTCACAGGCAAGAAGGAATGCTACATGATCAAGTCAACGTATAACATTTTCAGGCTGCTACCTTGAACCTTGAACTCCTTAGGGACCATAGAAGCCTACAACACACTAGGGGAGATTCATTAAGGTCTGATAAAAAGGTGATAATGTGGAAGTAACTTGTCCAGTGATATCAATTCTCCATTTCTTTACAATGGAGGTTATGCACTAAGGAGTGATAAAGAGGTGATAATGCAGAGATAATTCTATCTATCTATCTATCTATCTATCTATCTATCTATCTATCTATCTATTTATCTATCTATCTCTCTACATACACATTTCTGTTTCCTCATTGGAAGCCTGCTGCTGTATGTATCTGCAGACTACCAGTTATTAATCTGTAATTAACCTTTTAAGGACCAGAGGGGTATAACCCAAACTTAAAAATAAAAAAGTATTTCAGAGGGAAATGCTCATATTTGTTGCATTTGATGTACAGTAATTCTACTGGGGATGGGTATAGACTTAATCATGCTCAGAAGCTCTCCAGAGAACCAGATGAATGGTTGGTCAGCCAGCTGCCATGGCAACTCGCTCAACATTCACTCACAAGGAGACATTTGTTGACATGTGAGTACTTTAATGCATTTTGTATACTTACAAAAGTTCAGTAAGTGGACAGAACACATTAAAACTACTCACACAGACAAATATCACTGTGTGAGTGAATTCTTAGCAGGTTGCCATGGCAACACCTCAGTTGATGGACCAGTCCCCTCTCTTGGAAAACAGGCTAATATCAAAGAGAGGGGTGAGTGTTATAGAGTGGCATTAACATCAGTCACACTCTTTGATACTTTACAGTGAATTGAAATAAATAGAAATACCCATTACTATCTCTTTAAAAAAAAACACCACCACCAACAACAAAATTGTCTGTTTTCCTTGAGGAGTTGTTTAGACTGGTAAAACATTTATGAAATTACAATAGCCTTTTCTAATCGCTTTGTGTAGACTCTTCTAGACTTAGATTTATAGTTTATGTGAAAAGAAAACCCTTTCATAGGTAATATCTCATTTCTAGTATGCAGCCACATTTACATGCTCCCTCCCCAGAGAGTATTTAAATATAAGTATCACTACCCAGTCATTGGTCTGTGCATACATGATTTCATGTCCTTACATGGATTTTGCTTGAATGTAAAAGTTCACGGTCCACAGCAGGTTAGAGGTCACCCAGAGTATCCTTGCACACTCCATGGGAATTCAATGGAATTGACTTAAATACCATGTGTGGCTCTGCATAATAACTCATTTTTGTCATTTAGTTAGAAAGCAATTTTATATTACAGGTGAAAATACTGCCTTTGGAGTAGAAATATATAATACAACAATGGTATGAAATAACTATGGTATATGTTGTAGATTTTGCAAACAAACAGCTCCAACATAAAACCTCAAAACAGCCATTTAAAGATGTAATTCCTGTCATAGTAACAAACAAGTCAAAATACTGTTTCTAATCTCAATTTCAGTCACTTATTCATGCCCAGACATTTAAAGGGGCAGTAAGTTTTTTTTTGTTTTCTTTTTTAAATAACACATATTGTAAGACTTTTCCTGCTGAATAAAGCAAGGGTACTCCCAATGTTTGGAAATATATCTTTACAAAGTTATTACAATTTAAACTGCTGCTTTAGTACATTAATATTGCCCTCTAGTGGCCAGATACCAAATAGTTATTCTGTTGCATTTCATTGGGAGAGGAAAGTCACTGTAAACAGGTCTCCATGGAATTTGCTAGTAATTGCTGATTCACTTCCTTACAGTTTGAACTTTCAGGAAGTAAGTTCTCTTGATCTCCATAGAGTATTATAGTTATGAATGGTTACAACTTTTGAATAAAAAGAGGGACTATCCTTATTTTACTCAACAGGAAAAATACTATAACATTTTATGTTTTCATAAAAATGTTTACTGTTTCTTTAAGATGTAATTTGCAGAAACATAACGCTACAGGGGTGTTATACAGAATGTAAAGGAGTAGCAATTCTTAAGTAAACCAACAGCATCATAGGTGACAAATAAGCAATTCCAAAATTCAAGTTTATTTTTAATGGAATGTGTAACCCCTTGAATGTTAGAGAGATTTCCAATTGCATTGTCAAGCAATGGTTTAGAGTCCTCTCTAGCATCAAGGAGTTGAAAGTCCCACTTAAATCAAAGGGGAATTGTATTTGCCCCCTATGGTTTGGTTGGTTTGCTTCAGAATTCTATTTCTTTTTTTCCTGCATATGGCTCTGGAATACAGCTGAGCTTCTCTCACATATTATCTCTTCATATCATGTATATATTTCTAAGCAAACAAAAGTATTATTTTAGATGATTTTAATATTTATTGCTGGTGGTGCTTACATTAACGTCCCTTTCAGGCACGTGCACACATAGACTCCAAGGGGAGCTTGAGCACCTGCCCTTTTTGTCCAAAGTGCCCTTGTGCCCTTTTAACAAATAAATAAATAAATAAATAATTATGAGACGTGCCCTTTTTTTCATTTGAGCCCCTGCCCCACAAAATGTCTGTGCAGGTCCCTGGTCCCTTTCACAGAGGCAACCTTTTTGCAATGAAAGTGATGCATGTTATTTAGTGTGGGAGATACGCTAAGGTGTGATAAACAGGTGATAATGTGGAGATAAATTCTTAATTGATATTACTTGTTATTCTATAGAGCCTATACACTAAAATGTCTTCAACGCTGGAGATCTTAGTGCATAGACTCTACAGAATAACATAGGAACTGGAGAACTGATATTATGGCGAAGTTATCTCCACTTTATCACCTCTTTATCACATCTTAGTGCAATGGTTCTCAATGTTTTTTAGCTCAAGGCACTCCGAACATGCAATCTAGGACTTTCAGGGCACCCTTAGCACATGTAATATAATTTATCAAGGGCATAATGAAAGGTACAATACCTAAATATACAGTTAATATTAGGTCTCGCAATCATGCAGAACAATTTCCATAAATAAATATTTAAAGCTCAAAATTCTCATTTTTGTAGAAGTCTTCATAGAAAACATGGGGCACCCTAAGTTGGTGTCCGTAGCACACCAAAGTGCCATAGCACCCTGGTTGAGAACCACTGCCTTAGTGCATAACCCTCATTGTGTCCTATGGTGCATTTCACAAATACAACATTTGCTGTGATTGTTGCAGGAAGCAGCAGTATTCTTCAATTTTCCTCTGACAGCGCAATGAAGCAGCTTCAAATCTTTAGTATGGACTTCACTTGAATCACGTTGGAATCATACAACTGTTACACATAAGTACCTTTCCCTTGCATTTTTACATTTCTCTTTATAGTGAAAGAATGAAATGCTGGGAAAACTTTGCTACACTGCAGCACTAAAAACACAATTTTCAAGTGCTCCAAAAAGTTGCACTACAAAAAAGTTTCATAGCAAGAAGTAATTTTACTAATGATATACTGCTTTAATGTGCGTTGGATACCTCTCTGGCACGCAAAGGGTTAAGTAAAGTGGACGTGAAAATAGAATTAAAAAAGGTCAGGGTAACTGCTGCATCTCAAACATTTAAGAAATTCATAAACATTAGGCTACATCATGTTGATAGTAAAAAATGTCAGTAGGAACACACATTAAATCACAGTGACATAAACGTCAGTTTCAACAAGCTAATGACTTACGTTGACTGATATCTAGTGTGGTCCTGTCAATCATCATCAGCTTTTCAGACCAAAATCTACGATGTTAAGGAATTTCATATTACAACATATCACCATTCCTGTGATTGATGCTTCCCCATTATATATATATATATATATATATACACTAGTGTAAAAGCCCTTGTACATGGGCCACGGTCCAGGTAATGTTAACCCTTTGAGTGCCAGAGGGGTACTCAACGCATTGCTTTGCAATGCGTAACATACCCCTCTGGCACTCAAAGGGTTAAGAGGCCGCTACCTCACTGATCCACACGATGCAGTCTTGCGTCGCCTCACTCACACGGTGCAATCACGAGCAGTAGAGATTGCCCAAATGCGGGCAGCCTCTACTGTGCATGACTGCATCGTGACAAACATCCTAGCGAATTATTATATAGGACATGTATTTGATTTTTGTGGTGGTTTTGAAGAGGGAAAGGGGAGTCTCAACACCATAGGTAAAAAATGCATGGCATTCAGTGCAAAAGGAAGAAAGACATTTAATTGGGTTTTCCAACATTGTTTCCAGCTATCCAGATGGTTAATAAGTCTAAATGTACATACTCTCCTACATCAAAGACTGGCTCAGCTTGCAAACTGTTCGTCGAAACATATCATTTGCTTCAAATTATTCTGTTTGATGTCCGCAGTCTCAGCCACCCTAATGACCCAAACTACTGTCACATCCTACAAGGATACCATGGCATAGTAATAAAATATTATGCTTCTTGCAATAATAAATAGTCAGATTATTTAAGTAACACTACAATGAGGAGGTTTATGAAAAATATCACATTTTACAGCTTGAATGTTAACGTACATTGTAGTCAAAACTATTCATAATAGACTGCAATCTCCTTTAAAAAGAATAACTATATTCTAGTGAGTATGATTGATGTTGGACAAGTAGCTAACAATGGTAAATTATTTTCTTTGTGGGTGTCCAATTTAAACTACTGAAATGAGACAGACTTTGTTAACACAAATGGGAACAAGGTGAATAAGTTTGTTACATATGGGAAATAGAAGTGGAAGTCCCCTAATTAAACAGATTAGTGAAAGTTTGTTGCATTTGCAAAGCTATCTAATTCTTGCTATGACAATCTCAACAGCACACTCAGAAAATCAACAGATTTTGATTTGAGAGCATACGATATATATTTCTGTAGAAAAAAGCAAAATATTATTTTAAAATTTACAGAGAAATAGTTAAAGGGATAGTAATGTTTCATAATAAAAGCATCTCTAATTAATCATCATAGTATTTGGACTTCGGAGAGTGTTATTTCAATTCTGTCAGAGTTGTAGTTCAAGAGTAATTCAATGACAAAGTATCCCCCTCCCGCCCCTTTTACTGATGTAACACTGTTCAGCCAGAGCAGAAGGGAGTGTCCAGGTAGATTGCAGAGAGGGACAATCTTCAATTAAGATAAGGGAAAAACCTGAAAAACTTGTCAAGGGGGGCAGGGATTTCATTGTTCTCATAGGAAGAAGATTTTCCCCTGCTATTATCTGTCTGGTCTATGGACTGGATTTCACATCTGAGAAGAGATGGCTTACTCTAGGTAAAAGGGGCGGGAAGGGAAACTTTGCTTGTGAATATCTCTCAAACCATAAAGGTTTGAGCGATAAGACTTATATCTTCATGTTTTTTTAATGCCTACAAAAAAAAATAAAGATAAAACGAAGTATTACTATCCCTTTAAAAATGCTCACACTACAAATGCAGTGTAGTTTATATTACAGCTATCTCAATTACGAACTAACAAAATAGTTACATAGTTGTTTAGGTTGAAAAAAGACTTGCGTCCATCAAGTTCAACCCTTTTCCTATTCCTGATTAATGTTGTCGATCCAAAAGAAGACAAAAAAACCCTCAATACAGCGATTTCAAATTCTGCTTTGAATGGGGGGAAAAATTCATTCTTGATTCCAAAAGGCAATCAGATCGTCTAACAATAACCCCACACTTATCTTACTATGACCAAAAAATCCTACTGACAGCTAAGAATTCTGTCCTTGTTGCTTTGTTTAACACTCTAAGTACCAGAGGGGTGCCCAGTGCATTGCTCTGCAATGTTTGGGCATCCTTCTTGCACTGAGAGGGGTTAAGTGATAGCATTGCAAATCAGTCATACTGGACATGACAGTTTTCTGCATTTTGTTAGTACTGAATCATGTAGAGTGCAAGAATCTACTCAACCTTTAACCCCTTAAGGACCGGGAAAATCTGAGGTTGTTTTCACTTAAGGACCGGCGCAATTCTGACCTTTTTGACTATGTCATTGTTCAATTCCATTTTGGTCTCGAACAGCTCACACTTTTGCAAATTAACATGGTTAACTGCATTGTATTAACCCTTTGAGTGCCAGAGGGGTACGCAAGGCACCACAAAGCAATGCATTGTGTACCCCTCTGGCACTCAGAGGGGTAAGGTATACGGTAATGCAGAGCAAACACAGATCGATATCAAAAGCATAAATGTGGGTAACTTTTAAAGCTGAACTTTCACCTTATTAATATTATCCCACAATCCTTTCCTAATGTAGTGATGGTTAAAGGGATAGTAATATTTCATAATAAATGCAGCTCTAATTTATTATCATAGTATTTGGACTTTGGAGAGTGTTATTTCAATTCTGTCAGAGTTGTAGTTCAAAAGTAATTCAATGATAAAGTATCCCCTTCCCGCCCCTTTTACCTAGGTAACACTGTTCAGCCAGAGCAGAAGGGAGGTGTCCAGGTAGACTGCAGAGAGGGACACACTTCAATTAAGATAAGGGTAAAAGCTGAAAAACTTGTCAAGGGGGGCAGGGCTTTCATTGTTCTCAAAGGAAGAAGATTGTCCCCTTCTGTTATCTGTCTGGTCTATGCACTGCATTCCACATCTGAGAAGAGATGGCTTACGCTAGGTAAAAGGGGCGGGAGGGGAAACTTTGCTTGTGAATATCTCTCAAACAAAAAAGGTTTGAGAGATAAGACTTATATCATTCTTCATGTTTTTTTTATGCCTACAAAATAAAATAAAGATAAAACAAAGTATTACTATCCCTTTAAAGCCATACTGTTAGTATGATGTAAAAGTATGTGTTATTAAAGGAAGCAAAAGTCTTCTGTAGGCATCCAGGGCACACAGCATACAAGAGAAACTTTGGCCCCTGCACCTTCAGCAACTTCCATTACCTTAAAGGGGATGTATCACCTAAACAAAAGTTTGCCTTAATCTCTTTATTTTACCTATTCTAACAATGCTGTGTAGTTGTTTTTTTTAAAAAACACAATAGAAATGCAGTTTCAGAGTTTACTATCCCCTTAGTGACAGCCGCGTGCGCACGCGGCTGTCACCTTAACGCCCGTCATACAAAAAAAATTTTTTTTTGCTATATTATTCTGGAGTTCCAGAATGGTGTGCAGCCGCACGGGGACCCGGACGTCCGGTACTATTTCTGGGACTTACCAGGTACGTTTTTGCGGGACGTACCTGGTAAGTCCTTTGTCATTAAGGGGCTATTTCCCTCTTGACGTCTTCTCCTCATTCTGATCGGCACCATCATGCCGATGAGAATACAGGAGAGATCCTCCTCCCCTCTGGTCTGTCAGTAAGCTGGAGCACTCTCATAGATATCGAGCTCTGCTAATGAGAGTGCTCCAGCTTACTGACAAACCAGTGGGGAGAAGGATCTCTCCTGTATTCTCATCGGCAAGATGGTGCAGATCAGAATGAGGAGAAGATGTCAAAAGGGAAAAAGTAAACTCTGAAACTGCATTTCTATCGCGTTTTTTTAAAAAAACAACCACACAGCATTGTTAGAATAGGTAAAATAAAGAGATTAAGGCAAACTTTTGTTTAGGTGAGACATCACCTTTAACGTAACGGAAATAAATCACCACCAATCTGGACAGCGCACGGGACACACAGCGCAGACTCAGAGGTCCCTTACCTCTAAGATGTCTGCTCTGTTGTTCGCTGGATGCCTACAGAAGAAGAGGCTTTACTTAATAACGCAGATGTTTTCATCATAATAACAGTATGGCTTTACATATCGCTACATTAGGTAGAAGATTGGCCGGCAATATTAACAAGGTGATAGTTCCACTTTAAAATACCTTGGGTTTCATCTGTATCCTTTGAAGATTAAATGATGTTCCAAATATATGTAACTGTTAGTATAACTTTGATTGAAATTAAAGGATTTTTTTAATGAAAACATTTATGTTATAGTGGTTTTTGTGTTGAGGAAAACAAGGCTGAAAGTTGATATGTTAAAAAGTTATAATAGTTCAAAGCTGTTATATTCTCTAGAAACTGAGATCCAGGTAGCTTACTTCCAGAAGGTTCAAACTGACAGTAAGTGACTCAGTGTTATTATCACATTCAGTGGAGAACTGTGGTCAGTGATTCACCTCTCCCATAGAATGCAACAGAATAACTTTCTGAAATCTGGCCACTAGGGTGCATGGGTAATATAAAAATCCAACAGTTTAAACTGTAATAACTCTAGAAAAATGCATGCCTTATCAGTGGGAGAACCTTTGTTTTACTAAGGAGGAAAAGTCCTACAATTTTTTACATAAAAAAGCTTTAACCCTTAGAGAGCCAGAATGGTATTCAAAGTATTGCATTGCAACGCGCTTGATAACTCTCTGGCACTCAAAGGCTTAATGATTCTATGTTCACAGGAAAAATTTAGCAACTCTGTGACAAAACAACTTTAACATAGAGGACATTTGAAAATCCACAGGACCCCCATTGATAAATGGGAATTTTAGATCCTGAGTAATTGAGTAGTTGCTAAACTATGCATTACAGACCTTTCCAGCATTAAATAGGTTAACAACTCCATTTAAATCATTGCTTATTTTTCCCTTATAGTACAGATGGTTTGGTTTAGAATTCAACACTTTTCTTTTGAACATAAGGTCCTAAAACTGACTGATAATTATGCCTGGAATTTCAAATTTAAACAAACTCAGTATTAATTATATAAGAAATCAATAGGTCAGATCTAACTACCTGTCTGTTTATTTTTCACTGTATAGGAAGAATCTGCTGAAACTGCACACATTCAATTAACCCTTTGAGTGCCAGAGGGGTACGCAATGAGTTGCAATGAGTTGCTTACCCCTCTGGCACTCAAAGGGTTAAGAAAGATGAAGATCTGAGAATTCATAGACAAAATAATCAACTTTTAACAGAAGCGCATCTTTTTGTGAGGCTAAAGCTGAGGGCACCTAACCCTTTGCAAGTCTGCATCTTTGTCCATACAAATAAAGTTAGATTAAAAATATTAAGGGAAGTGTGAGGCTCATGTACAAAAAGGAACTGGAGCAACAAACTCCTCCATAGACGAAAAACAAATTCCCAGATTCTCATGATTTTGAAGTGGGTTTTTAACCTTCTGTGTGTCAAAGGCGTATCCAACCACTGGATATCTCTTTGGCACTCAGGGGGTTAATCTCTTGAATGCAGGAGACATCTCCAACCTTTCGTATTCAATAGATTAAAAGTCCTTCATAATGGGAATTTTTATATATCCCCTATGGTGAATTTGATTTGCCCCCCAAATTGCTCCAATTCTACGTACAGCATCAGTCTTAGTAGATCTTAGTGAATCTAAGCAGCGATATTGTGCACGTTACAATATGTGGTTCCAAGATGTATTGCAAACATTCATTTTCGTATGCTATAGATCAGATAGAAGACCGTTAACCCCTCTGACACTCAAAGGGTTAACCTATCTGCTAACTGGGTAAGTGCTGATATAGGCATCTATACTGCTTACAAAGTAGGATGCAGATTTTATTCTACATTGATTTTATTTTGTTGTTTTCAACATGTCTCTTTTTATGATGGTTAATTATATGAGACATAGTTTTGCTGACATAAAAATTGACAGGCATAGAAATATCCTTATGTACTTGGTGCTAGTTTGTAACCCATTAAATGTTAGTTTTGTGATCTGTTGAAATATTGACCACTATACACTCAAATTAACATTCTCACAATTTCCCATGTCTCTCCATAATTCACATGAAGTGCTATGTATTTTTTGGATGCGCCTCATTAAATGGGGTTGCCGATTTATGTTTCTGAGGATAATTCTTTGTCTATTTTATGTTATATACCTTTGTTGGAAAAATGAGAGACTTTATGTTTTTATACAGTAAATTGTCCCTATAATAAGGAGGAAAAAAATAAACATCCAAATCTCAGCAGTGGCTTAATGGCATTATTGTGTAAATGAATACACAGAGAATGTACTGATATATCAAATCAGACAGATAGGGGCTTTATGTATAATATTTGTGCATTCAAATTCCTTAATAGCTATTAGGCTAACCTATCATCAAAAAATTAAAGAAATCTTGTATAGTAAATAGTAGGTTAGTTTAATGTCGAACAAAAGTATTTATTTATGAACACCTACGTTGCCTGTGCAGGTAGGCATTTGGAACAGGTGAAAAGGAGAAATGAAAAGACTTGGTTTATTGCCAGGGACAGAATATCTGGCAAAACACATTTAGGGTTTTTTCACAACACCAGTTTTTTGTTGTATTAGTTTTGTGAAACGAGTAAAACTGGGACTAAGAACTGGATCCCAGTTCAGATTAATCAGGATAGAAGATCCCTATTTAGACTGGGCCCCAAAATATAATGGCCTCAAAAGAAAGAGCCCAAGAGGTGTAGGAGCACTTGATGCCACAGAAAGGGTAAAGGAATATTACAGTAAAGGTATGTTCTTTAAATAGCTGCAATCGGATAAAGGATATGTCCCTAGTGAGAAAAACTGTGAGTTCAAAATGTATCCTTTAGTAAATCTTGACCACAGGAGGCTGATTATTTATGAAAAAATGCTGTTCAAACTCTTCACCATAAACTCCCATAGACTAAGGAAGAAGTAGCCAATCATCGGACCTCCAGCTTTCACAGAGTACTGTCCCCAGCATCCCCAACCAATAACCAATGGTTGAATTTTCTGCTAAAGAAAGGCAGAAAGGTATTCCATAATTTACAAAATGTAGTGTAATGGTTGTCAGTTTTGTTTTGACAAAGGTACCTCTAACATGCATTTTGGAAATTTCAGAACAATGTCAATAAAAATTAATTTGAAACTCAGTATTTATATTTTTGTCATAGATAATCAGGGAAAAGAATATGTCCCTAAACTGCTGGCCAAGGCCCACCAAAGTGCCACAACATCCTATGTGGGAACCAATCACATACATATCAAGGTATGAAAGATAATATGGTAGTTAAGAAAAGCAAAGTATACAGGAAAATAGCGAGAGATTTATAAATGTGGTGGTAAGAAAAAAGAAGGGTTAAAATGGCTGTAACAGTGTCCTCGATAGTTATATAATTAAGAACGCCAGTTTAGGAGGGCTATACGCCATGTAGTATGTTTTTTAAAAAATAGAGGGACAACATTTATAAAAATTGTGTAGTGAATTTATAAAGAAATGTCACTAGTTATGACAATTTTACGACATAATTTTCAGCAGAATCTTAGTGCCAGGTATATGCTGTCTTAAAGCATTCAAGGCATTAATATCAGAGTAATAACGCCATATTCATAAAATGTATAGAATAATTTATAAATCATCCCTGATGTTATCTCCAGTTGCCATGACTGAAGGCCCGTTCCTTAAATAGTACTGGGAACATCTTTTATAAATCTCCCTCATAGGACCTTATTTTTAAAAGCTGTTTATCTTCCAGAATACTGCCAACAGTACTCAGAAACATATAATGTTATACAAATTGGTAGATAATGACATAAGTTAAAGGGATAGTAATGTTTCAAAATAAAAGCAGCTCAAATTAATCTTCATAGTATTTGGGCCATAGAGAGTGTTATTTCAATACTGTCCGAGTTGTAGTTGACGAGTAATTGAATGATAAAGTATCCCCCTTCCGCCCCTTTTACTGATGTAACACTGCACACCTCAGAACAGCTAAACTGTCCTGATGGATCAAAGAGAGGGACAATCTTCAGTGAGCATAAGGAAAAACCTGAAAAACCTGTGAATGGGGACGGGGTTTTCCTTATGCTCAAAATAAGAATATTGTCCCTTGCTGTGACATGTCCTGTCAAGAGACCAGATTCCACATCTGAGGGGAGATGACTTACACTAGGGAAAAGGGGTGGGAAGGGGATACTTTATCATTCAATTACTCTTGTACTACAACTCAGACAGTATTGAAATAACACTCTCTATGGCTCAAATACTATGAAGATTAATTGGAGCTGCTTTTATTGTGAAACATTAGTATCCCTTTAATGCAGTTAAAATAATAGTTTCAATTTAAATAAAGAAATATAACATTGCCCCAATGTCTCCTGATTGAAAACCCTCAACATTGATCACATGACTAACCATTACTTCATTGCAGAAAATTGTAGTAACTGCTGTGTCTGCCTTATTTAGCCAATAATGATTCTTGGATATGATAATGGTTAAAACTATTTTATAGAAATTAACTTTACATATATCATGAGCATAAATAATTAATATTAGCAACCGTGGTAAAAATTGCAATATATAATACTGCATTTTAAAATGAAGTTAGGGATTTGCAGTCTTTAGAAAAGTGTTAGTGCTTCCCCATTACAAACTTATTTAGTATTCATGGCAATTGCAAAGGTCATTCAGGACTCATTTGCCTTTTAATACATAAGGATCTCATGAATTTTCCATGTCTTATAGTAGCAGCTCAATAATTAAAGCCTAGCAATGTATGTGTTTGTTTTATATGTTAAGAGACACTGTATGTAAATATAACCATGAAAAGTCACTCAAATATTGATGAATTAAAAATACACATCAGAATTTAGAGATGTTTAATTTGTTTTCTACTTGTGACTGATCACAGCTTCCAACAAAAATCACTAAATGATTGTAATATTAAGTTAAATATGAAAGATAAACAGTAAGTACTGAGGGTAAGCTACTATGCAGAGATGGAGGAACGAGGCAAACCAAAATCACCATAAGGGCAAATAATAATGAGATAGATAGGGCACTGTGGAAAGAGTAGGAATGATATGAGTTGGGAGCTGTTAATGTGGAAGGAGTAGAAATGAGATGATTTGGTCTCTTGTATATAAAAGGGCTACAAATTAGGTTATTACACTATGTATGTGGAAGGTCTAGAAAAAGATGGGTATGGAGCTGAGCATGTGGAAAGACTATGAATGAGATAAGTAAGACACTGCACTTGTGGAAGGACTAGGAATGTGATTTTAAAGGCACAGAGGATCTGGAAGGGTTAGTGAGATGCATAAGGCACTGCGCTCTTTAAAGAACTAGGTAGTAGAAGACACAATACAAATTGTATGACTAGGAGTGATATGGGTAGGGCAATTTACATGTATAATGGCTAATAATTAGATGAGTAGGGCACTATTTATGTATAAGGACTAGGAATGAGATGGGTAGGGTTCTGGACATGTGTAAGGGCATTTTTTCATGTGCATGACTAGGAATGGGATAGCTAGGGTACTATGGATGTGGAAGGAATAGAAATAAGATGGACAGGGCACAATGTAAATTAAAGGTCTAGGAATGAGAGAAGTAGGGTATTGTACGTGTAGACAAGCTAAGAATGAGAAGAATTGAGTAGGTTATACACGTATTAAGGACTGTGAATGAAATGTGTAAGGCAATAAGCATGAAGAAGGTCCAGAAATGAGAAGGGTACGGCATTGTGCATATAAAAGAGCTAGGAAAGAGATGGGCAGCACACTGTACATGTGAAAGTATTAGGAATGAGAAGGGTAGGGCCCTGTGTAAATGGAAAGACGAGGAATGAGAAGGGCAAGGCACAGTGCAAGACTAGGAATTACATGGTTGCACACTGTGTAATTGCTAGGAATGAGGTGGGTAAGGAACTGTGGATGTCGAAGGAGTGGGGATGAGATGGTAGGGCACTGTGCATGTAGAGGGACTAAAAATGAGATGGCTTATGGGCTGTGCATGTAGAAGGACTAGTAATGGGATGGGTAAGGCACTTATCATGTAGAAGGAGTAGGGCTCTGTGCATATAGAAGGGCTAGGGATGAGATGGGCAAGGAAATGTACATGTGGAAGGGCTAGGAATTAGAAGGATGGGGCACTATGCATGTGGAATGGCTGGAATTAAAATTGTAGACCACTGTTTCAAGTATGTTGGTGAGTTCAGGGATACCAATGGGGTGGTAATTGGTCAAGAACTGTGTAAACTCAGAGGCACAATTACTAACATCTACTTTCACCAAATGATTAAAATCAATGTGTTTAACTGTTCCATATGTATTCTCTGCATGTTTTCTAACAGATTCCAAGTAAGAACAGACTGAGAACTGATAACAGCAGTCTGTTCTCTTAATCCCTTGAATGTTAGAGATGGCTCTTGGAGATGTCTGTAGCACATAGTGGGAATAAGGTTAAGACTGGAAACCCCTGCAAATGCTTGGATACTTGCTGTCAGAACGATTACATTGGATTGGTATTGAAACAAGCACGGTTCTCCTTTCTGAGAGAGGACAGCTTACTTGTCTCCCCACCCCACTGCTCAACTCAAAACCACGCCTACAGTCTGCATAAATCTGCAAAAAAATGGGCTTTCTATATAGGGCTGTATACAATAAGCTAAAGAGGTGCAACTGCACCACGGGAACAAGTAAACATTTCTATTGATGTAAATGTGGTACCGTAAAATCTCAGGTATAATACGCACCTGTGTATAATACACAGGTGTATGTTATACCCAAGATTTAGGGGGAAACAAGAGTGCCTATGTATAATACACACCCTTGTTTTCCCCACTTGCTAAAAAAAAATTGTAATGCTGCCAATCCCTTCCCTCCCTCCCCCGGCACTATCCGCTGTCATAATGGTGCTTACTGTGCTCCACTGAGGTCCCTGCTGTACTGTAGGCAAAAGAAGAGAAGCTTAAAATAAACTTCCTCTGGGTAAATCTTCAATGCCGGTGGCATGCTTGCATTACGATTGGCTGGAGGTGGAAGGTCCTGAAAGCCCATTGATGGGAAGCTGGTGGCCAGCAAATGCAAGCATGCCACCGGCATCGAAGATTTGCCCAGAGAAAGTTTATTTTAAGCTTCTCTGCTTTTGCCTACAGTACAGCAGGGACCTCAGTGGAGCACAGTAAGCATCATTATGACAGCGGATAGCGCTGGGGGAGGGAGGGAAGGGATCGCCAGCATTACAAATGAAATCTCCCAAAAACTCTCGTGTATAATACGCACCCCCCACTTCACATAAGGTGAAGTGAGGTAAAATTGTGCGTATTATACCTGAGATTTTACGGTATTTAATCCCCTAAATGCTTTGCAACTAGATGGATACCTCCCTAGAGTCCTTCAAGGGATATTAATGCTTAATATCATAAAAATATATATTGTATGGTTTATCTTCCTGAGTAAAACAAGTATACTCCCACTGCTGAATGGTGTTCTACTCAAAAGTTATTGCTGCTCAAACTTGAATTTTTTAAGTGCAGTATTTTAGTGTCTTCAAATATTACAGTGGTGCTATTGCTACAACATCCTATTGACATCTCTGGTCAGATGACGATAAACCTCCATAGGGTGGTGTTGCAACAGCACCACTGTAAAATTCCAGGCCATTGAGATATTGCACCTCAAAAATTCATGCTTGACCTGCAATAACTTTACAATAAAATATCTCTCAGCAGTAGGAGCTCCTTCTGTTACTCAGGAGGATAAACCCTATGATATATATTGTTTTTACATATTTAGTGTTACTATCCCTTTCATATCATAGTCTGGCTTATCTATTTCTGTATTTTTGTGTAGTGTCTGCAGCTGCCCATATTTATTTGATTCTGTTGGAGCCTCCCTTTAGTTCACACTTCCTCACAATAAAAAATAGGTTTCAACAATGTGAAAGTGAAGTCCTATAGAGAAAAACTCTCATCCATGATTCTGTAGAGCCATTGTCTATCAGATTGTAAACTGAAAGTGATCAGCTTTGCATTCCAGTGCAAAAAGTTTATAAATATACCTGTAGGCAGACAATAATGAATAAAAAGTGTCACACGTGCCTCTGCAGAGCTATATAAAGTAAATGTTTTAACTCAAACAGTATATAGATTTACCTAACTGCTGTTTAAAGGACATATATCTCTGCTTTTCTAAATCAGTAGAGGACCAAATTTAATTTCCTTGTCTGAGCAATGAATAGTAAGCAAGGCAATGGAGTTTATCAACCTACATCAAATACGGTGCCAACATTTTGATTACAAGAAAAATTAATTTGAAAGCAATGCTAATTCTTAATGGAGTCACACAATTTTTTCAGGAAAAATAATATGTTAAAGGACTTTTCCTGCTATGTAAAACAGTGGTAGTTCCACTGTTGGGATATTTTTCATTCAAAAGTTATTATAGCTCATACTTGTTAATTTTTTAATTCAGATTCTTAGCAACATCCCCAGTTGGTGTCCATAATAGATTTTGCATTGTGCACTCCATGGGAGAGCTTGAGTCACTGACTATGGCTCTGCATAGTAAATGATATGAATAGTATCACCTGTGACCAGCATTTTGTTGGATACTATCACTGCTGGCAGATATCGCGCCCAAAAGTTATTATTGCTCAAAAGTGCTTTTTATAATAAAACTGCAGTTTTGTACTGCAGTTTAATTATAAAAAGCACTTTTGAGCAATGATAACTTTTGGACGTGATATCTGCCAGCAGTGATAGTACCTTGGTTTTACTCAGCAGGAAATTCTCTATATCATTTGTTATCATATAGAAAGAAAGATACCAGATCACAAAAAATGTACAGTCACCTACAAAATGTACAGCGTGATTTAAAGGGTTAAACCCCAATAAATGTAAGAGAGGTCTCCACTATATTGATTTACAATGCAAAAAAGACCTTTTCAACATTCAAGGGGATTAAAATTCCATTTATATAGGTGGGGATTTTGGGAATTTTTCATCATCTTCTGGTGTGGTGGAATATTCCTGAATTATGTCTGTTTAGCTTCTTGTATAAGGCTCTTAAAGTAGAAAGAAAACTGTCTTATTTGTTTTGTTTAAAAGTGAGATGTGCCTTATGGTAATTATATTTTAATCTTTATTTGTAATTTAAAAACTGCAAAGGGATTATGTGGATTTAAAACTATGGTATCCATTACAAGTGTATAGCTTTTTTTAATCTGATGCTGTATTTGTTTTAACCAGATAGCCCCAAAAGATTGAAATATAGAAAGCCACACCTGGGATTTCTGACCTAGATCTGATTACAAAGATACAAGTGGATTGAAAAATAAACACAGTTTAACTGTTAGTTTCTCAAAACATCTTTGAAGGTCACATTTTATGAGAGCACCGCATTTTACGTTTCAACAGAAACACCAGTAGCTATACTGAAACTCTGCAACAACTGTTTTGATGTGTATAGGTAGATAATAAACATTTCTGAGCTTTACACATATGACATGTAGGGGTGAGATAAGGGGTGTTATTCACTATGGCGTGATAAAGAGGTGATAAAATGGGGACAACTTCTGCAATGATATCACTTATCTAGGTCCTATTTTATTCTATAGAGCATATGCACTAAGACCTCCAAAACTTAGAATAACCATAGAATAACATAGGAGTTGGAGAAGTGATATCACTGGAGACATCATCACTTTATCATCTCTTTTTCACTCCTTAGTGAATAACCCCCATTGTACTTGAGAGAAAAGCAACAAAGGGAGAAAACAGTGACTGCAAACACATGCGATAATAAGTCTCACCAATACATAGCACACAGAAGTTTAATTCCCCCTGTATCTTCATTGTACATGTTTATATCTATTTATTTTTCCCGTATGGGAATAATAATGCCTGGAAAACAACATTTGCAGAAGTTGGCCACCATGGTTGGCACCAGACATGTCCAAGCACGTATCACGGATACTGCTGCCCTGTTGAGATGGTAATGCACACTATTATCTAGAGCACAGGTGGGCAACATAAGGTCCCAGCTGTTTCGGTGACTAACGCTCTAACCTATAATTTGCGTTGCAGATCAGCATCAACTGGAGGGCTTCACTTGGCCCACCCCTTATTTAGATTATACGAAGGATGGGCCACCAACCAACAACATCCCAGTCAATGCAGTCATGTGGCAAGAACAGTTTGTGGGTTTGAGAAGCCACTGGAGGGTGACAAGAATCATACAGTTTAACAGGCAGCTGGTTAAATGACAGACCAGTACAACACTGGTATGCATAATGCATCTGACCCCATCAGGGATTGGGTGCAGCTGCAGATTTCCTCACCAGGTCAATCTCTTGACAGTTGATAAACATCTGACACCAGAGTTTTGAGTTGTGGAAAATGGGCATCGGGTCTGATAAATCCTGGTAGGTGTTCTGCTTTGTCAGGAGGGCCAAGGTATGGAGACAGCAACATGAATCGATGGACCCACTATGTCAGGTGTAAAAACTGCAGGCTAGTGCTCGTGTTGGGAAGTGTTTTTGTGGCACACTTTATGGCCCCAGATACTGGTGGGATAACATCTGAATGTTAAAGCCTTCCTGAGCATTATTGCTTTTCTGGTGCATCCCTTCATATTCACAGTTTATATCTGTTGCATTTAGCAGGTCAGCAGAACAATGCAACCTGAAATCAGTTCCATGAGGATGAAGGTGACTTTACCATAAATCATTTGCATTATCTTAACCCAGTGAGAATTATTATGATTGTTATACCAATAAAGATTTAATAAGGAATCAAGACACAAGTAAACTAGATATCTATTTAGGGAAATATGGTCTGCAATTCAGATAATTAGATGTTCAATACTGGTGGACTAGCATTGTATTTATAGTTACGTTTTAGAATAGCATGTGACAAAAATATTCCAATTACATCTTATATAGATGCCTATTTTCAGGATAAAGTTATTAGCCCCATTAATGATGATAAGAGTTGAGTAAAAACCTATACAAATGTCTGGTATCTTATTTCCAAGTTTCAAAAATTACAAAAATGTGTTTTTAACTGTTATGGTTCTTATATTTACATAGTAATAGCATTCCACAAATTTCAAGTAATAATTTCTAATTTCTAGAAATATTTTGCCTATAATAAATCTGCAAATAGCTTTTCTTTTGTATTTTATTTTTTTTTGCATTTTTAAAATGTTTCTCAAAAGAAGATGCCTTTTATATTGACTTTAACACTAATAACCACTTTATTTATCAACATTTAATTGCTCATTATTCTAATTTATTATACAATGATAAAAAGATCAGTTTGAAACAGTGCCATTATGACCCACTTTAAGGCATTTTTTAGATCTTGCTTTATTTAAAGTCCTCTGCATCCATATGACAATACAGCTGTTGCCTTAGGGTTGCCTAAGACTGTTGTAACCAAGCAAAAATGGTTTGTAGTCTTGCTGTTAAAGCCACAAAACTCACTGAATTCTTTGCTTTATGATCATATTAAAGTTTGTCTTCCAGCTGCAGAATTAATTCACAGCTTTCCCACTTTAGTGCCTCAGTGCTGCCCAGCAGGTTATCTGGATAATCAGCCTTCCACAGGCTGCAAGAATGAATATTTGATTATGGGATATGCTACAGGAATGTAACACTGAACAAACAGGCTAGTACATAATTAGGTAATATTAGGCAGTTTATTTAGTAGCTCTGTATATCATTCACACCTGATGGACATTTTTCTGACAATGATAGGTAAAGTAACCGGATACACATTTTTTACATTATTACCCCTTTTGCCTTTAGGGATTTTAAGAAAGACAAGATAATCTTGACTTTGAAACAAACTTGACATAAAACATACAGGTATCAGTTGAGACACTGAAATTCCATTTTTGATAGTATTTAATAATATATCAGAAAAATAATCAAATACTGCAAATAATATAAATATGCCATATGTTTATTTTTTTATGTCAGAGGGGTACGCAAAGGGTTAATGATAAAAATGTCTAAAAGCAGTATTTATTGTATACAGTACATGCAAATCCTATATAATATTATATTTTCCACCTCCCAGTTCCAGGCTCTCATCATATTAATAAAAAGACAGGGAATAGTTTAAAAAACCCTATGAATAAAAAAAGAAAAACAGTATAATGAGATTCTATGCATAGAGAATGTCTAATATTACTGTATGTCAAGAGACATTACTATTAAGCAGAAGACAACAGTGTCCTTCAAATGCCCTCTTGTAATATGTACAAGATCAATATGGCTTATCCAGTGAACAAGAATGATCATAGTCAGATGAACCCGGTCTTCGTCTCTCTTTTACAGTTTACAGGTTTAGTGTTTCCATTTAATAAAATATTAGCTTTAATGTGCTGAAATATTCAGTTTTTAAGGTTTTCCACACTATAATAATAATAATAATAATAATCATAATAATAATAACAATAAAATAATAGGTGTATAGTGGGTATTGCATAAAATGATTATATACACTTACACTTAGATTTTTTTGTACTGTTATGTATTGTATATCTCCACACAATAGCCCAGTCTTTTAAGGAATAGTTCTCCAGATTTCAGAATAACCCCTCCTTTGCCTTACTCTAAACTGCCACCTCTGTGGATCATTTGGGATCCTGATACCTTGAGTAAATCTAACAAAACAGCACTTAGGTCGAGATGTTCAAAAAGTGGTGGTAACTGAAATTGTCTGTAATCAGAATTAAAAAGTTCTTACACCATGGTCCATAAATTCTCAAAAATGTTTCCGTCATTTTTTGCATCTAATTCCGCCATCTCCGTCAAAGGGAAAAAGCCGTCTTAAAAGTGGGCGTGGTTTAATCTACCGTCATATTGTAAGGTATTTTCAGAAAAAAATATTCATTTTATCGTCACTTATTTGTCTAATTAACGTCATTTTTTCCCGACAAAATAAAAATGGTCTAAACTTGGAGGAGACAAATTAAAGTACTGTTAGCAGGAGTGAGAAGCAATTTGTCGTTTCAAAGACAAAATCAAAGGTATTTTTAACATCAGAGTTTTTAAAGGCAATGTTCATCAAGATTTTCTTACCGTCATTTTTAATTCTTAGGCGCATTATCAAACGTGATGGATTTACTTCAGAAAATATTGTCCTTCTTTTACCACCAACTCATGATCCAACAAATTTTTCATTCTGATGACTTTTTGAACATCTCACCCTTAGTGAGAAGAATGTTCTAATCTGCCAGGGTAGTACAGGAGCTGTGCTGATATATATGTTAACAAATCAAGTACCTGTATCTGTGCTTATGTACAGATGCATTACCACATTCCAGCTTTGCCAGTGACATCTATGTGAACACTCTCTTAACACCACCCCTTTAGATGACAAGAGGAAAAAGAAGAATTTTGTGCTGATTTTCTCTATGCCCTGTTAAATGGCAATTATCTCTCTAATGATGCCCTATTGGCAAGTGGACATGCCGATGAGGCTGGGACTGCATTATGAGTCCATACAGATCGAGGAGAGCAAAACAGAGGTCTGAACAGAGACCGCTATTGCATTTGTTGGTCCTGCTGGAAGAAACTGAACTATAAAACTGAAATCTTGCAGTTCGGTCTCCTGACCTGCCCCATGCAAATTTTCATAGACCAGAGGTTCCCAACCCATGCACTCAGGGCCCACTAACAGGTCAGGATTTGAGGCTTTCCTTTTGAAGATCACATGCAAGTTAATCAAACTAACTTAGCATCTAATTAACTCACCTGTGTTCTAGCAATGAAACCTTTAAAACCTGGCCTGTTAGTGGGCCCAGAGGATATGGATTGGGATTAGGAACCACTGCCATAGACCCTCTGTGTTGGGCTTGAAAGTAAGACATAGATGGGCTAAGGGGACTGCATGCACAACACACACAGTTTGTGGCTGTGAACCACGTGCTTCTGAGTTGCGACACAGCCAAGACACCCCTCTCAAATGATTGGTAGAAGAGGTTTTATTGCTGCACAGTGCAGCTCCAGGCTTTTTTACTAAGTCTGCTACCTTCGGAGACTTGCTAAAATGCAACCTATTGGTAAATGAAGCACAAGCAAAGGAAAATATAGTGCAATAACTTCTTTATAAATACTAAAACAAGCACAATCAATGCACTTACTAAAAACATAAATGAGCACACCACCAATGCTAATCTCTCTGGTACTCCTGGATGGAGGACCTCCGGATAGAGCCCCCTTCCTATAGTAGCTGGTTCCTGAACACATATATGTCAGCATCTTCCCCAAGCCAGTTCTTTGTACTGCATGCAGAGAAATGGCACTCTCCAAAATACCCATACACATGCACATTACCCATCTCTTGACACAAGACATGCAAAGCAGTAACTTAAAGGTTCACTTAGATTTATGCATAGTCTTAGGCAGCTATAATCATTTTAATCATATATTACCCTCAGTGGATATATCATTAATACAATATAAAATGAAATTTCCCTATCACAGATCTAGGCAAAAATTATTTTTCCCTATACTTTGCTATACCCTTATCTACACAAAAGAGAGGTGCTGATAACAACTAATGAACAGGTAAGTGACAAAAAATAATGGGTATGAAGTATCATCAGGTTATAACTATTAAGATAAAAATATTAATCCTATGTTATACATTCATCATAAGTCTAAAGTCACATAACTAGTCTAATACATACAAATACCATTTACATGATACTTTCTTGATTTAATATTAACCCAGTATCAGTATCAGTTCTTGAAACATACATACTGCATCTCATTGCCTTCACTGTGTTTTAACTACATCATTGAGAGAAACACATAAGGGTTATTTACGAATGTGTGATAAAAAGGTGATAAAGTGGAGATGACTTCTCCAGTGATATCACTTCTTCAGTTTCTGCTATTCTTTGGAGCCTATGCACTAAGAGCTCCAAACTTGCAGAAAAAATAGTGCATAGGCTCTATAGAATAACATAGGAACTGAAAAAGTGATATCAGTGGAGAAGTCATTTCATTTTATCACACCTTAGTGAATCTCCCTCCATTGTGTGTTCTGTAAATAATGCTGCTGATTTCAGAGCATGACTGTAACTTAAAGGGATAGTAATACTTTGTTTTAACTTTATTTTATTTTGTATGCATTAAAAAACATGAAGAATTATATAAGTCTTATATCTCAAACCTTTATGATTTGAGAGATATTCACAAGCAAAGTTTCCCCTCCCGCCCCTTTTGCCTAGTGTAAGCTATCTCTTCTCAGATGTGGAATGCAGTCCATAGACCAGACAGATAACAGAAGGGGACACGCTTATTCCTATGAAAACAATGAAATCGTTGCCTCCCTTGACAAGCTTTTCAGGTTTTTCCCTTATCTTAATTGAAGATTGTCCCTCTCTGCAATCTACCTGGGCACCTCCCTTCTGCTTTGGCTGAGCAGTGTTACATCAGTAAAAGGGGTGGGAGGGGGACACTTTGCTAGTGAATATCTCTTAAACCATAAAGGTTTGTGATATAAGACTTATATCATTCTTCATGTTTTTTAATGCCTACAAAATAAAATAAAGTTAAAACGAAGTATTACTATCCCTTTAAAGTGTGCTGGCACATTTGCTGCTAATCCTTCTTGTTGAGTTGCAAAGAATGTCTCAGTTGTAAGCATCTTAGTGACATACCATGTCTTGATTCCATTTGGGATTTCTGAATAGGTTAACAATGAAATGGGCACAGTGTACTTATCAACATTTTATTTATCTTCTGGAAGTAATAGCATCATTTTTAACACTTGCACCACAATAAACACATTGACATGTATTTCAAATGAAATTAGAATGGGTGATGCAGAATCGTACATATTAGCAAAAACAGTATATTTTGATAAATCAGTGTGGCAATGCAATATTTGCACAAGAAATAATTCATATTTTGGCATGAACTGATAACTTTATCTCACAGGCCATGGTACAAATTATAGCCCATCCCTAATTTCTTCTCATCACTCATACAGTTTCATGCTGACAAGAGTATGTTAGCTTACTACTATAGTCTAATTGCACAACATGGGGTCCAGCAAAGATTTCTGCATTTTTAATTAAGCATGTAGTCCTACAATAAAAATCATCACTCACAAAAGATAATCAATTAAGTAAAAATCAATGCATATCATTATGCAAATTTTATACATGAACTGCAGGACACAAATATCAACTAAATACATCTGTTAGGTTCTTCAAAATGGATCATGATTAGTTATAAGATTCAGGTTAATTTATGCAATCGGGTATCACTATACTTGAATCCATTCACTCAGTGCCTGAGGGGTGTAGTTGGCATATGTGTTGCCATATTCTAGAGCACATACCTTTCTATTTTTTCTTTTATTTCTTTCTGAATGCAGGATTTTATGGGTCTAAACATGGTAATATGCAGATGTTGTGTCTTTGATGTGTTGTACCAGATGTTGCCTTACTGTTTCAAGTTATGATTCAATTTTCTCATGTTAGCTATTCTTTCTTTTAATTTCACTGTTATTGACATGGCCAAATGTTACATCCATCTATTACTACAGAGAATATTCACATCTTTAAAGTCATCTTATCTAAATACATATACTAATAACACTACAGAAATATGGTATCAGTGCAGCTTATGAAAACTAGAACCAATAATATGATACTTTAAATATGTCTAGTATATTTTGAGAAAGAAAAGATACATTTTAAATCAGAATGATACTCTAGAGGAAAGAAGCCTAAGAGGGGAATGTTGTATAAATATATGCAAGATCAATCTAAGGATCTCTTTAGTAAGCTTTTCATTCCAAGGTCACCCCTTACAGTTTGAGGAAGGGAAGTTTCAACTTCAGCAGATGAGGCTTTTTTTTACAGTTACATTTGTTAAATTGTGGAATTCCTTGCCCAATGATGTGGCAATGGCAGATACTGTCAGGAATACAGATGGCTGGATCCTGATGGTGGAATAAAGAGCTGATAAGAATCCTAAAGCCCATAGTCTCTGCAGAGGATGTTTCGCCAAGCTGGGTGCCTGCCTACTTGTAGAAGCATCTGCTGTTTTACCAAGCGGGGGTCTCCTCTGGCAGCAGATGCTTCCCCAAAATGGGTACCTGCTTGGCAAAGCATCCACAGCCTGAGGAGATCCCATGTTGGTGAAGCAGAGGATTCTTTGCCAAGCAGGCACCCAGTTTAGCAAAGTAATCTGCTGCCAGAGAAGACCCTCCAATTGGCAAAGCAATGGATGCTTCTCCAAAGCAGGCAGGCACTCAGCTTGTCAATATATGGATGTGAGCAAAGGTAGAGCATAGTAATGACTGAGAAGGGTAGAACTGGATGGAGAAATGAATGAATGAAAAAAACAAGTAAGACAAGGAGAATGAAGCAGAGAATTGCAGACACTGGCTTCTCATCTTCTCACACTTTTTCTGCCAGGATTACTGGTTATTATGTTATTGTTTTAGGCCCAGGAAGCCAGCTCCCCAGACAGAAGAATGATCACTTTATGAGCCTTGACCTACTCAGAGAGGTAGGTAGGTAGGGGTATTCAAGTAAAAGAGTAGCTCATGTGCATTCCGAAAGGCAAGGAACTGAGTTCTGTCCCCAGGAAATTGTCTGGAAGGGGTACCTGTGGTTCAGAAAAAGATGCTGAGGAGACTGGACCAATGGCAGCAGACCTCATTGGAACTAGACAGAAGGAACAGAGGAACACAGATCCTGGACTTGAGAATGCAATTGGGTGATACCAAGGGCTGATAAGCCTAAGGCTCATGGTCTCTGCAGAGGAAGCTATGGAGTGAAGCTTGAGTGCAAGGCTGAGGAGCAGAGCTGGAAACCAGTGTACCTTTGCTGCAGTAAAAACCGTATTAAAAGTGCTGGCCACAAAGCCAGATATCCCACCCCCCTGGTTGAGCCAGGTACACTGGTAGTATAGGGAAAGCAGAGAGACTGGAGCAGGAGTAGTCAAGGCAAGTCAATAAGTCAAGGCAGACTAAGGTCAAGCGAAGCCAGAGTACAGGCTGCGGTTGAGACAGGAAGAGTTCAAGTGAAGTTAAGGTACAAGCCATGGTCAAATGGAGAGTGAAATACATCAAACAGGAAACTGAGTCTTTACCACCCGCACTAACAGCTGAGTACTGGGAGCTCAGGCAGACTAGTTTAAATAGTCTCCCAAGCCAGGTACAGCAGGAGGTCATTAATCAATCAGTGCTTTGATGCAGAACCAGGATCCAGGAAGAGTAAAAGAATAATACTGATACAGAACAGCCTGCTGATGAAAAGATACTCTGGTGGCAGTGGTGGAAATTGCAGGACCTCCAGCCTGAAGGTTGGTAGCTCAAGCCCAGGAAGAGGCAAGGCCAGTGGACTGACCATGACAGATATGATTCATACGTTTAGAGAAGATTAGATGCATTTCTAGCAAGAGAAAACATACTGGGTTATACTGTTAATTTGTATGTAAAACAGGAAGTTCTGGCAAATAGACTACTACCCATCTTGGAACCAGGAAGGCTTATATAATTCTAGTTGAACTTGATGGACTTCTGTGTTTTTCAACCAAATTTGCTATGTATCAGTGTAACTATGTAATTGATAAAAAAAAGCTTTGGTCTGATATACTGTAACGCCTTTCCACAGACTGTCTGAGATAATAATGAGACAGTCTTCCATGGTTCAGTTCACTATGTTGAAACAGGTTTGTAGACAATATGCAGCCAATAGATCAGCTGCTGTATTGGTGATTTTTACATCACAATCTCTTTTCCTTACTAAACACCTGTTAAAGGGATAGTAATACTTCATTTTATCTTTATTTTATTTTGTAGGCATTAAAAAACATGAAGAACGATATAAGTCTTATCTCTCAAACCTTTATGGTTTGACACATATTCACAAGTAAAGTTTCCCCCTCCCGCCCCTTTTACCTAGTGTAAGCCATCTCTTCTCAGATGTGGAATACAGTCCATAGACCAGACAGATAACAGCAAGGGACAATATTCTTCCTATCAGAACAATGAAAGCCCTTCCCCCCTTGACAAGCTTTTCAGCTTTTTCCCTTATCTTAATTGAAGATTGTCCCTCTCTGCAGTCTACCTGGGCACCTCCCTCCTGCTCTGGCTGAGCAGTGTTACATCAGTAAAAGGGGCGGGAGGGGAACACTTTGTCATTGAATTACTCTTGAACTATAACTCTGACAGTATTGAAATAACACTCTCCAAAGTCCAAATACTATGATGATTAATTAGAGCTGCTGTTATTATGAAACATTACTATCCCTTTAAGTGCTTCATTTATATAAGATTTTGGATTATACAATTTTGTGATTAAATAGTGTACACCAGTGGTAATTAATCTTAGAGTCTTCAACTATCAGAGACTACTGCTCTAGGGCCAAAATTGGTATACATTGCAATAGTATACACTTGTGGTCTTGCAAAGAGACCTTCAATTTAGGGTTTAATTTCCCAATAACAGACATATAATAAGATTGGGGTGGCTGAAAGAGAAATAGTTACTGGAAAATACTTTTACATAGTAGAAAAGACTTGTGGTTTGTTATCATCATTACAGAGACTATATGACTCTTGAGTCTAAGCTCTAGTTGAAAAAGATATCTTATTTTCATGTTCTTCCCTGGATCTCAGGGAACAGAACAGAAAGCCCTTGTGATAGTCACAAAATGCACTCACACTGTAACATGATGCAAGTGTCTTCAAAGGTAACCTAAGTAATAAGTGCTTTTAAATGAGATAGTTTCCATCTACTACACATGAAGGAGAACACTTTAGAATGCTCAAGGCATCAACAGATTGCCTCGTCAGTTGTTACACCTGCTGTTAACTCCTTGGATACTAGACAGGTCTCCAAAACACTATTTTGCAATGTATTTCATATCTTGATATCATCCATGAGGTAAAGCTCATAGAAAAATGGCCTTTAAAATAAAACATAGTATTTTTTTAGTTCTGGTTTTACTAACATTTGACTTAAAGGGATATTAATGTTTAACAAAAACAGCAGCTCCAATTAATCTTCATAGTATTTGGACAATGGAGAGTGTTATTTCAATACTGTCAGAGTTGTAGTTCAAGAGAAATTGAATGCTAAATCACCCCCTCCCACCTCTTTTACCTAGTGTAAGCCCCCTCTCCTTAGATGTAGAATATGGTCCACAGACCAGACAGCTCACAGCAAGGGACAATCTTCTTACTGTAAGAACAATGAAAGACCTGCCTCCATTGACCAGTTTTTCAGGTTTTTCCCTTATGTTAATTGAAGATTGTCCCTCTCTGCAATCCAATTGGACACCACCCTGCTGCTACGAGCTGAGCAGTGTCACATTAGTAAAAGGGGCAGGAGGGGTATACTTTATCATTCAATTACTCTTGAACTACAACTCTGACTACTGAAATAGCACTATTCATGGCCCAAATACTATGAAGATTAATTGGAGCTGCTTTTATTATGAAATGTTACTATCCCTTTAAGTATTTGAAGCACAAATATTGTTATATAGACTGGTGTTTAATGAAGTTTCAAAAATTAAACAAATATTTGTATAAACTCAAGATATCAGATGAACTATAACTACCTGTAAAATGTGAATCTTTGTTTTAGATTTGAGTTGCAAATTTAAAATAAAATAAAGTTGAAGATCATGCCATTTGCTAATGAAAACTCAAGTAAAAATGTTATTAATCTAATTAAAAGCATGTTGTATACACACACTTGTTCACTATGCTAACTGTAGCATGGTTATTTGATATCAATGTGACAAGATGAAAACAACATTAAGAACTACAACTGCAACTACGGAAACGTGTTTGTCAGACTGTCAAACAAATATTTATAAAAATTATTAGAATTTATCTTGCATCCTACATCAACTATTTTGGCTCTGCCTTTCATATTGTAAGAGCCATCATCTTAATACAGTATGAAGTGGAGAGAAGAAAAAAAACCTGTTCATTTGATGTTTGACCTTTCTATATTTCCCATGTGAAATATCTGTCCGAAATGTAATATTTGGCTTTAGGGCAAAGGTTAGAAGCAGAGTGTAAGATCCCTACTTTGTTAGCAAATCCCAATAGAATCTAAAACCTATTTTCAAATGTGCTTTATCATTCATCTTTATAAAAAATGCAATAAAAACATGGATTTCTCTCAAAAATGATTCCTTCACAGTTTTTTTTTTTGTATATCCATTTTAGTTCCATAAGAAACATAATAGGAGGCATTTAGTATATGAAATGTAGACTTACCACTTCCTAAAATACTGTCAGGCAGATACCATCATAGTTTACAGGGGGTTTCCATCAAATGATGAATCCTTTATTTGCATATTCAGCCATTTACAGTTCATCACTGGTCAGATTGAACTGAGCATTTATCAGTGAGTGAGTGTCAGGTGAATCTGCCATTCTTCCAGGTTCAGCCAGAAAATCCTAATGGTTTCTATGATTTTCCTTGCTCCTTGGTTCAAGAGATAATATCTTCATGGGATGTAAAGCCCTTGAAGGAAGATATGACAGTTGCTAGCAATACCATAGGGCCTCAGACTTTGGTCTCTACACACAATTATCGTACCCTTATGTAAACTGCATGCTTCAGTTTGAAGAAAACTGCCAGCAACTGTCTTGTCTGCCTCAATGGATATGCCAAGACTGGTTGAAGAAATTATCTCTTGAACAAGGGCACATGGGCAGAATTCAAAGGGGCCATATGAATTTTCTGGCCATATTAAAGTAAGTGTTGGGGGCTTATTAGTAGGAGGTGTTAGTTTTTCTTTAGGTGAGACATATCCCTGGCCTGTAGAGCAAGACTAGTCAAGAAGGTAACATGAGATCAGGAATCTGAAAATAGAATCAAGGGCAAGCCAAGAATCAGGAACCAAGCAGAAACACTGAAGACCTGGAAGATACCCTCTTATGGACATCTCTCCTTGAGCTTTGTGTATCATTTTGTCAGGCATTGCATACTGTTTTGACACCTCTTTTCTCTCTCTCATTTCTGTATGTATGCACGCTCTATTCAACATACTCTTGTGCATCCCTATTCTTGATTTTGCATGCTAGTTGCCACAATTTGTATTCTGATTACTGTATACTCTGTATTTTTTACCTTGGACTTGAACTTAACTCTGGACTACTTTTGTCTTCAGCCTGCCCTGCCCTTCTCCTTGAACTTCCATTATGTGTGAACTTAAACTAAGAACTCTAGTCTATGAGTAAGCCTCAGCCCTCTGTAATGCAATTTGAACTTCTTCCTCTGACTACTGCACATGGAGAGCAACCACCTGGTGAGAGCAGTTGCTCCTGATGACTCAGAGCTCTCAGTTAAATCTTGCTCCTCTCTTTCTTGACCTGAGGGACCACTCAGGATCTCAGCCTTTCCTATACACGAGTCCAGCTTTCAGGATTCTGACACTCCTGAAGAACAGGATAAACTGGAAGCTGCCAACAGTGAGTTCAAAAAGAAGCTAACTGGAAAAATCTAACAACTCCATCGTTAAGATAACAAAGAGCACAGGTGAGTTACACACCTGACAAACAGAGCCTATTGAATTTAACAGATTTAAAACTGAAAGTGACTAGCAAACTAACAATAGATTGTCAATGCAAAATAAAACTGTATTGATAAACCTGACATTACTAAAAAGGACACAGTGTGTCCCTTAAACAAACTGAGAACCACTTAGTACTATATGTAAAATTTCTCTTTAATATGGTTGCTGCTCTGCATGCAGCAAATCACTCAGTCTACTGGCGTGGTCCAAATATATACACTGATTTATGACTTCAGTTTCTTGTTATCATGATTGCAAGCATCATCAAAAAAGACTTAAGTATGAGTCTTAAGCAACAATCAATTGATCTGTGTGTTTGGGCAGGCTACTAATTTAATATTTCTATATAGGAAAGCTGTCATCAATAAAATTTGCTGCTGCGGGCATCTACTTTGTGGATGTTGGGCCTCTATAAGCCTTCACTGCAGATTAGATATGATGAGCATATTCTGATTCTCTGAAACTAAGCCACTGAATTTTGCCTATCTGTGGCTATACATTACAGTCTCAGATCTAGGGTTTCAAATATGGTTGAAAATGTGAATATTTACATCTGCATCCAAAACATAGTACTATGATATAAAGTATACATTTAAATTCATGGAAATTTGCAGAATTTGTACTTGTCCCCTATGATACGGTTGGTTTGCTCTGGAATTGCTCTAGTTCTTATTGAATTAGCCTTTACAGGGGTGGAAGGGATGTATGAATACGCCAGCATATCTCATTTTCTGCGCTTATACATTAGCTGAAAAATGATGCACCTCAATCCATGGGTTTGTATAACTGCACATGATCATTTTATTGCATACCCTTGCATGGGAGTGTTATGATTTCCATTTACAAATATATTTGAGTTCAGTACAAAGAACTGTAGAAGGACCTATTTCCTCAAAGATCTCAGCAAAAACAAGAGGTTATCCATTAAGACTAGAGGAAAAACACTTTCAACTAAAACAAAGGCAGGGATTTTTTTACAGAAAATGAAGCAAAGTTATGGAATTCTTTGCCTCAGGATGCTGTGTTTTCAAATACTGGAATTGATTTCAAGAAAGTAATGGATATGTTTGTATCTCAGAACAATATTGAGAATTCTGGCAGTTGCATTCAAAGCAGATAAGATGTTGATCCAGGGAAATATCTGACTGTCGTATCGAGCCAGGAATTCATTTTTTACCCACTTGGGGCTTAATTGGAAATATCTTTGTGACTGAATGGTTGTCACCCTGAGAACAAACCCTGTCTGTTTTCAGTGATCTCCATTGTTTCATATGTGTTTCCATTCTTGAAAACATTAATGTCCCCTGTGTGTGTATGCATTAGAGAATGTTGGCCATTTACCAGCATTGAATGGGTTGGTTAGTGTGTATGATGTACAGAGGAATGGTGCCATCCAGTCTAGCTGACCACAGAGATTGCGTTATGAGATAGCCAGTGTTGGTCAGATAGAGGGGGGTAGGGCAAATCTGTGTGTGGAATGTATGTACCTTCCCCCTTAGATCAGGCTAAGCAAAAAGAGAACTTGAAAATGTTACTTGTGACATCAGATCCTGTAGGGGTGGGTAGAAAAAGCCTAAGAGAGAGAAAGAGACAGAGTTGAAAAATGTAGGAAGAGGAGAGAAGGCCTCTCCATAATGGTGGGAGGCCTAGTGTTCATGTGCTTCCTAAAGGAGAACTGGAGAAACTGGGACTGGTGAGTGCCCTCACTGGAAGAGTTAGAGTGAGTGGGAACTGTAGTGGCCAGGTGCCCTTTTCAGTTGTGGGCTGTAAGTCAAGGCTGCTACAGCCACAGAAAGTACCCTGATGTTCCCACCGCAAGGATTGTGGCCAGGAAGCTTTGTTGGCTATGGCCCAAGACTAAAGAAAGTGGCAGGGGATGATCTCTTAGGATGCCATTCCCAACTCATCTGTCAGGACTAAAAGATACAAGGAACCTTCATGTAATCCAACAGCACGTGTAGTGGGCAGGATGCCCACTCTTGCCTCTAGTGGGTCTATGTGTAAGTTCCAGCATTAAGCTAAAATGGACTGTGAGCACTATATATAACCCCTGGCAATCTGTGCAACCAAGAATTGAACCAATGAAGTGTTTAGTTTTTATGTTATACCCCTTTTTGTTTGCCTGTAATTGTTGTCCTATGTTTGTGTGCCATGACCTCTCTATTAAATGCAATTTATTATCTTTTTGTCTGGCTGGTCTACTCCTCGGTCTACCAAGCAGTAACCCCTGTAACCCTGTCACGGTCTACAATGTTTTGTTTTTGTATATGTTTTCCTTTCCCTGGATTAACAGGGGTGATGTGGCATGGGCTGAACTTGATGGACACATGTCTTTTTTTGGCTTCATCATCTATGTTATTATGTTAGTATATACTATTCCATAATTAATATTTTAATACAAGCAAGTACTGATTGCCATACCTATACCATGCATGGGAAAAAAGGAAGTGCTTCAGTCATATTTCCTCTGCAACATGTTATTACATTGCACAAAACAAAACAAAGTTAATATAAAACCTCAAACCATCCACACAGCCCTCTACTACCCTCCTCTTGACACATGAAGCATAAGGTAGAGAATATTTGGTGCAAATAACTTAGTAACTAGCTGCTAGACTGGAGAAAAAAATCAACTTCTGCTCCTATTGTAGAGTAGAATCATATTACTACATTCTGAGTGAAAACTGACTAGCCAGATGTGCTTCAGTTACTTCATTCATATCCAGTAATGCACAGATGAATATGCAATGCTTTACTTAAGATAATTTCTACAGAGTAGCAATACTTACTAAAGTGTGTTTGAAAACTACATTTTAGATATGGTATACAATTAAATGTATTGCAAAGGGCAAAGGAATCCTTTTCACATTATTAATATTAATTATGGGCTGCCATCTTCTCATGACCTTATTTTTTTCAATCAGCCAGATTCCAATTTAGGGAATTTACTTTTTTATCTTTAAGCAAGTGCTTTTTTAAGTTAGAATCATTATCTGGTAACACAGACCCACAGTCTCCAATATGTTTTATGTTACAGCATACTTGTGGGCATATTGATAACTGTGGAATGTGTGGAAGGCTCAATGTATACTGTCATCTGTTGTTCAAGTATACTATACAAGTACTTTAAAGAAATACACCTTAACCCTTTAAAGCAGAAAGGGCTGTTAAACGCATTGCTAAGCAATGCTTTGTACAGCCCTTTGGTCCTTAAAGGGATAGTAATGTTTCATAATAAAAGCAGCTCCAATTAATCTTCATAGTATTTGGGTCATGGAGAGTGTTATTTCAGTACTGCCCCTCCCCTTTTACTGATGCAACACTGCCCAGCTCAGAGCAGCAGGGTGTTGTCCAACTGGATTGCAGAGAGACCCAATTTTCAATTGACATGAGGGAAAAAATCTGAAAAACCTGTCAGTGGGGGCAGGGCTTTCATTGTTCTCACAGTAAGAAGACCCTTGCTGTGAGCTGTCTGCTTTGTGGACCAGATTCCACATCTAAAGGGAGGTGGCTTACACTAGTTCAAAGGGGAGGGAGGGGGAAACTTTATCATTCAATTACTCTTGAACTACAACTCTGACAGTATGGAAATAACACTCTCTATGGCTCAAATACAATGAAGATTAACCCCTTAAGGATGGACCGTCATGGCTTGTTTACACTTAAGGACCGATGACGGTCCTGGATTATCATGGAATTCTGGGCTCCCCACGTGGCTGCACGCCATTCAGGGAGTCCCGAATCGGATTCTGAAAAAAAAATGGTCCCTGGTCCTTAAGTGACCGTACCGTGCGTGTGTGGTCGGTCCTTAAGGGGTTAATTGGAGCTGCTGTTTTTTGTGAAACATTACTATCCCTTTAAAGGATTAAGGATGAGCACTAACATTTTATATTGTGCTTTTAAGTTAAAAAAACTTTGAAAGTCATAGAAGCAAAAAGGAATGAGCCTCATCAATATTATTATCTACTATGGGCATTATGTTCAAAAAAGAAAAAAAATCATAATTCAGAGAATTTCCAGATATGTTTGTCACGAATGATATAGTTAGTTTGTTCCCTGGCCTCATTGACTCTGACTCTCAAGGTCAAAAGTAAACTGGAGCTATTCCTGATCCTGATCATCTTCATAAAAAGGAACAAATGAAAAACACAATTGATTTAAATGGGCCTTTTAACCCCTTGAATACTAGAGAGGTTTACAACTCATTGCAATAAAATGTGCTAGATACCTCTCTAGCATTCAAGGAATTGTTTATTCAGGAATTACTCCAGTTTTCTTTTGACCTTGAGAAGAAATGAGGCAGTGGTACTAAAGAGAGCAGGCAACAAAACCAGCAGCATCACTTGTGACAAACATTCCTGGAAACTCCCTGACTCTGCACAGAGATTCCAGAAGAGGGAGTGATTCTGTGAATTCCTTGGAAACCCCATCCAGCCCCCCACCCTTACTGTCAACTCTTTTCAAGATAAACCCTAACCTTTCTCAATCCAGTCTCACCCACTCACTTTAAAGCCTGCACAGATTATGATGCGAATTGCTTCATTTGTACACTTCCACCCCCAACTCCAGTTGTTACTCTGTGAGTTGTGGACATCAAAGAGCCCAGGTTTGGAGACAAACAGTGATGTATTTTGGCATTCTGTTGTCCTAAACCCAGCCATGTATATACTTGTATCCCACCCTATACACACTTTGACACACCGTCACATTATTTGTCCCCCTCCCCAGGTCAAACCCCTTTCCTTAAACACATATAAGCATGAATATCCATGCTTCTTTTTCATGAAGAATAACCATTTTGAATATGTTCACTTTGGGAAAAAGCTGCCTATGAGAAGGCTTTGTGCCTTAAGCCATGGAGTCATAAATGTTTAAAATAGTGCAACTTCTTTAGAAAATGGACATATGAACAAAAAGGTAAAGCTGCCTAATCTGCTGACCTTGACAGTCTACTTCCCTAGTCATTGGCCTACCCAGCCTAGGCCTAAATATTTCACTGGAGAAAAATATTTCCACATTTCTTGTGGCACAATGCATTGGAGACCACTTTTGGTCTTTTAGGAACACTAACACCCATACATGAAACTGGCCTATATATAATATTAAATATCTTGTGCTTCCATATATAATCTGTAAAGTTTATTCATTTTATGCCAGATAACTAAAAGCTAATTCTAATCCTGAATTTTAATTCATGTGTGGACTATTCTATATATAGACACATTTTGGTTAAAGCGGAACTATCATCAAAATTAAATTGCCTCCCAAATCCTTATTAACATAGTGATACTCATATACATACTTTTATTATGCTTAATAAGTCCTGCATTATTGAGAAATACAGCTGGTTCAGCAGGCATTGTCCTGTTCACCTCCAGGATTGGTGAGTGGAGTTCCTTTGTACCTTAAGGTACCGGAAGGGACTGACGTCGCAGGTGCAAAGAGTGCCTACAGCAAGATCCCTGCTGCTGATGCCTGATGAATGAGTTGTATTTCTCAATAATGCAGGACTTATTCAGCATAAAAAAGTATGTATATGTGCATCGTAATATTAATAAGGATTTGTGGGGCAATTTAATTTTGATGATACCTCTGCTTTAATTGTTTGTGCAGAGATAATACATTTAAAATACAGAGATTAGAGTTATGTATATTAACTGATAAATTAGCTCATTAACTTCTAATATTTCTCTAAGAAAACGTAACACTTCAAACAAAATTAGCTTCTGGAATGTAAGAGTGACATCAAAGGAACTGGTGTCCTGCTAAATGCCCTCTCATAAACCAGATGTATATGTGATGCCATATTTGTTGAAGGCTCTTTGGTGACACATGCATTATACATATTTTGTTGTTTTGAGTGCTCATGTTGTTTTCAGTATATAATACTAAAGTTGCCTATCCATAGTTTAGAGAGACATACCATCAAACAGAAAGGTTCCATCTGCTTATGAAGATAGGAACTTCTCTCTAATTTGATCTGTCAAGTGAAACAATGTACATTCATGACTGTAAAAATAAATAATTCAACTTTTGCAAAATGGGTGATATCTTATGCTGTAAATTTTATATTCTGGATTATGGCAATGTTTGAATTGGTTTTATGTACAGTAGTTATACACTTATAGATTTTATATGTTTTCATTCTTGAATAAAACACAATTCCTCATTTTTCCTTTCAGCAAAAATCCCTCTCTTTCCAGCTTCATGGCTCCAAATGGAGCCAAGTGTCCTGATGTGGTACGTCTATTAATTGGAAGGGGTTACACTACTTCAGTAGAAGTGCTGAAAATATAATTACTTTTGTTTATATTTGTAAGACCCTACATATCTGAGTTTGACTAGAAGGTTTTCCAAGGTAGAAAGCTAAACAGTAGGGAATTTTAAGTTTTAAACCAATATATGTTGGGAATTGACTATTCATCTGTCAGTAAAGATTTTTATTGGACAATTACAAAACACAAAGCATATGATAGTTTATCTTTAAATCTATAGGGTTTTTTTATTTGTTCTCTAAAGTGCAGTTTCTTTGCCCCAGAACACCACTAAAAATGTGTGTAAGAAACAATAAAGTGTAACTGTGACTGTCAGCCTCTGTTCTGATTTTACATATTCTGCATAATATGTAAATACACATTGCCTATACTTTTTTTGTAATTTTGATTTATTTTTTTTTTCAATTTCATGTCACTGACAGGAAGCTCTGAATTTCAGCATCAATGTGGGCTGTGAAAGCAAGGCTAGTGATACAATGTAACACTCTTCCTGCAGGAGAAAAGCCTGCCTCCAATATAACATATTGAGCATTCAGTGCTACATAGATAATGTTCCATGTTATCACTATTTCTCTTTTAACAGTCCCTGACAGAAAGCTCTGTGGAAATAGAAATCCAGTGTGCTCCCTGTCTGGGACATAAAAGTGTAATAAATAGGTGAAGGTGGAAAAAAATAATAATGAAAAGTATAGGCAATTTGAAGATAAATATTATACACTTGCAGAATATGTAGGCTGACCATACTTCACTTTTAAAAAGGGACACACATGAAAAATGCATACTACAGGGTTGCTTTGATTTTGGTGCACTCCTGAAATATGCCTATTTCCATTGTGTCCCTTTTTAAAGGTGAGGTATGGTCAGCCTAAGAATATGTAAAGTCAAAAATAAACATGGCTATCAATTTATAGTCAGAAATTAGAAGTTGGAGCTATTATTTGGCCATTGAATCATATTGAAAGTGCATTAAAGGAACACTAACATGTTCTAATAATGAACCCTCTCCTTAATGTGGGTAGAATATCATAATGGACACCATGAACCATTTTTGTATGGATTGGTTCTTTAAAATGAATCTTTAACTGGTACTAGATATCATGTACAAGGAGGCAGATTTTGTTTTCTTGCAGAGATTCTGGTCTCAAATCCTCCCATAGAAATCTTCTTAGAAAGCCTAGAGATGAGAAATTCTCTCTAAGAGTCCTAGAGCAAAGAATCATGGCTACCCACAGGTACATGAAATCAATTACTTAATAAATATTAACCCTTTGAGTGCCAGAGGGGTACTGAGCACATTGCTCTGCAATGCTTTCTGTACCTCTCTGGCACTCAAACTGTTAATTTTGGAGAACCAATCCAGAAAGAATTGATTCATGAGAACCATTAGGATTTTCTGCCAAGATTAAGGTAAGCGAGGATTTACTATTAAAGGGAGTGTTCCTTTAAATAATAACCACTAGGCACCGCAATCCACTTCTGGAATATTCCTTTACTATATAATGATATGATTGTGAACCCTTTGAGTGTCAGAGAGGTACGCAACTCATTGCTCGGTAATATCTTTGGCACTCAAGGGGATAAAGGGTCAGAAAAATGTTACAAGGAATACAAAGATATCATATTAAGATGCATGCTATAACACATTACTGGCTAACAGAAATAGTCTATCTTGTTTAATGCTTTGAATAAAATTCCCCCTGAGGGGGAAAGAAGATCTGGTTGTTTTCTTCCATGAACTGTAATATCTGTCAATGGGTGTTAAAAGAAAAAAAAAAAAACACAATCTGTTTTTCTTTGCATTCAGGATAGTGCCCTCTGGATAGGAAGGTGCACTAGACTTATACAGGATATACAAACACGCCAAGTCACTTCTAGGTGAGACAAGGCCAACTGCAGAGTAATGGTCTCAGGTAGATAATATTTACCACCTATAGGCATAGAACACCAGCCGGCTCAAAAGAGACTGACAACGCAGACACACGGACGTCACTGTGACGAGATGTCCATGCTTCCTGCTCCTGTGAGCATCGGTAAAACGCCGAAATCTTCTGAACCGGGTAATATTTCTGGCGACTAGCGCTACTAAGCAGCTAGTCGCCAGATGAAGAATCAGTGAAGGTTAAGTTATTGCGGGGTGGTAGTTAACCTTTAATCATAAGTCTGGGTGTCACTTAACCAACTTTATAATGTCAGTAACCATAGGAGAAGAATAATGAGAGCCAGGGAGTTTTAGCCTTGGGACCCCCCCCCAACCACATTGGCCCCCCTATTGGCCATCTCCACTGGACACCTCCACAATGCTCCCAATCTCCACATTGCCCCCATCATCTCCATATTGCCCCCCATCTCCACATTATTGTCCCCCATCATCTCCACATTTCCCCACCCAGTGTCAGTTTCCTACCTCCCTGGTGGCCCAGCGGTGTGGCAGGAGAGGTCTGTCTATACCTCTGGAGCTCCCGCGTGGTCTTCTCTTTAGTAATGCAGAGCGCTGGGAGATGATGTCATCTCCCAGCGCTCTGCATTACTAAAGAGCCAAAGAGAGAGCGCAGCTGCTAGAGGTCTGTGCCGATGCATGCACAGACTTCAGCTTTTGTTGTTGCGGTAACCAGGTGGGGGGGTGGCAGGGGGTGGCCGGGCTCCTGGAATGACGGGCCCGGTCGTGGGTGCGACACCTGCTGCCCCTACTGCATAGCATCTCACACAGACACACTCACACATACACAGACAATCATACAACACACACACATACACAGACAACCACACAATACAGTTTGGAACCTTCTTGATTTGCCTCTCCCTGATGATCTGGGCTCTGGGGCACACACTATAGTCTGTTCAATATGTGAAACCAGGATTCAAAAATTCTGCATTGTGTGAAGATGTGTAGGTGTAAGCTTTTAGCACTGTGTACACACCCAACATTCTCTGAGGTTAATTTAATGCAAGTTCAAAATTATATTTTTGCTGTAGCTGTACTTATATGATTTAACCCATTGCATGCTAGAGAGGTCTGCAATGTATCCAAGAGGCTAACCCTTTGAGTATTAGAAAAATATCAACTGCATTGTTTTTCAGTGCGGTGGACATCTTTCTGGTACTCAAAGGATTAATGTAGCCCACTACTTTACAATATGCTCAAGGGGCCAGACGACCAGTCTAACATCCAATACGTAAATACATCCTACTAGTTTATACTTTGCCCAGTGACCATAAAACTGTGTTTTGAAGGCTCCTTTATCGTAGTGTCTAATGCAAAACAACTGTATACACTATGGATATGGGTACTTTATTATTAAAGTATACAGGAAACCAACATGTGAAGTAATATAATGCCAGTAGTTCAGCTATAGACATGTATTCACAAGAATTGCTTATTGTTCAAGTGTATGTAGGAAGCATAGTTTTGTACCATGCACCTGCAAACATGACGGGAAGGTAAAAACAAGTTTTTGCAAGCTGTACTGCATAGTTACACAGTGACATATAAGGAATAATGCAAAATGTTATGTTTAATAATCCTCATGGCTGTCTACTAAAGAAGAAATGCTTGGTAGTAGACAGCTCTGTTAACAGTAGAGACCAAATGCTTTCATAATAGGTTCTAGGTGACTTTGCTGTTGCATTCTACTTATAACAGAGGCCCAGAGGGTGAATATGCTGTATACACATCGGTATCTAAGCTTAACATCAAAGAGGTGGTGTAAGGCAACCCCAGACTGCTGCTGACGTGGCCTGGGTTAGAAGTACTGCTGAGCACTCCAGAAGAGAACTGAAGCTTAAAGGGATAGTAACATTTAAATTTTAAAAAAATATATATGCTGTAGGGTTTATCTCCTAATTAAAACAAGGGTACTCCCACTGCTGTGTGGTGTTTTTTTCCAAAGTTATTACAGCTCAAACTTGAATGTTTTAGGTGTAGTATCTCAGTGGTCTGAAATTGTACAGTGGTGCTATTGCTACACTAACCATAGAGGTTTATGGTCAACTGACCAGAGCTGTCAGTGTGGTGTGACAACAGCGCCACTGTACAATTTCAGGCCATTGTGATATTGCTTCTAAAAGATTCAAGTCTGAGATGTAATAATTTTTCTGAATAAAATAGTATGAGAACCCTTGTTTTACTCAGGGGAATAAACACTACTATATATATATATATATATATATATATATTTTATTTATTTATTTATTTTTTTTTCTTACATGTTAAGTATTACTGTCTCTTTAAAGGAGAACAAACACATCACAACAATAACCCCAATTTACCTTACTATGGCCTAAATCCTAATGGACACTACTAATTTTTCCTCTTGTTCCTTAGTTAAAAAAATAACATTTTCAATCAGTCCAAGCAGGTGGACATCACAGTTGCTAGAAGGACCACAGGACCTCAGACTCTGTTCATTGTATTTGACAAACTTAACTTATTACCAATGAATTGCTTCACAATGTGTTGTGCACCCCCTTGTCCCTTACTGGTTTAAGTAGGCTTATGCACTCTGCCTGCTTCAGTTCCTGGGGGCCATTTTGACTATATAATGGTAAATGGGGATTTAGTGTCCTCTAAGTATATCTTATGTGGTAGCAATCCCTAACAGAAGGTGAACTGTTATTATTTGTCTTATTTACTACAAAGATATTTCCTGCACTGCTTATAGTACATCCATTGTTTAAACCATATTTCTTTTTCAAACAAATTCATTAATTGGCATGGTTTCATTGCCGGGTTTTAATTTACAACCAGGTCATTTCAGGTTAGTAACCCTATAACTTTTATCAATGACTGTATCCTGTTTGGCACTTTGTGCACCAAGAATAAGGTGATCTGGTACTTTTTTTTTTTTTTTTTAAATCACCCCAAAGTGAATTGATTCTGTTATTTTTCTCTCCATATGAAACCATCTATTTCAAAAAGGTTAGAACATGTTTTGTGAAACAGATGTTTCATATAGTGATTTGTAGAACTTTATGACCAATTGCATTACCAGAAAAGCAATCACATTATGTTCAAGTAAAACAAAAAAACAACAACTTTGCATACTCTCTACAGTATGGCATTCAAAACCTGCAAACCAAGGAAAGAAAGTTTAGATAATTTCCAGGTGACTGCCAAAGTAAAATATGTAATTCAGGGGATAGAAGAGGTGCAGCTATTAGCACCAGTTTTCTGGTACATGCTAGTGAAAAAAAGTCTGCTTTGACTTTAGTATATGCTTCGGTAGCTACCTTGTGTGGATATGTTAAACTCAAATATAGTTGAAGGCCACATCCTATATTATAATTCGCTAAGGATGTTTGTCAGAAGCTGTCATGCGCAGTAGAGATGGCTGTGCATGCTGCAGTCATGCACAGTAGACTGCTAGCACCGTGGCTGATACAGAGAGGGGCGCACCAAATTCAGACCAGAGTCCTCTCTGAGCACCTTTCTGGGACCGCTTGGTCCCAGGAAGCTGTGCAGAGAGCACTACAGTCTGAATTCAGAGCTCCCCGCTCCATATAAACTATGGCGCAGGCAATCAGTACTGCTCATGACTGCAGTGCCGCCAGTGTTGGCCCGTGTACACGGGCTTTAAAACTAGTTCTCAATAATTTTTCCTAAGAAGGACTGCATATATACAACAATTCCCTAAGGAGGGTCACAATAATGGCTGCTGATATCTGCATTGGGGTGGGGATGAAATGTATATAGGTTAGTGCTCTACTTTGGCTGTTCTGATAATGAGCCTATAGCTTACCTCTAGAACAGGTGTATGCAACCTCTGGCTCTAAAAGTGATAGAGACTACAACACCCATCAACCCCATCCAACCAACTGCTGAAGAGCCAAAAGTTGCCTACCCCTGCTGTTGAAGGTAACAGCAAATAAATATTAACCAAAAATCAAATTTTGGCCAGCAGAACCATTGTATTTAAAGTGAGAAATTCTGATCATCTGCAGTTTATTAGGACATTATTTTATTACAGCATGCCTGCCCTGCTGTATCTTTTGGTAATAAATGTCACGTCCTGGTTATCATTGTTTCCACAAAATGCAAATTAATATGGAAATATTTGCGTGAGACGTATTTAACTTTCCACATCACTAATAAGTGTCCAATATCCTGTTAATACATAGCTTGAAATAAAATAACTCACAGTGCAATATTTTACTCCCCACATGTTTTTAACAGACACAGTATGCTACATTTGTTTTTGTGCCATAAGGAAGATTAAAATGAAAATTACAATTTCCAGCCATACTCTGTCAACTAACACACATGCACCTTTTGGATAATCAGATGCTACCAATATTCAGACTGTGCATTTGCTAAGAGTGTACTCCACATGGGCCAACTTGCAACCAATTAAAAAAAGTTCTAATTTATATATTATGTTCATATAGCATATGTTTATATTTACTCTAAAGTCATTTTAGGAATTGGAATGCTTTTGTTGCTTTTCATATCAAATTTGATCAATGTGTGTTAGCTTCAGCTAACTAAATGGATTCTCATATTTACTAAGCAACACTCTTCACTAAGCACTTTTACATACTAATATAGTAACCTAGTTGATGAGGGCAAGAAAACATGCACCTATTAAGTTCAGCCCATGCCAAATCGCCCTGCTGATCCAGAGAAAGGGAAAAAAAAAACATTGAAGCAATTTCCATTTAAGCCCCAACTGGCTAAAAAATCCTTCCTGACTCCAAAAGGCTGTTGAATATTTCCCTGGATGAGCATCCTATTTGCTTTTGAAGCAAACTATCATAATTCTCAATATTTTTCAGAGTTAGAAAGGTATCCATTATTTTTCTGAACGCAACTACAGTATCTGCAAGCATAGCATCCCAAGGCAAATATTGCTATAACTTTACTGCCCTTGCTGTAAACAATTTACAACTCTGGAACTCTTTGACAAGGCATCCTTGTCAGTCCTGTCCATGGTCACACACCCACAAATCACACAACCCTGCTAATAGCCCCATACAAACATTCACAAACTGTAACATGCAAACAAAAAACTTGGAAGTTAGAGATGCACAGCAATACAAATTGTACTTCTCTTGCATCTATGGGCTTAATTAACTGGCCACTATAATTACATATAAACTCATAAATAAGTAACTAAGTTAGTATATGAATTAACAATACAATAATATATCAACTGGTAAATAAACTTGTCAACATAAGCCAGGTGCAAGTGAGGCACTGAGATTTTGCTGACTATGCCTATAATTGTGGGCATGGCCAGCATAGCATAGCCCTGTGTGGTTTCCTACCCTGCCTAATGGGAATTCTGACTCATTATATACCACAATTCTTCAGTCAGCACAGTAATCAATAGGCATCAGTCATCAGATCATGAGACAATGCACAAAATGTGATATGATGTTTTGCAATAAACTTTACATGATATCTGACTACATCTTTGTGACAATGTGCTAGTATTTATATTTACTTAATGGTGCATTTCTTCCATTAATCTATGTGCTTCTGAAATAAATGTGATTCCTTACCATATTTGCATAATTCAAAATGAAATCATTCATTGCCCAGTGCTGTTCTTATTTGGAATGTTAATGTGATTAAATTATCTTATTTTTAAGCAATACTCTTATATTTTATAATAAGTCCAGAGGAAAAACTAGATGTCACATCTCGGGGCTCCAAATCTGTCTGGGAAAGAACTAGGACACTTTTTGCAGATCTGTAGGAAATAGATTAGGAGCAGCAGGATGCTGAAGGCTCCCAGCATTACTTCTCAAAACAGTGAAATATTCAATTTTTATTTTAACATATAAATGATTTCACTGTCAAGTATGTGCAATCAGTTCAGAAATAATTTATTTAGATTTCCTGGAAAATAATTTCCTCATTGAATAGAACAGAACAGACCACGAAGGTTATTCTTCAATGAAGACTTATGAGATATCTCATAACAGCATACCTATTTTGTGACTGACACATTCTTTGGAACATCAAAAGGATTGTGTGAAGATTCAGTGAGGGAATTTTACAAGAAGCTGACTTTTGTTTTTGAACAGATGAAAGAGACAGAATTCAAATGAATAAAAAAGTGGCTCAAAGGGGAGGAGTATCAAGAGTGACAGGGCTGCAAGCACAGATGGGCGATCAGTAACATAGTCCAGTAACATACCCAGAGGCAGATCTATAGCTCATCACAATCTTGTCTCTGGAGTTTCCCTAGAGATGTTATTCTGTAGATAGAATATCTTTTCATCCCTTTTCCCATCAGGTTTCTTGATGGCCCAGGAAGCTCTGAAGGCTCCCAGGAGAGGAGATGCCACCGGCAAATAACTGAAGCACAAGTCACACTCATCTGAAGCACCTAGCAAAATGAAATATCCCATGCACCACACATCTTCTTGAATGATTTTATTGCTAGAGTGTTAAACTGACTTAACAAATCTGAATCACCAGCAGGTTGGTTGAGTTGGGATATAAAATCAATTAAACCAATATGTCTTCTTGTCATTGGACATAATTACCAAACTTTGAAAGGGTAGCAATCTTCTCCAAACATGTTACTTAGATACTAAAAAATGGGAATTTAACAAAGGGATTTTCTTTAGAAGAACTGTTCCCCAGTTGTACATTCTATACCCTTTTGGTAAATCTCCATATTTATAAATGTATATCCAACAAATTCACCCTGGTGAATGGAGGTGTCTGGTGTAGGATTCTGGACTTTTCTAGAGTGTAAAGAACTCAGCAATTATGGTTTTCCTTAACTCTCAGACAGTTATAGCTTAACTGATTTCTAAGCTGCATGTTTTTACATTGAAACACTGAGCAATCAAAATTTTAATACAAATTTAATACAACACAGATCTGTTTGATCTATAAGGCTTGTGAGCTTTGATAACTAGCCGTGAAACTCGTAAGCGTGTAAGCCTTGTCAGTGTTTTAAAGTTTTGTATTAAAATTTTGATTGAAAGATTGTGAAGCCTCTGCCTCATCCATCTGGATCTGTTTGCACAAGGTACCCAGGCAGATTTGTTTTCTCCGCAAGCATGTTTGTTAGAATAGTTAATATTAACTTACTGACCATCTTGACAGTGGTTATATTTTCACATTTTGGAATTATAGAGTCCATACAATATTATGCTATCTAGCACTTTCTCTTTTATGTTGTTCATTTCCGCTGGATCTAAAAATACATAATTATCGTGTTCATCATCATCATCACTGATTCCTAATCTAACCCCCATTCAGTCACACATACTATTATTGACGACAAAGCTACAACACAGATCAACATCTATAATCCTAGCTATAATGAGTGCTTCTGCTGCTGTGCAGAGCCAATGACACTTTTTGCTAACAATATTGAAAAAACTAGCCCCTATAGTAGTAGTAGTCTATCCTTCAGTTTATGAAATCCCCAGTATGGAGTTACTTCATTCATGATCAAAAAGGTAAAAATGTTGCTTTCTGTTATGTCTATTGACATCCCATCTGAAATGCAACAACAGATCTAATTGGAAAACACACAAGCAACACATCAGAGGTACAACCACTAGAAGCAGTAGAAGCACCCCTAAAAGTTTACGAGGCTTAGAGACACATAATTGTAATATTGTAGATGTCTCAGACAGTGAGACAATGTTTTCTTCAATAACATTCATGTCTTCTACTGCTGTTGTGAAAATGCAATGTATAGAGGATGATGGCTCTGAGTTAGTTGGAGATAAAAAGAGTCAAAGTTTTACACCACCCTCTGCACCAACACCACCACCACCTCCACCACCAATGATCATGTTGTTAAAAGAATAAAGTGACACAGGTCTTCTATGTGCTTCCAAATGCACCCTTACTGAGTTCTTATAAAGATTTTAAAAAATGTATGAAAACAGTCCAAAAATATGTCTATGGATGGCTAACTTGCCAGCATGTTAAAGGGATAGTAATACTTCGTTTTAACTTTATTTTATTTTGTAGGCATTAAAAAACATGAAGAACGATATAAGTCTTATCTCTCAAACCTTTATGGTTTAAGAGATATTCACAAGCAAAGTGTCCCCCTCCCGCCCCTTTTACTGTTGTAACACTTCTCAGCCAGGGCAGAAGGGAGGTGCCCAGGTAGACTGCAGAGAGGGACAATCTTCAATTAAGATAAGGGAAAAAACCTGAAAAGCTTGTCAAGGGGGGCAGGGATTTCATTGTTTTCATAGGAATAAGAGTGTCCCCTTCTGTTATCTGTCCAGTCTATGGACTGCATTCCACATCTGAGAAGAGATTGTTTACAGTAGGCAAAAGGGGCAGGAGGGGGAAACTTTGCTTGTGAATATCTCATAAACCATAAAGGTTTGAGAGATAAGACTTATATCATTCTTCATGTTTTTTTAATGCCTACAAAATAAAATAAAGTTAAAATGAAGTATTACTATCCCTTTAACAACTGGCATGCTGCCCTATTCTTTTGTTGAAAACAGTGATTTTAAAGAACTGATGTCATGTGTTACTCCTCTCTGGAATATCCATAACTAATTTAATGATCAGGCAATCTAAGCTAGTGCCTAGGGCCCGTGCTAACCTAAATGGCCTGGCTGCATCCAAACACTAATTAGGTTTTGTGCCAACAGGAATGCTTATTAGCATACCTGGGAACTCTCCGGATTTGCCCCGGAGACTCCGGTTCTGACAGAGCTTTACCGGGTCTCCGGGGCAGAGGCAGATTCCTCCGGATGTGGAGAGTTTCTATTGAAACTCTGCCATATCTGCTTTTTCTCCCGTTGTGCCTCCGTCCCCGGCCTTCTGTGTGACACATTTAACCCTCTGAGTGCCAGAGTGGTACGGAATGCATTGCTTTGCAATGCATTCAGTACCACTCTGACACTCAAAGGGTTAAATCCCCCCCAACACTCGAGTTAAGCCCCGCTCATTTTTGACGCGATTAGCGTCATTTTTGTTACCCCCTGCTGAACAGAGGACTACCCTCCGGGTAGCCCTCAACTGAAAGTTCCCAGGTATGCTTATTAGGTGTGTGTCTAGAAGTAGTCTTCTGTTTCCTTTTATGTTTTTTTTGTACTATCTGGTGTGCCCTGTTGCTGTCCACTGCTATTACTAGGACTGCTGCTGCTGATACTGAATTCTTCCTCCTCACCAGCAATATTCCTCCAACCCCTCTTACTCTTTTTTACCACACACATAGAGCAGTAAGCAACAGCAGCACAGATACTCCACAAAGTATCTTTCTTCTCTCTATATCTCTACTTCTACATTGCGTTCTGTCTCAAATATACCTCTCAGAACAGTCAGAAGTTCTGGATCTTTATAGTACTGGTATGGGAATTATTGTTGCCATAAAAAATGTAGGTGGGAAATGTCAAAATTCTTGCAAGAAATGTTATGGCGACAGAGGAAAAGCAGATATTTTATGAATTTCCAGTGCACAGGAATTTTGACTGAAAAGCAGCAAATCATGGGGAAAAATATCTGATTTTTTTCTACAATGAGATAGTCCTCAAAAAGGAATGATTGCATAGCATTCAAAATGAATACATCACCTACATAGAACTACAAAATTGACAAAATTACCTTTTTGACTGATTTATCATACCTTAAGTTTAGCAATTCTAATATTTTGCAGCCCCAAATATTAGACATTAGAGTCAGAGTTGAGGGTCATCTCAAGGCAACCCTGCAGTACCAAGAGCAAACATGGAGCTGATGCCTTACCAGCTCTATGCTGTAACAGTGCTCTGGGGGGATCAAGAACCCAAATTTCATTAAAAAAATATTTTTAGCGACCATTTCCGCAGTTAGTGACCATTCCCCAGGGCACAATAGAATTATATACTTTGTCTCTTGGTCCCCACGGGTTGCTCAGTCAGAGATGACAGGTACAACTGGATCAAGATACACACTTCTTTCAGTATTTTTGACTTTGTTGTTATATGCAAAATAATATACAATAATCTAACACAGGACTTAAAATTTGAAGTCCTTTGCTACTAGCCAGACATGAAAAGTTACTCTCCACTGCAAGCCATAACATACCCACCATGGCTGAATTTCTACTCGCCACTGCCAGGGCTAAATTTTCACTCGCCATTGGCTAGTGGCGAGTGGAAATTTTGAGCCCTGCATATATCTTATTTTCCACCATACTTTGAAGAATGTAATTGGAAAAGACTGGATTCAGTCTCTCCTATTGCTTTAAGGCACTCTAATATATGTGATTTCAATGTCCAAGTCACATTTGCTTTGAATGTGACTATCATGCTATGGGGCACTGAAAAGGTTAACCTAGGTGATGATAAAGATTTCTTTTACATTCTTTTAAAATGGAAAAGTTCTACAGTACATACACAAAGTGTACTACAATCTAGCCAGGTTTTAGAAATGGCATCCTGTGGGTAAAAAGGTCAATTATGTTCCTTGTACTTTCTCTTTATTTTCCCAAGCCTCGAGTTCCTGCAAAAGTCCTTCTATTGAATTATCTAGCAGCAAAAGTACACTCTATCCTATCTTACACTGTGTTATTAACATTTTGTTCTTTTGTGACCTCCATGGGGATTTCAATTCCATTTTCAAGCAATAGCATGCTGTCTAAAACAACTGAGAAATATTAAACTATCATTTCAGGACATCTTGACAAACAGTATGAGGGATGATGCTGTTTTTGTTATGGTGTGGCATGTCTAAAGGCATATTTGTCTACACTCTGCCCTGAATCCTAAAACTGCACACTCTTTTATTATAGTTTTATGATACCATATTGTAGCCATGCTACTGTAAATACAAAGAAGCAATTATGATGGGAAAGATGAAAGCAGATTCCGTTGTCAACATGTGAGTCTTTTTTAGTGACTGCAAGATGATTTTAATTATTTCTAGGGATGGATGAACATTTTCTCTGCAAAAGTGAAACATTGAGTTCTACGATAAGAATGTATCCCACCACGTGGCGTTTCCCACGTGTATTTCCGCCATGTTATCTATAAAGGGATTGTCAATTTCTTTCATGTTTACAGACTGTTTGGGAGAGAGATATTGTTGGCTTGCATGTATCTTCTTTGGGAGCTGACCTGGCCTTAATGGACTTCTATTTGCAAAAGCATGAAAGGGATTTGTCAGCCATCTTTGTGCAAAGGATTCAAGACATTTTTACTTCTTTTTTTATGGGCTTCTTTTGTATCATAAGAGTTGGGGAGACGACAAATCCAGCAAATTTAACATGAGGTGAAGGGGGCTACAATTATATGATGTAAGCTTGCAAAATGTGTCCCTGGCTTTCCTCAAAAGGAGGTCAAAAACTGGCAAAAGGTAACACAGCACTCATCAGATGTGTTTGTTTGCTTTCCTCACCAAATCCCATTGTGTTCAGTTAACAAGGGAACATCTGGGCAAAAGAACTGGGGCTTCAGGGGTATTACATGTTCACAGGGATATAAATAATTTGACTTACTATTAATTAGGAAGATACACAAATCTGTGGGTGAGCCACACCTCTTGGGAATAAATTCCTTTCAAATAGGCTTGACATCAGAGGAGCCATATTGTGGATCTAGAATAGGAAAAAGCTGCATCACAGTAGGTTGGAGATCTCTAAAGAATTTAAAGAGGTTAAAAGACCCAACTGAAATGGAAATGTCTCTTGTGATGCCGTTGGTTTGTTCCATCTAAGTATATGATCCCCAATATATTGAGATAACGTTTCTAAATATAAAATAATCTTAGAAAACAAAAATCCTACAGAACAAGTTTTTTGTTCATAATTAGGTATCACTTGCGATAAGACAGAATGTAAACTCTACACAACATTTGTTACTTAATTTACCCCCCAACATGGTATTTACCCATTTACTGCCATGCATACCAGTACGTTCAATTTATGAACCAATTTATTTGTCTTTACAACACTGGGTTAATGTAGTGTGCAAGGATAGGCCCTGATTCTCACACATGAAACCAAACAATTAATGTAAATGTAGTCTTTCATAAATGTCACGCTGACTTGTCCTGGTGAGATTATTTATCTTAGTAAAATTGTGCCAGCTTGAAATTAAGGAGTCGACACAATCTGTTTGCTTATAGAGAGGTAGGAGGGATAGAATGAGATGTGAGTCTATATTTCTAAACAAACTTTAATCAGTTATTATTCACATAAAAAGGATCTCATTGTTAGTGTACAACTCATCGTGTATGCAACCTGCAGGGGCTCTGTGGGATTGCTAAGCAATGTCAGTGTGTCTTGGAAGGTCAAAATACTGCATCATAAAATTAGCATGAAGTATTTTCTAAATAAGTGAATCTTTTCAATTGATTTTTAATGTGTAATAAAATGACATTGGCTTAGCTCCTTAGCCATTATTGCAATTAACACACGTGCTTAGGGGTTCTGAGCAATTTAGAAAATAGGACTGAAGCTGGTGCCAGATTTTGCTGGACTGTGCAGGACTGGCTGTGTGCTGGCACAGCCACTTTCAGAGGTCACATTAAAGGGATTATGTGACCTTAATTATCCTCTACAATGTACTGTTTATTTCAGTTCTCTACAGTAACTGAACATATGCATATGACATGCTGAAGAGCTCCAACATTGCTGTCATTCATTCTACTGATATCTTTTGATTTTGGCATATGTAGAAAGGCAGCACTGCAAGAAAGTTATAAAATTACAATAAAACAAGCAAAAAAATGAAAATCTAGTAATTAGAAAAGTTTTAGCCAAATTGATTAAAATGTTCCTTTGTGAAACAGTACACAGTACATAGTTTGTGGGCTACTGTATTCATGGCACATTTTCAAGAGTAGGGTATCTAATGGAAATGTCGCCCTCTAGTTGGTGACCATCAAAAGGGCGAGAGCATATTGTCGCCCTAATCAAAACGGCAACATCAGAATGTCACCCGTATCAACAGGGCTACATTCTGTATGTTGTACGCTTAAGGGTCACCAACTAGAGGGTGACATTTCAATAGTAAACCTGTGGGATGTAGGAGCTGCACAGAGGGAAGTTGTTAGCAGTGCATGTTAAAATCCAGCATAGACACTACAGTTTGGCATAGTAACATGCTGCACACCAGAGTAGAAGGGTACTGCGTTTCCTAACAGTCTTTTGAAAGTGCCTTTTAACAAAAAGCTTATTAATAGGGGCCAAATTATTACAACACCAAATTTTTTCTGGCAATTACATTTGCCAATTTATCAAGGAGTGGGATAACTTTGTACCCCTGGTAGCTGACCTGGTACCTTTCTTCTTAGAAAATCTATCCTTCCAATAATCCATCTGAATTTAACCACCTAATGCAGCAATTGGAGCAGCACGTTTGCTCTCTGCACCAAAACAGCTTTTTACAATTACCTCCTTTTCAAAAAGTTGAATTAGGAATTATGTTTGCAAATCAGTATTTACAAATATAAAAGGAAGGAAAGTCCAACATTAAATAAGCCATCATGATGAAAAGCTACCTTTTGGTGTGTATAATCTTCATTTATACATCAGCAAATGTAATTTCACCTTCAAGTAAAGACACATATGAACTGCATCTCCTCACTAGGCTGTTAATCATCTTAAATAAATAGGGCAAAGTTGGAAATTAGAGAAAATTATTTTGTTCCTTTGATTTTCCATATAAAGTAGCAATCCGCCCCTTATTACATGTTAGAAAGATCTCCAATGAGATGTCTCCAGCAATCAAGGGGTTAATACAGAACACCAACAGTATGCATCCATAAACTTAAAGGGATAGTAATACTTTGTTTTATCTTTATTTTATTTTGTAGGCATTTGAAAAACATGAAGAACAATATAAGTCTTAGCTCTCAAACCTTTATAGTTTGAGAGATATTCACAAGCAAAGTTTCCTCTCCCGCCCCTTTTACCTAGTGTAAGCCATCTCTTCTCAGATGTGGAATCCAGTCCATAGACCATACAGATACGAGAACAATGAAATCCCTGCCCCACTAGACAAGTTTTTCAGATTTTTCCCTTATCTTAATTGAAGATTGTTCCTCTCTGCAATCTACCTGGGCACCTCCCTTCTGCTGTGGCTGAGCAGTGTTACATCAAAGGGGCAGGGGGGGATACTTTGTCATTGAATTACTCTTGAACTACAACTCTGACAGAATTGAAATAACACTCTCCAAAGTCCAAATACTATGATGATTAATTAGAGCTGCTTTTATTATGAAACATTACTATACCTTTAAGTTAAACGTGCCCCCTATCATAACAGACCTGGTAACATTTTAAACTCCAACACTGAAAAGGAGCTATTCTGATTCCAGCAATGTTTTGAACGCACTGTATTGATGTTCGACATGTAGGTGGCGTCATTCCAAAAGGATTACAGTCTATCTGTAAATCGTGAAATAAGGAGCTGGTCTCTGTGAGTTTCACAGACCGGTTCTCCACCAAAGAACTAACATAGAACACTGCAAACCCAAACTTTGGTCTGCACACCCAATAATCAATCTTCATTTTAAGCCAGGTCATACCAGGTCATTAACCTTGTAACTTTTGTTTGTGACTCGGTACCTCTTATCAGTGAATCTGTGCATTTTTTTTAAACTTTGTCTACCAAAAATAAGGTGACCTTGTACATTTCTTTTTAGAAAAATCTCCCCTTCCAATAATACATCTTTATTTAAAGGGATAGTAATGTTTCATAATAAAAGCAGCTCTAATTAATCATCATAATATTTGGACTTTGGAGAGTGTTATTTCAATTCTGTCAGAGTTGTAGTTCAAGAGTAATTCAATGACAAAGTATCCCCCTCCCGCCCCTTTTACTGATGTAACACTGCTCAGCCAGAGCAGAAGGGAGGTGCCCGGGTAGACTGCAGAGAGGGACAATCTTCAATTAAGATAAGGGAAAAACCTGAAAAACTTGTCAAGAGGGGCAGGGCTTTCATTGTTTTCATAGGAAAAAGAATGTCCCCTGCTGTTATCTGTCTGGTCTTACAACCAGATTCCCCATCTGAGAAGAGATGGCTTACACTAGATAAAAGGGGCGGGAGGGGAAACTTTGCTTGTGAATATCTCTCAAACCATAAAGGTTTGAGAGATAAGACTTATATCATTCATTATGTTTTTTAATGCCTACAAAATAAAATAAAGCTAAAACGAAGTATTACTATCCCTTTAACTACCTGATACAGCAATAGCAAATTGTTGCTCTGTGCACTAAAACAGCATCTTACAACTTTTTGGGAAAGTTGAATAAGGAATTCTATGTGCACATTGGTGTTTAAAAATATGAAAGGAAGGAAAGTCCTACATAATTAAGCCATCATGATGAAAAATTACTTTTTGGTGTGTATAACCTTTGTTCATACATCAACAAATGTAATTTCACCCTCAAGTAAAGACGCAAATTAACTTTGTTGCCTCATTAGACTGTTAATCTTCTTAATAAATAGAATACATTTGGAAATTAGAGAAAATTATTTAGTTCCTCTGATTTTGCATGTAAAGGGGCAACTCATCCCTTATTGCATGATCCCATGGTGTCTTCCACCTTTCTGGATTTTTAGTGTCTGTTGTCAGTGTTTTTTAAAGTAAAAATAATTGGTTTTCTAATCTACATTGTCTAAGGTGACCCTGGAAACCATAAAGACATTAGTCACTGGGGAGACATCTATTTTAGCATTAACACATTTAACATGTCTTGTGCCCATATTTGGGCAAATGGGCTTTTCACTAAATACACATATAAAGATAGAATAGAAAGATAGATAGATAGATAGATAGATAGATAGATAGATAGATAGAACAATGCTGCAACTTCCATACATGCTTTCAGCTTCTGTGCTTCATCAGCCACTGTATCTTTAATTGTGGAAAAAATGAAATAATGAATCACTCAGTAACTGGGTAGGTATTTGGCTGGATAGAACTTGATGAAAGAGTAAGAGGTAAACTGGTGGATGTAATGAGCACAGGAGAGCATTTTCAGACAGTGCCATGATGTGCACAGCAACAGGTAGTCCTGGCAGACAATGCAGTAATGTATCAAAGAGGGCAGTATCACACTGACAAGTTCTGCAGACATTGCAATAATGTTTGCAGACACAGGAGGCAGCAAAGAGCACTGGAAGTAATTTTATGTAAAAGTGTTGACATCAGTAAGTGATAGTGAGCCAAGTAATAATAGCTGAGGCAGGTGTTAATGCGGTCAACATACATCATTAACTACTACAGCCCTGATCAATTCAGGGCATGAGTAAGCTCTTCTTCATTCATCAGCCATTGCAGAAGCCCAGATATAGGATAGGAGCTGGTGTGTGTGTGGGGGAAGCTGAGAAAAAATTAATGGAGGCAGTGGCTGGGTGAAATATTGTGAATAGATGGGGAACAGAGACAGAGAGAAGCTAGGGTAATGTTAGAAAAGCAAAATAGAGACGTCTGGGTTGAGGGAATTAAAGACAAGGGTTGAGCGGGATTGAAATAGGGACTTGAAATATAGAAGTAGATAAAAGATGTAGGTTAGGGGAAAGGGAAACAGTTGGAATATGTGAGAGGGAAAGAGAATCTGAAGAGCGGAAAAATAGACGGGGGAGGATAACAGGCATTAATCATTAGAGACAAGGCGGGAGGAAAACAGTAAGAAACAATGGCATGTACTGAAAGAAACAAGGAGGGAGGGAAAAACAGAAAGAGAGAGGTGGTGGAACCAGACAGGTAAAAAGCCTATTGTTGAAAATTACCAGTAGAGGAGTAGGGGGAAACTGAACTACACACTAAATCAAGAAGGATAGCACTCTGTGAACTCAAGAAGTTCTACCAGTCATCTCATTAGCTTCCCAACAGCCAGTGATCTGAGTACAATAGCTAATCATCATGTACCACAGTGATTGGGTGGTGGCCATCACATCCTGACTGAGTGTTTGGGCATGTAATTTGATATAGACAGTGAGCCATGCTTTTTCCCCCAAATGCCTACGCCCATCATTTTAAATGATGGGCTATATTATTCATCAATAGTATTATTCATTAATAGTACAAAAAAGGTCCATAGGGTCATATTTAGGGAGCTAAACTGGTGTAATTTCTGGAGCACACCAATTGCACCATAGGGAACAACTGAACATACCCACTAAGTTAAATGGAGGTTTTAACCTTGTGCATGCTTTGCAATACATTAGATACCTTTCTAGCATTCAAGGGGTTAAAACCCATTTTAAATCACTAGGAATTTAGGAAATGTGTGTCTCCTATTGTGGAGGTGGTTTTGCCTGAATGAAGTTCATAGACACATTATTATCTTAAAAATTGTAGCTCCTGTTGGATACCAGAGGAATGAGCAACACATTGCTTTGCAATGCATTGCTTACCAGTCTGGCACTCAATGGGATAATTATTGTTATCATTACTATTATTTTACTGTTTGAAATTCTGAATCTGAACTACACACTTTTTTGTAATATTAGTTTATTTAACAAGTGCTGGATGGTTAGCAGATTGGTTTGCTGGTTCCGGCATTAAAACACAGTCAGTTTGTATTATGGAATCAATCTATGAAACCGTGTTCTTTATTGATTTAACATTTAAACATGTAATTTTGTCCTAACACAATCTAAAGCACACAGTCTTGCTGTAGATCTACAAGATGTTGAAATGTAACCCACAGAGGACAGGAACAGCAAAACTGCTGCTCAAAGTCAATCAAAGTCATAACCTATAACCTACAGAATGCTAGGTCACCAGTGAATTGTGAAGCTAAGGTATGGATATATCTATAGCATTCAAGGGCTTAATATACACTCACATATAACAACATTTGTATTTAATTTGGGTATCTATTTTGGAAAATAGATTTTATATTAAATAAATTGTGCATGATGTTTGATTGTCATCCAGTCATAAAATATAAATATTTGTAGAATAGAGTCATGTATGTTTAACCTCTTAATGGGATAGTAATGTTTCACAATAAAAGCAACTCCAATTAATCTTCATAGTATTTGGGGCATGGAGAGTGTTATTTCAATACTGTCAGAGTTGTAGTTTAAGAGTAATTGAATGATAAAGTATCCCCTTCCCGCCCCTTTTACTGTTGTAACACTGCTCAGTTCTGAGGTAATGAGATGTCCAGGTGGATCACAAAGAGGGACAATCTTCAATTAGCATAAGGAAAAAACCTGAAAAACCTATCAAGGGGGGAAGGATTTTCATCCAGAACCTATGTTATACATTCTACCTCAGTGTATATAGCAGTAATTCTTGGTTCCAGTCCTTGGGATACATATTACCAAGTCAGATTTTCAGGGATACCCTTAATTAATCACAGGCAAGTCAATCACAATGACTGATCCACTGATTACTCACCTGCAATTAAGCAAAAATATATTGAAAAGCTGACCTGCTGTCCCCAAGGACTAACATTGAGAAACATTGGTATATAGTGTGCAGCCTTTCCGGGGGCTGGATGGAAGCAATTTTCTTTTTACAACACTCAGTTCCTGGTCAGGAAGCTGTATCTTATGGAATATGAGAAGGGTAGAGGAAAATTGCTTTGGTCTGCTAAAACATCAACAACAGTTTCCAATGCATTATATTCTATCAAACCATGAACACCTTTACACTTACAGCAGTGAATGCTACAAAACATTCTTCCATATAATAGCTTTAATAAGTTGTATTTTAGGATCAGTGCTCCTATAGAGCAACAGTTTACTGACAGTGCATTTTGTGATTGATGTTTTCTATGAAAAACTGCTGAGTATGTTAAAAAAAGTCCCTTATTATCAGGAATGAAGGTGTATACCTCACACACAAAATCATTGTTTGTCAAATGACTGTTGCGATTGTGATTACAGGAATTACTAGCAAATGACAGGTAATAATTTCAATGAATCGTGAGTAATGCAAGGAAAGCATTATGCCAGTTCTCAGCAAAAAAGTAGTAAAGCTTTTAGGGCATGAGTATAGAAACAATTTATAACCACCGAAATGAGTTATTTTTGTTATTCTGCAATTAAAATGAATTATTCCAGTGGGAGTTTTATTCAAACGAAAGAAGCCATAAATCACCTTCACATTACGTTTTGTTTGTTTAAATGTGCTATTTTATTGAACAAATTTTCTGTCAGAATAGAAATGCTAATTGAGCATGGAAGAGCAACAATTTAAAGAGTGTCAGAGAAGTATCCAATGCATCCAATGCACGAGGCCAGTCACTAAGGGGTTAAAGTGTCTCAGGAGCTCCATAATGAATTCTATCGCCGTTTAAGGACAGAGGAGTCAGCAATGCATGGTAGTTACCTTTTTTTAACCCTTTGCACTACAGAGGGGTGGCCAACATAGTAACAGTAATTTAGGGTGAAAAAAAACTTGCGTCCATCTAGTCCAACCCTTTTCCTAGTCCTGTTTACCATCTTGTTGTGCTACACTTTATATACTACAACCTTTCACACTAAGCCACGGGGGTGAGAGAGTGCAGCCGAAAGGATGAGGTATTAGATGGTATCTTGATATGATCCTTCGTATAGCAATTATTGGTTGCAACAAGTACATTTTATTGATCCCCCACAGAAAGTAGAGTAGAAGGGGTGATATACCCTCCCTGGACAAGATAAATTGGTATGGGTTAATAGATAAAACTCATTCTCACCTGGAATCGAGTGAGGAGTTCAAACAAAAGATGTTTCCTTTAGATGATTATTAATACTGGGAAAATAAACTCCATAGTCATGTTTCTACATCCCCCTCACCCATAACGAGATCATCAGCAGAGGCAGAGTAGGAAATATAAGGCTCCCCCTGGGAACTTTCTAAATGACTATAGGATCTATGGCTTACCATAACGATTTTAACCCTGTCCACCCAGATATAATTGGGTTGGAAGGAAAGGGTCCAATTAGAGCCTACAGGACTATGTACCAAGGTGTTAACATGAAAGTTGTATTATGATTGCTTGCAACATAGTTCACATTAACTCAATGTCATCACCTGGATAGGCTAATCTATAATTTGTCTTTTTTCTGAGGTCAAATTGATCAAGAATGTTTCTTTCATTTTAATGAATCTAAATAGAGAAACATTTTGTATAAAACAAAAGACTGAGGCTAGAAATTGTGAATTTATTTATAAGTCTTTTCTATGATACGCAAATGAATAAAGTATTTGACTAAAATATAACAACTGGTAATATGATAATTACTGTAGTTTAAAAATCCTATCAATGCCAGAGCTATATGAATGAATTTGTCCACAATGCATTGTGTACCCCTCTGGTATTCAGAGTTAAAACAGTAGTTATAGTAGTTTAAACCAGTAATTAGTATATATGAGAATAAAAATAAAGAGTGTGGGTTATTTTTTATTAATATTTTAAATCATTATTTTATACCGTATATACCAAATCTATTCATGAGAGTGTTATATTTTAATCACAATGCATGCATAAAAGAACCAAATGTTTGGTCAGAAAGATTTTTTTTTAAATTCATAATTAAAGGATCATTATTGTCTGCTGTTTTTATCAGGTAATCACATATTGACCTATCCTTAGGCAATGATTTATCTTTTCCTTTTTAACTCCCTTGTGCTGATATCTTAATTATTTATTACATCCTTGGGAGAGTGTAACAAGAAAAACACATAAAGCTGTCAGAATCTCCTCTGATGTCAAAGGAATAGCATGTTCAGGACCTTACTGGATATCAACCATTTTTCCTTGAATACGTCATAATGTAAGAATATGCGCCCTGAAGAGTTTTGTTAATCCAAGTTAATATGAGGCAATCTTAGATTTCGAACAATCGCACATCAGTGAAGGCCAAAAAGGGATCAGCTAGAGAAAATATTAACAACTAGTTGAAGAGCCCGTTACACGGGCCACAGTGCCACTGCCAGATGGTCACGGGGCAGTCATGCGCAGTAGAGACTGCCCGCGCCACGGCTGGTACAGAGCTGGACGCAACTTTGGAGAGTCCAGCTCTATATCAGCCGTGGTGCAGGCAGTCTCTACTGCGCATGACTGCCCCGTGACCATCTGGCAGTGGTACTGTGGCCCGTGTAACGGGCTCTTCAACTTCAACCTCCATGGACATAGCATCCAGCATTGATTAAAGATGTTATTTCTTCAGGAAAGTAACAAGAGCAAAATTTATGGGGGCCATTGGGATTTTCTCTCTGTAGTAAGATAAGAGGTTATTATTAGCATGCATTTATTTCACTCATAAACCAGGGGTGTGAATGCAGGTTGTGAGTCTGCTTTCACTCCCCTCTTTCCAGTCATGAACCTCTTCTCTCTTTCATGATTGGTGTTACAGAGCAGAGGACTCTTTCCAACTTCCTGTCAGTGAGTCATAGTAAAACATAGTAATATAGTAACATAGTAAATTAGGTTGAATAGAGACACAAGTCCATCAAGTTCAACCATCCCCTCATACCCCACTAATTTTATCGCTTGCCTGCTATCAAATATGTTAGTCTTTATCAGACCTTCCTGATCTGCCTACTAATAAACAGTATAACTCTATATGTTACCTTTGGAAAGAAATGTATTTAATCTTCTTTTGAATGTATCCATTGTATCTGCCATAACCACCTCCTTGGGCAAAGAATTCCACAATTTAACAGACCTTACTGTAAAAACACCCTTCCTCTGCTGAAGTCTAAACCTCCTTTCCTCTAATCTCAAGGGGTGTCCCCTGGTCATCTGATCAGGCCTTGGAATAAATAGCTCACCGCAGAGATCCTTGTATTGGCCTCTCATATATTTGTACAATGTGATAAGGTCTCCTCTTAGTCTTCTTTTCTCTAGAGTAAATAAACCAAGTTTGTCTAGTCGTTCCTCATATGTCAAGTCCTCCTCCGTGCAGGTAAATGGACTCCCCTATCACTGTGATCAAATGTAATTACAATGCCCAGACAGGGGTGTTGCTAGGCTCTCAAACGATCCTGGGCATGCATGCATGTGTTTGTATGCATTTGTATACTCCAGGCAACCTCACTTAAATCTACACTCAGCTATGTTGTTTCTTATGTATATTCTTGAATACATAAGTACTGGGTCATATACATAAAATCAACAGTGGAGCAATCCAGTGCAAACCAACTTCACTACAGAGCAATAACTGGAAACCTGATGCCATCCAACTATTGGGAACTACAACTCTTGTCATCCTCCTCACCAGAGAATGATGGGATTTGTAGTCCACAAGTGCTAGATGTCCTTGGATTGCCCACATCTGCAACAGAGTTTCTCAAAGATGGCCCTCAAGTACCCCAATAGTGCATATTTTAAGGATGTCTGTGCCCGAGCACAGGTGAACCAATCAGAATGAATGATCTATTAATTATACACCTGTGCTCATTCAGGGAAATCCCAAAGGCCTGCCCTCAGAGAGGGCACATGACCTGGGAACTGGAGGGTCTAAATGAAGTGAATCATGGCATAAAGTTGGTGGGGCTTAATTGGGTGGGAGGATTGAGAGACTTTGCCATTCAACGGATTAAAATTCCCATCTAAATCATATTTAAATGGGAAAGTATATTTGTCCCTTACAATGTAGCAGGTTTTCCCTAGAATACCTCAGCTTTATCCTTTATGCATATAACAGGCTGAGCATAGAATATGTTTGTTATATTATTAATAAAAACCAACAGATTAGAGGAAACATTAGCTCTGACGGAGTCATAGAGGCAAATGTATAAAGACAAGAATATCTCTAGAGCCAAAGGGGTTAAAAGCCCTTTAAATCAATTGTATTCTTTTAAATGATGCAGTTGGTTTTCCTCCACTCTCCTTATGGATATGCCTCAGATAGTTGATGAGTCCATGACCATGTGTGTGTGTGTGTGTGTGTGTGTGTGTGTGTGTGTGTCTGTCTGTCTGTCTGTCACATGCACTTACATGTATGAGAATGTATATAATTTGTGTTGCGTTTACGGTCTGAATTCAGGGCCCTGCTCCATTATCAGCCGCAATGCGGGCAGTCTGTAGTGCGCATGACTGCAGCGCATGCAGCTGTCTCTACTGCTCATGATGGCTTCTGACAAACACACACTTAGTGAATTAGTATATAGAATATTTATATATATATGTACACAGACAGATATATATTTATCGATCTAACTATCCATCTCTCTATCTATCTATTCATTATCTATCTATCTATCTATCTATCTATCTATCTATCTATCTGTCTTTCTATCTATCTATCTTTCTATCCATCCATCAATCTACACACACACGCATACACACAGAAATGCCGTGCTATATATTTCTCTGGTACAACCCCCTTCCCACCCCCACCATTCCATTATCAGTGCTGTTGAGTACTGCTTTCTGTGCATTGTGCATTTGAATATATAAAAAGCATAGCTGGTGCAATTACTGTATTGCAAGACTCACAGCTACTAAATAGCATTTTTTTTATGGACATATATTTATGTATACTCAATGGTGATTTTATGGAAGAAATTGTCAGTATGTTCACTGAGATGCCATTACTATAAATAAAGCAACATCGACCTCCAGTGACCCTGTGCTTGAGAGTAAATATTCTGCATCTATCGATTTAATCCTAAACAAACCTACATTTTTCCCAATATAAATCTGCAGAGCCTTCTACATCAATAACATCACTCAATAGCTAGATTGTAAATTAAAGAACCACAATAAAACCAGCACAAAATACTAGCAATATGGTAATAACTTCATTAAAGCAACTTTATACAAGCATAAAATTAATTTTCGGAAAAGTACTTTATAAATTAGAATAACATGTACATGCTTTTATGTTTAAGAAAAAATGTTTATAGAAAAAGTCATTTGTGTTCTAAAAAGCATTTCAATCTGAAATGCCTTGATTGCTGCAAAGCTGTCAGTGCAGGGACACAGTGACCTCTGGTGGATATTGCAATTACTGCACGATTGCATTGTACTTCATCTTTCCCACTCACAATGGCCTGAAAGGAACACACCATACATCTTATAATAACTGAAAATAATGAGAAAATTCTAATGACCACTATGAATCAATTCTGAATGTATTGGCTCACCAAAATTATTTGTAATTCATACTGGATATTGTATCCATGCAGGCAGCCATAAGTCTTTTTGTATGAATGTAGTTTTCTTCCATTGAAGTCTATGTAAGAATCCTTTAGTGGATATAGTTTAGGGTGCTGGAGTCTTGTAAAGACGTGATATCCAATACTAATTAAAGGTTAATTTGGGAAAACAAATCCACTCGAAATGTATTTGTAGTGGCTATTAAGATTTTCTGCCCACGTGAACCCTTTTACGATAACAGAGATGTGCAGTGTATTGTACATACCTCTAATTATTAAAGGGTTAATCTGGGGGTTATTTTTTGAGGTATTTTTGTTCCTTGAAACAATACTGCTCTATTTAAATGTATAAAAGCTGTCAGCTCTCCCCATTCGCACAAACTCTATGGTTCTTATGTCATTCTCTAGAGGTCAACATGTCTACAATAAATATACTTAAATAAATTTATTGTGTGTGTTTTATGGTCAACATGTGGAGGTCAAGCCAACGGAGTTGGCACATATTGCACCTGGACCTTTGTCGCAGGTTATGGCACCGCTCCCCATTGAGCTGCATAGACCAGCTAATGGGGAGTGGTGGGATGGTAAAATGTTGGTTGAGCTTCGCTCAATAAGTGTGGGGCATACATAATATGCCTTGGTAGTTGACAAGGGCTTAAAGTGAGGTTGTATTATTTCAAATGTTTAATAAAGCTGTGGCCTTGTTTTATCCAATTATTTGGTGTGTGTTATTATTTGATCAGTACCTCATGCCCACGACATGACTGACTCACCCCTGATTTAGGGCCAACACTGATGTAGCATCTAGAATTTACTTTCTATGGAGTGTTAAGGGTTAATAGTTCAAAGGTCGCAGGGTGAGATAACTTCAAAAGTTCTCAGGTATGTGTCTAATTATTTTGCCATACCATTGCATCATTTGGATTGTATAGCTATACAAACAAAGTACGTCTGATATAGAATAGGAGGAATTCTGCTACAAACCAACTGCGCCATGGGGAAATATAACAATTCTCCAGATTCGCATTGATTTAAATGGGGCTTTGAATGCTAATGAGGTCTCAGAGTATTGCTTTGCAAGGCATTGCAGACCTCTCTAGTATTAATGTGGTTGAAATCAATGGACATTTCTATTTGTCCACTATGGTGTAGAGAAGAGGTGGTTTGCTCCAGGATCTCTCGCAATGATAAATTCTCCACTAACATTCATTTAAAATATTCAGAGCTGATCCTTATAGACAGAGGTGGTTCTAGGTTTTTGGGGACCCTAAGGGAAAAATTCACATGGCTCCCCTTTTCCTCCACGTTGGTATTTCCAATAAGATATTACCATCTAATTTTGTTTAATGCGATGATGGTACTGTAAAAGTGCTGCAGGTCCCTCTGACCGAGTGGGGGCCCTAAGCAGCCACTTAATCTGCTTATATTATAGCGCCACCACTGCTTATAGAGTAGTTTATGCTCCAGCTGGCTAGGGTGAACCTTGGAAAGTTACAGCTTCATGTATCTGCACTGTGGCCTATGGCAGTATAGTGATATAGTGATTCTCACCTCCAGTTCTCTGGGCACACCAAAAGACCAGGTTTTCAGGATATCCATAATTAATCACAGACAGCTCAAACACAAAGACAGAGACATTGATTACTCACCTGTGATTAAGCAGCAATATATCTTGAAAAGCTGAACTGTTGTTGTGCCCTGAGGACTAAGGTTTATTTCTCAGAAGTGTTTTAAGAACCACTGAGGCCCCTGGAGAAATTGTGAATGGATGCCCTACATAGGAATACACCATGAATCCCTTTAACCCATTGAGTGCCAATGGGACACCCCTCTGGCACTCAAAGAATTACATTTTGTGGTTGGTTTCCTTAGATCTTTTAAATTTTGGGGGATAGCAGACAGTTTGGTGTGTTGTGAACCCAGGATACCCTCTAATCTTTCAGATCATAGGATTACATTGGTTCCTAGCTGCAAATCAGGGACCTTTGGTTACATAAGGTCAGATCCCCTCAAACTGGATGCCTCAATGAATCCTTGTTTTTAAAGACAGTGGTGCTTTATTATGATATTTTCTTTTAAAATGTATATATTTTTTTCAATACCAAAACTAAAAGAAGACAGGTGTACACAATCTAAGAGTAGGAGTTGAAACATTCTTAATAATCAGACCACCACCATAGGCACCTGTAGGATTCCTACTAACATAGTGGAGAGGCTGAAGTGGCCTCTCAAAACTTGCGCAGAGCTTGGTACCCCAGTACATTTCTTAGCTCAGACTCAACTCCTCATTTTTAAAGTCTGATATAGATGCATTCTCCCAAAATGGTAAGAAGAGAAAAGGTAGTACAGGTCCTATAAGTGTAGTATATAAGAAATAATATGTATCTATCACTACATCACCACAAACAATGTTACTCACAGCCACTAGAAGCAAAAACGCAGCACGTTCAACAAGAATTTCAAGGTGACCCGGCTACCACACTCTCTCCACAGAAGACAACAGTGGTTGCCAACACCTGTTTTAAAGAATATTTTGCCAATAATTTTATTCAGAAAGTTTGAAACACTATGAAGGGGTGTGTGACTTTTTCCTGCAAAATGTATATTATTCTCACACCTCCTTTACAGTGTCTCAAACTTTCTGAACAAAATCCTTGGCAAAATATTCTTTACAATAGGGGTTGCTAACCTCTATTATCTCCTGTGGAGAGAGTATGGAACCCGGGTCACTTTGGAATTCTTGTTGAGGGCGCATATTAGAAGAGGCTGTTTTTGCCCCTAGTCCATGTGAGTACCATTTGTTATGGTGATGTGGTGGTGGTTTCATATTATTTGTTATATACTATACTTAGAGAACCTGTGCTACTTTTTCTCTTCTTACTTTTATGGGAAAACGCATCTATATAAGACTTTATAAGAAGGAGTCTAGTCTGAACCAAGAAACCTACCTGCGGTTCCAGGCTCTGCACAAGGTGTGAGAGGCCACTTTAGCTTCTCTACTGTTTGAACAGGAATACTATAGGTGCCCAGATTATTGAGACTGTTTAATCTCCTACTCTTATATGGTGTACACTTGTCTTCTTTTGATTTTCATAGTGTAGCTCTCAAGAGCAAAGAATGAGAAAGTTAATCCATTAACCCTTTGAGCCCCAGAGTGGTACGGAATGCATTGCTTTGCAATGCATTCCGTACCACTCTGACACTCAAAGGGTTAAGGACAAGCAATACCTTGTAGAAGAGTTTTGACTATTTAAAGACATTTTTATTTTTTCTTGGTAAGGAAAAGGCCTTTATTATTGTATTCGTATGATTGGTATAATAGATTGGGAGTTTTTCATTTACAGTGGGTAGACAGTTTAAATACAGTTTCTATACTTTTTTTAAACCTTTAAACTCAGAGGTTTAATGGTTTTAATTTATGCTTTGTAGCTATTCTTGTAAAGTGACTGAAAACAATGCCTGCAAGAAAGCAGACATTTGGGCCATTGCTCTGTGTTATTTACTGTAATGTAATTTTGTTTTATATAATTAATGTTTGTGGCTATTTATCAAGAGGATGTCAGGGGCTAAAAGGAAACACAAATGATCTTTCTTATCACCTCTTACTGTTACTTATAAAGAGAGGGATCCATCTCTTTAACTATAAAGGAGCTGTGAGTTCAGCTTAATAAAGAGCCAGGAAACTGTTTAACCTCTTCTGTGCTACAGGTCTCTAAAGTATATCTTCAAAATATATTGGAAACCTCTCTAAGATTTAACTGAAAACAGCAGTCGGAATCAAGTTTGCTTATTCATTTGAGTGGAAGCGGCTTATCCAACACATTGCAAAGCAAAGCATTGGATCACCCTCTGACATTCAAGGAGTGAATCATAAGCACGTCACATACAAACCACAGCATGTAAACAAATGTAGATGTCTATAATAACTTAGATTTAATGTTGGCTGGTGAGTGTCTAGGCACTGACTGGCTTAACTCTGGCAATGCATTGGCTACCTGTCTGGCACTCAAAGGGTTAAGAGCCTCAGTGGAACTCACTGCCCCTGTTCAGGAGTCTCCTGTATGATGGATCGGAGAAGGTAATCAAGGATTTGGCTTGTATGTTGTTTGTATATTGTGTTTATGATTAAACAGTTTTTGTTTGAGGTTTTTCTTGAATTCTTCTGTTCCTCTTATGAGGTGAACACAGTACATTCTGCAAGCAGCTGAGATCATTGTGTTACCTGAATGGAGGCAGGTTTGATATCTTCTTCAAGCCATCTCTGCTACAGATTCTCAATATGGAGCAGCCACAGTTCAATGTGAGTAGATTCAGTTACTCCAACATTTTCATTTGATGAACATGATTACCCTCTTTTGTCATGTGTTACTGTCTTGGATTTATGGGTTTTAGGCCTTGAGGAGCAGAGAGGTAGGTAACTCATTGCTTTGCAATATATTGCCCATCCCCTCTGGTCCTTGGGGTTTAAGATGCTCTCTTTTTAAAATATTACTATAAAAACACAGATTCCATCCTGCCTATTTATGATTATATACAGTAAGATGCATAAGGCCTACGTATTAACAAAATGCAAGCGTCATGATTGGTGCAGTCATTTATTTTGTATTCAGCGGCACAACACTACACACATGTATCAAGAGTTTTGGAACATGGACCAATGGGGGAGATTTATAAAATTGGAGTAATGAGAAATGCAGACATGGATTAAAGCGGAACTACCACCCCTTACAAACATGGCCCCAAATAATTACCCATCTGGCGACTAGCTGCTCAGTAGCGATAATCGCCAGAATTATTACTGCGTTAATGAGAATTATACACTGCTCCCGGACTGACAGGCAGGAAACAGCACAGACATCTTTCCATAGTGACGTCTGCACGTCTGCGCTGTCAGTCCCAACCTGTTGTAGGAGGCGTTGCTAGGAGCCGTTCAGTTCCAAAAGGGACTGACAGCGCATATAATTCTCATTAACACTGTAATAATTCTGGCAACTAGCGCTACTGAGCAGCTAGTCTCCAGATGGGTAATTATTTGGGGACATGTTTATAAGGGGTGGTAGTTCCGCTTTAAGGCTCACAGGGTCCTAGGCAAGGTACCAATTTGGGGCCTCACATCTCCTGATCAGGTCCATCTGTTGCAGTGTGCTTCTAGCAGGTACTAACATTGGGGCTATAATGGAAGAATGGAAGCAGAAGCAACTGGATGATGATGGTCAGTGACAGCAACAGCAGAGCCTCTGTTTGTGACCCATCACTTGCAGCCAAGGCTCCTCATATTACCATGGGCCCTGAGCAGCAGCCTAGATAGACATAATGGATGATCCGGCTCTGGAGAAATGTGTCATAATTTTAACATTAATCATAATCTCACCATTTAAAAAGACCCTAATGGCACTTTTAGAAGTCTTAATGCTATGTAGTCGTGTTTCTGGAGAATTGATGTTAGCGTGGATGAAAATTCTAGTGCAGCAAATTGACATAGAAGTTGCTAAATCCGACATTTTAGAGACAATATTTTCACCAAAGTATTAATGCCAGTTATTATCTGTTCTTAAAGCGGAACTTCCATTACAATAACAAAGCGCCGCAAATTATTATTACATTAGCGATATACACACACTTATTTTTATTTTCAAGTATAATTGCTGGTTTAAAGAAAATATAACCTTTTATGCAGCCAGGCACCAGGGAACACTTCAGACATCTTGCAGAGCCTGCTTCTGTGCTGTCCATCCCCTTCAACTCCACTAGTGGTGAGCTGAATGCCTTTGTGCCAATAGGCACCATAAGGGACTGACAGCAAAGATGCAAAGAGCTCCTGCAGCATGATCCCAGCTGGTGCCTGCCTGCAGAAAAGGTTATATTTTTCATAAAGGGATAGTAATGTTTCATAATAAAAGCAACTCCAATTAATCTTCATTTTATTTGGGCCTCGGAGAGTGTTATTTCAATTCTGTCAGAGTTGTAGTTCAAGAGTAATTGAATGATAAAGTATCCGCCTCCTGCCCCTTTTACTGATGTAACACTGCTCAGCTCAGAGCAGCAGAGTGGTGTCCAAGTGGATTGCAGAGAGGGACAATCTTCAATTAAGATAAGTGAAAAACCTGTCAAGGAGGGCAGGGCTTTCATTGTTCTCACAGTAAAAGGATTGTCCCTTACTGTGAGCTGTCTGGGGAGGCGGCTTACACTAGGTAAAAGGGGCGGGAGTACAAGAGTAATTGAATGATAAAGTATCCCCTTCCCACCCCTTTTCCCTAGTGTAAGCCATCTCCCCTCAGATGTGGAATCTGGTCTCTTGACAGGACATGTCACAGCAAGGGACAATATTCTTATTTTGAGCATAAGGAAAACCCCGTCCGCATTCACAGGTTTTTCAGGTTTTTCCTTATGCTCACTGAAGATTGTCCCTCTCTTTGATCCATCAGGACAGTCTAGCTGTTCTGAGGTGAGCAGTGTTACATCAGTAAAAGGGGCGGAAGGGGGATACTTTATCATTCAATTACTCTTCAACTACAACTCTGACAGTATTGAAATAACACTCTCTATGGCCCAAATACTATGAAGATTAATTGGAGCTGCTGTTTTTGTGAAACATTACTATCCCTTTAAAAGAGCAATTATACTTGAAAATAAAAATGTGTGTGCATATCGCTAATGTAATAATTGTTTGCGGCGCTATGTTATTGTAGTGAAAATTCCGCTTTAAGAACTGTTTAGGCATTAATTAATTCTTTAATTTGCTGACTAATGCCATACTTATAATGCTACCTTTACTCATTTGGAAATAATATTTAACCCTTTGAGTGCCAGGGGGTATGCAACGTATGGCTTTGCACTCTTTGGCACTCAATGGGTTAATGATACCACCAGTTGCAATGATTTAATGACAATTTTTTTGCAAGAATAGTTTTTATAAATCTCCCCCCATTGGCATGTGGTATAAAAGTAAAGCAGTTAAATTCTGGGGAAAACCAACTTTATATTGGGGTTGAATACAAATTGTTATTGATTTAAATGGGGGTTTTAACCCTTTCAATGCTAGAGAGGTCTCCAACTCATTATGAAGTAACTAGTGTAAAAGCCTGTGTACACGGGCCAAGGTTCGGGTGATGTTAAGAGGCGGCGCACGTGATACAGTCATGCGCTGTAAAGACTGCCCAAATGCACAGAATGCTCCCAGCATTCCGTGCGTTCGGGCAGTCTCTACTGCATCTGACTGCATCGGACAAACATTCTAGCATTTTATTATATAGAATGTATTGGAGTCCAGTCTAGCAGTATAAAAAGTCTAATTTAAATCAATGAGAATTATTATTTCCCCCACTGGTTCAGTTGTTTTCACACAGAATTAAGCCACTTTGTTTTTATACATAAGACCAATTTTGTAATACAGCAACTGTAACATATTATTTTATTGAGCTAATAGGGGTGTCAAACGTGGGCCTGTATCTGATTAACATATTGAAGGACAATGCAATTTTGCAGCACAATTTCAACTAGTGCAATGGACATCAGATTGTCTCATTGTTATTTATGGGATTCACCAATGAAATGTGTTTCACAAAATAATGCATGTTTTTACCTCATGGAAATAAATGCTGATGCGTTGAAAAAAAAAGCGACAATAAAAAACAGAAATGCTCAACAGTGATATTGACTGGTTTCAAAAAGACTTGAGGCCTGGGCCCAGCATTATTAATGCACTGCTCAGCCTAATTGCACCATGAACACTAGTGACATCAGCAGAATACTGCACCATTACATACCCTGGGCTGACAACAAGATTGGTAACTATAAACAAGAGTAACAGCTGCTGCTTGATGTTGTGCACTGCTGAAAGACAGATTAACAAATTTGGCACCAGGCGCCGTATTTCTATGTCTGTGATGGGTGGGAAGAGCTACAAGGAATGAGTTCACTTGATTCTGATTTAACCCCATCGTGACAATTGACTTACCAGGTACGTCCCGCAAAAACTGTCACTTAGTGAAAGAGGACGTACCTGGTAAGTCCCGGAAGTCCGGTTCTCCGTTCGGAGACTCCGGAATCATTTAAAAAAAAAAAAAATGTACCACGGGCGTTAAGGTGACAGCTGCGTACGCATGCGACTGTCACTAAGGGGTTAAATGTGCAGCAATTCTTGCCTGTCCACCACACATTCGTAGAGTCTATGACTGCATCCTAATTTAGTGGCTTTTGCTTGAGCAAGGGCCACTACATTTTAAATACCTGTGTTTTGTAGCAGCCTGGAAATTGTGTTCATTTTGTTTAACCTTTAAGTGCCAGAGAGGCATTAGACACCTCTCTGGCACTCAGAGGGTTAAATTATTTTTATTGAGGATTCAAGTATTACAGAGCAGAGCAGAGTACATCACGTATCACAGTCTAAACATTTGTTAACAGTTGTCACTTCTTGGCTGTTCAAATACGCCAGTTCTATTGAAACTTAATTTTATGAACAAGAAATACACACACAAAGCCAAACAAACAACTCCCCCCCTATCCACCCCTTCCTCTCTGTTCCCCTTCTACACTTCATTACAGAGGACTATTTGTCATAAACATTATATCCCACACTAACACTGATCAATGGAACGCTGAGTTCAGATTAATTAAAGGGATAGTAATGTCAGAAAAAAGTATTAACTATATGGTAGATACAATTAAAATCTCAATTATGATGTATTTGTAAAGGATAGAACGTTTTTCTTTAACCTCTTCAGCACCCCTCTTTTCCTCAAGAAGTTAATCATCAGACAGGGAGCTTCAGATCCCTCAGCCAATAATTAACAACACCCCTCATGTTAGCTTATTTTAGAGCTTCTCAAGTCGTGTTTTAGTTGCCTGATGTTAAAGACAACTTAGAACAGCTTCTACAACAAGTTATGGGAATATTCCAAAGGAAATCTATTCCAAACCATAATCTCTATGTTACATAGATCTAACCTGCCCAGAATGACAGCTGAGAGGTAGCATTAGGGATAAACTAAACAATTCAGTGAAGTTCACATTCATAAGAAAAAGGCTGTTTCTCAAAAACAGAAAAACGATGTGTGAAACGGGTGTTTCATTTTGTTGGAAGTTTGAACTAATCAGATAGCCTGAAAAGCAATCAGATGATGTTCAAGAACAAAATGAGAAGGTTAATGTGCCCTCATTGTCAGTCAAAACAGGTTCCTCTCTGGGTTCCTATTTGCCTGAACAAGGTAAGACAACTGCTCTAGTGGGTTACTACTATTTACAGGGCAAAAAAAGAAGACAAACAGTGTAAGAGCACTCAGGCGTATAGCAAAACAAACATATTCATTTCTTCTGTTAAAATCAAGTGAGGCCAGCAAAAAAAATTAATGATCAGTTAAAGGGCATACACAGAGCAAATATGTACTTTGCCACCATGGGCCATAAATCATGATGTGTGACCAATGTTGATGATGATGACCATACATGCTTTATGTATGTACTTTAACTGCTCATGCCTTTTTCTTGCCCCACTTGATTCTAATGAAAGAAATAAAGATGCTTCTTTTACTATATTCTTGAGTGCTTCCACAATATTTGTCTCCTTTTACTGCATTTGATGCTTTATGCAAATGTAGCAACAGGACACACTCCTGACTGGCTTCTATAGATTCCAACTGACATTTACCATGTTTCACATCAGGTCATCAGAGGATACAGTATATATGCCAATGGTGGACCGACTGTGGCACGATAAAAGGTTAGCATCTTTATTATATGCTTCACTTCACTTCAGCGTTTTGAATACAAATTTTTATACTTTTGGGACTTTGTATGTTTAAATGACTTCTTTGAATATAAGACTTCTGGAGGTCTTGCTCTCTCTCCCTCCCTTCTTATCTGCTCTCTTCTTCTCACCTGCTCTCCCCCATCCCTCTCTCCCACTCTTCCCCTTTCTCATGTTCTCTCTCCTGTGCTCTTCCACGCCTCCTGTTCCTCTCTCCCTCTGAGATCCAAAATGTTCTCACTGGCCACCAAGTTGACCACAAAATGAATCTAGAATGTTTTGATCATCTAATAATAGAAATAGCCTTCTCAATCTAGAATCATGAAACAATAAAAACAATAAAATAGCTAGCAGCTTATCTAAAATTATGACTGTCTGTTAAGAGGATAGATCATTGAAATATCTAACTGGTAACTGGGAGATAACCTTTACTAGCCTTCCTGAAAAGCAGATGTTTGACTCTTATTTCCTGCCTCAGAAGAGTTTTGTTGAGCTGGTTTTATAGTAATCGTTTGTTAGAGATGTGAGAAAAACACAGCGTCAGGAGTGAAAAATTGCTGTAATAAACTAAGCAGAGAACACAACACCTGCTGTGTGTGTGTTTATTCTTTGGTGTTTTAGTTAAAGCAAAGCATTAAAATGAAAATTCACAGCGAAAGATGGCGTTTTAATAGGAACTGGGAAAAAAATGTCAGACAATTGCCATTGATTTTATAGGGGCTTTCAACCCCTTGAATGCTAGAGAGATATCTTCACTGGAGACAAAGCTGAGATTCAAGGGGTATAATCTATATTCAAATTGATTAGTCTTGTATTTTTTTTAACTCCCCTATTGTTTTAAGATTTTTATTTTCCTATCAGGGAACTCCCTGGATTAGTTTCTGACTGTGATAACAAGGGCAGTGATACCATGTAACAATATCCCTGAAACATTGAGTGCTGTGGTCCTGTATTTAATAGAGTGGAGGAGTGGTGGAGCTAATCATTGGAGGTCCCCAGTGTTTTTTTATTTGTGAAAACATTTTACCAGGAAGAACACATTGAGATTGTCTCTCATTTTCAAATATGCCCTGGACTCATTTTATCTACCTCAGAAGGGTGAAAGGCTGAGGTGACCTTGCCGGGACTAGTATCTGCGACCTTGTGAATTGTATAGATTCTACATATGGTGCATTGACCAACTGAGCCACTATAAACATTTCTTTGGCCCCCCAACACAAAAATATTTTCACATAGGTACATACCTGGGAACTTGGCAATGTGTACTCCATCTGATGCAACTGGGGAGATCTATGATGCGATTTGTGTCAGAAAAGGGGTGGGGCTTAATTGTGAGAGGGGGCGGGTCTTCAAAAATGTACAGACAAAAAGTTGAGAAATAGCCTGGGAAGGAGGAGAACTTGTGGCGGAGTTCAAGGAGCACACTTGGAAGACACAGAAGTGGGTATAGTTTTATTAAACACTCCCCACATCCAGAGAATCAGTCTCTGAGACCTGGTAATTAGACGCCAAAACCGGAGTCTCCGGGGCAAATCCGGAGAGTTCCAAGCGATGCATAGGTATACCTAGAACCTATTGGACCCTGTGGTAGATGGGGCTCCCTTAGATGCTGGGCCCCAGCACAATTGCACTCCTCTCGGGTTATGCCCATGGACTGAAGGCCAGCTTTTCTGCTTCAAAGATAGTGTACATTGTATCACTATCATTGCTTTCACAGTCCCTGAAAGAAATCTTTCTGGAAATAGAAAGCCAGAGAGCTCACCGTCATTGGCATAAAAGTGTAAAAAAATAATAATAATAATAATAAAATAGGAAAAAAGTATAGGCAATTTGATATTACATATTATGCACTTCCTGAAAATGGAAAAGTAAAAAAATGGTTACTGTCCCTTTAAATCAATAGGAAGTGCTATGTCACCCGCATGCTGCAAATGGTTTGCCCAAGTTTGTCTTCCACAGTTTGTCTTCTTACATCAATATATTGCTCAATATATTCCCACTGTTCTACAGAAATATTGCCTGAATATATTCTAATTGTTGTGTACATTTGTACAATGCTGGCTAACTTCTAGAGATGGTCTCCAATGCATTGTCAATGTGTTAGGGTTTGTGCTAGGAATCACAGGGTTAACGCCTGTTTCCTTTTTCATTATGTCTGTCTTGTGTCTCCTTGCCGTAGGCAATGTTTCTTCTCCTGTTGTGGATATTCTCTTTATCTTATTGCTTTAAGCAGAATCTGATATCTCAAGAACTGTCTGCTAGGAAGATTGCTTCCTTCATTAGTGGGCTCCTTCTCTCACATCTCAAATTCCCATAACTGGGTGGTGGATCCATCATCTATTTCCACAGACATTGCAGTAACTCAAATTACCCCATGTGTGCTTCATTTGGACATTCCATATAAACAAAATAAAACTCTAAATTATAAGGATCTTCCTGTCTGAGTTTTTGATTTATATGCTTTAACCCTTTGAATGCCAGAGAGGTACGCAATGCATTGCTCTGCAATGCATTGTATACCCCTCTGGCACTCAAAGGGTTAACGTTTTGAGTGCCAGAGAGGTATCCAACGCATTGTGTTGCAATGCGTTGGATACCTCCCTGGAACTCAGAGAGTTAATCCCTCACAGGGGTCCATGTGGCAAACTGATTACCTCCTTTTTATCACTAGGAGTCCCAATGCTGCTTATTTCCTTCTGGCACTTAAAGAGATAGTAATACTTTAACAAAAATGCAGCTCCGCTTGATCCTCCTATGGCAAGGACCATGTAACGCTGTGTTTCAATATTTTTCGTTTAGTAATTCAACAGTAAATCAATGCTAAAGTATCCCCCACCTTCCCCCTTTACTTCCTGTAGGCCACCTCCCCTCGGATGTGGAATCGGGTTCTGGGACAGAACAGTGGGCAGAGAGGGACAACCTTCATCCACTGAGTATAAGGAAAACTCTGCCCCTCTTGACGAAGGAAGGCAGGATTTTCCTTATGCTCAGTGAAGATTGTCCCTCTTTCTGTGCTCCATCCGGCTGGCTGAGAGAGGCAGCATGACGGTGTGAAAGGAGAGGGACAACTCAGGTATCGTCGTCAGGCATATTACAATCGTTTACCTGTAGTAGATAATAATTGATTTTGTCTCCCTTCAGATGTAATGTTATAATTTAATTACACCAGGTACTGGAAAAATATCAATTACTTTCTCCAGCCAGAGAAATAAGTTTCTAGACACCAGCCTCTGGTCCTCAAGGATTTAAAGAGCGAGATGCACGAAGGCCTGATAAAGAGGTGATAAAGTATAGACGACTTCTCCAGTGATATCATTTCTCCAATTCCTATGTTATTCTATGGAGCCTATGCACTAATATTTCTCCCACTTGGCAAATCCAAGACTCCATAAAGTAACACAGGAATTGGGGAAATTATATAAGTGACAGTTATCTCCACTTTATTGCTTACCCCTCTGGCACTCAAAGGGTTACGATACATAAATACATACAGAACATAATCGACAGCTAATACAGAAAACACTCATAAGAGTTATATAACAATTTACAGTATGGGAAATAATTAAAAATACCTGTATTAGTAAATGAAAAACCATTAAAAAATACTACTGTATGGGTAAATAATCATTTAACATTGAATTACTTTAATTAAACAATTGCTGGCATTTTTACTTAAACTGAAAAGAAACTCCTCGGTTTAATTATTCTATGGAATTTTACTGCCACCTTGTGGATGCTCTGTGGAAATATTTTGATGTCTCCATGATTAGTGCTCAATTCAATGAGTCTATGAAATTGTGCTGCCACCCTGTGGACATTTAATGGAATGTTTTTGAATTCTCCACATTGCATTCTGCAGCACATATGCTATCAACAGTCTGTTCAGTTCAAATAATGCATTGAACCTTTGTATAAAGAATGTTTGATATACTGATAAAGAAACCATATAAATGTGTAGTAAATAACTTTTTTGTAGAATAATGATAAAATGTGCATATACAACACAGGTGCCTACACACACAGACACACACATATATAGACACAGTGTGACACACATACATACACACACACACACACACACACACACATATATATATATTTATGTATATATTTACATACATACAGTGACACACACAGACACACATATATACACACTCACATATGCATGCACACACATATACACATGCGCACACAACCACACACACACATAAATACATATATATACACACACAGACTAATATACAAACACATCTATCTATCTATCTATCTATCTATCTATCTATCTATCTATCTATCTCTCTCTCTCTATATATATATATATCTATTACTACAAACACACACATGCATACACAACCACACACACACACACACACACACACACACACACATATATATGTATACATACACACATATATATATATATATATATATATATATATATATATATATATATACACACATGTATACACATGCATATACACACATATACATACACACAGACACATACAGATTCACATGTATATATACATGCATATACACACACTCACATTTATACAAACATGCTTGTACAGACACACACACAACTCAGTAGTACTGTCTTTAAGACAAATTTACTACACTGCCTAAGGCTAAAGGTTTTTGTCCAGTGTGTCCTCCCAGTCCTTACGTACGTCTGTGAAATATGGACACTGAACGCCAAAGCCATACAAAAACTTTAGGTTACACAGAGACGTATGGAGTCGCGAATTCTGAACATAACAAAAAGAGACCGAAAAACGTACATGGCTTCATCAGCAAACAAAGGTCTATGAATTAATTGAAAGAACTCCCGAAATGTTAAATGTGGTATGGGAAGTGGGACAGTTAGTGGAGTTACTGTTGAAGGCTTTGATGGGTACTAGAGGAAGGAATTACTATAGTGGGGTTAACATGGGAACTATTTGGTGTTGCATGGCAGGAGTGTGCGTGGGAGGCTGATTATGGGGCAAATCAGGTGGGGGGTGTGGGCAGGCCAGGAGTGGCTGCTAAGTGGGGGGGATCTGGCTTTAGGTTTGTACTGAGTCCCAAAATTACCGATATAAGCCCTGGTTTGTTCCATATGATTCAAGAAAAATCTGAAGCCACAAGCAGGGCCGGATTTGCCATTAGGCAAAGTAGGCACCTGCCTACAGACGCACACCAATGAGGGGCGCCTGCCGTTTGGATTTTTTTTTTTTTTTTAAATATTCTTTAAAAAGACCAAAAAAACAAAAAAAAAAAATAGCCACCTCGTTGGCTGCGCCGGCGGCACCCACTCACATTGCCCGCCCCCCAGTATTGTACCTGATGGAGCTCCCTCTTCGCCTCTTTAGGAATGCAGAGCACTGGGAGATGACATAATCTCCTAGCGCTCTGCATTCCTGAACAGGAGACTGCATGGGAGCTCCATCAGGTACAAGACTGTGCCAAAGGAGGCACATACAGATCTCCTACCAGGGAGGTAGGAAACGGACAATGGGGGGAGGCAATGTGAGGGCAATGTGGCGCTAATGGGGGGCAAGCTGGAGCCAATGGGGGGCAAGTTGGAGCTGATGGGGTGGGGGGCAATGTGAGGGCAATGTAGAGCTGATGGGGGGCATTGTGAGGGAAACGTGGAGCTGATGGGGGCAATATGGAGCTGATGGGGGCATTGTCAGGGCAATGTGGAGATGATGGGGCAATATGGAGCTGATGGGGGGCATTGTGAGGGCAATGTGGAGCTGATGGGGGGCAGTGTGAAGGCAGTATGGTATATGGAGATGATGGGGGCAGTATGGGGCTGATGGGGGCAATGTGAGGGCGATATATGAGATGATGGTTGCAAGCTGGAGCTAATGAGGGCAATGTGGCGATGATGGGGGCAATGTGAGGGCAATATGGAGATGATGGGGGGCAACATGGAGATTAGGAGCATTGTGGAGGTATCCAGTGCAGATGGCCCACAGGGGGGGGGGGGAGGTGCTTCAAATTTCTGTGCCTACAGGCTCCTGAGATGTAAATCCAGCCCTGGCCACAAGCACAAGGGTTAATGATGATCTGAATAGGCAGTAGCCAGATCTTATAGAGTACATTTAGTGGTATATAAATGCAGAGCAGCTGTCAACTGAATTGGGAGAATATTGGTTGGAGGTGGGGATCTGAATGGGAAGTGTTCATGCAGTAAGCAAATTGCTCAGTGTTTTTGGGTCTGTGAAGTTTTAAAAGGCACATATAATATATCAGTATAAATCTGTGTTTAGCTGCAGTACTTTATATGGATGCTGTTTTTTAGTATACAGATTTACACAGACTGTTTCTTCCTGTTACTATATTTTTCTGCTGGAATTATTTTACACGGTTTTATAGTAGTTTAGGTTGAAAAAAGTCTTGTGTCCATCAAGTTCAACCCTTTTCCTATTCTTGTTTACTGCTGTTGATCCAAAAGAAGGCAAAAAACCCCTCTCATTTCAGCAATTTCAAATTCTGCTTTAAATGGGGGAAAAATTCCTTCTTGACTCCAAATGGCAATCAGATTTCTTCTTGGAACAAAAAGCACTAACTAAATATTAATCCCAATACTAACATACATAGCCCTCTATGTTCTGCTCTTTTTCTGCTTTTTCTGCTCTTTTAAAAAAAAGTATCAAGGCCCTTTTTAAAGGGATAGTAATGTTTCATAATAAAAGCATCTCCAATTAATCATCATAGTATTTGGACTTTGGAGAGTGTTATTTCAATTCTGTCAGAGTTGTAGTTTAAGAGTAATTCAATGACAAAGTATCCCCCTCCCACTCCTTTTACTGATGTAACACTGCTCAGCCAGAGAAGAAGGGAGGTGCCCAGGTAGACTGCAGAGAGGGAAAATCTTCAATTAAATAAGGGAAAAACCTGTAAAATGTGTCAAGGGGGGCAGGGATTTCATTGTTCTCATAGGAAGAAGATTGTCCCCTGCTGTTATCTATCTGGTCTATGGACTGCATTCCACATCTGAGAAGAGATGGCTTACACTAGGTAAAAGGGGCGGGAGGGGAAAACTTTGCTTGTGAATATCTCTCAAACCATAAAGGTTTGAGAGATAAGATTTATATTGTTCTTCATGTTTTTAATGCCTATAAAATAAAATAAAGATAAAACGTAGTATTACTATCCCTTTAAAGGCATCTATTGTATTCCATAGCACCACCTCCTCAGGCAGTGAATTCCATATTTTATTGTCCTTACCGTAAATAATCACTTTCGCTGTTGTAGATTAAAGGGATAGTAATACTTAATAATTACTAATCCCTATATTAAAGTCATATTAAAAAGAAATGTATTGCCCCCAGTGTCATCTCTCAAACGTTTATGTTTTGAGAGATAATCGCTCCTAAAGTTGCCCTCTCCCTCCCCCTTCCCCGAAGTCAACGTTGTAGCTGACTGAAGGGAATCCGGTCTTACAATCATCAGGCGGCTCTGCAGCATTGCCGAGATGGCGTTAATAAAAAAAAAAAAATTCACTAAAACAGTCTTCTATGTGTGCTTGCAAACCAAGCACATGAAGAAGACCATTTCAGTGAAAGTTTTCTTTTTTATTAACACAATCTTGGCTGTGCTGCAGAGCCACCTGACGGTTGTACGACAGGCTTCCCTGCAGTCAGCTAGAACGCCGACTATGGGGAAGGGTGAAGGAGAGGGGAACTTTAGGAGCGATTATCTCTTAAACCATAAAGGTTTGAAAGATGACACTGGGGCAATAAATTTCTTTTTAATATGACTTTAATATAGGGGTTAGTCATTATTAAGTATTACTATCCCTTTAAATCTCCTTTCCTCAAGTCTTAGTGGGTGACCCCTTGTCCTGTGTACTGTTCTGTTAATGACCAGGTCTTTGGAGAGCCCTTTGTATGGGCCCTGAACTTATTTATAGAATGTTATCATATACCCGCTAGGATGACTTTTCCCTAGTGTGTACAAATTGAACTCTTCTAACCTTTCTTCATAACTAAAACTTTCCATTCCTTTTATTAGTTTTGTAGACCTCCTCTGCACTTTCTTGAGTTCCATATTGTCCTTTTTCAGAAACGATGCTCCAGTATCTGAAGCTAATTTATACAAGATGGAATCACTGGGAGAGACACAGCTATTAATGCCTATGCTAGTTTACAGTGTCTATTGACTGATGCCATCTTATCTGTAATCTACAATACTAATATCTATACGTGCCCAGCAAACCTGTGCACGAACAGATATCCAAAAGGAGGGGCAGCGCCTAACGGGAGGATCCCCAGACCACCCCAATCTCAAAAGACAATAATAAAATAGATAAATGTCTATCGAAAGTCTTCCATACACACGGATGTAGGTGAGGATGTCAAGTTGATGAATGAAGAGATGAAATGGATGGAATGGAAAACAGTCACACACACTTGAATTCTCAAACTCCAGATACTTTCAGTTTTTTAGTTCCCAATATATTGCTGCCGCATCTGGTGCGCTCCTTCTCCACACTGTTATAAATCGATTCTGCAAAATAGGGCGCAACAAGCGGGAACAAAATCTAAAAGCAGTGTTTATTCAGAAATCATAAAATACACCCCCGCAATAATTGCACTTACAGGATGAACTGTATCATACAACATCAAACCACGTATCTTTCTGCAGGCGGCTCACAAGGCGGGCTCTGACATCATGGAACTCCGGGACCTCTTAGAGCCACGAGCCCAACAGAACACGGTACCTCTATTAGAATCAGGTTCCTCTGTTTAAGTCCTCGCTCTTTCTAGTCCTTAATCGTCCCGATGTCAGAGTTCTTCCCGTCAATGTTACAATGTGACTCCACAATACAATGTTGCCAAACACCAAACTAGCGTCTCTTAGATACACCAAAACTCCCCACGCGTATCGCCGGTTTACTCCCGGCTTTCTCAAGGGAACTAGTTGCCCCCTAGTGGGCCATCCTTATATAACCTCCCATTTATTTGCTGAATAAAGGTAAGTCTTAACCCCCTCAGTGCCTAACCACGGAAGAGGCTAAAAAATTCACCTCCTCCGTTTTCAGGCATCAAGAACGCCAAAACCCATTCCTTAACTAATCATACTCTAACTCAATCCCATTAAAATCTCATCGGCATCTCTTTGATGCAATGAATATATTTCTTACCCCTACAAGTTTTATATAGATAACTATCCAGTCATATATTAATCCAAAAAACAGGAACATTATGATGTCAAGTAGATACAAAAGTCTAACAAGAGTTTTTTGTAATTTTAAAAAAATTAAAAAATATATCCAAATACACCCTTATTATAAAACTATTTTAATACTCCTAATTCAACTATTTAAAGCTTCTAAATAAAAGAAGCCAAATCTATATCCAAATTAAGACCCGCAGGAGACAGGCTGCCCAACTGGTAAATCCAGTAAGTTTCAAGCTGTCTCAGCTTTAGCAGCCTATCTCCTCCCCGCCTATCTACCGGGACCGAGTCTATTGCTGTAACCCACAAATCGTCAGGGTTTTTATTATGGATTTCTTTAAAATGCTTAGGTACACTATGATTATCTACACCCAATTGTATATTCCTCAAGTGTTCTGTCACCCGGGTTTTCAACTTTCGTGATGTCCTCCCAACATATTGCAGACCACAGCTGCACTCCAGGAGGTACACCACGAATGTTGAATTGCAATTCAGAAAATATCTTATATCATATTTCTTACCAGTCTTATTTGAAATGAACATCTTTTTATCTCTATATTTCTTTTCCTTATGAACCATCCTATCAAATAAATAATGTTTACAAGTAGAGCATTCTTTTCTACCACACTTATACATTCCCCATGGTTTATTCTTAAGGAAAAATTCACTACTCTGATCCTCTCCTCCTTGCTTATTCTCACTTATTTTCCTTACAATATCACTTGGTGCTACCATATCCTTAATAGACCTATTTCTCCTGAACGACACTCTTGGTTTATCTCCTATAACTGGACCCAATACAGGGTCCTCTTTAAGAATATGCCAGTGTTTATTAAGGATATATTGTATTTTCCCTGCATCTTGGCTATATTTTGTAGTAAAATAGGGGATGTTCTCTGTGCTCTCCTTTCCTTTCTGTTTATAATTAATTATATCTCTCCTATTTAATTTTTGAACCTTTTCATAAGACTGTTTTAATAGATCTTTATTATAACCTTTCTCTAAAAACTTTTTCTTCATCACTTCTGCTTCATTTTCAAAATCTTTGTCTCTGCTACAATTTCTTTTAATCCTCTGAAATTGCCCCAAAGGAATGTTGTTCTTCCAATTCTTATGGTGACAACTTTTGAAATGTAAATAGCCATTACTATCAACCTTTTTCCTAAAATTACGAACTAAAACCTTCTCCTGTTCCGCAAATAAGACTAAATCTAAAAATTCAATTTCCCTATCATTAATATGGCTAGAAAACTGTAATTTAAAATCATTAGAGTTGAGATATACTAAAAACTCATCTAGGATCTTCTGATCACCTTCCCAAATGATCAAAATATCATCAATATATCTTTTGTAATATTTGAGATTACCTTTAAACGGATTATTGTTCCATATAAAATCCTCTTCCCATTTACCCATATATAATCCAGCAAAAGATGGTGCAAAGGAACACCCCATCGCGGTACCTGTCTTCTGTTCATAAAAAACATTTTCAAAAAGAAAGTAATTGTGATATAACACAAATTCAATAGCGGAACATAAAAATTGTATTTGGTCCTCCGGCAGCACTCCATCCCCTCTCAGGAACCACTCAACTGCTTTAATTCTCATCTGATGTGGGATACAGGTATAAAGAGAAGTCACATCACATGTGACCCACCTATAAGACAATTTCCATTCCCATCCCTCCAAAGTTTGTATAACTTCAATAGTATCTCTCAGAAAAGATGGGAGTGCATACACCAAGGGTTGCAAATACAAATCAATATATTGCGATAATCTATATGTTAATGAGTTAATCCCAGAAACTATTGGCCTTCCTGGGGGATTTTCCACATTTTTATGCACCTTTGGGAGATGATAAAAGATAGGAACTCTCGCATGTTCTACATAAAGATATTCAAATTCATTTTTTTCCAAAATTCCTTGATTTCTTGCCTGATTTAGCAGATCATATAATTCTAAACCATATTCTTTTGTTGGATTTCTCTTTAATACCTGATATGTATCTTCATCATTCAACAACCTCAACGCCTCTCCTCTATAATCTCCCACATTTTGAATGCATACTCCTCCACCCTTATCTGCCTGTCGGATCATAATATTTTTATTCTTACTCAAATGTTCCAATGCTCCCTTTTCTCTTATCGTTAAATTACTACTCTTATTTTTTGAATCTGTCTTTTTATTAGATATTTTCTCTAATTCTTTACTTACTAAACCATCAAATACTTTAATGTATTCCCCTTGATTCTGAACTGGGTAAAAGCTAGACTTATTTTTCTTTCCACTATGGATATATTTCATTTCATCTACTTCCCCTACACCTTCTCTTTCTAAAACCTCTAGCCTTCTTAAATTAAAAACCTCCTTCATAACTGTCTTATCACCATTCTTCATTATTCCTTTATCTTTTTCTAAGAAGAATCTCTTAACCGTGAGGGCACGAACAAACCTCTTCACATCAATATATGTTTCAAACTTGCTCATGTGTTTAGATGGAGCAAAAGTCAAACCTTTTTTAATTAGTTCAACCTCCTCTCCACTAAATTCACAATCCGAAAGGTTAAAGATCCCATTTTCAATTGTATGACCCTTCATTCCCTCCTTGAGATCTTCGTTGCTTTTAACTCCCCTTCGTTTTGTTCTTCCTCCTCTACACCCTCTTCTTCTCTTAACGATCTTTTTCTCCTTTTTTGTATTGGACTCAATTCTTTTAATCTCTGAGGTGACAAGACTACCTGTTCTAAAAAATCCTGTTCTCTTGGGAGCATCTTTTCTTTTGGTCTAGCTCCCAATTCCATCTGTGTCCCTATACACAATTCTACTTGACCTTCCAAATTATTGTCTATTTTAACTCTCTTATCCTCAATCTCCTGTTCTTTCTTTTTATTTTTCTCTTTGAGATATACACTATTGACTGGATAGTAAACATAATTTCTATATAAACCTGTTCTCCAATCCTTTTTAAAAAACACCCCTCTTCTTTTCCCATTTTTAGGTGTATTGATTTGCTCTTTCTGATGATTACAATGCTTTATTCCTAACATTCTATCATCCTGTTTCATTTTATATTTATTTTTATTTTTATTTTCTTCTTTTATTTCCATTTGGTCTCTGGCAAATTTTTTTCTCTTAGTATTAATTATATTGATCTCTAAATTTCCTATTTTCTTGCATATATTTTCACTCAATCTTTGTGTTTCCTCATTCCTTTCCACTCTTTTTAATTTCCCTTCTAGATCTTCTATCTCTTTTTTAGTTTTTTCTAAAGACATCTCACGATATTTCACTAATAAATGAATTAGTTTGAATGAGCAATCTTCCAGGATGTTCTCCCATTCTACAAGAAACTCTACATCTTCAGTCTCAAAAGAGGGAACTTTAAACACTTTTAAGCCCCTAGGTATGATCCTATGTTTAACATAATTCTCTAAAGATATCAAATCGTACCAATCACGAGTCTCTTTTTCCAAACATTTTTCCAACTTCTTATATAAACCAATAGGATCCTCTCTAGGGGCTTTTATTTCCCATTCTTGCAACAAATCCATCCCCCTATTCCTGTTGTGTCTTAACGCATTATAATCCATAATGTGATCTGGATTCACACCCCGGGCTGCTGTCCCTCAAAAGGAATACCACTGAAATCTACAATACTAATATCTATACGTGCCCAGCAAACCTGTGCACGAACAGATATCCAAAAGGAGGGGCAGCGCCTAACGGGAGGATCCCCAGACCACCCCAATCTCAAAAGACAATAATAAAATAGATAAATGTCTATCGAAAGTCTTCCATACACACGGATGTAGGTGAGGATGTCAAGTTGATGAATGAAGAGATGAAATGGATGGAATGGAAAACAGTCACACACACTTGAATTCTCAAACTCCAGATACTTTCAGTTTTTTAGTTCCCAATATATTGCTGCCGCATCTGGTGCGCTCCTTCTCCACACTGTTATAAATCGATTCTGCAAAATAGGGCGCAACAAGCGGGAACAAAATCTAAAAGCAGTGTTTATTCAGAAATCATAAAATACACCCCCGCAATAATTGCACTTACAGGATGAACTGTATCATACAACATCAAACCACGTATCTTTCTGCAGGCGGCTCACAAGGCGGGCTCTGACATCATGGAACTCCGGGACCTCTTAGAGCCACGAGCCCAACAGAACACGGTACCTCTATTAGAATCAGGTTCCTCTGTTTAAGTCCTCGCTCTTTCTAGTCCTTAATCGTCCCGATGTCAGAGTTCTTCCCGTCAATGTTACAATGTGACTCCACAATACAATGTTGCCAAACACCAAACTAGCGTCTCTTAGATACACCAAAACTCCCCACGCGTATCGCCGGTTTACTCCCGGCTTTCTCAAGGGAACTAGTTGCCCCCTAGTGGGCCATCCTTATATAACCTCCCATTTATTTGCTGAATAAAGGTAAGTCTTAACCCCCTCAGTGCCTAACCACGGAAGAGGCTAAAAAATTCACCTCCTCCGTTTTCAGGCATCAAGAACGCCAAAACCCATTCCTTAACTAATCATACTCTAACTCAATCCCATTAAAATCTCATCGGCATCTCTTTGATGCAATGAATATATTTCTTACCCCGCGATGGGGTGTTCCTTTGCACCATCTTTTGCTGGATTATATATGGGTAAATGGGAAGAGGATTTTATATGGAACAATAATCCGTTTAAAGGTAATCTCAAATATTACAAAAGATATATTGATGATATTTTGATCATTTGGGAAGGTGATCAGAAGATCCTAGATGAGTTTTTAGTATATCTCAACTCTAATGATTTTAAATTACAGTTTTCTAGCCATATTAATGATAGGGAAATTGAATTTTTAGATTTAGTCTTATTTGCGGAACAGGAGAAGGTTTTAGTTCGTAATTTTAGGAAAAAGGTTGATAGTAATGGCTATTTACATTTCAAAAGTTGTCACCATAAGAATTGGAAGAACAACATTCCTTTGGGGCAATTTCAGAGGATTAAAATAAATTGTAGCAGAGACAAAGATTTTGAAAATGAAGCAGAAGTGATGAAGAAAAAGTTTTTAGAGAAAGGTTATAATAAAGATCTATTAAAACAGTCTTATGAAAAGGTTCAAAAATTAAATAGGAGAGATATAATTAATTATAAACAGAAAGGAAAGGAGAGCACAGAGAACATCCCCTATTTTACTACAAAATATAGCCAAGATGCAGGGAAAATACAATATATCCTTAATAAACACTGGCATATTCTTAAAGAGGACCCTGTATTGGGTCCAGTTATAGGAGATAAACCAAGAGTGTCGTTCAGGAGAAATAGGTCTATTAAGGATATGGTAGCACCAAGTGATATTGTAAGGAAAATAAGTGAGAATAAGCAAGGAGGAGAGGATCAGAGTAGTGAATTTTTCCTTAAGAATAAACCATGGGGAATGTATAAGTGTGGTAGAAAAGAATGCTCTACTTGTAAACATTATTTATTTGATAGGATGGTTCATAAGGAAAAGAAATATAGAGATAAAAAGATGTTCATTTCAAATAAGACTGGTAAGAAATATGATATAAGATATTTTCTGAATTGCAATTCAACATTCGTGGTGTACCTCCTGGAGTGCAGCTGTGGTCTGCAATATGTTGGGAGGACATCACGAAAGTTGAAAACCCGGGTGACAGAACACTTGAGGAATATACAATTGGGTGTAGATAATCATAGTGTACCTAAGCATTTTAAAGAAATCCATAATAAAAACCCTGACGATTTGTGGGTTACAGCAATAGACTCGGTCCCGGTAGATAGGCGGGGAGGAGATAGGCTGCTAAAGCTGAGACAGCTTGAAACTTACTGGATTTACCAGTTGGGCAGCCTGTCTCCTGCGGGTCTTAATTTGGATATAGATTTGGCTTCTTTTATTTAGAAGCTTTAAATAGTTGAATTAGGAGTATTAAAATAGTTTTATAATAAGGGTGTATTTGGATATATTTTTTAATTTTTTTAAAATTACAAAAAACTCTTGTTAGACTTTTGTATCTACTTGACATCATAATGTTCCTGTTTTTTGGATTAATATATGACTGGATAGTTATCTATATAAAACTTGTAGGGGTAAGAAATATATTCATTGCATCAAAGAGATGCCGATGAGATTTTAATGGGATTGAGTTAGAGTATGATTAGTTAAGGAATGGGTTTTGGCGTTCTTGATGCCTGAAAACGGAGGAGGTGAATTTTTTAGCCTCTTCCGTGGTTAGGCACTGAGGGGGTTAAGACTTACCTTTATTCAGCAAATAAATGGGAGGTTATATAAGGATGGCCCACTAGGGGGCAACTAGTTCCCTTGAGAAAGCCGGGAGTAAACCGGCGATACGCGTGGGGAGTTTTGGTGTATCTAAGAGACGCTAGTTTGGTGTTTGGCAACATTGTATTGTGGAGTCACATTGTAACATTGACGGGAAGAACTCTGACATCGGGACGATTAAGGACTAGAAAGAGCGAGGACTTAAACAGAGGAACCTGATTCTAATAGAGGTACCGTGTTCTGTTGGGCTCGTGGCTCTAAGAGGTCCCGGAGTTCCATGATGTCAGAGCCCGCCTTGTGAGCCGCCTGCAGAAAGATACGTGGTTTGATGTTGTATGATACAGTTCATCCTGTAAGTGCAATTATTGCGGGGGTGTATTTTATGATTTCTGAATAAACACTGCTTTTAGATTTTGTTCCCGCTTGTTGCGCCCTATTTTGCAGAAGCCATCTTATCTGTGCTGCCCTCAGGTGGTGGCAGAAGTAGGATAAATATTCAAACAAAGATGACAAGGCATGGTTGAGTAGTCTCTTGGAATGCTAGTTATAGAAATTATTCATCACTATGTGTAGTATGTAGTACTGGCAAGGTCTTCTTAATTTCTGCATCTTTTGTAAATAAAATGCTGTGGATATATTTACTATATTTGTGTCTCTGTGCCTTTGTTAATCAGAAGAAAAGGTTTTGTTGGGTGACATGTCCACAAGACAGAGGGATAACTGAGGATTCTGCAAGTCAATACGTTATAATGATAACATAATTCAAGAAAAAAATCTAATTTTCATTTCATGAATCTGCATATGTTTTCAGTTTTTAAAGTCCCTGATATTCAGCAGTGGAGCATTGCCTGTAATTAAAAGGTCCTGTGTACTTGTTAGAAATTAGGATTATTTATACAGTAAATCAGTGGCAGTATTAAGTTAATTAATATAGCAGTAACAATTGCTTTTGCCAGATCATGGATTTGATTTCCCTAGAGATATTGTGTTTCCTATTAATTTACATTCTAAAGTGGACCAAAATGCACAGGAGAACAGTAAGTGAAGCTGTTTGTGAGGTGAATTTTGATTTTGGATTTAATAGGAGAATATTATAGTTTCCAGCTAGTTGGTGCCATCTGGTGGACAGCTGTAGTATTACATAGCAGATCTTATAACAACTTAATATTGAACCTCATCACCTCTTACTTTTGACCTACAGATGATGAAAGATTACTTTTGTCAACAATACCAAGTTAGAATTTATTGCGTACTGGGCGATTTTCTGTTGCTGGAAATTACGTGAGAAAACAAGATTCCCTGCTTTACATGCAAAATTTTCCACTCATTGAAAACACACACCCTTCTTTTAGCTAACCCAAAACAATTTCCCATGAGAACTTTGCCATTTTCCCCCTATGCCCAAGGATAACCACAGCCATGCAGATTCAGTGCGCGGTGTTCTATGGCTAACAGTGCATTTGAACAAGGCTGGGGCTCCTATGAAGTTAGCATTTGTGGCTGTCTGGCTACTAGTGCCATAGGCAAAGCTGGGAGATCAGTGTGTGTGTGGTTCTATTGGTACCATGGGAAAAGGCTAGGGGGTCAGCTTGTGTGGTTTTATGGCTACCAGTGCAGTGGGACAAGGCTGGGAGGTCAGTATGCATGGTTCTGTGACTACCATTGGATAAGGCTGTGCTGGTGGGCAATAGTAGACCCACCAGCTCTTTCCAGACTACTACTCTCATCATTCCCTTCTACATGACAGCTGGTGAAAAATTATGGGAGTTGTCATCTGGAAACAGCTGGAGGGACTCCCATTGCCCATCTTGCTCCAGGTTACTGTGTGACAAGACTGGGGGTTATTAAGTGTGGTTCTATATCTACAGTTTTGTGGGACAAGGCTAGAGGGTCAATATGTGGTTATATTGCTACCAGAGCAGTGGGACAAGATGGGGGGGGGGGGTTGTGGGACAAGGCTAGAGGGTCAATATGTGGTTATATTGCTACCAGAGCAGTGGGACAAGATGGTGGGGTCAGTATTTGCTGTTCTATAGATATGTCTGAACAAAGCAGGGGTTTGTGTGGTTCTATGCTACCACTAAAGTGGAGGGTGTAGCAAAAAAGTAAAACTTTTTTTCACCCATTCCTACTGCTCAGAATCATAGAGATTGATTTGGTAAAGAAACAGAGAAATGGGCCATAGTTACATCTCAGGTGCACCTAGGCAAGGAACCCAAGGTACCCTTGGCTCCAACCCTGACCACACTCCCAATTCTCACTAACTCCAACCCCCGTTACAACCAATTTTCCCTAGATATAATAACAATAACCTTGGCCTATAACAGTTTTAATCCCTTGGCTGCCACAAGCATCTCCAATGCATTGTTTCACAATGTATTGGTGACCTATATCCTTCCAAGGGGTTAACATCACAATTGTTAAATAATAACCAATAAAAAGGATGCAAACTGGTTTCCAGAAACAAGGAAGGAGATGCTATAAGACTCAATAAGGGTCCATTTTGTGGATGTGGTGGTGAACCTGACCCATATCCACCTCTTACTATATACTAAAGTGTCTTCTTCATCTCTTCCCTGCAATTTCAGCTCAGATACTCCAACATCGTCATGCTTCTGCCATGCCTTCACCATGTTTACAATGTTGCAGTGTCTCATTTGACAATAGCTCATTTGTATATTGAAATGCAGGTTAATGAGCCATTGTTGTATTACCTGTGGAAGTGTTTATATGTTAATGTGGCTATTTGCCACATGCACTAAGCTCCAATATCTGGCTATACTGTTGGAGATCACTGACCCAAATCTGCCAGATTTGAGGAAGGCAAATTTGGGATCTTCCCATAACTTTCTATACAGCCACAGGGACAATTTTTATATGCATTAGACACCCTTCACCTTTGCATTGAACCTTAGTGCATCCCTCCCCCCACCCCAAGGAGTGGTTGTCTGGTCCAGTGACACTGTTAATGCCCTGGCCACACCCACAACTAAGAATGTGGGAATAGCCAAAACAGCTGAGGAGCCCCTCAATACTTGGCACTCTTGGCAGTTGCATACTCTGTCTGCTTGGAATTATGGCCCTGGATATGCAAGAGAAGCAGAATTTTATAAACCTCATACTATATTAAAGCTGATTCTACCCCATGATTTAGTAATTGCCTCAGAACAATTTAGTAAAGGAAGAAGTTAAATGGATGGATCTGAAAGGTGCACTCAGACACACACACATGCACATACACACACAAGACACTAACTGATTGGCTGCTGTAATATGCATTTATCATATTTCTGATTTTACACGACATCACGTTTTGTGTTTTTAGAATAATAAAACAACTTTCAGCACCTTTCTGAACATCATGAACATACCTGGGAACTTGACAGGCAAGGCTACCCGGAGGGTAGCCCTGCCAGAGCCAATCGGGGAGGGAAATGACGCCATTCGTGTCATAAAAGGGGCGGGGCTTAGTCACGAAGGGGGACAGGAAAAAAAATGGCAGAATATATGTTGAATTAGGGTAAGAAAACTGGGAGTGGGAGGAACCGGGCAGGATGGAGAACAAGTGGGCAGAAACCCGGAGACTGAGAGACTGCCCCAGAGACCCGGTAATTCACTGTGAAATCCAGAGTCTCAGGGGCAAAACCGGAGAGTTCCCAGGTATGATGATGAATAATTCTGCTTGTAACATAATTATGTTTACATTATTTTCCAAACTCCTACGTAGTGTAAAAGCTTGTCATATTACTGGGGGAATGTTCAGGGACACACTGTGAGGTTCATGAATTAAGAAGAACTGAGGTTCATGAACTAAGAAGAACTGGTATAATTCTGGGGAAAACCAACTGCACCATGGGGGACAATAAAGGCTGTTGAATTACATATTCCATTTAACACCTTGAATGTTAGTGTTACAATACATTGGAGATGTCTAGCATTCAAGGGGTTAATTGTTCAGTGGCTTCACTTCAGAATTGCTTCAGTTCCTCTAAGTTCATCATCATCAACCTTTTACATGCAATCACATGTTCCCCTGCAACGGGATGACTAAGTTATGCTTTTTTGTTGTCAGTAAAATAATAGGGCAATCTCACCAACTCCCAGTTAATCCTCTCTGTGTATGTCAAATGATTTCTGTCTCCTGGCAATTATATCAGGGTTGGCCAGCTTGTGTGATGGGAGTTATAGCCCTCAACATCTAGACGGCCTCAGGTTGTGTGACCCTGCATCATATGCAGTGATCTGTGGTGGGGATGCAGTACCATGCTTGGGTGCAGTTTTCAGGTGTAAATTGCCATCTATAGGTTCATAGCTGTTTGTGAATCAACTATGTTTCTGTAATGATCAATGCATATGTGATAATGACATGTTTGTATCCCCCTGATCTTGATCAGCCAAAGTGTGTGATACAAGGGCACTATGCATAAGCATGGAACTGGAGAGAGGCCACAAAATTACCAATCCATTGGTGTGAATCAAGCAATGCTGATGATGTAGCTGTTTCCTTCTATCTAGTTCCAATGTCAATTTACTTGTGTACCTTGGGTGAAGTAAAAAGTAAGCAAGTAATAAATCCACATGTTTTCCCATCTGCTTAAAGGGATAGTAATACTTCGTTTTATCTTTATTTTATTTTGTAGGCATTAAAAAAACATGAAGAACGATATAAGTCTTATCTCTCAAACCTTTATGGTTTGAGAGATATTCACAAGCAAAGTTTCCCCTCCCGCCCCTTTTACCTAGTGTAAGTCATCTCTTCTCAGATGTGGAATCCAGTCCATAGACCAGACAGATAACAGAAGGGGACACTCTTCTTTCTTTGAGAACAATGAAAGCCCTTCCCCCCTTGACAAGTTTTTGAGGTTTTTCCCTTATCTTAATTGAAGATTGTCCCTCTTTGCAGTCTACCTGGGCACCTTCCTTCTGATGTGGCTGAACAGTGTTACATCAGTAAAAGGGGCGGGAGGGGATACTTTGTCATTGAATTACTCTTGAAATACAACTCTGACAGAATTGAAATAACACTCTCCAAAGTCCAAATACTATGATGATTAATTAAAGCTGCTTTTCTTATGAAACATTAGTATCCCTTTAAAAGAGCAGTACATTTATGAAATGCTCTGTTATAGAGTTTTTTTTCCTGCTGAGCAAAACAAGGGAACTCCCACAACATTTCAAATAATCAAGACATGGATTTACTGTATGTTTACTTCCTGATAGTTCTGACAGGAAGTGACTCAGAAGTTTCTACCACATTCTCTGGAGGACCGTATGTCACTAACTTTCCTCTCCATTAGAATGTAACAGAATACTAATTGGAATTTGACCACTAGAGGGCACTGCTAATGTAAAGAACAAAACAAAACATGGGGTTAAATTGCAATAACTTTGGAACAATGAATCTGCCTGCAGTGGGAGTACTTAACAGAAAAATCCTTACACTATATATATATATATATATATATATATATATATATTTTTTTTTTTTTTTTTTTTTTTTTTAAGTTTATTGCTTCTTTAAAGCGAATATGCATATTAATTTAAAGGGATAGCAATGCTTAACTCTTTGTGTGCCAGAAGGATACGCAATGCATTGCAATATATACTGAGAGTTATTTTGTTCAACCTTGCATGTTTTGAGTTAGTACTTACTACTAAAGTATCTCTCAGCAGTGGGAGTACTGTGTTTTTTATTCAGGAGGATAAACCCTGCAACATGGTTTTTAATAATAAGTGTTACTACCCCTTTAGTACAATTTTGAGCTTACATTAAGTCATCTATATAGAATGGTGAGATCACTGCTGTTCTCACACAATGCTATGTGCTTAACACTTAGGGTAGCTTGAGAAAAAATGAGTTTTCATACCAGGCTTCATACTTTTGTATACTGTGTTGTGTGTACCCCAGATCACAGGGAATAAATATGTACAGAGAGCTCCCCAAACTGTCATTACGACCATGAGAAGCTGCCCACTTTGCCTTTTTGTTAAAATGACTCTAATTCAGTTTGGTTCAACCAGAGATACCTCCTCCCATTAACCCCTCCATTGCCAGGTGAACATTGCCATACACTGCTCAGCAAACCCATTGGCAATGGAGTAAGTTAAAAAATACATTTATCCCTGACATCCCTTCCCCCCATGTCCTCCATTAACCTCTTATCAATATCTTCATTTCTGCTTTGGCTGGGAATATATCAATGAACTCTCACTTTAAATACTACCAGACCCCTATACTAATATTAACCCCTGCATTGCCAAAAGGGCCAGCAATGCACTGCAACAGTGCTTTACTGTCCCCTATGAAAATGGAGAGATATAGTTAAAATGATCAGTGTGGTCTGAAATAATGCACCGAAAAGCAATTTGTTGAAGGCCTCTAATAGTAAGGAGTTAATTTTAAAGTGTCACATTGCAAACAAAATAATATAATGACTAACTGCCCCCATATTCATTTAATAATACAAACACTCAAACTAACAAATTTAAAATGGGGCCTACTGACCCCATACTGATTGAAAATTGTCACATAAAATTCAAATTATATTAATGTGGGGTTCACTAATCCTTTATTCATTTAATAATGCCACATTTTGAATTCATTTAATTAACCCTTGAGCGCCTGAGAAGTTATCCAACGTATTGCAATGCACTGGCACTCCAAGGATTAATACGTGATCTGCTTGACCTGAATTTATGAATTACTACACAAGGGTGTGGCCATTTTGTAAGGTGACTGCATGGCCCTTTAAATCAGGGATTCTTATTTAAAAACCCCCACAAACTGCAGGTTGGTTTGCACTGATTTTGCCGAAATAAATTTTCATGGGTGTCCCTGATTTACATATTCCCAAACTGCATTTAAGTAAGCAATAGAATTATTTACTAATCTCAATGAAAGTGTAAATGTAGCTTAACCACCTTTGAGCAAACAGAATAATAAAAATGTATGTTATTTAAAACACTGTTGATACAGTAATAAAGTAAAGGTGTTTTAAATACCAGAAATAATTGTTTACCATGTATTTCCCATACTCTGCAGACACAGCTTTGAACTATACTGTTTGGCAATAGGAAACTGGTTTATGGAAGAAATGTGCTTAATAAATAGAAGGTGTCTTCTTCCAAACCACCACAAGGTGATGCTGTGTCTTATATTTTATAATTGCAGTGGTTTTTTCCTTACTAATCTGTTGTGAACAATAAAATACATGGGTCTCCCACATACGGATCCATGAACTGTTAGAGATCGTGAAGCAGATATAGAATGAGTAACTGACGCAAACCATTCTGTACCATAGGGGACAAATAAAAATTCCAAAAAATCCCATTTATTAATATGGCTTCTAACCCCACTAATGCTAGGGAGATTTCCTTAGCAGGCATTGTGTTAACCTTTTGCACGCCAGTGGGGTATGCAGCTCATTGCTTTGGAATGCGTTGCATACCCATCTGTCACTCAAAATGTTAAAAGACCCATTTAAATCAACATGATTATTAATTTGTTCCATATGTTACACCTGGTTTGCCCCAGAATTTCTCTAGTTTATCAGCCTCAGTATGTGAGATTTACTAAAGGGCCAATATTTCCAGTATTTACAGTGCTTCTTGAGTAAACCAGTGCAAGTATGTCTTATTTACCAAAAAAAAAAAAAAAAAAAGCAACACTTTTATATTAAGCGGTGCTTCAATAATCCTATATAATAATTCGCCAAGTTGTGTGTAACGCCCGACATGCGCAGTAGATACTGCTGCGCGTGCGGCAGTCACACGCAGTGGAGACTGCTCGCGCCGCGGCTGATACAGAGCTGGGCGCTCCGAAGGAGCGTCCAGCTCTGTGTCAGCCGAGGCGCGGGCAGTCTCCACCGCGTGTGACTGCCCTGCGACCGGCTCCCAGAGGCTCTGTATCAGCCGAGGCGCGGGCAGTCTCCACTGTGTGACTGCCCCGCGACCGGCTGCCTGAGGCACTGTGGCCCGTGTAGCGGGCTGTTCAACTAGTTTTCAATAAAAAAGTGTTTTTAATTTTTTTTTTCACACAAATAAATTCTTTGTTGCACATAACAAATTTATCTTAAATAAATAGAGCAAAGCTGGAAATTAAAGAAAATTGTTTTGTTCCTTTAATTTTCCATATAAAGGTACAATTTGCCCCTTATTATATGTTAGAAAGATCTCCAATGAGACGTCTCCAGCATTCAAGGGGTTAATACCGAATGCCCACAGTATGCATCCATAAGTTGAACGTGCCCTCTACCATAACAGACTTGGCAAGAAAAAAATTGTAAATCCAGCAAATGGGGAAATGCAAAAATATATTGGCATACCTAAAATTGTATAAAAAACTGCCAATGAAATGTACTATATATTGCTCCTTAAGACTTTCTGGGGAGCTTTCATGGGAGCAGAAACAAAAAATGACCTCAGCTGACCTGAGGTAGAGACTAGAGGCTTGTAGCTTGGCCTTCATGGAAATCCAGACCGAATTCAGGCCAAGATTGTTATACAGTACGGGTTTAATCAGAGGCTTTGTGGCTCTTGGCATATCACATATAATAAAAGTCAATGTGGATAATGTACTAAGAGGAACTGGACTAATTCAGCATTAAAAATTAGAATGCTGATATTTAAATATGTAAGTAAACAAAGTTGCAGCTAACTGAAGTATCTACTATTCCCTTGCACATTCTTTAACCCCTTAACGACCGGCCACGCACGCGGCGGTCACTAAAGGACCATGGAGATTTTTTTTTTTTAATTTATTTCGATTCCGGACTCCCCGAACGGTGTGCAGCCGCGGGGGGAGCCCGGAATTCCATGACGGTCATAGTACGTCATGGGTCGTTAACTCAGATCGACCCTGACGTACTATGACCGTCAAGGGGTTAATTAAAAGTGCATGTGCCCTGTATTTGCTAATAATTATATTCTGTCTGTCTTTAAAGGGATCTATCACCCCTATACAAGTTGCTCTTAAAGGGATACTAAGAATTAAGTATTATTAATCCCTATAGTAAAGTCCTATTAAAAATAAATGTATTGCCCCCAGTGTCATCTCTCAAACTTTTATGGTTTGAGAGATGATCGCTCCTAAAGTTGCCCTCTCCCTCCCCCTTCCCCGAAGTCAGCGTTGTAGCTGAATGAAGGGAAATCCTGTCATAGATCATCAGGCGGCTCTGCAGCAGAGCCGCGATCGTGTTAATTAAACAAAAAACCTTTCACTAAAACAGTCTTCTACGTGTGCTTGCAAAGCCAGCACACGTAGAAGACCATTTCAGTGAAAGTTTTCTTTTTTATTAACACAATCGCAGCTGTGCTGGAGAGCTGCCTGAAAGTCGTGCGACTTTCTTCCCTGCAGTCATCTAGAACGCTATGGGGAAGGGGGAGGGAGAGGGCAACTTTAGGAGCGATCATCTCTCAAACCATAAAGGTTTGAGAGATGAAACTGGGGGCAATACATGACTTTTTAATAGGACTTTAATATAGGGATTAGTAACACAAGTATTACTATCCCTTTAAATGTTAGGTTATATAGAGATTATTTTGAGTACTTCATTCACTTAATTTTTTTAAAACACTATTTGGGTGAAACTAAAGGAATAAATATTGCCCTGACCCTACTTCCGGACAGACTGCAGTTACCAGTTCTGTACTGCAGTCTGTCACTCTGCCTCTGCTGCCCTCCCTCTATCCAGCCTCATCCAATGTTGGAGTCTTGATGCCTGTAAGCTGGAGTGGTCTCATTGGCCAGAGACAGCTCCAGCTTATAGGCAGAAAGCCTCTGTGATTGGATTTCTAATATTCCTATGATTTTGCTTACAGTTTTTTTGGTGGTTTACTATCCCTTTAATACTGCTTTTAACTTTGCAAAATTATCCTTTCTGGGTCTCTCATAAAAAAATTCAAAAGAAACCATATTGTGGTCACTGCTGCCGAAATGTTCCATTACCTGTATACTGTTTATGTTAGAATTGTTTGAGAGCACTAGGTCCAGCAAGGCCTCTTTTCTAGTTTGCTCCTCTACTAGTTGGCACATGATATTGGCATTAATCATACAAAAAAACTATTCCCCTTTGTTGTACTGGAAATCATGTTACTCCAGTCAATTTCTGGACAGTTGTAATCTCCCATTATAATTAAATGTCTTGACTGAAAAGCCTTTTCCATTTGCAGTAACATTTGGGCTTCTTCAATCTCCCTAATATTAGGTGGCTTGTAGCAAATCCTCACTAGTATCTTTCTATTATGTGCATACCTCCCAAGTGTCCCTATTTATAAGGGACAGTCCCATTTTGAGACCCAAATCTCCCTGTACCTCTTTCCCACCCTGGTTTCCCTCTTTTTAGGAGATCAGGCTGTATGGTGTGCATCACAGCTGGTGTTCCTGGTGTTCCTGTGCAGGGGAGGATTTTCCTGTCATTTCTGAACTGGACCACTCTTCATAGAGAGCTAACACGTGATGCTTCTGGGTGATGACTAGCTGTGGAACAGGACATTGTGCTGTTGTTCATTCCCAGAAGCCTCTCACATTTATTTTGAATACTCTTAGGGGTAATCCAGACATGGACCCCTTGCTCTCAGTGCCTAGAGAACCCAACTGCACCTTTCTGAAAAGGACCATTTAGGCTGAAACGTACGTTAGGGGTTAGCTGGTGTTCCCGTGCAAGGGGGACTTGCCCGTCATTTTGGAACTGGACTGCCCTTTTGGGTGGGAAATTTCTCCTCTGTAATGGCATTATAGAGCTAAAACGTAATGCTTCTGGATGGTGACTAGCCATAGAACAGGGCATTGTGCTGTTGTTCAATCCCAGAAGCCTTTCACATTCTGTATAGTTATTTTGAATACTCTTAGGGGTCTCCCTAAGAGTGAAGGGTAATCCAGACGTGGACCCCTTACTCGCAGTGCCTAGAGAAACCAGCTGCACCCTCCTGAAAAGGCCCAGTTATGCTGAAACATACTTCGTGAGTTAGCTGGTGCTCCCGAGCAGGGTGGACTTGCCTGTCATTTTGGAATTGGACCGCTTTTTGGGTGGGATTAGTCTAAAATGTATGTGAAAATTTCTCCTCTGTAATGACACTAGAGAGCTAAAATGTGATGCTTCTGGGGGTGACTAGCCGTAGAACAGGCCATTGTGCTGTTGTTCATTCCCAGAACCCTCTCACATTCTGTATGTTTATTTTCAAAGACAAAACGAAAGACAATTTTTAAGATCAGAATTTTTAACGGCAATGTTCAATGAGATTTTCTTACCGTCATTTTTAATTCTTTAGTTGAAATTTCAAACGTGACAGATTTACTTCTGAAAATATTGTCCTTCTTTTACCACCAACTGGAGATCCAACAAGTTTTTCATTATGACGACTTTTTGAACATCTCGCCCTTATGTGTTTTATGCCCCATTAGTAGAAAACCATCATATAAAGTGTATAAAGAATACAAGAAAGTGCCGCACTCATCAGTGTTCCTTTAACCTCTGGATGCTAGAGATGTTTTCATTGGATTATAGAGCCATGTTTAGGAATCAAGGTGGAAAATATCGCGCTGACATATGTGCAATTAACTCTTTGAGTGCCAGAGGGTTCCAGTGCATTGCATACCCCTCCGGCTTACATAGGGTTAAAAAGTATAATTATGTTATGCCTTTTCCTCTTTATTTAAATTGAGCAGCATACGTATAAAGACAAAACATGAGAAAGTCTGTTCCAAATCAACTGCGCCATAGGGAACAAATAAAATTCCCATTGATTTAAATATAATTTTTAACCGCTTGAATGCGAGAGAAGTTTCCAGCACTTTGCCCTATTTAAATCAGTGGGAATTTTTATTTGTTGCCCATGTTGCACCAGAATCACCCCACTTTTTCCTTTGTTTATACACCCCATTTGTTAATGTTGGGACAATCTAAAGGGATAGTAATACTTTGTTTTATCTTTATTTTATTTTGTAGGCATTAAAAAAACATGAAGAACGATATAAGTCTTATCTCTCAAACCTTTATGGTTTGAGAGATATTCACAAGCAAAGTTTCCCCTCCCGCCCCTTTTACCTAGTGTAAGCCATCTCTTCTCAGATGTGGAATCCAGTCCATAGACCAGACAGATAACAGAAGGGGACAATCTTCTCCTATGAGAACAATGAAAGTCCTGCCCCCCTTGACAAGCTTTTCAGGTTTTTCCCTTATCTTAATTGAAGATTGTCCCTCTCTGCAATCTACCTGGGCACCTCCCTTCTGCTCTGGCTGAGCAGTGTTACATCAGTAAAAGGGGAGGGAGGGGGATACTTTGTCATTGAATTACTCTTGAACTACAACTCTGACAGAATTGAAATAACACTCTCCAAAGTCCAAATACTATGATGATTAATTAGAGCTGCTTTTATTATGAAACATTACTATCCATTTAAGCCTCTGAATGCCAGAGCTGTGTCCAATTAATTGCTCTGCAATAAATCGGTCATCCACTGGCACTCAAGGGGTTAAGTAAAAAAAAAAAAATCTTTAAGTTACTGAGGGGATGTACTAATATGATTTTGCCCTAAAGTAGAAGCAAAATAGGTCTAACGTCCTTTGCACTAAGGTATCTACTCCAAGAATTATCTTCCTTATTGTGGTTGCCATGGGACATTTCTGGGCATTCCTCTGAGCTTGAGTAATATGTACTAACCAGGCACAGAGAACATTTTAATATATTTAGCAAGCCATAGTCAGGTATTTGAGAATTATTCTCATTAAAGTTTGTAATTTTTATTACATATTTGAAAACTGTCCGTGTGTCATCTTAACCAAGAGTAGAGCAGATGTATAGTTTAGGAAATATTCACACCTTTATTTCTGGGAAAAATAAAAGTGAAAGCCTCCTGGAATCTTCTGGTGTAGCACAGAAATTCATAAGCATATGAAACATCCCTGAAAACCTTCATTAGCATATGACGTGCCACTGACAATCTTAATCTGCATAAGATATATCACTGAAAATGTTTAATTAGCAAATGAAACAACGCTGGAAACGTTCATTAGCAGTTAGCATACATTAGAATCATACCTGGGAACTTGACAGGTAAGGCTACCCGGAGGGTAGCCCTGCCAGTGCCAATCAGGGAGGGAAATGACGTGATTTGCGTCATAAAGGGGGCGGGGCTTAGCCGCGAGGGGGACAAAAAAATTAAAAAAAAAAAAAAGAGCTGAATATGGTTTAAAGAGTGTAAGAGGGCGGGGAGTGGGAGGAACAGGGCGGTATGGAATACAAGTGGGCAGAGACTCTGCCCACCTGGAGATTGAGAGACTGCCCCAGAGACCCGGTAATTCACTGTGAAATCCGGAGTCTCCGGGGCAAAACCGGAGAGTTCCCAGGTATGATTAGAATACATCAGGATACGGTACCGAGTATATTTTTATGCCGTTAGCATAAAAAATTTGCAGAAATTACAGATTTATACATTCTTCTTTTTGAGAGCCACATGGGCAGACATCATATTGTTGTGCTATGCACATCCCATTCCGTGGGAATTCAAAGGGTTAATCAGTACAGAAATTGATCACACCGATTGCTTTGCCTTTGAAAGGTTGCTATCTTGTTTGTTCTTTTTTAACAGTAAAGGCAATCCTTTGCTTGTTCAAATAATAGAAAATAAGGCTGATTTGTTTCACTAGTTCACAGACGGATGAAAAAGGAAAAAAATCAGATAGCAATTGTAGCTTGATTACAGAGGGTGCCTTTCACAGGAAGAAAGAACACACATTATTTGATCTTTATCAGGTCAGCTCTGAAGAACACGATAGTAACACTTTGTTAGGGTGCATGGAACTAAACAAACATGACAAAGACAAACACAAAAGAATAGGTTGCTGGAAGATTCATTTTAGCAGATAACAAGGACAAACCTCAATCTCAATATTTTAATTTACAACTCCTGTTCTGTATAACAAAAGTTGCAGTTATAAACTGTAACACACTAAGAGACATGCACTAATACAAATCCATGTTTAAAGGGGACCTGTGACCTAAAGGCCTCTTTCACATGGGTGACGCCACACACCAATGGTGTGTTGGTTATGGAGCCCATTGTGAGCAATATAGTCCTAGGCAATGGTACCTCTTATACTGGTGAGTATTGGCTCGCATGAACTCTCCAAAGGAACACAGTACAGATGCAGCAAGGAAGGACTGTTGATTCATATGCTGTTAAATATGCAGGTGTATACCTGAAAAATATACTATTACATGCTCCACCTAAATATCGCCTACAATTTTAAATTGAGGAGTGTATTGCTAATAGATACTGATACAAGTCTGGAGTGTTTATATTTTTGAGATTTTTGATTGCGGCTCTACAAGGATTGCACACTTATATGTAAGTTGATCAGATATCCCTTTAACCCCTTAAGGGCCATTGACGTGGCAGGACCGTAAAGCTGGTCCGGCACTTAAGGACCAGTGACGGTCCTGACAAGTCACATACTTTTACTCACCGCGCTCCTGTAGGAGCGTGGTGAGTAATACCGGGGACTGAAGTTAATCGATCCAAGACCGGAGCAATCTCTTTGAGTCCCCCGTTCGGCGTGACGCCCCACGTGATCAGTCATGTGGGACATCACGTCAAAGTTTCCTATGTGGTCCTTAAAGGACCGCACAGCCTAGGACCTCTGGTCCTTAAGGGGTTAAATATGAAAATTGAATTCTACAGGATCTCACTATACCTCCCAACATGATAAAAGAGGGCAGCTTGTGTTTTAGGTGGTGTTGCTGGGGGGTGTCTGGTGGGCGGAGTCTTACAGAGTACTTTTTGGTTAAAGGGATAGTAATGTTCATAATAAAGCAGCTCTAATTAATCATCATAGTATTTGGGCCATGGAGAGTGTTATTTCAATTCTGTCAGAGTTGTAGTTCAAGAGTAATTGAATGATAAAGTATCCCCCTCCCGCCCCTTCTACTGATGTAACACTGCTCAGCTTAGAGCAGCAGGGAGTGTCCAGGTAGATTGCAGAGAGGGACAATCTTCAATTAAGATAAGGGAAAAACCTGAAAAATTTGTCAAGGGAGGCAGGGCTTTCATTGTTCTCATAGTAAGAATTTTGACCCTTGATGTGAGCTGTCTGGTCTATGGACTGCATTTCACATCTGAGGAGTGGGGGCTTACACTAGATAAAGGGGTGGGAGGGAACTTTATTATTCAGTTACTCTAGAACTACAATGCTCACAGTAATGAAATAACACTCTATGTGGCTCAAATACTATGAAGATTAATTGGGGCTACTGTTTTTGTGAAACATTACTATCACTTTAAGTACCCTTACATGTGTACCATCAGGTCCAGGTGCTTTATTCACTATAACCTTTTCCAGTCTCTATATGGGCCATGGAGAGTGTTATTTCAATTCTGTCAGAGTTGTAGTTCAAGAGTAATTGAATGATAAAGTATACCCCTCCCGCCCCTTTTACTAATATAACACTGCTCACCTAAGAACAGCAGGAAGTGTCCAGGTAGATTGCAGAGAGGGACAATCTTCAATTACGATATGGGAAAAAGCTGAAAAACCTGTCAAGGGGGGCAGGGTTTTCATTGTTCTCATAGAAAGAAGATTGTCCCCTGATGTTATCTGTCTGGTCTATGGACTGGATTCCATATCTGAGGAGTGGAGGCTTTCACTAGGTAAAAGGGGCGGGAGGGGGGAAACTTTATCATTCAATTACTCTTGAACTACAACTCTCACAGTATTGAAATAACACTCTCCATGGCTCAATTGCTATGAAGATTAATTGGAGATGCTGTTTTTGTGAAATGTTACTATCACTTTAATTCATCACCTACTGACAGCTCTTTATGTATATGAATACATTATTTAGAATGAGATCAAAGTATATTATTTACACAGACTAGATTATACATACATTATACTGAAATAAAAAAGCATTAATGTGAGTTGTATGACTGTAGAATAATGGGTTGCACTTACATACACACTACATATTCTGATCTCAACCAGTTGTGTCATAGGTACCAGCTTAGGGTTCTATAATTTTATTATGAACATTTTGATGAAATATGAGTATTCTGTAGGACTCAGGGGATTAAAATCCATATTTAAACCAAAAGGAAATTTTAGTTCTCCCCTATAGTACCAATGTTTTTTTCCCCAGAACACACTTGTTTTCAACATACGGCCCTATGTGTTTTTTGAGCAAAAAAAAAAAGTGAGAGAAGAACCCTTGTCCTAGAAAGAGGCATACCAATGAAAAAGAGGGACAGAGAAATTTGTGGCTCAAAAAGGGACTGTCCCTCCTAAAGAGGAACACTTAGGACATATGAGTCACAGGAAATCAATAAAACTCTGCAGTATGTGTTTTTTATACATGCTGCATTCAACTCATTGAGTTCCAGAGTGGTATCCAGTGCATTGCAATGCACTACATTGGATACCTGTCTGCCAATCAAAAGGTTAAAGGTCACCTTAGTTATATGCACAAAATTATAGGTGGATCAATTATGTTGCAAACACAATGGGGGGATACAAATTCCTATTGGTTTAAATGGGTCTTTTAACATCTTGAATGCTAGAGAGATATCTAAATGTTGCTTCTTAATGTGCTGAAGACCTCTGCATACCCGACCACATTTTACAAATGAAAAAAGGTACACTCACAGCCACTTCCCCACATTACTGCTAAAACACACATTCTCTGTATATACTAGTTTGTTGTGTAAAGGGATGGTAATATTTCTCAAAAACAGCAGCTCCAATTAATCTTCATAATATATGAGCCATATAGAGTGGTATTTCAGTACTGTCAGAGTTGTGGTTCAAGAGTAAATGAATGATAAAGTATCCCCTCCCACCCCTTTTACCTAGCGTAAGCCATCTCTCCTCAGACCAGACAGCTCACAGCAGGGAACAATCTTCTTACTGTGAGAACAATGAAAACCTGCCCCCCCTTGACTGATTTTTCAGGTTTTTCCCTTATCTTAATTGAAGAATGTCCCCCTCTGCAATCCACTTGGACACAACCTGCTACTCTGAGCTGAGCAGTGTTACATCAGTAAAAGGGGTGGCAGGGGGATAATTTATAATTCAATTACTCTTGAACTACAACTCTGACAGAATTAAAATAACACTCTCCACGGCCCAAATACTATGATGATTAATTAGATCTGCTTTTATTATGAAACATTGCTATCCCTTTAAAGTCATGGAAAAGTCATAGACTTAATAATGACATTTTCTTTCTGTTCTGTAATGTAATTCTTATCACATTGTATGTATGTGATCACTCCTGTGGTTGAGTTTCTCTCTGTTACCTATAGGAGCAGAGCTCCCTTTTTTTCCTGAAAAATAGATACAAAACGTTAATGCTGGTTTATAAAATTCAAAAGCCCTGAAAAGATAGTGTAACTGCTAAAAAGGTATGGCTCTCTAGTATTCAAGTGGTTAAATGCCCCATTTTCATAAAAGGAATGTGAATGTGGTCCATGTGGCGCATTTGGTTTGCCTCAGACTTTTATCTTCTTTATATGCTGCACTGAGTGATTGAGTCGGGAGGTAAGATTTGTGGCCCTCCATTTGTTTTTGCTGGATTATAATTCACATCAGCCTCACCCAATCAGTCATGTAATTCTTAACCCCATACGGACCCGTCACGTACATATACGTTGTGGGAAATCTTACATTAAGGACCCATGACGTATATATACAGGGGTCTCAGAACGGCTGCACCCCATCCGGGGACCCATGATTCCGTTGCCAAAAAAAATCCCCAGTGGTCCTTAAGTGCCGGCTGCGTGACTGGTCGTTATGGGGGTTAAATAAAAATAGTTCTCAGATTATTTAGTGAATATTAGTGGATTTCAGACAACAAAATTACAACTGATAACAGAAATTAAAGACTAGCACTGACTGTTTTTTATTTCTGGGGAATACATTAACTGCAGAAAGAAAAAGCTTTCTTTCCAGTAGAGTGATCCTCAACTTTTCCAAAGAATGCAACAAAAAAACTGCCTGGCCAATAGGTGGCACTGTTGCTAAGCATAATGTAAAAAAACCCAGTCCCAGCATTGCTTGCACATTTATTTTAGTAAGCATTAAACTATTCCGGACTGATTTTCTTTATTTAATAAATATTTCTGGAGCAAGCCACCAGCAATATAATACACTCATACAAAATTATCAGTTCTCCATTGATTTAAATGGGGTGTTTAACCCCTTGAGTGCTAGAAACATCTAAAATGCATTTGTAGAGGAGGAAAAAATAAGCTTAATGGAGAAAACTCTATCTCTCAAACTGCTATGGTTTGAGAGATATATGCATTGAAAGTTCCCCCCTCCCTCCCCTTCTCCTGATGTCAGCTGTAAAGCTGACAGCAGGAGTTTCTTAGTCGTCCAACTAAAGGAGGCTCTGCAGCAGAGCCGAAATCACGTTATTTAAAAAGAATTACTTAATTGCAAAGGTCTACAAAGTGTGCTTACAAACCAGGTACACTTTGTAGACCTTTCCAATTAAGTAATTCTTTTGTAATAATAATAATAATAATAATTTTGGCTCTGCTGCAGAGCCATAGGCTGGTCCCCGGACCAGGATCTCCTGCTGTCATCTAGATGCTAATGTCAGTAGAAGGGGAGGGAGGGGGGAATTTTCAATGCCTATATCTCTCAAACCATAGAGGTTTGAGAAATAGGGTTTGTAGCACTTAGTTTATTATTTTAAGCTCTACAAAACTAAAAATATTTTTTTGGGGCATTACTGTCCCTTTAATCAGAATTTTTATTGGTGCCTTATATGTAGTTGGTTTGGACAATAATAGTTTCAGCACTTTTTAGTACATCAGGCTTGTTACAACTTGATAAAAAAATAAATTCACCTAATTTAAATCACTGGACATTTTCATTTTTTCCCTATAGTGCAGCTGAGTTGATGCAGAATTAACCCCTTCAGTGCCAGCGGGGTACACAACGAAATGCTTTGCAATGCAGTGCGTAGCCCTCTGGCACTGAAACGGTTAAACCTCCTTTCCCTATTGAATACAACCTTAAAGGCCATACAATACGTTTGTTTTTAGCATACAAAAAGTTTCTAGTGCTTTTAAAGGTGAAATCCATATAAATTGATTATACATAGCGTGAAAATTATTAGGAAACAAGATTTCAATTACAGCTAATTTTCTATAATTTATTTTGATATTTTGAGACACGCAAGCCTTGAGTTGCACTAATGCTCAAGATATTAGTGTCAGCAGGTAAGAGAATATTTTATTGGACCCAGTGCATCTGTAGACAGATGACCAACACAAAATGATTTCCAATTTTCCATAGCAACCAGCTCACATCTGTAGTGAGGTGAGACTCCACAGCAAAAGCCTGAACCCTGTGGAAGCTTCCGCGTCAATAATATGCCATTAAAACATCTCTACAATTATTTCATTAGCATGTGTAATTACCTGGAAAGATGACATCTACCCAAAGTAAATAGAAGAACAATCTTATTTAAATCCTTCAAGATGGAATCACTATCTACTCAACAGAAGTTAGCGGATTAGTTCACGCTTTAACCCACGGGCTTATGCTGAGTTTCTACATATGAATAAATTACACAGCATATAGCAACACATTTGCTTTATTTTATTTTTTTTTTATATATTTATTTCTTTATTGAGAGAAGCATCAAGAATACAGTACAGAAAGACTACAATGGACAGAAAAAAATACAAATGTGGAGGGAAAATTGCCATTGCCATTCTGAAAGTAAAACAGTACAGACATGAGTACAAGATTACAAGCACAAACAAGTATAGACCTCAAAAGGTATTAAAAGAACATATATGTAGGGCTGTCAAGACAGCCCTGACAGATACAAAAGTCTTGATACTGATCACACTTCTCTATGATGAGGTTCTGTAACCTAGAAGCAGGGCCGGCCCAAGATATTGTGCTGCCTGGGTCCAAGGATGAAATGCTGCCCCCCCTCCACACACCAAAACCACACCCACCAAAACACGCCACATCCTTACTTATATTAATCCCTCTCCTGCCCCTAAAACCACATAGAACTGTACTGTTTTTTTTTTACACCCCTTGTACCTTTCTACCCCCTTGCCTTTTTACACCCCTTGTACCTCTTTCTCCCCCCTTGCCTTTTTATACCCCTTGTGCCTAATTTTTCCCTTCTTTTCACCCCTTGTGCCTCTCTTTTCACCCCTTGTGCATCTCTTTTCCCATCTTTTCACCCCTTGTGCCTCTCTTTTCCCCTCTTTTCACCCCTCGTGCCTCTCTTTTCCCCTCTTTTCACCCCTCGTGCCTCTCTTTTCCCCTCTTTTCACCCCTTGTGCCTCTCTTTTCCCCTCTTTTCATCCCATGTGCTTTTCACCCCTTGTGCCTCTTTTCCCCTCTTTTCATCCCTTGTGCCTCTTTTTCACCCCTTGTGCCTCTCTTTTCCCCTCTTTTCACTCCTCGTGCCTCTCTTTTCACCCCTTGTGCCTCTCTTTTCCCCTCTTTTCACTCCTCGTGCCTCTCTTTTCACCCCTTGTGCCTCTCTTTCTCCCCCCCTTGCTTGTTTCTCTTCTCCTTCTGGCTCCCTTCCTCTCTTCTCTGCTTGTCTGGCTCTTCTCCTGCTTTTTACTCAGTCTCCCCACTGCCTGTACTAATGACAGCCGGGACCGTGTCACATGCGGAGACGCATCGTGGTGCATGCTGGGATTTTCTTCGCCAGTCTGGGTGCCAGTTTTAAACTTGCACTGGCCTCTGAGCAGAGGAAGAAAACCCCGGCATGCTCCACACAGCGTCTCCGTATGTGACACGGTCCCAGCCATCATCAGTGTGGGCAGTGGGAAGACGATGCGCACAAAATAACATCCTTGGGGCAGCAAATTGCCGCCCCTGTCAGAGTGCCACCTGGGTCCATGGCCCCACCAGGACCCATGTAAGGGCTGGCCCTGCCTAGAAGTAACCCCTTTAAGTGGAGAAAGGAGAATAATTGGCTGATATTATAAGAGCAAAGAAAGAGTGGAAGAGTAAAAGGTTCCGGGAGAGAAGAGAAAGAGAGTCCAGGAGGGACTGGGGAGAGAGAGAGTGTAAGCAGGGAAAAGAGAGAAGATGAGGGAGACAGAAGAGAGGAAAAAAAGAAAGGGAGAACGACTGCTGGAGGTGTAGAGGGTAATGTGGATAAGGTATAAAAGCTAAGAAAAAAATAAGAGAATGACCCCTCTCAGGGTGTGTGAGGCCTGGAGGAAAACCATGGCTGAAGAAGGGACCATATTGAGTTAGGGTTGATTCCCCTCTTGAGGAGGGTCAACCTCATAAGGAGGATTTGATTCTCCACTCTGGCTTCCCATTCTGATTGTGAAGGAGCAGTGCTTTATTTTTTTATAGAGATACTTGTTGAAGAGCCCGTTACATGGGCCATAGTGCCACTGCCAGACGGTCACGGGGCAGTCATGCACAGTAGATACTGCCCAAGCTGCGGCTGATACAGTGCCAGCCAGTCACGGTGCAGTCATGGTCAATAGAGATTGCCCGCACCATGGCTGATACAGAGCTGGACGCTCCTTCGGATCAGCCTTGTCACTGGCAATCTCTACTGCACATGACTGCGTTGTTACACACGTTTTAGCAAATTATTATACAGGGTGTGAGCAGATGCATTTAGAATGTTAAAATAAAATGACTTGTTGGTTGCAAGGTCTTATGCAGTCCATCCGTTCTATGTACTAACACCAATCCCCTCTGCCAATCCCTACACTGGCTCCCATTAGCATATAGAATTAAATTCAAAATTCTGCTGCTGACTTAGTCCTGACTAACACCAAACCCCCATATTTCATCTCTTATTTCCAAATACACTCCCTCTCACCATCTTCGTTCTGCACATGACCTTCTCCTCTCCACAGCTCTTATCACATTTTCCCACTCCCGCCTATAGGACTTCTCCCGTGCTGCACTTGAGCTCTGGAATTCCCTCCCCTGCCCCATGAGATTCTCCCCCAGACTGCAGATCTTCATCCGCTCCCTGAAAACTCACTTCATCAGGGAAGCCTATTAACTACCCCCATAAACATTGCCACCAGGAACCATCCCTTCCTTGACCACTGCACTCAGCAGCACTTCTCTCTCCCACCCACTGACCAGCAGTTCATGTGGCAGGAGGCACTTACACCCAGTAGCACTTACACCTTCTGTGTCCCACCTTCCTCATGAGCAGGGCCCTCTGATCCATCTGTGCTCCACATTTGGTTTGTACTATTTAATATATTTGTCTATTCCGTATTGTACAGAGCTGCAGAATAAATTGGTGCTATATAAATAAAGAATAATAATAATAAGCAGAAATAGTAGATAAAGAGCTCATGAGTAAGTAGAAATGGGAGTAGACGTGTATATACCTGTGCAGGGGCAACATTGTGAACCCCAGCAAACAAATGGAACAGCACAATGTGGAAGGGCTTTCAAGCCCAGCTCCAGGGATCAGGAGGATGTGCACTCAAAACATGAAAATTGTGGCCATGTGAGGACAAAGTTAGGAGAAAAAGGATTTGGCATTATGGTGGGGGGAGCACATGAATGAATGAATGAATATGTTTATTTATATAGCACCACAAGTATATGTAGTGCTTTACAATTTAAAGGGATAGTCACTTTATCTTTATTTTATTTTGTAGGCATTAAAAAAACATGAAGAACAGTGTAAGTCTTATCTCTCAAACCTTTATGGTTAGAGAGATATTCACAAGTAAAGTTTCCCCTCCCGCCCCTTTTACCCAGTGTAAGCCATCTCTTCTCAGATGTGGAATGCAGTCCATAGACCAGACAGCAGGGGACAATCTTCTTCCTATGAGAACAATGAAGGCCATGCCCCCCTTGACAAGTTTTTCAGGTTTTTCCCTTATCTTAATTGAAGATTGTCCCTCTCTGCAATCTACCTGGGCACCTCCCTTCTGATCTGGCTGAGCAGTGTTACATCAGTAAAAGGGACAGGAGGGGGATACTTTGTCATTGAATTACTCTTGAACTACAACTCTGACAAAATTGAAATAACACTCTCCAAAGTCCAAATAATATGAAGATTAATTAGAGCTGCTTTTATGAAACATTACTATCCCTTTAAGGTTATACGCAGTTCACAGGATAGCTATTTATATGGGGTGGATATTTGTGCAGTTCATTATGTGCAGAGCAATTTACTGTGATGACATATTTAAAGTATATTTTAACCAGGGGAGGGCTGGCAACTTGTGGCCTGGAGGGCAACTACAATCAAGTGGCCCAATTCTACTCTTGTCCCAGCCCACCCACTTTTGTTAATTTTATAGTTGCCATTAACCCTTTGAGTGCCAGAGGGGTATGCCACGCATTGCAAAGCAAAGGGTTAGTGTTGTGAAGTAAGGCAAAAAATACCACAAAGCTTACAACATATAACTACAGAGCTTACAATTTAAGTAGAGCTACACTAGTGATACCATCTGATAGAATATGCTACTATTATAGATCTACTTGGATTGTAGCTCCCTGTCAGTTGTAAGCTCTGTGGTATCACTACTGTAGCTACATTTGCAGCAACAAGCGGGAGTGGCCCACCAGCCCAGACATATGACTGGCCCAGGAGGCAATTGCCCCCCTGCCCCCCAGGCCAGCCCTCCCCTGATTTTAACTCATTATATGCTAGAGGGGTCTCCAACACATTGTGAAGCAATACATTAACGAATTCACTAGAATTCAAAGTACTAATAATCATAAATTATGCACCATACATATAAACAGATAAAGGCCTAAATTTCCTTGCTTGCATGTGAATTGCACAATTTAATTTAGATATTTGCTAAGGTAATTGAAGAACTCATCATTTAACCCTTTACATGCCACAGTAAATTGCCCTGCACATAATGAACTACACAAATACCCAACCCATATAAATAGCTATCCTATGAACTGCATTCACCACAATCACAACACACGCTTTGCCGAGCCCTCACTTTATCCAGGCTACAGACATGCAACATGACTAAAAGATCTGGTTAGCCCCTTGGGTGCTTTAGTTTGTCAAAACCTTTCAACTGAGACTTCTGTAGTATGTAAGGAAATATTGTACTGTTTTTAGTAGCACAGTGTAAAATACACACAAGACTCTTGGTGAAGTCACATCCGCTTACATCGCCAGGAACAATGCACAAGACACCGCTGTATACCTCCCAAGTGTCCCTTTTAGGAGGGACAGTCCCTTTTTCAGACACAATTCCCTCTGTCCCTCTTTTCCACCCTGGTGTCCCTCTTATTTAGGAGATCAGACTGTGTGGTGTGCATATAAGTGTATCACATTGCTCCACAGCAATAAAACTCACATTGTTTAAATGTAAGTATATGTGTTTATACATTAGTTGGTTAAATAAAATACTTTGCTCTTGCTCTAAATCATTTATTCACTTACACAAAGAGGTGTCAATATGTCATGAAATACCCTAAAGATACCCAGTAACACCCTGCCCACCAGTCAAAACCCAGAAACACCACCTAAAACATAAGTGTCCCTCTTTGGCCATTTGAAATGTTGGGAGATATGCCGCTGACCTTCCGCAGTGGGTCTGTTGATGTGAGCGATGTGAATTTTCTGAGCGGATGTGACTTTGCCAAGCAGAACGTTGGTCTTGTGTACCAGCATTTCGGGTGTAATACATTTTGAATGAAAAATGGACATACCTTTGTCTTACTAAGCAGGAAAAACAATATATATTTTTCTATTATGTAAGTATACTGCTGCTTTAAGTCTGAAACCTCTGGCTTTAGCCCCATCACTCAGTATCTTGCAATGTCCTTGGAGAAATCTACATTGCCAACACCATAATCATGGACAGCAGATTTTTCCTCATTAAATGAGACACCAGTTAGCTTACAGGAATGCAGACAAATGAGAATCAAGCAAAACAAAACTGTTAGCATGAACACGGTGAGAATGCAAATTTCAGCTAAAGACTTAATGGTGTGGAGTAGAATTAAAAACAACACAACTTATGAAGAGGTGAAAGGCCAAGGCAGGTCTGGGATAGAGAGAACTGCATGAAAGGCATACAAAAATGGACGTGTTGGCAGTAATGAAAACAGGTTGGTAGCTAGGCCAATCAGAAGATAATTATAATTGCCAAAGGAGAGAAGTGAATTAATTAGCATTTTACTCAGAAAAATTGCACAGTATTGTTAGCCCTTGGATGCTGATGAGGTCTCTAGAGTATTGTTTTGCAGTGACATCTCTAGCAACTGGATACACAAGACTGCAGTACAGTTTTTAATAACTGTAAGACTCATATTCAAAAAAATACACGTGTACTTCTGGAACAAACCAACTGCATCATAAGCGACACATAAAACATCCCCAAATTCCCATTGATTTAAATGGAGCTTTTAACACTTCGAATTCTAGATAGCTCTTCAAAGCACAAAATACTCTTGAAAAAAATTGTATAATGCAAATGTTTTCAATTATACAATTAAAATGTAAAATATACGATGTGTTGTCTCTGATCCAGAAGGCATCTAGAAAGTAGTTACAACTTCTAGACCAGCTCTAATTGGGTAGAAAACAACCAACCAGCAGCTGCATTGTTTGGAATACTTTTAAAGTGATAGTAACCTTTAATATTTACTCAATATATTTCACAAGTGTATATGTCCCATTTACTACAATTGTTTATTATTGTGTTTTCATCTTCATCTATTTATTTACACTTTTATTTTGTCCCTGACAATCAGCTCAATAGAACTGTGTTTCCAGAGCACTTTCTGGTCAATGACTGTGAAAGCAGGGATAGGATTACAATGTAATACTATCATTTCAGCGCTGAGTACTCTGAATGCTGTATTTAATAGACTGGTAGCAGTAATTTCTACATTGTATTGCTATATGTTTTACATTGCTTCATAATCCCTGCTTTCAAAATCCATGGAAACATATCACGGCAACTCAGGGACATAAAATGTAAAATATAGACTAAGATGTTAAAAAGTAAAGAAATAGTAATGTTTCAAAAAAAAAAAAAAAAAAAAAAAAACAGCAGATCTAATGAATCTTCATAGTGTTTGGGCCATGGAGAGTGTTATTTCAATACTGTCAGAGTTGTAGTTCCAGAGTAATTGAATGATAAATTATTCCCCTCCTGCCCCTTTCACCTAGTGTAAGCCACCTCCCCTCAGATGTGGAATCTGGTCTTAAGACCAAACAGCTCACAGCAAGGGACAATCTTCTTACTGTGAGAACAATGAAAGCCATGCCACCCTTCACAGGTGTTTCAGGTTTTTCACCTTATGCTAATTGAAGATTGTCCCTCTCTGCAATCCACTTGGACACCACACTGCTGGTCTGAGTGTTACATCAGTAAAAGGGACAGGAGGGGGATACCTTGTCATTCAATTACTCTTGAACTACAACTCTGACAGCAATGAAATAATACTCTCCATGGCCCAAATACTATGAAGATTTATTAGAGCTGCTTTTATTATGAAACTTTACTATCCCTTTAAATATTATGAGCTCACAGAATATGCAAAGTGAGAGCAACAGGTGATTATTTCTTTAAGTTTGTTCTCTCAGTTTGGACTCACATAAAGTGAGTTCAAGTCAGGTACGGTCAATGCAAAAAAATGTAAGAAGTTCTAAAACGAACTGATTGGTAGCCCAAATTAGTCTACATCTAATGGTTGAAATGAGCAAGCTTCCTGTTGTGAAGTTCATGTCCCAGATTTCCTTCAACAAACCAAACATTTTCACTGTAAACCTGAACTTTGGGAAACTGTTTTACTTTTATCTGGTCACCACAAAAATCTGACTTGCCTAATGAAAGTATATGCTTCATAAGTAATAGTATTGAAATCTTACAAATATAATATTTTATTATTAAATGTTTTAAAGATTCTAGGTATATTATTGTCCATTTTTTATCATTTCGGAAATGTAAGAATCATTTTAAAGGGAAATTATCATAAAAATATTTCTTCTGTCACAAGGTGGACCTAGTACCACTTCAGTGAATGGAGTTTATAGAGATCCTTGGATCTCTACCTCTACTTCTGTGTCAGGCAAGATTCTAATTACATATTGGGGATCTACAAACTATTACAAGGGTTCTCTGCCAGGGAGCCATGGCACTCTGGTGTGCCCTGGGAACCAGCTTAGGATGTTAATATGAAGTCTGTGATAAAAATATGAATTTTGGGTTTCAGATGTACATTTATGAAAATTCCTATGCACAATATGTTCATTTTTGGGATTCAGACTGTAATAGCTAATTTACATTGCATGGCCCAAAGTACGTGGACACCCCTTCTAAATAGTGGACTTGGATATTTAAGCCACATGCATTGCTGACAGGTGCATAAAATCAAGAACACAGCCATCAGTCTCTACAAACAAACACTGGTAGTAGAATGGCTCATACTGCATAGCTCAGTGATTTTCATAGTGGCACATTCATAGGATAGCAGTTTTCCAACAAGATAGATTGTCATGTTTCTGCCCTTCTAAAGCTGCCCCAATCATATATGTGCTGTTATTGTGAAATGGTAAAGGGGTAAAAAGAGCTCAGACGCAAAGTTGTAGTTGTAGACGACTTTGGTGGATTGCAGGATAACGCCACCTGCTTGACTGCATAGTGCCAACTGAAAAGTGTAGTTGAGGAGGAATAATGGTCTGGGGCTGTTTGCAAAGTTCAGACTAGGCCCCTTAGTGCCTGTGAAGAGATATTGTAACACTACAGCATACAATGACATTTTAGATGATTCTGTGTTTCCAACTTTGTGGCAACTGTTTGGAGAATGCCCTTTCCTGTTTTAGCATGACAATGCCCCTGTACACAACGTGAGATTGAAACAGAAATGGCTTGTCAAAATCAGTGACTGGCCTGCACAGACACTGACCTCAAACTCATTGAACACCTTTAGGACAAACTGGAATACTGACTGCAAGCCAGGCCTAATCACCCAACATCAGCGCCCGACTTCACTACTGTGGCTGAATGGAAGCAAATCTCCACAGCCGTGCCCCAACATCAAGTGGAAACTCTTCCCAGAAAAGTGGAGACTTTTATAGCAGTAAAGGGGGACACAACTCTGCATTAATGCCCACAATTTTGGAATAAGATGTTCAAAGGGCAAGTGTCTACATACTTTTGTCCATGTAGTCTAACTTTATAGTTATGTATTTTTCCCTTCAAGAACTTATTGAGACATTACCTATGAAGTGTTAGGGGTGCCCTAAAAATTCTAAAATCTGTGTTAGGAGCAAAAAAGATTGAGAAATACTGGACGATTTTATGCTCAACAGAGGAATCACTCCATCCCCCATCTACTCCCATCTCTTGTTGGGTGGTTGTATATAAATTAAAATAAATTAGTATTAACTATCCATTGTTAAATATGATGGGAGCCGAAAGCAGCATTGTGGACACTATTAGGCACATTGTTCTTAATAAATAGATGGTGCAAAGTCAGTTATGAGATTACAGATGACATTATGCTTCTTAAATGTACAGCCTGAGGATTTAGTGCATTCTCCTATCTGTACATAATAGACTTGAATGTAAACTTTGTGACATAAATTCAATCTTTTTCTGCAATGTATATCCAAGACTGCATATTACTACAGATGCTAGAAATGTTGTCTGTACTCTTAAGGACTTTTTAATTTGATAAATAAATAATATGTCATGGTATGAGCTACATTCATGCAGTGTCTCCATTCATAGTTTGTTCTTGAAAGAACAAACAAATATTTTCATAATTTTTGTTTAAACTCTGGAGTAAGCATTATGTAAATGTAAGTAAACATTTGAACATCTCATTAAACTCAGCCTTTACACAACCACTCTTAATTTTATTTGGATATCAGTAATGTTCTTATGTTCCCTACCTATTAATTAAATGCTTAAAATCTTTTTGGAATTGCCCAAAAATCTCATTTGCGGGCCAAATAACTTCAGTGAGGTAATTACATTCATACTGCTAAAAATATTGCCTTAAGTGGATTTCACCAATAAACTTCTGCAGTTTGGAGGAGAGTGGGTACTATGTTTTTTTTAAACCTGTTTTAAAAAACAACTCAAGAGAAACCCTCATACTATACTCATTTTTCAGTAAACCCAGCCCATCTCCAAAATATGATCAGAAATGGCATCTGTATAGCTTCGGCTACTAGAACAGGTATTGGTTTTCTTCTCCTGTAGTAAATTTAAAGAACTGTATTGTATTAATGAAGTAGTTTTCAGTCATTCCATACTCTGACATTTCAGAAACTAGAACAGGGTTCATGCTGTTTTCTCATGATGTGTTTGATCTTTTATTTAGAAGTAATCACTGTAGGATACTTCCTAACAATTCCCCATTGCGTGTGAATTTATATATTGTGTGCAAGGTTTTATAATTTAACTAAAACTGGATTTCATAAAATGTAATGTAAAACAATAGATGTGTTAAAGGTTTGTAATTTAAATATGTTTAACATATAGTAGGGTGTTCAAAGCCTTTAAGAGCACATATTACTATCGTACCAGTCATTGGTAATTGGAAATGATTATCTGATTTAGGATTTATCATTTAGGAATGTGTTTGAGAGAAATTCTTAACAGTATGGCTGAATCTCCAAAGGGGCAAATCACCCAGTGTAGAATCTTCTATTTTGTACATAGTCTGGGCAGATTTTCTGTAATTTTTTTCTGTCTTTGCCAGAAACAATCAAATTAAGGGAAGGATCCCACTGAAGTGAATTGGAGAGTTGTACTCACATGAATTAGTATTATATGATCAAAAAGTATATTTCGCACCTGTTGTATAAACTGATGCCAGGGCTCCCATCTAAAGACTGATATTGGGTGAGATGAAAAGGATAGTAATGTTTCTATTAAAGGGCAGCTCTGAGACTTTTTTATGTTTTTTTTTCTTTTTTTAACATGCAGCGCTATATGTAATTACTTACAGTGTTGTAGTTTAAAAACTATTCAAACAGAAAGGATCCCCCTCCTTCCCCTTCTGGCTGCCTCCCCTTAGATCTTTAATCTGGTCGTGGGACCGGACGGATGCAGAAAGGGACAATCTTCAGTCAGTAAGTATAAGGAAAAACTTGCCCCCTTGAGGAAGGAAGACAGGATTTTCCTTTTGCTTATTGAAGATTGTCCCTCACAGTGAAACACGGTCTATGTCCGGATACTTTACAATACCCTCACGCTTTTCAGCATCTCAGTTTATTATATCTTCTTGTTGAGTTATTGGGTTATATTCATAACGCTCTCATCAAGCTAATATAATGGTCTTGTTCATCTCGACATGTGCAATTCCAACATAATATCCCTTTACCCCTTATCCTTTCCTCCTCTCTTTTTTCTTCCTCCTACCCTGCTTATTTCTGTTTCACTTATCCTCTCTCTGTTAGATTGTATATTACATATTTATCTACCTCTTATTTATGTTGCACCTACATTATTTCTAATTTAAGTGTACCAGTATTTCTTTGACTCAGCCACACTTGATTGTATTTCTTATTGTACTGTATTGTAATCGATTTTCTTGTATCACACGTTTACAATTTTAGTAAAGCTGTTGTTAAAATAAAGAAAAAAAAAAAGATTGTCCCTCACAGCACTCCATCTGGACCAGTCTGAGAGGCAGCATGATCAGGGTAAGGGGCGGGAGATGGATCCGGTCAGCTTGAGGAGCATTTTATCTACAAAACTGCTAAGTAATTACATATAGCGCTACATGTAAAAAAAAATAAAGAAGACTCAGATCTGCACTTTAATAGAAACATTATTATCCCTTTAAATAAAGCAGGACAGTAAATGGTTTGTTTTCTAGCATCAACTTAAAAGGGTGAAAGTGAGAAGCATACACATTGTTTTCACAATTCTTTTTGTTTCAGCCTTTTGTGGACAGATGAGTTTACTTTGAATTGTCCAATGGTGGTGTAAGATCAAATTTCAATGCTCAGTATTGGAATTTAATTAAAAAATGATAATCCTTTATTTCTTTGCACTGTTGTTAATTTGGAATGAGGTTATTGACAGCTCACCCACTTTCTGGGAATCTTTTTCTGATGCTTTTATGGCACAAAGCATGGAAAGAATGATTTATTCTTTTTTCATTAAAAAGTATTGTAGTCAGTGATGTAATTGCCTCCATAATACTTTCTAAAGACTCACTATAATATAAACGACCCTGGCTTTTTCTGTATATGTAAGAATTCAAAATATGGCCTCAGTAGAGATGGAGCTGACGTTTAACAAATTCAACTGAATAGCCCATTATGGAGATATGTATTATGATCCACAGAAAGAAAACATTTCTCAGTATCAATTCAAAACAGATAAACCTAGCTAGCTATTTTCATCAGTAATTGACATACCTGGGAACTTTTCATTGTCGTCTCCCCGGAGGGGAGTCCACTGCTGCCATTGGTAGTGTGAAGAATGACGCGCATTGCATCAAAAATGGGCGGGTCTTAACGCGAGTGCCGGGGGAGGGCTTAAAAGAAGGCTGGGGGAAGGAACTACACCGGGGGAAAAAGTGGAAGTGGGTAGAGTTTCAATAGAAACTCCCCACATCCAGAGGATTCAGCCACTGCCCCGTAGACCCGGGGCAGACTCTGCCAAAACCAGAGTCTCCGTGGCAAATCTGGAGAGTTCCCAAGTATGGTAATTGAACTATGATATGTATATTCTTACCCAAGAAACGTAAGGGGAAAAAAGCCATATAACAGCTAATGTAATGGATCCCATTATAGTTTGATAGCAAAATGGGGCTTTTGATGTTTGTGTTCTAGTCATGTCATTTGGCAACAATGGTATAATTACTGAGACTATATAATTATATTTTATTTTGTGATGGCAATATGATTTATTTTTGTTTTTTGATAATTAGAAGGTTTCTTGTTACATAATCCAAGGGTTCTAGTACCGTATACGTATTATCATATATATTTATTCTCTATCACACAATCTGTTTTTCTTAGCATGATTGCTTTAAGATTAATAAAGTATAGCAGGTTCAAATGTATTTAACTATGTAATACAAACATACCATTTTGTGTTTAAATTGAGAACTCACTAAGAACTGAATTTTTAATCTGTAATAGAATTATTTTGCAGTGTAATTTATCTTGTAATGAAAATGGTAAGCTTCAGGATTAGAAGGGATCTGCTACAACATTAAACTGTACAAATATTTTTGACGGGGTCAGTTTGTCATAGTGGTGTTATAGAAATAAAGAATGAGAAGATATTACCATGGTAATTACTAAATGGAAAGAAGGGATCTTTTTGGATTGACGTAATAAAGTAAAAAAAAAACAAAAAAAAAATGCACTGTCTGTTATTAATGGTACATTACAAAGTCTTGCTTTTATGTGTCAATTGGAAACACAAATAAGTACATTATTAATACATGGATCAATAACATGCACAAATAATAAACAAAAGATTACAGCTCGTATGAGCAACTAATTGAATAACTGCAGTGCTATACCTAAATGAAATACACATGTTGTGGTTATTTTTAAATAGTTACAGGCTGCATTTATATGTACAGATACCATGGCTGATATGTACTTTAGATCGATGTGCCCTTTATCTCACAATACAAAAACATTCCCCCTTCTTCATTAACTTTATAGTTTATTTATAAATGTTATTTTGCATGTAGTCAGTTGTGTTTTCACCTTTTTTAGAATCTTGGCCTGGAAGATGATCCCAATGATGTAATTTGGTGTTTCATGCTTAGTCTTCTATATATGTTTTTCCATATTGATACAAGCATACATTTTCTTATTATTTCTTCTTAATCCCTTGAAGAACACCCGGATTAGGGGGTGGGAGGATGTTAAGGACCATGACACTTTTTATTCCTCCCAATGAATTCTGGGATGTCAGAGCAGAGTGCAGCTGTGCTGTCATCCCAGAATTCCATGATGTGCCGAGACCGTCACCGATCCTTAATGTCCAGACCTGCGTGACGGTCCTGGTACTTCAAGTGACGCTAAGGTGTTAGTAACAACAACATCACAAGTCATAAATAAAAATACAACATATAGTGCCTTTTGTATAAAAAAAAACCAGGAACAATTCTGGGGCAAACCACCGGAACCATAGGCGACAAAGAACAATTTTCATTGAACAAAATAGGACTTTTAACCCCTTGCAATGTACTGGAGACCTGTCTGGATTCCAAGGGGTTAAAATCAATTGGAATATGGGGAATTTTCATTTCTCCCTTATGGTGCAGTTGGTTTGACCCAACATTGCTGCAGTTTGTTTTGATACATAAGGCTTATAGTGTTCAGCCCAGTACAACAGCACATTATATACAGTTAAAAATTATGTACAGAAGTACAAAACAGTACAGTATAACTAAATGCCACATGTATAACTGGCATATCATCTGGCAAAGAATAAAACACAGGTTTGTAGAATTTAATAGTAAATTAGAACCAGCTATCCTCTCTAGGCTGCTCTTTTACCCATATGCATTCAAGACACATGGTGGGGAATGTATAAATTCATCCATGCAGCTCATGTTCAGTGCTTATACATTAGCTTAAAAACCATGCAGATGCCCCTAGAGTTTTGTATGTACTATAACATTGCCTTCCTCTGGATCAACAGTGGTGATTTGGCATTAGCTGGACTTGATGGATGTATGTCTTTTTTCAGCCTTATAAACTTTGTCATTATGTTACATACCAATACACGAGCTCTGCCATTGTTAAGACTTATGTGCGACCAATCCCCAAATGTTTAACCGACCTCCCTATGCCTTTGTAATGCATGGAATAAAACATGACGCAGGTGAGAAAAGAGCCCCAGAATGCCCTTAGGTTCCACCTCTGCCCTCATTTCCTCCTCATATTTCAACATGGAATTGTATTAAATAATACAACCTAACAAAGAATTGTATTAAATAATGCAACCTATCACCCACCCTTGTACTTTGCTCATAAGTGTCTGTAAAAATTACTTTCTTGTATTGTATTTGTTAGATTATAGATAGATACAGTTTTATTGTACAATATCTCTTCAATTTATTAAGTTAGATTTGGAACTATGTTAAAACAGACCTTGTACCTATGGGAGTTTAGTAAGGAGCAATGCTGGAATCTTATTGAGATAACTAATGTACCTATACTCTCAATAGCATTGGGACTTTGTTATTTGCTGGAACAATTTGATACAGAGACACAGCATAATTATTCTATCCCTGTGAGTGTAACGCTTTTCATCATTTCCAAACCACTTCCTTGTGATATGTTCCTTTTATTAGAGTATGTCTGCTAAAGATACTGTAACCTTGTATTTTGACTTTACACATTCTATGTAAAGTTGCATTTTCTTTTTTTTAATTTAGTCTTCACCAATTTCTTTATACTTCTGACAGTGAACTCACTGGATCCATTTCCAGAGAGTTTTTCTGTCAGGGATAGGGATTCAATGTGATAAAGGATACAATGTAAAAGAAGGTAGTGATACAATGTAGAAAAAACTGCCACCACATTAAAGGAACATTAAAACCTACATACGCTACAATACCCAGTACTTCATACTAGCATCTCTAAAACATACCGGCTTGCTTTCTGAGACCTAAAATTCTGCCCTACATATGCTCAGAGGGAGTAGACGTCCCTGTCTTTTCAAAGGCACCTGGGGAGATACACTAAAGTGTGATAAAGAGGTGATAAGACCTTTCCAGTGATACCACTACTCCAGTTCCTATATTATTCTATGGAAGAGGGAGAGATCTTTGTGCATAGGGTCCATAGAATAACAGGAATTGATCTCTGAACAGGATAATACATACACCCCTTAAGGACCGGCCACGCACGCACGGTGCGGTCACTTAAGGACCAGGGACCATTTTTTTTTCCGGAATCTGATTCCGGACTTGCCGAACGGCGTGCAGCCGCGCAGGGAGCCCGGAATTCCTGGACCATCATGGGTCCTTAAGGGGTTAATATAATATGTTAGGTGTGTGACAGATTAATGTTTTATTTGTATGTGTGTTAGCTGTAAGACATGATATTTAACATTATATCAGCCTCTTTTATTTTTTGGTGTTAGTGTTCCTTTAAAATAAAGCATACAGAGCACTGAATGATTCAGGGACAGTGTTAGATTATGTCACTATCCCTGCTTTCCAGACTAGAAAATTCTCCCTAAATGGAGATCTAGGAAGCTTACTATCAGACATAACATTTTAAAATAAGAGAAGGTAAAAAAATAAAATCCATATTTGACTTTAAATATAATACACTTGCAGAATATGTAAAATCAAAAAGGTTGCTATCACGTTAAGGAGTTAAGAACATTAGACTGCCCTTAACCCTTTGAGTGCCAGAGGGTTGTTCAACTCACTGCAACATCTCTCTGGCACTTTAAGGTTTAATTATGGTTGGAAGCAGGTAAATTATTCAAATATTTGTCCAGTGCTCTATGTTTCCAAGGAAATGCATTATCCCTCTGAGAGCTATTGACTTACTTTATTCCTGCTGTTTCGGAACCAGCAAGTCCCCCTACCTCCCACTACTATGAGTGGCATCTTTCACAATTCTATCTGCTGGAGATTAAGCTGCTAATTAATAAGCACTCAGCCTGCTCACAGCACGAGTTTCTTCATTGCGATAAAGGCAGAAAGAACAAGAGGTAATAGCAGCTCCTAACTGAGATGTCTGCATGTGTGGCTGTTTGGAAAGGTCTGCTAATCTCCTTTCTGAAGCCAGTTAGGAATGTCATGGAAGCAGAAGGTTTCCTAGACACATGGAGTAGAAAATTAATGTTTCACTGCCAGAAGAGGCATCTAAAGAGTTACAAGTAAAAATTGTATATGTTTTCTCTCTGATAACATGGATATTGTGGGGCAAACCAATCGCATCATAGAGAACAAATACAATTCCTACAAGTGTAACCTTTTGAATGCTAGGTATAAAACACATGGGGGGAGATGCACCAAGGAGTGATAAAGAGGTGATAAAGTGGAGATGACTTCTCCAATGATATCACTTCTCCAGTTCATGTGTTATTCTGTGGAGCCAATGCACTAAGATTTCTCAAGTGGTAGAGATCTTAGGGCGAGATGTTCAGAAAGTGGTGGTAACTGAAATTGTCTGTAATCAGAATAAAAAGTTCTTACACCATGATCTGTCAATTCTCGGACATGTTTCCGTCATTTTTTGCATCCAATTCCGCCATCTCCGTCAAAAGGAAAAAGCCCTCTTAAAAGTGGGTGTGGTATAATTTTCTGTCATAATGTAAGGTATTTTCCTAAAAAATATTCATTTGAACGTCTTTTTTTATCTGATTAATGTCATTTGCTCCCGACATAATAAAAATGGTATAAACTCGGAGAAGAAAAATTAAAGTATTGAGAAGCATTTTTTTGTTTCAAAGACAAGAAAAGTATTTGTTTCTTTGAAAATTTTCGTTTCAAAGTCAAAATCAAGGACACTTTTTAAGATCAGAATTTTTAATGGCAATGTTCAATGAGATCTTCTTACCATCAAACGTGGTGGATTTACTTCTCCTTTTATCACCAGCTCATGATCCGACTAGTTTTTCATTATGATGACTTTTTGAACATCTCACCCTTTGTGTATTGGCTCCATAGAATATCACAGGAACTGGAGAAGTGATATCACAGGAGAGGTTGCCTCCACTTGATCACCCGTTTATCACACCTTAGTGCATAACCACCATTTTGGATGATGCATTATTATGATCTGGAGCAATCTGCATCATAGGGGACCAATACAAAAAAAAAATTGATCTATAGGGGATTTTAACCTGCCAGAGAGGTCTTCAATGCATTTCTCCACAATGTATTGAAGACCTCTAGTATAAGAGGCTAAAAGCACCTTTTAAATTAAACAGAACATTTGGGAATTTGTATTTGTCCTGTATCCAGCTCGTTTACTCCATATTAATATAGTTCTTCTTAGTACATCAGCCTCATTGCCTCATATTGTGTTTTTGCCCACAACTAATTTAGCTAAATATAATTACTTAAAGGGATAGTAATACTTCGTTTTATCTTTATTTTATTTTGTAGGCATTAAAAAAACATGAAGAACGTTATAAGTCTATGAGTCTATAAGTTTATGGTTTGAGAGATATTCACAAGCAAAGTTTCCCCTCCCACCCCTTTTACCTAGTGTAAGACATCTCTTCTCAGATGTGGAATGCAGTCCATAGACCAGACAGATAACAGAAGGGGACAATCTTCTTCCTATGAGAACAATGAAAGCCTTGCCCCCCCTTGACAAGTTTTACAGGTTTTTCCTCTTATCTTAATTGAAGATTGTCCCTCTCTGCAGTCTACCTGGGCACCTCCCTTGTGCTCTGGCTGAGCAGTGTTACATCAGTAAAAGGGTGGGAGGGGGATACTTCGTCATTGAATTACTCTTGAACTACAACTCTGACAAAACTGAAATAACACTCTCCAAAATCCAAATAATATGATGATTAATTAGAGCTGCTTTTATTATGAAACATTACTATCCCTTTAAATTAAACAGAACATTTGGGAATTTGTATTTGTCCTGTATCCAGCTGGTTTACTCCATATTAATATAGTTCTTCTTAGTACATCAGCCTCATTGCCTCATATTGTGTTTTTGCCCACAACTATTTTAGCTAAATATAATTACTTAAGTTTGAAACTTACTGTTATTCATATTGCTTTGTTTTTTTTGTATTCTATAGTTAATTTGGTTTGGCATTTAATTAATTAATATACATGTTCTGCTTTTTTCCTGTTGCACTAACATTGATTAATAGTGAGGCAGATGGAAGATAGATAGCATATTCTATTTATTCCTTGCAGTTCAAACTCTCCACCCATCCCCTAAATAATATATATTCATGATGCCCTATCTATCTTTATGTCAATAGAATTATTTAATATACATGTCACACAAGACAAGTCATTGTATGTATAATGTAATCTTCATAATTCAAGATATACTGATATTGATGAAGACCTGGAACAATTCTGGGACAAACACACTACACTTTAGGGGAGAAATACAAATGTCCCTTTATTTAAATCAGTCTTCTAATCCCTAGTGAGCAATATGATCAGTCTAGCATTAAATGGTTAAAAGCCCTGTTTAACCCTTTCAGTGCCAGAAGCAAACCTCCCAACATTTCAAATGGCCAAAGAGGGACAATTATGTTTTAGGTGCTACTGCTGGGGGTGTGACTGCTGAGTTTACTATTGAAATGTCGCCCTCTATTTGGTGACCAACAAAACACATCATTAAAAATGTTGCCTGCATGAAAAGGGCGACATTTTGATATTGCAGGCTTAAGTGCTGCCAACACAAATAGCCTCCATCTGTTCCTTAACCTTTTGAGTGCCAGAGTGGTCCACAAAATCCATACTACTTGTTACAGTGCCCGGGGCAAAAAAAGATTGAGAACCAGCACCTGGGAGGGAACGGGTTAACTCAAGTCACATTGTACTCCATTCAGGCTTAAAGGGCTCCTGACATATATCTGGTGGTAACTAAATTTGAGACACCAGGAATCAAGTTTCTTTTGTAGCCTCACAGGGGTCCTACTCAAGGACTGACTTCTTGTGTTGGCACATTCGGCTGGGTGCAAGACCGTATTACAGTTACGTTTAAGTGTCGCAAATCTGCTCCATCTGTGCCTTAGCAACATTTCAATAGGATACCGAATAAACTGGAAGAGAGACGGAAACCTCAGAGGGATATTGGCATGGGAATGGTGAGTGAAATCTGACACGTGAGTGGCCCTTCCAGTCTGAATGGAGTATGATGTGACCCATTTCCTCCCAGGCAATGGTTCTCAATCTTTTTTTTTTTTTGCCCAAGGCACTGAAGAGTTTATCTTAACCCTTTTAGTGCCAGAGGGGTCTGCAATGCATTGCAAAGGGTTAAGGCACAGATGGAGAGTATGCATTATGCTAGGGACATTATTTAAGATTTTTATTTTATTTTATGTATTCATGGATAACCAATAACCCTTTGAGTGCCAGAAGGGTCCGCATTGCAAAGCAATGCATTGTGACCCCTCTGGGACTCAAAGAGTTCAGGCACAGATGGCGGCTACTCAGCTTGGCGACACTTAAGCCTGCAACATCAGAATGTCGCCCTTTTGATGCGGGCAACATTTTTACTGCAGTGTTTTGTTGGTCGCCAAATAGAGGGCGACATTTCAATAGGATACCTGGCTGCTTTAGGGGCATTATTGAGAAATTTAATTTAATTTCATGACCTGTTGTCACCTCTATGTGTAACTGAATAATTGATTTAGTGCAAGACCAAAGTATTTTATTTACACAGACTATTTATATACACATATAGTGGTGTTTAAACAAACATTAATGTGAATTTTATTGCTAAGGAGCAATATGATACTGTTATGCGCACACACACACACACCACAGTCTGATCTCCTAAAAAGAGAGACCAGGGTAGGAAAGAAAGTCAGAAGGATTTGGGTCTCGAATGGAGACTGTCCCTCCTAAAAAGGGACACTTGAGAGGTATGCAGAGGGGTATACAATGCATTGCACACCACTTTGGCACTCAGGGGGGGTTAAACCAGTGGGAATTTTGAGAAATGCTGTTTGTCTCTTATGGTGCTTTTGGATTGTGCCATGATTACTGCAGTTGTAGCACGTCAGCCTTACCATAATGCATAATTTCACTGCTGGAGGAATTAAGGCAAAAATCTTTTCTGATTCCTATACGAATGAAAAGGTACTTGAGAATTGTAATTCAGGATTAAAATTCTCACCAGATGAAGTGGTACACATGGGTGTTTTTTTTTCTAAAGGGTGAATTGAAAATATGCTGGAAAGTGAAGCACTTTTGTGTTTGTTTTTAATAATTCAATTTATCATTGACAGTCTGACTGTATGCCTGCATTTCCTCATTTATCAAAAAACAAGTACAAGTATATGCTACACAGATATGCCAGAAAGTATTACTGTGTTCTGATCAGCAAAGCTAATCTTACACTATGGGAGCAACCATAAGCATATACGCACACTGTATAAGTGTGTATGATTTGTTGTCAGTGAGGTACAGATGGACTATGCATGTGAAATATTTTAGTCACGCTCATTTTCTTTGTATTTTCTGGTATAACTTAAAGGGAAAGTAATGTTTCAAAATAAAAGGAGCTCCAAATAATCTTCATAGTGTTTGGGCCATGGAGAGTGTTATTTCAATACTGTCAGAGCTGTAGTTCAAGAGTAATTGAATGAGAAAGTGTCCCCCTCCCACCCTTTTACTGATGTAACACTGCTGACCTCAGAGCAGCAAGGTGGTGTCCAGATGGCCTGCAGAGAGGGACAATCTTCAGTTAGCATAAGGGAAAAACCTGCCATGGGGGACAGGGTTTTCCTTATGTTCACAATAAGAAGATTGTCCATTGCTGTGGGCTGTCTGGTCCCAGGACCAGATTCCATACGTGAGGGGAGGTGACTTACATTAGGCAAAAGGAGCAGGAGGGGGATACTTTATCATTCAATTACTCTTGAACTACAACTCTGACAGTATTGAAATAACACTCTCCATGGTCCAAATACTATAAAGATTAATTGGAGCTGCTTTTATTTTGAAATATTACTATCCCTTTAAGTCAGTGTACTCTACACATGGAAAGAAACATGGACATTGATAGGTATTAAACAACTGTTAAACAACTCTAATTGCACCTCAGATATAATTTGATGGGGAATTTTCACTAACATATACCCAGTCATCAGAAGTAGGCAAACACCAGTGTATGTCATCTGTCTGAGATATAATAAGCATAATACAAAATGTGGAACTATTTTCTGCACCTAATTCTGAATTATAAAATTAGCTCATACTTTTTTCAAAAGCCAATTGCTTCACATTATTAAATGAGGCTGATGTAATAAGAATGACTGAAGTAATTTTGGAGCACACTACCTGCACCTTAAAGAAATAATGACAATTTCATTGATTTAAATGTGTTTCTTTAACTTTGAGTACATTGCAATGCATTGGATATCTCTCTGTCACTCAGAGAGTCAAGTGTCCAAGTGTTGCTCATGTTACAGTTATTAAAATGAATGTAATGTTATAGGAAAAAAAATGCAAGTAGCACGTTGATTTTGTACTCAGTCTAATCCAATGGATACCCATATTGTCTGTCTCTTTAAAACAGGTATATGTGTGTTCACATTGGTATCAAACAGGGCTTGGATTTACATCAAGGAATCCAATTTAGCACATTTGTGTGTAAAAAGCTTTGTACATAGGCAATAGGTGAAAGCAGGAGCAGTTAATGAAGAAAAACCATCAGTGCTCTTATTTTTGCAGAACTTTCCATTCATACATTTTTTTCCCAGCCTCTTAACCATTTCAGTGCCAGAGGAGAATGCAGTATATTGCTTTGCAATGTATTGGATTCCCCACTGGCACTCAAAGCCAAAGATTAAACATTTACTAAAAATAAAAGAAAAATTTTTTTACACCGAATTAACCCTTTGAGTGCCAGAGAGGTACGTAACGCATTTGTGCCAGCACTCAAAGGGTTAAATGAGGTGTTTAAATTTTTGAATGCTAGGAAGGTTTCCAAGGCATTGTGAAGCACTGAAGCTGATGTATCAAGGAGGACTGATGCACGCACGCTTGGCCAGCACTTAACCCCTTAACGACCCTTGACGGTCATAGTACGTCATGGGTCGATCTGACTGAACGACCCATGACGTACTATGACTGTCATAGAATTCCGGGCTCCCCCCGCGGCCGCAAGCCGTTCGGGGAGTCCGGAAGCAGAAGAAGAAAAAAAAAATGCTCCGTGGTCCTTAACTGACCGCACCACCCCTGCTGTTAAGGGGTTAAGGACCACTGAGCTTTTTTTTTTCTTGTATCCGATTCAGGGCTTCCCGAGCTGTGTGCAGCCGCATGGGGAGCCCTGAATTCCATGACGTACCAGCACCGTCACTGGTCCTTAAGTGCCGGACAGATGTGATGGTCCTGGCACGGCACTGGACGTTAAGGGGTTATTTCTGGTGAGTGGATACACAACAAACACAAATTCCCAGATCTCTTACCTGGTTAGTAGTAAGTAGAACTTTTAAATCCTTGAATGTTCTAGAGGTCACCAACACAATTATTTGCAATGCAATGGGGACCACTTTGGCAATCAAGGGGTTACAATCTAATTTGAATGAATGAAAATATTCACACATCCCCTGTAGTTCCATAGGATTGCTCCAGACTTTCTCACCTTTAGCTTCATAAATGTGGTTTATTTTTATCCAGAAGCAAAACCAGAGAAAGCTATTCCTCAACAAGGCCTGTAGACTCAAATATGTAAATATATAGAAATGTCCCTTTTATTAGATATGTTATAATCATCAACAGAAATTTGTACGCAAGGAAAACAATGACATCTAGATTTCACAGGTATTACAGGCTTAATCTTTGGGATCCTCGAAATGCATAAAATGATCCATATTTAAATACGATTAGAATGGATAAAAGGGTAATACAAAAAAAGGGAGAGATGTTCAAAAAGTCATCGTAATGAAAAAATTGACGGATCATGAGTTGGTGGTAAAAAAAACAGACAATATTTTCAGAAGTAAATTCACTACGTGTGTGTTTGTCAGAAGCTGTCATGCGCAGTACATTAGGCTTCACACGCTGCAGTCATGTGCAGTACAGATTGCCTGCACTGCGGCTAATGGAGTGGGTGGCCCGAATCAGCCATAGCGTGGGCAGTCTCTACTGTGCATGACTGCAGCGCAGCCGTTGCTGGGTGGCACTGTGGCCAGTGTACAAGGGCTCTTCAACTAGTATGTCATAAAGACTTAGAAATAAAGGTAAGAAGATCTTGATGAACATTGCCTTTAAAAATTCTGATGTTAAAAATGTCTTTGATTTTGTCTTTGAAATGAACATTTTCAAGAAACAAAGACATTTTTGTCTTAAAAACGACAAATTTTCATACAAAGCCTTTTTTACCAGCTAACTCTATAGTATGGATTGTCACTAAACAGTACTTCAATTTGTCTTCTCCAAGTTAAGACCATTTTTATTTTGTCGGTAAAAATGACATTAATCAGACAACTGTCAGTTAAAAGAATATTTTTTTCTGAAAATACCTTACAATATGACGGTGGATTAAACCACGTGCACTTTAGGATGGCTTTTTGCCTTTGATGGAGATGGTGGAATTGGATGCAAAAAATTATGGTAACGTGTCTGAGAATTGACGGACCATGGCAAAAGAACTTTATTGTTCTGATTACAGTCAATTTCAGTTACCACCAGTTTTTGAACATCTGGCCCTAAGTGTAGTTGTCGTCACTCTTTGGAAGCCACAAGCAGACACCCAGGTGCTCTTAGGATATTACTGACATGCTTCAGGCTTCTACTGTCTGTAGGTGGAATCAAGAGTCTCTGGCTCACAGCTCACATTGGTGTTCTTTGTCTGGTCCTCTTGAGGTTTTTCTCCCTCTGCGAAAAATTCAATAAGGAGTGTCTAATACAAGAGTTTTCAGTGGACTCTCAATGCAATATATTAGACAAGTCGCATTATTATTTTTATTTTATAGCTACATATTTGAGTCTATAGCCTTTGTTGGGGAATAGCAGCCTTCTGTTTCACTTTACTCATGTCATAATTGGAGTCTTAAAGCTGCCTCAGAACTGAACCCTAATGTACATGGAATGATGAATGCTCTTCACTCCAGGCCACATTTATGGTCTGTACTCTGTGTTTTGACCATATGTTGATTCTCATCTGCATTATCCTGAGCCACCAGTAGTCTGCATTGGTTTGCATATTCCATTTACACCCAGTCAGTCTGAGTGGCCAGTGAGACACACCATTCCCTTGTTAACTAAATTATTGCCTGTGCTATTCAGAGAGTGTCTAGTTCATCAAAAATAAGAAAAAATTATGGGGGTTATGCACTAAGGCGTGATAAAGAGATGATCAAATGGAGATAACTTCTCCAGTGATATCACTTCTTCAGTTCCTATGTTATTCTATGCACTAAGATTTTTCCAGCTTTGGGGATCTTAGTGCAGAGCCTCTACAGAATAACATAGGAACTGTCAGATTTGAAAATGTTTCAGGTGCGATGTTCAAAAGTCATCAGTTTCAGTTACCACAACTTTTTGAACCTCTCACCCTTAATTTGCCAACTTTCTAACCTGATACTTTTTTTGCTTGCTGAGCACCATATAGATGCAGCTCAGTCATCTCTATACCATGGACTGCTGACCATTTTCAAGTGTTGGAGTCTTGCACATTTGATCTAATAAATGAAGATGGCTCTTTAGGCTAATAAACTGACAAGTTTGCCTGTGTTGTTTAATTTTGTGTTCCCTCTCCTAGGAAAAAATCTTTTCTGGCCTGATTCATGAAGAAGAACCGAATCAACTAATTAAGATTTGAAATTATTTTCTTTCTGCAAATATATCAATACTTTATTGATACTTTTCGTATTTGGGATAAGTTTATATTTTGAAGGATATGTAATATTCCCCACTGATCTTATTATGGTCAGAAAATCCTAATGGCACCTATGAAATATGTTCTTGTGCCCTTGTTAAAGAAGGGTGTGCAATACATCTGCAAGCAATAGATTGAACATACATCTGGTATGTAGAAGGTTAATATTACCATGTGCCGTAGGCCGAGTTTGTGTCCTGTGGTCCTGCTAGCAACTGTCAAATCCACCTCCATGAACTGATTAAAGATTTCACAGACAGAAGAACAAAATTCATAGAGGCCATTAGGAAGTTCTGACCATGGCAAGGTAATTATGGATTATTATTAAGAATGGTTACTTCTCCTTTAAGCTCAGCTTTTGCAAATTGACCTCCCTTCCTTAGGTGATTGAATACTGAAATACAAAGTTTGTTCAAAGTAATGCTTTTAGTTATTGTGGATGTAGAATCACTGTATAGCAACACTCCTCACAAGTATGGTACCAAAACAGCACCTATTCCTGGATATATTATTTTGAACAAACTATGTGTCAGTATTACCTGACTGGTAGATGGGAGCTAATCTCTTAAAAGCATATCTTAACATATAAACTGTTTGTTGAAATAAGAAAGATATCACAACATTCTGAAGTACTTTGCATTACTTCAACTGGCTACTGCTTACCTTAATTCCTTAAGGACCAGTGGTCCTGGGGTATGTGGTCCTTTATGGACCAGATAGGAAAGTTTGACGTGCCCTCCCATGTGACTGATCACGTGTTCCTGCACGCCGAATGGGGGACTGAAAGAGATCGCTCCAATCTTGAAGCGATCAATTTCAGTCCCTGCTATTATTCACATCGCTCCTGCAGGAGCGCTATGAGTAAAAAGTACGTGACGTGCCAGGACCGTCACTGGTCCTTAAGTGCCGGACAGCCGTAACGGTCCTGGCACGTCACTGGACACGAAGGGGTTAAATACTTTTTAAAAAAGTTATTTTAAAATGGTTAAATGCTCTGTGGTGGGCATTTTGTTTTATATTTCTGCATTAGGGCTGAAGGCACATCTTTTTACTTCCTGTTGTTTTATAACAATGATAAAATATTCATATTAATTTCCATTCTATCTGAAACCTCTGGATTGGAATTTGTGGCATGCATGAAAACAACTTCATTGTACTCAATATTCAATATCACTGCTTGTGTCTAAGAATTCATTTCTCTGCTCATTTCAAAATCTATTTTGTGTGGCCAAGCAACATATTGTCTTTTTTTTTTCTTTCTGTCACTTCTGGTTTATTTCATGCCCTTGACATGTTTGAGAGTATACACAATTATAATTTTTCATTATCAGCCGAGAAAGTGGCAGGATATTTTATATAAGCACGTTCAAATCTCAGTGGCGGCTGTTCATGATAAATCACTGTTGAGAGATGCACACAGAAGGATCCTTAGGATACTACTGACATTACTGTTTAACTTATATCTTATCTATCAAATGCTATGAGAGTTTCATCACTGATTAAAACTGTAGACATTTCAGTGTCAACCTTTCTGTGCAGAAGGATGAATAACCAACAAGTTACTTTGTGGCTGAATAAACTCAGTAGGGGGATGTACTGTTCCAATTCAGCTCTCAAAAGGCTCGCAAACACTACTTTTTATGCTGGGCTGTCTACCTCTTATGTAATACAGACAACTTTTCCATTAACATTGCTTGAGGCAAGGGGAGGGCAGTGAGGAAGATTATGGATATTTCAGTTCATTCCATTCCTTTGAGACTTGTATGTTTAATGCCATGATCTAAAACTGCACAGAGGAAATTGTGATTAAATTACTCAATTTGCCTGCTCAATTTATAGGAGAGGTTTCGGTGCTTGGTCACATTAACGGGTAAGTAATTCAATACAACAAAACAGACTTTCTTACATGTTTGTATATATTAGGCAACTGTAGCACTTACAAATGTTTCCGAAGAATCAAGTAATATGAGGAAATTCAAATTATCTCTCACCTGCTGCTGTATTGAATGAATGAATAGCACCACAAGTGTACGCATCACTTTACAATTTAAGGGTTTAGACAACACGGGGTTGCAAGTGCTTTGCAAAGTGAAACAGGAAGTGAGGTCCTTGTCCGAAAGCTTACTATCTAAACTGGTAATAGGAGGCATACAGAGTATATAAGGGTCAAGTGCTGAATACAGTGCCAGAGTTCTGGTTAGGATAGTAAATAATTTATAAAGAGCCTTACTATGCAAGCAGACATTTTTTTCTTTATGCAAGTAGACATTTTTTTCTTTATGTGTGCAACATCTGACAGAGAAAAAAGCAATTGCCCAGCAAATCCCTGTGGTAAGAAGTCCTATATTAGACCACTGGATGTTGTCATCAGCTGCACCATTTTCTGCACAGGGGTGTGTAGTTTAAGGTCAGGAGATCCGGCATTTCACAGAGGTGGTGGCATCTTCCATTGATCAGCATATTTCAGATACACTACTCAGTGGGAATCTTAGACATTTGTATTTGTTCCCTGTGGTGCAGTTTGTTTGCCCTAGAGTTGCCCCACTTATATGTTCATACATATGGCTCTGTGAACCTCAAATTTCTGTTATTTGTGAAACCTCCCCAGGGTCATGTGTAGTCATGATATGAATATCAGCAAATTACTTGAACCATGCGGTTTAACAGAGTGCCTGCAAGGAAGCAAAGTTCTCTTTTTCTGCATTTTTAATATTTATAACAGAAACATTTTCTTGGATTATTATAATTATACTTATATGCAATAAACAATATTGGAGGCACATACATGTTTTTTTTTTTGCTGATTTTAAAGAGATTAAAAGTATTTTCTCTAAATTAATAACCGAGGGAATGAATATTTAATGTTGACCTTTCACTAGAATTTGTTTTATACTAGAACATGCTGCTATACCTGGTATTTCATAATTGACTTTTATGAAGTTTTAATACTTTCATAAGCTTATGTAAACAGAACAAAAAAAATAAACCAGTACCCACCAGATAATGAAGATTATAGAGTTTTATTTTTTTTTTTCTTTAGCACAAGAAATCAGAAGGATCTGGAACAGAAAAGTAAAGCTTTCATGTAGTTGGTTGAAAAAATACCGTAAGGGTCTGGAGCGGTTATTGTATAGAGGGGGGAAACAATAATGGATGGGTTTGGGTCCTGAAAGCAGCAGGAATTGGACTGTTGCTTAATGCCTTATCCCACCCCAAGCTAAGAGTGATTTAATAAGAAGAACTTGGGGAGATTCACTAAGTGGTAATAAAGTGGAGATTAGTGTTGAGCGAGCATGCTCGGCCGATGCTCGGATCGGCTCGAGCATCGCTCTGCTCGGCACATGGCGGTACTCGTACGAGTACCGCATGTGCTCGCCCGCCATGTTCGGGTCTCCTCCCCGCACGTTTTGCGGCTGCTGCGCAGCCAATAAACGTGCAGGGAGGCTCTGACATCGGTGTAATGCCAGCAGCCATGTTGGCTGCTGGCATTACACTGATTGGCTGGCCAGAACCCGTGGTCAGGTGCTGTATAGCACCTGACCATCGAGTTCGGCTCAGTCTGAGCCAGGGAGAGCTGAGGATAGGAAGGGAAAGGCAGTGTAGGGAGGAAAAAAACAAAAATTGTGAAAAAAAAAGAACCAAAAGTCCTTTTTAGGACTACTGTGTGTGGGGGCAGCAGGTTATTTGGTGTGGGGGGAAAAAAACAAAAAAAAAAAAAAATATATATATATATTCTGTTTAGTGTGCAAAGTTGCAGATTAGAGCACATTCTGTTTAGTGTGCACAGTTGCAGATTAGAGCACATTCTGTTTAGTGTGCAAAGTTGCAGATTAGAGCACATTCTGTTTAGTGTGCAAAGTTGCAGATTAGAGCACATTCTGTTTAGTGTGCAAAGTTGCAGATTAGAGCACATTCTGTTAAGTCTTCAAACTAAAATATCAAAGTCACGTATTCCATTCAGTGTGCGTCGCCGCAGTTTAGCAGCACATTCTGAGTACTGTGCAGAGTTGCAGAATAGGAAGAAATACTGTTAAGTCTTCAAACTAAAATATCAAAGTCACATATTCCATTCAGTGTGCTTCGCCGCAGTTTAGCAGCACATTCTGTGTACTGTGCAGAGTTGCAGAATAGGAAGAAATACTGTTAAGTCTTCAAACTAAAATATCAAAGTCACATATTCCATTCAGTGTGCTTCGCCGCAGTTTAGCAGCACATTCTGTGTACTGTGCAGAGTTGCAGAATAGGAAGAAATACTGTTAAGTCTTCAAACTAAAATATCAAAGTCACATATTCCATTCAGTGTGCTTCGCCGCAGTGTAGCAGCACATTCTGTGTACTGTGCAGAGTTGCAGAATAGGAAGAAATACTGTTAAGTCTTCAAACTAAAATATCAAAGTCACATATTCCATTCAGTGTCTTTCACCGCCGTTTAACAGCCTATTCTGTGTACTCTGCAGAGTTGCAGAATTATAAGAAATACTGTTAAGTTTTCAAACTCAAATATTAAAGTCACATATTCCATTCAGTGTCTTTCACCGCCGTTTAACAGCCTATTCTGTGTACTCTGTACAGTTGCAGAATTATAAGAAATACTGTTAAGTTTTCAAACTCAAATATTAAAGTCACATATTCCATTCAGTGTCTTTCACCGCCGTTTAACAGCCTATTCTGTGTACTCTGTACAGTTCCAGAATTATAAGAAATACTGTTAAGTTTTCAAACTCAAATATTAAAGTCACATATTCCATTCAGTGTCTTTCACCGCCGTTTAACAGCCTATTCTGTGTACTCTGTACAGTTCCAGAATTATAAGAAATACTGTTAAGTTTTCAAACTCAAATATTAAAGTCACATATTCCATTCAGTGTGTTTCAACGCCGTTTAACAGCCTATTCTGTGTACTCTGCAGAGTTGCAGAATAGTAAGAAATACTGTTAAGTTTTCAAACTCAAATATTAAAGTCACATATTCCATTCAGTGTCTTTCACCGCCGTTTAACAGCCTATTCTGTGTACTCTGCAGAGTTGCAGAATTATAAGAAATAAAGAAATACTGTTAAGTTTTCAAACTCAAATATTAAAGTCACATATTCCATTCAGTGTCTTTCACCGCCGTTTAACAGCCTATTCTGTGTACTCTGCAGAGTTGCAGAATTATAAGAAATACTGTTAAGTTTTCAAACTCAAATATTAAAGTCACATATTCCATTCAGTGTCTTTCACCGCCGTTTAACAGCCTATTCTGTGTACTCTGTACAGTTGCAGAATTATAAGAAATACTGTTAAGTTTTCAAACTCAAATATTAAAGTCACATATTCCATTCAGTGTCTTTCACCGCCGTTTAACAGCCTATTCTGTGTACTCTGTACAGTTCCAGAATTATAAGAAATACTGTTAAGTTTTCAAACTCAAATATTAAAGTCACATATTCCATTCAGTGTGTTTCAACGCCGTTTAACAGCCTATTCTGTGTACTCTGCAGAGTTGCAGAATAGTAAGAAATACTGTTAAGTTTTCAAACTCAAATATTAAAGTCACATATTCCATTCAGTGTCTTTCACCGCCGTTTAACAGCCTATTCTGTGTACTCTGTACAGTTCCAGAATTATAAGAAATACTGTTAAGTTTTCAAACTCAAATATTAAAGTCACATATTCCATTCAGTGTGTTTCAACGCCGTTTAACAGCCTATTCTGTGTACTCTGCAGAGTTGCAGAATAGTAAGAAATACTGTTAATTTTTCAAACTCAAATATTAAAGTCACTTATTCCATTCAGTGTGTGTCACCGCAGTTTAGCAGCCTATTCTGTGTACTCTGCAGAGTTGCAGAATAGTAAGAAATACTGTTAAGTTTTCAAACTCAAATATTAAAGTCACTTATTCCATTCAGTGTGTGTCACCGCAGTTTAGCAGCCTATTCTGTGTACTCTGCAGAGTTGCAGAATAGTAAGAAATACTGTTAATTTTTCAAACTCAAATATTAAAGTCACTTATTCCATTCAGTGTGTGTCACCGCAGTTTAGCAGCCTATTCTGTGTACTCTGCAGAGTTGCAGAATAGTAAGAAATACTGTTAAGTTTTCAAACTCAAATATTAAAGTCACATATTCCATTCAGTGTGTGTCACCGCAGTTTAGCAGCCTATTCTGTGTACTCTGCAGAGTTGCAGAATAGTAAGAAATACTGTTAATTTTTCAAACTCAAATATTAAAGTCACTTATTCCATTCAGTGTGTGTCACCGCAGTTTAGCAGCCTATTCTGTGTACTCTGCAGAGTTGCAGAATAGTAAGAAATACTGTTAATTTTTCAAACTCAAATATTAAAGTCACTTATTCCATTCAGTGTGTGTCACCGCAGTTTAGCAGCCTATTCTGTGTACTCTGCAGAGTTGCAGAATAGTAAGAAATACTGTTAAGTTTTCAAACTCAAATATTAAAGTCACATATTCCATTCAGTGTGTGTCACCGCAGTTTAGCAGCCTATTCTGTGTACTCTGCAGAGTTGCAGAATAGTAAGAAATACTGTTAATTTTTCAAACTCAAATATTAAAGTCACTTATTCCATTCAGTGTGTGTCACCGCAGTTTAGCAGCCTATTCTGTGTACTCTGCAGAGTTGCAGAATAGTAAGAAATACTGTTAAGTTTTCAAACTCATATATATTAAAGTCATATATATCGTGTAAGATGAAGAAGGCGGGTAAAAAGGGACGGGGAAGTGGACGTGATCCTGAAAGTTCAGGGCGCGGGTCAGGACGCGGAGAAACTGTGCCTGGTGCCAGAGCACAAGAAAGAAAGACATCCACCATACCTAGCTTCATGTCTGATTTCACAGGGCGTCGCAGGACATCACTCTCGAGGTCCGACCAGTGCGAACAGGTGGTCGGTTGGATGACAGCTGATACTGCTTCCAGTCGGTTAAGCACCACCCTGTCTTCCACCAAGTCCACTCTCAGTAGCCAAGAGTCTGGTCAACATAATCCTCACTCTGATCATCCTTCCTCCCACCATACACGGTCTGGTCAAAGAAGTGATCCCACACTGGGATATAGTGATGAGCTCGTCTCATCACCAATCCTTCATTTGACCCTCTCTCCAAGCACGCTTGCAGAGGAACATGACATCTTGTGCCCTGATTCACAACCTCTAGAGGCTACCCAATCACAAGAAGATGACAGATGTGAACGGCATTTAAGGTCAAAGGAAGTAGTGGATGATGATGATGATGATGAGACACAGTTGCCATTAAATCAACCACTATTTCCTTCTCAAGACCTTGTTGAGGAGAATGTTATACAGTTGTCAATGACCGAGTATGTGGTGGGATCAAGACTTGAGGAGGATGATCAGAGTGAGGAAGTGGAGGAGGACTTGGTGGACGATGAGGTGACTGACCCCACCTGGGAAGGTGTAGAGCCGAGCGATGACAGCAGTCCTGAGGGTGAGCCATCTGCAGCACCGCAACAGGCTGGAAGAGGCAGTGGTGTGGCTACAGAAAGAAGGCGGACCGCACCAAACCGGCCCGCAAATGTTCCACGGAGCACCCCCTTGCGTAAATCTACCTTGCCAAGGGGTAGGTGTTCCGCGGTATGGCGTTTTTTTAAGGAAAGTGCGGACGACAAAAGATTTGTAGTTTGCAACCTGTGCCACACCAGAATGAGCCGAGGCATGAACACTAGAAACCTCACCACCACCAGCATGATCCGACACATGGCATCCAAGCACCGTAGTAAGTGGGAGGAACGCCTGGATCGCCCATCTGTGTCTGCAGGCCACACCACTGCCTCCTCTTCCCCTGTTTTCGGTGCCGGCCAATCGCCTGTCGAAGGCGCAGGCCCGCATACCTCCCGCCCTGCACCTGTACCATCTGAAGCACCATCAGCGACCACATCCACTTCCCTGTCCCAGCACAGCGTCCAAATGTCGTTACCCCAGGCATTTGAGCGCAAGAGAAAGTACCCAGCCACCCACCCACAGGCCATAGCACTAACCTCACACCTTTCAAAATTACTGGCCATCGAAATGCTGCCATTTAGGCTTGTGGACACTGAGTCCTTCCGCAGCCTGATGGCAGCAGCTGTCCCTCGGTACGCCGTCCCCAGCCGCCACTACTTTTCCCGGTGTGCCATCCCCGCATTACACCACCATGTGTCCCGTAACATCACCCGTGCCCTGACCAACGCAGTTACTGGGAAGGTCCACTTAACGACTGACACATGGACAAGTGCTTGTGGCCAGGGACGCTACATTTCCCTGACGGCACACTGGGTGAATGTCGTGGAGGCTGGGAGCGACTCGGACCCTGGGATGGCACGGGTGCTACCCACGCCGAGGATTGCGGGCCCTACCTCCATCAGGGTTTCCACCAGCACCTACGTTATTGGCTCCTCCTCCTCCGTTTCCACCTCCGAATTCTCTACACACACCGCCACTCCCCCATCAGCCAGTAGCTGGAAGCAGTGTAGCACTGCAGTGGGGAAGCGTCAACAGGCCGTGCTGAAGCTGATCTGCCTTGGGGACAAACAGCACACGGCCTCAGAGCTGTTGCAGGGGATTAGTCACCAGACCGAGCAGTGGCTCTCGCCACTCAACCTGCAACCAGGCATGGTTGTGTGTGATAATGGGCGTAACTTGGTGGCGGCTTTGGAGCTCGGCAAGCTCACACACGTACCATGCCTAGCGCATGTATTTAATTTAGTGGTGCAGCGATTTCTAAAAACCTACCCCAATGTGCATGATCTCTTGACCAAGGTGCGCCGCGTGTGTGCACATTTCCGTAAGTCATCTACAGCTTCGGCCGGCCTGTTGAAGCTGCAGCAGCGCTTACAATTGCCAGCTCACCGGCTGCTGTGTGACGTGAGCACGCGCTGGAACTCCACCTTCCACATGTTGGCCCGGCTTTGTGAGCAGCAGAGGGCAGTAGTGGAGTACCAGCTGTTACACGGTCGTCGCCTCTCCGTTCAACTTCCTGTAATCAGAAGTGAGGAGTGGGAATGGATGTCAGACCTCTGCGAGGTTTTACGCAATTTTGAGGAATCGACACAGATGGTGAGCGGCGATAACGCTATTATCAGTGTAACCATCCCACTTCTGTGTCTACTGAAACGCTCGCTGCTCACAATTAAAACCGACGCTTTGCATGTGGAAGAGGTGGAAATGGGGGAGGAAGAGCTTACACAAGGTGATAGCCAGAGCACCCTCACTTCGTCTTCTCAGCGACAATTGGAGGAGGCGGAGGAGGAGGAGGAGGAGGAGGAGGAGGAGGAAGACACGGTTGCCTCCGCTACAGAGGGTAGCCATGGAACTTTAGTTCCATCTCTTCAGCGTGGGTGGGCAGAAGAGGAGGAAGAGGATGAGGATATTGAGAGTCAGCCTCCTGGTGAGGACAGCGAAATCTTGACTGTTGGTACTCTGGCACACATGGCTGACTTTATGTTAGGCTGCCTTTCCTGTGACCCACGCGTTGTACGCATTTTAGACAACACGGATTACTGGGTGTTCACCCTTCTGGACCCCCGCTACAAAGAGAATTTCTCATCTCTCATTCCTCCGGTGGAGAGGACAAGCAAAATGGTGCAATACCAGAAGGTTCTTGTTGAAAAATTGCTCCAAAATTTTCCATCTGACAACGCTGGCGGCAGAGTACGTGCTACCTTGGCCAACCGAGAAGGGGAGAAAAGGGGAGCACACAGCAGTTCCGAGAAAGGCAGGGCAACACTCTCCAAGGCGTGGGACACCTTCATGACACCCCGCCAGCACCCTCACCCTGATGCGCAGCCTAGTGTCACAAGGAGGGAAAAGTTTTGGAAGATGGTGAAGGAGTACGTAGCAGACCGTGTCAGCGTCCTCAATGATCCCTCTGTGCCTTACAACTACTGGGTGTCCAAGCTGGACACGTGGTATGAACTGGCACTCTACGCCTTGGAGGTGCTGGCCTGCCCTGCCGCCAGCGTTCTGTCTGAGCGGGTATTTAGTGCTGCTGGTGGCATCATAACAGATAAGCGTATCCGCCTTTCCACCGACAATGCTGATAGGTTGACACTTATAAAAATGAACAAGGCCTGGATTTCCCCTGACTTCTCCACTCCACTGGAGGAAAGCCCCGGGGGAACATAAACTCACTTTATATATGTTATTTACAATGATGGGAATACTCTGTATTCCCATTCACCCCTTCCACCCCAAAAACGGGTATATGGTTGACTCTTAATGTTCTCATCCTCCTCCTCCTCTTCCATATGCCCTGGGATATAATTTTTATATAGGGCCAGCTCACCAGCGTGCCCTGGGATATAATTTTTATATAGGGCCAGCTCACCAGCGGGCCCTGTGATATAATTTTTATATAGGGCCAGCTCACCAGCGGGCCCTGTTTGCCAATTTTTATATAGGTCAGCTCACCAGCGGGCCTTCTCATATAATGTTTTATTGGGTCAGCTCTCTAGCGGGCCCTCTCATATAATGTTTTATAGCGTCAGCTCACTAGCGGGCCTTCGCATATAATGTTTAGGATGGTCAGCTCTGCAGCAGACCCTCACCCATAATGTTTTAGATGGTCAGCTCAGCGCACGTTTCCCTCTTAATCATGGCCTCAGTTCTGAAAATCAAGGAAATTTTTGGGAGAATTTGCCTCTGCGCACGTTTCCCTCTTAATCATGGCCTCAGTTCTGAAAATCAAGGAAATTTTTGGGAGAATTTGCCTCTGCGCACGTTTCCCTCTTAATCATGGCCTCAGTTCTGAAAATCAAGGAAATTTTTGGGATAATTTGCCTCTGCGCACGTTTCCCTCTTAATCATGGCCTCAGTTCTGAAAATCAAGGAAATTTTTGGGATAATTTGCCTCTGCGCACGTTTCCCTCTTAATCATGGCCTCACTTCAGAAAATCGATGAAATTTTTGGGAGAATTTGCAGATGATATACAAGTAAATATACAGCAAATACTGTTTGGTAACAATTTTTCGCCTAAAGTCGTTTTTATTTTCCTTTTTGTGTGTTTTACGGTCAGTCTGTAAAAATGGCGTACTACGGGCGAAAGATCGTTCCCAGCAGCGATGTTGGAGTCCAAGATGCATCCAGACATCCTCCCTATGCTGTCCCTGAACCATTTCTGTAGTGTTTCCATCTTTTTCTGCCCTTTTCCTATGGACCAGGCACCCTCCCCTCATCAGAGCAGGGGGTGCCTGGTGTAATGCTCGAGTCCTCCCATTGACTTCAATGGGGCTCGGATGCTCGGCCGAGCACTCGAGCCTCAGGGGGTGCTCGGTCAGAGCACCCGAACATCCGAGCATTGGGGTGCTCGCTCATCACTAGTGGAGATGACTTCTCCAGTTTATCACTTCTCCAGTGTTATTCTATGAAGCCTATTCACTAAGATCTGAAGAAATCTTAGTGCATAGGCTCCAAAGAACAACACTGGAGAAGTGATAAACTGGAGAAGTCATCTCCACGATATCACCTCTTTATCACCGCTTACTAAATCTCTTCCTTGGAGAAATTCTGGGGTTAACCATCTTTTCCAAACTGGAGAAATAAATATCTCCATTAGCTTAAATGGTCTTTTTAAGACATTGAATAGTGTGTTAGAGACCCTTCTGTCTTTCCAGGGATTTAAAGCCCCATTTCAATCAACGGGACTTTGGAGATTTTTATGTGTCCTGAGTTGGGCAGGAGGTTTGCTCTAGAATTGCTTCAGTCCTTCTTAGTACATCAGCCACATGGAATTCCCTAAAAATGTATTCAACTTACTTCTTAAGTTGTTATAGAATTTTGCTTTCAAGCTTGATACAGAGGGTCTTTGGTAGCATCAAGGAACAAGGAGAGTATTGAGAGTCTCTTTCGAGACCCTGTTTTTCACCCTCACCCCTGGCTGGTTTCCCAGAACTTACAATGCACCTCTGGCTTCATCAGCAGGTATGCTACCAGGAAACATATCTGCCAGTGAGGCAACTATCACATTATAGTTGCCCTTCAATGTAAGCAGCGATACAGAATATAACAACCATATTGTGTCTGCCCACCAGTATGTGGGGAAAATACTTCTGACTAGGTAAATTAATTGATTATGTATTCAATTACACATTTAAACAAATAGATTGAGTTTGAATCACCATGGTACACAAATGTATGCATCATATTAGAAATGGATACTCAAATTCAGTGGACACCAATGTTCTAGAATGACAGAGAGCTCTCACCATTAACTGTCAGAATGATGGAGAGCAGCCACCCATCATCAACAGCAAGAGGGACAAGCACTCATTTACTAACAAGCAACAGGGAGACAGAGATTATTCATCTATATCAACTTCCAAAATTACAGAGATGTCACCCATTATCAATGTCTTTCAAAAAGGCAAGTTTTCTTACTCCCAAATACAAGAATGACAGAGTATTCACCCATTATCAACTGCCTGAAAGATAGTGATAACTTACCCTAAACTGCTAGAGAGACAGAAAGCTTCATATCATTCTTCCTCAGTTCATGAAGCTCACCCTCAGTCTCCATAGCATTAAATGCATCCAAAAACATCTTGGATTACCAACTGTGTTCATATCTCTTACGTATATCCTCTCTTCCTCACATATATCTCTTCCTCATTATACATATAGACAAATGATGACTTCACTACACCACGTTTGCTCATCCCCATAGGCAACCTGCTATTACCCAGCACTTTATTGTGTCATTTGGAAGACTTTCTTATATTTCACATTTTGACAGGACTAATCATGCTCCTGAACCTTACACACCCTCAAATACGGATACCTTTTGTTAATCCCATGAATACTAAAGAGGTCAACAAGGAGCTAAAACTCCCCCTTTATTTAATTGGAATTGATGGAATTTTTATTTGTCTCCTAAGGTACAGTTGGTTTATCCCATAATTACTTCACTTTTCTTTTGAATGTAAAGCCCCTAAGCTTCTCCCTATTGTACAGTGAAGCCTGGTTTGCTGGTAATTTTTACAAAAATAATAATACTAATCTCACATTTCACTGTCAGACATTTACACATTTTGCAACAATCCACCTTCATTTCATTTATATTCTGAACTCTGGGGAGCTTCATATCCCTGTGTTTAAGTGTATGCAAATCTATACTTTCCCCAACTTTTCTATTTATATTTCCACATTCATATCTAAGAAATACATTGGCATGCAGGGTACGGGCAAACACAGGCATTGTTTCATGGAACATACCCTTATATTTTACCATAAAATTTGGACTGAAGCAAGTTATGTATATACCTGGGAACTTTTTATTGTTGTCTCCCCGGAGGGGAGTCCTCTGCTGCCATGGGTGGTGTGAAGAATGATGCGTATCGCGTCAAAAAGGAGAGGATTTTAATGCGAGTGCCGGGGGAGGGCTTAAAAGAAGGCTGGGGGAAGGAGCTACACCGGGGGAAAAAGTGGAAGTGGGTAGAGTTTCAATAGAGGACTCTGCCTCTGCCCCGGAGACCTGGTAAAGCAGTGCCAAAACCGGAGTCTCCGGGGCAAATCTGGAGAGTTCCCAGGTATGGTTATGTATCTCAGGTGCCGACATGTCACTATGTAATTCCATACATGCTGTGCAACCTTATTTATTACCTTTTACTGTACAAAATCTGTAAACTGTGCCAGGAGAAGCGTATACATTTGCTACTAATTTAGGTATGGATTTAGGCCAGTCAAATTTGTTTCTCAATTAGTTGTTTTTTTTTTATTCCGGGGACTTTGTTGAAAACAACTGTGAACAACTACATTTGCACACAAACTAGAAGTTTCAGTATAGCATGAGGCTACATTTCAGTCTGAAGTGTTGCCATACATTAATCTGGATAACCATCAAAAGGGCCTAAATGCTCTTGAATAGCCTTGATATTGAATACAAAATAGCTTCAAACTGTAATTTAGCAGTTTTTATTGAACATTCATGAAATATCTACCCTACTGAGGTGAATCAGAACTGTGGTTTGTACTGTAACCATTTGCACATACGCCTGTGTGTTCATGATACATGCACTTATGGCCAGGTGTTCATGTGTAAGAATAAGAAACAAAAATGCAAGGAAGTAAATTCCTCTCTAGTATTCAAAGACTTAAAGGGATAGTAATACTTGCAAATTACTAATCCCCATATTGTAGTTTTGTTAAAAAGAAACTTATTGCCCCCAGTGTCATCTCTCCAACCCATGTGGCTTGAGAGATGATAGCGCTCAAGGCCCCCCCCCTTCCCTGACTGAACGCTGAAGGCTGACTGCAGGGATATCTGGTATTACTTGCAAGGCGGCTCTGCAGCATTGCCGGGATCACGTTTATAAAAAAGAAATCTTTCACTAAAACGGTCTTCTACATGTGCTTGCAAACCAAACACACGTAGAAGACCGTTTCAGTGAAAGAATTCCTTTTTATAAATGCGATCTCGGCTCAGCTGCAGAGTCGCCTGATGCACATAAGACTGCCGTACGACAGCTTCCCCTGTAGTCAACGCTCAGTCAGGGGAGAGGGAGGGGGGAACTTTGAACTTTGAAAGCTATCATCTCTCAAACCATAAGGGTTTGAGAGATGACAACGGGGGCAATAAGTTTCTTTTTAACAAAGCTACAATATAGTAGATTAGTAATTTGCAAGTATTATTATCCCTTTAAAAACTCAATTTAAAAGAGGGTGTTTTAATTTGTGTCCTGTGGTGCAGTTGGTTTGCCCCAGAATTATTCCAGTTCTTCATAGTACATGAGCCTCTGTCTCATACAAATATCTAACTATAAATCTTATCCAGAATTAGTCAAGTGTATTAGGAGTGTGCCTGAATGAAAATGTTAAATCTATCCATCTTCCAACAGTTGCTTATAATATCTAAAGATATTCCCATATGTATTTGCAAGTGATGAAAACCTCTAACTCAGCTTAACAAATAGGTTATGCTAATTGTTATTTAAATTTGAGCTCTCCTGCCAATGTTAATAAAGCTGTAATATGATATCCATCAAGGGAATGCAGACAGATTTATGCAGCACTAGCTACCATATACAGGTAATTATTCTCTTCTCTTTTAGATCGACTCCTTTTGTATTAAAGACTTATAAAATCTAGTGGACAGTAACACACTCCTTAAAGGGATAGTAATGTTTCATAATAAAAGCAGCTCTAATTAATCACCATTGTATTTGGACTTTGGAGAGTGTTATTTCAATTCTGTCAGTTCAAGATTAATTCAATGGTAAAATCTCCCCCTCCCGCTTCTTTTACTATCTTTGCCATCATATATCTGTGAATCCACTGCAAATACACCAACATCTCCATGCTTTTGCCATAACTTTTCCAGACTTATGATTTTACAGTGACTACTTTGAAAATGGCTTATTTGCATATTGACTTGTAGCTTAATGAGTTGTTGTCGCATAGGGATGTGCATTACCCCCCCCCCCCGGCACTGAAAGGGTTAGAACATTCAGAAACTGAGAGAAATGGCAAAGCAGTGGTCACAGCTTCTCTGCTGGCTCTGTACTTAAATGAAACAGCAGATCAACCATTTCTAGTTCGCAGTGAACTACCTGCTGTTCATCTGATTCATGTGAAAAAACTCGTAAGGCACTTGCCTTGAGAGTTTTCTGTTTGCATGAATTAGCTGATTGGCTACCAGTCTGCTATGGACACTCAGGGATTTCACAAGCAGTAATATCAACAGCACCACCTGTCCTCAAAATACCTTCAACTTAAGTTATCAGAAAACGTAAGTTATCTGTTTAATAACTTTTGACAGAAAAATCTCCAAGCGTTAGGAATTCCTTCATTTTACTCTATAGGAAAAGCCATGCAGCATTTGTTTCTCCTAATTTAGGCATAATGCCTCTTTAAAATCAGCACTGTTAGGGGTACTTGAGGACAACAGTTGAGAAATTCTGCTCCATGCATTACCCGATTGAGCCAAAAAACATAGCTTATGATTCTGTGTGGGATGTGTACAATATAAAATGATTTCTCCATATTATTTCTCCCAAGAAAATAATTCTTATGAAAGTATTAGCTTATATATTGAACTGTAGCACTGACGACAGAACAGATGGCCAAATGGGAATCAATAGATGTAAAAGAAAGGCCAAAGGGGCACCATTTAACATCCCTTGTCTAATTAAGTGTGACAACTTGGCAGTCTTTGTCTGAAAAAAAAACAATGTGCTGCATCTTAATTTACCAACATCCATTTTTACAGCTTAATTAGCAATAAATAAACTAAAATGCACTTTTGGCAAAATCAGGAGAGAATCCAAAATGCTCAACTTCAATTACTCTGGCAATAGCCAATGGGTTACCTTTACTTATTATAGTTTCTTTAACCCTTTGTATTCTAGAAATATCTCAAATACATTGGTTTGCAAAAACAAAAACATTTACTATGCAGATTTGTACTGTGTTAATATTTAACCCGATGGATGCTAGGAACATTTCCCAGGAGACATGTCTAGCATCAAAGGCGTTAGCCGTTTCAGTGCCAGAGAGGTATCCAATGTATTATATTATATTTTTGGTTTTACTTCATTTGCCACCCGATAACCATGTCAATTGCAATCAACATTTTGTTATAGTTATATTTAAAATAGATTTTCCAAAATCAAAATACTTTCAGCATTATCCTATATAATAATTCGCTAGGATGTTTGTCAGAAGCCCTCATGCGCAGTAGAGACTGTCCAAAAGCACAGAATGATGGGAGTTCTGTGCTGGGAGCGTTCTGTGCTTTCGGCAGTCTCTACAGTGCATGACTGCGTCGGAGGCAGGACGCAGAGCAGGACTGGCCTCTTAACCCTTTGAGTGCCAGAGGGGTATGCAACGCATTGCAAAGCAATGAATTGCGTACCCCTCTGGCACTCAAAGGGTTAACATCACCAGTATCTTGGCCCGTGTACACAGACTTTTATAATAGTAATATATATTTAAAAACATTTAAAGACTTCCATGAGGCCTGGTTCTTGGACAGTCCTGTGATCACATAGAGAAGGTTAATGGCCATACATGTGCCATGGCTAAAAGCCGAAACGGGATAACATTTATATTATGTATATATAAAATGCACATTAGCTAAGTATTCCTGGATAAAGTAGGAAAAACAAGTTTGTTTTATTCATTTTTATAATGACCCATACCCTGACCTAGAATCATTAGGGCTAAAATGTAATCCTACAATAGCCAGACTTAACTTTATAAATATTGTTTTGTCTTGGCTAAATTTTACTGCACAATTCTAAGCTATTGTTTTGCTATTTCTGCTTCTAAGATTTTTTTTTTAATAAATGTAGTACATTCGTTGTGATTTCCGGATCACGGTGAAGGATTATATCACCTGTACCACTTTGTTGTCTACTTACTTATCTGTCCTTGCAATATGCGTTATGTTGGTAAAACCAGTAGACTTTTCAAGGAGCGGATGAGAGAGCATCGTTCCTTGATAATTTGGGGACTTAGCAATACTGTCTCTGATCAACAATTGAAAAGATCCCCGGTAACCAGACACTTCCTCAAATTGAAACATAATGGAAAGAATTAAAGTGTTTTCCTTTTAAAGTGGTGAAACAGGGTGCACGGGAGGCAGAAAGAGAGGCTAGGTTAGCCAAGCAAGGGATGTACTGGATATATAGGCTGCGATTTCTGTCACCCAGTGGTTTAAATGAACAGTTTAGTTTAATGGGTTACATTTGATTAATCCGTATGTAGTGAAGTGTTCATGTTGTTTTAATCTTTGTTTTGTGCCAACATGTGTGATACAATGTGTCTTGAATGATAAACATTTACTACACACTCATAGCTTTGGGTTTGACAGGTTGGCGTCCTCCATCGTCACGACGACGGGTGCACGCTAATCTGGCACCAAACTCAAAGTGAGACAATAAATGGACATAACGCTCAGAGCATTCGGTAATGTTGAAGTCCCTGATGAAAGTCCCAATGGAGGACCGAAACATTGGGCTGTTATACTGAATATGGGTGTATTTTAAGGAATTTTACAATTAATGAAAGTTTTAATTTAATTCAACCTATAAGGTGTGAGTGCTCGACTGATTCATCTGTTATATCCAGTACATTAGTTGTCAGCCAGATGAAGCTTGTTCCGAAAGATAAAATTCACGCACAACCTATCCTGGATCTTAAATGGGCAGTATAGAGTCTGTGAAAGACCCTCTCAAACACTAGACTATGGCCCCAAGGGAACTAATTTCCTGTAGCTATAAACTCCTTTGTTGACTTCTGATAAACCTTGCTCGGTGACGTCAGCACCATGGAAATCACCTTAGGAGTACGGGTAGACGTTCAACTCACCTTTAACAGAGGCAATCCAGCCTCTAGGTGTAATCACCTTCACTGGATAACTTCCAGTGTTGGTATCAATTGTTAACTCCTTGGTCTTCTCAGCTTACAACTCTTTTGTCTCCTTAATATCCCATCCAACTTTTCTCTTAGGTCAAAAGTTGATATATCTGCCGTCTATCTAGTGCACTATAATGTAGTCTTCATTACAAGAGGATTTGGACAAATTGAGTAACTGGGCAGGCAAATGGCAAATGAGATTCAATATAGACAAATGTAAAGTTATGCATTTTGGGTATAATAATAAAAATGCAACATATAGTTTAAATGGTGTTTCTCTGGGGAAATCTACTAATGAAAAGGATTTGGGAGTAATGGTAGACAATAGACTTAGCTGTAGCGTGCAGTGCCAGCTGGCAGCTGCAAAGGCCAATAAGATATTGGCATGTATTAAAAGGGGTATTGACTCAAGGGAGGAAGATATAATTATGCCTCTTTACAGGTCCATGGTAAGACCCCACCTAGAATATGCTGTTCAATTCTGGGCGCCCTTTCTGAAAAAGGACATTATGGAACTAGAGAGAGTGCAGAAGAGGGCTACAAAACTAGTAAGGGGAATGGAAAGTTTTAGTTATGAAGAGAGGCTAGAAAAATTAAACTTGTACACACTAGAGAAACGGCGTCTTAGAGGGGGATATGATAACACTATATAAGTATGTTCAAGGTCCATATAAAGGGCTCTCCAAAGACCTGTTCATTAACAGAACAGTACACAGGACAAGGGGCCACCCGCTTAGACTTGAGGAAAGGAGATTTAATCTACAATAGCGGAAGGGTTTCTTTACAGTAAGGACAATAAAGGTATGGAATTCACTTCCTGAGGAGGTGGTGCTATCAAATACATTAGATGCCTTTAAAAGGGGCCTGGATACTTATTTAAAAGAGCATAACATAGAGGGCTATGTACGTTAGTATTGGGATTAATATTTAGTTAGGGCTTGTTGATCCAGGGAGAAATCTCTTCTTTTGGATCAACGATGGTAAACAGGAATAGAAAAAGGGTTGAACTAGATGGACGCAAGTCTTTTTTCAACCTAAATTACTATGTTACTATGTTACTATGTTAATGGCAATAACTTATCTGGGAACACTTCAGGAGCTAGATGTCGTAAGACAATTTAAGGATCGAGAAACATTTATTTAACTGGGAATTTTGCAATATGCACCATATTTAAAAATATTGGGAGGTTTATAAGTTAGGTAACAGGTCTGCAATCTCCCATGAGCACCTCTGTTGCTGCTGATGTCACCCAGCCTTGCAGATCACCTCTTTCACCAGAGAACAAGGATGGAATTTAGAGCTAAGGGGACTCTGTTTCCATGGCTCTTGGGACACAACCTAGGATTTAAAAGTGTCTTGTATGGAACCTGTATTACCCTTTTAATCAAATGTATGCATGTACACAGTTTTGTTCAGTCACAGCTTGTTTGGGGTCAATCATCCTTGTAATATTGGTGAGATCCTGATGAGTAATCAATCACCCTTATATACATAGACAGTCCAAAAATTAACCACTTGACGACCAGAGAAGTACACGACTCATTATGAACCTTTGAGTTGCACAGTCCTCTGGTCTTTAGGGTGTTATCTAGCTCTGCAATAATGCTTTTCAGGCATATGATCATTAGCTACAGGGATTCCAAAAGTTAGTTGTTCACTTATAAAAATTATTACATTTTTTTAAATGCAAATTTCATATGTAATGATTTGAGTCTGCTTCTTATGCAATGATTTGTGTCTTTCATATGTAATGATCTGAGTCTGTTTCATATGTAATTATCTGAGTCTGCTTCATATGCAATGATTTGTGTCTTTCATATGTAATGATCTGAGTCTGTTTCATATACAGTCATTTGAGTGTGTTTCATATGTAATGATTTCAGCCTCTGTGATGCAGAACAGTATCATATAAAATGTTTGTAGAAATATACTCAATTTGATAGTTCATTGTTTTTCTACATCTCTCTATTTACAAGACAGTATCTAACACTAAAACATTTATTTAATTATAAGCACATTACAAGGGTGTAATCAGTGTTTTTTCTGGGGATCTAGCCAATACAGCTTGATTTTGTGTAATTAATGGGTAGCTTCCTATTAGCGATGAACCTAATTATTGTTTATTATGTTCAATTATACACTGGGGCTATTTTGCTTGTGTTATTTATCTTAATTTACATGACTTGGCACAAAGATTTAATTTTAGGTAATGATTGCATTAGTATTATAGGGTAGGTAGAGCTAAATATTTTGATGGTGAAAAAGTCAAGAAATGTAAGTTCACCCTTCTATTTTAGAGACATTTCTGTGGGCTTAAAGGAATAGTAACCCTTTAATTTGACTTTATATATTCTAAAAAATATGTTTAGCAAACTTGCCTGTACTTTTTATTATTCTTATTTTAAATGTATTCAGCTTTTTTCTACATTTATGTCCCTTCAATGAGATACCAGGATTTGTTTGCAGAGAGCTTTCTGTCATGCAACATGAAAACAGGTCTAGTGATGCAATGTACAAAAAAATGCACAAAGTGCTTTCAGTGTTGCAGAGAGACTGTAACATTATATTTCGTCTGACTTTGATGGGCTATCAACCAGAAAACTCTCTGGAAACTTAGATCCAGTTAGCTCACTGCCAGGAACATAAAATGCAAAATAAGTAAATGAATAAATATATTTTTAAAAAGGTGAAGATGAAATAAGTAAAAAGAATAGGAAATTTAACTGTACAAGTTACACACTTGCTGAAGATGTAGTTCAAATAAAGGGTTACCGTTCCTTTAAGATCATAAGTGCAAGAGATGCAATTTTCCAAGCATGGTTGAACCTTTGCATTTTGGGGACAGTATACTAATTTGCATACTATGCTGGACAGAACTGAAGTTAACGTGATGACAGACACATTTTAAAACAGTTTTTTTCTGACAAATTGTCTTGTACTATGAATGGTAATATTTAATTTTCTGCGAACCTGTGAATCAAATAAACTTTTAGTTACAGATTCATATTAAAGGGATAGTAATGTTTCAAAATAAAACTAGTTTCAATTAATCTTCATAGTCTTTGGGCCACAGAGAGTGCTATTTCAATACTGTCCGAGTTGTAGTTCAATTGCAGTTGAATGATAAAGTTTCCCCCTCCCGCCCCTTTTTCCTGGTGTAAGCCACCTCCGCTCAGATGTGGAATCTAGTCTTAATGCAAAAAAGTCTCAAACAGGAGGGTGACTAGCAGTACATCTCCTCTAAGGACAAAGCAGATCCCATAAGTGAGGCACACTTGACAAGATATTGGAAAAAATACAAAGACAAATTTTATTGGTACAACAGTAATCAATGATACAAAGGATGACAATTAAAAACAATTAAAACCCTAAGGCACCGATGGAGCAGATTTGCAACACTTAAACGTGACTGTGATGCGGGCAACATTCTGATGCGGGCTTGTGAGGAGAAGAGGGCATCTTAACCCTTTGACTGCCAGAGGGGTCCTTAATGCATTGCAGACCTCTCTGGCACTCAAAGTGTTATGGCACAGATGGAGGGTATGCATTAAGCTAATTCTTTTGGAATTCATTTGGGGGGGGGTGAGGAGAAGATGAGATGTTATTTAAGTTTTTACATTTTATTTTATGTCTTCATGGATAATCAATAACCCTTTGAGTGCCAGAGGGGTACGCAACGCATTGCAAAGTGATATGGACCCATCTGGCACTCAAAGGATTCAGGCAAAGATAAGGCACAGATGGATGCTACTTGGCTTGGCAATATTTAAGCCTGCAACATCAGAATGTCGCCCTTTTGATGTGGGCGACACTCTGATGTTGCCATTTTCATGCAGGTAACATTTTAAAGGGATAGTAATACGTTATATGTAAAAATATATATATTGTAGTGTAGTGTTTATCCCCCTGAGTGAAAAAAGGGTACTGCTGAAAGGTGTTTTATTCAAAAGTTATTATACCTCAAAGTTGAATTTTTTAGGTGAAATATCATAGTGGCCTGAAAATGTACAGTGGCGCTGTTGTTACACCATTCTATGGACAGATCTGGTATAGCAACAGCGTCACTGTACAATTTCAGGCCACTGTGATATTGCACCTAAAAAATTCAGCTTTGAGCTGTAGTAACTTTTAAATAAAACACCTTTCAGCAGTGGGAGTACTCTTGTTTTACTCAGGGGAATGAACCCTACAACATATTTTTTTTTGCATTTTAAGTATTACTATCCCTTTAATGTGGCGTAGAAAATCTATGTTTTTGTATGCTATAAATCTTGTATTTTATTTTTTTTTTTTCAAAAGCATCTAGGTTGTAAAACTTTTTTGCCAAAAACCATTGCCTAAAAAGGAGCATCAGATTTGTCTGAAAAAGAAAAGAGAAAAAGCACAAATAAGGAACAAAATTGCTATAGGTCTGTCTACTGCTAATGATAACATAGCTAACTGGGGTCATTGCAAATTAGGTGCGAAAGATAGTTAATGCTAAATGGATAGCACGGAGTACAATTTAATTAATCAGCAGGTTTGATTTTTGGAGTATAAAAAATCAACACCTCTGAAAATGTTATCCATTGCATAAAATGTGATGACTGTGATGAGTCAGTCAGGGATATTATTAACATTCATTTCCAGGGCTCTCTCTATAGATTCATATTTTGTTGCAGATGACTTGATTCTAATCAACATTTTTGCCACTCAAGTGGAGCTCCTTTCTTTGTGTTGTCAGGGTCCAATATTGTCACTGTCATCTCAACAGATAATGCAGCATCTCAGACAACACAAGAGCCCTTTACTTCTCACTGATTGCAATTGCTCAAAGTCAGATTCATTTGAATGACAATCGTTTAATCACATACTGAAAATCAATTATCAGTAAACAACCGAGAAGGTTAGTTTCTCACACCAAAGTAGTAATTTTGCTTCAATCAAGAAAGATAAGAGCTTGTATGCCTCTTTACTCTTATAAAAGTCTATAATACCATATCATGCAATACATTAAATAGCATTTAATGATTTTGTAGCCAGACTAGAAGAACATTACTCTCCTCTTTCTACTCATTTTCACCATTTTCACAAAAGGGGAGTTCAATACAATTATCTACAATGTGTTGAACACCCAGGGATATAGTAGGTGTGAAGGACCCAAATATGGAAAGCTGCAAATAGGATATGATTTAAGGATATCACTATGTGAACACAGATGAGTTTGTCAGTGAAGCAGCCAATTTGACTTATGGTATTTATTTGGGGGGGAAGGTGAGGAGAAGATGGGACGTTATTTATTTTATTTAATGTCTTCATGGATATCCAATAACCCGTTGAGAGCCAGAGGGGTCTGAAACACATTGCAATGAGTTGCAGACCCCTCTAGAATTCAAAAGGTTAAGGCACATGCAAGGCACAGATGGAGGCTGGTCGGTTTAACGACACTTAAACCTGCAACATCAGAATGTTGCCCTTTTGATGCGGGATGACATTCTGATGTCGCCCTTTTCTTGAAGGCAACATTTTTAACGCAGCGTTTTGTTGGTCGCCAAATAGACGGTGACATTTCAATAGTAAACCTATGTTTTTTCTATGTGTTTTTTTGCCTGATTGTGTACTTTAAGAATAGGGTTCCCTAACCCTTTTTGAAGATATATCTTTTTTTTTTTTATCAATGTGCTATTTGGTAGTAAAACTGGTTAAACCATTTTACCTACATTATTTCCTGTATATTTACAAGGCCTATTTTGTCTCCTTGCCGAGAGCAAATCTACTTATGCACATTAATAAATTATGTTGTGTTGGGGATACAGGTAAAATGTGTTACCTCATACTAAAAGAATATTTGTTTTAACTTGTATTATTTAAGCAGTATACATTTGTTTTATATGATAACTTCCCTTGTTTTAGATATGTGCATTTACCTTGAACCATCTATGTCTTTTTTCTCTCTCTCTTCCACTTTGGGCAAAGTGAGCTTCCTCAAATTGCAGCCAATAAAAAGTAGTCTATGACTCATCTATAGCTACAAAGGATTACTGGAAATCTGTGTCTCTGTGTGTTTCACTCTCTGTTCTATCCCTCTTTACTCTGTTATTTACTGAACAAAATCATGATAACATAATAGAAGAGAAACACATGACATATTTAATGAAACTGTTGATCTAGAGAAAAACAAAATAATACTCTATATAAACTATACCCATTTTGCCATAAGGGGAATACATCTAAATAACAATTAGGTTCGACCTTGGATGAACAACCTCCTACCTAAGTATAGTATTGGCATTAAGGTATCTAATAGTTTTGCAAATATCTCCTTTATCTACCAAAATAGCCTAATTATGCAGGATTTCCACATATTTACTGGCCTTACTATAAAAATCCTTTCCTTTTCTGTACTTTTCTAATATTGGATGCCCTGTATTATTTGGTTACCTCTTACAATAAAAATGTCAGTTGGCATCAAATATATTTGTATTTGTCTGTGCACCTCACAGCTTACAAATATATTTTTTCAAAGGTGCCTGAAGGTACTCAGTATTATTGTAGATTTATGGATATGTAAACTACACTCTCTTCCCATGCTTCTATGAATATTTTCGTAAATTATTATCTTATTGATTCTTTTAGCAGCTGACATTCCTGTCTACTGTAAAGTCAGTTGATCTATTAGAAAAGTGCATCCATATTCCTCCCTACCACAGATTCCCCTAGAATATTCACATTTAGTTTATATGTAACATCCTCCTATCTGAAACCCAGAAGCATAATCTCATATTTATCTATACTGAATGTCATCTGTAATTTATCCACTCATCCTGCCAAAATTATCTATTTTTTTCTGCAGAGAGAAAAATATTCTTGTGCTGAAAATTTTACCTTATATAAATTTGTCTCAAAATATTGAGATACTAATTTCATAAAAACAAATAAAAAAACATTGGACTCAGGAACAAATCTGAGATACTTAAACTTTTGGACAAAATTTTAAAGGTTAGAAGAAGGCTTTTGCAATACATTACTCAATCAGCTTCCTAACACAGTACAAGTAATTTCCACTAAGCTTATGTATTTTTACATATGAAGCAAACCTCTGTGTGCAAATTATTAAAAGTAAGTATACCACATTCACGAGTTGCTACTTACTTTTCCTAGAACTTATGATTAGCAGATGTCACTCTTATGATCCTTTGCAGTTAAAGGTGAGTCACAGACAGCTTCTAAAGAATGCAGGTAGAGGGCACTCACATCATTGAAATAGCTGATTAAAAGGTAACAAGTAAAGCAAATTAATATCTTACGCTAAAATAATAACAACTTAAATAAGTATTTCTATACCCTTAAATATCTTTGGGTTGAGAGCAGGCCAGAATTTTACTCATTCCTCATTGCTAGAGACAAGTGGTTTATAGAGCCATTGACCCTCTGAACTGTACTCAGGCTGAAGTAACTTTACATCCTGACCTTTTAGACGGCATGTCAGTACCAGGACCATAACTCTATATTCTGATTTCAAGCTAGCATCGACAATGCGATCATCAATAAAACTCTACAAAGCAGACAAGTAATCTGTGTAAGATGTATACAAAAAAAGAAAATCACCCCAGAATCATCAGATGCACATTTGCACTCTTGGAGTGCTTCATCAAGAATTAGACATATGTCACTATTGCCCTTCTTTTTATACCAGTCAGTAATATGTTTTGATTATAGATTTGCATTTATAGAAGGAAAAAGCTTGTCATTTATTAACCTAATGAAGGATATCTGGAATGTGAAGCCTGTAGAGATGCTTTCCACATCAGAGGTGTGACCAAATCGTCATGTACAGCAGGGACACCACGAAAAGCAGTGCACACAAAAAGGTAAACAATGAAGAACTGTAGTGGTGCTACTGCTTTTTTACTTTTATGTCATACAATAAAACAGGAAAGAAAAATTGGTAGACAAATGGACACCACAAAAGAGGAATCACAGTTGGTATGATTCAAACTTGACATTTATTAAGAGATAAAGTTGCAGACTATAGTGATCCTCAGCATGAAAGGTGAAACTGAACGTATAATACACACAGGGCCATATGCAGCAATAAATGGTAAGCAATTCTGGAGCAAACCTACTGCAGCATAAGGGACTAACCCCCACTGATTTAGATGGGACATATTGGGCTAGATTCTATTACAGGTGCTAATTTTATCTCTGCTTTTATCTCCGGTTTTCCCCATAGACTTCAATACGAAAATGTTTGCTAAAAAGGGTGTTAACATTTAGCACCTGCAATAGAATCTAGTCCATAATCTCTTGAATACTAGACAGGCCTTTGCATAGTGTTGGAGAGCTCGCCTCTATTCTAAAGGTTAAAAACTGAATTTAAATAATTTAGAATTAAAGGCATTTTAAATTTGTATTCTGTAGTACTTTTGGTTTTCTCTAAAATCACTCATCATTTTTTTCCTGCCAAAGTACAAGTACAAAATGTTATATACTTTATTATAAATACTTGCAAGACAGTAATTACATACCAGTAAGGACAAACAGATTTTATCATTTAATGACTGACGAGAACTACTCCTGGTGACCTTGGAGAAACTGAGGAAAAAGGCCAAAATTATACTGTTTAACTTTCATAAGTCCATTAATATTTGTGGAGGATGTATGCATTTTGTCTCCATGCAAGTTGTGGTTTTACCAGGCAGCAAAATAGCCCTTTATGAGACACCTAAATATTTTAGTTTACGGCATTTGTCAAAAGGATAGTACCAATGAAAGCAGCACATGTAAGAGTACTCTGCAGCCACTACTTGTCTGGTATATTTTCATTGTCTTGATGATCTGATCAGATACGTGCATGTATAAGAGTCAATATGTGGTTGGCTTAAAAAATAATAGGTGCTGGAATGTTTACAAGGGAGATATTAGGTGTAAAATAGTCATGGTTAACAAACTAAATATCTAAATCTTATGTCTGTAATTAACATTCTAGACATGCACATGAGTCACTGTAGTTTACCACGTAGGCATTATGCATGCTAAATGAATAATGTATCACATAGCACAACCAGATATCACTTTGACATAACCTACAAGCTGTTACAGATTACCTTTGTTCCAGAGCCACTGCTTCAGGTGATGCTCTAAATGACTGTTCTGCGTCAGTGGCCGTCCATGCAGCATGGATGTCACCGGAATGACGTATGGTTGGACGCATCAAAGCTAGATGTGTCATCTGCAGGCACAAGGCACAAGCATGCAGCAGGTCTCTGTTTTATGTGTTTGATTCCTGTAGTCTCCTCCTACCCACTTCCTCCCTCTGAGCTGCGCCTCCTACCTACTTCCTGTGGAGGGGTTTAAAGGGAGGATTGAATCCTGGCTCAGTTGCCCTTGCATTGTTGTACAATACAGTTGTGTTTCCCTTGGGCTCTGTGTATGACCTGGCTTGTCTGACCATTCATTCTGGTGCTGACCTGTGGCTCTGTCTGACCATTCTCCTTGTGCGCTCCTATTTGGCTTAGACATGCTTTCTGGTGCAAACCTGTGGCTCTGGCTGACTACCAGCTCCGTGCATTACCTGGCTTGTCTGACTACCCACTTTGGTGTTTTCCTGGGGCTCTGTCCACTGCGCATCCAGCATACAGACGCTCCAGTGGATATCCTATCTGGTGCAAACCTGTGGCTCTGGCTGACTACCGTTCTGTGTATGACCCAGCTTGTCTGACTATCCTTTCTGGTGCTGACTAGGGGGCTCTGTCTGTTTCCTTCGTGTGTTGGTCCTTGCTCCACAGACACCCATCCTAGTGTGGACCTGGGGCTCTATCAGACTCCTAACTTACTGACTGCGGGCTGAGTCAGTGCTAGTCCTCTGGCAGTTCCGAATTACCACGAGGCTCTAGTGGGCTGAGGCCTAGTCTCGGACAGTGTGGTGGATCTATTGGCAAACTGCTATTCCTGATACAGTGCTTGCCTCTTTGATCACCCTCTGTGTGTTATCTGTTTATGTGCATTACTGTGATTATTCTAATTAAAGATTGTTTTACTTTACCGTACTGACTCCTGGTTTATTCCTGGTAACCGTGACACAAGCCTACAAAAATGTCTATCTTATCATCTGTGTACAGATTAATATGTAGCCTTAAGTTTTTTTAACTTATGCTAAGGGTATCTATAATTTCCTTCTGATTACTTGATAGACATGACTAATTTCTCATACATTCATGATTCTTCTTTTGCAGTTGCTTTGGCCTATCCATTTGCATGCACACATGGGTTAGTCCCCACCAACTGTCCTGCCATTACTTTTGGCTGTTTTTTACTTGATGATTTTATATACAAAATTGCTTATAGCATGTGCGCTTATATTTTATTGCCACAGCTAGATATTAATGTCATAATAAAATCAATTTGACACTCAAAAATACTGACATCACTATCTTTTGAAGCCAGAAAACTATTTCTTATTAGTATTGTCAGAAATGCAGGTATGTTGCTTATGATAAAAGCAGCACTTGTGTTTGACTGGGATTGTTCTCTCTTCTTCCCTAGTTGCAGATCCAAGCTGATGAATTCATGAGAATCTTTACTCAATACTGTGGGGATTTAAGTATTAAGATTGAGAGCTTCATGGAGACAGCAGATTCTAAGAATATGCACATGTAAAATGGAAATGCTGCAGTATGCATAAGCAGGTAGATGAATGAATAAATTTGGCACATGATACAAATGACAATAGCAGCATTATCGACAGGCACATTATATATTTATTTGTGACAAACAACAACTAGGAAAACTTTTTTAAAGGCATGGAAAACTGTTACAATTAAGTATACTAGTATAATAATATAAACTAACTGTTGCCACAATTCAACCAAATTTCTTCACAATCTCTTTTACGGATATGTACCCTGAAGCCTCAATTGCCAATGTTTCCCATTGACTGGCCAGTTATGAAGATCCATGTCAGTCTCAGCAGACTAGCTTTATGCCAGGATTGCTGGAGAAGTCCTGAGGTAACTGCTACTAAGAAGATACAGGGTCCCTATGAAGACTAACTTGTGTTATTATTTCTTTAAATCAAGATCTCTGGAAATCACCCTTAACTCCTGATGAGTTGCATCCATTATCTGATCAAGGAATGAGCAAAAAAAGATTCTATACATTTCTAATTCACACAAAATATGCGGTTTCACAATACACATATATATCATTTACTGTGTTAACTAGAGATGGGTGAAAATTTTCACCTCAAACCAAAACTGGGGGAAAATGGCACTTTCCAATTGGTGAAAAATTTCCTCAAACAGTGCCGTTTTCCCGCTTTGTCACCTAGCTCATTGCATTGAAATCAGTGGAAAGACAGAATTCCCACCACATGGCAGTTTTCTCTTCTTTTGCTGCTGGCATATAAAAGGGAGTCAGGCTCTCATAGCATGCATTCTGTGTTTGTGAGAGGAGAAAGCAGCAAGTTTTTGAACTAGAAAAGATAGGTAAACAAAGAGCAATTGAAGCTTAGTTTAGAGAAGCTTAGTTTAGAGAGTCTTTTAGGTAGGACATTTGTTCTCTGTCTTAGCGGAGTCTGGGAGCACTCTGGGTAATAAGAAAGGAGGAAGGAGGTTGGCCCAAATACACCAAAATTCAGTGTGACTGACTGGCAAGACACAGGCAGCTGGGGTCCAATTTGCTTGCTGATTTTGCTGTTATTATCACTGTGTTAATAAGTGTCTGAGGGTGTAAGAAGGCAGCAAAGGAGGTTGACCCCAAATGCCCCAACATTTTGTCTGACTAATTTGGTTAGAAATACACAGGCAGCTGAGGTCCAAGCAATTTCCTTGCTGATCTTGCTATTTTGTCTCTGTGCTGGGGAAGTCTGGGGAAAGAAGTTGTTGTTTTTGTTTTAGTTATAACTTTTTTTTTATTTTGGACAGACTATAATAAGATAGGATGGACAACTTTAAAAATAAGAAGAACATAATAAATAAATAAATATATTAGGTAACAGACAGCTGGTGACATCAAGTCTGAGGCAGATTTGAAAGACAGCAGATGACATTGAGAATTTTGTTGAGGTCTAAGGCAAGACATCACACTCCATCAGTTGTATTATGTACTGCAGAGTAAAAAAACGCAAACAATAGATAAGTAATGTCCAGCAAAAGAACAAGGGGCAGGGGGAGGGTGAAAAGTGGAGCAGTACAGGGACGTGGAAGTAAAGTAGTTTTGAAAAACTAACTGCAGCTATGGTTGCTGCAGCATGTGCAATAAATGAAGATGTTCCCTCTCCTCCTGGGGAGGATGCATTTTGTCAAGGTTCCACCAAAAGTTCCTCTACCAGTACCAGTACAAAAAAAAACAGATAAGAAAAACACTGAAGATGACAACTAGTCACCTTCTAGTGTTGATGATGGCAATGACATAATGGAGGAAGGTGTAGCAGCTGAACCAACTGCTGCATCTGACAGCGAGACAAACAAGCACCAAAACACCCATCCTCAAAGTAGTAGCAAACTGTGTGAAAGTAAAAGTAAAAAGATATTGTCCGACACCTCCAAAAGCTTACAGGAATATAAAGGTAGTGGACAAGAAGCTCTGCAATGAGTTGAGTACCTCTCTGGCACTCAAAGGGTTAAATAGGGTATGGGTATTGTGGAACTATTTGGTCCAGGGCTGGTATTTACATCCCAGGAACCCATAGGTAAGGAACGCTAGGAGCCCGTAGCTCCACCTATGGCCACAACCCCACTCCTCACATGATCCCACCCACAGTCCCATTCACTGTTCCCTGGCACAGACCATTAGCCTATAACATACAAGCATAAAAAAAAAGCTTTTTAACCCCTTGCTTCACAATGCGTTGGAGATATCTCTAGAATTCAAGGAGTTAAATAATAGCCAGTAAAATGGTATATCAATTGGTGCAGGGGCAATGAGATTTCATTGGCCACACCCACAACTCAGAATGTGGGTGTGGCCAGCACAGGTGAACCGACCCTCAAAATGTGGAGCTCTAAGCAGTCGCATATTCTGTCTAATGGGAAATGTGGCCCTGATGTGGAGAGATTTCCGGGAATGTACTAGACATCTGAACATAAGCATAATTGTAGGGTTAGAAAATATTTTATATAAGCCCAGGTTCCCTTTCTCTCATACACTCCCACCCACATGTGTAGTATTTAACTCCTTAAGGACCAGCGGGCCAGGGAAGTTACCTTCCCTTAAGGACTGCTTTGATCCTTGCTGATGTACTGGTACACATGGGGTCTGAGAGAGACCATTCCGGTCTTAGAGCGGACAATTTCAGACCCCATTTTTACATAAAACCCTCCCAGAGGAGCACTAGCTTCTAAGTACAAAACAGAGGCAAAGTAAGAACAAATCATGTATACCCACATATTAGGGACAAAGCAGGTCAATTTCCAGGCAATACACTTTAGTTTTTAAAGGAAAGTCCCAATTTAAATATTGAAAACTAGTGTAAAAGCCCATGAACACGGGTCAAGGTCCAGGTAATGTTAACCCTTTGAGCGCCAGAGGGGTACGCAACACATTGCTTTGCAATGTGTTGCATACCCCTCTGTCACTCAAAGGGTTAAGTGGCCGCTACCTCACTGCTCCACAAAATGCATTCTTGCGTAGTAGAGACTGCCTGAATGCGTGCAGTCTCTACTGCGCATGACGGCTTCTGACACAGCATCCTAGTGAATTATTATATAGGATTTGTATCCCCACCCCCATGGTTCAGTTGGTATGCTTCACAATTGCTCATCTTTTGCATTCTTTGTCAGGCTCTGGATTTGTTAAACAAATCATCCCAGTAAGAGTGAAAGTGAGGATACTGTCAATTTCCTTTAACTCCAAGATTGAGAAAGAGTTAACTGTGAGTATTACAAAAATAATCAATATCGCTTCCTTGTGTGTTTGTAAAGAAAAAGGTTTCTAAAAGGTCATTTCAGTGACTGAACCTTCCATGGCTGAATCCTCTTTTTAAGTGATTCTACCCTTTATTCCCTGCAATTCACAGAGGACCAAAACAAGTATATTGTTCCACTAGCTATGTAGGCTTATAAAGGGCATCTAATCCAGTCCTGTATAGATTTCACCTTTATCCATAAAACCTGTCAATGTCTTGACAAAAGCAAGATATTAAAACTGATCATTTTTCTTTGGTGATTCTCAAACCAATTAAAGTTGATTTCTTTAAAGGGACAGTCCCACCTTATTTTGACATTACATATTATACAAGTGCATAATATGTAAAGTTATATTGTCTATACTGTTTTTTCTTCTTTTCAAATTTATTTACACTTCTTGATAAGTCTTAAGGTTTTCTCCATCTAGATGTCTGTATGGGGAGGAGTTCTGCTGTGACCATCTCTAGTCAAAAAAGCAGGGATCATGGTGCAATGTACCCTGCTAGATGACAATCATAATATTCAAACAAATACGCACACACACACCCTTATACAACAGACACATACACCATAAAGGGGGGAGACTATACCCTATTCACAGGCTCAGGTTAAGTTAAAGGGATAGTAATGTTTCATAATAAAAGCAGCTCCAATTAATCATCATAGCATATGGACTTTGGAGAGTGTTTTTTCAATTCTGTCAGAGTTGTAGTTCAAGAGTAATTCAATGACAAAGTATCCCCCTCCTGCCCCTTTTACTGATGTAACACTACTCAGCCAGAGCAGAAGGGAGGTGCCCAGGTAGACTGCAGAGAGGGACAATCTTAAATCAAGATAAGGGGAAAACCTGAAAAGCTTGTCAAGATGGGCAGGGCTTTCATTGTTCTCATAGGAAGAAGATTGTCCCCTGCTGTTATCTGTCTGGTCTATGGACTGGATTCCACATCTGAGAAGAGATGGCTTATGGAGATGGAAATGGAAATGTTTCATGTGAATATCTCTCAAACCATAATGGTTTGAGAGATAAGACTTATATCGTTCTTCATGTTTTTTTAATGCCTACAAAATAAAATAAAGATAAATCGAAGTATTACTATCCCTTTAATTCTTTCAGTTCAATGTGTTGGGCTCACTTCTGGCACTCAAAGGATTAAAAGAAGAATAAGACATGGATGGTGCTAACCCGCTGAGTATCTCTATGGCAGAAAGGTAAAATACAGACAGTTTAGAGGGTGAAATTGACCCACCGTTTCCTCCCAATATCCAGTGATGCCTTAGCAATGCCTAAAATACCATGCAGGAGAAAGACCAAGAGGGTTATATATGCCTAGTACACCCCAGCACATAGGCAGGAGCAGAAGCAGCAGAGCACTGCCTTCCTTTGATATGTACTGTCCAGTACCTGGATTAACAGCCCAAAAGCACAGCTGCACCCTCATCTTTACATCACCTGGGCCACTGATCCAAGGGGAGCTAGAACAGAAGCCTGCTGGGAGCTGTAGTCCAGTTAACGGACTCAATGTATAGCGCTGATCGAGAAGGAGAAAGTCCTGATTGCCAAGAGGCCCTGTGGCACTGTTGTAAAACACTACTTGGAGCTTTTCTCAATTCATTTATCTTTGTTCTGGTCTAATCATCAATCAGATATCTGAATCCACAAAAAAGGTGAGTCATTGTATAGGGCGTATGCGTTTGTTATAATGATATGACTGCCACCTAGCAGAGTCAGTTCTAGGTTGTGCAGCAGTCCTTCCTTTTCTGACTAGAGATGGTTGAAGCAGAACTCCTCCCTCTAGAGACAGCTAAAGCAGTGAATATCAACCAGGGTGCTGTGGTACTTTGACATGCCATGGATATCCATTTAGGGTGCCCCTTTTTTTCCTACAAAGACTGAATGTTGAGTTTTAACCCTTTGAGTGCCAGATGGGTACGCAACGCATTGCTCTGCACTGTGCTGACTACCCCCTCTGACTAAGGGTTAAATGCATATTTATGGAAACTGTTATGCACAACATGTTTATTTTTGTTATTCTGATCGGGAGTCCTAATAATAATTTTACTTTACATTTTCTAAACAAGAATATGTAAAGTCAAAATATTGTGGAACTGAACCTTTAATCAGCTGCAAATATTCTATGCTTTTTATAACTGTGGTAGTTTTTCAAAAGCCTAAAGTAATGTAAGGGAAATTGTCTTTACGTTTGCTAATTCAGTAATTGAATATTTATAATCTACACTAATTTGATTTAATGTTCGTCTTTTTCACTGACAGAGCAGGAATCCCAGACTCTTTGAAATGTGCTTTCCCATAAAATAAAATGTCATACTTTATTTTGTAGAAAGATTCTCCAAAGTGGGTGATGTACTAATACGTTTCTGCACTAAAATAGGCATTGGAACCACATTTTAGTGTTGCTCCTGCCTATTGGCTATTTCATATATGGGCAAAATACAGCTACTGGATGATTTTATATGGTGCTTGAGTCTAGCAGGCTGCAAAAATATGACAGTATTTCTACAAAGAGAAAATATCAGTTATGTATTTCTCTGCAAAGAAAGAATACATTCTTACAAAGCAAAAGTTTGATACAAATGTATAATTTTACCTGTGCAGAAAGAGAGAGACTGAATTGATATATTAAATAATATGGCTGTGAATCAGAAGCACAACAACATCCAGTGTTAATCCTCTATCACAGTGGTTCTCAAACTTTTTTTGTTCGGGGCACCCCTATCATGTATTATAGAATTTGGGACACCCCTAACATATTTCATGTACTTTATCAAGGGCATAATGAAGGTATAATGCATAAATGTACAGTTATTATTAGGTCTTACAATCATAATAATAATAAAAGGAAACATAATGTGCATAACAATTTCTATAAATCTTTATTTAAAAGTCCATTTTTGTTAGTCTTCATAGAAAACATGGGGCACCCTAAGTTTATGTCCGGGGCACACCAAAGTGCCACGGCACCCTGGTTGAGAATCACTGCTCTATCACTTTCACTCTCATATCAGTCAGGAAGATGGGGAATAGTAATGAAGAAGGGGGTTTTAACCCCTTGAATGCTAGAGGGATTTCTAATGCACTGGAGAGGATTTGAGCGTATACAGGATCACAGTCCTCAGGTGACATTTTGCACAAAATAGTGGCCCTAGAGCTGAAATATTTGCTCACATCTAGCCTGCTTACTAAGCTACTATGAAACTTTTCAGTATAATATTGTTTAATGAGTGGGCTGTGTAGGCGTGTATGGGCTTTTCAGGGTGTTCCTTTCTTCTGTGCTGGCAGAAATTGAGCTGTGCTGATGGATTTGTACATTCACCCCATGAATCTACAATTATTTATGCAAAATAATATAATTATGACATTTCCTGAACCTTCCACATATGAGCTATTGACAGAATTATGGCCCAGGAGTGAAGGAAATTCAAACCTATGGCTACGAAAGCAGTATAAGACCCTTTTCTTCATCCAACATACAAATGGAAATACAAGACTTGAGGTTGTTCTACAGATTTGGATGTGGACTGAGAGACTACAATTTTCAAGATTAAATGTTAATGTTGAGGTTACATTAACAAATAAAATAATATTAAAGTATGCCTGACACTCACTGTAGTCCACACAGACTAACAGCTTGGTTGATACAGGAGCCTGGAAATCACTTTGGATAGAGTGTTGCATGCCAGAATAAAATATGCTGAACTTTTGTTCTATAGGAAGTAAGTTATTACATATCTTGATGCCTTATTGTCGATCACTTTGTACACATGATATCACACGCTGTCAATCACATCGCATACATTATTTCATAACACGCCATACCTTCAAATAAAGGAAGCTGCCAATAGTCCATTGCTCATTTGTGCTGGCCCTCTTCACTGTTCCTGGGTCCTGATCCTTGGCTTCCATTGTGACCTTGATCCTGTGCTGCCACCCCTGACCTTGGACTGCCTGACCACTCTTTTGATTTTCCCCATTTGGTTTGTTGTTGTTTTTTTTCCTCTGTCAGCTCTGCTTTTGAGTAAGTCTCATCTAGCCTTTCAGCTACACACCTGTGTTCCTCTGCCTACTGCCTTCAGCAAACTGTTTAGCTTTAACCCTGTACAAGCTATACACTTGTATAGACATTTTGTTGCAATAACAATCATCAATATGGATAAAGAGAATGAAAAAAGTTAAATATGCAAGAGTCTCATTGAGAATGAACAAAAGTAGATATTGCTTGTTCTACTGCAACTCATGAATATCATATTTTAGTTCTCTAGTGCCTTTACTGAGGAGAAAATTCCATGTACATATCAGACGAATCCCCAATGAAAGGGAGGTCCATTTCCACAATCACAGGCAACTCTCTATTGCAGGGGAATACTATTAACCCCAGATGTATGTGTTGGCCTTGTATGGGCCAAAAAATATACAGAGTCACTAAGGCACCGACAAAAGAAACTGATTATCAACAAAACGTACAGGGTAGCTGACCTGGTATGACCTGGATCAACTGTATTTTCCTAAGGATACTTTGTAATCTAGATGTGGAACCCTTGTTCTCAGTGCCTACAGACAGGGCCGATGCAAGGATTTTTGTCTACACAGACGAATGTGCATTTTGATGCCCCCCCCAACCCCCGAAACCCCCCTAAAAATTAGCAGCTTCTCCTGTTTCGACGCCCCTCCACTGCGGCGCCCTAAGGCGGCTGCCTAAACAGCCTTATGCTAGCACCGACCCTGCCTACAGACACTAGCTGCTCCTGATGTGATCTAAAATAGTCATGAGCAAATGACTAGAGTTAGCTGATATTCTCTTGCAGAAGGGAATTGTCTGTCACAATAGAACTAGACCATCCTTTGGGCAGCATTAGTCATATATGTACATGGAAATGTATCCTCTTTAACAGCACTGGAGAGCTAAAATGTGGTGCTTCTGAGGTGTGACTAGCCATACAACAAGCAATATTGCTTTTCTTCTTCAGGGTCTCTCAAATACTTTCACCTGAATACGGCAAATGACCAGAATGTTTTTCTTATATATAAACTTTCTGTGTGTGTTCTTATGGTGCAGAAGCACTATACTGTTTACTGATATTAGTTTCAATGTTAGATCTTGATTTTTTTTTTTTTTGCTGCCACAGTTAATAAATATAAAGGTATTATATTGCAATACAATAAGCATTGATGTTTCCGTTGTTGATGTTTAAATTCAGTGTTCTTGGTATTTTCGTAGCACTTAAAGATAAAATCACATCAAAGCCTATCACATGGAATTCAGCTTTTCATCCCTCTATCTTTAATCATGTTGAGAGGGGATCAGATGGAGGAATGTAATATGGGTTTGCCATCAAAGAAGATTTATTGAAGCACCACTTATACCAGAGGGCCAGTCTGGTACACTCCAGCTGTTGTTGGACTACAGTTCCAGTTATACTTCTGCAGGCAATGGCTTTCTGTGGATGAAGGGATTTGTAGTTCAACACAGCTGAAGACAGGGTCCAATTTCCCATTAGTTAGAGTAGGCAACTATATAGAGCACCAAATTGTGAGCTGTACCTCTGCTGTGTAGAGCTACTTCCATAATGCTTCTAGTTTACATCTATGGCTCTCAAAAGGTTAAGCCAAAGCTGCATTGTGATCCCCAGTGCACCAACAGAATGGAGGTGTGAAAGAGATCCCCCAGTGATCCACCTCTACCTGTACTGCATCACACAGAACAGATTCCTGTCCTGCAAATGCAGCTCCCCATAGACCCTCTGCATCAGGCTTGAATGTACAACACAGCAGGTCTATGGGGAATGCACAAGCAACCTGAAGTTTGTGACTAAGAACTCCAGCCTAGGGGACCAGTTTTCTGATACGTGTAATGGCTGATAGGAGCCATTTTGGGGCAGGACAGAGCAGGCCCAGGAATTTGCTTATTGGAGCAGACTTAGTAAAACATGCTAACTCTCCTTTAAATTGTGTTTTTAACCTTTGAATGTGAGGGGGTCTCCAGTGTATTTCCTGGTAGTGTGTCAGAGACCATTTTAGCATTCAAGCTGTTAAAATCTTCATTTAAATAAGTCATCACTTTTATTTGTCCCCTGTTGTGCAGTTGGTTTGCTCCAGAATCGCTTCCGTTTTCTTATTAAATCAGCCTCTAATTGAGTAAGAGCTCTTCAACCTGAAATAGAGACTTCAAAGAAGAACATAAGAATTCATTTGTAACACATAGGTATTTTTATATCCAATGTATCCAAATACTATACAGTGCTTGCGACTGTTTAAAGGTGCATGTACAGTCACAGGAATTTGATTTACTAGGAAGAAATGAAGCAATTCTGGACCAAACCAACTGTTCTATAAGTGGCAACTAACACTACCCCCAAATAAATTTAAATGGAGAATGTACCCCCCCCCCGAACGCTAGAGAGGTGTCCAATTAATTGTGATGTTAAAAAGCCCCATTTAAACCAATGGGAATGTGTTTGATCTTTATTTGTAGTTGGTATGACACTGATTCTTCTTAAATCAGCCTCTTAGTCTAACATGCAATAAACTGATCCACAGGTCTGCATACCTGCTGATCAACGCAAGTCAAACAAGTTCAGCAGATATTTCAATTATATGGAGCATTAAAGTGATTCAAGAGACTCTGGGAAAAATGAAGCTGTAGAAAAAATCTGCCTGGACAGCGAAGAATGAGGGATTGCTTAGGTCAGTGGTGCGTAATCTATTTTACTCGAGGCACTCCTAACACTCAAACTAGAAATTTCGGGTCACACCTGATATATCAATGTAATTTATCAAGGGCACAATACATAAACAAATATAGTTATTATTAGGTCTCACAGTCATAATAACAAAAATAAACATATTGTGCAGAACAATTTCAACAAATCTACATTTAAAAGTCAATATTCAAATCTTTGTCAAAGTCTTCAGAGAAAATATGGGGCACCCTAAGTTGATGTCTGTGGCAATTTCGCCCTGGTTGAGAATCACTGGCTTAGGTAATGTATACAAGTCTAATTAGAACACCTTCTAAAGCAATGAACAAAACAATTAATAGGAATGGAAATTCTTACATTAATGAGAACATGTTTTAATTGTATTAAACAAAACAAAATTAGAAGTTTGAGGACATGTAGAAACAAGCACCTGTTCTAAAGCAGAAAGCCATTTGTAAGCACTAAATGGGTAGTGCGTCTTCTGGTCACGTATATATAAAGTTTGTTGACTGACAAACTGGCCCTGCATGGGCTGGAGGGATATGCTGTGTGCAAAACGTGCCATGTTTTTGCTTGTTTTTTTTTTTACACCCGCTCCAGGAGTGGTATAAACAGGTTGATCATCTAAATAATGTGTGCCGGAGGTGTTGTGCGATTACATTAATTTCTTTATATGAGCATAGGTGCAGGTGCTCATATAGTGTGCTTTAATATGGGCATTTAAAGAGGCCGATATACTAAGAAAAGTAATGCAATTCAAAATCTAACAAACTGCATCACAAGGGTGCAAAAAATATAAATAAATAAAGCCTACCAAAATTCCACTGATTTCACTGGGGGTTTAGAGCCATTGAAAGCGATTGAAGTCACCATCATATCATATTACTTCATAATGCGCTGGAGGTCCAGCTGGCATTCGCAGAGTTAAAAGACCTATTTAAATCAATTTACATTTTAATTGTTATGGTGTAGTTGGTGTGCCCCAGAACTGCAGTAATTTTCCTTTGTACATAAATCTCATTATGAGCTGCATCCTCATTTCCTTAGTACATCAATGCCATCAGTTCTGAGAATTTTGAAGCTAGAACAATTGAACCCATTGGATGCTATAGGCATATCTAATCCTAGATTTCTCATTTTATGGCTTACAAAAGCACTACATATAGAATATTAACTTCTTGATCTCCAGAGGAATTGTGCAATATATAACAAAGCAATTCATTGCATGCCTACTCTGGTCCTTTCATCAGTTCCTGATATTTTTGATTTAAAGCCCAAAACAGGATTTAAGGAAAAAAAACCCTCTGAACTAATCAACAACAATTGTACTAAATTAATGTCAGACTGAACAGAAATTATCTTGTATGAACACATAAATTATCACCATTGAGAAAGATCTGTCTTTTTGATTAGAGAAGTAGCAGGTGCATAGTGGCTTTTGCAGGTGGCTAAAGCATCATAGCAGCAAATAGGAAATATCAGCTCTCTATCTTGAGCTCACTTCACTAGCTCTGGGCAGGAGAAGCCCAGTGGGCACATGTACACTAAAGGCTGTAAACTTACAATGCTGTTTTATCCAAAGGTGAGATTAAAGGGATAGTAATACTTTGTTTTATCTTTATTTTATTTTGTAGGCATTAAAAAAACATGAAGAACGATATAAGTCTTATCTCTCAAACCTTTATGGTTTGAGAGATATTCACAAGCAAAGGTGGTTTTACCTAGTGTAAGCCATCTCTTCTCAGATGTGGAATGCAGTCCATAGACCAGACAGATAACAGCAGGGGATAATCTTCTTCCTATGAGAACAATGAAAGCCCTGCCCCACCCCCATGACAAGTTTTTCAGGTTTTTCCCTTATCTTAATTGAAGATTGTCCCTCTCTGCAATTTACCTGGGCACCTCCCCACTGATCTGGCTGAACAGTGTTACATCAGTAAAAGGGACAGGAGGGGGATACTTTGTCACTGAATTGCTCTTGAACTACAACTCTGACAGTATTGAAATAAAACTCTCCAAAACCCAAATACTATGATGATTAATTAGAGCTGCTTTTATTATGAAACATTACTATCCCTTTAAGGGGTTAATAAGTAAAAGACTGAGCTTTTAAATCATGCTAACTGCTCTTTAATCACTTCTTGCAACAAGAACATTTGTAGATGGATTGCCAAGTGCAAGGATGGAAAATTGTAATAATGTGATCAGGGTGAATATGAAAGAAATGTATAAATGTTATTGTAGGTTGCAAATATATGTTTTAGTTTACTTGAAATAATTAATTTTGCTCCATTACTAATTTGCATGTGTTAGATATGGTCAACCGTCCAACATTCCACTGAATGAATCTGAGTAAATAGTTACAGTTTCAATCTATATGGAAAGTTGAATTTACTTCTGTATGGAGTGGGAGCCTTTTGACACATGCAGGGGATAAGTACAAATTAGTACTTTATGACGCAAAGCAAACTATGCTCTAGATTGTGTTATGCAAAAAATGGGTAAAGAAAAACTTTATTACATGTTTAAAGGAGCAGTAAACTTTTTTATGAAAACACATATTTTACAGAACATTTCTTGCTGAATAAAACAAGGTCATTCCCATCGCTGTCAGATGTTTTATTCACAATTTATAGCAGTTTAAATAATCAGGAATTGAATTTACTGTGTTTACTTCCTGATAGTTCTAACTGACAGGAAGTGACAGACAGTTTCTATCATATTCTATGTAGAACTGTATGTCTCTGACTTTTCTGACTTTCCTCTCCATTAGAATCTACCAGGAAATCTAATTAGAATTTGACCACTAGAGGGCACTGCTAATGTAAAAAAAACATGGGTTTAAACTGTAATAACTCTGGAAATATAAATCTCTCAGCAGTGGGAGTACCATTATTTTACTCAATAGGAAAATCCCTACAATATATATATATATATATTTTTTTCATAAAAAAAGTTTACTGCTCCTTTAAAGATGTTTTTATAGTTGCTTAACATTTTGGATGATAGATCAAAAAAGTATTTTGAAGTTTAATACACAATGACTACCAGAAAACTTTTAAACTTACAGCTCCGACATCTGGTTTTATGAGAAGGATTCCTAGGAGGGGACTGTATGAATCTGCCAGCACAGCACATATGCTGCTCTAAGCTGTTAGCCTCCTTTGCACTTTGGGGTATGCGCTAAATCATATGAATACTTTAATGCATTCAGGCACACATTCTGTCTTTGTTAACATTCTAATGCCAGCAGGTCCTGAGTACATCCCATATATCCTACGCTGGAAAATAGAATAAACTGATTGCAGTTTACCATCTGCATTGCTTAATACATGACATTAACAAAGTACACAGGCACAGAACTCCCTGAAATGCCCATAGATTCCCCCAATACCATAGCATAATAAAGACTGATGGAAGAAGTTTTGGTGTAAATAAGTAAGTAAATTGATTTTAGAAACATTCAGCACTACTAAATTGATTCCAGCACAGAATCATACATGTACATCTACCCTCTTCATTGAGGGTGTTCTTGGGAAATAATTTTACCAGGAAGAATACATTGTGATTGTCTTTTGTTTTCAAGTATGTCCTTGAAGCATGTTATCTACCTCAGATAAGTGAAAGGCCAAGCTTACCTTACTGGTACGAGAACCCACAACCTTGCAGTCTGAACAGATTCTACAGCTGGTACCTTAACCAACTGAGCCATCATACCAGCCATGAAGTCTTGCATCTCCTTTTATATACATTATAGTACATTTAATATAGTGTGTGATATAGTGTGATAAAATACATTTCCATCTCCTGCTATTTTGAGCATTGTAGCTATAGATCAGGATGTCACATGAAGTTGAAAAGACATCAATGTAATGGTGTCACTACTGTTCCAAACAATGCACTCAGGTCCTTGAAGTGTAGCAGATGTTACCATGAAACACTAAGCTCTGCATCTGCAATATATGACAGCTCAGCTGGTCTGTGGCAGGCAGGTGGAAGGTTTTTTTTCTACCTACCACTGGAAAAAATACTAACCTTTTCCCTTTAAGGGTGATTGGGGTGTGTGACGCATTGAAAAGCAATGTAATGCATACTTTACTGGTCCCCAAGGGCTGAATAAAAACAACATTGGTGATCATATGTGTAACAAGTGGCCCCACAGACATCAAAAATGTTCGTTTTGTGATTTTCTCTCAAATACTTTAATTTTTCAAGATCTAGTAAATTCAGCTGGTCTCCCATTACTCCTGGCCATTTCTTCCTCTAGACCTCCCACTGATAATTTTAAAGGCAAATTCACTGCAGAAAATGTAATCAACACTCATGAACTGAGGTTGGGAGGGATTACTGCTGCTATACCTCAAGAGAAGGAGGGATTGAGGGCAAGAGCTCTTTTAATTACCATAAAAGCACAAGGAACTAGGTAAACCATTTATTTTATATTTCTGTGTGAAAAAGACACTTGAGGAAAAACATTTAAATTAAGGATCTATTTTATTTTCTTCTCTTAACTTGTTACTCTACTTATCTCAGTGTTGTCATTGGTGGAACTGTCTCATTAACCCTTTCAATTGCAGAAGGGCATGTAATGCAAAGCAGTGTGCACCCCTCTGGCACTCAAAGGGGTTAAATAATGCTTTTTTTTTCAATGTTTATCAAAATACTGGAACAGACAGAGCTTTTGAAAATTCTAATGCTGCTTCCCATAAAAGCATAAAATAAAATTGTAATTTAATTTAACACATGTTCTAGAGCAATGTTACAATGCAAATCCAAACTATGTTTCTTAACAGATTTATAACCACAAGAACAAAGAAGGTGGAACAATACTGTGGTAAACTGACGCTGTTTCACATGAGAGAAGTAATCATCACCATGGGCTGGAGACATACATGTATAGAATCAATGATGTATTAATTTTTGAATGGTGATATTGTGATACTCATTGCATGACTGCATCTTATACAGTTTTGTATTGTATTCATTCTAGTTTATTAACCCTTTGAGTGAAAGAGGCGTGCCCAGTGCATTGTGAAGTAATGCACTGAGCAACCCACTGGCATTCAAATGGTTAATACCTAGTGAAATAGTTTATTACGTAAGTCACTTTTAAAAGAGTGGTGCTGTTTTATATGTTCCTTGTCATGGTACAGTTGGTGTGTTCCAGAATTGCTGCTCTTTCCTTTGTACATATGGTCCCAGGAGTTAAATAGACACTGACTCTGTTGTTTTCCTTTGGAGACTGAACTTAGGGAGCCCGTCGCTAATGGCTAAGAGAGAAGGACCTGATTCCCTTATTGGGATTCTACATCTCTTTAGGCATGACAGTTCTACCATCTGCCAGTGGGTGGCGTTTGACATTTCTGACAGCTGCTTCTGACCTGACTTGAACAGATGTGTGGTATGGCTAGCTTGCCTGATGTTTGAGACAGCTACATTTTTATTTGTCCCTTATGATGAGATTGGTTTGCTCTGGAACTGCACCAATACCCTTTTATACATATAGTGCAGTGAATCTGATGTACTAAGAACTGGAGTAATTCTGGGGCAAACCAACTAGATGGCAGAGAGGTAAATCATAATGATAATAATAGAAACAATGATCATGATGGTGATTATTTTAACCCTTTGTGTGCCTGCCAAGAATTCAATACTTTGCAAACCTATTTGACCCACAACTCACTGGCACTCAAAGGGTTCAATGTTATCAGTTCCCTTCAGTAAATGTAGATAGCAGACTACATAAAATGACATTACTGTTCCTTAGTGTCTTGTAGCTTGTAACACATTTTATTGGCCCAAGGGCCATATTCAGTAAGCTAAAAAGTAACAAACCTGGAGCAAACCAAGTACACCATAGGGGAGAAACTACATTTTCCAACTCTTTCACATCTGAAGAAGAGACCTCTCAAAGGTTTACATGACAACACATTTTGTTGACTGATAAACTGTTCCACTTAAAATGTTTCACGCTGTACAATTATATATATATCCTCAAACCAATTCAGAAATTTGCTACATCTTATTACTGTTCCTTTAACTAAAACACAGCAGGTCATATACATAAAAGTAGATTAGTGCAATTTTAGAGTAAATGAACTCTTCAGAGCTGGATTTATGTCCCTAGGCAAGGCACTCCAGGTGCCCTTAAAGGGATAGTAATACTTCGTTTTAACTTTATTTTATTTTGTAGGCATTAAAAAAAACATGAAGAATGATATAAGTCTGATCTCTCAAACCTTTATGGTTTATGAGATATTCACAAGCAAAGTTTCCCCTCCCGCCCCTTTTTCCTAGTGTAAGCCATCTCTTCTCAGATGTGAATCTAGTTGTATGACAGTACAGATAACAGAAGGGGACAATCTTCTTTGTATGAAAACAATGAAAGCCCTTCCCCCCTTGACAAGTTTTTCAGCTTTTTCCCTTATCTTAATTGAAGAGTGTCCCTCTCTGCAGTCTACCTGGGCACCTCCCTTCTGATCTGGTTGAACGGGGGGGGGGATACTTTGCTTGTGAATATCTCTTAAACCATAAAGGTTTGAGAGATAAGACATATTATTCTTCATGTTTTTTTAATGCCTACAAAATAAAATAAAGTTAAAACGAAGTATTACTATCCCTTTAACTTCACCCACGGCCACACACCCTGCTCCTCACATGAACCCGCCCTCCATCCCATCCACTGTTTCCTGATACAGAAAATACCCTTGTCCTATAAAAAGTAAGGACAGAAAAATAAAGCTTTAACCCCTTGATTGCTAGAGAGATCTCCAATGCAGTGGTGATCTCTCTAACATCCAAGGGGTTAAATAATAGCCTGCAAAGGGGTTTATACCTGGTGCAGGGATATTAAGTTTGTTCTGGCCACACCCACAATTCAGAATGTGGGCGTGGCCTTCACAGCTGAGGGGCCCCTCAAAATTTGGAGCTCTAGGCAAGTGCCTACTCTGCCTATTGGGAAATTTGGCCCTGTTTCATAGGCACTGGTATGCAGGGCCCCAGGGCAAAGTTTTGGTCTCCTGTTCACAAAAATATTTTCACAGATAAATAACTAGAACTTATTGGACCCCGGGATAGATGGGACACCCTTGGATGCCAGATCCAAGGGCAGATGGGACACCCTTGGATGCCGGATCCAAGGGCAGATGGGACACCCTTGGATGCCGGATCCCGGGGCAGATGAGACACCCTGGGATGCCAGATCCAAGGGCAGATGGGACACCCTTGCATGCTGGATCCCGAGGCAGATGGGACACCCTTGGATGCCGGATCCCGGGGTAGATGGGACACCCTTGGATGCCGGATCCAAGGGTAGATGGGACACCCTTGCATGCTGGATCCCGGGGTAGATGGGACACCCTTGGATGCCGGATCCAAGGGTAGATGGGACACTCTTTCATGCTGGATCCCGGGGTAGATGGGACACAATTGGATGCCGGATCCAAGGGTAGATGGTACACCCTTGCATGCTGGATCCCGGGGTAGATGGGACACCCTTGGATGCCGGATCCCGGTGTAGATGGGACACCCTTGGATGCCGGATCCAAGGGTAGATGGGACACCCTTGCATGCTGGATCACGGGGCAGATGGGACACCCTTGGATGCCAGATCCCGGGGCAGATGGGACACCCTTGGATGCCGGATCCAAGGGTAGATGGGACACCCTTGCATGCTGGATCACGGGGCAGATGGGACACCCTTGGATGCCGGATCCCGGGGCAGATGGGACACCCTTGGATGCCGGATCCAAGGGTAGATGGGACACCCTTGCATGCTGGATCACGGGGCAGATGGGACACCCTTGGATGCCAGATCCCGGGGCAGATGGGACACCCTTGGATGCCGGATCCAAGGGTAGATGGGACACCCTTGCATGCTGGATCACGGGGCAGATGGGACACCCTTGGATGCCGGATCCCGGGGCAGATGGGACACCCTTGGATGCCGGATCCAAGGGTAGATGGGACACCCTTGCATGCTGGATCACGGGGCAGATGGGACACCCTTGGATGCCAGACCCAAGGGCAGATGGGACACCCTTGGATGCCGGATCCCGGGGCAGATGGGACACCCTTGGATGCTAGGCCCCACTGCAACTGTACTGGGGCACACAAAATATCCCCACAGTGCCATTGTTTTAAATGGGGCTTTTAAAACCTTTGAATGCAAGGGAATGCTACAGTGCATTTCTTTGCAATGAGTTGGAGACCTCTATAGCATTTAAGGGATTAAAATTTAAGTTTAATTCAAGTTGAATTTTTCTTTGCTTCTTATGATGAACTTGGTGTACCACAGAATTGTACAATCCGCTTTCATACACATGACCCAGTGAATCGTATTTACTAAGAACTGGAGCCTTTCGGGGCCAAACCAAGTGCACTATAGGTGATAAACAAAAATGTACCTTGATTTCCATTGCTTTGCAAAGTGTTGGAGACCATTCTAGCATTAAAGTGGTAAAAAACGCCATTTAAATCAATCGCAATTTTAAGAATTCTTATTTGCCCCCTTAAGTTCAGCTGATTTGCTCCAGAATTGCTCCAAATCCAATTAGTACATCAGCCTAATGTAATGTACAAAGCCCCATTTAAATGAAAGGGAATGTTGAGACATGTTATTTGTCCCCTATGGTGCATTTGGTCTGCCACAGAACTGCAGTAGTTCTCCTTAGTACATCAGCCTCAATACAGGTTATGTATAGAAGCCGTGAAATCAGGGTCACACAATAAAACCCATCTGAAAGTCGTGAACTGCTTTCTTCTTTCATATGCATAATGATCTCTTTGTGGCCTTCTTTTTAAAGACAGAAAACAGATGGGGTGATGAATCAATGTCATCTAGTTAAATAATTTTTTTACAAAATACATTGTATCTGTTGTATATATTTATATTCCAAATGGATTCAAAGGCATTATTTTTACTTGGCAGTTGTCTGGAATTTTTTTGGATGTGAACTATTTCTGAGATTGAGTCATTATTTTTTGCTTAGTCATATTTAGAGAATGTTGATATAGAGATTGATGTAAATGTTCCAAGACAAGTTGTTTGAGGCTGTAATACTGACATGAAACTTGCACGTTGTCCCTGCACCTGATTGCTGTGATTGATGACATCACACTCAGGTGTCTGGTCTATCAGGGGAGTCTATGTATGGCTGTATGATAACTGACAGTGAACAATGAAGCAATAGTGTGGTGGTAGTGAGAGTATATGTGGGTCTATGACTACCAGCTGTACAGGGCTGGGGTGTCAGACATTGCATAGAGGATCTGTAACTACCAGTGTACATGGAACAAGGCGGGGGTCACAGACAGTGTTCCATATCTCCCAGCATCCACTGAGTCACCAACTAACTGGAAGCTCCTTCTTCTTTCAATTTTATTAACACTTTAATTTTTGTTGCTGTGTATGGGGCCCAGTGTCTACATTTTTTATCAGATGTACTTATGTTATATATTTGACATGCTTGAGGAATTCTGGAGCAAATTAACTGCACCATAGGGGACAAATAACAATTCCTATTGTTTTAAATGGGACTTTAAACCCCTTGGATGCTAGAGAGGTTAAAGATAATGCAAATAAAAAAGAAAGATAGAAAGCTTATGGGACAGCAGAGGTTTTATTAATGATTTAAACACTGCACTTCACACTTTTTAATCGCTGGTTATTAACAAACAGACAAGTCGTTTATAACACTTAAATTCAAGATATTAGTTCTCAAAGTTCCACACAATGTTGCAACGCTATCTACCTCTCAGAGCAGATATATGAAAGTATTCCACTATTTACGCATTTATAGATTTGTAGATTAACTACTTCTTTTCCGACTCATATATATTTTCATACGTTGTATTTTGATTGCATCTTATATATAGTCCTGTGATTTTATCTACTAGTACTTACACAATCACTTCACTGCAGATAGCTGTCTTGTGTGGAACTTTGAGAACTAATATCTGGCACTCAAAGGGTTAAGAGGCCGGTCCTGCTCTGTGTACTCCTGCCGCCTCACTGGTGGCGCACGTGATGGAGTCATGTGCTGAAGCGACTGCCCGAACGCACAGATTGCTCCGAGCATTCTGTGCATTCGGGCAGTCTCTACTGCTCATGACTGCATCGGACAAACATTCTATTGTTTTATTATATAGAATACTAGTGTAAAAGCCCATGTACACGGGCCAAGGTCAGAGTGATGTTAACACTTTGAGTGGCAGAGGGGTACGCAATGCATTCTGGCACTCAAAGGGTTAAGAGGCCAGTCCTGCTCTGCATCCTGCTGTCAAGGCAGTTATGCATTGTAGAGACTGCACGAAAGCACAGAATGCTCCCAGGACAGAACTCCCAGCATTCCTACACCTCCCAGAATTCTGTGAATTCGGGCAGTCTCTACTGCGCATGACGGCTTCTGACAAACATTCTAGCAAATTATTATATAGGATATTTATTACCTTTGCTTGTCAAAGCATTTCTCTATGTTGTGTACCCCTCTGGCACTCAAAGGGTTACTTTTTATTAGTCCTCTCTGATGCATTTAGCTTCCTCTACAAAAACACAATTTCTTCTTAGTACATCAGCTTTTTTCAGGTTATAGTAATAACATTCATTAACTCCTTAAGGACTAGCGGTCCTGGGAAGTTTCCTTCCCTTAAGGACCTCTTTGACTTATGCCGACACGCTGGCACACGTGACCTATGACGTGTACCTGTGCACAGAACGGGGGTGAAATGCTCCTCAATTCATAAAACATAAAAACAAACAACATTTTATTAAATAATTCTCCCATACATGTTCAGATCCTAAGATTATATGTGACTGAAAAACTGTAAAATAAAGTATCTAATTAAATATTTAAAAGAATAATGTGCTTGCGGAAAATAAACATCTAAACATACATGTTTAAAAACCTGCACATTCAATTTGTTACATTTACTATTGGGTAAGATGATTGCTATCATACATAATTCATTGAACCTTGGAAGGCTGCATTGCTTATTCAGTTTGCAGATCCATGACCACATTATATAAAAGTAATCAGTGTATGTTACCATACTTTGCAGACAGGGGGCGTTGGTGAACTAGACATATCATTGCAGATACCATACCTTCCCAAAATCAGCACAATGATGTTCACTTTTTAATATTACACATGTTCCTGCAGAGCAGTATTGGTTACCTAAAAATGTGAGTATTTCAACTCTTTTTGTTTGAATATCTCTGCGAGAAAATTGAGAATTACTGTGTAACCAATGGCGTCCCTATGACTGCAGTGTTTTGGATACCTCTTTGGTAACCAAAAGGTTAATTCATCAAAACTTTCAAAATAAACTTTATCTTTTCATTGTGTTTGAGAACATAAAATGTAGAGAGAGCAATTTTTCAGAGTCTATGTACATAGTATAGCACATCCCCTCAATAATAAAAAGGCTTAATTAGTATGTTCTTTCTGCCTTATTTTATGTCTCAATTTGTACTCTAAATGATACCCGCAGGATTGGATTTCAAACTCCTTTGCAGACATGTTTATGAGGAGACACTTCTGAAGTCTGCCTACGGCTTAAGATAATGCACTGTGTATAATGATCATTATAAATTATATAAAACCTAAACATGTTAAGAATTTACTACTGTTAACATGGAAAAGCATGCATGTAACTCCACAAACAAGACACATACTAAGAAACCAGAGCAATTAAATTCTGGGGAAATCCAAGCAGCAATGGACTTTGATTTAAATTGGTCATTTGACACCCTGAATGTGTTGGAGACATATTTAGCATCCAATGGGTTAAAATACACATTTAAATCAATAGGTAAAAAGGTGGTACTTTGTACTGCTAGAGTAAAGGTGATAAATTCATTGGCTAACTGAGCAGCTCTAGGATGCAAGTTTTCAAGACACTTTAGAAATCTTCTTCTTCAGGCATATTTAAAATGTAAAAAAAATTTGTGTGAGTGTATAAACTGTCATGTATTTTGTATTCAGACTTCATTCTAAGTATGCTTGAAGAAGAGACATGAAGTGTCTTAGAAGCTTGCATCCCAGAGCCACTTATTTAGCCAATAAAAGTATTACTTTTACTCTACCAGTCTCTTGCATTTAAATCAATATCCTCTATGAAGCAATTGGTATGCCCCAGAATTGTTTCAGTTCATCTTGCTACATCAGCTTAATTGAATTACAGCTACAAGTAATAGCATTATCAGAAGTGCTTTTATACTGTAAAGACAAGATAAGACCTAAAAACAATGATTATCTTATAATTAAATATGATGTCCACTGAAGCAAGATACATTAATAATATTAGAATTGCTTTTCTTTTGAGACTATGGAACATATCACTGGTATGCTTTTGTATGCAAGTAAACTGGAGTATATCTTGGGGCAGACCATCTGCAGCATAGGAGATAAATAAGCATTCCCATTAAGCAAAATGGGGCTTTTAACTCCTTGAATGCTAGAGAGGTCTCCAATGCATTGTGAAGCAAAAGCCCCACTTAAATCAATGAGACCTTTGTCAGTTCTTTATTTGCCCCAGAATGAAACCAATTTGCTTTTATACATACAGCTCTATGGGCCTTACACATCAAGCTAGAGAGGGACAATTGCACAACTGCACAAAAAAGAAGATTCCTATTGATTTTTAATTGGCCTTTTAACACTTAAAATGCAATAGAGGTCTGCAATGTATTATTTCATAATGCATGGGAGACCTCTCCAGGATTCAAGAGGTTAATTCCCCCTTTAAAGGGGAACTATCACCCCATTAAATAAAAAATAAAGTCCCCCCCCCCATTAATTAGCTATATAGTGATAAGCTTACCAATAGTCATATTATCCAGCATAATTACCGCTTTAGTTGGGAATCCTACTTCTGCAGAGACTGATGGCCACGTAACAGGACAGACATCCTTGCTTAGACATCTGCTCTGTCAGTCCCGGTCTCCTCTACGAGGTGTTGCATGGTACCTTAAGGTACCAGAAGGGACTGACAGCGCATGCACGCAGATGCCTCTATAGGAAGAAGCCTGGCCGTCAGTCTCAACAGAAACAGGATATCTGACTAACGTGGTAATTATGCTGGATAATATGACTATTGGTAAGCTTATCTCTATATGGCTAATTACTGGGGAGGGGGCGACTTTATTTGGGGTGATAGTTCCCCTTTAAACCTTTGAGTGCCAGAGGGGTGGGTGTGCGGTGCATTTCTTTGCATTGTATTGCACACATCTCTGGCATCAGAGGGTTAAATCATTGGGAATTTGAAGGATTTTTATTTGCTCTCTAAGTTGCCGTTGATTTACTCGAGAATGACTGCTCAATATATCATTAACCCTTTCAGTGCGAGAGGGGTATGCAAGGCATTGCTGAGCAATGCCTTGCATACCACCTCTGGCACTGAAAGAGTTAATACGTCTTAACGTTCTTTATGTCAACAAGATCTAGAGACAATTTTTTGGGGACAACCAAATGCACCCTATATATTCATTATGTATCTGAAACATTGTGATCCATCTAGGAAATGAAGGAACTGTATCTAGTGGTCCATATGCACAAAGTAAACTGGAATAATCTACAGCAAACCAACTGCACACATACAAATCCCATTGATTTGAATGGGTCTTTTAACCCCTCAAATGCATGAGATGTCTCCAGTGTATTGCTTTGCAATGCACTGGAGATCTCTCTACCACTCAAAGGGTTATAATCTCCATTTAACACTTTGAGTGCCAGAGGGGTACACAACGCATTGCTTTGCAATGCTTTGCGTACCCCTCTGGCAGTTATAGGGTTAAATCAACTGGAATTTGTATATTTCCACTGTGGTGCAGTTGGCTTGCCCCAGAATTGGCAAAGTGTCAGGTTAAAAGAACTCCTTGATGTTTTTCCTAACTACTGTTCTTTATCTATTCATTAGACTCTTAGTTAGGCTCCGGTTTATAAGAACATGGTTGTGTCCTTTAACTGTTTGAATCCCAGAGGGGTATGCAACGCATTGCAGAGCAATGTGTTTTGTACCTCTCTGGCACTCAAAGGGCTAAAGACTAATCACACAGGAGTCTGTGTTTGTGTATTAGTTCATGCACATGGCTGTAGACTATTGGCTGTTAAGCTGCTTCATGTTATGTACAAGTAATTTATATATTATTCTTCTAATGTGAATTTTGTATTAATCTACTTGGACACAATAACGTTTTTTTAAAAAAAAAAGGAAATGTAAAGTTTAATTATGAAAAAAATATATATTGTGATGCTTTCTTGGCTGAGTAAAAGAAAGGTATGCTCACTGCTGGGACATACTTTGTGCAGAAGTTATTATTGTTCATGTATTTACTATTCGTTTATTTGAAACAGCAATATTCTATAGTGGCCACCAGATGGTGCTGTTGCTGTCATTTACTATGGAGCACTATAGAACTCAAACTCCCCCATACAGTACATTATAAAAAATGTCTTCTGAATATTTGTTTGTGCTGTTTGAGCTGTTATCGTTTTTGAATGGCAGCACCCTTGTTTTACTTAGCGAGAAACATTATATATATATATATATATATATATATATATATATATAAAATGAAATTTGTAGCATCTCATATCTAAGAGTGATAACAGGACAGGATTAAAAGAGGTTGGTGGTCAGGGTCATTACTAGGTACTGTATGAGGGAGCTAAAGCCCCAGGTTTCTTGCTTAAAGCTCCAGATCTGGCTGCCAGCTTGGGACATGCATTAGGTTCGCCCAAGCCCCAGATCAATTCCCCTGGTGGTGGTGGCTGTGATGGGGATCAATGCCATTTTGCACCTAGTGATACCCAGTAAGAAATGTTGGAAGAATTTTGACAAGATGCCAAAGGTGCTGACTTCTTGGTTTTCTGTTTCAGAAAAACATGAGCTTTGATTCTAATATATCTATAAAAGATGAGGGACACTAGGAAAGCTTCAGCAGCAAGGGATGTATGGAATGCGTGCTGGTTTCTTGATTAAATTACGTGCATTGCACTTCAACAAAACAGATCTTACCTAAATATATAAAAAAATAAATAAATGCAACAGATACAAATATAATAAAGGTAAAGAAAAGTGCTTGCCTGTACACTTCTCACAAAATTTCCTTCAATTTGTGTTTCACACTAGCAAATGCATTAGAGAATACATTCATTCAGGTGCAGGAGAATGGGGATTAGATGTGATGACCAAGACTGAAGCCAATCACAATTTCCAATATCATTGTCCCTCTGGGTTCCTCATTATTTTATAAACACTAGAGGGGGCTGGTTGTACACAAAGGTAGATGGATAGATAGATAGATAGATAGATAGATAGATAGATAGATAGATAGATAAATAGATAGATAAAGACAAACACTCCTATTGCTTTGAATGGGGAGTTTAAGCCCTTCAATCCTACAGTGGTCTGCAATGCATTGCTTTACAGTACATTTGAGACCTCTCTTGCATTCAAGGGGGTTAAAAGCAACATTAAACCAACTGGATATTTGGGATTTTCTATGAGTCCCCTATATCCTGTTGGTTGGCGCTAGTTCTTCTTTTTAAATCAACCTCATAGTCTTAACTTAAACTTGAGCATGACAAGCAGCATTTACCCCACCCTAACTCCTCCCACTGACACTCCCATAATCCCGCGTGCACAAGCTGATATGATATAAGGACAGATATTTTGACATCTAGGTACTTGAACGTAGAGTAGCAATGCCGTGTTTGTAACATGTGAAAATAGTTCTTTCAAAGTGTAAGTACTTCCCTTGAAATGAATATGCTCTAGACATATTTTCATACAGCGCTAAATTTAGGCATAACAAGGCACAAATAAAACATAAATAGCATTTTTACCATTTTTGTTGAACAGTCATATACCTGTCTACTATTATGAGACACAAATGTGTATATATTCTGTGCATTGATTCATGGGTGCTGCATTTTCTAACTACTGTATATACAGGACACTGAATGGGCACTTATGTTTTAACCCTTTGAGTGCCAGAGGGGTAGGTAACACATTGCAAAGTAGTGCGTTGCATACCTCTCTGGCACTCAAAGGGTTAATTGGTTCATATTTATACTTTTGAGATTAAATATTGACTTTAAAAATGTATTACTAAAAAACCACCCTAATGTTTACTATCTGACAGCTGTTATTTTAACCCTTCAATGCCGGATAAAAGAGCACAGTTAACCCTTTGAGTGCCAGAGGGGTATGCAACACATTGCAAAGCGATGCGTTGTGTACCCCCTCTGGCACACAAAGGGTTAAAGCTTTTCACATCAATTGTATTAATCCTTATCAAATGCAGCTAACTTGTTCCATAGAGCTGACTTGGACTGGTAAAGATAATTCCATCTAAACTGGAGTTTTAATCTCACATACAGCTCATTACTGAACGTTATAAAATCTCCACAAGCCAATGCCTTTATTTCTAACACGTACACCCCCCCTTTACAAAATAAAAATATAACACAATATGTTGGAATGTATCAATATATTGTATTCCATTTAAACACATATGCATTTAACAAACACCCAAACTGTAATATTGAAAATAATTTTACGTGTTTAGTGAAAACTTTCTTTTCTGAGAGTTCTTTCCACAGTGGTGCATATGAACAAAGAAATAGTGGAGGAATTATGATGCAACCTAATGGCACCACTGGGGCTAAAAAATATCCTTTTGATTTAAGTGGGGCTTTTAACCCCTTGAATGCTAGAGAGATCTCTGTTACGTTATTTGCAATGTGTTTGAGACCTCTGTAACATTCAAGCAGTGAAAAGCTCCATTTCAATAAAGGAACATTTCGAAAAATGCTATTTGTTAACCATGGTACAGTTGTTTCACCCCAGAGTTCCCCCACTCTCTTTATGCATATAGCCCAGTATGTAATAGTTTCAGTGTAAAATGTTATGATATACAGGAAGTTCTCTGCAGTCCCCAATGCAGAGGACTTAGGAGCTATCAATGCATACAGGAAGACTGATGTACTAAGAACTGCAAGCAGTTCTGTCCCAAACTATCTGCACTGTAGGGGACAAATAAAAATTGCCTTTGATTTAAATGAGGCCTTTAACCTTTGAATATGTGGGAGAGCTCCCTAACATTCAAGGGGTTGAAAGTCCCATTTAAATCAAAGGGGATTTGTGGAATTTTTATTTGACTCTTATGGTGCTATTGGCTTGATCCACAATTATTCTTAGCACATCAGCATCAGTATCTTACGCACGGTAACAGGTGTAACAATTAACCCTTTGAGTGCCAGAGAGGTATCCAACGCATTGCGTTGCAATGCGTTGGATACCTCTTTGGCACTCAAAGGGTTAGAAAAATATATAGGTTACAAAAAATGTCTTACCGTTAAAGTTGGTCACGTTGCTGAAATCGATGAAACTCTCATTGAAGGAAGGGAAGGACGAGTTAAACTGGTAAAAGAAGTCTGTGGAGTTGGAATTTTCACCCGGTATAGAGTCTGCAAACAGGTTCATCTGCAGTAAGGTCTTTAGGAGATAGCGTAGCATGTTGACCTGTAAGATGAGTCACCTTTCTTCTGGATGCTGAACTGGGGGGAAGATCAGCCCTTTTTCTGGAAGCTGTGTATAGAATACAGCACCCTTCTTCTCTGGAAACTGGGTATAGAATATAGCACCCTTTTTACTGGAAGATGGAGTATAGAACAGCACTGATTTTCCTAACAGCTTCAGTTAAAGAAACCCTTTTCAATGGAAGCTGTTGGTAGAGAAAAGCACCCCATTTACTGACAACTGTAGAAAGGGAACCCTTTTCCTGGAAAATGTAGGCAGAACACGCATTATTGGAAGCTGTGGGTTGAAAAGAGCATTCACTTTATTTATAGCTGTATGTAGTTAAATGCACCCCATTCAGTGCAATCTGTAGGTAAAGAAAAGCACCCCCTTTTCTGAAAGGAGTGGGTAGAGATCACCCCATCTATTGAAAGGTTTCCTGATGTCCTGGCATCTGTCATGAATCCATGGGCATTGGGAATAACTTCAGAATGCTCTGGCTTGTGTGTGTGTGTGCTGAAACATTCACAGCTCTGAGGCTCTCTCTCATCTGATGCTGTTTTTTTCATTCACTCCTCCCTCTGTCCTGGCTTCCAGTAGCAGTTTGATGGGATGTCTCCAGGGAAGCCCACAGGAAAGGCAGAAACCAGGTGCTGGCACCAATAAATGTTTAATTATTGGATTAATAGCATTCCCTGGAGGGGGGCTGCATGGTGACACACACACAAACACATACACAGGCACACTCCTGGCAGCTCAACGCTGAGCATCCTTTGCTAGGGATAAATAGCTCATTTCTTTTTCTCTCAACAGCAGTGCAAATTCCATCTTAATGAGAGGATAGGGAGAAGAGCAAGAGAGAAACTTTGCCTAATTCATGCTTCATGCTATTTGCATGCAGAGACAAACCCTTGGATATTTTCATTATTTCAGATGAAAAAGGCTCTTAACCCTTTAATGACCAGAAGGGTTACAAGACATTGTTGAGCAAAGCATTGCACTCTTTTCTGGTCCTGAAAGGGATAAGAGCAGGAATGATATTCAGCCTTTTCCCTATTGCCGCATCTTCCCTGAACAGCAACCAACTGCTTCTGATGCAAATTCATCTCTTGAATAAGACACATCTTTCCTCCCAGAGCCGCGCATTAGCATTTCTAAATTCCAAGTTAATAGAAAACAATCACAGATAAAAGAAAACACACAATCCTTTGTATGACATAATGGGAATAACAAACTGAAGATCTGAAACACTGTGTTGAATATTTATATGGAAATTACATATTTTATTACTTTTACGCATATCTTCACCGTGACTAAAAACTTCTGTTTTCTCCTTGAGGGAATTTCCATAAATGTAGCATAATTTTTATCTTTCACCGTTAACTGCCACAGAAAGAAGTATTTCTCATATTTTATTATTATTTCTCATATTTTGTCATTATGGTGTATAGATTTACCATTGCAGCAGGAAGTTTCCCATTTTCAGGTAAAAGTTTTGCTAGTGATATTGTGGTAATACTAAAGTATTGGGACAAAGTTACTACTGATGAATGAAAAGTCTTTTTTTTCTGTGGATGTTTTCTCCAAAACCCACAATTTGCCTCCTTTTCCCTGTAAATGCCTGTGAGTAGAAATCCCATAACATTTTTATCTTTTTTCTAACCCCCAAAATTTACAGCGAGAAGTTTTGCCTGTTTCCACCTATGCCTGAAACATCCTGCTTGGGTTTAGACTGAGTATGTGAAGTTCTATGGCTTACAGTGTAGTGGAATAAGGCTGGGACTCTGAGATCAGTATGTGTGGTTCTATGGCAAAAGTGGGACAATGATGGGGGGTCAGTATGTATGGTTCAATGGCTGTCAGTGCAGTGGCACAAAGCTGAGAAGGGTGTCATGTTCTGTGGCTAGGACAAGGCTGGGAATCAGTATTTGTGGTTCTATGGCTATCAGTGCAGTAGGACAAGACTAGGGGAGTTAGTATGTGTAGTACTCTGGTTACCATGAGACAAGGTTAGTGGTTAGTATGTGTGATTTTTTGACTAGCATTGCTATAGGATTAGGCTGGGGATAAGTATGTGAGGTTTTATGTGTGATTCTATGGTTATCGCTGTGGTACAAAGCAAGGAGGTGTGTGGTTCTATGGCTACCAATGGTGTGTGAAAAAACCTGGGGTGGGGTGTGGGGGGAGTAGCGTGTGTGGTTCTATGGCAGTGAGAAGTCAGTGTGTGTGGTTCTATGGCTTCCAGTGCTGTAAGAAAAAGCTCGGGGGAGGGTGAGCAGTATGTGTGGATCTATGGCTAACAGTGTTATGGGACAAGGCTGTGGGGTCAGTATGTGTGCAATGGAAAAAAAAAGTGGAAATATTGCAAATTTTCACTGGAATGATCATTTTTTTGCTGAGAAAGTTTTTGCCCATCCCCAGAAATTACAATTTCCATTGATTGCAATGGGGTGGAAACTCTGGGACTTAACATTTGGTAGAAACTTTTTTTACCATTTCTATGGATTTCAGTTGCGCTAATCAAGGAAAACACATATCTATTACAGGGATTCCAGAGGAAGTATAAATGTGCTATTTTCTGCATTTTTGTTTAATGGTATTGGCATAAATTAGTATAATACTGCTTCTGATAGGCAAATCTAAACTATCTGAAATATGTATGCATAACACATAAAACAGGTGCATCATAGGAGACATATGAGGGGCTCGATACTGTTACCTGTGCCAAAACCGGCACATTTTGCAAACATGTGTTTTACCAGTATTCTATTGTAGAATCATGGTAAAACAAAACTAGTATATACAGCACATTTCTACATACTACCAAAATGGAGCTGTCTGCTTCTATTCAATTATGCCTTAAATTACCACCTAAAAAATGTTCAAAAGGTCAAATTCCAAGGAAACAGGTGTACATTTGATAACAGAAATGTTAAGTTAGGAGTTAGATGTGTTCCTCGACATAGAGTGCCCACCTTCGATATATTAACCCCCCCTTTGAAATTCGACATACAGTGCTCCCATGTCATTCTTTCTCCATTTTAATTAGACAAATATTGCTCACATTCGAAATTGTTTATTCTCCATTTTTATTCGACATGCCCTCATTGTATATGTATTGCATAATTAACCTATGAGTACCAGAGAGGTAGCAATGCATTGCAATGTGTTTGCTACGTCCGTGGTACTCAAAGCGTTAACAGGTAAGGTATGCCGCTGCATATCTTGCCTGTATATGTGTAATAAATGTTATTTTGTTTTTTATATTTTATTTTATTAAAAAAAATAGTTCAGACCTCAAGGAGGGCATCGGGACCCCTCCTGATACCCCCCTAGCATTGATCACCTATTCAGTAGGATAGGTGATCAGCGCAGGCAACAGTTGCAGGCATTTTCATAAAGCACTTATAAGCTATGTATAACATAGGTTATATGCGCTTTTGCTAATATTCATTTATTTAGACCTCGAGGGGGGCATCAGGACCCCTCCTGACACCCCCTTGCATGGATCACCTATCCAGTAGGATAGGTGATCTTTGCGGGCAACAATAGCCAGCTTTTTCAATAAAGTGCATATAACCTATGTGTAACATAGGTTATATGCTCTTTCTTTTAATAAACATTGATTTCAGACCTTGAGGGGGTCACCTCCTGAAAACCCCCCTAGCATGGATCACCTGGGCCATAAGGAAGGCATTTTCTGCCTTCCTTTCTTACTACTGGAGCTGTATAGCAATGTGTTGCATACCCCTCTGGCACTGAAATGGTTAAATTCATATTTTTCTATAGCTCCTTTGTCTGCATAAACTAAATTCACATCATCGTATGAAATACTTATGTTATTTCAGATCCTGACAAGATCAAGTCTGTACAGTGCAAAATAAATTCAGATCAATATATGACATATTTATGGTATTTGTACCTGGCAAGATCAGTTCTGTATAAAATGCCATTGTGAAAATGTTACTTACCTAAACAAGTTTGTACTTAAATGATGCAGTCATACAAAGCTGTTACACCAAGAGACTGGACCTAGAGCAATTATGGGGCAAACCAACTGTACCATAGGGGACAGATAAAGCTTTGGATTGCTTTAAATGGGGTTTTAACCCCAAGATTGCTAGTAAGGTCTCCAGTGCATTGCTTTACAATGCATCGGAGATGTCTCTAGCATTCAAGAGAGGTTATAAGCCCTATTTCAATAATGGAAAGGTTGGAGAAATATTATTGATTCCCCATGGTGCAATTGGTTTGTCTCAGAATTGCTTTATTTTTTTATGTCTATGGCCCAGTATATAAGGGTGTCAATGTAAATGCAGATCCCTACAGCCCACTAGAGGCATACCTATCATTCATAATAATAACTTTAGGGATTTTTATTCGTTTCCTATAGTGCAGTTGGTTTGCTCCAGAATTATTCCCTTACATCAAAGTGCACTCACCTATAGGTTCCTAGTGTCCAGTGGTGGGATGCAAGAGACATGTGCATGCGCTAAGTACTGAGAGAAAATCGATAGCGAAGTTTTTTGCGCCTGATGTTGAATTGCGCATGAAAAGTCAAAATTAGCACACAGGTGCACACATATTGTGTGTGTGGGCATGGTTATGTGGGTGTGGTCAGGACTAAGGAATCTGCCTCAATGGAATAGCGAATGCGCTTAGTGCAGGAAGTGCTGTTGCAGACGAATTTATACATCTGTGTATTGTTGTTGTAATAAATTATTTTTTATGCGCATTTCGTCTTCCTAGAACATGTGCAATATCTATGTGTGCGCGAAAAATGCCTTTACCGCATGTGCACATTTCTTGCATCCCACTACAGGTTCCTACGACTAACATTCCCCACTTCACTTACACACCACACCAGTATAATATATATATATATATATATATATATATATATATATATATATATATATATTCATCTAGACACTTAAAGGGATAGTATAGTCCCATAAAAAGTATGTGTCCTAAATCGTAGCTGCAGTAAAAAAACATTCAATGTGCTTACTCCTTTCTCTCAAGCCGTTATGGCAGAATCCAGTCGCACGACTGCAGGCGGCTCTTCAGGAGCACTGTCATCTAGATGTCTAGTTATAATTACTTCATCGGTATGGTCTACAACGTGTGCCTGGCTTACAAGCACACATTGTGGACCATTCCAATTAAGTAATTATACTTAGACATCTAGATGACATCGCTCCTGAAGAGCCGCCGTCTGGTCCCAGATGCAGGATTTCATGACGTCCCCTGTACAGCGGATGCATGAGAAGGGGGAGGGAGCGGAGGTCTTTATTTTCTTATTTCTCTCAAACCATAACGGCTTGAGAGAAAGGAGTAAGCACATTGAATGTTTTTTTGCTGCAGCTACGATTTAGGACATCATTTTATGGGACTATACTATCCCTTTAAAGGGATAGTAATACTTTGTTTTATCTTTATTTTATTTTATTTTATTTTGTAGGCATGAAGAACGATATAAAGGTTTGAGAGATATTCACAAGCAAAGTCCCCCCCCCCCCGCCCCTTTTACCTACTGTAAGCCATCTCTTCTCTGATGTGGAATGCAGTCCATAGACCAGACAGATAACAGAAGGGGACAATGAAATGCCCTGCCCCCCTTGACAAGTTTTTCAGGTTTTTCCCTTATCTTAATTGAAGATTGTCCCTCTCTGTAGTCTACCTGGACAACTCCCTCCTGATCTGGCTGAACAGTATTACATCAGTAAAAAGGGCGGGAGGGGGACACTTTGTCATTGCATTACTCTTGAACTACAACTGTTACAGAATTGAAATAACACTCTCCAAAGTCCAAATACTATGATGATTAATTAGAGCTGCTTTTATTATGAAACATTACTATCCCTTTAACAATGGCTTACAATGGTTCACACCACATTGTGTGCTACAGACATTAAGCTAAAGATAATTCTGGAACAATCCAAATGTAACTTAGGGGTGAAATGAAAACATCAAATGATTTAAATGGGGCTAGAATGAATGCTAGAGAGTTGTCCAAAGCATTGAAAAGCAATGCATTGGTGATCTCTCTAACATTTCAAGGGTTTAAAGACCCAGTTAAATCAATGGCAATTTTAGTAATCCCACCAATGGTGCAGTTGGTTTATCTTATCCCAGAATTCCCCCACTTTGGCTTACTGAGTATGGCCCTGAGTGCAGACATTTAGCACTGAAGAGGCGCTATTCTGGAGCAATACAACTGTATCAGAGGGAAATGAAATGTCCATCGATTTAAATGGGGGTTTTAATGGAAGAGAGGTCTCCAAATGTCACCAAATGCACCATAGCGGAGATAAAATTCCCCAAACCCCCATTAATTTAAATGTTGATTTTAACCCATTGAATGCCCCAAAATTGGTTCTCTTTACCTTACTGAATATGGCCCTGAATGCTGAAACTTAGGAATGCCAGTTGAAGCACCAAGATAATGTTAGAACAAGCGTATAAAACACAAGGTATAATTTCACAGCCAGATTGAAACAGATAGAGAATCGCTGTAAAGATAATTTACTTTCAAAAACCTTTTTCGAACCGCGGATAAATTACAAGTGTTGGAGTGAATTGGAGGTGTGTTATTGATGAAAATAAAACCAAGTAGTCATGTCACTGCATACAAACCAGTGCTATTAACACACTCTGAGAACCATAGCATCCGACTTGCTCCAGAATTATCTGAACAGGTCCAACACCTGAGACTGAATGTCAGAAATGCATTTGGATACACTTGGCCACATTAGAGGTGAGAGGTCTGTCATGGGAGGAGTGAAACAAATATTTTCTTGCCATGAAAAGCCTCACCTCTCAATATGCATAATGAATTGTATAAGCTATACAAGGTGCCAGTACATAATTTGTACATGAATGCATGAGATAGCCATGTGTGCAATACAATCTGTAGATGCACAGTATAAAGCAGTGTTTCACTTGAGTGTCCCCCTAGAGGTTATCTATCTCAGTGGTTCTCAACTCCTGTCCTCAGGACCCACTAACAGGCCAGGATTTGATGATTTCCTTGTTAGAGCACAGGTGAGTTAATCAGTGTGAATGAGCCTCTGATCACCACACCTGTGCACTAGCAGAGAAATCCCTAAGTCCTGGCCTGTTAGTGGGTCCTGAGGGCAGGAGTTGAGAAACACTGATCTATCTATCTGTCTATCTATCTATCTATCTATCTATCTATCTATCTATCTATCTATTGTGAAGGAAGGCAATGATGATCTGTGTTACTGTCAGTTGAATTGACAGGTGTGGTGAAGAGGCTGATATTCTGCAGGATTTTCTAAATATTCTATTTAACTCTGAAGTGTGCCAATCTCTACACACACATCAATTCACTTGGCGCAAAACAAGGTCAATGAACCCAGTACTGACAATTTCAGCTCTACTCTAAGAAAAATGGACACACATACATGCACCCCCCCACATATACACACATACACATTCAAACACACATGCACACACACACAAATACACACACAGAGACACACCACACACACACACTCAGACACATACACACACTGACACATACACACACACACGAGCACACATACACACACACAGACACACCACACACACAGAGACACACCACACACACATACACACACACATTCACACATACATTCACAAACACATACACACATGACATACACACACTCACACTAATTGATGGAGGCTCAAAAGGAGCCAAAATGTCATATTTAATTGTGAATTGACTTTGTGAGTTCCACAGAATATAAATCTCCTGTCTTGGGTCCATATGTGTTCTTGAATCATTCGAAACACCTGACAGTGCAGTGCTGATGTACGATTTTGTCAGGCTGGTGCATGGGTAAACAGATTCTGCTCTGGGTTTGTTTATTACTTGGCTTTGCAATGAGTTGGAGACCTCACAAGCATTCAAGGGATTAAAAGCCATATTTGGGGAATTTGGGGAAATTTTTGTATCCTATGGTACAAATGATTTGCCGCAGAATTTCTCCACTTTTCTTTCATGCATAAAACCCTATATGTATCTCGAAATTCTGCCATAGTTTCTCTTCAGATATCACGATACCAAGGTCCTGGTGATGTTAACCCTTTGAGTGCCAGAGGGGTACGCAATGCATTGAAAAGTAGTGCGTTGCATACCCCTCTGGCACTCAAAGGGATAAGAGGCCGGTCCTGCTCTGTGTCCTGCCAACGACACAGTCATGCACTGTAGAGACTGCCCGAAAGCACAGAACTCCCAGCATTCCGTCCTCCCAACATTCTGTGCTCCCAGCATTCCGTGCGTTCGGGCAGTCTCTAATGAGCATGACGGCTTCTGACAAACATTCTAACAAATTATTATATAGGATATTCCCAGCTTTTTCACTTAAGTATGCAAACTCCAACTAAGCTGCTTTCCCCCTGCAGGCCCTTATCCACTGCACACCCCCTTGCATTACTTTCATCTTCCTATGCCTTACGTCTACCTATAGATTTGAATGTGATGTGCAACATTTGTAAGTTTTCATCTTTCATGCATGATCTCAAAACCTCTGTGATATTCTTCATTTGTTGCCAAAATCTCTTTCCATATGAATGAAAGAAAATATTGCTTAGCAACAGTAGTGATTCAGTGTAAAACCCTTATCAACCTGTGTTAGCTAACTCATCTTTAAAAAAAGGGGAAAAAAAAGGGACCCTAGGTGTATCAGGTAAGCATTCTTAAAGGAGTAGTGATCTTTTTTTATAAAAAAAAATATCTATGAGTATGTGTGTATGTGTGTGTATGTGTGTGTTTTCCTGCAAATTTTCTAAACCAAAGTGTTAGTAGAAGTACCAGCTAGTGTCCAAGTCATTTTGTCATAATGCAGTGCTTGAGTCATAGGCTCTGACACCACAATAAGTGATAGAAACAGCACCACCAGATGACTGAAATAGAAAATAGTGCTTTATTTAAAAAAAAAACATTTAGCTCTGATAACTTTGCATGAAAAACTTCCAGCAGTCGTAGTACCTATGTTTTACTCAGCATGAAAGGCCATATAACATTTTTACGCAAACGTGCAGGAAAAGCACTATAGTAATCAATGCAAGTCACTTGAGTAAATGAAAATAAAAGACTCTGTGCATACTGAATAGTTGTATTTTTCAGATTCCATGAAGTTAATGAAAACCTATATAAATGGACTGTGACCACATCCCAGTTTTTGAAACCCCACCCACTCACTGCAAGTGATCCTATCTAAAGGCAGGTCAGTTAAGCCGTGAGGGCGTTTTAAAATAAACCATTTTTTAAAGGGATAGTAATGTTTCATAATAAAAGCAGTTCTAATTAATCATCATAATATTTGGACTTTGGAGAGTGTTATTTCAATTCTGTCAGGGTTGTAGTTCAAGAGTAATTCAATGACAAAGTATCCCCCTCCCACCCCGTTTACTGATGTAACACTGTTCAGCCAGAGCAGAAGGGAGGTGCCCAGGTAGACTGCAGAGAGGGACAATCTTCAATTAAGATAAGGGAAAAACCTGAAAAACTTGTTAAGGGGGCCAGGGCCTTCATTGTTCTCATATGAAGAAGATTGTCCCCTTCTGTTATCTGTCTGGTCTTACAACCAGATTCCACATCTGAGAAGAGATGGCTTACACTAGGTAAAAGGGGCGGGAGGTTAAACTTTGCTTGTGAATATCTCTCAAACCATAAAGGTTTGAAAGATAAGACTTATATCGTTCTTCATGTTTTTTTTTAATGCTACAAAATAAAATAAATAAAGATAACATGAAGTATTACTATCCCTTTAAGACATATGATATGCTAAGTAGTATTACATAGGACATGCCTAAAAAGGGGTGCCTTGGAGTGATAGCAAGTGCACATATACTTTAGCCAAACTAGGCAACAAAATCTCAACCTGAAATAAGTGAGTTAATAAATAAATAATAAATATGTAGGTAATAATATACAGGATTCATATGTAAGTGATTTATATGAGGTTGAACAGGTTTGTCTTCTGCTTGTTTCACCTGTTTTCACATAAAGTTACTGTTCCTTCAATAACTGTAATTCTTTTGATGAAGTGCAAACGTATTTTGGTGTACTTTGAAGCATATTAAACACCAGTTATACACAGATTGCACTACAGCTCATTAATATATCCCATAATAGATAAAATAATACTTTCTATACTTAATAAAAATATCAGTTGCCACACCTAATTTATTCTGAGAAATGTGCAAATAAATATTAAGCAAATTTAATTTAATACGTAAGTACATTCTCCAGACATTCCTGTCAGGTGAGAAATTGCTTTTGCTCAGTATGAACAGAAATGTATATTATTCAGTACTATACCAGGAACAGCTGAAACAAACAGGACTGGATATCCCATTATGCAGAGCAGACAGATCCAAATTTTGACGGGTGCCTCATCTATGCTGGCCACACCCACTATTCATAGTTGTGAGTAAAGCCAGAACAATCCCAGTGACTCTGCATTAGGTGCCCACTTCTGTTTTTTATAGAAAGTTTATTTACCAGCTTACCTAGCCCTGTACTTGCCATTATTTAACACATTGGAAGTTAGAGAGGTCTGCAATGCTTTGCTTCATAATGAGTTGGAAACCTCTTGATCACCCCTGGGGTAAAGAATTTTTTTGTACCTATTATACACAAAGTATACTTTAACCAAGTCTAAAGGTGTGGTCAAAAGGAAAGTGGGAATGTGGCCGTAGGACATAGTAAGGGTGCTTACAGTATCTAGCCTATGTGATAGAGAGATGTAGATCCGGCCCTAAGTATAAAACAGTGTCAATTACAGATGCAAAAGGTTAAGGTCTGAAAATGGCGGAAGGGTAAAGCTGAGCCTGAAGGCATCATAAGGACAAAGGCCCACAGGCCTTCAATCTCCCTTCTGCTTGTGGGAAGGGAAGCCCACCTGGAGAGCAATAAGTAGTGGGCTGGCTGTAGGCTCTAGGAAAGTAGATTTACTTTTTTTTCCACCTACCCTAACCTAAAAATATTTTTTTTCTAGCTCCTCGATCTGCAGTAGGAGTAGCATTTGCTGCAGAAGAGGTTCACACATAGGCCAAGCCCACTCTGCTACTATCTATCTATCTATCTATCTATCTATCTATCTATCTATCTATCTATCTATCTAGCTACTATCCTACTAGGGCCATCACTCTGACTCGGCTGCCAGGCAACCTTTTATCATGTGATTGCCAGTATTCACTGAGGTTTAGGGGAGGCATGGAGGGCGGGTTATGGCAGATTAGCAACGGTGAATGAATCTCCTCAGGCTTGAGGAAGCTATTGCTGGGGGTTGGGCATGCAGCGGCCACAAGGCATAAGAAGTTTCCTTCTTCCACAGTAGTGAACGGTAGGGTACAGGTGCTGACCAACACTGTTGCTATGGGTTTTTGGGTTTTAGGAAGGTCCTCCTTGGAGATCCCTTAAATAGGTCAAATCCATCTAATAAAAGCTGTGACCTCTTTATTTGCCACCTATTTCTGTGTTTGTGTTTTTCTTTTGCGCTATGAAGGATGCTGTGGTATTATGTTGAATGCAAAAGTTGTTGGGGCAGTTGGGAGGGTGGAGTAAATGGGGGTACAAGGAGGAAAAAACTGGGGGCACTAGGGTGGATAAGGGGAGTAGGTCAAGAAACTACAGGGAGCTTTATTCACAAAAAAAATTAGAAATTGATGGGAAAACCAAGTGTACAAGTAAACATTTTCACTGATTTAATCATGGTTTTTAACCACTTGAATGCCAGAGAGGTTTCCAACTCAATGCTCTGCAAAATAACAGGTTTCTGTTTCTTTAAATAAATCTCTGGAGGGCTTATATTAGCACTTTGATGTCATTATTGGAATACATGCACAGAGATCCATTGACAGAAAGGCATAATGTGATGCCGTGGGAGGAACTCTTCTACAAAACATTGCAAGATCAGTGTAGAGGGCATAACTCAAGACAAAAATAAAGATTGTTTTTCTATACAACACTATTTGATTCTAGATAAGATTTATAACAGCAAATAAATATGCCACATTATGCAATAAAAATATAAATCTCAGTTTCTCAAAAGCTATTTCTTTTACAGGAAAAAATGGCTAGTACAACAAATAGGCAGATTTTACTATATGTTAAATGAAAGGTCATGTGATCTATTTCTGGTTCCATTTCTCATACACCCCTGGGTTGGGCATGGGAGGAGTAAAACATACTTACCCAATAGGGAACTGTTCCTAACCCAGCTGTGTTGTGCCTGAAGACATGCTGTGCAGTGATATGGGTTGGACATGGAACTGGAGGTGTCCTGTTGAAATCAATTGCTGGAAGAGACCCTTTTCTCCCGCACTTACCATGTACTATACCAGTGAAACTGGTGGTATTCCAAGCTATGTGGAATTATAACTCCTGTCACATTCAGACAGGAAATATTGGGATGAGAGTGATGGAAGTTGTAGTCCAACATCAGCCAGGGGGTGGGAGTAACCGTATGATCACCACTGCTGTAGTCTGTAATACAGAGCTGGCTCCCCCATTGCCTGGCTTCCAGATTGAGTGTCCTATTACTGTCCTGTAGAATAACCATTAGGGAACTATACTGAGGCTCTGTTGTGCTTCATTGCTGTACTATAATCTCTATATACAAGATAACCTGCTGCCCCACATATACTAGCTCCATCTTGTATCAATGTCCAGTTCAGGCCAGTTTGCTGTGGAACACATGGGACAGCAGGCACCCTGGTATACAGATGATAGCACAGTATAGCAATGAAGTGTAATGGATGCTCAGTAGAACTCCTTTTTGTCTATTCTAACGTGCAGTAATAGTACACGGGGTTTGGGGGGATGCACCTGGAAAGCCACTTCTGTGGTACTGAGTGGATCACACAGCAGGTAGTCAATGTACAGCAGTGGTGGGTACACTGCAACCCTCCAGCTGCTATTGGACTAAAACTCCTATCAACCTCAGCTCATTGTTAGCTGAGGGTGATAGTTGTTGTAGTGCTGCAGCAGTTGTCTTTAAGATATGTGTGGTTTAGTGGCTACCAGTGGACAATGGGACATGGCTGGGGGCAAAGACAGTATACCCATGGCTTTATGGCTACCTGTGGACATTGGGACAAGACTGTGGTATCAGACAAAGTATGTGTATGTGGTTTTGTGGTTTCTAGTGAACAGTGGAATAAGATTGGTTGTCAGACAGTATCTATGTGGTACTGTGTATACCAGTGGACAGTGGAAAAAGTCTGGAGTGTGAGACTGTGTATGTGTGGTCTTATGGCTTCCAGCGGACAAAGGAACAAACATGGGAACTTCCAATTGAGGTCTGCCCAGAGGGGAGTCCTCTGGTGCAGCAGGGGGTGACAATAATGACGTGAATCGCATCAAAAAGGGGCGGGGCTTGATGCGAGTTGGGGGGCAGGGCTTAAAGGTGACACACAGAAGGCTGGGGAAGGAGAAACACCGTAAGAAACAGCAGATGTGGGCAGAGTTTCAATAGAAACTCCCCACATCCGGAGGAATCTTCCTCTGCCCCGGAGACCCGGTTAAGCTCTGTCAAAACCGGAGTCTCCGGGGCAAATCCGGAGAGTTCCCAGGTATGATCATACGGTGAGTATAGAGTTTAGTGAGTACTAGTGTACAGTGAAACAAGCTGGGGGGCAAGGTGGCGACAGTGTAAATGTTCAAACTCATTGCATACCAAATCAAGAACAGGAATCGAATTACAGTCCTCTCACCTACCTAATATAAATTTACTTAGGTGCATACACCAGAATTCCCACCTTGTGAAGAGGAGGACAGATGTCATAGATTCTTGGACTTTCATGGTGGTCCTTTGCTCTATGCTTTATTTAACCATTTGAGTGCTAGATGCACAATGCATTGCAAAGGGTTGCCAATATGTAATAAACAAGGTGTAGATGAAATGCTGTAAATTGACACCATTTCCATGCACATGACATGGGTCAGGCATACCGAGCTTTCTGGCATTTAAAGGGATAGTAATACTTAGTTTTATCGCTAGTATATTTTGTAGGCATTAAAAAAACATGAAGAACAATATAAGTCTTATTTCTCAAACCTTTATGGTTTGAGAGATATTCACAAGCAAAGTTTCCCCTCCCGCCCCTTTTACCTAGTGTAAGCCATCTCTTCTCAGATGTGGAATGCAGTTCATAGACCAGACAGATAACAGCAATCTTCTTCCTATCAGAACAATGAAAGCCCTGCCCCCCCTTGACAAGCTTTTCAGCTTTTTCCCTTATCTTAATTGAACATTGTTCCTCTCTGCAGTCTACCTGGACACCTCCCTTCTGATCTGGCTGAGCAGTGTTACATCAGTAAAAGGGGCGGGAGGGGGATACTTTGTCATTGAATTACTCTTGAACTACAACTCTGACAGAATTGAAATAACACTCTCCAAAGTGCAGATACTATGATGATTAATTAGAGCTGCTTTTATTATGAAACATTACTATCCCTTTAAATCCTAATGATGACAGAGATTGTTGGCACATACTACAGAGCACACACACTGCAGGGCATAACCTGAAGAGCAGCCACTGGCATTAGAGGGCCGCAGTGGCAAATGCATACATTCACCACCCCGTGTAGGTAGTTGACTATTGCTAAATGTTCTTTATAAAGAGCTCACAGCCTCAATTGGGATAATATTACAAAGATAATAAAAGCTTAATGTGTATCCAAAAATGCTGGTAGGTGACTGTATGATACTGGAACTTCAGACATGAAAAATCAGTTCTTTTTTGCATTGTCCAAAATGAATGTTAAATGAATGAATGTTCTTTCTGTGACTATTCACAACTGAAGATGCATTACTTAGCATTAAAATGCCAGTGCCTTCTCTGTATCGTAGCAATTACTCATCTCCTGAGACTAGCTCATTGAGTCAGAGCACGGTGCAAAAGAAATGACGTGCATGCTAATTTTGCACTACTGTGAAATCATCTATCTTGGTTTTATGTGTAGTTACATGTTTTTATCTCATGGAAGCAACTTAAAGGAACAGTAAACTTTTTATTGGGTGCCTTCATGTTACAGACTTTTCCATCTGGGTACTCCCACTGCTTGTAGTTGTTTTATTGAAAAGCTATGACAGTTGAAATACTCTCAAGAACCAGAGACCCAGGGAGCTTAGTTCCTGGAAATCCATATTGACATCTTTTACTATCACATTCTATGGAGAACCATTGTCAGTGACTTATCTCCCCTATAGAGTACAACAGAAGAACAGAAGAGTGTAACGTTAATGTAAAAAAAACTATATATATATATATATATATATATATATATATATATATATATATATATATTTTTTTTTTTTTTTTTTTTTTTTTACTATAATAACTTTGGAAAAACACATCTCCCAACAGTGGAAGTACACTTGTTTTACTGAGGAGAAAAATCTGTACACTGATTCTTAATGGGCTTTGAACCCTACTGGCAATTAAAAGGTTAAATTGCACCTTCATAGATTAAATAAAGTCACTGGGTGATCTATTCTGTTGTGCACCTCTAGAAAGGTCTCCTTCCAAGGGTACTGGCACCCATGCTACAAAGAGAATAGTTTTCTTTTACAGAGAGGGTGCTTTCAAGTGTACCCAGGCAAAGTAATTACATAATTATCTGGCAAATGTATATCAATTTAAATAGAAGCAGACAGGAGTGAGAGGTCAGTATATAACATGCTATCTCAACCATTCACACATTTACTATGGGTAGTATAATAACTACCCACCCTCCACTTCTCCTATTGATAAATGAATGTACTTGTTGGAAACTGAACCCTTTGTAAAAAGGATACTCATGAGGGTACCCATGCCAGCTGACTGAGAGAACAACAACGTATTTAAATAAATACAGAAACTAGTTTAGGAATAGGGGGTTTATGGAAATTTTATCTATCTATCTATCTATCTATCTATCTATCTATCTATCTATCAGAACCCCGTACTGGTATAAGAATACCATTATTTTACTGGGGCTGCTAGGGCTACTTGATTGAAGACATGAAGTAAAAAACATAAATAAATAAGAAATTACGCCTAAAGCTGACAATCCTTTCAACCCCTCTGATAATGGTCTGCAAACTTCATCTCAATGTGGGGCCAATCTTCTCCTGAGGTTCATTGTTATGCATTATATGAATGAATGAATGAATATGTTTATTTATATAGTGCCACAAGTGTACGCAGCGCTTTACAATTTAAGGGTTTAGACAATACAGGGTTACAAGTGCTTTGTAGAGTGAAACATTGGGTGCAAGGTCCCTGCCCGAAAGCTTACAATCTAAAGTGGTAATGGGAGACATACAGAGTACATAAGGGTCAAGTGCTGAATACAGTGCTAGACTTCTGATGATGGTAGGGGACACAAGTAAAGTAAATAATTTATAAGAGCGTTCTTTGTACAACATCAGTGCCTTCTAGCATGTTGAGGTTTTATCCAGGAGGTGTATTTTTAAGTGAGACTTAAAGACCATCAAAGAGGTTCAGTGGTGCAGGGTGGGAGGTAGAGCATTCCAAAGATTTTGTAAGATATCCGGAGTTTGATAGGCAGCCATTGGAGAGATTTGAGGAGGAGCGGGGCAGGGACAAACCTAGGTGACAAAAGAGTCATTTGTGCTGCAGCATTCTGTATGGATTGAAGTGGATGGAGATGGGAGGCAGGAATGCCAGACAGCAGAATGTTGCAGTAGTCCATGCAGGAGAGGATGAGTGCTTGTATAAGAATTTTAGCTGTGGAGTAACAGAGGAAGGGATAGATTTTAGCAATGTTACTCAAAAGAAAGTGACAGGATTTAGCGATGGCTTTAATATGAGGAGAGAATGAGAGAGATGTGTAAATTATCACCCCTAGACACCTTGCTTCTGATACTGGATTTATGGTAGTGCCATTTACAGTCACCTGGAAGGATGCTACAGGGCCAGGCCTAGGTGGGATGAGGAGTAGCTCTGTTTTAGACATATTGAGTTTGAGGTGCCGATGAACCATCCAATCTAAGACAGCCGAGAGGCAATCTGTGACTTTAGCCTGAATATCAGAAGTTAGGCGAGGTGCAGATAAGTAAATCTTGGTGCCATCTGCATAGAGATGATATTTGAGAACAAAGGAGTTAATAAGATCACCAAATGTTATTGTGTAAAGAGAGAACAGAAGCGGTCCTAGAACAGGACCTTGAGGAACACCAACAGAGAGTTGGACAGGAGAGGCTGAAGAGGTGGCTGTTATGTTTGTAGTAAAGGTGTACTCACTTTTCAGAAGCAGGAACCCAGAGGCAAGTTGTCACCCTTGCTGAAGCAGCACCCAGGGAGAGGGCTGAGTCAGATTATAGACCCCCTCCTTGAGTAGTCTGCGAGCATGGGCAACAGAAAGGTGGAAGGAGGTCCGTTGGCCCAGCTGGAGTCTGGAAACCAGAGAGCGGCAGAGTCCAGAGGTACAAGCCAAAGTCAGGATACCGGAGAGCAGCGAAATCCAAAGGGTCAGGCAGAGGTCAGGATACCGGAGAGCTGCGAAGTCCAGGGGTCAAGCCGAAGTCAGGATACCGGAGGGCAGCGAAGTCCAGGGGTCAAGCCGAAGTCAGGATACCGGAGGGCAGCGAAGTCCAAGGAGTCAGGCAGAAGTCAGGATACCGGAGAGCTGCGAAGTCCAGGGGTCAAGCCGAAGTCAGGATACCGGAGGGCAGCGAAGTCCAAGGAGTCAGACAGAAGTCAGGATACCGGAGGGCAGCGAAGTCCAAGAAGATCAAGCTGGGATCAGGATACTAGAGAGCTGAACCTGATAAGAAGCCAGAGAGTCAGGAGGTCAAAGGTCAAAGAAAACAGGATCAAGGACTGGAGAGCTGCTGGCAACATACAGAGAAGCACAGTGTGACTGAGCAAAGCCCATAGTGAGCTCTGGGCTTTTATAGTTGAGACTGGGGGCGTGTGGAGGTAGCAGGGAGGCGGAGCCGAACACCACGTTGCCATGGCAACACCCTAGGGGCTTTAACACCACCAGCAGGGCGCGCACACAATGCTGGCTGGATGTGTGCGCGCTGGGACCCTCTGCTGAGGTGTGCTGTGTGGCCACCGGCCACTGAGAGGCAGCGGGGAGAGGAGAGAGGTAACCGCCGTGGCGGGCGGCTGACAAGCGGGAGCCGCCCGCCTGCACTGGCAAGTGGGGAACAGCAGGGAGTCGGGAGAGGCAGCCGCCGCACCGGACGGCCACGAGGTGAGCTTCGCCCGCCCGCACTAGTATGTGTGCGGCGGGCGACATGACAGTACCCCCTCCCAAGGCACGACCTCCGGGCGTGACTAGGAGCAGGGCGAGTAGGGTATCGCTTGTGAAATTGTCTAACACATAAAGGGGCGTGGACGTTCTTAGCAGGTTCCCATGATCGGTCCTCTGGGCCGTAACCTTTCCAATGAATAAGGTATTCAAGAATACCCCGACGTCTACGAGAGTCAAGTATCTGCTGAACCACGAACTCCTCTTCACCATCCACCAGGACCGGGGCTGGGGCCGTTGGTAAGCGTCCTCGGAAAGGATTGGCCACATAAGGCTTGAGTAAAGACACATGAAACACAGGATGTATTCGGTAAGTTTGTGGCAGCTGGAGCTGAACCGCAACAGGACTGAGGATTCTTGTGATGGAAAAGGGGCCAAGGTACTTGGGACCCAATTTCTTAGAGGGACAGGATAGCCGGATATTTTTTGTGGAGAGCCACACCTTATCACCTATGCGATAACTAGGGGCGGAAATACGCAGTCTGTTGGCTTGCTTTCGGGTATATTCTTGAGCGCGCAGGAGTGTTTGTTGCATGGTTTTGAACTGCTGAGTGAGGCGAGAGATTCGATCGGAGGCTTCAGGTACTGATAGGTCAGTAGGAAATCCAGGAAACATGGTCGGATGAAATCCATAGTTAGCAAAGAAAGGAGTCATTTGTGTGGACTGATGTCTACCATTGTTATACGCAAATTCAGCAGTGGGTAGGTATTGAAGCCAGTCGTCTTGTAGATATGTAGTATAACAACGAAGATAGTGTTCAAGAACTTGATTTATTCTTTCAGTCTGTCCGTTAGTTTGTGGATGAAAGGCGGTGGACAGTGATGGTTGGATTTGTAGATTCCGACAGAAGGATCTCCAGAAGTGTGCTGTGAACTGAACCCCTCGATCTGAGGTAATGGTCTTAGGTAATCCATGGAGTCGAAATATTGAAGAGAGGAACAGGGATGCAGTAGTACTAGCAGAAGGAAGTCCTATTACTGGTATGAAATGTGCCATCTTGGTGAACCTATCAACGACTACCATGATGGTGTCATGCTCCTTAGATGGAGGAAGATCGACAATAAAGTCCATAGAGATATCGGACCAAGGCATGGAAGGCACAGGCAAAGGTTGCAACAAACCAACGGGTCTAGTGCGTGGAACTTTGGTTTGAGCGCAGATCTGGCATGAACGTACAAAGTGAGTGGCGTCTTGTGGGAGTGTAGGCCACCAAAAATGTCTTTGTAGGAGATCCAGAGTTTTCCTTATTCCTCCATGGCCGGCAAACAGAGAGTCATGGCATCTTTGTAAAATTGATAACCGGACGGGCTCTGGTACAAATATTGCTTTTTTGTAGTAGAGAAGGCCGTTAGACCGTTGAATAGGTGGTGTAGTGTCTGGGTATGAGATGGTGGCAGAACATGACCGGATCTGATCCATGATATCAACTGATGTGGTCAAGAAGATGTTTGCGGGGAGTATGGTGTCCTCTGATGTGGGTCTATGATCCGGAAGGACGGGAAGCCGAGAGAGAGCATCAGCTTTGGTATTCCGAATTCCAGGTCTGTACGTGATGTGTAGATTGAAACGAGTAAAAAATAGTGCCCACCTGGCTTGACGGGGGCACAGACGTCGGGCAGCTCGGAGGTATTCTAAATTTCGATGGTCTGTATATACTGTTACTGGATGTGGGGATCCTTCAAGAAGATGTCGCCATTCCTCCAATGCCTGTTTTATGGCCAGGAGCTCTTTATCACCAGTGCCATAATTCTCTTCTGCTGGAGAGAGACGATGGGAGTAAAAGGCAACAGGATGTAGTTGACCTGTATCAGGATGGCGCTGAGAGAGAATGGCACCTAAAGCAAGGTCAGATGCGTCAACCTCAAGGTAGAAGGGCAGTGCAGTGTTGGGTTGCATTAACACAGGTGCAGAGGTAAATCTTTGTTTCAGTTGATTGAATGCAGTTTGAGCTTCAGGTGTCCATTGAAATCGTATGGCTTGTCGGGTCAATGCAGTGATGGGAGCAATTATGCGAGAGAAATTACGGATGAATTTTCTATAGTAGTTAGCAAACCCTACAAACCGCTGGACTGCTTTTTTATCAGTAGGTACTGGCCACTCCAATACAGCGGATACTTTCTTGGGATCCATGTTGATCCTCCCAGGTGCCAAAATAAAACCTAGGAAACTGACTGTAGAGGTCTCAAACAAGCACTTCTCAAGTTTGGCATAGAGATGGTGTTCTCGGAGGCGTTGTAGGGTCTTTCGGACGTGTATGCGGTGATCCTTAAGTGTGGGTGAAAATATTAGGATATCGTCCAGGTATATTACTAGGAAGGAATCCAGGTAGTCACGGAACACGTCGTTCAGGAAATGCTGAAATGTGGCGGGGGCATTACAGAGTCCGAACGGCATTACGAGGTACTCGAAGTGTCCGTATCTACTCCGGAAAGCAGTCTTCCATTCGTCCCCTTGTCGGATACGGACTAAGTTGTAAGCCCCTCGGAGGTCTAGTTTGGTGAACACAGTGGCATCTTTCACTCGGTCAAGGAGTTCAGGGATCATAGGAAGAGGGTAGCGAATTTTTGTCGTGATTTTGTTCAGATCTCTATAGTCCACGCATGGACGCAAACCCCCATCTTTTTTACCCACAAAGAAGATTCCTGCTCCTGCTGATGACGTAGATGGTCGGATGAATCCCTTTTCTAAGTTCTCTTGGATATATACCTTGAGATGATGTAATTCAGGTTCAGAAAGAGGGTAGATCCTCCCAAACGGTATCGGGACACCAGGCAGGAGATCGATCGGACAATCGTAGCTACGCCTAGGAGGCAGTTGATCAGCCTTTTTTTTGTCGAAGACATCTAGATAGTCACTATAAGGCTCTGGAACTGTGATGGGTTCCGTAATCCGTTCTTGCGAGAGGAGAAGGGTGGATGACGTTCTCAGGCAGTGTTGACGGCAGAATCCTGATAGAAAAGACAGGGTACCCGTACCCCAGTCAATGGCAGGGTTATGCAGGCGTAACCAGGGGAGTCCCAGGATAACCGGAAACAGTGGAGAGGGTACCAAACTGAAGACCACTCTTTCGGTATGACAACTCCCCAAGGTCATCTGTAAAGGTACCGTCTCCTGAGTAACTGGTCCGGAAAGCAAAGGAGAACCGTCAACAACTTGAACAAAAACAGGAGTCTGTTTTAACTGAGTGGGTATCTGAAGTTGCTTGGCAAATACCTGGTCAATGAAGCAGGAGCTGGCTCCAGAATCAATGATGGCAGGAACGGAGATACTGTCACTGGTCCACTGTAACGACAGAGACACAGATAGGTGAGGGGAGCCATTAACAGAGGTAGAACCAAGACAGACATCAGAAAAGAGAGTCTTACCCACTGGAGTACGGGGTCTCCGGGGACAGGAACGTATCACGTGGCCTGGTTTCCCACAGTAGAGACACAAGTCATTGGCACGTCTGTAAGTCCTCTCGGCGTCAGTGAGAGGGCCACGTGCAAATCCAATCTGCATTGGTTCCTCAGAGGATGCGGCAGGAGTCAGGACACTGGCCGTAGGAGCAGATGCTGCAGGGCGTCTTGGAGGTGGAATACTTTGACTAGCGCGCTCCAGTCTTCTTTCACGAAGTCTACGGTCGATCCGAAGCACCAGATCATTGAGTTCTTCAAGGGATGAGGGTATCCCTACTCGTGCCAGTTCATCTTTCAGCGCTTCGGACAAACCTAGGCGAAATTGGTCTATTAGAGCGGATTCATTCCAAGTACTATCAATCGCCAAGGTGCGAAATTCCGTGATGTACTCCTCTACTGGTCTTCGTCCTTGCCGCAGGACTCTGAGGGCAGCTTGAGCAGATGAAGCCCTAAGAGGATCGTCAAACAGGGAGTCCATAGCATGGAGGAAGGTGTGCCAGGAGCTCAGAACGGGATCGTTGGTATGTAACAGTTGGTGAGCCCAGGTCTGGGGCTCCCCAGAAAGCAATGATATCACAGTCCGAATCTTGACAAAATCGGAGGCGTAGGTTCTAGGTTGAACAGAGAACATCACCTGACATGAAGTAATGAAAGTCCTGTACTTGGCACGGTCCCCTGTAAAGCGGTCTGGTAAGGGTATCCTGGGTTCCGGGGAGGAAGCTCCCTCAGAAGGCGGAGCACCTGTTGGAGGAAGAAGAGGAGTAGTCGGCAGAGTGGGACAAGTCTGGAGTTCTCGCAACTGATGTTGGAGATGAGTCTGCCCGGCCTGTAAGTCCTCCATAGTTTGTGCTAGAGCAGCGAGCTGGCGGGAGAGTGCGGTGATAGCGTCGGTGACACCTGCGGGTTCCATTCAGGCTCAGTCACTCTGTTATGTTTGTAGTAAAGGTGTACTCACTTTTCAGAAGCAGGAACCCAGAGGCAAGTTGTCACCCTTGCTGAAGCAGCACCCAGGGAGAGGGCTGAGTCAGATTATAGACCCCCTCCTTGAGTAGTCTGCGAGCATGGGCAACAGAAAGGTGGAAGGAGGTCCGTTGGCCCAGCTGGAATCTGGAAACCAGAGAGCGGCAGAGTCCAGAGGTACAAGCCAAAGTCAGGATACCGGAGAGCAGCGAAATCCAAAGGGTCAGGCAGAGGTCAGGATACCGGAGAGCTGCGAAGTCCAGGGGTCAAGCCGAAGTCAGGATACCGGAGGGCAGCGAAGTCCAGGGGTCAAGCCGAAGTCAGGATACCGGAGGGCAGCGAAGTCCAAGGAGTCAGGCAGAAGTCAGGATACCGGAGAGCTGCGAAGTCCAGGGGTCAAGCCGAAGTCAGGATACCGGAGGGCAGCGAAGTCCAAGGAGTCAGGCAGAAGTCAGGATACCGGAGGGCAGCGAAGTCCAAGAAGATCAAGCTGGGATCAGGATACTAGAGAGCTGAACCTAAGAAGCCAGAGAGTCAGGAGGTCAAAGGTCAAAGAAAACAGGATCAAGGACTGGAGAGCTGCTGGCAACATACAGAGAAGCACAGTGTGACTGAGCAAAGCCCATAGTGAGCTCTGGGCTTTTATAGTTGAGACTGGGGGCGTGTGGAGGTAGCAGGGAGGCGGAGCCGAACACCATGTTGCCATGGCAACACCCTAGGGGCTTTAACACCACCAGCAGGGCGCGCACACAATGCTGGCTGGATGTGTGCGCGCTGGGACCCTCTGCTGAGGTGTGCTGTGTGGCCACCGGCCACTGAGAGGCAGCGGGGAGAGGAGAGAGGTAACCGCCGTGGTGGGCGGCTGACAAGCGGGAGCCGCCCGCCTGCACTGGCAAGTGGGGAACAGCAGGGAGTCGGGAGAGGCAGCCGCCGCACCGGACGGCCACGAGGTGAGCTTCGCCCGCCCGCACTAGTATGTGTGCGGCGGGCGACATGACAGTGGCAGAGTAGACATTGAAGGATCGGTTAGATAGATAAGAGGAGAGCCAGTCCAATGCTATGTTACGGATTCCTAAGGAGTGAAGAATGCGGAGGAGGAGAGTATGATCACCAGAGTTAAAAGCTGCTGAGAGATCAAGCAGGATTAGTACTGAATAGTGCCCTTGCAATTTGGCAATGTGAAGATCATTGACCACTCTTGTGAGAACAGTTCCAGTGGAGTGAGCAGTGCGAAATCCAGATTGTAAAGGGTCAAACAGGTTGTGTGTGTTAAGGAAGTCGAGGAGGCGTGTGTAGGCTAGGTGTTACAAGAGTTTAGAGGCAAAAAGCAGTAGAGAAAGGGGTCTATAGCTAGAGGGTGTGTTACTGTCAGAGGAGTTGTTCTTGAGGATGGGTGTTACTAAGGCATGTTTGAAGTCATCAGGAAAGGTAGCAGTGGCAAAGGAGGAGCTAAAGATCTGTAATAGGATAGGGATTAGTGTGGGGAGAGGGGGACTGGACGAGGTGAGTGGGGAGAGGCTCAAGTGCGCATGTAGTGGAGGGAGAGGAAGATAGCAGGTTAGTGAGTTCCTCCTCCGTGACTAGTGAAAAAGAGTTCAGAGTGCCATCAGGGGAATGAGGGAGGCTAGGAGGGGATAAACAAGGTGTTATATTATCCCAGATAGAGGCCACCTTGGTTTTGAAGTAGTCAGCAAAATCTTGTGGCTGTATGGCGTTTACAGGGGAGGCAGATGGAGGGAGTCAAAGGTAGAGAAAAGGCATTGGGGGCTGGATTTATAAGTGTTAATTAGCTGTGAAAAGTAACATTTTTGTAGTGAAGGACAGAGAAAGTTCAATTGGTGGTCAAATATCTTAGTATCTTTCAAGTGATGAAAACATTAAAATGATCTATTTTGTTTTACTATAGTAGTAATTTATGTAAACTTTGAAGGTAATCATGCCTATGACAAATGAGCATTTAAAATTATTTGGCTTGATTTTAATTAAAAAAAAAAAAAAAAACGTTGTTAGTTTTTTCCCCTAGGGTTGGAGGGTATTCTAGACATGGACTACTTGCTTTCACTGCAAGAGACCCCCTTATATGATGTGGCTTGTTGTCTAATCACCAAATTGGTCTTATCTACCTCGTCTGAAAGCTATAGATGGTGGTATGTGCTGTTTTTGCTTCTGGCACCCTTTACAGTAAATCAACCCACACCAATCGGGAATCATTTTTCTTGGATGGCAAATAGCTACTCAACACAGGATGATGCAAAATGTTTGCATATTGATTTTACATATCTGACCTTTATCCCATGTTTGGGATAGAAAAGTTTTCTTCTGATACCATATTTACATATATATCTTCTACTTTTATATTGATAAAATATATCTAAATATGTCAAAATTCCCAGATTGCACTCAGTTAGTACAGTTGTGTTAAAATGGCCCCTAAATTCCTCTAGCTTTTCCCTTTTACAAAAATACCATATATGTGTCAAATTTCAGTGTAGTTTGGAAAATATAAGGTTTAAAGGGAGTGGTTAGTATGTGTGATTTTATGGCTACTAGCGTAGCGGCCCGGGACAGGGCTAGGGTTGCCACCCAGCTGGTATTTTACCGGCAGGCCGGTAAAAAATTGGCTCCTGTCCAATGTTAAGTCTATGGAGGGAATGCCATGGCCGGTATTTTTTTGTAGAAAAGGTGGCAACCCTAGACAGGGCTGAGGTGCATTGTGTGGTTCTATAGCAGTGGAAGAAGGCTAGGGATCGTGTAAAAAAAAAAGAAGTGGAAAAATTGCACTTTTCATGGGAGTTTCAATAGAAGGTGAGAAATTAAATTTTTTGCACTTTCCTCTTTGGGGCAAAAATGTTTCACATTCCTAGTTCACACTGAGATCTCTCATTCCATCCTGCATTCATTCATTCCACCCTTTCATTCCATTCTGTATTCATTCCATCCAAAAGGTAACCATGTTGTCTGTTTCAGTTTGGTTCCCTTCCTGCCTATGTTCACAGGGAGCATGTTGTCACTGAAGACAATGCTCTCCCTGCTCTAACTCATTGCTCTCAACAAGTTAAATTTTGAAGGAAAGAGCAGAAAACCGATCAGCAGCTCCCTGCATTTACTGAAAACACTAATTGTCAGTAGACAGCTGCTCTAGTCTACTGTACACATATGGAGAGCACTGACAGAACTCCCCATCTGTTTAAGGTTTATGCCAATTGTGAAGTATACAAATGACATAAGGGTCTTGAAGGGGTTAAAAGCAAATGTATAAATGAACAACAGGCACTGAAATATTGACAGAGAGAGAATACCTCACAACAGCAGCAGCTGCTTCATGCCACACATAGTTCATGGGAGAAAAATGGCAGGTAAAAGTGAACGGTGTATAAAGTACACGGAATCTAGATAATCAAGCCCAGATCTGTAAACAATATACAAATGGTAAATGGAAATTCAAATAAAATGACAAAAATCTACAAATAATAAGAATAAATAAAGATTCAGACTTCACCTTGTGAGTCAATCTACACTCAGATTGCAACTAATTTTGACTTCTGTCTCCTTTTCTGATTCGTTTCTTAGCCTTCTAGAAGGTCCTAAAAGACTGGGATCACTATTATGACATTCACAGAAATGTTGCACTAGCTTCAATGTAGTGGCACTCTGTGTTGTTTTTGCCTTATATTCTTTCACTATTACTCTCATACTGCTTAGAGAAAAATATCCCTAATAAGTTCTCCCACAAACCTTAAAAAACTACAGTTAATTTTTTTATATTTTCACCCTTCTCTGAATTTCTCAGGATCCACTAGATTCATCTGGTTTCCCTTTTTCTTCTAATCTTAATACTAATGATCAAAGCCCTCTGAAGGAAATGTTAAAGGGATTGTAACGTCAATATTAAAGTGCACCTCAGAGTCTTCTATATGTTTTTTAAAACACTTAGGGCCGTATGTTCAAAGGGATAACAACAAAAAATTGTCGTATGAAAGACAAAAATAAGTCATTGAATGCATGAACGAGTATACGACAAAAAACTAGTAATGTCCGTTGTATACGACACAACTCCAGAATTGATGGGCAAAGGGGCGTGGCTAGGGCGTGGCTAAACTATTCTCCAGTGTCGTATAGAGGAAAAGAAAATTTGTCGTAACTAACGACAAAAAAATGTCTTTCAAAAGACAAAATTTGTACGTTAAGAAAAAAGTGGAGAGAATGTGTTCTGAATGAGAGAATTTTTGCCGTTAGTTAAGACATTTTTAAAGACATTTTTGTTGTTAAGACATTTTTTAAGACGTTTATGTCTTTAGTTAAGACATTTTTTTGTCGTTCCATACGACAAATTCAGTCAGAACAAACGACATATTTCCAATCACAAAGGACACTCTCTGAAAATATTAATGATCCCAATGACACTGTACTTTGAAAAGTCTTTACAAACGACAAAAGCTATTTCGCTACTTCTTTCAACCTATGGCCCTTAGTTCTATGTTTAAATTCATAGTAATGTTTCACAAAAACAGCAGCTCCAATTAATCTTCATAACTATTGAGCCATAGAGAGTGTTATTTCATTACTGTGAGAGTTGTAATTCAAGAGGAATTGAATGATAAAGTTTCCCCCTCCCGCCCCTTTTACCTAGTGCAAGCCCCCACTCCTCAGATGTGAATCCAGTCCATACACCAGACAGCTCACATCAAGGGTCAATATTCTTACTGTGAGAACAATGAAAACATTGCCCCCCTTGACAGGTTTTTCAGCTTTTTCCCTTATCTTAATTGAAGATTGTCCCTCTCTGCAGTGTACCTGGACACTCCATGCTGCTCTGAGATGAGCAGTGTTACATCAGTAGACGGGGCAGGAGGGGGATACTTTATCATTTAATTACTCTTGAACTATGACTCTGACAGAATTGAAATAACACTCTCCATGACCCGCATTCTATGAAGATTAATTAGAGATGCTTTTATTATGAAACATTACTAACCCTTTAATTACTGTTCTGTAGTTCAAAATATATTCAAGCTGAAAAGATCGCCCTCCCAGCAGCGAGGGACAATCTTCAGTAAGCAAAAGGAAAATCCTGCCCTCCTTAGTCAAGGGAAGCAGGGTTTTCCTTATACTTACTGACTGAAGATTGTCCCTCACTGCATCCATCCGGTCTCATGACCAGATTGCATCTCTAAGGGGAGGTGGCCAGAGGGACAGTAGTGTGATTCTTTCAGCTTCAATATCTATTGACCTACAGAACTGTAAGTCATTAAACATAGCACTGTATATTTAAAAAAAAAACCTATAGAAGGCTTGAAGTTGCACTTAAATATAGAAATTACTATCACTTTAAGAGAAAGCTTGAGCTGAGAGAGATGTAGGTGAGATTTCAGCAACTATATTACATTATCAGAGAAAAATAAATTGAGAGCAAGGATTCTCTCAGTCCCCAGAGCAACAGAAAAAGCTTGGTAAAGTGTTTGTTTGTTTGTTAGCATGTGTGGGGGTGTATAAGAGATGCTAAAACTAAAAAGGCTGGACTTTTTAGTTTTTTTCCCTTAATATGCTACTGCACCAATCTCAGTGTTGTCCTATGAGGCACTGCCCATTAAAATGTATTCCTACAGTGTCTATAGGCAACCCAAGACCATCAACCTGTGAGTCACCACTAGGGATTAACTATGCCTTGAGATGTTATTGATCATGCTGCAGTTCATCAATAAATCTACCTTTCCTGTGTTTACGAAACTTCCTGGCACCTCTATGTGTTGTGGAGGGAATATGGTGAGTATTCTTCATAAGTGTATCCAATGACCCCATTCGCCTGCCACACACAGACACACTCCTAAGTTTTACTGTTAGTAACTCAAGAGAGAAAATTGTAGCAATGTGTACTGATCTTATACAGGGCTTTCACATACATTACACTGCCATAAACATGAAATTCTGTACCTGCAGTAAACAAAAGATTATGTGAGATGAATCCAGTGCAGAGGCGTAACTAGAAGCCTCCGGGCCCTGGTACAAGAAGTGCCATGGGCCTCCCCCCTCCCACCACATTGGCATCCCTGACCACCACATTGACCCCCTCCACAATGCCCCCATGTCCTACCTGGAGCTCCCACGCAGTCCTCTTAGTAATGCAAAGCGCTGGGAGATGATGTCATCTCCCAGCGCTCTGCATTACTAGAGCACCAGTGGGAGATTGCGGGCACCAGGCGGAGGGGTTGCAGGTGGAGGCCGGGCCCCTGGAGTGCACAGGCCCAGTCGCAGGCGCGACCTCTGCGACTCCTATAGTTACGCCACTGATCCAGTGGAAGCAGACCTTCTATATTGGTTCTGGGAAGAACTTCAGCTCACTTGCAACCAAAGTGTGGTGTGAGGTATGAGCAATGCTCTTGAGAGAGAACCAGTACATAGTTAAGTATTCTATTGCATTAATTTAATTATATAGAATAGTAGGCCTCATGCAGACAGCATATATATATAATCCTGATGCAGTTGGTTTGCCCTAGAATCTCTCATCTTTATTTTATGCATATGCCTAGCAGTTATTTAGGTAAAATGCCCTATTCAAATCCTTCTTGAATTTGTCCCCTATGGTGCAGTTAATTTACTCCAGAAATGCTACTCATTGGATCCCTAAATACAGCCCATTGTGTGCGAACCCTTGATGGTCTTTTTATTTTACATGTTCTAACTCTCTATTGGAGCTGCCTATTAGATTTTAATTCAATTTATATTTAATAAACATGAAAAATGAATTTTTTGTTAGATAAATAAAGCTATCTTCCCTGAAATGGGAAAAAGTTTTTTTGTTTTTTTGGGTTTTTTTTGTGCGGGAACAAGCTTTATACACAAATGTGACTATTTTAATCATTTTGTATTAATATTAGTTTAAAATAAACACAGATTTCTTTACAGTATTAAGAGAAAGCTGTGTAATGCTACCAATTATACAAGTGAAATGTTTGCATTTTAATGTGTAATTAAGTTAGTGTAAATATTCATATGCATCTCTAACCTAAAATGTCTGTCCATGTCTTGTGGAATGAGCCTTATCGCTCGGCAACTGTAATTTAGTTTGTATAATAGGAAATCATATTCCACTAAGCTCTTAAATAGAAATGTCAGAGCTTTCAGAATTTATATAGAACACTATCACTTTTATGTTTTAATTTAATGTATTAATTAATATTGTTTATATAAGATATCGTTTTAGCTTTAATATATTTATAGCGTGGCATACGCTCAGAAGACATAAACTCAAAAGACTTGTAGGTGCTTGAGTATTAAAGGGACAGTAATACTTCATTTTATCTTTATTTTATTTTGTAAGCATTAAAAAACATGAAGAACGACATAAGTCTTATCTCTCAAACCTTTATGGTTTGAGAGATATTCGCAAGCAAAGTTTCCCCTCCCTCCCCTTTTACCTAGTGTAAGCCATCTCTTCTCAGATGTGGAATGCAGTCCATAGACCAGACAGATAACAGCAGGGGACAATCTTCTTCCTATGAGAACAATGAAAACCCTCCCCCCACCCTTGACAAGTTTTTCAGGTTTTTCCCTTATCTTAATTGAAGATTGTCCCTCTCTGCAATCTATCTGGGCACCTCCCTTCTGCTCTGGCTGAGCAGTGTTACATCAGTAAAAGGGGCAGGAGGGGGATACTTTGTCATTGAATTACTCTTGAACTACAACTCTGACAGAATTGAAATAACACTCTCCAAAGTCCAAACTCTATGATGATTAATTAGAGCTGCTTTTATTATGAAACATTACTATAACTTTGGTACACATTGAGATTGATGTACTGAGTAATTTTGGAATAAACCAAGTGCACAACAGGGACAAATAAAAATTTGCAAACCAGTGGAGATGGTCAGTAGGTTAAGACACTATGTTACATATATGGTGGGACTGTCCTTCTATCAGAGCAAATGACAAAAAAGTATATATATATATCACAAACTGCACACAACATTAGAAACACGTATTCCTAAGGTAAATATCCCCCTACAGCCGCAGAGCTGTCAATTGTCCAGAAGTAAGCTGGTCCACATTTCAGATTCCATTGGTTTAAGAGAATAGATTAGGGAATCTGACAGAAGTGGTTTGAATCTGGAGAAGGTTGCTGTAACAAATCTGCATTTCAATACATGGAAGAGATCTCAAGATGCCAATACAAAGGACATAGCTAACTCAATTTCTTTTGACTGTCTTCCCGAGGGAAATGTATAGCGCTGAGGCTTCCACTGGAAAATATAATGCAATTATCAACTAAGTACTGTAGTGATTTAAATATTCAATAAAGTACTGTAATGTTTAGTAATGTAATAATTAGTAGTACACATTAGCAGTCTTATTCATCAAGCTAAAGAGTTACAATTGTGGGAAAACCAACTGCACCATAGGGTACATTATAAAAATCCTCAAAATGTCCGTTCATTTAAATGGGGCTTTGGTGACCTTTCTAGCATTCAAGAGGTTAAAAGTCCCATTTATAGAATTAGTAATTTTTGTAAAAGAGCAGTAAACCTTTTTTTTATGAAAACCTACATGTTACTGAACTTTTCCTGCTGACAGCTGTCAGTTGTTTTTTCAAATTTATAACAGTTCAAATAATCAGAAAGTGAATTTACTGTGTTTACTTCCTGCTTGTTCTAACTGACAGGAAGTGACTCAGCAGTTTATATCGCATTCTATGGAGAACTGTAAGCCAATGACTTTCTTCTCCATTAGAATGTAACAGAATAATTAATTGGAATTTGACCACTAGAGGGACCTGCTAATGTAAAAAAAAAACATGTTTAAACAGTAATAACGCTGGAAATATGCATCTATCAGCAGTGAGATTACACTTATTTTACTTAACAGTAAACACGCTACAATATATATTTTTTCCATAAAACAAAAGCCTACTGCTCCTTTAATAGGAGGTCTTGCCTAGTTTTGTATCTTTCATTCAGCAGTCTGGGAGAGCTATGTCAGTGGTGGGTGGCCTCTGGCCCTCTGGCTGTTGTTGCACTGGACTCCGTTATTCTCAGCCAGGAATTGGCATTTTGAGGATGGTTGGATTTATGGTTCAGAAGCAGTTGGGGGTACTGCAGGTTATCCATCCCTTATCTATATACTTTTGATTGGCCTGAAACTCTGTTGTTATCTAAAGCTGATTTACCTTAATTTCACAATTCAACCGTGCAGATGTTAGCAAAATCATCATTGGTGGGGTTTTCTTTATGGGAGTTCTGGTGCAGTGTTTCTGCATTTTGTCTATTGTGAGTAAATTTTAACTGAATGCCAGGGATGTCCATAGAAAATTTTCCTGGGCGGGGGGTAAAGCCATAATATGATCTCCAGGCCAGCCCATCCAGCTTCCCCCCTCCGGATGCCCATGCTGAACGCAGACTTAAAAAGAAAAAAGTCCCATTTAAATCAAATGGACATTTTTTTGTCCCTTATGGTTCAGTTGCCTTCCATTTTGTTTCTCTTTTGCATGATGAACATGACCCAAGAGGCTTTATTTAGATATCATTTGGAGAAGGGGTGGCTGAAAATTTAAAAAAACAAATCCCACGGGAATTTTCATGGAAAACTAGCAATTTCTTACATTTCTCAATAAAATTCCTGCTCACAGAATATACATAAAATGTCTGCTTTTTTGCCACTGCCAATAAATTTCCTGCCAGAACTTTGCTGTTTTCCACCTATTTAGAAGACTTCTTCCAGTCATGCAGACACAGTGTGTGATTCTGTTGCAACTAGTTCAGTTGAACAAGGCTGGGACTCCTCCTGGTTGGTCAGCATATATGGTTCCCTTGCTACCAGTGCAGTGGATAAGGCTGAGAGGTCAGTGTGTGGTTCTATGGTACCACTGGAGCACTATGGGATTTCATGACTGCTAGTGTAGTGAGACAAGGCTGGGGGGCATGTGTGGTCATATTGACTACCAGTGCAATGGTATATGAATGGGGAGGGCACGTATTTGCCGTTCTATAGGTATGGCGGGACAAAGCATGGGGTCAGTATATGTGGTTCTATGGCTAACATTGCAGTGGGGGGTCATGACAGAAAAAAGCGGAAAATCAGCACCTTTCGCTGAAAATTTCCTTCTCAGCAGCAAGTGCTTTGCTTATGAAGCAAAAAAAAAATGTCCATCCCTAACTGGGTGGATCCATTAACCAAACACCTGGTTCTATTCTGTTTTCTAATTTCTCAGAGCAGTTTTGAACATGCAAGCTAGCTAAGTGCAAAAGTGTATTGTTCATTTATTAAACCAAATTAAAAAAAGAAAAACATTGAAAGAGGTTACTGGCGACACTAAGAGAGAGCAAATATTCATTTCCTTCTAAATATTCAAACTTGCATGTAGTTTTTGCAAGCACATCTTAAGAAAAAATGCATTAATTTAAAATCAAATGAAAACAAAAATAAACTGGATTTCTGACCATCCTTTTCCAGAGCTTATGGTGTTCTAAGGACTTGATGTAGACTTGTCACCCTAAAAACAAATTTAGTCTGTTTTCACATAGTCAAAATCTTACTATATGTTGTACTATTCATTTTTCTGTAAAATAAACAATTTATGAGAAATTAACCTTTATGTTTTCTCTGCATAGCATGGCACTTTATGATAATTCCCGAACTGTATGCTAATAACTTCTGTTTGAGGCCAAACATATCTCTTGAAGTGCTGCTAGAAATGCCCCAGTATGTGGGCTCTGTCTGCATTCATTTATAGCAGTGTGTGGTTATATTGGCCCAGAGCAGAAACAAATTTGGCACACTGCACCAGTAACAAATAAAGGATATTTTCTTCAAAATTGTAAAGTACTCTGCAAAAGTATTGCCTGTTTCTTTGTGCTTCTTCAAAAGAGCTTGGACAGCACATCTGGAAACCCCTGTCTGCCTTGAAATTTCTACGTGGGAGAGATCTTGCTGATGCAGTATAACTATCTTGTATCGTAATGCCGTGCTCAGTCTTGCCATGGTGTATGACTTTTGACATTAAACTGTCTTCAGCAACCTCACCCTGTTGGCTGAATTTGACTGTCCCTTGCCCAATTTTATTCCCCTTACACAGCAGTTTCTGTTTCAGTTAATCATTGTGTTTCAACCCATATATTAAATTGATGAATATTAGCACCTGTTTGGTATAATTGTTTAATCCTACACCTGACTATATGCCTACAAAATCCCTGACTGTGTGCAAATATACATAGAATATACCTAGAAGAACTGATGCTGTTTTGAAGGCAAAGAGTGGTCACACCAAATATTGATTTAGATTTTCTCTTCTGTTCACTCATTATGCATTTTGTTAGTTGATAAAAATAAATTATTAACATGTCTATTTTTTAATGCAATTTTCACACCTGCCTAAGACTTTTGCACAGTACTGTATATTTTACAGACAAAGGGCTAACACAACATTTAGGCAGTGTTTAGTTATCTTTAAAATGATCTAAGGTGAAAGGTCCACCTTAAACTGAAGCCAACCTGAACCTGACCAATATCTAGTTCAGTGGTTTACAATCTGTTTTCAGTTAGGGCACCCCTAATGTGCAATCTACAATTTTCAGTGCATCCCTACAATTTTGTATGCCAATTGTCAAGGGCCTAATGAAGAGTACAATTAAACAATGTAGTTATTCTTAAAGGGACAGTAATGTCCCATAACAAATATTTAAATTTAGGTAGAGATTGAAAAAATAAACTAATTGCAACAAACCCTATCTCTCAAACCGCTATGGTTTGAGAGATATATGGATTCAAAGTTCACCCCTCCTTCCCCTTCTCCTGATGTCAGCTGTACAGATGACAGAAGGAGATTCGAGTCATACGACTCGAGGAGGCTCTGCAGCAGTGCCGACATTGCGGTACTTAAAAAATAATTAATTCATTTGAATGATCTACAAAGTGTGCCTGGTTTGCAAGCACACTTTGTAGACCTGTCCAATGAATGAATTATTTTAAGTACTGCGATTTTGGCTGTGCTGCAGAGCCTCCTGCTGGACCCCGGACCAGGATCTCCTGCTGTCAGCTAAACGCTGACATCAGGAGAATGGGAGGGGGTAACTTTGAATCCCTATATGTCTCAAACCATAGCAGTTTGAGAGATAGGGTTTGTTGCAATTAGTTTATGTTTTCAATCTCTACCTAAATCTAAATATTTTTTAGGGGTCATTACTGACCCTTTAAGTCTCACAATCAGAATAACATAAACAAACAGGTTGTGCATAAATATCACCATAAATGTGCGTTTCAACTCAACATTCATATTTCTTTAAAGAAAACAGGGGGCACACTAAGTGGATGTCTGTGGCACACCAAAAGTGCCACAGTACCCTGATTAAGAACTACTGATCTAGTTGTTTAAAGGGTTAGTAATGCCCAAAATAAAGTTCATTTTATATGGTAGATTTTACAAAAATAAAATATTTGGGGAAAGTCCTATCTCTCAAACCTTTATGGTTTGAGAGATATCCTCCATTAAAGTTCCCCTTCTCCTGATGTCAGCTGTAAAGCTGGCAGAAGGAGATGCTTGTCAGCCAACATGAGGAGGCTCTTCAGCAGAGCCGCAATAGTGATATTGGAAAATAATTACTTCATTGAAACGTCTACAAAGTGTGCTTGCAAACCAAGCACACTTTGTAGACCTTTCCAGTGAAGTAATTATTTTCCAGTAACGTGATTTCGGGCGTGCTGCAGAGTCGCTGGCTGGTCCCAGGACCGGGATCTCCTGCTGTCAGCAGAGTGCTGATGTCAGGAGAAGAGGAGGGAGGGGTGAACTTTAGTGGAGGATATCTCTCAAACCATAAAGAGGACTTTCTCCAAATACTTTGGACATTACTAACCCTTTAAAGCGGAACTACCACCGCATAACAAGTTTTTCTTAAATAACTTCCTATCTGGCGACTAGCTGCTTAGTAGCGCTAGTCGCCAGAATTATTACCTTATTAAATAGATTTCTTCTTTCTTCCCCATCTGACAGGCAGGACGGATCGTGGACATCTTGCCATAGTGACGTCCGTGCGCCTACTCTGTCAGTCCATTCAGGAGCCTGATGGATCCTAGCAACGCCTCCTACAGCCGGCTGGGACTGACAGAGCAGGGCACGAACGTCACTATGGCAAGATGTCCGTGCTCTGTCCTGCCTGTCAGCCAGGGAAGAAAGGAGAAATCTATTTAATAAGATAATAATTCTGGGGAGTTATTTAAGATAAACTTGTTATGCGGTGGTAGTTCCGCTTTAAGAGAAACACCTATGTGCATACCTGGGAACTCTCAGGGTTTGACCCTGAGACTCAGGGTTTTGAACTATTTCTCAGGGTCTCAGAGTGAAGGGTCAGTTTCTCAGAGTGAGAAAGCCCATTGTTTCCTACTATTTGATTTAACTAATCTATTGCTTATTTAATGTCCAAATTAGTGACATTTCTACCAGAAAAGCAGAGGGAGTAGTCAAGCCTGTCTTGTGAGTGTATAAGAAGTGATATCTCACAACTGTAGCATGTTAAAGGTTCCTTGAGGACTGACTGGATCATGTTTGGGTTAGAGCAAACATTGACATAGCACCTAGAATCTATATTCTTGGGAGTGGTAAGGGTTAATATTTCAAAGATCTCAGGGTAAGCACATTTCAAAAGTTCCCAGATATGCCCATGTGATTTTTTTTTTAATTGTCACAGTGTATGCAACTTAATTTAATACAAATAAATATATTTATATGAATTTTTATCTATCATCTACTTTTTTGGGTTACATGTCATATATAATTTATGTCACTATATTAACTGTACATTCATAATAGAGGACTTTTAGTAAATGTTTCTCTTTAACTTAATCCTTTGAGTGCCCAATGCATTGCCAAGAAATGTAGTGGACCAACATCTCTGGTTCTCAAAGGGTTAAAACATACACTGTTTGCCGGATTAAACAAAAAATTGTCAGATCTTCTATAATCACTTCGTCAGTTTGGAATAATGAACCCAAGACTGTATTTCCTCCCTTTCTATGTGAGAAGCAGAGAGCTTTCGTACACGAGGAATAAGGAGATCGTTAGGTTGGGATCACAGATTGGTTAAATAAAGGTTACATGTGAGGAGTGATGCATTATCACTGTATTGAAGCATGGACAGAATGCTATAGAGCTCTATAGATCAAAGTCTGGCTGCTTGACCTTAACAGAGACATCATCTTCCACAAGAAAGAAGCAAGCTCTATAGCTGCAGCAATAGCTCTTTTCAGGACATCAACAGCTTAATCATTTGAGGTAAAAGGGTTAGCAATGCAGTGGATACCCTTCTGGCACTCAAATAGTTAAATACTCTTATTAAATATACAGGCTGGCATTTTATTAATTGCTAATCAGCTTTGTGATTACTTATTGTGCTTTTCGTTGAAGGTGTATTGGAGATTTAGGGCTACATTTTATTCAAAGTGTTAAAACCCATCTGAACTTTAAAGAGGACCTGTCAACCTATAATGAAATGCAGTTATTGAGAAACAAACCTTTATTTATTGGTGGCACAGTGGGTAGGCTGACCATACCTCCCCTTTAAAAAGGGACACACAGGAAATAGGCATATTTCAGAAGTGCACCAAAATCAAAGCAACCCAGTAGAATGCCTTTTTCATGTGTGTCCCTTTTTAAAGGTAAGGTATGGTCAGCCTAAAGGTGTGGCACGTTAGGTTATGTGCCAAGTCCACACACTCGGGTCATTTCTACTTGCACAACAAGTGGTAAGTTTGGCCTCAAACATAACTAATTAGCATGTTGTGCAGATAATTAGCATAAAGCACAATTCCATTGAATTCTAAAGGTTCATTTTGCAACAACAGCTTTACATATTTCAGTTCTATATAAAACAGTGTAAAGTTCTCTTAAGGGGACAGAACCACTTTCATCATTACACTAGATGAACTAACACTTTGTTGAAATAGAAGATATGCTCTCCCCAGTAAACCTGTCATCTGTGTTGCATTTATCTGCTGTTGCATCACACTCACACACAATAGAGATGGGCGAAAACTTTCGCCTCAAACCAAAACCATCAAAAATGTCACTTTCCTCTTGGTGAAAAATTTTCTGTGAAAAGTGCCATTTTCCTGCTTTTTTCACCTAGCTCATTACATTGGAATCAATGGTAAGAAAAATGTTTCCCCACCGCATGAATGTTTTCTCAACTTTTCTACAGTCATATAAAAGGCTGTCAGGCTCTCACAGCATGTCATTCTGTGTTTGTGAGAGGAGAGAGCAGCACGTTTTTGAGCTACAAAAGAAGGCAAATACAGTGGAATTGAAGCTTAGTTTAGAGAGTGATTTAGGTAGGACGTGTGTTCTCTGTATCACGGGAGTCTGGGGGCACTCTGGTGGAGAGGAAGGAAGTTGACCCCAAATACCCCAAAATTTGGAGTGACTGATTGGCACGATACAGGCAGCTGGGGTCTAAATTGCTTGCTGATTTTGCTTTTATTGTCTCTGTGCTGGGGAAGTCTGGGGAAAGAAGTTGTTGATTTTGTTTTTCAGTTATATATATATTTTTGGACTGACTGTGATAGGATGGACAACTTAAAAAATATATAAAATAAAAATAAAATAAAAAATAAAAAATGAATGCATAAATAATTAAACAAATAAATATATTAGGTGACATACATCTGACTGGGAGCTGATGTGAGCTCTGTGAAGGAGGCAGACTTGATAGACAACAGACAACACTGAGAATTTTGTTCAGGGGTAAGACAAGACATTACAGTCCATCAGTTGTGTACTGTAGAGATTAAAAACACACACAGTAGTTGAGTAATGTCCAGAAAATGCAAAAAGGGGGGAGGAGTAAAGATGGAGCAGTGCAGGGTCGTGGGAGTAAAGGGGTAGTTCAAAAACTGACTGCAGCAATGGTTGCTGCAGCCTGTGCAATAAAAGGTGATGATCCCTCTCCTCCCGGGGTAGATGCAGTTTGTCAAGGTCCAACCAATCTTACCATGCCAGTCCCCCCACCACCACTACACATCTGTACCATACTGTAGGTTCTATTTTATTTTTTTATTACTTGACATCTTCATGAATATGTGCCAGTGTCCAGGGCCGGTGCAAGGATTTTTGTCTACACAGGCGAATGTGCATTTTGATGCCCCCTAAAAAAATTAGCAGCTCCCTCTGTTTCGGAGCCCCTCCGCTGCAGTGCCCTAAGGCGGCTGCCTAAACAGCCTTATGCTAGCACAGGCCCTGCCAGTGTCACTTAAAGGGATAGTAATACCTAAAATGTAAAAAAAAAAATGTTGTAGGGTTTATCCCCCTGAGTAAAACAAGAGTACTCCCACTGCTGAAAGATGTTTCATTCAAAAGTTATTAATTTTCAAAGTTGAATTTTTTAGGTGCAATATCACAGTGGCCTGAAATTTTACAGTGGCACTGTTGCTACACCATCCTATGGAGATTTATGGTCCTGAGACCAGAGCTGTCCATAGGATCGTGTAGCAACAGCGCCACTGTACAATTTCAGGCCACTGTGATATTGCACCTAAAAAATTCATCTTTGAAAATTAATAACTTTTGAATGAAACATCTTTCAGCAGTGGGAGTACTCTTGTTTTACTCAGGGGGATAAACCCTACAACATATTTTTTTTTACATTTTAGGTATTACTATCCCTTTAAGTAGGAAGTTAGTGTTGTGGGCAAAGGACAAATGCTACTAGAAGTGGATTCCTCCCTTTTTAGCAATCTCACAACTGAACACTAAAATTGCACACCGGACAGACCGGCGCGCATCCTTATAAAGGTCAAACCCAGAAGTGCAGCTCCAGAACGAGGCTGCAAGCCACTTCAGCGACTAGGAGGACTATAGAGTCCCCAGCAACCATAGAGAGCAGTTGTGATGCGGTGAAGCACTGAGGCACACATGACACTCCATCTGTCGTGCTGAGTACACATTAAAAATATATTTTAACAGGTGAGTGCGGGCTCTCTTTCCTTCAGTTATGGGAAGTTTTGTTATTATGCTACAAAGGGCCAGGTAGACCAGATGGACTCGGTGTGGGTGGATTGTAGTCCTGTGTGAGGGATGAAAATAAGTTTACACCCGCCTGAGCTATTGAGTCTAATCCCGCAATAGTTATGTCAGCACCTATGAACTTCATTATTACTACTAAAGGAAAACTTATGTAGCCAGCTATTTCTTTCTATGTCAGTGACCTGTAACAATTTTGAATGAATCATCTTCCATCAATGAGAACACCTTGTTTTTCACAGCAGGAAAGAATCTACAATTTTTTTTATAATAAAACTTAACGTATGCATTATATATAATATTTTCTTTTATATTATCATTCACTTTTGTATTTGTTTATGGGTTTTTTAGGGAATATAATAATCCATGTGCAGCCATAGGAGTTCACATCAAAAAGTAATGTGCATCCAACATGCAGCCTGGGGATGAAATGTGGCCTAGCGGACCCCAGGGAGGTAGCCCTCCTGAGATTTTAAACAAATACTTTTTTTTACCTAATTGGCCAGTAAGACATAACCACCTGTCTGCCACTACCATTGTGTAACTGATACCTCACAGTTTTCAAGAATATTCTGTCTGTTAAAGGGATAGTATTGTCATGTATTGATCAACATTAATTTTATAGGCATTCAAAAATAAAACTTAATGCCCCCAGTCCCATCTCTCAAACCTTTATGGTTTGAGAGATATTCAGGACCAAAGTTCCCCCCTCCCTCCCCTTTCCCTGATGTCAGCGCTCTAGCTGACAGCAGGGGAATCCGGTCCCTTGTCAAGCGGAGGCTCTTCAGCAGAGCCGAGATTGCATTTTTGAACAAGACATCCTTTACTGGAATGGTCTACAAAGTGTCCTTAGTTTGCAAGCACACTTTGTAGACTGTTCCAGTGAAGGGTTTCTTGTTCAATTACATGATCTCGGCTCTGCTGAAGAGCCTCAGACGGTCCCGGGACTGGATTCCCCTGCAGTCAGCTAGAGTGCTGATGTCAGGGAAAGGGGAAGGAGGGGGGAACTTTGGTTCCGAATATCTCTCAAACCATAAAGGTTTGAGAGATGGGACTGGGGGCATTAAGTTTGATTTTTGAACACCTACAAAATTAATGTTTATCAATACATGGCAATGCTATCCCTTTCATTCCAGCAATTTCAATGACTTTGTCAAAATTGACTAATTACTAGCACTGACTACAACTATGCACATTTGTACAAATAAAGTTGATTAAACTTTTTGTACAGCTTTTACTGCTAGTTAATCCATATTTTTGAATAGTTAGCAGGCTACATTCATCACCGTTGTCCAGGGCCAGATTTCACTATAGGCAAAGGAGGCAACTGTGGGTGTGGCCAGAACAATCTGTGTCCCTGTACAGGCTATTATAGAACCCTCTTGGCTGATAGCGAGATCTCCAACTCATTGCTTCACAATGTGTAGAGATCTCTCTAGAAACCAAGGGGTTAAAGCTTTTTTCGTTCATGCTTCTTATAGGCCAAGGGTATTTTCTGCGCATGTAAACAGTAAATGGTACTGGGGGTGGGGTCATATAAGGAGTGGGGGGGGCATGGAAGGAGCTAAGGGCGCATAGAGTACCTTGTCTGTTGTCAATAAAAAAATGAATGTGTCCCTCACACCTAAGGGTTTCTGATCACAAAGCTTATAAGTAAAAACACTTGGATGCCCCTGCTGCAGGTATAAGGAGCACAGACTTTAAATTAGTTTCTACACATTAACCATACCACTGTATATATAAGCCAATTTTGCTTTCTCTTAGAAACACAATCTCTGATAGGACTAATAAACAGAACCTTTTATTTGTTCCATGTCACTCCAATCCCAGACTGTAATCTGTAACCTCTTTCTTTTATTCCAGCACAATTATTTGTAACCTAACAACATTCTATTCCTTTTACATTCCCTGTCTCTCTGGACAGAAGCCACTGATAACCTCTAAAGTTCCACCAAAAGTGAAGGTCATTTCTCCAGCCTTATTTTGCTCGACATTTCTGCTCCTCCTGACAGCTGGTTACAAGCATATGCCTGATTACCAAAACTACATAAATGTGAGTCCATTCATTACATGTATATTACATTTGATCATATATTACTCAGATAAGGCACTATTGGTGCCCCTCTTTTGTTTTGTTTTGTTTTGTGTACATACTGCTTCTCCTGATAGCAAACCTCTTCTTCACATATATTCTGTTAATATCTCTGTAAACAAGCATATAATTTATATGATGTTTATGGTTAATTCTATGCTTCTTATACTGTCTCATATCTTTATCTGCTATGTATTTGTTACTAAGGGGTATACTCAGGAATCAAGAAGCTAAAGAAGTAGAATTCAGGGCCAACCAATTGCAACTTAACCATCTGAGTGCCAGAAAGTTATTCAACACGTCTCATTGTAATGCACTGGATACCTCTTTGGCAAGCAAATCATTATTAAAGGGATAGTAATACTTCGTTTTTATCTTTATTTTATTTTGTAGGCATTAAAAAAACATGAAGAATGAGATGTCTTATCTCTCAAACCTTTATGGTTTGAGAGATATTCACAAGCAAAGTTTCCCCTCCCGCCCCTTTTACCTAGTGTGAGCCATTTCTTCTCAGATGTGGAATGCAGTCCATAGACCAGACAGAAAACAGCAGGGGACAATCTTCTTCCTATGAGAACAATGAAAGCCCTGTCCCCCTTGACAAGTTTTTCAGGTTTTTCCCTTATCTTGATTGAAGATTGTCCCTCTCTGCAGTCTACCTGGGCACCTCCCTTCTGATCTGGCTGAGCAGTGTTACATCACTAAAAGGGGCGGGAGGGGGATACTTTGTCATTGAACTACTCTTGAACTACAACTCTGACAGAATTGAAATAACACTCTCCAAGGTCCAAATACTATGATGATTAATTAGAGCTGCTTTTATTTTGAAACATTACTATCCCTTTAAGGGACATATAAACATTAACAAAATAAATCCCCATGATTGAAATGGAGAGTTTAACATCTTGGCGGTTATGCACTAATGTGGAGATGACTTCTCCAGTCACACCACTTCTCCAGTTCCTATGTTATTCTATAGAGCCTATACACTAAGATCTCCAAAGCTGGAGAAATCTTAGTGCATTGGCTGTACAGAATAACATAGGAACTGGAGAAGTTATCTCCCTCTTATCACCTCTTTATCACACTTCAGTGCATCGCCCCCATGTATGTTAGAGATAATTCCAATGCATTTTGAGCCTTAAAATGTACTGAACACTAGAAATTTTTGTTTTTAAAGTAGGTTAAAGCTATGTTTCAATTTGCTCTCATGTGGTAGAAAAAAATGGCACAGACCCAGTTAGTTTCCCTGAGAATAGTGCAGTACCTTTTGTCTGCAATCAACTTCCATATCAAGGGACATCAGCACTAAATTCATAAGTAAGCATTCCACATAGACAGCAGGACACAACATTACATAGCATTACTATCCATTAAATACACACTTTACCATAAGCCCTCCCACTCATACACATCTAGGATACATTTTCTTAAAGGAGCAGAAAACTTGTATCATGAAAATACATATAAGGGTATGTGCAACGCTGAGATGTGCTGCATTTAAAAGTTATTACAAAGAAAATGTGAAAGTTCAAGTTCAAAGCTGTTGAGGCCAAGTGGTGCTGATTCAATGGCTGTGTATGGAAAGTATCTGTCTGCAAGCATTGCCTGGACCACTAAAAAATGTTGAACTGAAACTCTCTAAGAAATACATTTGTCCTGTAATGACTTTTCATTGTAGCAGCTTCCTAGCAGTGGGGAGTACCATCATATTAAGCAATCGATGTAACTCACACCAAAGACTCATTCAAAGATTCATCAAAAAAATATATATATTAAAAACAAAAATAGTTTATTAATCAAAAAAAATATAAAATCATACCTGGTACAGTAACGTGGTGCTATTGTAGGATGGAGGATACAGAGCTAAACCAGCGAGTAATATGGATTACATGTATAGATAAATGCATTTTGCACAGATAGCATGGTGACTCATGATCAAAACCCTTTTGATCATCAATAAGCACGCTATCTGTGCGAAATGCGTTGATCTATACATGTAATTCAGATTACTCGCTTGTTTAACTCTGTATCCTCTATCCTGCAACCATGTTACTGTACTACGTATGATTTTATATCTTTTTTGATTAATAAACTATTTTTGTTTTTAACCCCTTAATGACCGGACGCCTACGCACGCAGCCGTCATTTAAGGACCACAGACCTTTTTTTTTCTGGAATTCCTGAACCATCATGGGTCCTTGAGGGTTTAATATATACATTTTTTTTAAATCTTTGAATGAGTCTTTGGTGCAATTAACATCACTTGCTTGATATTCTATAAGAGATTTTAGATGGAGTCCCTGGTCTGCACATTGACCTTCAATGCATCCAGTTAACTCATCCCTGTATGAAGCACTTGATTTAAATGGATTTCCATCCACTCTTTCATGGTATTGCTATGAATTGTAGTCCACAACCAGGATAATTTGGAGCAGCTGCATCATTCCTTATATGCTTAGAGTTCCGTCATATTAACAAGAATGAAGAGCTGTAAAATACTGTGTGCTTTTGTATATATAACATTTACAGATGAATGAATATGAAGTTAAAAGATAAATATAAGAGGCAGTTCATATAATATAGTGTAATCAATTTTAAATGAAAAATATCCTAGCAGCAGTCAAAATACCTTGGATTTGTCAAGCAGGTAAAAACTATAATAAGGGTTTATGACCCCTTTAAGTAGTATTCTTTTTGTAAGATTTTTGGATCTATCCATTTGTGCCAGTATAGCCATTTTATCCCATTTTCTGCCACATTTCCATTTTTTGTTGAATGTCCTTTGTTGCTGTCCCCCATTTACACTATGCTTATAAACTGTTAGACTAATCACATTTGGACAATGTTAGTTTCCCTGCAAATGATATGTAACAATCTGATTGTATGCACTTCACGTTTTTTTGTTAGGTATAAAAAGTTGATGAGATTGTCAGTTCTTCAGAAGCATAGTAAAAACAAGCACCTCTTTTCCCTATAGAAACGCACCACCTGCTTCAGCAATGCTTTATTTCTGATTCCAATCATTGTCACTGTAATAGAAATCCCTATGCTCTATATCTTGTTCCTTTGCAGTCTCCTCATCTAAATAAACATTTCCAGATGTACCTCTTGTCCATGCCTGGAGCTCTCTTTTCCTCTTTTTACTATACTTAACCAAAAAAATTTGCACTTTAATCGTTATTTTCTGTTTGCGCTCTTGATAACAATTAATTGTTCTTTGAGAAAATAACACCCAGAGCTTTCTATTTAATTATATTCAATGGCATGTTTGTGATGTACAGTAAAATCAGTTTATTTTATTAACCCTGTAAAATGGCCATGGAAAGTCAGTATGGAATTTTCATGGAACATAAGAAAAAACATACATACATTATTATTATTTTATATGGAGATAAAAGTTTATTTTGGATTACTGTGAATTACAATGTATTATCAGAAATGTTTATCTTCTTGGTTGCTTAAGAATTTCTTTGCAAAGTATTAAGATATGTCTAGAATCTTAACTTGTATCACTATTTTGCAGACAAGCATAAGATATTAAGAAGAGTTTAACACTGTATCTTTAACACTAATTCAAAGGTTGCTGTTCATATATATACATATTCGTACATAAAAATGTATATTCCTTACTAGAACTTAAATGATTATTAACACCTCCTACAAATAAGCCACCCAAAAATTGTATTGGCCGCAATGAACCAATTATGTGTGAATTGGTACCCCAAAATTAATCTTTACACCTTTGAATGCCAGAGATTTAAGAAGATGGGCAAGAACAGGGCAAGAAGGTGGAGGGAGTAGGGAAGAAGAAAATGAAAGGGGGATGGAAGGCGAGTGATGGAGAATAGGGGGGAGAAAATGGACAGAGGGAGGGAGGGAGAAGAGGGAGGGAGGAGGCGGATGAAAGGGGACAGAGAGAGAGGGATGGAGGGAAAGAGAGGGATAATCTAAAAGAGTGGGTAGAGGGAGGGAGAAACTGGAAAGAGGGAGTAGCTGGACAGATTGAGTCAAGCCTGCAGGAAGTAGCTGGAAAGAGGGAAGGTGAGAGTAAATAAGTGAAAAAAGGGGGGGATGGGATGGAGGAGGGAGAAGCCGGTAAAGGTAAAAATAGAGACAGACACTGGAAAGAGGGAAGGATCGATAAAGTAGCTAGAAAAAAGGAGGGAGGGTCTGGAAGGAGGGATGGAGAAATTAGAAAGACAAATTGTGGTAGTAGCTGGAAAGGGTGAGGGAAGGATGGAGGGAGTAGCCTAGCTTTGTTCCACTGTTCAATAGATCATCACAAAACCACATATACACTATGTGACACCCCAGCCTTGTCCCACTGTCCATTGGTAGTCACAGGCAAATGCATGCAGTCTCTGATATTCCACTCTTGTTTCAGTGTTCACTGTTAGATATAGAGCCACTGTCTGACACTCCAGTCTTGTTCCACTAACCACTGGCATCCAGACATATAAACGTTGACACCTCAGCATCTTTCAACTGTCTACTGATAGTCACAGAGACACACATACACTCTTAAAGGGATAGTAATACTTCATTTTAACTTTATTTTATTTTGTAGGCATTAAAAAAACATGAAGAATGATATAAGTCTTATCTCTAAACCTTTATGGTTTAAGAGATATTCACAAGCAAAGTATCCCCCTCCCGCCCCTTTTACTGATGTAACACTTTTCAGCCAGATCAGAAGGGAGGTGTCCAGGTAGACTGCAGAGAGGGACAATCTTCAATTAAGATAAGGGAAAAACCTGAAAAGCTTGTCAAGGGGGGAAGGGCTTTCATTGTTTTCATAGGAGAAGATTGTCCCCTTCTGTTATCTGTCCAGTCTATGGACTGTATTCCACATCTGAGAAGAGATTGTTTACAGTAGGTAAAAGGGGCGGGAGGGGGAAACTTTGCTTGTGAATATCTCTCAAACCATAAAGGTTTGAGTGATAAGACTTATATCATTCTTCATGTTTTGTTAATGCCTACAAAATAAAATAAAGTTAAAACGAAGTATTACTATCCCTTTAAACACCCTAGCTTTGTTCCATTTTCTACTGGTAGTCACAGGCAGAGGCATACACACAAGCACACAGATAAACACTGTCTGTGTCCTTTGCTCCTGGTAATGCATGTTTCTCGCATCTTGCTGCCATGTTTTGCACACCTCTGATCTCCGCTTGCATACTTAATTTGCATTCTGCATGTGTGTGCATGCTTCTGTGCAAGCTTTTGTGTGGTTTTGCCCTATTCTTCTGCATTCTGATTGGTCTGGCTCTTCATTTCTGCCTGGGACTTCCTGTGACCAAATATTGAGTTTGATCTTGAGCTTGGGTACGCTTTGTGATTCCTGTCTTTTTGGTCTTTGATTTTGGTTTCAAACCCTGATTTCTGCTCATCTTCCTTCTGTCTTGAACCTTAGCCTCTTTCAACAACCTCACCTAAGCCTGCCTCGACTCCTTGACTGACTCTTTTCCATGAATAAACTGCATCAGACATGATCCCAGACCATCTGACCTTATCTTCAGCTCAACCCTTGGATACCTCACTTAAAATTCTACCTCTGAAAACACAAATCTTGCGGCTGAACTCCTGGGCACAAGTGGTTGTCCTGCATGGCAGAGATTGCCTTATAGCTATGTGGGTTGGACTTTGAGTTCTGTTACATAGGCTAGTCTGTAATGAATAGGAAAACAATGGTAGTTTGAGATGTCTCTGAAAGGCAAAGGGTGAATGCTGAGATGAAGTGAACAATGACTTATCTGTCTCTCTCACATCCATGTGTCTCACCATTAAATGAGCCAATTCCTTTGAATAAACTGGAATTAACTAATTTATCTGAAACACGTTGTTGGCTACTTTAGCATCAGTTCCGCCTCTAGAGATGCATGTGGGGCAAAGTACAAAGAAATGGAAAGAAGGAAGGGAGAACAAGGAGGTAGAGTGGAAAAAAGGCAGAATTGGGTAATGGAGAGAAATCTAGGGCTAGAAATAAAGGTTTGTAGTAAACAAGGAGAGAAGTAGCAAATGTACAATGTAGCAAGCAACTCATTCTCATGAATGCATGAGTAGCGGAAAAGAGAGCGTGAATTCAAAGCAGAGAAGTTTAACTTTTTGTCATCAATGAAAAGATCAGAGATATATGAGGCCTACTGAGAACTTACCTAGCTCTTCTGCTGCCGAATTACCAGGCTCATAGGCGTTAGGCAGAAGATATGGTCCTCTCCATTCCTCAATGAAACACATCCTCCAGCCAGTCACAAGACCAAGTAGTTCACTGTTACATTTCAAATGTGCCTGTACAGAGGATTTATTGTTTGTGGCTTTGAGAAAGTGATGCTCACATAATGAAACGCATCAGCCTATATATTACCATCATACTCTATATAGGTGTGTCATATAAGACAACATATTATATATATATTTTTATGCAATAAATATATCCTATTTTTGAAGACTTCCACCCCTTTGATATTTTTGATGTGAGTGTTTGATATATACAGCAGTATATGCTGTGGTCCACAGTACCCCCCCCCCCCAATAAATAGATCTCCTTATTTTGGAAACAACTCGAATCCTATGGTGAGATAGCCCTTAGACAGAAGGATCCACACATATAAGGGATCTCCAGAAGGGTCTCAAACTTGCAGGAGCCAATTGGGAGGATTCAAAGAGGACCTGCACTGTGGGTTATCCAGTGGATGTACATATATCCCAGGCAGGACTTTGCCTGTCAAGATTGCGAGTAATAATCCACAAAAGGTGTTGAATGCACAAAGGTGGTGGTCCAGCATTGAAAAATTTCTGCATTTGGGGTGCATGTGCTCTCTCATTTGTTCTTTGTTCTGTACAGAGGATTGCAGGAGTGCCTGAGAAATCAAATTCCTAGCACTGAGCTCTTCCTACTGACAGCCACTGGTTGCAGGAGTTGTGCTGATTACGAATGTGTCTCTGTCATGTATGAGGTCCCTAGAATCCACACAATATGCAAGCATATTGCTATGTACTACGTAGTGGGCCCAGTCTAACACGCACAACTTAAGCTCTCATGAGCAGGGTCCTCTGATCCTTTTGTTTGTCATGTTCCATTTATACTTTTAAATATCTCTGTATGTTACCTATTGTACAGCACTGAGGAATAAAATGGCGCTATATAAATAAATAAAAATAATAAGTGGCCCACCAGCAGATCCTCCAGTATCCCAGTGAGACAGCTTGACCCTGACAACAACTGTTATATCTACCTCCATGCACATAACATCTAAGATTACTGAAGATGTTATCTCTTGAACAAAGGCACATGGGATTTCTGGCCACAGTAAGGCAACTGTGGAGTTATTATTAGGAGATATTAGTTCTTCTTTAAAGGGATAGTAATACTTGAAAATTTATTTTATATTGTAGCCCTTAAAAAACATTAAAAATGATGTAAGTCTTATCTCCCAAACATTTATGGTTTGGGAGATATTCACAAGTAAAATACAGTAAAATTCCCTTTTCCTGGCTGTTTCAGCCAAGTCTGCCATCTAGTGGACAGATTTGGAATCTGGTCCACAGATCAACCGGCAGCTCTGTAGCAGTGCCGAGTTCACGATCTTTTAAAATCACTGCTTAATTGGAACTGTGTACAAAGTGTACCTGGCTTGCAAGCACACTTTGTAGACCATTCCAATGAAGAAATTCTTTTTAAAGATTGTGATCTGGGCACTTCTGGAGAGCTGCAGCCAGTCCCGGGACCGGATTCCAAATATGAGAGATAGAATGGTGACGTCACTCTGGGGAAACATTGCTTGTCAATATCTCCCAAACCTGTATCATTTTTAATGTTTTTTTAAGGGCTACAATATAAAATAAAATTATTTTCAAGTATTACTATCCCTTTAATACATTTCTATGCTTTTGTAGAGTCCCTCCCCTTCTTCTCCTCTAGGACCCTTTATCATTTTTTTTCTACATGTAGACGACTAGTAAAAGAACCAGCCAAGAAGACTGTGGGTGGGGAGTTTCTTTCCAGTATTGTACTATTCTGCTTAACTGAGCATTCATATTTATTTATTAATATTCATTCATAGACTGGGGAGCTGGACTATCAGTGGGCTGATTCTGATTTTATCTGTAGCTTTTTATATGAATGTTATTTATTCTGGTTGTATTCATAGTTTTATAATAGTGTGAATTTTTATTTATGATATTTAATATATCTGTTTATCGATAAGACATAATTTATATACTTTATGTTAAAACAATGAATTAAAGCACAAAGAGCAGATGCAAAGCACCAGGGCCACCACAGTTTTAACCCTTTGAATGCCAATGGTGTGTCCAATGCATTGCCTTGCAATACGATGGACACTGCTCTGGAATGTAAAAGGTTAAAGGCCTATTAAATGTTGAAAACAGAAAGTGTTTACTGCAGGCCTAAACATTATTTTGCACCAGGACACTCATTCACTAATGCACAGAGTAGACATTTTGGCATAGATAGATTAGTGCAACACAAAGAAACTGATTCCATCTTCTATTTTGGAGCAGAACCAAATACGGCAAAAACACCCCCCCCCCCTTCATAGAAATGTGTCACATAGAAATTAGTGTAGAAGGGCCAAATTAGTACCGAGCCATTTTATTACATCTCCCCTAAAGCATCCCATAGTAATTAATGTAGCATGGCTGCCATTGGTGGTGGTTGGGGGTTTACAGACAATACACACATATATGCATACCTGTGAACTCTCCGGATTTGCCCCGGAGACTCCGGTTCTGACAGAGCTTTACCGGATCTCCGGGACAGGGGCTGATTCCTCCGGATGTGGGGAGTTTCTATTGAAAGTCTGCCACATCTGCTGTTTCTCCCTCTGTTCCTCCGTCCCCAGCCTTCTGTGTGACACCTTTAAGCCCTGCACCCACCCACTCGTGACAAGCCCCGTCCCTTTTTGACGCGATTAGCATCATTTTTGTCACCCCCTGCTCCCCTCCAGGTAACCCTCAACTGGAAGTTCCCAGGTATGCATATATGGAGTCAAGCCAAGCGGGGGCCTCCCTGATCAGACATGGAGGCGCCAGCAGATGGGGGAAGGGCTGTGTCAAAATGGGCTCCCAGAAAACCAGACTAGCCACAGAGATTCTGGAGGATTTCCTCTTTACATTCTGTAAGTATGCGCAGAAAATGCCACCGCCTCATATTATACCACACAGAAGAGCAATTCCATGGCTCCATCTTTACATATACTTCTAGGTTATAGTGCAAATTCATGGTGTGCAGGGACCCTCTTTGTTTGCACTGGTCCCCAACATTTCTGATAGCAGCCCCGTAGTGTAACGTAATGTAATGGCACCTGAAAGCTACAGTAGCAGCCATATCAAGCTGAGTAATTCATTTCTGAGCTGTGAAAGGGTTAAGTATTCTATTGTTGACAGATGTTATAACTTGTTCTTCAATAGTCTGAATGAGCCGAATTCAGCATTGATTTATCAAAGTGCACTGGTCAGCATCATTCATGGTTTCGTTAAGCGGATTGTTTCTCACAGTCACATAAGTGAGCAAATCGTTTCTTTAGTTAACACAAGAAGCTCAGATAAGCCTTTCCAAGGCATGTAATTACATTCTGCAATAGACACATAATCTTTGGGATAGCCTTATGATTGCTAATGCACTCTGCTTCTTTTCATACCTTTTTAAGTGCCCCTTTAAGTATTCCATGTTTGAAATCAGATTCAGTTTTCAAACTGCTTTGTTACAATGTGGATCGTGGATGTATTTCATGCTATGTTCACTAGTAATAAATGAGATTCCTCAGTGTCGGGTATGTAAAATTTAATCTAAAAAGCAAATTAGTTTTTAAGAAAGGAGGTTGTAATAAGATTTATATATACAGAATACTCTGTCTACTCCATATTAACCCATTGAGTGACAGAGTGGTATTCAATGCATTGTTTGGCACTCAAAGGGTTAATCTGTATTGCAGATATGCTTGTTTATTCATACCATGACATTCTAAGGCCAATATACAAAGAAGAAATGGTTCAGTTCTGTACCACTGGGAACAAAAATTAAATCCCCAAATGCACATTGATTTAAATTGGGATTTTAACACCTTGAATGCTAAAAATGTATAATGAAGGGGTTATTAAAAGACCCATTTCAACTAATAGAGATGATTATTTGTCCCTTTTGGTGTAGTTAATTTTCCACACAGTTGCTTCATGTTTACTTTGTTCATCAGCCTCTTTATTGAAGTTCTGGGTTTGCACTGTACAAATTAAAATAGAGTGGACACAGTTGAGAAGATTGGTTCTTTGTATTTTTTAGTTAATACAGTTATTGGCTGTATTGCTCCTGATAAATCAAACACTATTTAAATACTGAGCTTGTTTCAATTAGCCAAAATAATCTGACTGTCCAATTTTTGATGATTTTCATGTCCTCTTTAGCTAATTTATTTCCTATCCGAATTAATAGTGAGTGTCCTATGGACACTAATGCATAGCAATAAAACTAATTATTCTATTAAGCCTTATGAACCAGAGGGGTAGTCAATGCTTTTCAATGTGTTGTACAACCCTCTGATTCTATTTTATATGCATTATCACAATTTTTCTAAGGGCATATTTTGAATTATTAATTTGGTGCCAAAAATTGCCTTCCCAACCTCTCCCAAGCAAGATGAGGTCACACAATGCTTGAGATAAAGTAAAGACCCCACAAAAATCCAGGGCTGCCCTTCAGCTGGAGAGCATTAAGCCTGTCGAGACTGGAACACCATGTACTTCAAGAAATTCCATGAAGCTCCAGTGGTTTAAACATTATATAAATTAATACCTTAAGAAACAGGTTCACTGTTTCTTGCCTATCAACACAGATCAAAATATAAAAAGGGAATGAATCATATGGATGAATAAATGTAAGGCATGATTTTTTAGGAAAGCAGCTTATGGACCTTGGAGCATGTGACAAAGCTTCCAAGCTACATATGCAGTAGTTAGCTTATCAAGTAGTTGGTGGTCACACATTCCTATCAGAAAGGGTAGTAAGTATTATGGTGCAGAAAGCAGAGCAGAACATTTAGGGCTATATTCTATTACAGGTGCTAATGCTATCACTTCTTTTATTTCCAGGATTCCCCATAGACTTCAGTAGGAAAATGTTTAATAAAAAGGATGTTAAAGGGGAACTTTTTTTTTACATACTTAGTAAGCACTTCTGCGTTCTGCAGCATGGTATCTGCGGCACAGCTCTAAGAACAGTTTAATTCTCCTCCCACCTCACTCCCAGCTGCCCCTGGGAGCGTGTTCACGCTTCACTTCTGTGTGCTGTGAACAGCTCCTAACGTTACAACAAGAAGCGATTAGCATTATACTGAGTAATTGACAGAGTTTTTAAAATTCAGCAGTTTTAAAATTGTGCTTTTGTATTGAGATGGGGAAAGCATGGAAAATATATAGTAATCTTGGTAAAAGATTTGTTTTAATAAGTTAATATGAACCAGTCATCATATACCGTTCCACTTCTAGAATCCAGGGGGGTTATACAAGAAGACAGGGCTGTCCAAGTTCAGTGCACAAGGGCCACCAACAGGCCAGGATGTAAGGATTTCCCTGATTAAGGACAGGTGAGTTAATCAGTGGCTCATTCATTGTGACTGACTCACCTGTGCTTAATCAGGAATATCCTTAAATCCTGGCCTGTTGGTGGCCCTTGAGGACTGAACTTGGACAGCCCTGCACTTTTCCAGTTACTATGTTATTGTATGGAGCCAATGCACTAGGATTTCTCCAAGCCCCCCAGATCTTTGTAAATTAATTCAAGAAGGGGCTTGTAGATTCCAGAGCACAAATAATTCAATGGGAGTTATGCACTAAGGCGTGGTAAAGAAGTGATAACGTAGAGATAACTTTTCCAGTGTTATCACTTCTCCAGTTCCTATATTATTCTAAAGAACCTATGCCCTAAGATCTCCGAATTTGAAGAAATCTTAGTGCATTGACACTAAGAATAACATAGGAACTGGAAAAGTGATATTACTTGAGACATTATCTCTGCGTTTTCACCTCTTTATCACACCTTAGTGCATAACCCCCAGTGAGTTTGATGTCAAAGATATAGGAGAGATATTTTGGAAAAATTAATTTTATGGCAAGACACGGAGGCTCCTATTATGCAATTAAACTCCATCTTTACTACTCTAGCAGCAAAAAATAACAGATACAGAAAGAAAAAGTGTATACAACAGAATGATAACCTGCCCCTTAGATAATGCCTATCCAATCACATCACAATAAACTGTATAATTGTAGGGTCCAATAATCCCACTTCCTCTTCTTTGCTGCTCCTGGCACAAGATAAGTACTCTGTGGTTTTGTTTAATAAATTTGATACAATATTTGCTTTGTGTATAATTTATAAAATGTGTATTATATTTTATCTGGTGTATAGGTGAATTTTGTTTAATGTATATTGTCTATTTCATTTGTTTATACTTTCATTCTTAGTTTTTCTTGGTCCCCTGAGGCTATTGATTTGCCTCTTATTTCCTTGTGAGGATTGCCCTTTGTTTTGTATCCCTGGTATATTTATTTCCCTTCTCTAATGGTTTTTTCCCCTCAGCTTGTCAGCTTGTCTTTACCTCAGCTCCCTTTAGCTTTCTGAGCATACTCCTTACTTCAGAACTTGCCTCCGCGTTCTTTTTCCTTTTATTCTTTGTACTTTTTTTTAAAGTTTTCTTCATAGTGGCTAGACTCCCCTCTTCTTCCCCTTTCAAATGATATATATATATATATATATATATATATATATATATATATATATATATATATATAAATATATATATAGCAGATTAAGTGCCCGTTTTCTATTGTATATCCCTACTTGCGGTGGCCATCTTGGATTTGGGCATCTTACCTTTTTTGCTTTTCTGAGCATGTGCAAACTTTTCTTCACAGTATACACCATTTTGTGACTTTTCTTATCACATATGTTTTTTGCTAAACAACAGACCTTTCCTGACTTGGTTATATATAACTGGCATTGTTTTTATACTTTTCTGGTATATATTTCCCTTTTTAGACATACTTTTTGCTGTCCTTTTGTAATTTACTTTTACAAGACAATTTCTGCTGGTTTAGTGATAGATTGTTTTTCTTGTATCTTTATCCCAGTTTTGTCTTCAGAGTTTTGTTCCACTGGACATTTCACACATTACTCCACAAAAATATAATAGGATACTTCTAATTTTATGTTGGAGTATAATGTTTCCAATTCTGATTCTCAAGAGGCAATTGGCATGTCATCAAGGCCTGATACTGAACAGAATATTCAAACATTGATGGATCAATCTGTCAATAAATCTGTATCAAATGCCATTTCTTCTTGAAAGAATCAGATAACAAAAACTTTAGCAATTGCTGATGTCCTTATTCAACTAATTCTCAAACTTTGCTAAAATCTCAATTAATTGGCAATAAAAAATTTCTAACATCTCACCTGAGAGAGAGAAACTCAGGAAAATATCAAAGGCTAAATGAAATATAAAACTAAACTTTGTTCCTCACAGAAAAGAGAACATTCATGTTCTTGTCATGGAAAAGCTAGAACATCTAGCACAGAAAATTGTGGTTCAAACCCACACAAACGAACCTCAGCTCGGGAGGATGACTTGCCGAGAAAGAGAAACAGGAATCAGTCTAAACCAGATTCCTTTGGTCTGGACTGTTCTACTGCGGAGTCCAATTATGAGTCAGAGGAACATATGGGCCAATTTTCTGATGAAATATCAGAGGATGAAAATGTTATTGAAAATAATATAGACAGTACTACACAAGGAAATAACATAATTCGTGATGAACAGGGTCAACCACTTTTCAATCCAGAGGGTATTAAATACCCCAGATAAGCTGAATGGATACCTAAAGATCATATATCCAAATACATAGAATTTTGGATCAGGAAAGCTCTGGATGCAAAATCCAGAAACAAATGAAGTCTGAATGCCTGAGGCCATCTATTAGTAAGATTTGCAAAACCCCATTTATGGATCCTCAGATGGCTCAATACATATATTAAAATCTGGTAGAGACCCAAGAAAGGGAGTTGAAGTATCTCTGAAGCAAGGTCAGGACAAACTTTTAGATATTGTTGGCCCACTAGCAAGATCTTTATTCTAAGGAAGCGGTATCTAACGATACCCCAGTGGACTTAAATATTCCTAGAGGTTGGACACAAAGAACCTTTTTCTGTTGAGTAATGGCAATACGGCTCTCTCAACAGAAAGACGCAGGGTATTTTTATTTGGAATAGACCCTAAGTTGTCTGAGATGGCTTCCACGGAAGCAGGGCCATAAGCTAATGGTCTTCTTTTAGGTGAAACCTTCATAAAAAATTTAGATACATTTGTGAATACATTCACAGCTTTGGATAAAGCTTAAACTTCAATAAAGAAGGTTTTCAATTGTAAGGTTTTCATTAGGGTCAGGAAAAGCAGGGGCCATTTCCTGGCCGGTTGGTCAGTTCCTATACAGGACAAACAGAAACTACCAAGACCCTTCTTATTTTGAAAGAGGAAATTTCTCCCAGGACACCAGAGCTCCCCTTCCTTTCTTCCATCTATGCGGCAGAGTCTAGAGAGCCAAGAGTTTGAGAGGATTTCCTCGTTCATGACCAATTTCAGGTAAGTGTTTTTTCTCCCTCTTATCATTTTCTCTGGGAAAAATGTGTGGCGGACTCACAGATTTTTTCTAATCCTGGTGGTCAGATAACAGCAAATCTATGGGTATTACAGACAATTCAAGATTATCAGAGATAATTTTATTGCACTCCTCATCAGACCCTAATACCAAATTCTTTCCTGTACTCCAGAGAGGAAGCTCTGTTAACAGACAAAGAAATTCAGAGTTTACAGATGAAATGAGCAAATATTCCAGCCCGAATTTCAGAATCCGGTTGCATAAGCAATATTTTCCTGGTACACAAAAGACTCAACTGTACAACCAATCATAAATCTGAAAGAACTGTATTTGTTTTTCCTTTACAGGCACTTCAAGATGGAAGGCACTCATTGACTCAGATCTTTTGATGCTATAGGATTAGATGCCTATTTAACTATTCCCATGGCTCAAAAATCATGAAATCTGTAATCTGTTTTCTGAGAAGCAGAGGGGTCCGCATGATAATTTATCTGGACGACATGTTAATCACGTCTCAGGACATCGAGATGCTCAAGGACAATCTCCATCTGACTATTTAAGCCTTGATCAATCTTGGATTTATCATAAACTGGAAAAAAATTGCTCATTTTACCTATCTAAAACAAAGAATTTATAGAGGCTTGAAATGGGAAAGTGATTTTTGGAATGTCACCAGACGTCATCGACTCCAACGCCAGCAATTTGGGTTAGGGATCTTGTTGCTGAAACCTCACCACAGGAGGGAAATGGTCTCTTTCAGAAAACTCTTCACATCAATTGCTTCGAGTTATTGGCAGGATTGTTCGCTGTCAAAAGCTTTACAAAAGACCAGTTAAATTGCTGCATTCAGTTGAAGATAGACAATGTATCCGCAGTGAAAAACATCAACCATCAGGAGGGCACCAAATCCAAACACTGGCAATTATGGCCAAAGAATGTTGGCATTTTTGCTTAGACAAGAACATTTCAGTCCAGAATATCTACCTGGACTATCCAATACCATTGTAGACTGGAATTCCAGGCACCTAGCAGTTTCCAACGAATGGACGCTTCACTTTACGGTTTTCTCGAAAATAGATGCTATTTGGGGTCCTCTACATTTAGAACTTTTTGTGTCAAGACTGAACACTCATCTTCCTCAATTTTTCAGCTGGATACCAGACCCGGAAACTCTGTCTTCAGATGTCTTCCTTCAAGACTAGCCTCTCCTCAGCCGTTATGTGTTTCCTCCTTTTGCCATGATTCCCAGAGTCATTCTCCAGATCAGGAAACAGCAAGTCACCACAGTTATAATCACACCCTTTTGGACAGCTCTACCGTGATTCCCGCCACTTCTTGATGTCTATAGACTTTCCTTGCTATCTAGCTCCACTTCCCGAGTTGCTTCTGGATTCGTCAGAAACAGTTGCTTCAAGATCAATTACACCTTATGGCTTGGCGAATTTCAGGCTTCAATGGCTTATCAATGGACTTTCGGAATCGGCTTAGCTTCTCATCTCAGAGACTTGGGCACCCGGTACTAGAGCATGCTACAAAACATGCTGGAATGTCTGGGCATGTTGGTGCCTGGAATGGAACCTGGATCCCGTTTCTTCCATTTTAACTGCCAACGTTAACTTTTTGTCTTCTTGCTTTCAACAAGGGAAAGCTTACAGAACTATAAATTGCTATAGATTATCTATTTCAGCAGGTCATAATCATATTGAAGGTTTCCCTTCAGGTCAACATACTTTAGTATGTAAATTGATGAAAGGTATTAAGTTGTCTTGACCACCTTCTACTAGGTATTCTGATCTTTGGAAAGTCAATATTGTCCTTCATTTCAAAGAATCCTGGCCTCCTAACGAGATGTTTGCTTTTAAACAGTTTTTGGCCAAACTCAACATGTTGCTTTTTCTAATTTCATTCAGACGAGCATCTGATGTTCATGCTTTGGATATTTCTAACAGATTTCTTGAACTTGATGGTGTAAGATTTTTGATTTCTAGATGTACTAAATCTTTGTCTAGGGAAATCTTTCATCCAGGCTTCCCTCATGATCCTCAACTCTGTGTTGTTCTTTGTCTGAAGGCATACCAATCTGTTACTGCTGAATTTGGAGCTACTAATTCACAACAATTACTGATTTCATTTATGAAACCTTACCTTCCAGGTTCAACAGCTACTTTGGCAGTTATACAGCTTATTGTGATGTGATTGGATAGGCATTATCTAAGGGGCGGGGTTATCATTCTGTTGTATACACTTTTTATTTCTGTAACTGTTTATTTTTTGCTGCTGGAGTAGTAAAGATGGAGTTTAAATGCATAATACTCGCCTCCGTGTCTTTAATAAAATCCTGACTTTCCTTCCGAAGTTAGGAAAATCCTCGAATTTCAAAGTTAAGTTCTAAGAATTTCTTAGCTGGAGCATGCATGTGAACTAAGGGGCCATCTATTATAGTTATGCTGACAGACAGGAATATGCATCTATTATCTGAAAAAGAAGAGATAGGAAAGGAAAATCATGTCCTCATATTGGACACGTGCAATGCTATATTAATTTCTTTATTTTTAATTCTGGATATTTGGAGTTATTCCATAATTTGCTTCTATATGCTCTATAATATATTCTAAGAAATCATAAATTCCATCTGGATATATTTAATAATTAATTATTTTTTAAAATATACACATAAAATATAATTATCTTTACCGGTCTTGTTTTTCTTAAAAATTATTCCAACTCTTCCCTGTTCTCTGACTGTCTTTCTGTAGTACCTGAAAAAATGTATGATAAATATTTTAAGTGGTGTCCATCTTAGGAGCACAAATTCCCTTATCCAGTAATAAAAGAAACCAAATGCAAATTTGAAAATGTGCTTGTAAAAATGATAGTAAAAATTACATACAGCTCATGACTGAAAAGGAAATATGACAGATTGGCCAACTGTAGAGGAAAATGTACCAATTAACAGTATTATTAGTGGGAAGACCACTTCAAATGGTGTAATGGCAGTTTCTAGTGTCCATATGACATAGTTTGTTAAACACATAAAAGGGATGCATATATCTAAGGAGCAGCACTTACTATGAATATTTACTTAAGCATGCTAAACAAACATCTGTACCTGTGATGAAGTAGAGATGGTTTGATACATATCGCTATACCTATATACCTACTCCATAGCATGCACAGAAACCCGAGTAATGGTAGGACAATTTCCTCTGCACACTGTTAGCAAAGGCATAGAGTAATTGAACATATAAAATACACATATACTGAAACTGCTGTCTTAAGTGTGAGAGAAATGTCTTAGTACATAGATATCTTATTACGTAAGCATAACCAGCATGTAAATCAATTCCAGTAAATGCAGATATAAATTGTACTATCATTTTATAAATCATATCTCACTAGAAGCCTTCAGAACAAGGGGCTAATAATTAGCCTGCTTCCAATTATGTAGGATCCATCCTTGTAATATGTTTGTCTAAACATCTTATACATAGACTCCTAATTTTAGAGACGGTCTCATTTTAGACCATTTCTATGATTTTAGGTAAAGATCAGAAACACCCTTTAACACATTTTGAAAATTGAGTTAAGTATGTCCATAGCATTACTCAAGTAAGATAACATTATTTGGCCTACACTGTTTGGCTTCTTATTCCATTCCTACCTTTGTTTTGACCGCATTACTCACTTTTGTCACCATTGATTTCTCAATGTTTCTCTCCTTTGCTTTATTGTCCTCTCTCATTACTTTTGTTGCTCTTCTCTATTTTTCTGCCATTATCTTCCCAGTCTTGTCTCATTTTTAATCTGTTCTCCTTTAATGTCAATCAGTATTGTATTGTTCACCAGTCTTACCATGTTAAAATAAAAAAACGTTCAAAAACTTCTAAATGCATGAATAGAATTCAAATATTTCAGCTGAGGATTTAATTCACCTGCTAAAAGTGAAAGAATATAAAGATTAATGGTGAGATAAGTGTTTGTTACAGATGTCTATTGTGTGCTAAAGGTTTGTGTTCCTTCATAAATCTCTCAATGTACTAGATTTGTATATACTAATCATACAGCAGAATTTAGAAATGAATCAAGCAGCCCAGACTCACTCTACCTTCTACCTAGAATTAATAATACGGTTCCGTTATGTATAATGCTTTAAAGTAAAAAATGATCATACTTTCAAGGGCAAAACTAGAAGGGCTTTCCAGTCGCCCAGAAACCCCCTTTCAAAGGATTACTGCTCCAATAATTTGAATTGTTTACAGCTGTTGTGCATATGTCTATTCCTTTGACAGATGGAGCAGCTTTGGTGGACTACAACCCCCATAATTCTCAGGCAGCGAGAGAGTCACAGGTTGCTCACCCCTTGTCAGTGAGAGGGTCATAGTTTACTTGTTTGTTATACAATACAATGCAACTGATTTTTTATTTTATTTTTGCTGTTATTTTATTCTTTAATTATTTTCAAAAGCCCAACTCTAGATAATCTGGGCTTTCTCCTGCTTACTGCAATAAATCACAAGTATATTCCCAACAAGTTAGTCTTCACTGCCACTTATACAGACAAGAATGCACCTGTCTTAAAGGGATAGTAATGTCAGAAAAAAGCACTATCTATATGGTAGATACAATTAAAAGAGAGTACTTGCACTTATTCATATGTCTCAAACCGTTATGGTTTGAGAGATATAGGAAAATAAAGTTCTCTGGTCCCTCCCCTTTCTGCTTGACGAGCTGTAAAGCTGTCAGAAGCAGACGCTGGTCGCTTGACCAGATGCTGCTTTTCAGCAGCGCCGATATAATGATATCTAAAGATAAATACTTCATCGGAATGGTCTACAACGTGTGCTTGCAAAACAGTAACACGTTATAGACTGTTCCGATGAAGTATTTATTTTTAGGTATCATTATATCGGAGCTGATGAAGAGCTGCCGTCTGATCCAGAAACCAGAATCTGCTTCTGACGGCTTTACAGTTCATCAAGCAGAAAGGGGAAGGTGCGAAGAACTTTATTTTCCTATATCTCTCAAACCATTACAGTTTGAGAGATCCTAATAAGTGCAAGTACTCTTTTTTTAATTGTATCTACCATATAGTTAAAACTTTTTTCTACCATTACTATCCCTTTAAAGAGTTCTATGAGAAGGACAACATAGAGATATGATTCCATTCTAAAATAAGTTCTGGAACTGGTTTATTAGTGCTAGACCTGTCTTGCACCAGTTTTAAGCTTAAGGCACTTTTTTCGCTATACTGAGATATGTGTTTGTTCTAAGAGGAGGTTATATGAGTGTTTTGGTGTGTCTGTATATTGCTTCCCTATTCCCTTATTTAACATCATGTACTAGGGCGCATAGGAATGTGGAGTAACTTTCTTTTTCTGCATATACTATAAGGGAAGTGTTAAGTGATTGCTTGCATTTATGTCTAAACAACAGCAAACTGTTTGCGCTAGTATGTATATCTTTATTTATTTGGCGCCATACAGTGTACGCTTCTCCTTAGTATGCATTAATGCTCTCATACACCAGTGTAAAAACTCCAAAGTGCAAGAGCATGAGCAGGAAGCTGTTGCTCCAGCACAGAATCTTTTATCATTGACAACAAATATTAATAGTAAATGCAGTATTACAGAAACATAAAAAATAGGTCAAGTGCTGTAAATCTTTATTATGAAAATTTTTTTTTTTTTTTTTTTTTTGCTTCTTTCAGACGTTATTACTGTGTAAACTGTCACAAATTGATGGAACTGTTACTATAACATTATTTTGTGAATGGTAGCCAGTGGCTAACCTATCCCATAGAATATAACAGAATAACTGTCTGAACACCAGGGGCTTGATACTAGTACCACCGGTAAAAGTGGTAGTAATAGCAAAAACAGTAGTGCCTAAAAAAAAAAAAGCTACCATGTATCCAAGCTGTTCTATTGCTGGAGAGGTACATGGCAAAAAGAGCGTTGTCGTCTAAAACTCACGTTTTGGCAAAATGCTTGTTATGTGTTTTTGTTCCCACAGCATACCTCCCAACATTTCAAATTGCCAAAGAGGGACACTTGTGTTTTAGGGGGTGTTTCTGTGGGCGTGGCTGATGGGCGGGGCATTACCAGAAATTTTTAAGCTATTTCATGACCTATTGTCACCTTCTTGTGTAACCTAATAAATGATTTAGAACAAGACCAAAGTATTTTATTTACCCAGACTGGTTTATAAACACATACTGATATTTAAACAAACAATAATATGAGTTTTATTGCTCTAGAGCAATATTATACACTTATACAAACAGCACACAATCTAATCTCCTAAAAAGAGGGACAACAGGGTGGGAAAGAGGGACAGAGGGATTTAGGTCTAAAAGAGGGTCTGTCCCTCCTAAAGAGGGACACTTGGGAGGTATGCAACAACTCGTGCTACATAGTGCGAATTGTGGGAACATCAAAGGAAAAACAAAATTAAACTGTTGTTTGACAGTGTCAAACAATGAGAGTGTGCTAAAACTAGCAAGAAAATGTAACACTTGCCTGTCATCTGCTGTCCGGCTTCTTCATTTATCTTTCCTTCTTTCTTCTCCTCAGTTTCTTCAGTCTTCTTTTCTTCCTCTGATCTTTTTTCTTCTCTGAAAATATTCACACAGAAGCAGGACATTTTAAAATTAATAACATGCCACATTAAATATTTACTACTTACAAGATGCCACAAATAGTAACCCTTTGAGTGTTGGAGGGCTCCCCTCCAACGCTCAAAGGGTTAACAGTAGAGTCTTGGGGGGAGTTTTTTTTTTTTTTTTTTTTAAATACAAAACACTAATGTCTTGTTTTATATTTTCAGAGACGAAACAAGAAAAAAGACCAGAGGAAGATGAGAAGACGGAACCGCTGCACTTCAGGATTACTGTTTAGTGTTTAATTGTCAGGACATATGTGAAACTGTTTGTTGATTAACCCTATGAGTGCAAGTGGTGTATGCAGTGCTGTATAATGCGTTGCATACACCACTGGCACTCATAGGGTTAATCTTTTTGTTTGTCTCAACCACAAGTATGTGTTGGAAACCAGTTTTCCAACACATACCAGTGGTTTTTACCACCTGTTTTGTGCTCTGCTCCTACCTTCTCATGGGGCAGAATCTGTGCCATGAAAAGTGTGTCCTAAACATGCGGTAAAGCTGCCACATGCCCCTGACGAAGCAATATAGAATTGCGAAACGCGATGGGTTGATAGATCAACTAATTGAAGTATCAGTATTAATATTTCATTTTTTTACTTGTTGGTGGCAACGTTTTATATTATATTATAATGAAAATAAATAATTCCTTTTAATTATAATCTGATTCCCTGGATACTTGCTTGGATATCTCAGGTCAATTTAAGTTTGACTCAGTAATCAGATTCCTTAAAGATACTCCTTTGTACAAACGATCAGAGCACTAAACGTAAGGGATCCAAGAGAGCTAAGCAGTAATACGAAGAGGGGGAGGAGTTTGATTCCTTGGAAACTGACCAGGGCTGGAGGTCTGATCCAGCTGAAGTGTGTATCTTAGAGGCAGGAGAAACCTCTGAAAAAAGTGAGTACCCACACTGAAGGGGGACAAGGGTCATAAGAATTACCTGTATTGAAGTTGAATGCAGATAACGCTTAGAGGGACTGTACGCTGTTCTTCTTTTTTATCGTTTTTAGTAGATCTGGCTTCTCGAGTGGAATACTGGGAAAAATAATGTTTACTCCAACGACCCATAAGAAAGGTTGCAAGTCCCGAGTGGATCCAAGGGAAAGAAAACTGTAGATGGACACTTATAGAGACGTTGTACCTTGCCTTATTCCAGCAGCCAAATAAGGATCTGGCTGCAGGAGATATATCCTTCTATTGAATTACGGAATCATTCAAAGTTGTCATACTCTGTTTTTTTAATTAAAATTATACAGCTTTGTGATTAGGGAGACTTGGAGCGCTTGACCACTTGTTTGGTTTTTGAAGCTGCCACATGGAATAGCATAGCAAAGGCAACTATTTTTAGTGTTCAATGGGTGAACTTTTCTCACCCGTTGAACATTTTTGCAAGGTTTTTGGTGTTGACAGCATAGTTTATAGAATAGTAAAATGTGCTGTCACAACCATAACCTCCTGTCTTAACAATAGCAGGGCTAACAGTAACGAGCCCCAGTTGAACTATAGGTAAACTGTCTGGATGCAAGGCTGTGCTGTTGCTAAGAACTGAATATTTATACATATAAATATGTAACAGTTTGAACTGTGGTAACTTTGGGATGGAGCATCTTCCAGCAATGGTATTGCCCTTATTTTTCTCAGCCAGAAATATCCTACATTAAATGCTTTTTTTTTCATAATAAAAGGTTTTGCTCCTTTAAATAGCAACATTCTCAAGCACATGGCCACATTCATTTGCAGTAACCATAAATGAACTATGAAGTACATATGCAGCATTAAAAGTTTAAAATACAATGCTTGTATATTAAAATAAAAAAATAAATGTATGCCAAGTTTAGTAGCTAAAGGTTTAATGTACTGTATTTTGTATTCTTTGTGTAATTCTATTTTTCTTAACATCCTATAATATAAAAGGCCAGAATCTTTGTCCAATGCAGTCATGCGCAGTAGAGACTGCCCGAACGCACAGAATGCTGGGAGTTCTGTGCTGGGAGCATTCTGTGCATTCGGGCAGTCTCTACTGCGAATGGCTGCATCGCTTGTGCCACCAGTGAGGCAGCGGCAGTACACAGAGCAGAACTGGCCTCTTTACCTCACCAGACCTTGGCCCGTGTACACGGACTTTTACACTAGTCTGTACATAATTGAATGCTAGTTAAATGTGAAGCACATATTTATACAGTAGGTGCTTTGAGAAATATTGTGTATTTTGTTGGTTTAGAGAATGTAATAGTTCAGGATATACCTGAAGAAGTATCTACATATACGAAACGCGTCGGACCTTGTGTCACGGTTTCTTTTAAGACACTCAGACCATTGGGTGAATAAGAACACAGTTTTATTAAAATAAGATAAGGCAATAACACGCCCTCTAGTGGTGGTAAATATATACAGATAATATATATTTATAATGGTAAATGCACAAATGACTTATTAGTACAATTACAAAGAAATAGAAAGAGCGTGTACCCCTCAGGGGTTAAGTCCTTGATAACAGTCAGTCTCAGAAGTGAATGTTTGGAACGCCCTGGGTGTTATAAGGCTGATGCTGGAGACCAAGACTATCACCGGCTGGATACTGGACTGCCCCGCCACGGTGTTCAGTAAGAAGCACAAGAGTCCCCGTAGCCCCCTCGGGCGTACCTACTGGAACTGCTTCAACTAGTGCAAGTGCATAAAGCCCCCACGGGCGTAATTGGAACCGGCCTTCAATGCGATAGCTGCCAAGCCTCCTCAGACTAAACCGGATAACGGGATAGCACACGCTAGAGCCGACAGCCCCCACTGGCGTGATACCGGAATACGAATGCTGATGCCTGTGCCTGCCACCACTCGGTAAAGCGGAATCGCTCACTGAACAAGAGAGAGGGTCTCTGGCGCCCAACCGGCCCAAACGGATGTAAATACTCTGCAAGGATGTGTGGAGCTGCCGACGAAGAGCGGCCAGCTCAGCAGTAGTATTCACTGAGAAAGAGACTCTTACAGGATTAGCGATAGAGTGGAACCCAGCGGCACTGCTAGGGTTAATTAGCACATTTACTCAAGGCTTTTCAGCGGTATAGCAAGGCTCTGCAGTCTGAGGGAGGCACAGGTACGCCCAACTCTGCAACGGAAGATGCACTGCACTGATCGGAGTACACCAGGCAAGGCAGTCACACCAAAAGCTGGAACAGCAGATAGAAATGTCGCGGCGGCGACAACTGGAACACAGGTCACTGTAGAAAGCCGGAGTCGTTCTTCGGAGTGGTAAGTCAGCCAGGCCGGGTCGGAGCACGTAGAAGGTAGTCATACAAGCCGGGTCGTACACGAGCAGGAACGTCAGCCAAACCGGGTCAGGATCCAGAGGAGGTAGTCAGACGAGCCGGGTCATACACGAGCAGGAACACAGGAGAATAGTCAAGACAAGACAAGTCGGTACACAGGAATCCGGAACACAGGAACACAGCACAGTAACTGGCACAGAGACACCACGAAAGGGCGCCTGACAGTCTTGCTAGCCAGGTATAAAAAGGTCACCAGGGGGCGGGCCAAACCAACACAGCAAATCAGTATCTGTCATAGCTGAGACTGACAGGAATCACAGGCACTGTGATACCTTGTTGACTCCATTGTGCTTCTATATAGTTCTTATTTCATTACATCTTTTATACAGTCTCATGAATACTTGGAATTTTATACTCCTATATAAAATTGCTGTGGATTGTGGTTTACAGACCAGCCTGATTGTGCTCACCTGGCAGTATCAGCTGCTGTCCACTGCTTCTGAGACAGACTTCTGCTGGGATTCAGACATTTGGACTCACAGCCAGGGAGCACTGACATATGTGCTTGAAAAACGTACACCTCTGCCCGCTGCTGAATAAGTAAGATCCTTATATTTTGGAAATGGATCCCTAATGATACAGCCGTGAAGATGGGAGAGATTCAGTATATCAAGTGTGAATATCATCTATAAGGCACCTGCCCGCCGGATATTAGCTTATTTACGGTACCGTTTTTTATACATGAGACCAAGTTTTGAACTTTGCACATCAAGGGGTTAATGTTTTTTTAATTTTTTTTTTTTTTTGGCTCTTTTATTATTACTTTTATTGATATTAGTGAATTCACTAATTTATCCTAGTTTCACTATGATTGTTTATTTTATGAAAGTGAATGTTATGTAGATATTTTGTATCCTAGGCTTTATGTATTAAATTGTCTTTAACTATTTCACTAGCGCTCTCCTCTTATTACTGTTTTTTTTTTTGTAGTTATTTATTCTGTCCACCTCCAGAACGAGGATTGCAGTGACAGTGTTTTATTTATTTTTATTTTTTCATCCAGGACATACTTGAAAACGAGAGAAATCTCAATGTATTCTTCCTGGTAAAACATTTTCTAAATAAATAAAATAAGGGTTTCAGCGTATCTGGATAGGCACCATTACTTATACTTATTGTTTGTTTTATATATATATATATATATATATATATATATATATATATATATATATATATATATAAATATAGGGGGGATGGCAGCACTCACTGTTCAATAATTTTCATCTGATTATATATGTATTACACTTTGCTAATATGAGACGTTGAATAGACTGATGCACGGAGTAGTGTGCGTCGGCGGATCGATGCGTCTCAACAAGAGTTAAGGTCTATGTATTTGATACATCTGATTGCCTTTTTAAGTAGTTACTTCATGATGGATCAACATCAGATAAGTTTCCACATACTTTATTGGCTCTGCTGCTTTCGGACACCTAAAGCCTTTTAGCTGGTGTTGCGCGATGCATTGTTTAACATTGTACTGATAAGCCACGATAATTGTATAAACAATTGTTATCCTCACGGAGTTCTACTTATTAGGCTTATATACATTGTTGCATCAGCTTTTGAAGATGTATATTTGGATGAAATCATGTGTCATAAGACTCTATCGCATTTTGATACCGATCACAAAGTATTTTTGTCAGTACATATTTCTAATACATTATATGTATTTTCTAATGTTTCTACTACAGTTTATAACCTTATAGTTTTGAATTTTTGAATATTTTGCAACATATTTTGCATGTTTTGGATGGTATTGGTGACCTTTCTCTTCTTTTTGTTTACATTTAGTTTTTACTATCTAATCGGTAGTGAGATATCTTTGACCCGTCTGGGTCAATTATGGATCAATATGTATATTGTTTTAAATTTCACTGTATTGTTATATAGTCTCGTCTGATACACATCTATATTGGATGTATACATTATTTATGTATTACTGCATTTCATTTTTTTGTGTTTATACATGTTGTTCTTTGATTGGTTCAATGTTGGTAACAAACAGCGCTAACTTTTTGCGCTATTTTCACATTGGTTACTTAAGGGTTGGTTTTGTCTGTGTTTGGTGTAATCTTGATAACGGCCATTGAGGGTGGCCGAAACGTCGAATCAATAAACACCTGTGTGATCTTCAGTGTACAATGGATCTCTGAGTGTGCTTTCCCTACTTCTTGCTTTGTATATATATATATATATATATATATATATATAGAGAGAGAGAGAGAGAGCGAGCGAGAGATAGAGACAGAGTCAATACATAAGCATACATTATGTAAGATGAGTGTCCTTGGTGCTTGATAAATTGATAATAACAATAATATGATCCACCATGATGGATGTAGATGCATCTCTACCTTCACTCACGCTCACTTGGTGTCATTCCCTCCCACACACCCTGCTAAGACCCACACTCTGCTCCCAATATAGCTACCCAGCAGCAGCTGATGGTTTTGGCCTTGCCTTGGTCTTGCATCTACTTTACATCAACATCCATCATGGTAGATCATATTATTCTCCTCATCGATATATCAACTACCAAGGACACTCATCTTTGCTGTTGGAACTAGATCCAGCATCAGGACTTCATTAGAACATCTGCACACTGGTTGAAACAGAGGTACCAGGGCACAGTTAACCAGCTAATAGGGGTAGGAAGTAATAATCCAAGATGGGCATAATATGAGTGTAACCATTGAAGATTTATTTTGTGCTTTAATTTTCATCTATTAATCATAGTATACTGTTCTATCTGTCTTGTCTCTGCTTTTGTTTTATTTGCGCTGTACGATACCAGAAACATTCTTGGTCAGATATGGCCTGCACAATTAATTACTTACACGTCCAGAAAATCCACACTCTCCACCTTCTTAGGCTGCTAAAACCTAATATTTTCCACCAAAAGGCTGGAATAAATCATGAAAATCCATTCAAGGTGGAGAGACTCGCACTTGGGGAGGACTTGGAAAGGTGATAGAGTGTATTTAAAGAAAAATATAGAAAAAAAGGTTAATATTGGAAAAAAAAATAAACATAATGTAGAGCAATCTTTTCATTTTATAAATAAAATAGATCCACTTTAACGTCTTCCATGGACTACACAGAAAACAATATGTTGCTGGCCCCTAAGTCAGTACATTGGTTGTGAGATTTCTTATACATACACCCTTGTATTTCACAGATGCCCTGAGTTTTGTGAATAATCCACAGGGCTAATACAAGTTAAAGGTTCTGTAACAAAACCAACAAAACAAAGTGGTGGTGCTCCATCTCTAAAAATATGTTTAACTGCACACCGTTGGAACACTTTAATACGGGTATCAATACTGACATCTTCATGTTAGCTTCATAAAATTACATAACAGCAAATATGCACTTGCACATTGGCCCATATATGTCAAAGTATAAAGGAAATAAGTCTGTAGAAAATCAACAGCAGTATATTTAAAATATATATATATATATATTGCATTTTTTTATTTAAAGGGATAGTAATGGCTAATTTTAATTTGAATTAATATTGTAGACATTAAAAAAGATTAACATCAATGTAAGTCTTATCTCTCAAACTTTTATGGCAGGGCTTATAATATGAAGTCGTTTGCTACTAGCCAGACCTGAAAAGTTACTCGCCACTGCAAGCCATAACATACCCACCAGGGCTGAATTTCTACTCGCCAGGGCTAAATTGTCACTCGCCATTGAGCCCTGTTTATGGTTTGAGAGATATAACTTGCTAAAGTTACGTTTTCCTGGCTGTTTTACTCAAGTCTGCCATCTAGCTGACAGCTGCAGATTCCAGTCATTTGACCAAACAGAGGCTCTTCAACAGAGCTGAAATTATGCTATTTAGAAATAAATACTTCATTGGAATGGTCTACAAAGTGTGCTTGCAAGCCAGGCACACTTTGTAGACCGTTCCAAATTAAATATTTATCTGTAGATATCATTATATCGGCGCTGCTGAAGAGCCACGTCTTATCAAGTGACCAGAATTTGCTTCTGACAGCTTTACAGCTCGTCAAGCAGAAAGGGGAGGGAGCGGAGCACTTCATTTTCCTATATCTCCCAAACCATAACAGTTTGAGAGATACGAATAAGTGCAAGTACTCTCTTTTAATTGTATCTACCATATAGTTAATACTTTTTTTCTGACATTACTATCGCTTTAAAGATGGGCTAATGGTTTTGCTAGAAAGTTATAAAATTATATTTTTTATTTATATTTTTGATTGTGTGTCAAAAATTAAGTAACCTATTTTTCAATAATTATTACCATACAGAATTACTCATCATTCAAGACAGTTGATGGTTTGCAATAAAAGATGTCGTAGGTAAGCATTTCCCATTCATTTGTATTGGTCATGCATGGACTTTTAAAAACAAGTTATACGATCAATGTATTCTTTTAATTAGTAGTAGTTGTGGTTTTCTAGAAATCAATACCTAAAAACTTTTAGATGTCCTTGGGCTTGCATATCTTATCTTTTCATTGGTAGCAGCATTTTATTGAGCTCCAGTATTCATTATTTATTTATACATACCATAAATTGTGTACAATGTTGTACAAGATGCTTTTAAGGACATAGTTCAATGAAACACCTGAAACTGAAAATGCTAACAGATAAACCAGTATATAATGTATGCTTTTCTGTTTATATTGTGTTTATAACTAAGTAGCATCATAAAATTCCCATACTAAATGCTAATTAATAGGTCTGCTACCTGGAGCCGGAATGCTCCTTTGCATACAAAGAACTTTAAACAAGATAATATGTAACACAAAATGCTTAGGCTGTGCTTCTTGTCTGAAGCTCTGATATATATCCAAAGAGATCGAAGGTATCTTCTCTGACACTGAGCTGAATGATGATCCAAGTGGTCCCCAGTGAAACAACAAAGGAATCAGTGATGATCATACTTGAAAAGCTTTCGTTCTATGGATTCTATAGATTTGTAAGAAAATACATAATTTAAAACTATTGGGCTTTCCATATATGAAAAACCACATCATATAAATCTAAGTATGTGGCTATTGTAAAAAATATCATTGTAAACCTCAAAATAAAAAAACAAACATGATCAGGAGTTAATTAAGAAAAATTAAGAAAAACTCATCTGAAACATCTGAATTATCTAGTCTACATCTTATAATTGTCAAGTATTTTCAGTCTCTAATTCGATGTGTGTATAGCTTCTTTAATACCAATATAAAAAAATGAACAGTAATTATTATTATTATTATTATTATTATTATTATTATATCATAATATAAAGAAAACATGGCTTTTCTATAAAAAAGTAAAATAATTTTTCCACTAAAATAATGGTACTCCAACTGTTGAGAGATGCTTCTCTCCAAGGTTATTACTTACTAACCCCCAACCGGGGGTTATGCACTAAGGTTTGATAAGGAGGAGATAATTCTTCCATTGAGATAACTTCTCCAGTTCATATGTTATTCTATGGAGCCAATGCATTAAAGGGATAGTAATACTTCGTTTTAACTTTATTTTATTTTGTAGGCATTAAAAAAACATGAAGAATGATATAAGTCTTATCTCTCAAACCTTTATGGTTTAAGAGATATTCACAAGCAAAGTTTCCCCTCCCCTCCCCTTTTGCCTATTGTAAGCCAACTCTTCTCAGATGTGGAATGCAGTCTATAGACCAGACAGATAACAGAAGGGGACACTCTTATTCCTATTAAAACAATGAAAGCCCTGCCCCCCTTGACAAGCTTTTCAGGTTTTTCCCTTATCTTAATTGAAGATTGTCCCTCTCTGCAGTCTACCTGGGCACCTCCATTCTGCTGTGGCTGAACAGTGTGACATCAGTAAAAGGGGCGGGAGGGGGACACTTTGTCATTGAATTACTCTGGAACTAAAAGTCTGACAGAATTGAAATAACACTCTCCAAAGTCCAAATACTATGATGATTAATTAGAGCTGCTTTTATTATGAAACATTACTATCCTTTTAAGATCTCTCCAACTTGAGAAATCTTAGTGCATAGCCTCCATAGAATAACATAGGAAAAGGGACATCACTGGAGAAATACACTTCTTCTTTATCACCGCTTTATCATACCATAGTGCATCTCCTCCTTGATATCCAGCCATTTGACCTACTGTTCACCAGGGAACTATACATCAAGGTGTATATTGTTCATTTCCTATGTTATTATATGAAGCCTATGCTCTAAAATCTCTCAAGTTAGAGAGAGTGCATAGGCTCCATAGAATTATCACACCTTAATGGCCCCATTGTGCAGGTGCAGACAGTTATTCTACTGTATTCTATGGGATGTAAGCCCAAGTTACTGCAGTAAAGTAAAAATAAGTAAAAATGACACTTAGCTGCAATGATGGCTCTACGCGTTTTGTGACTTTAAAATTACTTTGTCAGGAGTACTGTCCTGCAGTAACTTTTTAACTTCAATTCTTATGCATTTATATATGTTTATAGTGATATTGATTATTCCCTTTTTTCATTTATTTATTTTTTTTGCTTGATAGAGCTAATATCTCTCATATTTATTATTTTAATAGCCTCTTTTAAATATTTAAATAAAGGTGAATTTTTTACCCCTGGTCCCCTTTAGCTTTTATGACTTGTAGGGGCTTCCCTGCCTAGTTTAGTTTCCTTCCTTGTTCCCCCTCTTCCTTTATTTATAGTAATGTTCCTATATTCCCCATTATATTTAAAGTGGGGTTCTAAAGCCCAAACGCCATCCTAGTACATAAGGGCTATTGTTTGGGAACTACATTCCATCTACTGTGTCTCAGAGGGAACATCCATAAGGAGTGTCATTGACCTGGAGTGACTCCCACTAATCCAGTGCAGGCTGTTCAACTGGGAGGCAGGGGAAGCCCCCAAACAAAGTGAGTAGACTACCTAACGGTACAGAGGGAATTTTTTCAAAATCTTTTAACTCAGACTACTACGCTTACAGGTGTTTCTGTTTGTCGTTATCACGGTCCCCGTGATCCTGTGTGTCACTCTTTGCTTTGCTGCTCCCTGATTGGCTGAGCTGTGTTGGCCCGCCCCTGGTTACCCTTTTTATACTGGCCGCTGGCACCTGTCTGGTGCCCTTTCGTGGTGTTCCTGAGCCTTGCTGCTGTTCTCTGCGTTCCTGAGTTCCCGTGTACCGACTTGGCCTGCTTGATACTCTCCTGTGTTCCTGCTCGTTGCTGATCCGGCTTGTCTACGAACCCGCTCTAGTATCCGACCCGGCCTGGCTGACGTTCCTGCTTGTTACTGATCCGGCTTGTCTACGAACCCGCTCTGGTATCCGACCCGGCCTGGCTGATGTTCCTGCTTGTTGCTGATCCGGCGTGTCTACGATTCTCCACAGTTCCCAGTTCCAGTCTATCTACGTTCCTGCTGCTGACTACTGGGCGACATTCTTACTCCTGGAGTCGCGCTCGTGCTCAAGACTGACCTTAACCCTTGAGTCACTGTTCACTGTTAAACGCTACTGATCTGTACTACTGCTGAGTCTCCTTAAGGTTGCAGAGCGATATTATCAGGGCGATTCCGATTGCTGAGCTGATTCCTTGCTGTGCCTCACCTCCTACCAAGTGCTTAGTTAACCCTTTCAGTACTACGCTACTTCTGCTGAGCCGGCCGCTTGGGCCTGAGAGACGGCGGCTCATAGTCCATCTATGCAGGATAGTTGTTCTGGTACCGTACCGGTGGTCCTCTTGCCCACGCACTTGCACTGGTGGAGTCGATATATGCCCGTGGGGGCTACCTGGCATTAGCTATTGGTTTCCGTTACTCCCAAGGGGGCTTGATCATTACACTTGCAGCTTGCAGTCTCCGTTATACGCCCGTGGGGGCTAACGCGCCTTGCTCTTGCAGCTTGTAGTCTCCAGTTTACGCCCGTGGGGTCTAACGACTCACAGTTCCTATACTGGTGGCATTTGTTACGCCCGTGGGGCTATCCATTATTGCTCTAGCATTCTGGGTCAGTTCTGCCGTGCAAATCGATTACTCTCCTGCAGACTGGGTATTGACTCCTCATACTTATACAAGCTTCAGCTACACCTTGGGCGTGCCTGCACCACAACAAAGACTGATGAGGACTGAGTTAACTATTGTGTGCTCCTCTCTGGGTTACCAGTCCTAGTACATATTTTCTGTACATATATTCTACTCTGTCTGTTTTCAGTATACGGGCCTGTAAGGGTCTAGACACTTATTTCTTGTTTATACTGTGTGCCTGTAGAGGGCGATATTGTTCATTATTTTTTTAAATAAAACTGCGTTTTACCATACCCTCTATCTGAAGTGTCTGAAAACCGTAACAGTCGTGCTGTTTTCTTCTTTTTTCTACAGTTCTTCAAGTGACGTTGGGTCTGGATCGTGATACCCACAATATACAGCTGAACATTCAAGTACAGTAGTCTTCTTAATCATTTCACCCATGGACTAAGCGCACACAAAATATTTTTTCCTTTACATGGTGTAGTGTGCCTAGCTATACATGAGCACAAACATCAAATATGCTCACTCACAATCAAATCCAGTGGAAGTTGCATTATGCTCCGGAAGAGTGAAACATTTTATCAGTGTTTTGTTTTGTGTTGAAATATATCACTCTTTATTTGCAGAGAAAATGAGTGTTGATGTTTGTCTGTCCACCGGCACTGCCTTACATGTACAGACTGACAAACTCAAAGGACAATGAAAATTGGCTGGGACCAGATTTGTCTCTCACTCCATATTTTGCCCACTTCTGTTGTATACGTAGATATAACATGCAATGTATATATATATATATATATATATATATATATATATATATATATATGTGAAAATAGAAAGGTACTTACATGCACACTCACCAACTCTGGTAGGCAAATGGGCTTTCTTTGTCAGTCTTTTATTCATTTTTTTTCCACGTTAATACAAACAAAGGCCTAGATTCCATTACAAGTGACTTTTACCATCCAACAGCTTTTCTCTACTTCAGCAGAGAAATCAACTAGAAAACTAAAATACTATTATAAAATTATGTACAATTGCAAGCGCCAACCCTTTAATATTAATCCCTCAGGAACCCCTCAGTCTATGAAATATACAGTATGGCTATAATTCACTCATGATCCAAAAGCTAACCATGCCACTATCTGTTGTCTGTGTAAAAAAAAAAGATGTGAGCAGGGGGTGGAAGCTGGGGAAAGGGGGCTAGACTAATTATCATTGAGATCCAACCAGAAGTACAACTACAGGTCTGACTGGGAGACAAACTAGCAACACGTGAACAACTAGAAGCAGTTAAAGCATTACTGAAATAGGACAGGCCAAGGGGCATATAAATTAGTTTTAGATGTAGATGTGAGACAAAATTTTCCTCAGTAATATAAAACCCCATAAAACTAATTTCTCCTACTGCTGTTACTCAAGAAGAATGACTCTGAGTTATCTGGAGAAGACATGAATAATAGAACCCCCAGTACCACCTTTGCCACCACCACTAGTCATATTGTTAAAACAATTAAGTTACACTCTTCTTCTTTTATGTGAGTTCATAGAAAGAAGTTAACAATGCAGAAAACTATGCAAAAGTACTCCTATTACATAGCAAACTTTACATGCTGTCCTATTATTTTGTTGAAAACAGAGGTGTGGAAGAAAGCATTCCATGTTTTGTACCCTTTCTGGCATATCCCAAGCAGCAGTTATTTCTCAAGGATAGCTGTGCCAGAGTTGTATTAGCAGGTGGTGGTTGTCATGCACAAAGGATAGAAATGTCATATGGTGGCAAGAAAGTTCTTCTGGCAACAGATATGTGGACAAGTGGACACATTTCAGAATACATGACTTTCACTGTGCACTGAGTATCTTTTCCACCAATGGGCAGCAGTATGCAGCAGCAACAGGCCATCACAAATGTCAACAGCAGTAGCATATTATGTTTTTCATGCATAGCTTTGAGTGACAATCTCCCAAAGCTACAGAACTGTTAATAAGCTGCAGTATGTTATAGATAAATTGTGATTTTTTTTTTAAACAAACATCCCTTTGGGATCCTTTTGGAGAGCTGAGAAATGCGCCAAAAATATCCCACAAAGTGACACTCAAGACGTCCAAAGGAAGTAGCAAGACATCAGTTTCTTCCCTTGGTTTGGATTAGCAGCCTGCCTGATACCTGTGCCACTGTATACCCTCCCCACAGCCCTTCCACCCATGGTTAACCACTCCTTTGCTGGATGGCAACAATCTCATTCACTACACTAGCAATGGAGGGGATACCTTCTATTTAAAAAACAAAAACATTTGTTAGCGGCCCCCGGGATCCCTTTCACCCCTATCAGGTACAGTGTGTATATTTATGCTTAAGTAAAGACAAATACTTACCTGGATGTCAGAAGTCATCCATGTCTGTGACTTCCTGTCCAGATAACTACACAAATAAATTAATAAAAAAATAAAAGTATAAAAAACTCACCACCTCTATCACTACAGATACAAATAAAGAAAAAAAATATATGTCCAATGCCTGTTTAAATATTTTCTCAGTATCCCATTGGCTGTGAGGTAGAGTTAAACAAGGTAATGGATACCTCATCTCCCAGCCAGTAAGGGGTCACACACACAAGATACTTGATCCCTGCTTCTATCCAATCTAGTCAATCAGCAACAAGAAGCTCAGGTATCCCTCATATGTAACGCCTTCTTGTCATCAGTGTTTGTCTGACAAATGATGATACGCCAGACGACATTCATTGCCCTGTGTAATCACATATCCTAGCTAATGAGAGCATGCACAGATATTTATACAGAGACTGACTGCATTTACTCCAGTCCCTGTTTATTGTTTTTGCAGTGAGGTCTGAGGGGTTGATCTTTGTCTTTCCTTTTCTTTTCTGTTTTGTAAAGCTTTATTGAATGATAATGTAATCCCGGTGAGAAGTCGGGGTTACCCAATATAGAGCAAAGAAGTGAAGGTGAGGGAGCCAAGACACAGGTCTTGGCACACCAGCTCCAAGTCCATACGAGGTGGAGTAAGACCGGAAGTGATTTTGACTAGATGGGCAGAAGACTTGGACCACAGAAGCTGACATAGATCTAACGTCGGGAGGAGTAGATGCAATAATTTCCCACAATCTTTGTCTGGGCAATATCATTAAATCTAAAAGAATGAGAAGAGATCCCATAAGTGGCGTGCGATACAAAATCTCTTAGTGAATCCTAGGTCGTTTCTTGCCCCAAACAAAGAAGGAAAACAGATGCTTGAAACGGCGCAAACAAGTAGGGGGGAAAAAGAGAGTTAGCGCTCGAAAAACATAGAGGATCTTGGGAAGAAGGACCATTTTCACCAGGTTGATCTGGCCCACACACAAAACAAAAACATGAGACCATCTTGACACATCACTTTTAAGAGACAGAAACAATAAGTCCAAGTTATGTGACATGAGATCGGAGACAGAAGCGGTTAAAAAAATACCTAGTGATTTGAGAAAAGTTGACACCAAGGGAAAGGGATAAGAGACCTGTAAGTAAGCTTGAAGAGGGCTGAAATTGATAGATAGAGTATTTCTGACTTGGCATGGCTGATTTTCATACCCGACAGAGAGCCATAATGGGATAGCAGTGCGGTAAATACCTCTAAAGATTCTGCCAGAGAGTTTAGATATACCAAAATATAATCTGCAAAACACATGAGTTTCACAGAGGAGGAGCCCAGTTTAATACCATAAATGTCTGGTTGTTTCCTAATAGAGGCAAGGAGGGGTTCTAAGGTAAGGACAAAGAGGAGAGGAGAAAGAGGGCATCCTTGGCGCGTGCCATTAGTGATGCAGAAAGACAATGAGTGAAGGCCATTGACCGAGACTCTTGCTGTAGGCGACGCATAGAGGGAGAGAATAGCTGTGAGGACCAAATCCGAGCCATCTAAGTGCCGCTTCCATGAACAAACTCAATCAAAGGCCTTCTCCGCATCAAGAGATAAAAGAATAGCTGGAACCGTGGAGCCTTGAGAAGTATGAATTAGGGAAATTGCCTTAATAATGTTATCTCTGGCCTCTCTTCCCAGAACGAACCCCGACTGATCCTGTCCGACAAGCAAAAACACCAGGAACTGGAGTCTGCAAGTGACAACTTTTGCAAATAGCATGATATCCGTGTTAAGGAGTGAAATTGGTCTGTAATTGCCACATAGTATGTGATCCTTTCCTGGCTTTGGAATTATAGTGATATGTTCTTCTAAGGAAGAGGGTTGCCAGACCAATCGGACCAGGACTTTTCCCAGAAGGTGTTGACTTAAGAGCTCTGCAGATCTCAGAAGCAGTAATAGGGAATTCAAAAGAGGACACATCTGAAGTAGATAGACCCGGCAAATCCAATTTTGAAAGAAAGTCAGTGATAGACATGGAAAGAGCTGGAGTTGCTTGATCGGCGGAGCCAATATTGTACAGGGAAGCATAAAAATCAAGGAAAGCGTTAGAAATCTGGTCTTAAGAATGGATGTTCCTAGACGTTCCTTGCTTAATACTATGGACATGGGCTTGAGCTCTAGCTCCACGAAGGAGGTTAGCCAAGGTCGTCCCACATTTATTCCCTGACAGATACCTCTGATATTTGTACCACATGTAGGATTTCATAGTTTGTGAACGTAAATGTGCTGAGAGATCCGCACGTAGGGATGTCAACTTATGCAGAATAGAGGGAGAAAGAGAGGATTTGTGCAAGGATTCTAAATGCTTGATGGAGGTCTGTAGCGAGTTAATAGCCGCCCGTTGTTGTTTGTTCTTCCAACTCTGAACAGAGATGAATGATCCTCTTAGAAAGCATTTGTGAGCCTCCCAAATCGCCGTCTAACAGGCCAGTGAAAGATTAGTGGAGAAGAATAAGTCTAAGTCAGCAGTGATGCGAGCAACTGATTGAGCATCAGAGAGCAGAGCATCATTAAGTCTCCAAGGGCGAATGGTAGAATGAATTTGAGAAAAGAATAAGGTAAGGGAGACAGGAGCATGATCAGAAAGAGAAATGCTATCTATGTTCGCAGCTCTTATAGTAGACAATTTGGCTTGACTCACAAAAATGTAATCAAGGCGGGAGTAGGAAGAGTGAATTCACAGGATGATGGATTGAGGGCACGCCAGGCATCTATGGATAGAAGGTCATGAAAAAGCTGGGAGATTCTTGGGCCAGCTAAGGAGGATGAGGAAGTATTGGAGCTAAACAAGTCTAGAGAAGGAGCCAAGCCTACATTAAAGTCACCACCTATAACAAGAAATCCCACTGCAAATTCACTAAGATGAGTCAAGATAGATCTGAAAAAGCGAAGCTGAGAAGAGTTAGGGGCCTAAATATTTACCAGAGTATACGTTTCAGTAGCTATGCGGCCTTTGAGAAAAATATATCAACCATCAGGATCTGTTAGCACATCTAGGAGGTGCCAGGGTACTCTACACCCAATAAGTATAGCTACTCCCCTTTTTTCTCAGAAGAAGCGGCAGACCAGACTTTAGGAAATTGTTTGGTAGTTAGTTTAGGATGATGAGAGCTGGCACAGTGTGTCTCCTATAAAAATACAATATCAGACTAGAAGCAGACTAGCTCTCTGTGTATCATAGAGCATTTTTGAGGAAAGTTAAAGCCATATATATTATAGGAAGTAATTTTCACAGCAGAAAGTGACATAAATGCAAGACATAAGAAAATTTCTGAATGAAGTATAAAATAATGGGTTGGGGGGGAAGACACGAAAAAGGAGATATTATAGGTCAACGGTTTTGTCTTATGTTACAGGAGAAAGTTGGTGAAATCGGATTCCAACAACTAATTGGCAAAAGGCCCCCATGTGGAATGGGATGGGGTGAGGGGGGGAGAAAGAAGAGGGAATGGAAGAGACAGAGAAATATGAAAGGAGTAAATGGAAGAAATATGCCGCTATGCGAGCTCCTCACTCTGATGAGGAGTTATCGCATGAACCAGAGCGGTAGGAGGGAAACAGAGATTCTAATAAAGAGTAGGAGAAAGAAAGAGGTGAAATGAGGAGTGAAGGAGTGCGGTGTTATCAAGATGAGAATGGAGTATGATAGCGAGATAGACTCCAACTACATAATAGATTCGGGAATACAGAGTATGGAAAGAACATGAACCAAGGAGGAAAGAAAAGCAGTCAGAAAGGGAACGGAGAAAGAGCTATAAAGAAGAAAAAAGGAACAGCAAATGAAGTCAATTGAAAAGTGAATGAGATCATGTTGAAAGGGGTGAAAGGGGAACAAATAGCGCCAATAATGACATTTTATTATTTTATTATAAAATTATTGAACAACTACAGTGCTCTCTGTCAATCCAAAATGTTAAGAAACCTTAAACCTAAATATTTATGAAAGTGAAAGTGTGGTTTTGGCTTTCTTAGGAGAATATCTGTGTGTGCAATTATTGGGCATCTATTAGTATGCAGAATTATTATGTAACTAAATGGAAAACTATAATTTTCCCATCTTACGTGTTTATTTTAATCTATTAAAGAGAGAATACTAAACAAATAACTCAAAATTTACAAATAAATATTTGTGACTTTTCAAAAAAAAAAAAATCAGTGACCAATATAGCCACCCTTCTTTTCAATAACTGTCATAAGCCTTCCATTCATGGAGTCTTTCAGTTTCTTGATCTGTCAGCGATAAAATTTTCATGCAGCAGCAGCCACAGCCTCCCAGACATTGTTCAGAGAGGTGTACTGTTTTCCTTCAGTGTAAATCTGACGTTTAAGAAGACCCCACATGTTCTCAATAGAGTTTAGGGCAGGTGAGGAAGCGGGCCATGTCATTAATTTATCATCTTTAAAGGGATAGTAATACTTCGTTTTAACTTTATTTTATTTTGTAGGCATTAAAAAAACATGAAGAATGATATAAGTCTTATCTCTCAAACCTTTATGGTTTATGAGATATTCACAAGCAAAGTTTCCCCCTCCCGCCCCTTTTACCTACTGTAAACAATATCTTCTCAGATGTGGAATACAGTCCATAGACTGGACAGATAACAGAAGGGGACACTCTTATTCCTTTGAAAACAATGAAATCCCTGCCCCCCTTGACAAGCTTTTCAGGTTTTTCTGTTATCTTAATTGAAGATTGTCCCTCTCTGCAGTCTACCTGGGCAGCTCCCTTCTGCCCTGGCTGAAAAGTGTTACATCAGTAAAAGGGGCGGGAGGGGGACACTTTGCTTGTGAATATCTCTTAAACCATAAAGGTTTGGGAGATAAGACTTATATCATTATTCATGTTTTTTTAATGCCTACAAAATAAAATAAAGTTAAAACGAAGTATTACTATCCCTTTAAGGCCTTTACTGGCTAGCCATGCAGTGGAGTACTTTGATGCATACGATGGAGCATTACCCTGCATAAAAATCATGGTTTTCTTGAAAGATACAGACTTTTTCGTGCACCACTGCTTGAACAAAGTGTCTTCTAAAAACTGGCAGTAGGTTTGGGAGTTGAGTTTGAGTCCATCTTCAACCCAAAAAGGTCCAACTAGCTCATTTTGATAATACCAGCCCATACTAGTACCCCTCCACCACCTTGCTGGCGTCTGAGTCGAAGTGGAGCTCTGTGCCCGTTACTGATCCAGCCACAGGCCCATCCAACTGGACCATCAAGAGTCACTCTCATCTTATCAGTCCACAAAAATCTTTGAAAAATCTGTCTTCAGATGTTTCTTGGCCCAGTCTTGATGTTTCAGCTTATGTGTCTTGTTCAGTGGTGATCAGGTTTCAGCCATCCTTACCATGGCCATATCTCTGAGCACTGAACACCTAGTACTTCTGGACACTCCAGGTAGGTTGCAGTTCTGGAATATGACAGCACAGAAAGATAATGGGTTCCTGGTAGATTCATGTTTGATTCTTCTCAAATCTCTGGCAGTTAATTTCCATCTTTTTTTCTCAACACATTTCTTGCGACCCTGTTGACTATTTGCAACAAAACGTTTGATGGTTCTGAGATCACTCCCCAATATCTTAGCAATTTCAAGAGTGCTGCATCCCTCTGAAAGACCTTTTACATTTTTGGACTTTTCAGAGTCAGTTATATCTCCTTTTCTGCCCATTTTGCCTGAGGAAATGAAGCTGCCTAATAATTATGCACACATTGACTTAGGGTGTTCATCTCCTTAGGCCACACCCTCTCTCATTACACAAATACACATCACCTGATATGCTTCAATCCAATAAGCATTCAAGTTTATACAGCTTGGAGTTGGAAAATATGCATAAAAATTATGACATGGTCAAAACACTCACTTGCCTAATAATTGTGCACACAGTGTATATATATAAAGGAAAAATAATAATATGGTGCTAATTTGCTTACATGACTATTTCTTGCATTAATGCCCGTAACAACATATATCCCAACTTATAATTAGCCACTATGTCTATGCCAATCCCTGTCCTCATCGTCTCTTAACTTTGTAAATTATCTAAAATGGGTAACGCATTTCAGAGACTTGTTCATTTGTCAGTATAATGTATTCTCCAAAACGCTGGTTTTGGTAGATGAGTTATAAATGCTGGGGTCCAGTCACAGCAAGCCAATCCCTGCATATATGAATACATGGATTTCTTAATTGTAAAAAATGGGATAAATAATATTGATAATTAACCCACCAATTTAAAATAAATGTGATAAAATCTTGTAACTTAAAATGCTTTTCGACCATAAGCTCTAATTTAAAGAGAAATAAGGTGAAAGAATGTTAAATATAGTACTAAAACCCAGATCCAAGAAATGGATACATATGAGAGTCAGCTGGTTGATAATAATAGACTTTCTATACTCCAGGAGAAGGAAGATCAACAAATTATTGGGGAAAGAACTACCCATATACCACCTGAGACTGTTCAGTTGCCAAACATTTCACCTATAAAGACAAACATAATAACAAAAGATGATCATAAACAAGCTGAAAAAGAAGAAATGACTATTAAGAAAGTTTGCGAAAAGAAATCACTAGTCAAAAAAAAGAGGAAGCCACAAGAGATAGTAACACAGAGGATAAACAATCCTTTAATAAATGTTAATCAAAAGAAGAAAACAATTATATATGAATACTCAAACAGCTCATAGTCAGGGAGAAAGGCCCAAGATACAAGGAATAAAACAAAGAAATTCTGCTAAATAATAGTCTTTTTTAGGAGGTAGCACACAAACACTAATACAAAAATGGGTACATCAAAAATGGCTCAAAACAAAAATAAAATCATATAGCCTATCCTGAAGAATAAAAACAATAAAAGAATCAGAAATAAAGAAAAGACACCAAAAAAAAGAAGAAAACATAACTAATGGAATTTTCATCTTATCCTCATACCAACTATCACGGGATACAATATCCCTCCTCAAACGAGGACTAAAATTTTCTCCCAGTAGTAGGCCCAACCATTTCAAACTCTTTACAGATATACATAAGTTATTCAGCAAATTAACACTTTTTAAAGACAAAGGAAATTTAAATTAATTTTGAGGATGCCGATGTGAATGTGGAGTTTATGGATTCACTATTAGAAATGATGAAAAAAGCAAAGGAATAAGGTGAAAATGACCCAAGGAGTTCAATATACCAACCTTAAGCCACCTTCTAGCTTTTATCTAGTTCAATCACTAGACACATTTGTTGAAAATTTTCTGCAAATGACACTTAAATATTTGAATAATGTCTTAAAAACCCATTAAATTTAACCCCTTTAGGACCGGCCGCTAGCACACGCGGCTGGCACTTACGGACCATGGACCCTTTTTTTTTTTCCCTTCCAGTTCCTCGTCACATAAATAATTTTTGTTGTGATATATGAATTATATACCAGTGCCTGAAATATTTAATTTTTGTATATCTGACTGCTCACTAAACATACAGTTAATATGGTGTCATAATCATCCCAATAGTTATATTTCCTCACAGATACCCTACATCAGTTACAAATCTTCCCCCTTCCCCCCTAAAATTTATAGTTACTGTCCCCACAGGGATAGTGATGTTTTGTTTAGCATCACTTATATTTGGGTTTTTAGTGGCCCATTTTGAGGTTCTTGATTTTCCTCCTTTTGGAATCAATTCCTGTATGCTTAGGTGTTGAAGGAAAAATATGGTTATGATTAAGTATTGGATCCATTCATAAAAACAATGTAAAATGTCACTATTATCTTATCTGTAAAGCTGGGTTAAACAATGTTACCAGTTATCATAATGAAAATGTATCTCATCAGTGTTCCATTTACAGTTGGAGATTATTATTGATACAAATTAGTATAGTGTTATTATTCAGTGTATATCCATGTTCTCTGAGGTATGATAATTAAGGGTGATGGAAATCAACCAGTTATAGTTTTATTTGATGTTATTATATTATTTTTTGTATCTTTTCAAATTGTTTCATGATTCATTTTTAAACAAACACAATGAGGTTCATAAGAAAAAAATCACTTTCTAGTGAGCTTAGTGCTAAACATAAAGTTATTTAAACTTATTGAACATTAAATTATAGTTTATGTTTGAAATGCCTTTTAAGATACATAATTTTATCATAATAATTTTAAATAAGTGAGTTAATTATCAATATTATTCATCCCATTGTTTTACTATTAAGATATTCATGTATTCACACATGCAGGGATTGAGTTCTTCTTATTGGCCCCAGCACTAATAAATCATTCACCGCCAAAACTGGTGTTTTGTAGACTACATGATCCTGATGAAGGTGCAAAGCCCAGAAGTACATTGATCATAATTCCTAATTGTCAGAGAAAAGAAGAAAAGAACAAGGATTGGCATAGAAGGAAAGAGGCCAGATAAAGGAGAAAAGAGCAAGGAAAAAGCCTACAGGGAGTCTGGAGACCATTCTCTCTATATGCTATCATTCCAAGAAGTTTTTGTGTAAGCTGCTAATTATATATCTTGTAAGCAGATTGACACCATATCATTGTTTTTCATTTATTTAAATAGTTTACTGACATCTCAAGAGTTTATTCTTACCCCAATGCTGTGCACTTATTGATGTCTGGCTATTTTTTTGACCATGCACATCTTTCTCCTTACCCCATTATATCTACCTGACGTATACCAAACCATTTCCTCCCGTTCTTATTTACGCTTATTCTTTAGTGAAATTTCAGATTAGTTTTTATTATTACTCTCTTACATTTGTTTTACCATTCTTTGGACGTATCCTCATTATATGATTGATTTATCTGTTTATTTATTCATTTTTTTATATAAAGATTTATGATTTTTTTGTATATAAGTATTATGCTATTTTTTATATTTATTTTTATAATGGTTTAAAATAAATACTGTTCTTTGATCTTAGGGTGCATTTTTTTTTTTGCCTGTATATCCTGGCTCTTACTGCTCTCTTCCACTGTGCAGCTTTGGCATCTGTGGCTGCTGTATGGGCAGAGGTACCATCGTGGGTGATGCAGCAACAACAATAGTTAAGTCAGAATCTGTACCAGAAAAGTACATGACAGATTGCACCAACATATGCTATGTGAACAATCGGTAACCTGTCACGCACCTCTCCTGCATCTTTACATCAACCATAGTCAGAGGCGTAACTAGAAGCCTCCAGGCCCTGGTTCAATAAGTGCCATGCCCCCCTCCCCCGACTACATTTGCTCCCTTGGCCATATTGGCCCCCTCAATCACATTGGCCCCCTCCTCATTGCCCCCCAATATCCCCAATACCCTCAATCTCACCAATGCTCCTCAATCTCCACAATGCCCCCATCTCCTACCTCCCTGGTGGTCCAGTGGCGTGGCAGGAGAGACCTCTATGCAGGTTGAGCTTCCGCCCGGTCCTCTTCATTAATGCAGAGTGCTGGAAAATGAGGTCATCTCCCAGCGATCTGCATTACTAGAGTGCCGGAGGGCGATAGCGTTGATCATATTGTGGGCACCAGGCGAAGGGATCGCAGGGGGTGGCTGGGCCCCTGGAGTGACGGGCCCATTCGCAGGCGTGACCCCTATAGTTACGCCAATGACCATAGTGTTAGCATGGTGAGAATGAATGTGTTATTTCACAGTTGTTTTAAAAATGGTGTCTTTGGAATGTGTTGATTGGAAAATAGTTGTCATGCACAGAAGTCATGTATGAAGAATGCTGTATTCGCCTTGTTCAGTGTTTAGGTGTATGTTGTGTCCTTGAATTTTCCTTCACTGTATAAGGCGAATACAGCATTTTTTTATGGTACAGGTGAGTATAAGGTGATGTGTGAGGGTGTTTGTGGCTTGAGTTGTTCAATTATGTATGTGCAGGTTTATTTTGGTGGCTTCTTTTTGATTTTTGAATATTTTGTGTGGTGTACAAATTATTAGTCTTGCTTTACTTACCTTTGCCCCTCAGTGGCATTTGCCAAAGTTTGGTTTTAGGCTTGTACGGTGAGTCGAAGTAGGTTTAGCACATCTAGTAGCTTCCAGACCCAACAAGTTGATGGTCTGAAAAGTATGGTGAAAAATGTATCCATTTACTGTACACTAAGTGTTAGTGTAGTTCATTGAATCTCTCAGCGGGTATGGCTTTCTATTGATTTCTATGGTGTGGATTGCTAGCAGCTATTGTCTGAAATAGACACCCATTATTATTTACATAGCTGCATCACTGAATATCTTACAGTACAGTTTAGACCTCCTTTAACACCAATTTTGTTTTGTGCAGGTCATTGAATTAAGTACACTGTGGCTCATGTCCTGAGACCTATTGGAACAATTCTGGAGAAAAACCAATTGACTCATAGGGGACATATACAATTTAAAATGATTTAACCCCTTAAGGACCTGCACACGCGCATGCAACTTGCACTTAAGGAGCAGGGAGCTTTTTTATTTTTCGTGATAGTGTTCAGGGCTCCCCGAATGGTGTACAGCCCTGGAATCCATGCCGCACCTGGACCATCATGGGTCCTTACGGCAAGTTCATCCATGATGGTCCTGGCATGTCGTGGCTCCTTAAGGGGTTAAATGGGGCATTAGAGGCGTCACCAACAAATTTCTTTGCAATTCTCTGGTGACTTCTCTAGAATTCAAGAGATTAAAATCCCCATATAAATCAAAGGGGATTTTTATTTGCATCGTGTGGTGTATTTGCCTTGTTTCACAATTGCTCCAGTTCGTACCTAGTATCAGCCTCACTATGGTTCTGGAGCCCACTCCCTTCAGGGATCTGTGAAAAGTCTTCCAACATCAAGTGATAAATATTTTAAAACACTTTGTGATGTCAATTTGTATTGAAAATGTTTAATTTCAAAAACAATAAATCCATCAAAATACATCAACACGTCCATGTACAATACAAGCAATATTGATGAATAATTATAAGAGGTTAAGAAAAAGGAAAAACAATGGGAAATGGATAAAGTTAAAACAAGAGAGAAGCCCTGGAGGATGGTCCATGAAACTGGTAAACAACCCAGACCAGACCCACAAAAAGTTATCATGCTTCTCAAGCCAAACATTAGCAAAAAAACAAAAGAGGAAGCATGCTTCTCTAAGTGCAGACACCTTTAACTTCTAACCACCACCTTTGTGCAGAAGCACCACTCTTAGAATGCTACTTGCAATCTTCAGAGGCAAAAAACAGCCTCTAGTTGATAACACATTCATTGGTTCACCCCCAGTGTGGGTGTCTCTGGATCTTGTGGGATTACTCATTTTCTCTTCCACCAAAAGCATCATGTGACCACCATCCTTGTTCCTAAAGATTGTGGAGCTAAAGTCTTGGGGACCAAGGTAAGAGCCCTATAATCTTGTGCAAATAAGAAGATCTATATGGTGAGTTTCTAAAAAATAATAAATCAGTAGGTCTCTAAAACTTATTTATTGTTTAAAATAACAATATAGTAAAACATATATACAAAAAATCTGTATTGCAGTATATATATCACAAATGTTGTTATGTTTCTCATCAAAAAATATTTGTTTTACTTAAGTTTAAATTATTTCCAAGTCCAGAACCAGTGATTTCCAAGTGATTGCAATAGTCTTTTTAGACAAGAAAGATGAAGGGTATTCATTCAAGTACTGCATTGCATCATGGATCTTCTTAACCAATAAGACTTACCCTAGATCTTTTGTGTGGTTGATGATAGTAAAAAAGGTCACCAATGTAAAAATACTTACCCAGAACCTCTTCAACCTAGGACAAATCCACCGAATGTGGAACATGTCTGCAACACTTCTACAGCCTTTAAAACAACATGGGTCACCCGAGAAATGTATCTTGTTCAATATCGTCTGGACCAGATACCATCAAAAAGAATATTGTAGAACAATTCTCAATTACGTTAACATTAATAGAACTCTCAGCAACATTCTACCAGATCAAGTTCAAGTCCACTTCATCAAAAGGCACTGGAAGTTCCCTATCCCAGTTTTTAGAATATGTGAGACTAAAGGGTTAGTAATACTTCGTTTTATCTTTATTTTATTTTGTAGGCATTAAAAAAACATGAAGAACGATAAAAGGCTTTTCTCTCAAACCTTTATGGTTTAAGAGATATTCACAAGCAAAGTATCCCCCCCCCCCCCCCGCTCAGCCAGATCAGAAGGGAGGTGCCCAGGTAGACTACAGAGAGGGACAATCTTCAATTAAGATAAGGGCAAAAGCTGAAAAACTTGTCAAGGGGGGAAGGGCTTTCATTCTTTTCATACAAAGAAGATTGTCCCCTTCTGTTATCTGTCTGGTCTTACAACCAGATTCACATCTGAGAAGAGATGGATTACACTAGGAAAAAGGGGCGGGAGGGGGAAACTTTGCTTGTGAATATCTCTTAAACCATAAAGGTTTGAGAGATAAGACTTATATCATTCTTCATGTGTTTTAATGCCTACAAAATAAAATAAAGTTAAAACGAAGTATTACTATCCCTTTAAGGGCATTAATCACATTAAAATATGTGTAAAGCTATATTTGGCAGCAAAACATTGCAGATGTTTTATTTTCTAGGCAAAAGTATTTTGACTGGCAATAAGTAATTCCATAAAGCAAGGATAATGACAAAAATTAGTGGATGAGGAAATTTATAGTGACATTCTATTTTCAGTAATGTTTATGTTGGCATTTCCTGTAGTCATTCAAATTTAATCAAGGTAACTTCCTCAAATTAAAATGAGCACAGTAAACTGAGCTTTAACAAAGGAAATGCAAATGTATTAATTCCAGCAATTAATTCTGATCATTCAACTTCAATGAACAATCAAACTGATAAATCCCAAATACATGCATCATTTAAAAAAACAAATGCCAACATATGGTCCTTAAAATTTTAATGACGTTAAAATATTGTAAAATGTAAAGAATGGAATTCTCCATTAGTTAAGAAGATTACAAACACAAGGGGGATGATAGCAGCTTAACAATCATCTATGAACAAAAGGCTCTGAAAATGGAAATGGTCTGCATATCTGACACTGGAAGTGAGAGGTTTTTTCTTAAATCCTACAACAAACAAATTCTAATCATAAATTAAAGAAGAATTAAGAGTAGTGTACTATACTGAGGAATATATTATCCATTGATCAGGTACAATGATCTTTCACGCAGTCAGGTTGGATTTATAGAGTTAATAGATGTTAATACGTAAACTTGAATATTGTAAGACTCCACAAAAATGTTTAGTTTCTTCATCGATTATTAAACAAATAAACAGTACAGAATGAGGATTTTTCATAAGTTCCCAAGAGCAACCAACAGGGAAGGTTTTCTATATTCTCTTGTTAAAACTTAATTAAGCAAGTCTTTCTTAGTTAAACATTACATTAAAACTATAGATCTGAGCTTGATGAATATGCAGCATGTTGTATAAGAAAAATACAAATAAAATTCTGCTTGCTCTAACCATTAATTCTAACCCTTTAATGACCAGAGGGGTGTACAACACATTGTGAAGTGTTGTATACACTCTTGTGCTGAAAGAGTTCAATATTAAACCACAGTTGACATGATATGTAATATGAAAGGGATGCTCACCGAATTGAGCATCTTTTGGCTTCAATGAGTGCATAATATAACATTATTTGGCAGTTCCTGATTCTCAAGATTCCAAATCTTCTAAAGGTCAAGAAAAAAATAAAGGAAACAGATGAAAACAAATATACATGCAAATAAAAATATATAATGGTATAGTAAAGGATAACAGTAATTGAATAAATATTAAAGGGCATATAACTGTGATTTAATCAGTGAATGATTTTAAGAAATAAATGAAAATCTACCTACTGCAGCTGTCTTCTGTAACATCAACAGGACCTCAGTTTTATATATCCTTCTCTGCCATTGACTTAACCATGTCTGTTCAGGTACAAACTTGCTCCCTGCTCTAAATCAAGCATGCACACACATTTGCTCACCAAAATGAAAGTGCGTTGATTAAAAAAACATAATTACAGAGACATTATGGAGGACATTTGTGAGACAGGCTAAAAGAGGAAGACAGACACTGATAAACATAGACAAGTAACTAGACATAGACATCAAAAAACACGGCAATACAAACTAGAAATGTAAAGTGAGCTAAAGGGGATGTTTAACCACTTGAATACAGCAGAGGTCTCCAGTACATTGCTTTGCTATGCACTGGAAAACTGTGGCATCCAAGAAGTTAAAAGCCCCATTTCAGTCAATAGGAATTATGGGAATTTGGACTCTTCCTTAGAGTGCAGCTGGTTTTCCCTCAGACGACTGCTCTGTTCTTTTTAACATAAGACCCACAGAAAGAGAAAAATATACAGTGTGAGACAGACATAGAGACTGAAAGACACAGAAAGACAGAGATAACATGAGTGAGAAAGAGAGACAGAGAAAACAAGAAAGGAAGAATGACAGGAAACAAGCAAATGAGAACAAGATATAAAAAATAAGAGAGAACAAGAAAAAAGAACAAGAAAGAGTGAATGGGAGAAGCACCATGAATGAGAAAGAAAGCAAGGGTGAGCGAGAGTAAGATAGCAAGAACAAAAGAGAGAGAGAGCAATAGAGAAAAATAGAGCAAAGGAGAGAGAATAATCGCTATAATGCCAAAGAGAGAGAGAGCAAGAGAAAGAGAGAGAAACTGGGAACCAATAGCAAGACTGCAAGAGTGAGAGTGAGAAAGTGAGAGATGGGAGACTGATACTGTAGAGTGTCTCTGTGTATATGTTACACACTTGGCAAAATGAAGCCATTTATGCTAACTTATAATAAAATATAAAGGTTCCTCATGAGTTCAAAATAACATTATTTAATAGTGTTCAAATAGTTACATATGTGTGCAGTTAAGAACTATATCTTGGCTACATCTCCAAAGTAAACAAAAGGAAAGTGTGCCTCAGGTCCCGACCTTTACAAATATATAAACTGTTACTTACTATAAATAATACACAGTGGTGGTGTAGTTATATATTTTTGGTCAAAAGCACAATATGCTTTCCTGCCCCATCAAGGCACCCCAGATTTAGACAAGTCCCTATCTGCCTCAAATATGTGAACATGTATTTACCACAATGCGATTGAAAAGCAGTCATACTACCTTACCGCTACTGTGAACAAAACCTTGTGAGGAAAATAAGGGAGGTATGTATTCCTTCCCAAGTTCAGCTATCACCTAAATAGAGAGGCAGCACAAACCTCACAAATTACATACAAAAATAGAAAATATACAGGTTCATGGTGAGCTCAAAATAGCATTTATTAATAGTGTTCAAATTGTTACATATCTGTGTAGTCAGGAGAACTACAAGAACAATATCTTGGCTACATATCAGGGCTTAAAGTTTGAAGTCCTTTGCTACTAGCCAGATCTGAAAAGTTACTCACCACTGCAAGCCAGAACATACCCACCAGGGCTGAATTTCTACTCGCCAGGGCAAAATTTTCACTCGCCATTGGCTAGTGCTGAGTGGAATTTTTGAGCCCTTTACATATACAAAGTAAACAAAAGGAATTTTCGCAGCATATGTCAGAGGGAAAATCTGAACCTGTTTTCACTCAGTTATTAAGGTCTCCACTAGGAATGGGTTATAACTTTAGCCCCAAAAAAGACAAACGTGTGAAAAATCGAGATTTTTGCCTTCTGCTGGAATTTGCGCCAAAAGTGTAGTTTTTCCATTTTCTGTTACTCTCATTTGAATCCCCAGCCTTTCCCAATGCACTCATAGCCACAAACCCACCCATACTGACCCCAGATGCCTTGTCCCATGGTAGGCAAAGCTCCACATATACTGACCTCCCCAGCCCTATCCTACTGTAGCTATAGAACCGCGCCTTGTTGTTCTATACTGGTATCCATAGGGATGTGAAGTAAGAGCCCAACAGCTGTTGCCAGACTACAACTCCCATCATACTTCTCAGCCATCGACTGGAGTTGAATGATGTAAGTTGTAATCTGGCAGTGGGAGGGCCTCATGTTGTCTGTGGCAGATTACATAGAACCACACATACTGACCCACCCACTCCCAGCCTTGTCCCACTGCACTGGTAGCTATAGAATTATACATATATAATCACACATACTGACCGCCAACATTGTTCCATGATAGCCATAGAACTACACATACTGACCCCCAAGTCTTGTCCAATTGCACTGGTAGCCATAGAACCACACACACATAATGACCCCTTCAACCGTGTCCTACTGACATCCGAATCCCAGCCTTGTACCACTGCACTGGTAGCCACACAGAACTACACATACTACTGTGCCTGAAACCTAGCAAGGTGTCTCAGGAACAGTCAGAAACTGGCAAAGTGCTTTCTGGAATTTTTGGGCGTTAGATAAAAGGCAGAAATTATATGGGCCTACTATTTGTGGAAATTTCCACATACATCGTAGCAAATTGCAGATTTTCCGTGAAAATTCCTGCAGGGAAAAATGTGACTTTTCAGACATCCCTATTCTCCTCATGAAGAGTAGTGCACTCTTCTCAGGTATTCTCTTATCAGGTTGCATACTAATTGAGAAAGCATTTGGGGACTTGGGAGTCTATACTAAATAAATTGGAGAGTGCCAATCAAGCGAGAGTTTGTTGCTGATTATTTCTATTTTCTTTTCTTATGATTTGCTGTTCTGTATGTTCTATAATATGTGTGGCTTGCCCCAATTCATTTTTGGTCTTCATATTGGTAAATTAACATCCAAACTTTATCCTAAAATAGACATTCTGTTTAGAAACAATCCTGTCTAAGTTCACTGGTAAGAAAACTTGCTGCTCAACAGATGCTAATTCCAGTCATAAAATATGGAGATGTAGTGTATGCTTCTGGACCACAAATCAATCGTGGTAAACTTCACACAGTGTATAATTCATTATGCCAGTTTTTTCTCCAAAGTAATTTCACTACCCATCATTGTGATATGTTTAAAGGGATAGTAATACTTCATTTTATCTTTATTTTCTTTTGTAGGCATTAAAAAATCATGAAGAATGATATAAGTCTTATCTCTCAAACCTTTATGGTTTAAGAGATATTCACAAGCAAAGTTTACCTTCCTGCCCCTTTTACCTAGTGTAAGCCATCTCTTCTCAGATGTGGAATGCAGTCCATAGACCAGACAGATAACAGAAGGGGACAATCTTCTTCCTATGAAAACAATGAAAGCACTACCCCCCTTGACAAGTTTTTCAGGTTTTTCCCTTATCTTAATTGAAGATTGTCCCTCTCTGCAGTCTACCTGGGCACCTCCCTACTGATCTGGCTGAACAATGTTATATCAGTAAAAGGGGCGGGAGGGGGATACTTTGTCATTGAATTACTCTTGAACTACAACTCTGACAGAATTGAAATAACACTCTCTAAAGTCCAAATATTATGATGATTAATTAGAACTGCTTTTATTATGAAACATTACTATCCCTTTAAAGAACTAAATTGGCTAACACTCATATCTAGAAGCACCCTTCACCGTTCTTGCCTCATTTATAACCACTTCTCTAGAAAGGTACCAGACTACACAAGTAATATGCTGCCGCCAGCTCTCCATACTAACTATAAGCTCCACTCCACTGTCAACAAATCACTGAATGTCCCACATTAGAAAGATGCCGGTCATTCTGCCTTCTCCTTCAGAGCTCCGACAGCATAGAATAAACTACTCATAAAAATCAGAATGTCTTTCATTCCAAAATCCCTAAAAATAACTGTTTCTTTGTATCTTAAAACAATATGTAACTGTATATATTTTTTATATTGTTTCTCTGTTCTGTGTAAATATTTACAGCAAGAGAAATCTAAACGTATTCCTTCTGGTAAAATATAAATAAATAAATACATAAATAAAGAAGGAAAGAAAGAAATACATACATAGATAATACAGATTGGCACATTCCCTTTAATCAAGTGATATGTTGTTACAAATTTTTAGTGGTGCACCTAACTTCCTTTCTACAATTATACATATGCCCCTGAGATTCCAGAATAGATTCACTCAATAATCATTAATTGTCTACGACTTCTAGCAAGAGAAGCCAAACATGACTCTCAAGAGGTATCAGTAGGCCCTAAAGGATCTTTCAGCTTGAGCAAATGTGAATCAGTCTGTGATCCAGTAACTTTAATTAGCGCAGCTGTATTCAAGTAGCGATATCCTGAAACTGCCAGGTTGGTAGTTCATAAAGACCAGTGTTGGCCTAGAGACAGAGAGAGAGAAAGTCAGAAACAGTAAGAGAAAGGAAAAGATACAGTGAGGCTTATTTACCAACACCTGGAGGTGCACAAAGGTCTGGGGTTGGGGGTAGTCAAAATTTGCAATTATTATCATAAGGTGGTTGGGGATAGATTGGGTTGGGATGAATTGGGAAATGGAGAGATGGGGTTTGTCCTTAAAATGGGCAGAGAGTAAGAAGAATAGGGAAGACAGTGAGGTGGCAATGGACTGGATGGATTTTTCAAGGGAACTCACTGAGCCCTGAAAAATCAGCTTCTGTCCCCAGATATATAGTAACATAGTTGATGAGGCTGAAAAAAGACAGGTGTCCATCAAGTCCAACCCATGCCAAAAACACCCCTGTTGATCCAGAGGAAGGCAAAAAAAACCCTCTGGAGCAATTTCTAGGATAATATTAGCATCCCTTGCATCTACACCTCTTTTTATGCAGGCTAGTGCTCTATTTGCTCTTGCAACAGCTGAGTGACTCTGCACACTGCTGTGAAGTCTATCGTCTATCAGCACGCATAACTCTTTCTCTAATGAGGATTCCCCAAGTTCTTTCCCATGTAGAGTGTATGTAGCATGTTTGTTTCTACAGCCCAAATGCATAACCTTACATTTATCTACATTAAATGTCATCTGCCACTTTACTGCCCATTCACTCAGTTTATCTAAATCCTTCTGCAGAGAAAAAACATCCAGCTCTGTACATATTTCATTACATAGCTTAGTGTCATCAGCAAAGATTGAGATGCTACTTTCAATTCCCACTTCTAGATCATTAATAAACAAATTAAAAATCAATGGGCCCAGGACTGAACCCTGTGGCACCCCACTTATAACTTTAGACCAATTTAAAAAGGTTCCATTTACAGCAACTCTCTGCTATCTATCATTTAACCAGTTCTCAATCCACGTACAGATAACACCCCCCAAACCGAAGCCTTTTAATTTATGCAATAACCTATTGTGAGGCACTCCATCAAAGGCTTTTGCAAAATCCAAGTATACTACATGTACAGCAACTCCCCTGTCCAAATTACTACTTACTCTTTCATAAAATGCAAGTAAATTAGTCTGACATGATCTATTCTTCATGGAACCATGCTGATTTCTACTAATAATATTGTTTGTCTTCACATAGTTCTGAAAAGTGTCAGTTGGTAACCCTTCTAGTATCTTACCCACTATGGAAGTCAAGCTCAGTTTCCTGGTTTGGATCTTGCTCCCTTTTTAAACAATGGAACTACATCAGCTTTCCTCCAATCACAGGGGACTATGCCTGATGAAAGTGAATCAATAAATAATAAGTATAATGGTCTTGCTATTACTGAACTAAGTTTCTTAGGTACCCTTGGGTGTATACCATCAAGTCCAGGTACTTTATTCGCCATAACCCTCTCCAGTCTCTTTTGGACCTTGTCCTCAGTAAGCCATGCAAATAACAGAGGAAATTCCGTTGTTGTGTCTGTTTGCCCATAGCCCGTCATTGCTGTTTCCTTTGTATATACTGAAGCAAAGAATGCATTTAGGGTGTCAGCCATAGACTTATCCTCACTAATCAATCACCTGTCTCAGTTCTAAAAGGACCAATATCAACCTTAACGTTTTTGTTATTAATATACTTGTAGAATTGTTTAGAGTTTTTCTTGCTCTCATTGGCAATATCTTTCTCATTTTCAATTTTAGCTAGCTTATTTGCTTGTTTGCAGATTTTATTATATTCTTTATATTTTTTAAATGATTCATCTGACCTGTTTGACTTAAACACTTTAAAAGCCTGTTTTTTTTTCCTCATTTCCCTGCAAACTTCATTATTAAGCCACACTGGTTTCCCTTTACTCCTCTTGTGCTTATTCCCCAATGGTATATATTGATGTGTATATTTGTCTAAGAGCATTTTAAATACATTCCATGATTCTTGTGCATTTTTATCTTTGAAAATTACACGCCACATAATATCTTTAATACTTCTTTTAACTTTTTTTTTTTAACTTTTTAACCCCTGTGACGTACCCGGACTGTCACGCTGGTCCGGCACTTAAGGACCAGTGACGGTCCTGGTACGTCACGTACTATTACTCACCGCGCTCCTGCAGGAGCTAGGTGAGTAATACCGTGGACTGAAGTTGATCGCTCCTCGTCTATCTGGTCCTTAAAGGACCAGACACCCCGGGATCTCTGGACCTTAAGGGGTTAAAATTGAATGTTTTAGTTAAACTCTTGCTATTGGGTTTCTCCTAACAAATTTCAAAGGATACCATATTGTGTTCACTGCTACCAAATGTTCTCTTACTTGTACATTGTTTATCATGTCGGAATTGTTTGAGAGCACTAGGTCAAGCAAGGCCTCTTTTATAGTTGGCTCCTTTACTAGTTGGGACAAAAAAATTATCATTTATCATACTTAAAAAATGATTTCCCTTTGTTGTTCAGGAGGTCATATTGCTCCATTCAATTCCAGGATAGTTGAAATCTCCCATGGATAGTTAGAGTAATTAAAGGGATAGTAATGTTTCAAAATAGAAGCAGCTTCAATGAATCTTCATAGTATTTGGGCCATGGAGAGTGTTATTTCGATACTGTGAGAGTTGTAGTTCAAGAGTAATTGAATGATAAAGTGTCCGCCTCCCGCCCCTTTTTCTAATGTAACACTGCTTACCTCAGAGCAGGAGGGTGGTGTCCAGATGGCTTGCAGAGAGGGACAATCTTCAGTTGCATAAGGGAAAAACATGAAAAACCTGTGAATGGTGCAGGGTTTTCATTGTTCTCACAGTAAGAATACTGTCCCTTGCTGTGAGCTGTCTGGTTTGTGGACCAGATTCCACATTTGAGCGGAGGTGGCTTACACTAGGTAAAAAGGGCAGAAGGGGGATACTTTATCATTCAATTACTCTTGAACTACAACTCTGACAGTATTAAAATAACACTTTCCATGGCCCAAATTAGAGCTGTTTTTATTTTGAAACAATACTATCCCTTTAAGTATAAAAACCAGAGTCTTCATGTCAGAGTTCCAAGGTATGGTATGGTATGATATGTAACAGTGTGCCAAAAGACTTCATGTCAGATCCAGAGAGTTCCAAGGTATGATATGGTATGATATATAACAGTGTGCCAAAAGACCTGCTCCAGTGGTAACAACATTGCCAAAATATAAATAATTGATTTAAAAGTCACTTTAACCCAGTGACTGCTAGAGAGTTCTCCAAAGCATTGTGAAGGGATAAAAATATACTTTTACACCATATTTTTGTGCATATGACCATGTATGTAATTGATATAGTTAGTCCATAGATTAGGAGCTGTTTATAACCTGGAGATGCAATAAAGCTAGTGGTTGGCTCCTCTCTTACAGAATAGCTTAGAGTCTCAGGGGAATTAAAGGATTACCTTGAAAGTGAATAACATTTATCTCAGGGGGAACTAATTAAATTACAAATAGCCCAGGTACAGCCAGTTGCTATGAGAACAGTGTAATAGGTGTCTAATGGTGTAATGTGTCATTTAAAATTGTAACTTTGAAAATATGTTATATAGTTCATAGGTCACAGATTCATTTGAGAGAAATTAACCCTTTAAATGAATGAGGGGTGAGCAATGTATTATAAAGCATACCTCCCAACATTTCAAATTGCTAAAGAGGGACACTTATGGTTTAGGGGGTGTTTCTGGGGGTGTGGCTGGTGGGCGGGGCATTACAGAGAATTTTTAGGCTATTTTGTGACCTATTGACACCTCCTTGTGTAACCTAATAAGTGACTTATAACAACACCAACATATTTTATTTACACATACTAATTTATAAACACACAGAATAACATTTAAACAAACATTAATGTGAGTTCTGTTGCTGTAGAGCAGTGTGATACACTTATATACACACCACACAGTCTGACCTCCTAAAAAGAGGGACATCAGGGTGGGAAAGAGGGACAGAGGGATTTGGGTCTAAAAGAGGGACTGTCCCTCCTAAAGAGGGACACTTGGGAGGTATGATAAAGTAATATGTTTTTCATCCCTCTGCCATTCAGTGGGTTAAACCTTTGAGTGCTTAACTGTGTTGCAATGCGTTGGATACCTCTCTAGCACACAAAGGGTTAAATATATCCATATCTTTGGATCCAGGAGTTAGACTGCGTTGAAATGCTTTGGATACCTCTCTACCACACAAAGGGTTAAACATATCCATATCTTTGGATCCAGGAGAATAATAAGGAAAGCTGTGATATTTTTCCATAATGATAAAACACTTGGAACATCATATATAAAGAATTGCACACCGAAAATGTGTTTATTATTTATTACCATTTTTCCATCAGCATTTTAGTGGAGCCCCACTGGCTTTAGCTTCCTAAACTGGTGGCTGCACCTCACGGCTTGTACTAGAGCGTATGATCAGTGCATTGCATAGCAGCAGACACCCTACGCTGTTATTAAGACACTAGTTACAAAGCCCGTATACACAGGCTGATCCGGAGCAGGGAGCACCGGATGGCTCACAGCCTGTCTGTGCTCCCGGCTCCAGGGCAGCAGCGGAGGCACTGGGTGACAGTTTGTCACCCAGCCGCCTCCACTGCTGCCCCGGAGCCGGGAGCACAGACAGGCTGTCAGCCTTCCGGAGCTCTCCGCTCCGGATCAGCCCATTCTGCGAGTCCCCACTGCGCATGTGCGGTTATGCACACAGTGAGCGATGCATTCTAGGACTTTATGTTATAGGATTAGTGTCTGGCATATAGCATACTCAGGAAAATGGTCTAAATTTACCCCATTTCCTCTGCAGCTTTATTAATGCAAAGCATGAAGGAACCTCAAAACTCCCACATACTAACCTATTGCTTCAGCCTTGGCACACATGACACGAGTAGCATAGTAAATTGTCCTTAGGCAGTAGATAGGAGTAGGATAGAAAATCAATCCCACAAACTGTTTTTTGCAAGTAATTGTATTCATAAATTCACCCCCTTGAGACTGATGTGCTAAGATGAACTGGGGGGTTATGCATTAAAGTGTGATAAAGCGGAGATGACTTCTCCATGTCCTATGTTATTCTATAGCACCTATGCACTAAGGTCGCCAAAGTTCTAAAACTCTTAGTAAATCGACTCCATAAAATAGCATAGGAATTGGAGAAGTAATATCGCTGGAGAAGTTATCTCTGCTTTCTCACCCCCTTATCATGCCTTAGTGAGTCTCCCCCTGGAGTAATGCTGAAGCAAGCCAACTACATTATAGGGGAAAAATAAACATTTATTCCAATGAGTTTTTAAACTCCTTGGGGGTTATGCACTAAGGCATGATAAAGAGGTGATGAAGTATAGATGATTTCTCTAATTATATCACTTCTCCAGTTCCTATGTTAATAAACATCTCCAAAGATGCATTGGTCCCATAGAATAAAGAAGGACTTGGAGATGTGATATAACTGGAGAAGTCATCTCTACTTTATCACCTTTTTATCACACCTTAAAGGGATAGTAATACTTTGTTTTATCTTTATTTTATTTTGTAGGCATTAAAAAAACATGAAGAACGATATAAGTCTTATATCTAAAACCTTTATGGTTTAAGAGATATTCACAAGCAAAATTTCCCCTCCTGCCCCTTTTACCTAGTGTAAGCCATCTCTTCTCAGATGTGGAATCTGATGTGGAATGCAGTACGTAGACCAGACAGATAACAGTAGGGGACAATCTTCTTCCTATGAGAAAAATGAAAGCCCTGCCCCCCTTGACAAGCTTTTCAGGTTTTTCCCTTATCTTAATTGAAGATTGTCCCTCTCTGCAGTCTACCTGGGCACCTCCCTTCTGATCTGGCTATGCAGTGTTACATCAGTAAAAGGGGTGGGAGGGGGATACTTTGTTTTTGAATTACTCTTGAACTATAACTCTGACAGTATTGAAATAACACTCTCCAAAGTCCAAATACTATGATGATTAATTAGAGCTGCTTTTATTATGAAATATTACTATCCCTTTAAGCATTTTCTCTCTTGTATGCTGGAGACGTTTCCAGTGCTTTGCAAAACATGTTGAGGACCTACCTAGCATTCATGGTATTAAAAGCCCCCATTTAAAGTGGACCTGTCGACTTGACATTATGCTTGCATATCTGAAAACTTCTTTCAAAACTGCCTATATTTTATTTTAGGTAAATGGCAGAAGCTCAGTTTAGGAGATAGTGATACTTTCATTTCTGTAAAAGTGAAAATGAAGATGAAAGTCTCAGTGTGGGTTCATATCCCAATTAAACCATGTGCTGCACTGAGCGCTTAAATAGCATAAATTAGCATATGACGCCACATTCACCATACAGAAACTAATGGATGAATATCTCCTAAATTATGCATATAGTCTTTTAGCTAAAATCATACGTATGCAGTTTTTTAATGCAGTTTTGAAATATGAAAATTTGAATTCAAGATGACAGGTCCACTTTAAATCAATGGGGAAATTTAATTTGTCCCCTGTGATGCGGTTAGTTTGCTCCAGAATTCAAATTCTTATTAGTACTTCTGCTTTTTTTGCATTAAAAGGTTGGTTATTACATGGTTTGTCGATGTTCCATGACATAATAATATTAATTACTTTGTCTAGTTATACCATTGTGCCTGTTTTCTTAAAGGGATAGTAATAGTTCATTTTAACTTAATTTTATTTTGTAGGCATTAAAAAAATATGAAAAATGATATAAGTCTTATCGCTCAAACCTTTATGGTTTAAGAGATATTCACAAGCAAAGTTTCCCCTCCCGCCCCTTTTACCTAGTGTAAGCCATCTCTTCTCAGATGTGGAATCTGGTTGTAAGACTAGACAGATAACAGCAGGGGACAATCTTCTTCCTATAAGAACAATGAAAGACCTGCCCCCTTGACAAGTTTTTCAGGTTTTTCCCTTATCTTAACTGAAGATTGTCCCTCTCTGCAGTCTACCTGGGCACCTCCCTTATGCTCTGGCTGAAAAGTGTTACATCAGTAAAAGGGGCGGAAGGGGGACACTTTGTCTTTGAATTACTCTTGAACTACAAATAACACATTGAATAATACAAATTGAAATAACACTCTCCAAAGTCCAAATACTATGATGATTAATTAGAGCTGCTTTTATTATGAAACATTACTATCCCTTTAAAGAGTTGCTATCACCTAAAACAGTGTTGATGATTTTGAAAGAGCTTTCCAAGTCACCTGTATGTTGTATTTGCCTTTTTTATTCAGAAAACTAGGCTTTGACTTATTTAGATGTATACTTCATGCTAGTTAATCCCTTAAGTAGCCATGCCATGCCAGGACTGTCATGCTGGTTCCAGCACTTAAGGACCGATGCCGGTCCGGGCAGGTCATGGAATTCTGGGATTGCAGTGCGGACTGTACACCACTCTGCCAACCCAGAATGCATTGAAGAAGAAAAAAGCTCTGTGTTCATTAACTTACTATGGCCATGAAATCCTAATGGCCTTTATGGATTTTTGGAACAAACAACAAGAAAAATTAATTGGCTCCATGGTAAATTATTGTGGTTCAATACAGATGGAACAATAGCAGTGTGCAATCTGGATTATCACAAGTAGCCATCCGTTCAAATACTAATCAAACCACTTGTTCGCAACACTGCTTAATAACATTCCTTGAAGCTGCAGGCAACGTCATAATGTAATAAGATATTTGAGCCTTTATTAAAAGAATATTAACCCTTTGAGTGCCAGAGTGGTACGCAACGCATTGCGTTAAAAGTTCATACATGCATGGCAAAGATGAATAAGGACCACAGAGGCGAGACTTACAGAGTGGAGGGTAACTTTTACTGCCAGGCACAAAAAACTACATAATGCATATAGATTGATGCAGAATTTCTTCTAGCAGCCATGATAAGATGAGATAGGCATTCATGCCTTTGTTTGAAAGAGAAGAATCTCTTGTTTCAAATGAGGGTAGTTTGGAGTCTAAAGAAGCAGGAGAGAGAAAATTGATCTTTTAGTCCAAAAAACACTAAAAACTGGAAATTCCCTGGTAGGTCCAGTGGACTTTCACTTCACAAATATTGTTTCCCATGAGTTCAATGATGTCACTGGGTATCACCAAATCCACCAATCAGGCTGAAATGATATCTAACTGAAGGGACAGGTAAGCCTACACCCCAGGAGCCTTTTACTGATGAGGTCATTATGGACAATTCCTTAGCAGTTTTGGATAGTTTTCCAAGGACGTTGCCCATAACATCCTTATCATCCAAATGGCTATAGGGTTCAACAGAATAACAGTAGGCACTATACAGTGTTTAACCGTGAACAGCAAAGAAATATAGTGTTGGTCACAGCAACATCTTTATTTTTCTATCACCCAGTTTGTGTACTTTTTAACACATTTTTTATTGGTACTCTATTTCAGTTGCAGTGAGTACTATTCATAAAGTATTTTTTCTATAAGTTTGCATCAAGTCTCTTGTATTTACTTAAGATACATATGTTATTTTAAGATATTATTACCCTTGGCCTGGATTGCATTAACACCAAATTTGGGTCTCGGTAGGGCAAATTTCGATTTGGAGATTTGGGACACCAGTATTTTCTTGTGGAATTAACCTTCCATTTTTGCTGAATCACACTTCAGTGTGATTCCCGGGGTGAGAATTGGGAGAGCAAGGGAAGGGAAGGGAATGACCTGTAAGGGAAGGACTTTATCCCTATTCCCTTGAGACTAGATCAGGCAGTGTTACTCTGGAGGGTGGGATCAACAGTCCTCCCAGACTCCTTTTTGATTCTACAGTGACCTCCTCCATTCCCTAAACCTTCCCCTACACATCTATACTTTCCCCAAGTTAACTCCATTACCAAATTTACTTGGAACACACTGTAAAATGATGGTAGACCTGTTACCATCATATTTTACTGTATGTATAAGTGCAGCCAGTTGCTCACCCTCCAATATAGTGCAACAAAATGATTGTCTGGACACCAGCTAACAGTTTAAGGAGATTTAAAAAAATAACAATATTTAACCCTTTGAGAGCTAGATAGGTATCCAACGCATTGAGTTGAAATGCTTTGCATACCCCTCTGGCACTCACTGGGTTAAATCTGTTTTTCAGCTGTAAGTGATTTTAGTATCATTCTTTAAAATGCAGCCCTTCTGAATGTACTGGATTTGTTCCAATATAAGACCTCTTCAGTAACCTGATTTTAAAAAAATGACCAAATCTTATATTCAAGGTCACCTTAGAATTGTTATTTATGGTGAGCTGACCTACACGATCCTGGCAAAACTATATAATGGCCACTGCAGCGGCTTCAAATTAATAGCACAATGCTGTTATAACTTTGCCATTTCAGTTGTCGTAGCCAATGAGAACACTGCTTACCTGCAAAGGATTTAGCAATGTCCCTGAGGCATTTCTAAAAAGAAAGGTATCAGTTCACTTAATTCTTGGTTGACAAAGTACCAAAAAATTACAGTCACTGATAAAAGGTACAGGGTCACCAACAAAAGGCACCAGGTATCCAACACAAGATAAAGGGTCACTGATCTGGCTGAAAATCGGTTCTGCTTGGCACCAATGCTAAATCCAAGGGTAGCTGATTGCAAGGTCCTGGCAGCAGACACAGAGTCATCCCTTAATAGGAAGAGTGAGCTACCATTGATGGCACTACAAAATCCTGTGCCGTGTACCAGCATTCACATTGGCTACAGGAACTGGATGGGTAACGTGAAATCAGCATTGTGCACCTATTATGAGGTTGTTGGATCAGACAACATGGAGTTGGGACAGGACCATGCTAAGCATGATATCACTGAGAGTCTCACAGCAAGTCTGTATGTGTGAGAGCATGTTAACCTACTGGGGTGGGTTATAAGCTACGCCACATATGGGAAACCTGTGGCCAACCAACTATTGCTGAGATACAAATCCCATCATTATGGACTTTGTAGTCAAACAAAGACTGTAGAGCTGCACATTGCCCATCCTTTTCCTATACCCCATTAGAAACCCTGTTGCCAGTAGGCCTCATATAGATGCACATATATATATGTTTTACTTTTTTGTGAGGTGGAGAGTTTGTTGTACATGTGTATGTGTGTTTGTATTTATGCATAAACATATAATTAGTTAGGGTAACTAATTTTAAGGTGGCTAAGGCCTATTATGGGGAGCAATGTGGTGGCTGAGGGTTGTGATGGAGGGAATGGTTGTTTTAATTTCCGTAGGGTCGTCATATATTCAGAACTTTCCTTTTTTAGTTAATTAAGATCCAAAATTGGGGGGGTGGGGGCTTATAATCAAGATCACCTTATTTTCAGGAAAATATTGTAGTAATACTTTATTCTCCCTCCTCCCCTTTCACTGAGGTCAGCTTAAGTGCTCATATAGTGGCTCCATCTACTGAACTAAGGATTCCAATGGCAACTGTATGGTATGAACAAAACAAGAGAGTATTGTATTTGACTTTGTAGACAGAATATTATGACTCAATCTAAACTGCTTGCCTGTCAGTAAACTGACCTTATCAATTCCTTCAATGCTAAAGCACTGAGGTCAGCGAAAGAAAAGGTGGGGGGGGGGGAGAAATATCTATCTATCTATCTATCTATCTATCTATCTATCTATCTATCTATTTATATATATATATATATATATATATATATATACACATATATATATCTTTGTATCAGAAGCCCCAGTTTTTTCCCCTGTGATGAAGTAGTACCTCAGAATATAGCCCTTTGTCCTTATTATTCATAGGGTCTCTAATAGTTGAACATATTCCTACATTTTAATCCTCTGCTTCCCTATTCTATTCTTACCTGTTATTCTACATTGCTCTGAGGTATTTTGTACATACAATTTCTAACCAAGTTACCTTTATCAAATATGTATTTTCAGTGTGTACTGTACTTGGCACCATGCCTAGAATGCGAATGTATACTTTCAAAGAAACCTCTCCCCCGCAATGATTTATTGAAATCTATTTCACCTTTTCCATATGTGTATAGCTAGTTTTTCTTTTCTCCTTTGGGGTTTTTACTTTGAAAAGAACATTAAATATTTGGTGTGCTGAATCTTTAGATACTACAACGGTGCTTTGAACAAAATGGCAATGATCTGACCCATTCTTAGGTGAGTCCTTAGATGTATTACCACTACTGCAAACAACTGCCTGGCTCTTCTCATAGCCCTAGACTTGCATGGGTCTTTCATTAGGATCTAGTTATCAGCCTGACTTTACTTGATTCATTTATTGCTTTGAGAGCCACAAGGGAATTGTAAGCAATGTGTTGATCTCATGAATTTTGAAGGGTTAAAGTAGGTAACCTGAATCATGTACTTTATTTTATCTATTTTTGATTGAACAGTAAAATGTATCCATATACATATTCTGTGTATTTACGTATAGCATAGTTAAATCACATGTTGTTTATTGAGGTATCAATGTTTTTGCTCATATCAAACATCTCCATGTGATACATTTCCCTCTCTTCTCCCATAGGTTAGAGAGATCCATATTATAAATATCTCATTCATCCAACCCCCAAGGAGTTAAGATTCAATATGACAAGACCTTGGAGAGCTCTCCTAACCACACTGGGGGGTTCTTCTATTTAAAGGGATAGTAATGTTTCATAATAAAAGCAGCTCCAATTAATCCTTGTAGTATTTGTGCCACAGACAGTGTTATTTCAGTACTGTCAGAATTGTAGTTCAAGAGTAATTGAGTGATAAAATATCCTCCTCCTGCCCCTTTTACTGATGTAACACTGCTCAGCTCAGAACAGCAGGGTGGTGTCCAAGTGGATTGCAGAGAGGGACAATCTTCAATTAACATAAGGGTAATGCCTGAAAAACCTGTCAATGGGGGCAGGGCTTTCTTTGTTCTCACAGTAAGAAGACTGTCCCTTGCTGTGAACTGTCTGGTCTGTGGACCAGATTCCACATCTGAGAGGAGGTGGCTTACACTAGGTAAAAGGGGCAGGAGGGGAAACTTTATCATTAAATTACTCTTGAACTACAACTGTGACAGTATTGAAATAGCACTCTCTACTATGAAGATTAATTGGAGCTGATGTTTTTGAGAAACATTACTATCCCTTTAACTAAAAATATAAATTATAATACATGAAATAAAAATAAAGCAAACTGTAATTAATGTTATTGACAATGTTCCCAAACAGGAACTGCCCAACCGCCTAGGTCACTCCAAAAATCTGACAGCTCATGATGATGGGGTTATAGAGTACAGAAGGGGGAGGAGTTTAGATGAAAGTGCCCTGCCTCCTTTTGGGAGGATCGCTATGAACCACAGTCTCTGAATCTCTCAATGACTCAAGAGAAATCCAGAGAGATGGCCTGCTTAGGATCCCTGAGATTAGGGTTAGAAACCATATACCTGTATGTTATATTATCCATTTTTATTTAAAATAATTATATATAACATATTTAGCTTTATATATTGTTCATTTCACATGACTTACAGAGTAGTGGCTGGCACAGCCACATGCCAGATGCTAACATTCTACACTGCTCTCCCTCCCAACAGTCACTCCCTCATGATCTTGAGTCATGCCTCCCACTTAGTTTGGTAACTGGAGAAAGGGAGTTCATAAGATTCCTCTCCGCATTCAAAACAATATGACTATGTTTATTTTTAACACTTTGATTGCCAGAACACGAGTGAGTGACAGTTTAGAGTGAGAACTGTGCATAATATTAGTAACTTGGCTTGGGCACTAGACTACAGACAGCTTTCTGCCTAGCTGGTGCACTGGATTAGACACTGCTGACTGCCTGGCTAGTGCACTGTAATAGACAATGCTGACTGATTGGCAGGTGCACTGGACAAGAGACTGTTGACTGCTTGGCTGCTACACTGGGCTTGAGACTGATGACTGCTTGGCTTGTACATTGGACTCCAGACTGCTGACTGCTTGGCTGGTGCACTAGAATACACATTCCTTATTTCTTGGCTGGTGTAGTGGACTACAGACTGCTGAGTGCTTGGCTAGCATACTGGACTACAAACTGTTGGCTGCTTGGCTGGTGCATTAGACTACATACTTCTCACTGCTTGGCTGATGAACTGCAGACTGCATGGCTGGTGCACTGAACTAAGGACATCTTGGCTGATGCACTGGACTAGAGACTGCTCATTGCTTGACTGTTGCACTGGACTTGAGACTGCTGACTGCTGGTGCACTAGACTGCAGACTACTGACTGCTTGGCTGGTGCAATGGCTACAAATTGCTTGGATGGTGCAGTGGAATATAGACTTCTGACTGGTTGACTGCTCCACTGGACTTGAGACTGCTGACTGCTTGCTGATGCACTGGACCGCAGACACCTGACTGCTTGTGCAGACTGCTTGGTTGGTGCTGTATGTAAAAATGGGGTCTGGAATTGAACATTCGAATACTGGAGTGGTCTCTCTCAGACCCCTGTTTGGTGCGCTGGTACACAGAACAGGTCACGTGTGCCGGCACATCTGTTGGGATCAAAGAGTTCCTTAAGGGAATGTAACTTCCCTGGACCACTGGTCCTTAAGGGGTTAAAAAAATAAAAGAATTTTAATAGGTGATTTCAAGGATGACATGGCAAATGCAACCTCATCATCGACTATCAAATATTATGTATTTGGTATAAATGCCTCTATTCCAACTATATATGTGCACAGGCTCATGTTGGCGGTCATACTCAGCACTCATAGGCACATAGTTGACATCCATGAGAGAAAAGGAGAAGGAAACATGGACTAGGTTTTCAAAAAATATAGAAAACATTATTCTACATCTTTTGAAGTCTTCTAAAAAGTACAGAGCACAATCAGATGAAATCAGAAAAGAAATGAATTGCATCATCATGCAGCTAAATAGCAGCATAATATGCAGCTAATTAAGCACCATTTATATACACAGTGATTAATCCACTAAGGAAAAGTTGTGCAATCTGGGGGCAAACCAGCTTCACCAACAGCTAGCTGAGAATTATTGGAATTGTAGTGCAACAAAGGCTAGAGGCATGCAGTTTGCTTAAATGAGCAAGCATTTCTGTGAGAACCCACTCCTCTCTGTCCTGATTATTGGCTGTTCTGACTATCTGAATAAACCCACTTGCAGACATCTATGTCTCAGATTTCTAGGCATGAGTTTAACACCACTAGTGTTTCTTGTCAGTGCAAGTCATGCTGGTTACGAAATAGACTGAAGTTAAGGTTGCAAATTTATGGATCAAGTATGATCTAATTCATATGCTTACAGAGGCGTAACTAGAAGCCTCCGGGCCCTGGTGCAAGAAGTGCCATGGGCCCCCCCCGGACCACATTCGCCCCCCTCGACTACATTGGCCCTCTCCAAAATGCACCCATCTCCTACCTCCCTGGTGTGGCAGGAGCCCGGAGAGGTGTGTTGATCTCCCGCGCGGTCCTCTTCAGTAATGCAGAGCACTGGGAGATGATGTCATCTCCCAGCGCTCTGCATTACTACAGTTGCCAGACGGAGATCGCGGTCGCCAGGCAGAGGGGTCGCAGGGGTGGCCAGGTCCCCTGGAGTGATGGGCCCGGTCGCGGGTGCGACCCCTGCGACCCCTATAGTTACGCCACTGTATGCTTACAAGGTATGCTCTAACCTTGGTACCGGGTTATGAGTATATTTACTCTATGGAAGTGGTGATCGATTTAAGTTCAACTTAACAGCCGAAGCTGGACTTTTTTTTTACTGAAGTCTGGTTTCTGAGGACCAACTGAGGTTTATGACCTTTTTTATACCAGGCGTGTGATGGAACATGTCATGTACACTTTTTTAGTATAGATTTTTGCCACAATTATTTATTTTATGCACTTTTTGTGTATTGCGGCTATACGATGATTTTTGTTTTATGGGATATACATGTAAACATCTCAGTCTGTTTTGGTGATTGTAGTGTACTCTTGAACTTGAACCACTACAAGTCATTTATGTTATTCAAAATTCGGAGAACACAATTTGACTAGAGATTACAGTGTGCAAATATTTTTTACTTATTTACTTTTTTCTTTATTACCTATTTTTTTAGGTTTATGTAATTTTATATTTATTTGGGATACCTTAAAGAATAGGAATTTAAAAAAAAAAATCAGCTCCAATTAGTCTTCATAGTATATTGGCCATGGGGAGTGTTATTTCAATACTATCAGAGTTGTAGTTCAAGAGTAATTGAATAATAAAGTATCCCCCTCCCACCCCTTTTACCTAGTGTAAGCCACCTCCCCACATATGTGGAATCTGGTCACTTGACCGGACAGGTTGCAGCAAGGGACAGTCTTCTTACTGTGAGAATAAGGAAAACCCTGATAGGTTTTTCCTTATGCTCAATGAAGATTGTCCCTCTCTGTGATCCATGTGGACAGTCTTGCTGCTCTGAGGTGAGCAGTGTTACATCAGTAAAAGAGGTGGGAGGGGGATACTTTATCATTCAATTACTCTTGAACAACTATTCTGACCGTATTGAAATAACACTCTCCACAGCCCAAATACTATGAAGATTCATTGGAGCTGCTTTTATTTGAAACTTTACTATTCCTTTAATTTTTTTAATCCTTCCTTGTGATCATTTTTGATGTATATATGTTTGGTACCTGAAACAATGTCCTTTATGCCCATGTATATGTCAACTACATCAGGTGTGTTGTGATACTGTATAGCTGGTATCTTCGGGTTTTTAGACTTGTCTGAGGAATATATAAAATGTACATTTATTTGTAGCTTTTCCTGGGCTTGACATCTTATAAGGGGTGAGATTCACTAAGCAGTGGTAAAGAGGTGATAAAGTTGAGAAGACTTCTCCAGTTTATCACTTCTCCAGTTCCTATGTTATTCTATAGAGCCTATTCACTAAGATCTCCAAAGCTGAAGAAATCTTAGTGCATAGTTTCCATAGAATAACATAGGATTCGGAGAAGTGATAAACTGGGGAAGTCATCTCCACCTTATCACCTCTTTATCACCGCTTAGTGAACATCCCTGTAGCGTTTTACTTAGTGGCCAATTATTGTATCCACTTTTCAATGGTTAGATGAACTATACAAGTGTGTCAGTCTGATTACCGCACATGGTACATATTTGAATATATCTATACTAGTTGAAGAGCCCGTTACACGGACCACAGTGCCACTGCCAGCCGGTCGTGGGGCAGTCATGCACAGTAGAGACTGCCCACGCCGCGGCTGATACAGTGCCAGATGGTTGCGGTGCAATCATGCTCAGTAGAAACTGCCCGCTCCATCGCTGATACAGAGCTGGACGCTCCTTCGAGCTCCCCTCTCTGTATCAGCCTCGTCATGGGCAGTCTCTACTGCGCATGGCTGCAGCATGCACAGCAGTCTCTACTGCACATGACTGCATCGTTACAAACTTTCTAGTAAATTATTATATAGGATGAAACATAGGGAACATTTAGATAAATTCATATCCTATAATATAAAAGGCCACCTGTAAGTTTGTCCGATGCAGTCATGCACAGTAGAAATTAAGCTGAGCATTTATTGGTTGAATTGGGTCCATAAGTTGGAAGGATTTTGTGTAGGACTTCCCTCATAAGAGGTCTGCCAGCTGTGCTCCAGTTTGTTTAGCAATGTGCCTTTTATTCTTGTCTACACTGTAAGTGCAATTTTTTTTGTGGGAGTAAAGCCTTTGAAGTAAAACTAGATGAAGCACCTGCACATCATCTTCCCCTTCCCTATGTTCACTGTTTACATCACAGGTGATGGGATCCCCTTGGATGACTGCAGCCACGCCAGATGAAATTTCTGTGGGAGGACACCAGCTGATGCATATGCCAGACGTTGATTTGGGCTTGATGTAAGTTTACAAACATTTAACACTGACAAATGGACAGAGAGAGAGTATAGTGTATTGACTTGTTCTCCTGTAACCTTGACAAAGTATACCTCATTGTACAAAATAGCTGTCAGCTGCAGCTTTCCCTGCTCTGTCACCTGTGCAGTGTGGGAACCACTTTGATGCTTTGAATAAACATGTATTATAGCTTTACACCCTATTTGCCTCCCTGCCTTTTGTTTGTTTTTTACATTATAAAACCCCAAGGATGCATGAATGTAGATTAAAGGAACTCAATATATATTAGTGTCACATTCACAGAAGTGAAAAAAAATCAATATACTGTGTTCATGGCAATATTTGCACATAGTGTAAGAAATGAATAACAATGTATAGAATGGGGATCATGTAATGTATGCAAATGTAAATATTCTTATGTTGCCATGTACAGTAATGCAGCATTATTTAAATTAATAATAACCTTGATGCAGGAAAGGGAACAGAGCTTCTGTCTATGCTGAGGTTTCATAGTAGTGCTCTGTATAAGAACTGGGAAATACAAGGATCATGAGAAAAAGGATGGATGCTTATGGAGATACATACATACTGTATATCTATTTATATATATATATATATATATATATATATATATATATATATATATATACAATTGATTCTAAATAGAAGCAATGTATTACCTGCCACCAAGATGTCAGACACATAACTGACAATTTTTCCAAGAAAAGAATGACAATCAAACTTTCTCTACTGGTTTTCCAGCATTATGACATTCTGACTTTGATTTTTCAGTATGAAATTTAATTACCAGTGATTATACCTGTCTATATAATGTGTAACTCTTTGATTTAAGAAGCTTTGAGATGTAAGTGATTGTGAACCTGTTTCCATAAAGAAGTGTTATATCTCTGTCACACCAGTATAAGATTTGGCAATTTGAAATCTGTAAAGAGAAAACCCATCTAAAAAATGAGGTTTTGTCTGGCTGTAAAATGGAATATAAGAATATGATTCTTTAAAGAGCTGAAGGAGTATTTGAACATATGAAAGGTAAAATAGAGTTTGTTGAAGCTTGGAAATTATTAATTCCAGACTGGAGGCAGCACAGAAAAAGCCATAGGTCCCTATGTTCAAAAGCAAAGTGGAATAATTCTGTGGAAAGTGTACTACCCCATAGGGGAAGAATACAAATTCCCCAAATTCCCATTGATTTAAATTGAGCTTTTAACCCAATAAATACAAGGGAAGTTGCAAAAGCATAGATAACCAGTGTGTTTGGGGCCTATCATTCAATTTAAAACCATGGAAATTCTTATTTTTTTCCCTATGGTGAAGTTGGTTTGTCCCAGAATACCTACATATGATCCTTTGACTTGTGACGAAGGATGGGCGAAATGTTTCACCTCAAAAGCGAAACAGGAAAAAAATGGCACTTTCGCTGAGCTGAAAATTTTTCATGAAAAGTGCAGAGTTTACATTTTTTTCTTACTTAGATCATTGGATTAAAGTGAATGGGAAGACAAAATGGCAAGTTCCCTTCTTTTCCTGCAGGGACAGTGTTAAAGGGGTTCCAGTTTCCCACATCATACCATTCTGTGTTTCTTAGCAATAGAGAAAGCAGCACATTTGAGCTAGAGAAGAGAGGCTAATAAAGTGGAGTTGAAGTTTTAGTTTAGGGAGTCTTGTATGCAGGAAATCTGTTATCTGTGTCTGGAGGCACTCTGGGAGAGAGAAAGGAAGTTGACCCCAACTATCCCAAAATTCTGTGTGACTGAGAAGAAACAGGCAGTCATGATCCAAGTTTCGTCCTGGTCTGGCTGTTACCTCTGTGCTAGGGGAGTCTGAGAGTGTGAGCAGGGAGAAAAAGAGATTTACCCCAAATGATTCCAACTTCTGTGTGACTGAGAGACTGGGAAAACACAGGCAGAAGTGATCCAAGTTTCTTCCTGATCTGGCTGTTATCTCTGTGTTAGAGGAGTCTGGCGGACTGTGAAGGGAGAAGGGAAGCTGACAAAAATACCCCAAAATCTTGGTTGCCTAAGACAGGCAGCTGTGATCCAAGTTCCTTTCTCAGCTGGCTCTTATCTCTATGCTAGGGGAGTCTGTAGGTGTGAGAAGAGAGCAAAGGAGATTTAAGTTATTTTTATCATTTAAGAAAATGCAAAGTGAGTGAAGAGAAGAAAAATCTAAATCAAATCAATATTTGGTATGACCACCCTTTGCCTTCAAAACAGCAACAATGCTTCTAGGTACACTTGCACACAGTTTGTTAAGAAACTTGGCAGGTAGGTTGTTCCAAACATCTTGGAGAACTAACCACAGTTATTCTGTGGATTTAGGTAGACTCAGTTGCTTATCTCTCTTCATGTAATCCCAGATAGACTCGATGATGTTGAGATCAGGGCTCTGTGGTGGCTTACAAATGTTGCATGGTTCATTGAAATTGGTGCAGTTGAAATGGGGGCATCATTCTGAGTCGAATGGTTCAAAATGTTGCATGGTTGAAATTTGGGTCTAATTTCTCTGAAGGTCGATGCTGTTGCGATATGTTTTTGTTGATGTGTTTGAAACACTTCGACATGGGTCAAAGTGTTGCATGGTTGAAATGTGGCCCTTGATTCACTAAAGGTTGGTGCTGTGGCGATATGTTTTTGTCGATGTGTTGGAAACATGGGCAAGGACATACATGGGTTGGCTGTATTCGACTTTCAATTGAATTCAACAAACTATGCAGGTTAGGGGGACAGATGGATTGGTTATGTTCAACAAACTATGCTGGTTGGGTGGGGACATACATGGGTTGGTGATGTTAGCATTTTATTTGTATTCAACAAAGTATGCAGGGTAGGCTATGACAGACATGTGTTCAGCACACTATGCAGTATACATACACATACACATGCACTGCCTGACACCCCAGCCTTCTTCCCTTGCCCAAGCATTGCCCACTAGGATTTGTGGCTAGCAGTGGGAAAATGATGAAGATGGTCAGGCAGTGTACATGGGGTCTTTGGGGATAATAGTGTAGTGATTGGTGTATTTTTTTAACCCTTTGAGTCAGGTAATAAAGTCTGAACTGGATGTGTCTTCATTACAAGAGAATTTGGACAAACTGGGTAACTGGGCAGGCCAAGGGCAAATGAGATTCAATATAGACAAGTATAAAGTTATGCATTTTGGGTATAATAATAAAAATGAAACATATAGGTTAAATGGTGTTTCTTTGGAGAAATCTACTAATGAAAAGGATTTGGGAGTAATGGCAGTCAATACAATTAGCAGTAGCATGCAGTGCCAGCTGGTAGCTGCAAAGGCCAATAAGATATTGGTATGTATTAAAAGGGGTATTGACTCACGGGAGGAAGATATTATTCTGCCTCTTTACAGGTCCATAGTAAGACCCCACCTTGAATATGCTGTTCAATTCTTGGTGCCTTTTCTGAAAAAGGACATTATGGAACTAGAGAAAGTGCAGAGGAGGGCTACAAAACTAATAAGGGAAATGCAAAGCTATGAAGAAAGGCTAGAAAAGTTAAACTTGTACACACTAGAGAAATGGCATCTTAGAAGGGATATGATAACATTATTTAAATATGTTCAGGGCCCATACAAAGGGCTCTCCAAAAACCTGTTGATTAATAGAACAGTACAAAGGACAAGGGGTCACCCGCTTAGACTTGAGGAAAGTAGATTTCATCTACAACAGCGGAAAGGATTCTTTACAGTAAGGACAATAAAGGTATGGAATTCACTGCCTGAGAAGGTGGTGCTATCGAATACATTAGATGCCTTTAAAAAAGGGACTCAATACTTTTTTAAAAGAGCAGAACACAGAGGGCTATGTATGTTAGTATTGGGATTAATATTTAGTTAGTGCTTGTTGATCCAAGGAGAAATCTGATTGTCATTTGGAATCAAGAAGGAATTTTTCCCCCATTCAAAGCAAAATTTGAAATTGCTGTATTGAGGGTTTTTTGCCTTCTTTTGGATCAACAACGGTAAACAGAAATAGGAAAAGGGTTGAGCTTGATGGACGCAAGTCTTTTTTCAACCTAAATACTATGTAACTATGTAACTATGAGTGCCACAGGGGTGAGCAATGCACAAGTGTGGGAACCAAGTATATGAGGTTCTATGGCTACCATTTGGGAATGGGAGCAAGGCTGGGGAAAAAGTGTTAACCACAAATCCCCATAGATGCTGCGTGATCCCCATTCTTGTTCCCTTGGGAGTGCACAACATGTATAATATATGATACATAGCTAAGTGGATAATTGTGTAGTGATTGGTGTATTTTTGTTACCCCTTGAGAGCCACAGGGGTGAGCAATGCACATTCATATGGCACTCAGCGCTGTCCATGGTGAACATGAACTAAAAATATCACCACAGCATCAACCTTTAGTGAATCTAGGGCCAAATTTCAACCATGCAACATTCTGACCCATGTCGAAGTGCTTCGAACACATTGAGAAAAACATTGTCACAGCATCGACCTTTAGTGAATGTAGGGCCATATTTCAACCATGGGACATTTTGAACCATGCAACATCAGAATGACACCCCCATTTTAGCTGTGCTATTTTCAATGTGCCCTGTTGAATAATGCAAAATTATGAACCATGCAACATTTGTAATTCACCATTTTCGATGCATCCTTTTGAACTACTAGGGCTAGATGTGATGCGATTTTACTACTACTACTACTAGGTGTTAAAGGTGAAACACTTCCAGCAGCAGCAGAGGCAATATTTATAGCTAAGTTTCTAGATGTTAACAACCTGTGTTGCTGTTGTTGTTGATGCTAGTTACTCAACACAAATGTGTGTGGCTGAATGGGCTTGGATTTGGAAGCGGCAATAATGCTGATGATAATTGACAGGATGACTGTGTACCTTTTGCAATCTTTGCTTTTCCAGGGTCAGAGTTTCCAATGGTTTTCTCAAACAGTTTATAGACAGGCAAAGAGCTCCTTTTCAGTGGTGGAAGATTGAGCCTTTGCCTTTCTGCTAACCTTCTGGCCATGTCATCATCTCTCTCACTCTCAACTTTGTCTGTATTTGAAGAAGAAGAGGATGCTAGAGGGATATATTATAGATCTGAATAATCTTCATCAGTCATCATTAGGCCGTCCTCAGCATCAGCAATGCCCGCCGCTTCTTGCCCACTAACCTTATATTCCTCAAAATTTTTAGAGGTGTCAAACAATGTCTTTTTTACTTTTATTTTCACAAAGTTCGCTGTTACTTTGAGAACGGGTGTTCTGGTGCTTGTTTGTATCACTGTCAGATGCAGCAGTTTGTTTAGCTGGTACACCTTCCTCCATTATGCCATTGCCATCATCAACACTAGAATGCAATGCGTTGTCATTGTCAGTGTTCTTCTTATATGTTTTATTTTTTGTACTGGAGCTGGTGGTGGTGGAACTTTTGGTGGGACCTTGACAAACTGCATTCTCCCTGGGAGAAAAGGGATCATCATCATTCATTACACATACTGCAGGAACCATGGCTTCAGTTAGTTTACTCCCGAATCCCTGCACTGCTCCACCTTTCCCCCTGCCCTTATGCGTTTTCTGGACATTACTCAACTCCTGTGTGTGTTTTTACTCTCTACAGTACATAACTGATGGAGTGTGATGTCTTGCCTTAGCCTTCAACAAAATTCTCACTGTTGTCTGCTGTCTATCAAGCCTGCTTCAGTCACACAGCTCATGTCAGGCTCCCAGTCAGCTGTCTGTCACCTAATACATTTATTTGCTTGTTTATTTGTTATTATTTTTTTTAAGTTGTCCACCCTATCTTATCACAGTCTGTCCAAAAAAAAAATTAACTGAAAAATAAAATCAACAACTTCTCTCCCCAGACTTCTCCAGCACAAAGACAATAAAAGCAAGACCAACAAGCAAATTGAACACCAACTGCCTATGTCTTGCCAGTCAGTCACACTGAATTCTGTGGTGTTTAGGGTCAACCTCTTTCCTCCCTCCTTCTCCCCAAAATGCCCCCAGACTCCCCTAATACAGAGAACAGATGTCCTACCTAAAACACTCCATAAACTATGCTTCAATTCCCCTTTATTTGCCTATATTCTCTAGCTCAAAAACTTGCTGCTTTCTCCTCTCTCAAACACAGAATGGCATACTGTGAGAGCCTGACATCCTTTTATATGCCTGCAGGAAAAGCAGAGAAAACTTTCATATGGTGGGGAAAATTTTTTCTTCCCATTTATTTCAAGGCAATAAGCTAGGCAAAAAAAGAGGGAAAATGGCACTTTTCACAGGAAATTATTTACCAAGAGGTAAATGACATTTTTCGCAGATTTTGGTTTCACCCATCCCTAGTTCTGAATACAGTGCTAGAGTTCTGGTCAAGATAGGGGACAAAAAGAAAGTAACTAATTTGTAAAGAGTCTTAGTTTTACAAAGCCTTCTAGCATGTTTAAGTTTTATTAAGGAGGTGTAGTTTCAAGCTTGACTTAAAGATCATAACAGAGGTGCAGTGGCACAGAGTGTGAGTTAGAGCATTCCATAGATAAGGAGCAATGAGAAGAAAAAGGTTTGATATATGATCGCAAGTGGCAGGATGGGGTAAAGTGGGTTCCGCAGGAGACAGAGGGATCACCCACATGGCAGTTGAAACCCCACAGAAGAAGGAAAGGTGTGTCTGACAACAGGATAAAGGAAAGTCATGATTCAAAGTCAGAAAGGAAATGTGAATGTGTACATGTGGAGGTAGGAGGCTGACAGGTAACCACATCCTGTAGAGAGTCAGGAGCAAAAATATGGACAGCATGGCACTCAAAAAAGGAGAAGTAGAGTGAGACGGGAGCAGAAAGTAGTTTGTAGCAACAATGTTTAGAGAGTATTATTCCCACACCTCCCCCACATCCAGTTGGTCCTTAGGAGATTGCTGCCTCTAAAGCAGAGTCAGATTGAGACATCCTGGTTTCAGTTAGAGCAAGTAAGTTTAGGGAGTGGGATAAAAAGAGATCATGCACAGTGTTAAATGTGTTAATAATGGAGCAAGCATTCCAAAGAGCACAGGAAAAGGGAAGAAACTGAGGCTGAAGACACATAATGGTGATAGGATTAATTTGTTCCTATATTGACTAGAGGTAGAGGGTTTGTGAAAGGAAAGGGAGCCAGGTTTTGGAGAGATATCTCCAGGTGCCAGTAACAGAAGAAGAGAGAGAGAGTGCCAGGGAGAAAAGGGATCATCATCATTCATTACACATACTGCAGTAACCATTGCTTCAGTTAGTTTACTCCCAAATCCCTGTACTGCTCCACCTTTCCCCCTGCCCTTATGCATTTTCTGGACATTACTCAACTCCTGTGTGTGTTTTTACTCTCTACAGTACACAACTGATGGAGTGTGATGTTTTGCCTTAGCCCTCAACAAAATGATCACTGTTGTCTGCTGTCTATCAAGTCAGGCCTCAGTTAGAGAGTAGCATTCCCACACCTCCCCCACATCCAGTTGGTCCTTAGGAGATTGCTGCCTCTAAAGCAGAGTCAGATATAGACATCCTGGTTTCAGTTAGAGCAAGTAAGTTTAGGGAGTGGGATAAAAAGAGATCATGCACAGTGTTATATTTATTAATAATGGAGCAAGCATTCCAAAGAGCACAGGAAAAGGGAAGAAATTGAGGCTGAAGACACATAATGGTGATATGATAAATTTGTTCCTATATTGACTAGAGGTAGAGGGTTTGTGAAAGGAAAGGGAGCCAGGTTTTGGAGAGATATCTCCAGGTGCCAGTAACAGAAGAAGAGAGAGACTGAGAGAGAGAGAGAGAGAGAGAGAGAGAGAGAGAGAGAGAGGAGATGAAATAATGTTTTGTATGCATTTGGTTTCTTGGTTTTGTGGGGAGGGGGAGTGCAGGAGCAGAGAAAATTGAGGAGTTGGTGTGTAGAGGTGAGTGTGGACAAGAGAAGAGAAGGAGAAATTTAAACAGAGAAGGTAGGAGAGGGTGGAGGGCAGAAGGATCCAGACATTTTAGTGAGCAGTACAGATATAGATATAAAGAATAGGAGTTATTTAAGTATTGTTAGTATAGTGCGAGATGTTAAAACCGTTTCATGATAGTAATGTTTGTTATGTAAACAGATTCTACTTTAGTTTTGGTCACCATCCAGAAGATTGTATTAAATAGAGAATCTTGAACTTTAAGAGAATTGCAATGTTTACATTCAAGTCTTTGCTTCAAGTCCTTCCTTGCAGATTTGCTTTGGGATGTGTTGTTTCTCCAGTAAATCCTGTTTTCTCTCTTCTGCCAAACTCCTGCTCAAGTCCTGTTTAAGTAGTCCTTCACTAGTGTGTGTCACCCTAATGGCTTGATCGATTTGTTAGCTCTAAAAAAAAAAGTACCATTGGTAGTTTGAAGAGACAGTCAGATATGCAATTACCTGCTCTGTGACTCACAACCGAATGTAAAAAAATGCACGTTGGGGGCTAAATTTGCCCCCATCAGAAGTTTTTTAACCCCCCAAGGACCAGCGGTCCCGGGGTGTGCTGTGTCCCTTAAGGACCACATAGGAAACTTTGAACTGGGGACTGAAAGAGATCGCTTCGGTCTTGGAGCGATCAACTTCAGTCCCCGGTATTACTCACCGTGCTCCTACAGGAGCGCAGTGAATGAAAGTACGTGACGTGCCAGGACCATCACTGGTCCTTAAGTGCTGGACCAGTGTGACGGTCAATGGTCCATAAGAGGTTAAAATATGTTCAATTTGTGATGCAATTACATGTGGTGGTTAGTAACACATGTTAAGGAACTCAACTTTAGCACCACAAATTTACGGCCAAATGAGTTGTCGCAGAGTCCCCTAATACATGTGCCTAAACAGTGACGTATAAGTGCAGTGTAAAAAAAACTAATAAAAAAGATAAGTGACCTGTGGATGTACTGATATGGTACCCTAACCCCCATATCAATACATCCAATGTATGAAAAAAATGCGTGTAATGTAAAAATTAGTAACCTTTTCAGTGCCAGAGCAATGTGTTTCATACCAACCTGGCACTGAAAGGGTTGTTAATATGTGTGTAAAGCATAAATAAGTAACACTTTCAATACCAGAGGGGTATGCAATGTATTGTTAATCTGGCACTGAAAGGATTCTAAATATTTATCTGCATTAAAAAAAAAATAACCCTTTGAGTGTCAGTAGGGCAAGCAACGCATTGCACAGCACTGCATGCCCCCTGGCACTCAAAGGGTTAAAAAATAACACAAAAATAATGAACACTTACTTGTAGTCCAGTGGAGTCTTCTGCACCTAGGTCTTCTTCAGTTCTTGTTCTGTAAGCTTCTTCATCTGTCATCTCAATCTTCTTTCTTCATCTGTGCTCCTGTTCACTATTCTTTAATCTCAGTTTTGAACCTGTAAAAAAAAAATCTATCATTAAACTTATGGAAACAATAGCAAAATTCTCCCTCCTCGTACCTTTTGGGCCATTGTCCAATGCACACTAAGGGAAATTTGAATAGGGACTGTCTTTTATATGGCCAGTAGCTGTTCAAACTAATTCCCATGCTCCCATTGGCTGAGATTTAGGGTTATGCATAGCACATAACGTGCCCTGCGGTAACCCCATCTCCCAGCCAATCAGCCTCCAATGCGTTGCGTCATCCCCCCATCTAGAAGCTGATTGGCTGGGAGGTTTGGTTACTGCAGGGCATTTTCTATGCCCTGCGTAAGGCAATATCCCAGCCAATGGGAGCATGGGGGGCAATTTAAACAGGGTCTAACCATATAAAAGACACTCCCTGTTCAAATTTCCCTCAGATGGCATTGGGCAATGGCCCCAAAAGATACAGGGAGGGTTTTATTGGTGGGTTTTCCTGCCACAGTAGAAGTGGCAACGAATGTTTAATAATAGATTTATTTTAGTAACTATATCTTTTTTATTACAGGTTCAAAGTTACGTATCAAGAAGAAGAATGAAGATGACCACAGACAAAGAAAGAAGATGAAGACGGAGATGAACAATGAAGACAACAGATGAGGAAGAAGAAAGAAGAAGAAGACAGAAGCCTACAAAAGAAGAATTGAAGAAGAGCAGGGTGCAAAAGACCCCCCCACACTGGACATCAGGATGACAGGTAGGTGTTCTAATTCTGGGTGACAGGATAGTATTAATACTAGCATGAGTCCACTTTATTGTTCATGTTAGGGGTAGCGTAGGGCCTAAGGGATGTTAATGTTTAGTGACTGTGTTTGCAGGTCAGACTGTGTCAAACACCGAGCATTAGCTGGTTTCCTTTGATCTTCCCATTTCTCACATTATTTAACATGAATTATGGGACTGAAAAAAACACAACAAACTTTGGGCCACAAGAAGGGTTCTGTGTTCCAATGCTCGTCGTGGTTCCATGCCAACGGTAACAGTAAGTGTGTGCATACCATTGTCATGTCTTCTCATTGGCTGGCATTCCTTTTTAGCACTGTGGGACTTCTGCAGCGGTGCCCGATTATTTAGGTCTGATCCTACCTGTGGGCTGTGTGTTCCGGTTTCCTGTAGGCTGCCCTCTCCAGTGCCTGTTTTCCTGTCTGGTTCCTGGTCATCGGATGCTATCTGTTACGTTTTTCTGACACACAGACCAGGGTATGAAGTAAAAACACAGTTTTATTGAAAACAAGAATAGAACAGTGCCCCTAGGGGCCAGTACAGGTAAAATCAGTATTTGGCAAGTACAGACCAAGTAACATAAGTGCAATACAAAGATAGAAATATATGTATATATATATATATATATATATATATATATATATAGACTGGGGATAACCCCAAAGGGTTAACAGGAGCAATTGGAGCAACTCAGTCCTAGATTGGCCAGTGCCCAGGATATGATAACAGTCTCTTGATGGTGAGAAGGAAGCAAAGTGTCTGCACTGAATCATTCTCAAGGTAGTAGAATGGGGCACACCTATTGCCCAGAGCTGTGCCAATACCACCACCGTGGGCTTAGGAGGAATGCTACTGCTAGAGCTGAAGTAACCAGAACCTGAATCTCCCTTAATGTAAATTCAGTAGTAACCCTGCATGTGCCAACGGGATTGCGCCCAGACACCCTTAGGATGCCAAGATAAACGGTTGCTGCACAAGCTATAATGAGCCAGAGCACTGGGAAGTGCAGGAGATAACGTATACCCAGAGCGTATGTGAGCCAGAGCCAGGACACCCTTCCAGTGTCGCACAAAATCCACACTGCAAGAGCGGACAGACTACCAGCGCCAACCGGCGCGTTCACGGTGCACCCCGAACACCGGACGGACAGTGCTCTGCGAGTGATAGTATGGCTCGGTCAAAGGCACTACGAGTAGAAGGCTCTAAGGGTAACTAGAGGCTTAGCAAGCGATATATGAGGCACGTAACCGGAGACTACAGGTACTGCACGGGTTAATCTGTTTCAGTACAGGAGAGAACAGCTCAGCAGACAGCGGATGGTAAAGCAACCTCAGGCAACAGCTCGGAAGAGAGAGAGGATCAGCGAGATACCAAACAGTTCAGAATGTCGCCGGAGCGACCGGATCTGCGCAGGAACACTGGAACAGCACACAGGACAGAAGCGTCAACCAGAACCGGATCGATACGGTAGCAGGAACATCAGCCGGAGAACGGAGCAATCATGGAGCAGGGTCGTCAGCCAGAACCGGGTCAATCACGGAGCAGGGTCGTCAGCCAGAACCGGGTCAATCACGGAGCAGGGTCGTCAGCCAGAACCGGGTCAATCACGAAGCAGGGTCGTCAGCCAGAACCGGGGCAATCACGGAGCAGGATCAGAAGAGTAGTCAGGCAAGCCGGGTTGATACACAGGAGACACAGGAACTCAGCAACGAGACGCAGGATCAGGAACACCACGAAAGGGCAACTGACAAGTGCCCAAGAGCCAGTATAAAAAGGAATATCCTGAGCGGGCCAATCAGCCTCCTCCAATGCAAAGGTAACACAGTAGAAAATTGACAGGGAATCACGGGGACCGTGATACTATCCCTCTCTGGTTCCTGGGCAGCTTTCCAGCACTCCGGCTTGCTCCTCCTGATTCCGTTGTCGGGTGGCTCCGGTAAGGGTCCTCCTCCTCCGCTTCTTTATTTTGTGCCCCGTTTTGCTGAGCCTCTTGTAGCGGCCGTGTCCCGCTGTATTGCGCTTCCTGTAGCGGCCCTGTCCCGCTTTGCTGAGCCTCCTGTAGTGGCTGTGTCCCGCTGTGTTGTGCTTCCTGAAGCGGCCGTGTCCCGCTGTACTAAGCCTCCTGTAAGCGGCCGTGTCCCACTGTGCTGTTCCTCCGGGTAGCGGCTGTGTCACGCTGTGCTATAGTCTCTGCGGTTCAGCGGCATTCCATGTTGCGGTGCTGAGGCCTCTGGCCCCTGTGGCTCAGGGCCCGTGGGGACGGCTTCCGCTGCCCCACTAGTGATTGTCCCAGCTGCCTGTTGCCCCCCAGCCACCATCCCATTCTGGGCCTGGGAGGTTGCGCTGGGTTGTTTGTGGCAGCGTTCTGCCACCAGGGGGGTTGGTACTCCTGCTTCCCTTCCACCGGTAGGGATCTTAGGAGGGGACCTTAGTAGGTGGGTCAATCTCCATCATTCCAGGCTCCCTGCTGGCGGTGAACACTCTCCTGGATCCTATCCTGGTAAGTAGGGTGTGGGGGTGCTCCTTCTTGATCTCTGGTGCCCTTGGGGGGGTACAGTGGGTCCTGGGTTCCCGGCTCTGCTTTTAGGGTATTTACCCTTTTTCTGGGTTGTGGGAGCATCTGGAGTCACTGTCCTCTCTCTACCTATATCTCTTCTCTGCTAGGGGTTTCCTGGGGTTGTCACTTCTCTGTGACTATCGTTAGGTACCTCTATTACCATCAAGGTGTGCCGTTAGGCTATCCTACAACATTCCACCTTCCCATCTATGGAACCAGCCTGTCAGTGGTTGGAGTCCGTTGGGCATAGACACATCTCTAGTTCTGTCCTGTCCCTGCTGCTTTTGTGTTCAGCCCTGCACCTAGGGGTCCGTTGTCTGGTTCTTTCTCAGTTTGCCAATATCTCATCCTGGTCTGGGCCCTGGCTCAACTGGGGTCGGACATCTGGCTTCGCGGCCAGCAACTTTAACCGGCTACGGCCGCAGCAAGACAGATTGGCATTTGACTATGAGCCCTAGCTTCACACCCTGGCGTCGCTCTCCAGCTACTGGACCAGACAATCCCACGGCAGCGTTGCACGCTAACAGCGATCTCCAGCGCCGAACACTAGCTTCCGTACCGTGACCGCAGTATCCAGTGTTCTGAGGCCGTGACAAAAAAAATGATTTTTGCCCTACTTACAGTTTTAGCTCTGTGAATTGGATTGAGCCCTTAGACTGAGGCCTTTATATAGTAATCTTAAACACACGAGGCTCATTCACATTGGCTAATTAACAAATCAAATGCTGACCAAATGTTTGATCAAAGTTGATAAGCAAGTTACTTCACGCCCATGCAGGGGTGTCTGTAGAAAGTTTTCCAGGGGGGTGCAAAGCCATAACATGACCCCCAGGCCAGCCCATCCAGTCCCTTTGTTTATATGGAGGGGGTAATTGTAGGGGGGGACAAGTGACCTTTTCCCCCGGATGCCCATGCACCCATGTGCAAAACAGTTACCAGTGCAGGTCACAGTCAAGATACAGGATGAAGGAGGGAAGTTGTTAGCAGGAATGCAATTATTAAAAAGGAGTGGGGCAGACAGTTGAGGCAGGATGTCAAGGGTTAAACATACCCAATAAACAGGAGTGGAATTATTAACAAGAAGTGGAGACAGACAGTTGAGGCACTGTGTTAAGGGTTAAACATACCCATGAAACAGGAGTGGAATTATTAACAAGGAGTGGCGACAGACAATTGAGGCAGGATATGAAGGGTTAAACATACACGATAAACAGGAATAGAGTTATTAACAAGGATTGCAGACAGACAGTTGGGGTAGGACATGAAGGGTTTTAACATACCTAATAAACAGGAGTGGAATTTATTAACAAGGAGTGGAGACAGACAGTTGAGGCACGGGTTAAGGGTTAAACACCCAATAAACAGGAATAGAGTTATTAGCAAGGAATGGAGACACACAGTTGGGGTAGGACATGAAGGGTGTTAACATACCTAATAAACAGGAGTGGAATTATTAACAAGGATCGGAGACAGACAGTTGAGGCACAGGTTAAGGGTTAAACATACCTGAGAGGAGAGAAATTGAGAGAATTAGAATTGAGAAAACAGCATATTCCTGTTTAAGTCCTCCTTCACTTGGAATTATTCACTTTAGGTTATATACCTAAAATATAACCATAAACTTGCATTTTAACATAAATTGCCCTGTTCAGAGAGCATTTATTTAAAGGGATAGTAACACTTAACATATAGTAAAATATATATTGTTGGGTTTCTCCTCCTGAGTACTCCCATTGCTGAGAGGTGTTTTATTAAAAAGGTATAGCAGCTCATACTTGAATTTTATAGGTGCAGTATCTAAATTACCTTAAATTTTACAGTGGCGCTGTTGCTACACCATCCTATGGAAGTTTATGGTAATTTGACCAGGACTTTGCACAGGATGGTGTAGCAACAGTACCACTTTAAAATGTCAGGCCATTGCGATACTCATACCTGGGAACTTCCAGTTGAGGGCTACCCGGAAGGGAGTCCTCTGTTCAGCAGGGGGTGACAATAATGATGCTAATTATGTCAAAAAGGGGCGGGGCTTGACGCGAGTTGGGGGACCAGGGCTTAAAGGTGTCACACAGAACGCTGGGGAAGGAGGAACAGTGGGAATAAAAGCAGATGTGGCAAAGTTTCAATAGAAACTCCCCACATCCGGAGGAATCAGCCTCTGCCCCAGAGACCCGGTAAATCTCTGTCAGAACCGGAGTCTCTGGGGCAAATCAGGAGAGTTCACAAGTATGGCGATACTGCACCTAAAAAAATCACATTTGAGTGGCTATAACTTTGAATAAAATACCTCTCAACAGCGGGAGTGTCCTTGTACTCAGGAGAGTAAACCTTTCAATATAAATTTTACTATATATTAAGCGTTACTGTCCCTTTAATGTTGTATATAGTGTCTGTACTGAGTGAAAGGAGCAAAAGTCAGTTAGTTGTGATTAATGCCCATTGCTCATGTATTAAGAAGTTATAGTATTTCATAACAGATAATATGGGCAATCAATGTGAGCCCTGGAAAAGGTAGGGATATCTTAGCAAATATAAGACCATGTTTTAGAGTTCAGAAAACCAACAGATAATGTTTACAGATACTAGAAAGAATTACAGTGTATATAAATGCATATATACCCAGTTCACTTTTAGGTGTTAGTGTTCCTTTAACAGTATGCTACTGTCAGGGAATATATTATCACTTCATAGAAAAGGATGAAAATGCCACCACATGGAAAGAGTTGTGACTTAACAAAGGCTACAAAGGCAAGGCATTCAGTGGTCTTTGTCATGTAAAAAAGCAAAGGGGGAGGGGGAACAAGGAGGAATGTTTCCTCAGATCCGCCGGGTTGAGTCCATACACTGAGGTTAATATACTAAGAACAGGAGCACCACAGGGGCAAATAAAATGGCTTAAATGGGGTTTTAACCCTTTGAATACCAGAGAGATTTCCAGTGCAAAATTACATAATATGTTGGAGGCCTCTTTAGCATTTAAGGAATTAAAAGTCACATTTAAATCAAAAATAATTTTTGATTGATTTGTCCCTAAATTCAAATGGTTTGCCTTAGAATTGCTCTAAATAGTCAGCACATCAGCCTCACTGCTGGAGCTGCTGTTGGTAGAAGTATTTTATCAGAAACAGATGCTTCAACATCTAAAATAATCCTCTTTCCCCTAAGAAGGTAAATTTACTAAGAATGAAGTTTCTCCAAGGATTTTTGACCTTTCAGCTGGGGTATGAGGGAGGGTGTGTCCTACCATAGTCAGATAACTCAGTCACTGTCCTGGAAGAGGTGATTTTGAAATATTTGGAGGGACTGTCAAACCTTATATTCAAGGGTCTGTCGTCATGCACGCACTGCATCTATGATGACTATGATCAGTGCTTGGTCCTGAGCATTTCGGATCTTCAACTTGAGTGCTTCTCATGTGTCCCCAAACATTCCTCTGTGGTTTAAAATATATATCAAACACTTATAGTTTATTAGTCAGGCCAGTTTCTGGACCAGAATTGGTATTAAATATGTTAGAGATTTAATATATTAAGGCATGTGTAAATGCCTTTCACCTCCCTCACCTCTTCTATTCCCAACTTTAACATGCTTTTGATTTCCAATTTGCAGTTTATAATCAATTAATAAACCATTATCACATTTTGCTCATACTTTGTCAAGGAAACTGGTATCAAACTAGAAAAACGAGATGTGGATAGACTGGATAAATAGACCTTTACCTCTATCATGGTGTCCTCAATGAAACAGGATTATTTTGTTGAGAGCTCTTTATTGGACATAGTACACTCCTTCACATCTACATAAAATGAGGTTGTTGTATATAGCATATGTGCGAAATGTCACAGGGAAGAGGGCAGTCTCTTAAACAGTCTTGATTTAGATGTTTTATGATTTGTCAGATTGCCTTGTGAAAATTACATAAGGGAAACATCATTATTTGTTGATAGAGAATGGAAAATGAATTTGGGCACATATATGTCAATCACTAGTATTGTCCCTCCCACTGTATGCAGATTGATGGAAGGTCATATAAAGTAGAGCTAGTTTGAGGGCTTCAACACCTCCAGAAGAAGATGTCAATATGTTTAAACATATAGAGGAAGGAGGCATGTGAAAAGAGAGGGGCGGAGTCAAGAGTGAGTGGGAGAGAGGACCAGGACAGCTGTAGACTATGGAAAGGATCTGTCTACCCGCACCACATAGACAAGCTCCATCACTGAACACAAGGCAATATGAAATATTTTGTTCTAGTAAGAGTACAACCAGAGACCATACTGTTTACATATATGTGATGACTTTGAGCGGATCTGTTTATTAAGGAGCTACTTCTCATAATCTTTACTATGAGACTGGTGGTGGGTTAGGAGAAATTTACAAACTCTCACGTATTGCTATCCTGATTTTCAGGTCTGAGCATTGGATCAGAGGGGTGATCATTTTACATTACATGTAGAGGATTTGGTGACCCCTTTGTCATTGTATGATTTGTGTATTTTATTCATGTTAGTGTAGTGTGGAAGAGGGTTCTCAATTGCATACATGGTGGACATGCTCTTGTTTCTATGGCTTTTGGTCAGATGTTCTAGATGAGATGGAATCGATCTTGAGTTTTGTTAGACAGAGCCCCACAACAAATTCTTCTAATCTTACGTCATCAAAATCTACCCCCTAAATCCGTGGCATCTGCCTTTTACACACACTTCTTAAACATTGCTAAAATGTGCATTCCAGCCAGGTGGTGATCTGGTTCCAGTCTCTCCTTGCTAGATTGGAAGATGAGAATCTCCCATGTTATGACATTTGAAAGAAGTATAATATTCCTCTGGCACCAGGCAATCTTTCCTAGAGGTTTGGTCCCGCTGGATTGCTTATTGTGCTTATTTGTTTACTATTCAAGTGCAGTCCTATTTTGAGTTGTAGACTTGACTCAAAGTAATGCCTTTGCCTTCCCCCTCCTTCTTTTGATACTTTTGTATCCTTATCCCCATCTATGATTGTACTGTTTATTGGTTTTCAATAAATGCAAGATTACTCTTTCAAAGTTAACTACCTAATATTATGATGTTTATCTCACCCTACTTTGCTTCTGACATCACACCATGTGCTGGAATCTGTGAACATCCCACCTTCCCAATGTAATACTGACAATGATTATTCTTCACGGATTGGATGATGCTACTTTGTTTTAATTAAAAGCAGCTAAATGCTTATTGACACACAAAAATAATTCAGGAAATATAAACATCATCATAATGGACTCACCGCAGTGCTGTTAAACCACACAATGGCTAACTTGTTTTGCATGATCCCCACTCTTACTTATAGATTCCTATAATGTCAGAGGGGAGGGGAATACATTGAAAAGTAGTGAACCTGACACCCCTCTAGTACTGAAAAGGTTTAATGTTCCAGCCCCATAAACAAGCATTTTATGTATAAAATTAGCAACCACTTCTGGAGCACACAAAGATTTCAGAAAGCACTGCAAGCATTGGATGCATTTCCCCAGTAATGATGAGATAATTGTTCTGCCTGTTAGCTCCTCAAGAACCAGAGGGGTATGTAACACATAGCTTCACAATGCATTGTGCAAACTTTGGTCCTCAAAGAGTTAATTAGGTTAAGACAGTGGTACAATGTTTCCTGTTTCAGTAATGTTATCAGCAATATATAAAACAGATTAATTTTCCAAAGTCACAAGTATAAAAATTAGCAATACTTGTGCAAACAAGATGTGCCATAGGGTGCATATAAAAATATCCACTACAAATTAAACATTTAACCCTTTGAATGCCAGAGGGGTATAAAACACATTTCAAAGCAATGCATTTTATATCTCTCTGTCACTCAAACATTTAATTGGGGCTTTTACCACAACGCATTAGAGACATCTTTACGATTAAAGGTGTTAAAATCCCTATTTATATAAATGGGGACTTTTTGACCTGTTATTTGCCCCATATGGTGCAGTTTGGTTGCCCCACAATTGCTATTTTTTTGCCCCAGAATATGGCCTAGTGATGCTTTCTAATAAAACAAACATGATTTCTGTATCAGATATAACCATATTCACTCCAGTTTGTTGAACATCTTTTACTCAATGCATTATATGGTATAGCAGTTGGGGGTTTATTAACATCCAATTTTTACCTCTTTAAATTCACAGTTTCTAGTCATAATTTATTACTTAGTTATCCCCAAGGACCAAGCTATCTATTGCTGCCTAAGGGAGTTGGTAATGCTTGTCCCAAATGAGAGTTAGACTGCAGTCAAACAGGTAGTGGCTCATGTGTGTTTGGTGAGTTTAGACCCAGAACATCATTTGGGTAGGAGGTTTCAAAGCTGTGCTTAATTAGGTGGAAGGAGTGTTTGCCTGACCTCTAATAGCGGATCACAGAGACAGAGGTCTATATCTGAATGTGAGAGAAAAGAAGCCAATTACTTGCATGTCTGCATTATGTATTAACCCATCTGGGCTTGGGATATTAGGTCTGAAGGGGGAACAAAAGAGAGGGTGTGTCAATGATCACACACCAAATTATCAAGTCTGTGGTCTATTGTTCGGAAGATAAGCAATTCACTGGGGCAGCTGGATTTGTAAACTAACCAGCAGTGCATCCAAATGCTATTCTTTCAACATGATTTCCTTTTCCAGTTAACATCTCTTACTTAAGCTATTTACTTACCGGAAGAGACATGTGAAACCCTGTCTGAATTTATCTATTGATAAACACAATCTAAGCAGTTGTTCAAAGAACTATACTTCAGTGAATTAAAGTTGCATATATGTAATCCTATTAAAGGTCATAGAAATTTGTTCACCCAACATGAGAAAACAGAATAAAAATGTGACAATCAAATAGCATTACGAGGATTGAGTGGGACAAAAATAAAAAGACTGAATACAGTTTTTAAAGCATTGTAACATATCTATTGATATGAACACACACTTCATGTAAATGTTTATATGTCCTTTAATGAATTGCTAATTAAAGTAGATCCATCAGCTTAAGACAAGCTTAGTTTGTTGTACAGAGAATTAAAAAATGGCTATATGTTGTGCTAGCCAGTTTTAAGTAAAATAAATAGATTCTGAGAAATGAGTGGTTGGGTGACACAGTGTGGCCCTTATGCTAATTCCATACACAATATACTAATTAGTTCAGTTCAAAACTAAATGTATCACTCTCTGTGCTGTTAGAAATTCCTCTCAGTGTGTGGACTCTAGATTCATCTATAGCACTGTGTGTGGTAATACTGGCCCAGTAAGAAACCAATTAGCATAAAATGCCATACGGTGCTGCTGTCATCAAATAAATGTTAATTTAAATATTTATATTACAAATGAATGGCTAGCACAACATATAGACAATTGGTTTGCCACAGAGTTACTGTATTTTTACGTTGTGCATTTGAATACAATTCCCTTCAAAATGTGATTTTATTTTTTACTTACCTTTTTTTAACTAATAATTAGTGATGAGCGAGCGTGCTCGGCCGATGCTCGGATCGGCTCGAGCATCGCTCTGCTCGGCACATGGCGGTACTCGTCGAGTACCGCCATGTGCTCTCCCGCCATGTTCGGGTGGCGGGGATCTGTGCCGGAAGAGGCACAGATCCGAAGACGCTCCGCTGGACCACCAGGGACTGGAGGTACGGGGGCATTGCGGAGATGAAGGGGGCATTGCGGAGATGAAGGGGGACATTGTGGAAGAGGGGCATAGACTCTATGCCCCTCTTCCACAATGTCCCCCTTCATCTCTGCTATGCCCGTCTTCCACAATGTGCCCCTTCATCTCCGCTATGCCCCTCTTCCACAATGTGCCCCTTCATCTCCGCTATGCCCCTCTTCCACAATGTCCCCCTTCATCTCCTCTATGGCATAGAGGAGATGAAGGGGGACATTGTGGAAGAGGGGCATAGCGGAGATGAAGGGGCACATTGTGGAAGAGGGGCATAGCGGAGATGAAGGGGCACATTGTGGAAGAGGGGCATAGCGGAGCTGAAGGGGGACATTGCGGAGCTGAAGGGGGCATTCGGAGATGAAGGGGGCATAGCGGAGATGAAGGGGGCATTGACCAGGCACCCTCCCCTCATCAGAGCAGGGGGTGCCTGGTGTTGCCCCATTCATTTCAATGGGGCTCGGGTGCTCGGCCGAGCACTCGAGCCTCAGGGGGTGCTCGGTCAGAGCACCCGAGCACCCGAGCATCGGGGTGCTCGCTCAACACTACTAATAATGTATTACAATCCTTGCAGTATGAATACTCAATATGATCTTTTGGTTTAATCTATCATGTATGAATATAGCTTGTTCAAATATATTTTAAGTTAACTTACCCTGAATAAATGGACAATTAATTTGCATTGTAATGATAGCTAATACATTCATGATAGAGGACTAAAGATAATGAATGTTCTGGGTTTCCTCAAACATTGATATTTGGCAAAAGAGGAGTTATGAGTCTCAGGACAGATACATAGTGTGGATCACCCAATCCCTTCAGCACCACATGAATAATAAATTCAGGGGCCCAGATCAGCTTCCATCTGGTGATTGCACAAAAAGTACCTGATCTAAGCTGTCCTATGTGCCTGTAAATCTCACAGTGAGGCTGATCCATACCTAGGAACTTTCAAAATGCGCTGACCCTGAGATTGTGTAAATATTAACCCTTCAATTTCCCATAATATAGATTATCCGCGATATATCCCTGATTGCTGTAATCGAGAGTTGCTCCAATCAGCATTCAAGGAGCCATTAATACACAATAACTTACAGATATCACCGCGTGGACACAAATCAAGCAGGACTTCTCCCTCTGTCTTTCTGGTACAAGTGGCACCAATTTAGAGACTTAAGAAGCATTTAACTGGAACAGAATATATAACAGGTAGCACTGAACTCTCTCACCCTGAGACTTTGGCTCTTCGCCCTGAGACCCTGAGATTTGGGCCAAAACCCTGAGTCTCAGGGTTAAACCCTGAGAGTTCCCAGGTATGCCGATATATCAAGAAACTGAAGTCATTCTGGAGCAAACAAACTGCACCAGAGGAGAAAATAGAAATGTCTATTGATTTAATCTGGGGCTGTTAATCCCTTGAATGCTAATGAGGTCTCCAATGCATTGCTTCACATTTAAATAAATGGGGATATTTGGAATGTTTTGTTTGCCCCCCCTGTGGTTTAGTTGGTTTGTTCCAGAATATCAACAACATTCTCTGCTAATCTCATAATGAAATCACTAGTTCCAAACATATTTTAAAATCCCACCCTTTTTGAATAATAATAGCAATTACATCACAGGATTAGGCAACTCCCATCATAGCTAAATAGGTATTGGCTGGTTGGCGATGATGAGAATTGTAGTCCCCAATAGCTGAAGTGCCAAAAGTTACACAACCCTGTTATGTAGGAATACATACTATGTATTTCAGTGTAGGGGCAGAACTGGATTTAGTGGGGTAACAAGGGCATTTCTTCTGGTCCCTAAATTTGAGTATCACCATTGGTGTTGTTGCCGTATCTGTCACAAAATAATTCCTGTTGAGACATTTAGCATTCAAGGGGATAAACCCCTAATCTAACTCAGTTGGAATTTGTAGTTGTAGTTGTTATTCACCATTTTGCTTTACAATTGGGCAGCATAAAATCAGCATTGGAAAACAACCAAGGTAATTTAATGTAGCTCTATTAGCCACCTCTGGCTTCCCACTTACCCTGGGTGAGTAGACTAAACATGGTGACCAGCCCTGTATTTATATATTCTGTGTAAGGGTTAGGATACTTATGGCCTAAAATAAGGGACAGTAAAAATCATTTGACCTAAAACATAAAAGCCACCTGGCAGACCCGTGCTTTGCTTAGCTTTGCATCTACAAATGATAACCACTGACCTCAGCCAAATGGCAAGGTCAGAGGTTACTCTGGGCCTAAAGATCATGGTGGGAGGGGGTGGTAGAAGTGGCAGCCCCAGACCCTATACTATGGTTCATATGACAGCTGGTGAATGCAAAGCAATGATATTTTCTTCTTCCGCATTTTTAATCCAACTTCATTTTCCCTTATATTCAATAATGTTGTAGGGGAAAACAGACATAAAGCCTATTATAACATATTGATTATAATAATAATAATAATATTGAAACATTTTGTAGGCCGCATATCTGTTTGCTGACTTGTAATGTTCTCTGTATACTTTCTCTACACAAACAAAGACACTCATATATAATACAGCAATTGTTCTGAAACATTGCTTATTCATGGAACCCTAGTGATCCACAAAGAAGCAAAAGGGGTTCCCTGGAGCAATTGTTAGACAGGGAAACCAGACTGTGTTGGAAGACATTGTATGGGTGGATCTGGAACAATCAGTAGATGTGTGGACTGGAAAATTTTAGACAGTACAATTGAATTCTCTGTTAGATTCTTCTTGTAATATTCACTACAATCTAGCCTCCCTAAAGAAAAAAAAACATAATTACCTGGTAACTGTTATCTGATACATTTTAGCCCAATATTTTAATCTTTCTATATTGGTACCATATAATATTTATTTAAATTCAATAATGATACTATGCTAATCCATTGGATGTTAGAGATAAATCTAGACATCTCTAGCAACCAAGGCCTTAAAGAGTAATTTTTCACAAAAACAGCAGCTCCATTTAATCTTCATAGTATTTGAGCCATAGAGAGTGTTATTTCAATACTGTCAGAGCTGTGGTTCAGGAGTAATTGAATGTTAAAGTATCCCCCTCCTGCCCCTTTTACCTAGTGTAAGCCATCTCTTCTCAGATGTGGAATGCAGTCCATAGGCCAGACAGATAACAGCAGGGGACAATCTTCTTCCTATGAGAATAATGAAAACCCTGCCCCCCTTGACAAGTTTTTCAGGTTTTTTCCTTATCTTAATTGAAGATTGTCCCTTTCTGCAATCTACCTGGGCACCTGCCTTCTGCTCTGGCTGAGGAGTGTTACATCAGTAAAAGGGACGGGAGGGGGATACTTTGTCATTGAATTACTCTTGAACTACAGCTCTGACAGAATTGAAATAATACTCTCCAAGGTCCAAACACTATGATGATTAATTAGAGACGTTTTTATTATGAAACATTACTATCCCTTTAAACAATTTTAATTATTTGATTTGGGCTGCCTGGGAACTGATTTCAAACTTAAAGGTTCCAATGCAGAAAAAAGATTGAGAGCTACTGTAATATAGTACATAAATAATCAAAGACAATAATAGCTGCATTAAGATTATTCATAGATGTATTTCTTTTAAATTTATTGAAATCAGTCAGAAAATTAAGTTATTGGGCAACATGCACAAAATAAAAGTGGAGATGCTCTGAAGCAAACCAACTTCATTCTATCGTACAAAGACAGAATTTTCTTTTCTGTCGATTCTGTTTCATTGATGGTCTCTATAGGCAGCACATCTGAGAGAGCCATACCTCCAAGGTAGGACACTCTCATACCCCTTTTATACTATGCCTTTGGGAAATAAAATAATATGTGTTGTGTGTAAATTCAATGTTCCCATTGATTTCGGTGCAATGAGAAAAAAACGCACTTTTCACAGGAAATTATTTGGCAAGCTGGAAAAGCCATTATTCACCTATTTTGGTTTGAGAATAAAATTTTGCCGATCAATGGTTAGGACAAAAAGTTGGCAAAGGACCTTTTTGATTCTCAAGAAAATAATAGGAGAGTTTTAGAATGAACTCTGGTATAGTTTGGAGCCACCAATCTACTTTGAAGATCAGAAATGGTATCGTCATAGAAATAGCTTGTATCGCTACCAATCTTCTTACTGAAATAATTGTTACCTGTATTACTGTCTTCAGCAAATAATAATTAATGGGGAAACTTCATTAGGAAACTAAAGTTTTATTGAATTGTAAACTAGTTGGTTATTTTGTCAGTTTTGTTACTAATTCCTATTTTGTATCTATTTATTTGTACAGTCCCCCCTCCCTTCTCCCCCTCCCCTCTGCACTGCTGAAAAGTGTAGTGTAGTGTAGAAGGTTTCATTTTCCGGTAAACTACAGAAATTAAGGGCAGAGGGCGGCTTGTCCGCACATAGCTCAATGAGGCGGCTGCCCTCCCCCCTGTCACAGGATAATATGTATTCCCCCCACTGCTGGGCTGGTGTGGTCAGCCCCTACACAATGGGGGCTGGTCACTCCAGTCCAGCCAGATTTAATTTGATCTGGGAAAGGTGTGGGTTATCCCCTCACCTCCTCCAGGTAAAGGTGTGAGAAGGGGCGGGGGATATGTGTTTAAAAAGGAGTCCAATGTTACCTTTAAGCATTAACTCTTTTTCTTTTCCTCCCACTCACCCAGGCTAAATGTCACGAAAAATCCATCGTTAGGAAGAGGTCGTGGATAGGTCATAAGAAGCATACCCGGAGATGTAGATTACAAAGGCCCAGTAGTGTGTCTCTCCTGGGCACTGTGTCGGTGGGGCATACCTGAACATTCTGTTTAAGTCAGGACACCAGTTGTGCGGCTGGTGTGGCCTGAGGGGAAAAGGTTTTGCCAAGTACCAACACCAAAGGCACAAAGTGGTGAGCTGCCATGGAGGGTGGGGAGGTGGGACTAAAAATGTCTGGTAAAGCCTCACCATCTAGGTAGCTGCCCTGGCTGGGGTACGTGCAAGGCCGATCCTATGCCAGGACACCATGGTCCAGGAGCTCCACATTATGAGGGTGGGTTCCAGGGTTTAATTAGTTAATTAGGCCTTGAATAAACTGTGACCTCCATTTATCCCACAATTACTGTGTCGTGTCTTTATTTCATTGAGTGTAAAAAGTTTAAGTCAGACAGGATGTCTGTGTGTACTGTAAGTGGTTGTGTTTTGGTTTGTTGGGGGGAGCAGCAGGATTTGGGGAAGGGGGGGTATGGCATGCACGCCTCATGGTTTTGAGATTAACATATGAGGAAGCCTGGAAAGGTAGTAAGTGAAAGGAAGAGAATGTGTTTACTTGAACAGATTTTCCAGCAACTACACAGAACTGCTTAGGCAATGGCTTGGTGGGTGGAGAGAGACAAAAATGTAATTTGCATAAGAGCATATGTCCCACAGATCATAGACTCTATTGTAAAACTAAAAAACAGAAAAAATAACACTAGTAATTTGATTCAGTATATTTATTAAAATAAATAAAACTTGTTTCTTTATTAAAGTTTCTCTTGAAAGGGATAGTAATGTTTCATAATAAAAGCAGCTCCAATTAATCTTCATAGTATTTGGGCCATGGAGAGTGTTATTTCAATACTGATAGAGCTGTATTTCAAGATGTTACTGATGTAACACTGCTCACCTCAGAACAGAAAGGTAGTGTCCAGATGCCTTGCAGAGAGGCACAATCTTCAATTAGCATAAGGGGAAAAACTTGAAAAACCTGTCAAGGGAGGCAGGGTTATCATTGTTCTCACAATAAGAAGATTGTCCCTTGCTTTGAGCTGTCTGGTCTTAAGACCAGATTCCTCATCTGAGGGTAGGTGACTTACACTAGGTAAGAGCAGGAGGGGAAATGTTCTCATTCAATTACTCTTGAACTACAACTCTGACAGTATTGAAATAACACTCTCCATGGCCCAAATACTATGAAGATTAATTGGAGCTGCTTTTAGTTTGAAACATTACCATCCCTTTAAGATGGAGCCACCCTCAGTCTGCAGTTCTTCATTACCTTGATGATACTTGTGATCAGGTAATAGGGTGGGATTCCAGAAGAAGAACTTCTTCCAGATCCTTTTGTAAGTAGTAGAAATTATTTTCTTTCTTGAACTTAGAAGCGGTTAAGTTACGTGTGATGATTGATGTTGATCTTTCAAGATTATGTTTTCAGGCTGTCTCATCCAGTTGGAATGGCTGGTAATGTAATATTGGTCCTTGATGTAGTAGAGGTGAGGTTGTGCTGATAGAATGAGGGGGATCTTTTTCAGAGAGATTCTTGAGAATTGAGAACCAGGTCAACTTCAGCTAGTAGGGAGCAATCATGATTACTGTCACTGTTCCCTGAATGAATTTTCATAGCACTAAGGGAATGAGCATAAGGGAAGAGAAAATGTAAGCCATTGGAAAGTTCTTCTTCTAGAGCATTGCATCTTCTGGCTCTGGATGATCCTGTGGAAACAAAATCTTAGCAGTTCAGCATCTCTCTGGTTGTCATCAGATCTTTATGATGTGCCCCCATTTCATCATCAGACTATTGAAAACTTTATATGAGGGCCCATTTCTCCTGCTGAATTGTCTTCCTGTTGAGGCCATCAGCTACATAGCAACAGCCTTGAAAATATTGCTAGCAGCCTTAGGACTTCGACAACATAAGCCCTGAGAAAATTATCAGGCTGAGTAGTCCTATAGCTACAAAAGTCTTGAAAAATTTGGTAACAGGCTGAGGAATATATTTTTTCATAAAAAATTGTATCCATACTTGGCAGAAATCTGTACAGGATAGTCAAGAGGCTAAAATTTCCTGTAAAATTTATTGAGAATGACCTGCTGAAGGATACTTACTTGAATTCAGGTCAATGGGACTGTTACTATAGCCGATGTCACCAATCCCAATATGGATATCAGTTGATTCAGGAACATAATAGAGGCTTGTCTGAACCTGCAGACTTGAGCAAGCAATTGGCTTGTCTTCTCTGACAAAAGAAAAGTTCTGCCCTAGTAAGCATCTACAAGGGGACCTTGGAACTTTACTGGAGCTGGAGACAGAACAGATTTTCCAAAGTTGATTAACTTCCGCTCCAACAGGAAGGCACAAGCCAAGTGCTAGACAGTGAGACAATTTGCCTAGGGTCCCACAAATCATACATAAGATGCAGACCCTCATTATATCCTGACCTGGGTAGGAGAAGAAACCACAATGAATGGCTGTGTGGGAGGTCCTTTTTAAGCAGGTTTTCTATCTTACCTGGGAGGAAGGGCTCTCTCATTTGTTCTACAGGAAGACCTGAAGAAAATAAGAATTCCCAAATTCAAAACTGATTTAATGGGATTTGAACCCCTTGAATGCTACAGCTGTCCCAGCACAGTAAATAAATGTAAATATTCATTTGCCCACTGTGATGCAGTTGGTTTACCCCAGAACTGCTCTTTTTTAGCATTTTGCATATAGTCCATTATAGGGCCAGTTGCAGATGTATTTTTCATGAATTTGCACAAAGTTCCACAATTGTATATATCATTTAACTACTGCTGGGTACATAATATACCCCTTTAACCCTATGATCGACAAAGAGGTATGTAACGCATTGATAAGCAATGCATTGCACACCCCTCTGGCACTCAAGGGTTAAGGACCAGAGAGGTTGCATACCCATCTGATTAGGCTCACACACACACTACCAATGGGCTGGATTCTGTGGATGTGAAATCCAGGAGGGACTACAGATGTTATCGCTTGAAAAAAGAACCAAGGGATTTTCTGGTTATAGTAAGACAAGTGGAAGGTTATTATTAGGAGATATTAGTTGTCCTTTAAAGGGTTAAAATAAAGAGCTGTTTGTCCTATGGCCATTCTTTTGTCATGTAAAACTTCAGTGTCCTTATTTTCTGTGTAAACACTGAAGTATGACTTAGGGTAAGCTTACAAATGTGACATTATCACAACTTTTTGAAAGCTGAACTATCACTCAAATATAAGAATGCTTGTACTCAGTGCTGCTGTTCTCTGGGCGATCTCCACCTTACGTAATGCACTGCAACAGAGCAAACTTCAACTTGGATGCATTGTGCAAAGGAAAAATCTAAGTTACAACATGGAAAGAATGCATGCATGCAAATTGTTCACATGAGTGATATTAGGGGTTGCAATACTCATCTCAACCATCAGTAAATAATCAACCAACATGGGTGTTAGCCAATTATATATCAATAATAGGCTCTGCACTTGAAAGCATTAAACAAAAATGCTTAAAAAAAAATCTTTATTCAAAGATGCATTAAAATATAATCACATCGGAAGATAGATCTACATACTCCACTAAGAACGCTGTGGAGTATGTCAATCTCTCCTCCGATGTGATTATATTTTAAAGCATCTTTGAATAAAGATCTTGTTTTTTAAGCATTTTCATTTTATGCATATGAGTGCCGAGTTTACTGTTGTCTTGCATTTGGAGAAGCGGATTGTCTCTGCAGGCACCTACCATTGTGGACATTTTAACCAGAGAGCATGGCATCATATATCTCTGACCCCTGATATAACTGTGCTTTATGGGGTTTTCAAGTGTGTTTTTTGCAGAACCGCTATGTTTCTCTTAGTCAATCATATATGGCAAAAATTCATCTATCGATCTGACTGAATGACCCATGACGTACTATGACCGTCATGGAGTTCCAGGCTCCCCCCACGGCTGCACGCCATTCGGGGAGTCCGGGACCGGAAAAAGAAAAAAAAAATGCTCTGCGGTCCATAACTTGCGGCGCGGCACTGATCGGCCGGTCATTAAGGGTTTAATATATCTTTCAGGATGTGTTTGTCTAATGTTTGCTTCACAATTTTGTAGTAGATGATAGTAAAACATTTAATTTGGCTTAACCCTGTGAGTACTGCTTTGAAATGTGTTGGATACCTCTCTGGTACTCAGTGGGGTAAAATATGTTAGAGCACATGCCTAAAGTCAGAACTAAAAGGGAATATTCATATGTGAAAAAGTTTTGCCCATGAGCTTAAATTAGACCAACTATATTAGCACTGGTATTTTGTTTAAATTTTACCTACTTACTATTTAAGCTATGGAGAATTGAAATGTGCCACTTCTGCGTTGTACGGCACAATCGAGCAGGACTTCCCACCTCCCTCCCTGCTGCCCCAGGGAGTGCGTTCACGCTTCCCTTCGTAGTTGTATTTCTGTGGGCTAAGGTTATAGCAAGTTCTGTTTACCATGCTATTGAGCTTAAATAGTAGGTAGTTTAAAATTGAAAAAAATATCAATGCTAATGTAGTTGGGCTAATTTTAGTCCATGGGCAAAACTTTTTCACATATGAATTTTCGAGCAAACCAACTGACCATAGGGAACAAATAAACATTTCCACTTGTTTAAGTAATACATTAAACACCTTGAATGCCATAAAGGCCTCCAATGCATTATTTCAAAAATCTCAGTTACTGAGGTATGAGGCGAAGGTTGAACTTGATGGACTTGTGTCTTTTTTCAACCTAATTTACTATGTTACTATGTTTTATGTTACATTAGGGACCTATCTAGTTAAAACCCCATTCTGCAAAAATATCAGTTTGGGGAATGGTTATTTGACCCACATGATGTATTTCAAAGGTAGCCAATTACTGGCACACTTGCTCTTGGGGGACACCAACTCCCACCATGCCCAACCAACCAACAGCTGGTTGGGGATGTTGGGACTTAATAGTCCACAACAGCTGAAAGTCAAAAATCGACAACACCGGGTGTAGTTGGGTTTTCTTGAAATATATATATATATATATATATATATATATATATATATATATAATAAATGCACTCTTGATATTATGGGGGAATTCCTGAGTGCATGAGCAAATTATTTCCACAGTTCATACATAAATCAGCACTCTCAGGTCTTTTTCAGGATGCAAAAATTTTAATAAAGTTAAATTTTTTTCCTTCCTGAAAAAGACCTGAAAGTGTTGATTTATATATGAACTATATATATATATATATATATATATATATACATACTCCTATAACTCCGTATTACTGGTACTCTTTTCTAAAGCCTAATGTTTAAGTGGCATTAATTATAACTATAAGAAGAGTCCAAATATACACATAGAAAGTATAGTAACAGAAGGGCTAAGATATTTAGCTGGTAATTTACTAAAGAACCAGTTGAACACGTGTCTGAAAATGTCGCAGTGTCCTGGCGTGGTTTCAGTTCGTCAATAGATCAATGAGCATTCATATTCCCTTACGTACTCATTTATCAATTACAGAGTGCAAGCATACATCACTTATTTAAAACAAAAAGCATCACTTATTTAAAACAAAAAGCCTTTGCCTGAGCAGGTAAATTAATTGTTAGTTTATGGTAAAAACATCTAGAAAGTCCAACTTATGCAACATTTCTTCTGTATTTTCTACCACAGAATACACCTGTATAAGATGCAGCAAGAAAGAAAGCCACTAATTAACCATTTAATAACCAGAACAGTAGGGATGGGCGAAGCTTGTCGCCGTGTTCCTGTGGGAAATTTTGCGAAAAGGTTGTTATCTGCTTTTTCACTGGAAAATCCACTTTAAAACTAGCGGTTAAAATTTTTGCATATTTCGCCCATTGGCCAAAATTTTTCAAAATTTTTTCAATGGCTATAAAGTTTCCGCCTATTGATTTAAGTTGTTTTCGCATTTCCGCTATAAAAACGTGACATTTTCGCTGGAGGCAGACATGATAGAAGCAGCTACAGAGCAAGATAGACGTGCTGTGCTGTTCTGCTGTGATCTTGAGGCAAAATTGAGGCAGGAAAGGCTCATAGTGACTCCTATCACTATGAGCAGGGTGAAAAATAATCAGTATAGGAGCTGGAAGGACCCTTATGTGTCCACTAAGTCTGAGGAGGAAGTGACTAGCAGTACTGAACCAATGCTGTCCAGTCCCCCTAATTCACCTCAAGGGATCTTGGGGAATTTAATGGGAAGGGAGGGAGAAAAGGGAATGGGAAGGAAGGTAGAAAAGGGAATGGGAAGGAAGGGAGAAAAGGGTAGTACTAGTGAGAGCAGGACAGGTCAGCTGCCTGTGCCTGCTGCAAGATGTGCTGCCCCTGCTGCCAGTGCCACCATTGCTGTACTTGCAGCCACTAGTGTTGTACCTGCTGCCAGTTGTGCTGCCACTAGTGTTGTACCTGCTGCCAGTGCTGAACCTGCTGTCACCAATACTTTGCCTGCTGCTAGTGTTTCTTGTAGTACTCAGGGAGGAAGGAGAAATTGATGCCAAGTGTGATAGCAGGGGACCCTTTGTCCCATTGCTCGTCACCTCCTCCAAGCATCCGTGAGATGCCTGTAATAGAGCAGCAGCACATAGGGACTAGTGGTGGTGTTGGTGTTGGAGAAGATGGGGTGGAAGAAATATTGATGGCCTTTTTATCAGAAAGTGAGAAGGAATGGGAGACAGGGATGATGATGGGCATCACTACCACCACTAGCAATCAGCTTCAGGAATTTGTGGAAATTGCAATTGCTTAATTTCTGCTGGTGCTGAGATGCAAGGGCATCAGGATGCTGAGGAGCAAGCTAGTGTGCCACAGACCACTGTGGACACAGTGGGAATGGGGTCAACAAGTGATGCGGGACTAGGACTGGTTCCACTTTCCAGCACCAGCAATACTCCTGGACTTAGTTGCAGTACTAAATCTAAGGTAGTAGCAGCAACATTATCTGCTGCCACAAAAAGTGAAGGGGAATGTGGAGGAGAAGAAGAAAGAGGCCATTCTTCTCCACCTGTTCCCTATCCCTCCCCCCAGAAGTCATGGGTGTAGGACTATTATTCTCTTCCAGCAGGCACAGTGCATTCATCATCAACAATGGTACTTTGCAAAATTTGTGACAAGTTAGTGAGACGGGGAAATGAGGGAACACACCTTGGCATAAGCTCCCTGATAGCACACATGAAACACAGACACCATGATATTTATGGTAAACATGTTAAAACCAAACACCCATTACAGAAATCTAGCACCACTGTTACTGTACCCCCTGACTCTCCAGAAAGGTGGAGATCAAAAAGGAGGAAGAATAAAGAAACCCAGACAGACACTGGAAGTTCCATGACGAGCGAAACAACTAGATCGCCATCAACATCACCTTCTTCCTCTAGGGTAACAAGTACATCTCCTCCAATCTACCTCATTCATCGTTACCTCTGCCGCAAAATGATAGCCACTCTTTTGATTAGGATATGACAGTTCTTCTCTACCCATTGCACACTGTGTGGTGCACTGACTACACATGCCAGTGTGGTGGAGGAGAATCGATACAAGGTCATCAGGTGGCATCTGAGAAGATTCCATCCCGCAGAATATGCTAGGATTCTGGCAGGGAGGGTTCATCATTACTATTAAACTGCAAGCAAGTTGTCATGTGTCCTTAGCTGGGTCTGGACAAGGGGTACAGTGACAGGGCTTGGGCCTCAAATAAGTCTAAGTCCTACAAAGGCCTCTAACAACAAATCAAACAAATCATCCTATACAAAATACTCTATCAAGTCAAGTATCAGTCCACCCCAGTGGCAGCTTATGTCAGGGGGTTCCTGTCTCTATCACTTTCCATGCAAATGTCTTATTTTATGTTATTGATTTATTTTTTTATTAACTGTTCCCCCACTACCAGTCAAGAACCCCCCCAAAAAACAAATTCCTTGTTCAAATGATTAATTCATCCACCAACACAGGCACCCTCCTCATACCCCTTTTATACTATGCCTTTGGGAAAGTAAATAATATTTATTTTATGTTGTGTGTAACTTCAATGTTCCCATTGATTTCAATGGAATGAGCTAGGTGAAAAAAAAGCTGAAAATCTGCACTTTTCGCTGGAAATTTTTTCGCCAATCGGAAACTACCACTTTTCACAGATTTCAGTTTGAGAAATTTTCGCTCATCCCTACAGAGCGGAGTATGCACATCATGGCCTTTAAAGGGTTAATAAATAACAGAGCAGTCTTCTGAATCTGATATGTGGCTTCCTCCATTTCTTAGCAAACGAAACCCTTAAAGTCAATTAGCCAGCATAGAGTTTAATTGTAAATCATAATTTTCAGTGTGCATTTGCTACATGCAGAACTACCTCGCCCTGTCTTACATTTTACTTCAGTTTCTTCTTCTTTCTTCTTTTTAGGCAATAGCAGTAAAATTTAGTAGGTTAGCTTATTACAATACTCCCCATATAGCACTATTTATCTGCTTATGGTACAGCATACTTATTAAGGGGCAACAATCAAATAAGAAGTGCCCTGTAAAGACTCAGTCTACATTGTGAGCCTTGGCACACCAGAAGGGGAGCCGAAGATCTGAAAACAGACCCCTATCTAGAGCCCCCTTACAGTTTAGTCCTGTGAGTTGAATGCACATCCTTCACAGAGACCAGTAAAGAGCTTTCAGACCCAACACTAGTAGTCTGTGGGGGGCTGTGAAAGCCACAGACTTCTGGATTATATTCCAGTCTGTTGCCAGCTATGAAGGGATCAGTTTTCTAACAGCCCCCCCCCCCCCCGAGGTACTTCTGGCAGGAACCATTTGGGGGCTGTGCAGCTTATAGGCGCAGTCTTGGTAAAAGACAATAATTGCCCTTTCATTAGCAAGAACCACCCCTTGGTAAGCTTCTGTGTTACTGGTACACAGAAGTCACATGTTATAAAAGAGTATCAAAGACTTTGCCCAGTTATAATTCTAAAAAGGCAGTTAAGTTATTGGTCCACTGATTACTCTGCTTGATGATACGCATCGTATTGATGTTTCTAGATTATACAGAACAAGAACTGTAGACAGACCAATTGTCTTTTATGAACTGATCTGTGTTCATTATTAGATTGAAAACTAAACAAAAAGTGAATTCAATAAACTCAAATACACAGTCAGCCATGACTGATACTTTACATCTCTCTTACATTTTGTCTTTGTGTATTGACTCCTAAGAAGGCATCCTGATTGACTGTATTTCTGTTGGTTTGCATTGTGTATCAGTACACTGTACTGACAGCTAACAATGTAGATATTAGTCCAAACATTTTGGTATTCTCGGACAAGGCCAGAAATCAATATTGCTGTACTTTGTTCTGTGCATTACAATGAATGTAGATGTTCCTCAACACTGTTCAGCAGAATAAAGGTGACAGGCTGGTGTATTAAAGAAAACTAGAGCAGTTCGATAGCAAACTGACTACAACATAGAGGACAAAAAATCCCAATGGAGGCCTCTCTAGCATTCAAGGGGTTAAAAAAATAATTTAAATCAATGGACATTTGCACTAGGTGCCATTTGGTTTGACCCAGAACTGTTCCAGTTTTACCCAGCAAATCAACCTCACTGTGGGGTGGGGGGATTTGCCAACACAGTTCATTGGCATAAATAACATACGCCCTCATTTGGGATTATTAGTGTATACCACCACACACACACACATTCAGCAATCATTAAGTCTTAAAGTGGAACCTTCAGGTAGTAATAAGTTGCCCTTCAATAACTAAACATATGGTGACTAGCATCATAATACGTGTATTACCTCTCTAAAGTGCCCCATTCTAAAGAAATATTTAATCTTCCAACACTGACGACCAGGTTAGTGCTGTCCGCGCGCCTGCACCGTCAGTCCCTTCCGGTTACCTTGTGGCACGATGCAATGCTTTAGAATGTGGCACTTTAGAGAGGTAATACATGTATTATTATGCTAGTTGCCATACGTTTAAAGGGATAGTTATACTTTATTATTACTATCCCCCATATTGTAGATATTTGTAAAATAATTTAATAGCCCCCAGTTTCATCTCTCAAACCTTTATGGTTTGAGAGATAACCGAAGGCAAAGTTCCCCCCTTCCTTGGTTGCAAGCACGTGTAGAAGACCGTTTCAGTGAAATAATTCTTTTTCACTCACGCGATGGCAGCTCAGCTGCAGAGCCGCATGATGAAAGTCAGACCGGATATCCCTGCAGTCAGCACAACGCTGACTTCAGGGAAGGTGGAGGGAGGGGGGAACTTTGCCTTCAGTTATCTCTCAAACTATAAAGGTCTGATAGATGAACCTGAGGGCCATTAAATTATTTAGCAAATATGTACAATATGGGGATAGTAATAAAGTATTAAAGTATAGTATTACTATCCCTTTAATTATTGAAGGGCGACTTATTACTACCTGAAGTTCCACTTTAAATAACAGCAAGCCCCAAACACCACCCCTATAGTGTATTCATGAAGATGGACTCATTTGACACCAATTTTCGCTGTGCCTTGCACATACCTTGGAAAAAAGGGGCATAAGCAGGACCAGATTTACATCCCAGGTGCCCCTAGGCAAGCCTCTTTAGGTGCCCTTAGCGTCATGCATGACCACAGCCCTCACTTGACCCCGCTCCCAGTCCCATCCATTGCTTCCTAGCAAGGAAAATATATTTTGCCTAACCTGTAACAAACAAGAATGATCTCCTTTCTAAAGAGATCACCAGTGCATTACTCTGCAATGCACTGGAGATCTCTTTATCATCCAAGGGGTTAATAATAGCCTGTATAAAACTGCTGCAGGAACACTGAAATTACTCTGATCACAGACACACAATTTGGAATTTAAGTGTTGCCAGCACAGCTGAGGTGCCCTTCAAAATCTGGAGCTCTAGGCAGGTGCCTATTCTGCCTACTGGGAAATTCAGCCATGGTAAGGAGACTTTTTGTCATGGATAACTTAGTACTCAGGTGATAAGTTCATCTAGCACATAAACATATATCTGCTATTTTACCATACATTCATATTAGTACACCCAGCCTATAGTTCCCAAAGGATATTTTGATAACAGAGCACAGATTAGGAGATCAACAAATTTTCAGATTCATCTGATTTTATTGTGGATTTTCGAAGGTCAGGAGTGAAAGTTTGATGGCCAGCAAATGCACTGCATAACAAGCTGATGTTTTGCCCTTTACAATAATTGCACACTAAAGTACAATATTAACATACACAAAACTAGTAAAATGAGGGGTGATATAAAAATTCACCAGTGCAGCCACACTGTTATCAGCTTCAAACATCTGTGGCTGCACTTCAGTGTTTGATCACTGTAACACATACTGTCAGACACACTCTACAAACATTGGACTATAATGTAATCACCATGGTGGTAAATAATTTTATTTCATCTTTGTCTTGTTTAGTATGTTTTGTTAAACATGTTTAGACTGCCCCAGGGACCTGTTCTTGGAGCAAACGGTGTTAAAGGGAGTTTTTTTGTCATATGTAGCTTAGTAAATTGTTGTTAAGCAGGTGTATAGACTAGACATTGATCCCTTTGCTTAAAGGGATAGTAATGTTTCATAATAAAAGCAGCTCTAATTAATCATTATAGTATTTGGACGTTGGAGAGTGTTATTTCAATTCTGTCAAAGTTGTAGTTCAAGAGTAATTCAATGACAAAGTATCGCCCTCCCGCCCCTTTTACTGATGTAACACTGTTCAGCCAGATCAGAAGGGAGGTGCCCAGGTAGACTGCAGAGAGGGACAATCTTCAATTAAGATAAGGGAAAAGCGTGAAAAATTTGTCAAGGGGGGGCAGAGCTTTCATTGTTCTCATAGGAAGAAGATTGTCCCCTGCTGTTATCTGTCTGGTCTATGGACTGCATTTCACATCTGAGAAGAGATGGCTTACACTAGGTAAAAGGGGTGGGAGGGGAAACCTTGCTTGTGAATACCTCTCAAACCATAAAGGTTTGAGAGATAAGACTTATATCGTTCTTCATGTTTTTTTAATGCCTACAAAATAAAAAGATAAAACAAAGTATTACTATCCCTTTAATTTATGGTGGAATTGCAATGGTTCCTTCCCACAGGATCTCTATTATAATGCTGAAATCTTCTGAAAAGCAATCAGCAGGTTTGAGCTGGTTCCTGGGCAATCCTGCAGAATGAAATTTTCATAATAATCTTGCATCAAAAAAGAGATGTGGACAGCACTTTTAAATATTTAAATAAATAAATGCTAACGTATCCTAGTATACTTATGATATATATTTTTTTTATTTTTACTTTTGATTTAAGTTTGGTTTGAATCTTCCCTGTATAAACAGGGCTGAATTTCAAGCATCCTTAGGCAAAGGTACAAAAAAGCCTTTCCCCACCTATGGCACATACTTACTGCTCCCAAAACCTCACCCTTTAACACCACAAACCGGTACCTGGAACAGAAAATACGTAGCCTATAAAATACAAGCACAAAGAAAGTTCTTATACCTTGACTGCTAGAGGGCCCCAATGTATTGTGAAGCATTTAACCCTTTGAGTGGCAGAGGGGTAAGCAACGCATTGCTTTGCAATGCGTTGCATACCCCTCTGGCACTCAAAGGGTTAAGGATGCCAGCTGTGAGTGTATAAAATAAACTGTCCACTGCAAATAAAGACTGTTATACCTAACTGTAAGAGAAGAAGAGTAAACAACAGCGCAGAATTTTCTTCTAAGTGTAGTATATTCAGTAGAGGTACACCATCAACTTCAGCCTGTGGTCTTAAAGAAACATACTCACATGGCTTAGAGATTAATAATACCTCCTCCAAGTATTTACAACCCTTTTGGTATAAACTCCAGGATGGTTACCACGTCTCCACCTCTACTGATCTTATAGAGTATATATAGATATTATATTTAATAATAATTATTATAATTAACACATATTTAACATGGGTGATGTTCACATTTGACCCACCTCTTGTATACTCAAAAGAGGAAAGTGTTCAAAAGAGTTAGTATCTTAAGAGTAAAGACTTAATCTGTGTCAATGAACTGATGTTGTTGATGTTCTATTGTTTTGTAGTATTGATGTGGGTCTCATTTCACTTATTTGTCATACGTCACATGGTTTTGACTCTATACACTTTATGGTGGAGCAGTTTTGGAAGGTAATGGGTCTACACGGCTATGCACATGATGAGGAGATGGAGATTCTGATGGATGGATTATGCTGGGGCAGAGTGTATTTTGTCCTCCTACTTCTGATATGTGGATTAGTTCCCATGTGTTCCATATTTTGAAGATGGAATGTAGAGGAAGGAAGTTGCAGGCCCGTTTCCTGTAAACTTGCGTTCCACTGTGGAGTGGAGGCTTGGATGGAGACATAGTTTTGGTGGCAAAATGGCTTGTGCCTTTTGGAAGGACAATGGAACATATATATATATATATATATATATATATATATATATATATATACTGAAGGTATATTGTTTAAGGCTATTAATCGTTTTTCATTTATGTTGTGTCATAACAGTATATATTGTTTTTATTGTTATACTGCTTTTTTACTATTAAAATATTATATCTGATCCCTGGTTCTGCTCTTTTATACCCTTGCTGTGGTACAATGTCCCTTTCCTCCATAGCTAATGGAAATTTTTTTATCTTTCATAAGGGATTTGGTGTATTCTCTGTGAGTTCAAGTAGAGCTAAATTTTGGTGGATCCAGATTCCTGCTTGGAAGGTAGGTGGAGGTGGAGACATGGTGACCATCCTGGGGTTTATAACAGGAGTGCTGTAAATACTTGGAGGTGGCATTATTAGCCTCTAACGCGTGTGAGTACATTTCTTTAAAAACACAGGGTGAATGTGATTGTGTACCTATCCTATATAATAATTCGCTAAGATGTTTGTCAGAAGCTGTCATGAGCTGTAGAGACTGCCGGAACGCACAGAATGCTGGGAAGTGTAGGAATGCTGGGAGCATTCTGTGCTTTCGGGCAGTCTCTACAGTGCATGAATGCATCAGCGGCAGGACACAGAGCAGGACCGGCCTCTTAGCCCTTTGAGTGCCCTTTGCAATGCGTTGCATACCCGACTGGTACCAAAGGGTTAACATCACCCAGACCTTGGCCCATGTACATGGGCTTTTACACTAGTATTGAATATATTACACTAAGAAGGAAATTATGTGCTGTTTATTTTTCAGTGTTTGCTATTGGAACGTATTCCAATTTCAACTAGCTGCAAAGATTCTTCAACTTAAAAAGACTATATAGGACTGTTGTTTCTGGATGTTAGTTATTTAATGGTCATATAGTCAATACTGCTGTTGTCTTGTTTCTGTATTGTGTGGCACTACTCTTCTGAGGGCACTAATTATTGGTGTCCTCCAGTAAGGTTAACTATATTGTGTTTCTATTTGTTCTACCTTCCTTTATATATATATCTTGGCTGCATTTCTAAAGGGGATTTTGACTGGAGATTTTAATCCCACCCACTGCATGAACAAATTCCCTTACTCTGCTGGTCTATTGGTGTGTGGCTACTGGGAACCCCAACCTGGGTCCTGCAGCTACATTCACTAGCTGTGCCAGTCTTCTGAGTGATGAAGCCATGTGTTCCTGATGTCAGCCTGATCCTGAGACTCCAGGACAAGACCCCATGGAATACCCCAACTCTGGCAAAGGACTTTCTCCACAATTATCATATAGATAGATACTAGGAAAATATCAAGCTGTGTTCCAAAACATCTAAAATGAACTAGTGGGGATATACTATAACAGCTCAAAAATGTTCAGTGCTGTCTATCAGGACTTTATTATCATAGAAGAAAAAAGGGAGAGAAAGGGGTGGTCCAGTACAGCAACATGTCTCTTAACAGTGTCAGATCTCATTCACACAGCTGATCTAGTAGTCACGTTCTCTCAAGGCTGGCTGGAAACCTGTCCAGCAGTCATCATGGTTGGGGATATCTGGACCAGCCTGCCTCAGGCTTGAGATGGGTGAGGAGGTCCTGACCTGCTTACCTGGTGAATACTAGAGTTTGTGGGGAAAAGAAAATATCTACCATTTACCAGTAAGGATGAATTACCCTAAATAATAATTTGCTAGGATGTTTGTCACAATGCAGTCATGCTCAGTAAAGACTGCATCTCATGGAACAGTGAAGTAGAGGCCGCTTAACCCTTTGCGTGCCAGAGGGGTACGCAACGCAAATGCGTTGCACACCCCTCTGGCACTCAAAGGGTTCACATTACCCGGACCTTAGCCCATGTACACGGGCTTTTACAGTAGTTAATAATATTTTAAAAATAATAAGAAAAGTAAAAACAAATGTTTGAAGCGATTCTTAAAATTCTTAATGAACCCACTGTTTCATTAACAGCAAAGAGTGAGCACGGCTGGACAAGTTTAGAGCCAGCCTTGTCAGACAATGAGTACTAGCACGTGTGTGAATGAGATCTATTAACATTGAGATACATACTGTACTGTTCGGCACCTCTCTCTCTCTCTCTCTCTCTTTTCCTTCAGCCATAAAAAAGGGCAGTGGTATCACCCTGGTCACACCCAGAATGTGGGTGTGGCCAGCTCAGCTCAAGGGCCCCTGAAAACTTGATGCCCTAGACAGTTACCTACTCTGCCTAATGGGAAATACGGCCACCTGGTATAATTTTTATGCATATACACTGTTTTGATGGTACATTACATATTATAATGCCCAAAGCACAGTTCATTTTGATGAAAATGTAAAGACTTGATGCTAGGGAGATTATGTATTGCTTGCACATTTCCTTGGTTGTTTACATGTGTAGATTGAATGTTTTGCATATTTTATATTTCGCAAAGAATTTATGTATGTGATTAGTTCCTCTTTTTAAGCAGGAACCTTATGAAATAATATACAAAGTTAGTGTTTTATAATGTTGCACAAGAACAATTTTTGATTACTGGATGATCTTCTGCTAAAGCCTTCTACATACATCTTCTTGACTTCTGCACATTTATTATATGCTGGATTGGGTCTTTAATCTATATATATATATTCAGAATGTGTTCATAAAACTAGTTTTAAAAATGTAAACGTGTGAGACATATGAAAAGCCATGGGAATGAATTAAAATAATGATGCATATTCAGTTAGCATGTGATTAGGTGGCAAATGGATATGTTCATGTTTGTGATTAATGACTGCATATTAAATGGCAACAGTCATTATTTAGAACAAATTCTGGAAAAATATGATATAACCGTTTATAGTTTGCAGCATTCTGAAAAGCAATGTTTTTCACACCTCTCTGGTCATTAAAGGGTTAAGTATTCGCCTGGGGGTTGGAAGATTTGCATAATAAGGATGATGTAGCATATTATGGAAATTAATCAGGTTGAGGAAAATGATATATTGTATAAAATATGCCAGCATACTTATCTTGTCACTCACTGTACAATAGACATTATCAGATTATGGCACTCATATTAAAACTTCAAGAGATTGCAAATTAAATGATATGATTTAATTATGCTCTATGAAACATGGTTTACATATCTATAAAACACCCACAGTAATTATTATCTTGTAACAGTAATTCTCAAATTGATTCATATTTCAAACATCTGTTATCATAGGAGGCTTGGAAAACAATTCTAATCTGCTATAAATTACAGCAATGAAGTCATATGGGGCAAATTTATTACATAGGACAGGTTTACTAAAATATGAGTTGCAAAAAGATTTTTTGATCAGTTACCTTTCCTATTTACTAGTGTAGGCTGTGGGGACTGCTATTTTCATCTACCACCTCATCATGTGAAAATTCACTGGCACCTACAATGGTGCAATTTCAAAAGTAAGTAATAGCAGAGGACCACCGAAATCTATTTTTAATTCCAAGTCTTCTTTAATCTATTTTGAGCATGTATCGCTATAAATCAATGCAGTCAGTTTTGTAGTTCAAGTGCAATTGAATCTGAAAGGGTCCCCCTCCCTCTCTTTCCCCTACTTCACTCTACCTCTCATACCTATCTGGATGGAGTGCAGCGAGGGACAATCTTCTGTAAGCATAAGGAAAATCCTGCTATGCTTCAAGGGGGGCAGGGTTTTCCTTACACATACTGAGTGAGGATTGTCCCGCGCTGCATCCATCCAGTCCCATGACTGGATTCCAGATCTGATGGGTGGAGGCCAGCAGGGTAGGAGGGGGATACTCTTGGATTTAATAGCGCTTGAACTACAAAACTGTAAGTATTGAAAGAACTAAAAAAGAATAAAGCAGACTCGGAGCTGCACTTTATTAGAAATATTGCTATCCCTTTAATAATATTTTCTATGAGGGGATAAAACCCTATTTCCTTTTAGTAAACACTAGATTTCTCCATAGCCGTTTCAGCATACATAGAGGAGGATATCACTCCACTACTATTTGAACACTAGGTCAAGCATTTATGAAGCTGATATACTAAGAAGAACTGGGGCAATTCTGAGGAAATCTAACTGCCCTGTAAAAAATAATAATGGCCTAGATTATATTGCATTTGAAAAAGAGGTTTTAGCTAACAAAGTCCCTTTGAAGTCTATGGAAAATGTATAAATAAAACAATCTACAACATTTTAAAAACACCATAGACTCTAGGTCAGTAGATGACATTAATTTGAAGGGATAGTAATGTTTCATAATAAAAGCAGCTCTAATTAATCATCATAGTATTTGGACTTTGGAGAGTGTTATTTCAATTCTGTCAGAGTTGTAGTTCAAGAGTAATTCAATGACAAAGTATCCCCCTCCTGCCCCTTTTACTGATGTAACACTGTTCAGCCAGATCAGAAGGGAGGTGCCCAGGTAGACTGCAGAGAGGGCCAATCTTCAATTAAGATAAAGGAAAAACTTGTCAAGGGGGGCAGGGCTTTCATTGTTCTCATAGGAAGAAGATTGTCTCCTTCTGTTATCTGTCTGGTCTATGGACTGCATTCCTCATCTGAGAAGAGATGGCTTACACTAGGTAAAAGGTGTGGGAGGGGAAACTATGCTTGTGAATATCTCACAAACCATAAAGGTTTGAGAGATAAGACTTATATAGTTCTTCATGTTTTTTTAATGCCTACAAAATAAAATAAAGATAAAACGAAGTATTACTATGCCTTTAAATATGGCCTTTAACCTCTTAAATACTAGAGGGGTCTCCAACACATTGCTTCACAATACACTGGAGACCTCTCTAGCATTCAAGAGGTTAAAAGCCCAATTTACATCAATGAAAATATGGGGAAATCTTATTTGTCAGTCTTTATTGTACAATATTTAAAATAAAAAGTACTTAATGTGTAGCCAGCATGACAACTTATAACAGAGATTTTCCATTCATTAATGATGTTCCATTGATGGGTGCAAGGAAGCAGCCATATGCCGGCTAAAGTTCGATGATGGTTCAGGATGGTGATAATGTGTCGGATGCGTATCGAAGGCACATCGTCAGTATGCACTGACATGAATTCACCATCATATACCTATCAGTCTGCAAGCATCACCATCAATCTGCCATGCCTTTGACAGGTTTATGATTTTGGACTGAACATATATAGACAATGACTCATTTCCATATGGAAATGCAGGTTAATGCGTCATTGTCATATTCATGTGTATAAGTTAATGTGGCTGTTCACTAAACTCCAATTACAGCCTCTGCTGTCAGAGTTCACAGTACCAACATTGCCTACCTGAGGCTGGAAATGTTGGGATGTCCCTGAAGCTTCCTATACAGTAACAGCCCTCAATCAAACATAAGCATAAAGTGTTGTCATACTGTTGGCGATGTGTAAGGGATGCCCTCCCTACAGAAGTAGACAACCCTGAAGTCTGAGAACATCCTCCCTGCTTCCCTACTTGATTAGTCGGGGATAGTAGAGGATCCTCTCAGGCTTCAGCATCACAACAAACAGCATCACTCCCTTAACCATTTGAATGCCATAGGAATGAGCATTGCACACCCCTGTTACAATCAAAGGGTAAGAAAAGTGCATTATACCACCAATACACAATCATCCTCCAATACACAATCATCCTCTCAGCTCTAGGTTATTTATTTTTTTCTTTTATTTATATTTGTACTGCACACACAACATTATTCTAAAAAATTGAATATAGAATTTAGCCCCTTGTCTTATAGAGATGTCTCTAATTCTACAATAGCTATACATCTGCTTTGTATATGTGTCTCTCTCCTAAATACATTCCCACTTCATGCTTCCAAAGCCTCTCCTGGCTACTCATTAAGTCCTGAATAATTAACAAAATTCTCCTCTTCTCCATCAAGATGTTCTCAACTGCTTCTTTTTATGTTGCTAATCTAGTCTATTTCTACAAACAGCTTGTTTTTTGCAGTCAGCTGAAGGATTTCATCTGATACCATATTGTATATATTCATATATATTCATTAATTCTACCACTTCAGTGAAATGTAGTGTGTCTGAGAGAAAACGCACATGAGATTTCACTCAAACTCTAATGTATCCCCACTATGGCCTAGATTGCATCACAGGTCACTATTGTATCTCACAGATTCCTGTTGACATCTATCAGGTAATTTGTGACTAAAACCAGTGTTAAAATGATCATCGGTAATGGAATCCAGACCAAAAGTATACTTACTAATTAATTAACTGAATCTCATGAATCTCTGTAACATAAACTTTATATATGATGTTAATGTTTATCAGCATGCAAAACAAACAAATCAGTAAACATTATCTTGTGGTTTGGGGCAGGGGCTCTCTTGTTATGCCTCCAGCTGAGATTGTTACACCTTCTATATAGGGCAATATGTATAAAGGCAATGTAATAGAGACCTGACCAACACTGAAGAGTTTAAAAGACCCCTTTAAATCAATGGGACTTTTATTTATACAGAATGGTGCAGCTGTTTTGCCACAATATTGCTCTTTTTTTATTTATATACATATGACCATAGTACTTTTATGAAGAGCTGTATTCTTATATACAAGCATTATGACATATACATTTGATTTAACCAGTTTGCCAAAAGTTTGGCTCAAAGTGAAGCAATTTGGTTTGTTGGTGGAGATCCATATCACAGTCTCTCAGAGTGGTTGGCTCACTAATTTCATCTAGTAAACCTAGAATATTTTTAAAAAAATTAAGTTTTAATTTTGACAACTTACAAATTTTCCTGTCCTATATTATAATTCGCTAAGGATGTTTGTCAGAAGCCGTCATACACAGTAGAGACAGTTGTGTGCGCTGCAGTCATGCGCAGTACAGACTGCCCGCTCCAAGGCTGATACGGAGTGGGGTGCTCCAAATTCAGATCAGTCCCAGGAAGGTGCGCAGAGAAGACTACGGTCTGAATTCGGAGCACCCTGTTCTGTATCAGCCATGGCGCAGGCAGTCAATATTGAGCATGACTGCAGCGCTGCCAGTGTTGGCCCATGTACACAGGCTTTAAAACTAGTTAACTTATATAAAACTAAATAGTTGGAAGACAAATTAAAGAGGACAATTTATTGCTAAATAAGTGGATGTTAAACATGCCATGAAATATTAGAATGTATCTCAGCATGTTTAGCATTTGCCCATTGATACATTTTGGCCATAAATGTTCTCTCAGAAGGAAGGAATACCTTAAATCTACAACACTTTATTACTGTGTTTTTCTTAACTTGCATAATATTTCTTTGTGTTATTATAATCCTCATTATACTAAAAAAATCACAACAAAGATATTGTCTAAATGGTTCTAAAGGAAAGGTGCCAATAAACAGTACTGCTTGCTTGGGACAGTAGTAGAATATGATGCAAATGATAAATTCAATCCTCTCTGGAGCCCAAAGATTTAAAAAGTAAAAAGATAATGCTGGCTTATTTACTGACGATAATAGGACCTTTTCTTTAATCTAGAATTTGCTTTTCAGAGACAAAAGATCTTTATTAGCTTTCTAACAAGGGCTATTAATTCAGTGTATGAATTAATGTATTCTAATGGGTGCAGATCCCATAGTTTGTAATGCCATGATCTTACTAATCCCATAATTAGAGCTGCATAATTACATATTCAACTGATCGCAATTTATATTTTTAGGCAGCTGGGATTGTTTAATGTAAAAACCTTTTAAATTCAAAGGCCTAAATATTGTTTGTTTGATTTCCTTTTTGCAAATAACGGTTTTAGTTAATATGATTATTTAGTCAATTTAATATTCATAGATATAAAAGCATTTACGGACATTTAATATGAGACGCATCTCTTTAACACGATCTGTTGCCCCATAAATGTAGAAAAAAAACATATAAATATATAGAAAAAATTATATTTGTTTTCTTAGTTTTATGAAGAAACACCCAATACAAGATCATGGTACATAGGTCATTGTACCTTGCTTGCAGATCTAGTGGTGCAACCTTTTAACAACTGTAGTCATTTTGAAAGAGCTTTCAGATCACATATATATTGTTTTCTCAATAGTTTGAATTACTTAGATTAATAGATAATGTTAATTAAGACATGCTATGCAGGTATTTCCTATCTTAGTCCTACATTACCTCTCCAACTCACTGTCAGTGCTCAGCAATTCATTTTCCACCATCTCTAGCACTATATGGGTTAAGTGTCATTGAGTGAGGGAAGTAATGTAGGGCCAAGTCAGGAAGTACCTCCACAGCATGACTTAATTTGCATAAATTATAAATCGATATAACTCACAAACAATGTATTTGACTTTGAAAGCTGTTTCAAAATCACCAAAGTTTTTTAAGTGATAGGTAAATATATGGTCAAGGTAAAATAGCATATCAAGAGTGACATGTGTACTATCTGTGACTTTCCAATTATTTTTTAACATTTTGAACCTCCTTTGTGTGAGATACATCTCTAACACATTGCTTTGTTATGCACTAGCGATGGATCTAGCATTCAAGAGGTTAAAAAAGCTAATTTAAGTCTTCAAGTACCCTTACATGAGCACTGGTGATTCTATCGTTATCATATTTTGAGCTTTCAAAATGGCACATATTCATACACCTTTGCTTGTCAAAGGAAATCATTATAATTTGAAATAAAAATGTACTTGAGGATTACCTCTATGTAGTAGAAGACTTTAAAGTTTATGTTGAATGAATATGTTTATTTATATAGCGCCACAAGTGTACGCAGCGCTTTACAATTTAAGGCTTTAGACAATACAGGGTTACAAGTGCTTTATAGAGTGAAACATTGGGTGTGAGGTCCCTGCCCGAAAGCTTACCATCTAATGTTGTTTTGTATGTGTTTTAACATGGACTTGTTTTCTTAATATTCCTTGCAGTTTTTAATATGGACGTTGAATGCATTCTACCTGGACTGTGGCTGTTTAGAGTATGTGATCTTGTATCAAATTTGTCTTTGCTGTAAGCACAGAATCTATATACAGTGCACCCACTTGAAATGGTCACATGATTGTGGTACAAAAATATGAACATTTGCATACTAAACCTATAAAATGGAGATGCATTAGTAATACGGTGGTATATTTCTCTTTTTTTCCTAACGTATATCTTTATTTCCTCAGTTTACTTGTCACTTCTGAGGTGTGTGTCTATTTCAGTACATCACCATTCAGATTTCTTATTTCCTTCTGGTTAGAGATAGACAAAAAAGCCAAAAAATATTTCCCTTGTGAATTTTCTAGAAAAACAACAATTTTGCATTTTCAACGAAAATTCCTGCCCATGGAAAATACATACATTTTTTACCTTTCCACTTCCGCCAGTAAATTTCCCATGAGAACTTTTAGTCTGTGTTTTCTATGACTGCAAGATTTCCTGCCACAATACTACTTCTGAGAGTTGAAGTGGAGACATAAATTGCTGAAAGTAAAAGTTGTGCGTCCTATAGCAACATATGCCTTGGAAGAATTCTTAGCAGGCTAAGTGCCTTTGTCCACAAAACTAACCTGCTTGTTTAACACCGGCAAAGCCATCCTTGAGAAAAAAATGTCGCTTAGGATATTCCAGCAGGGGGCAACACATGACATCAGTTCTTTAAAGCCTCTGTTTTCAACAAAAGAAAAAGGCAGCCTGTGAACTGGCAACATTTTGGCAAGTATATTCCACAGGCGTACTTTTAGATTATTTTTGTGTAAGTTTTGACTTCTTTCTTAGAACTTAGTAAGTGTGGGATGGCAGTGCATAATAGAAGAACAATGCAACTGTATTGTTGTTGGGGTTGGTGGTGGAGTTATGCGTTGGCAGTCTATGACTCATGTCATCTTCAAAAACAAAGAGTCATACTTCTCTGTAGCAGGAGTAGGAAATATTAGCACACTCTCTGATACAGCAACAGCACATCTATTATATCCCCAGACCCCGGAAACTTTTAGGAGTGCTTCTGCTGCTACTAGTTCTGATTCCCTTGATATGTTGTTGGTGTGTCTCCCAGTCAGACCTGTGGTTGTACTTCAGGTGGTATCTCAATGAGGATGTGCCTAGGCATGATCCTGCTTTCCCTGTGCTCACATGCTTCTTAGAGAACTGTTGCAATATCATTCACTTCCACCAGATAGATTTGCATGAGTCCATAAATAATAGGGATAAACTTTATTAATAACTGAATGCATACCTTGACAATATTCTTTAGTCAACACAAGTAGTATATGGAGAGACTAACAAGTTATGAGTGCAAGCAGTCACATGTAAAGAGAGACATCTCTGGCAGAGCCACAAGTTTTTGGAGAAAAAGGTTTGGCAAAGCTTACTTGCAGATTGTATATATATATATATATATATATATATATACTAGTATCAAAGCCCGTATACATGGGCTAAAATGCACCCAGCGGCCCTGGAGCAGAGACAGGCGGTGAGCATCAGCGCGTTCAGCAAGTCTCTCGCCGAACACGCTGATCCTTAATGGGGAGCTCCAGATGGCTCACAGAGAAGATCCCTGTGTGCTAAACCACACATGCACAGTAGAGCTGCTGGAACAGCAGTCTCTACTGCGCATGTGCGGGTACGCTCACAGGGAGCAACGCATTCTATCACTTTATGTTATAGGATATATATATATATATATATATATATATATATATATATATATATATTGTAGATCATGGACGGAAGCACTCACACTTCAGGCGTTAACAAAATTCCTGGGTGCTATAGTGCGGCTGATATTATAATACAGGAAGGAACTGCAGCACTCACAGGTCTTTTTGAAGAGTAGATTTATTCAAAAACACTGATCAAGGTTTTGGCCAGGCTCAGCTGGCCTTCCTCAGGACAGAGAACACATGAAACCAACTTCCCTTTTGAACCCTCACATATGTAAGACACCGGACTTGACAGTCACATGCAACTTTGATGTCACACTGGTGGGCGAAACACCAGTGTGACCATTTACGTGAAAGTGATAAACCATCAAAAGATAACCATTACCACATGTCCGAAAAAAAATGAAGCAGTCCAAATGTTGAACATAGCCAGCTGATTTTGAGTAACACAGAGAAAAGGAATATCCTTTTGAGAAACACAAAATTACACATAAACCTTGCTCCATATGTAAAAAAGGGGCAGTTAAATACATAGTTATTGTGCGGGAAGGGAATAACCCCTTGGTCTGGTACGTATAATGTCCACTGGGCTCGGCTGTTCAAAACGGATGTCACTCCAGTACTCATCCAGCAGTTCACATCCGTATATAACCCACACCGCTACTTAGGGCCTGTGGGGTACATCATCATCAATAATTAGGTCATTCTCCGCATCACTCACCAGTTCTTCCCCATTAAGATTATCTAGGCTTTTTGTAGTCTCAGACATTTCTTTTTACTATTCCCCTTAGAGGGATTTTCAGCACATTCTCCACTACTTTTGAGGGCTGGTGTTTTTACTGTCACTGACAGGCACATCAGTTGATTGAGCTGCTACACCTTCCTTTGTTATTCCATCAACACTAGAATGAGACACACTGTTGTCGTCTGTGTTCTTAGATAGTTTATTAATATTACTAGTGGTGGTGGTACAACGTTTTATATGATTTTGACAATAAGGGGGACAAGAACAAGTGCCCTTGTGTGGGATCAATATTTCAAAAGATTTTTCCACCACCAACACCCAAAGGTGCATACTCACAAAATACGTAGCCGGGTAATGGTATATACCAAACTCTGCAATCAAGCAGCTGAGCATATGATACTGCCCCCAGATACAGTATCTCCAATAGATGTCTTGTGCTTTAGGGCTGCACTCAAATGACACACTCCCCCTGAGTGGCTAAGAACTTGTCGATATGGCACATAACATAAAAAACAAACACAATAGAGCGCCCAATGGTATAATACGTAACAGGTATATTCATAAATATGAAAACTTCAAAAATTGCACTCACATGTGACTGTGGTCAGAAGGCTGGTATCAGTCAATCTGACAGACCCGCTTATGGAGAAATTACTTCTATCTCCACTGGAGAGGGCTGGTGATCAGCTGCAAAAAAAGAACTGCTCCAAACAAATGGCTCAATCCAAGAAGCCATAATTTAATCAATAAAAAGACTTATAATGACCACAGTCACATGCAATTTTTGAAGTTTTCATATTTATGAATATACCTGTTACGTATTATACCATTGGTCGCTCTCTTGTGTTTGTTTTTTTATGTTATGCCCGATATCCATATTGATCACAACTGCCTGTCTCTTCTTAGTCAAACAAAATTTGGGGGTATTTGGGTTAAATCTCCTTTGTTCCCTTCACACACACCCAGACTCCCCTAACAGAACTAACAGCCAGATCAGAAAGGAACTTAGATCACAGCTGCCTGTGTCTTTACAGTCACACAAAATTTGGGGTAAATCTCCTTTGCCCTGGTTGCATACCCCCAGATACCCTAATTCAGAGAAAATAGCCAGATCAGGAAGGAACATGAATCCCAGCTGTCTGTCTTAGTCAACCAAGATTTGGGGGCATTTTGGTTCTCACATCCATATAATCCTCCAGCTCCCCAAACAGAGATATCAAATCTACTGCTTAAACTACACTTCAACTTTGTTTTATTTGCCTATCCTATCTACAAAATTGTGTTGCTTTCTCTATCGCTCACAAACAGAATGACATGCTGAGGGAACCTGACACCACTTTTATACTCTCCCTGTGGGAAAAGAAGGGAAGCTTGCCACTTGGCGGGGGGATTCAGCCTTACCATTGTTTACAATGCAATGAGCTAGGCGTAAAAAAGCAGAATATTGACACTTTTTGTGGAAAATCTCCCAATCAACGTGAAGTGCCATTTTTCACCTGTTTTACTTTTGAGGTGAAAAGTTCCTCCTATCCCTACTTCTGGCTTAGTTTATGCACTATGCATTATCAAATTGTTTATTTTTCTGTATCACATGGCTACAAAGACAGGGAGCAAAATGTGTATAAAACAGGCAGATATGCCAGGAAATATGAATCCCAGAAGGTCTGACCATCCTTCCATCTTTATATACTACATTTCAGTTTCCACCTCCATTTTGTACTTCTGAGGTCAAACAATTTATTTTCTCTTTCCACTATCAGTTCAGTATTTCCCCATCTGGATGATCCTCATAATTTCTTGTCAACTTTTTTTGATCCGTCTTTGATTTATTGTGATTTACAATGCTTCATTCTTGGAGATTTCAAAATCTCAATTGATAAAGCTGTATCCTGTTTCAAATCTTAACATTTCTTTCTAACGTCTTTATTTGATCTCACACAATGGACCAACTGTCCTTTTTACTCTGAAGAACACTGCTTCAATGGAACACCCAGCTATCCCTGCTTCATAAGTATCTTTTCTAATTCACCCTTCTATATTTCTGTAGTTTTCTGTCTCAGTTCAATATAGCATCCGAGTGTCATATAACTGCCTGGAAATTAATCTGAAGTTAAAACCTTTCTCTCCCCCAATACCCAAATCAATATAGTCTCACTGATATGACCTGTACATACTCTGAGCCATACGACTTATACTTCAGTTTCAGTAAGTAACCAAAAGAGTTGCATTATTCAGTCTTGGCTTGTTTTTGCAATCCCAAACGTCCATGTTGCTTCAACTAAGGTTCAGTTAGTCAAAGCAACATGGAAGTTTGGGATTGCAAAAACCAGTTCAGAAAGTATTTTTTTCATCAAGATAAAAAGATATACAGAATTTGTATATATCAACAATAGGTACAGGACTTACAAAACTGCTAAATATGTGTAAACACTGACCTTACACTCATTTATTGCAACAAAGTTCCACTGTCTCCAAAAAAAACATGTACTCATGAGCATTCAACCACTCATAAGCATAACATTTTAGCCCTCTGGTGCCATTAAAGAGGAAACATTTCTATGTGCACACTGGACTAAACCCTCCCAAAAAGGAACCTGAGTTCTAAAATAATAGGAAATAACAGGGAAGTCCCTTATGTATGAGAATATCAGATAGCCAAAGACATACTCTTCAGCCTTGTTTGAGGTGCAACAGGTTCCTTGTGCAGAGGAGAATTACTTGTCAGTTTGGAAATGGGCTTTATTTTTGGGTGTGTTTTGTCTGATATGTACATGGAAATTCATTATCTGTAATAGGACTAGAGAGCTAAAATGTGATGCTTCTGAGAGGTGAATAGCTCGTGAACAAGCAAAATTTGCTTTTGTCCATCCTTAGTACGGATGGGTGAAAAGTCAGAGAAATTTCCCACATGATTTTTCACAAAAAAAAAAACAATTTCCTGCTTTTTTACACGAAACTTCTCCCCATAGATAATACATAAAATGTTCTCCTTCTCACAACTACCAATTTCCAGTGAGAACTTTGCCATATTTCACCTATGTTTTTTCTGTGACAGCAATATTTCCCATCACAATATTACTTCTTCTGAGGGATGAAGTAGAGAAATAGTTGAAAGTAAAAGTTTTGAGTCCTACAACAATATATGCCTTGAAAAAAATGTTAGCAGGCTAAGAACCTTTGTCCTTTGCCCACAATATTAACTTCCTGCTTAAGTAACATCAGTTATCTTCCTGCTTAAGTGACATCAGTTATCTTCCTGCTTAAGTGACATCAGTTCTTTAAAGCATCTGTTTTCAATGAAAGAACGTGGCAGCATGTCAACCACCAACATTTTGGCAAGTTTTCTATTCCATATGAGTACTATTGCATTATTTTTGTGCAGGTTTTGACTTGGGTTCACTTGGCAAAAAGTGCTATTGTTCTCCTGTTTCTCTTTGAGTCAAAAATGATTGCTCATTCCTAATCCTTAGAGCCTCTATAATATTTTGGCTTGATTTTAAAAGTCCTTAGGGAGTCTCTGTAAGGATGAAGAGTAATCCAGACATAAGTCCTGTATGCTCAATGCCTAGAGAGAACAACTGCTAATCCACTGGGAACGCACTATAGAAAGGTGCTTCTGCTGGTATTGTCATATAGACAATATACTAATTTAGTGGGTACTGCTGTGTCATTATGGATGTAGAAGCTTTATATACTAACACAGATCATAAGAATGGCTTAGAAGCCCTAGCTTATTATTTAGAGGTGCCTCTGCTCAAATCAAGTTTTGTCTTACATTTTTTACATTCAATGATAAATAATATTTGAAAATTAAGGGTACTGCCATGGGAACAAGATTTGCTTCTTCCTGTGCCAATTTATTTATGGGCCACTGAGAGTATAAAAACCAGTGGCTATGGAGGGTAGCAATCATGTTTTCTATGGCCATTACATTGATGATATTCTAATCATCTGGAAGGGTAATAAAATGGAATTGTTCCAAATGATAGAGGACTTTAATCATAATGTTATGCGTATTCGATTTAAAAGTACTATAAATAAACAAACCATATTATTTATGGATCTGATAATATCCTTTACTGATCAAAGAAAATATTATTAGCACAAAATTTAAGAAACCAGTGGCTTCTAATTATTATATCAGAGCAAATAGTGACCATTATCCAAAATGGTTGAATAATATACCCTTTTGCCAAGTTCATAGATTACAAAGGTATTACAGCAGATTTGAAAATTGCAATAAAGAGGGGCAAGATAAAGGATATCCAGAAATCCAGAACGAGAAAGCCTTTAAGAAGGCAATTGAGTCATTTAGGGCAGAGATACTGAGATAAAAATTGGGAAAAAGTTGTAGCTGAAGTAAATTTTGTTATTACAGAGTATAACTCAAATGGGAATCAAATACAAAAATGTAATCAATAAACATTGGCAAGTTCTATGTCAGGATCCCTTGTTAAAGGAAGAAATAGGGAATTAAGTGCTAGTTACTTTTAGAAAAACTAAAAATATCAGATCATACGTTGCTCCTAGTCATCCCAAGGTATGGTTGGAAAATATTTCCCCAGATCATGAAACGGAAATGGGTAATTATAGATGCAATGTTAGAAGATATTATAATTGTGCATATATGATGAATGGAGCAAAAATATCCCAAAGTACATTAGGTGCAAATGCATTCACTATCAAACAAAGGATAGATTGCAGCACTATTTAATATACTTGATAATGTGTGGCTGCAATCATAAATATGTAGGATGCACAATAAGACCCATTAGAAAGAGAACTGAGGAACACAGAAGAAATATCTCCAGAAAAGAATTAGATCATGGAGTACCACAATATTTTCCAGTTGTGAACTGGGTAATCATCATCATCTTCAACCACTGTCTATTCACTGTAGGTCTGATGATTTTTGTTGTCACTGTATATCAACAAATTTGGTAATTTCACCCATCTTGTCTTTGGTTTTCTTCTTATTGAGTGGAATCCATTCCAAAATCTGTTTGGTCCCTCTACCATCAGATCTTCTTGCTTTGTGGTTTGTCATTTCCATTTTAAGCACTTTACTCTTTCATTAATGTCATAGACCTATTTGCTAACAAATCTATGCACATGTTTTTCGGTGTCTTTTTTATGTCCAGAATTCGATGCTCCATACTTCTCTGTGTAACCTTTAGTTTTTGTATGGCTTTGGCATTCAGTGTCCATGTCTTAAAGCCATAAGTAAGAACTGGTCAAAAACCTTTTGTTTGAGGCAGACTGGTAAATTTGTCTCTAAGACAGTACTACTATGTCTTCCAAATGCTTGCATCACAATTTTATTAGTAGCTCAACTTCCATCATGGTGTTTCCATCTGAAGACATTTCCTGTCCAAGGTAAATTTACTTGTCCGCCTATTCTGGTTCTATTCAATCTAATGTGATTTAGCTTGGTAAGGTAAATTTGTTAAACATGATGTGTTTTGTTGATATTCGTTTTCAGATCCAAATTTTTGCTTTCCTGTTGTAGCTCTTTAATGCATTCTTGTAGTTATTCAGGACTATTGGCAAAGAAGAGTGATATAGTCTGCAAAACGTGATGTAGGTAGTATCCATTGATCTTAAGTCCTTTTCTGTCTCAATTTAATTTGCAGAAAATTTCTTCTAAACAAGAATAAATAGTTGGGAGATTCTGTCTGTTTGTCAGATGCCTTTTTCTTTGATAATCTGGACTTTATCATTGTTGACTTCTATTGATGCAGTTGCATTTTCATATATTGATTGAAGGATATTGATTTAAGCTCTATCCATTCCTGATCAGGGCATCGATCATTGCTTGCTTTTTCACTGAGTCAGAGGCCTTTTCATAGTCAATGAAGGCTATGCATAATGGAAGGTGTTATCCATTATGCCACTCTATAACCTGTTGCACTGTCTGGATAAGGTCCATTGTACTGAAACCACTCCTGAAGCCTTCTTGTTCTTACGTTTGCTGTGTTAATTAGCTTTTTCGGTTGGTAGTTTTTTAATAAACATACAGAATGTGAGAGGCTTCTGGAAATGAACAACAGCACAATGGCCTGTCCTACAGCTAGTCACCGCCAAAAAGCATCATGTTTTAGCTTTCTAGAAGAGGAGAAATTTTCCCCGTGCAGGGGGTACTTGCCCATTATTTTGGAACTGGACCGCCCTTTTGGGGCGGGATTAGTCTAATATGTATGTGGAAATTTCTCCTCTGTAATAGCACTAGAGAGTTAAAATGTGATGCTTCTGGGCGGTGACTAGCCATAGGACAGGCCATTGTGCTGTTGTTCATTCCCAGAAGCCTCTCACATTCTATATGTTTATTTTGAATACTCTTAGGGGGTCTCCCTAAGAGTGAAGGGTAATCCAGACATGGACCCCTTGCTCTCAGTGCCTAGAGAATCCAGCTGCACTCTCCTGATGAGTCTCAACTGCGCTGAAATGTATGTCGGGGGTTAGCTGGTGTTCCTGTACAGAGGGGCTTGTCCGTCATTTTGGAACTGGACTGCACTTTTGGGTGCGGTTAGTCTAATATGTATGTGGAAATTCCTTCTCTGTAATGGCACTAAAAAGCTAAAATGTGATGCTTCTGGGCGGTGACTAGCCGTAGGGCAGGCCATTGTGCTGCTGTTTATTTCCAGAAGCCTCTCACATTCTATATGTTTATTTAGAAATAGAAGAAGTCAGAGATGCTCAGCTAGGCTCATGAGCTTGCAAGGATATGCAAAAAGCTCACTGGGACTGCTTCCTCATGCCGAGGGTGCAATCTCTTTTAGCTCAAAAACACAATACACAGAGAAGAAATATTCTGAAGCATATCATATAGGGTCTGCCAAAATTAGAGTCTAGCCACAAAATGCCAGGCAATTCTTCTCTGATCAAGGGAAGCAGCTAACCCCAGGCGTACGTTTCAGCCTTGTTGGGCCTCATCTGTGAGGTGCAGCTGATCCCTCTAGGCACTTGTAAGCAAAGGGTCCACATCTAGATTACCCCCTTATTGTGATCAAGGGGTCCACGTCTGGATTCCCCCATTACCCTTAGGGTGACTAACCCTAATAGCAATTTGCATAGAAATAGAAGAAGTCACAGATGCTCAACTATGCTCATGAGCTTGCAAGGATATGAAAAAGCTCACTGGGGCTGCGTCCTCGTGCCCAGGTTGCAATCTCTTTTAGATCATAAATGCCATACACAGAGAAGAAATATTCTGAAGCATACCATACAGGTCCTGCCAAAATGACAGTCAGGCCACAAAATGCCAAACAATTCTTCTCTGTATAAGGGAACCAACTAGCCTCAAATGTATGTTTCGGCCTTGTTGGGCCTCGTCAGTGAGGTGCAGCTGATCCCTCTAGGCACTTGTGAGCATTTGTGCATTCATTTCCACATTGTAGATTCATATGATCATCAGATAGTCACAAAAAAACATAAGCTACAAATCCTCAAGATAAATATGGAAGTTTCAGTGGTATATTCCAGAACAAAGTGATCTTACAAAAAAAGAAGATATCTTAAATTCATGATTCAGTGCTCTTAGTGTACTAGCCCCCAGCTTGTAGATCAAATGTGCCTCTTGCTGTAATAGCGCTGATGTATATTGCCAACATGGTGTTGTTTATGTAGTATGAGTATTGCTATAAATTGAAAGTCTGAAAGTACACATCCCATCAGTTCAACGTATTGTGCCACTGGTTGACAAGCTCTCTTAGTGGTCTCCAGTTTTCCTTCAAGGGCTTTATGCTAATTTATCCTGTCCTGTAACATGGTGGTAGTCTTGCCAATATAGCATAAACCACCTGGGCCATACTTACACATATGTCCTGATTTTGAGCATCAGCTAAAATGTAATGATTAGTACTTGGTGAAGAGGTAGTGTACAAAGTCTTATCATTCTTGTCATCATGCATCTACCTAGGACCTAGAAGCATCTGCTTATCAAATATTTTAGCTTTATGCATGAGGATTTTATTTCCATCAAGAAACTTTTTTCCATCTCAAAAAGAGATCTAAAGTCTATCAGTAGTTACTCTCACAAATAGAATCATTTGTGGAAAGGGAAGTCTCCATTTTAATGGGGCTAGATTGGTAATTTTGTAAAATATTTTATTTTTTATTGGAATTCATCCTTGCAGCCATGTCAAGAAAGTTGACATTGTGTTTACTAAGGAATAGAATGAATCTGATAGTAGATTCAATACTGCTGAGTGAGTTGACAAACAGATCTACACCACCATCCCAAAGAAGAAAAATGTTATCAACTAACATATGAAAGAAAACAAGGTGTTTAGAATAGGAAGTGTGAGAAAACAAGTTCTGTTATTCATAATGATCCACAGAGATCAATGCATAAGACAGGGACATGTTGGACCCCATATAAGTACCCTGCAAAAAAAAACTCTAAAATATTAGGCCATTTAGTTGACTCTGTTTCTTTCCTGTATTTGCAATAATACATCACTAAGATCATCCTCCGTTGTCAGCTGGTCTGATAATAATATTGTCTACTAATAATTTAATAGCTCTTCGTTCATCCACAGAGAAATAAGAAATACTTAGTTGCTATTTGGATTTAAAGTAATTTCTCTAATTTCAGAACTGACAAGTTTACTTCTTAATATGCCCAAAGAAGAGATGCAGTTGTCTTGAAATCTTACATCTTACAGCCACTCAGTTAGCTAATAAAGGTATGATTTATTCTCTAGTCTCCGAAGTTTACTAAAGGATGTTAAATGTGGATTGTTGCAAACTGAATCATAATTACACTTTAGATTATTAGCTTTGTAATAGCAGAATAAATCCTTAAGCTTCACTTATCATGAAGCCTAAATAATTTGTCTTTCCATAGAAATTTAGCTTGTGTTCTGGAAACAAAGCCAAGTCCATTATTTAAAAGTCCTGTCTTATTATCAGAAAGAATTCTACTAGAGAGATTGCCAAGTTTATCACTACTTCACCCTTAGTCTTAAAGTCATTGACATTGGAACAGTGCTTTCTGCCTCCACTGGTGATTTTTCTTTTTCTTTCTCTTCTCTTGAGTTCTTAGTTTTCCTTTTCAATATTTTTTTAACCTAAAAAACCTATTTCTATGACTAATTCTGAACCCTCTGATCTGGAAGAGTATCCATTATCACTAGTCTTAGCAGTGCTACTGGGCACTGTTTAAAGTCTATCACATCTAGTTGAAGTGAAAAGCAGTTCCAAAAGTCTGGGGGGTACATGCCAAAGTATTTATGATCAATCTGTACCTGTTTGAACTTAGATTATATTTGTAGTCTGAAACTACCTTATCAAGTTTATGAAAAAGGTCATACAAATGTTTCTGTTGAACACTTCCTTATTTTTATTTTCCAATGTGTTCATTTTAACCTTGAGTTTTTCATTCTCCCTGGCAGACTGATCGATGACCAGAAGAATTCCATCAATCAGCAAGTCAATGTTTCCCACCATGTTTGCAAAATTCCAGACTACCAAATCCAGCAGTGGTCTGGTTCTTATGTGAGATGAGTCTACTGCCAATTTTGATGATATCAGAATGGAGAGTGTGCAGCAAAATAACTGCCAAAATCATTAAACAAATCTTATGTTTTAAATGGGGCTTTTAAACTCTTGGATACTTGAGAGATCTGCTATGTAGGACCTGATTAACGAGGGGGCTAATGGATCTGTAGCGCCAGGCCCAGTGAAAACAATAGGCCCAAATTCAGCAGTAGAGAGTGAGCCACTGTGCTCCACTATTTGCCAACAAGGGGAATTTCAACTTTATTGCTTATTATTGACTGAAACAAAAATAATGTTAAACAAACCATGAGAGCGCTGTATTCTCCATAATCTACGCTGTATCTACAGCTCATTATATAACCTTCCAGTAGAATAGGTCCATCATAACTCCAGTTCCAGGTCCATTAGGCCATTATCACTTTGAGTGCCAGACAGGTATCCAATGCATATGTCCCAACAATTTAAATATCCAAAGAGGAACACTTTTGTTTTAAGTTCTGTTGCCGAAGACGTGACTGGTGGTTAGGGCATTGCCTATAATTTTATGGTTATGTAATGACCTACTGACACTTCTTGTGTAACTAAAAAGATGATTTAGAACAAGACCAAAGTATTCTATTTGCACAGACTAATGTATGAACACATATACTGATGTTTAAATAAATGTTAATATGAGCAATGTGATACACTTATATACAACACCTGGTCTGATCTCCTAAACAGAGGGACACCAGTATGGGAAAGAGGGACATTGGGATTTGGGTCTCAGAGAGGGACTGTCACTCCTAAAGAGGGACACTTGAGAGGTATTCATATAATGCTTCCCAAGTCAGTGAATACCCCTCTGCCACCCAAAGATTTAACCTGACACTGATCCCATGCATTGCTTTAAAATGCGTTCAAGATCTGTATAGCATTCAAGTGATTAAACATCCCATTTTAATCAATGAGGAAATGCATATCACTATGGTGCATTTTTTTGCCCCAAACCTGCACCATGTTTCCATAGTACAGCAATTTCAGTATCTTTACCCCATAACAATGTGCCAAAGTAGCTGCAGTTAACATATAGAGTATTTTCAGGTGCTTGACACTGAGTTGCACAGAGGCCTCTCCTTACACGCTAAAATACAGCCACTGCAGGCAAGCACTGGAACATGGAGAGGTGCTACATAAATCTGGTGCTGTCAGTTAAAGGGTCAGTTTGCCCCCTTTGTCCTTCCAGGATAAATGTATGTATTATGAGTGTAAAAATTCACTGTGCTTATTGACTCTGAAAAATTGAACTGTCTATAAATGTATTATTTCAAGTGTCATGCTCAAGATGCTTATCTGGTGTTTGAAAAAGCAGTTACAAAGACTTCATTAAAGATCAGATTCTCATAGCTGCTGTAAAATGTAGCAAGAATTGATTTACACTGGATTGCAACTGATATAATACATCTGTGACTAGTAGGAAGAAATGAATTTCACAGTTAAGATTCCACAGATTTCTTTGAACTCCTAGGATGCTATAGACATGTCCAATGTACTCTCTGAGTGCAATGCATTGGATATCTCACTGGTATCCAAATAAGGATATGTGCGTGATCAGAATAATATTTGATATTAAGCATTTTAGTGGCAGAGGCATGAGACAGCTGTCACTTAAATGGTTTAAAGAGTAACTATAAGCTAGGGAGAAAGTGTCTCTTGATTTGTTTAACAGATTGAGTTACCTAGGCAGGTGTGATATCATGTGTGTCTGCAGGGGGAGCAAGAGGAGTCACTTGCACCGACTACACTTTCAACCCCCTGGATAAATATATGGTCCGGGCAGGATGGCCTAGGACACATATTATGGCTTTGTCCCTGACTGGAAACATTTCTGTGGACACACATGTATGATATTTATTTTAGCGATTAATGTTTTTGCTTTATGTCTTTATTTTCCTGTATACAATAATTTCTGTTTGATGCTGTACACATGTAACCCGACAACTGGCAAAGAACAAAGGAATACTCTTACAACAGGGGCAGTGATGCCAAACGCAGGGCCGGATTTGTCATAAGGTAGAGTAGGCATCTGCCTACAGGTGCACCCCACAGAGGGGCGCCTGTCATTGGAATCTAATATATATATATATATATATATTTTTTTTTTTATTTTTTTTTTTAAGCGGTGAAATCCGCCACCCTTATGGTAAGGTCTGTGCTGAGAGACCTCCGGCTCTTTGGTAATGCACAGCGCTTGGAGATCACATCATCTCCCAGCGCTCTGATTACTAAAGAGAAGATGGCATGGGAGCTCCAGCAGCTACAGGTCTGTGCAGAAACACAGATCTCTCCTGCCGCTGGACCACCAGGGAGATAGGAAATGGGTACGGGGGCAAAGTGGGGGCAATGTGGAGCTGATGGGGGCAATATGGAGCTGATGGGGGTAAGTTGGAGCTGATGGGGGCAATATGGAGATTATGGAGGTGATGTGGAGATGATGGAGGCAATGTGGGGCAAGTTGGAGCTGATGGGGCAACGTGGAGATGATGGAGGCAATGTGGGGGCAAGATGGAGCTGATGGGGCAATGTGAGGGCAAGTTGGAGCTGATGGGGGCAATATGGAGCTGATGGGGGCAGTGTGAGGTCAATATGAAGATGGGGATAATGTAAAGGTTAGGAGTATTGTGGAGGTGTCCAACAGAGATGGCCAATGGGGAGGGGGGGCGTTTCAGATTTTTATGCCTACAGGCTCCTAAGATGTAAATCCGGCCCTGACCAAACGTATCACCAAATCTGGTGGTAAACATTTCAAGTATCAACTTATCTTAAGCAGAAACAAGATCAATCAACAAATGACTCAGCTTTGTTCCCACTTATAAAGGTAATCTCTTTGACTTTAAATATGATTTCTTTAAAGTGATGTAGAGAGTTAAACTAAATCTGCAATTCCATAATTATATCAGCAGTGACTTTTGTACACCTAATGCTACCTTCAGTAAAAAATCTTCCTTCATGCCAACAATAATGAATAATTCTGTGGAAACATTCTCTAATCATGTTCTTTCTGATGTCTCTGAATTAAACTGATATCAACAAATTAATAAGTACAATTTATCTAAAAAAAGATTTTTCAGCCTTATTTGAGTTAAAACTATTACAAAATTAATTGTAAATTAATGTAATTAAAAAAGCTGATAAAACAGATGCATTTGTTGTAATGGGCAGAACATTTTACATGGATTAAAGGGACACTAATGTCCCATAAAAAATAAATTATGCGGCACAAGTCTTATCTCTCAAACCTTTTGAGAGATATTCATATCTTAAGTTTCCCTCTTCCTGATGTCAGCTGTAAAGCTGACAGCAGGAGATTCGAGTAGGCCGACTCGAGGAGGCTCTTCAGCAGAGCCGAAATCGCATTATTTAAAAAGAATTACTTCATTGGAACGGTCTACAAGTTGTGCTTGCAAACCAGACACACTTTGTAGACCTTTCCAATGAAGTAATTATTTTTAAATAACGCAATTTCGTTTCTGCTGCAGAGTCACCAGCTGGTCCCCGGACCGGGATCCCCTGCTGCCAGCACAGCACTGACGTCAGGAGAAGGGGAAGGAGGGGGAACTTTACAGGCGAATATCTCTCAAACCATAAAGGTTTGAGAGATAGGATTTGTGCCACATTATTTATTTTTTTAAACTGCAAAACAAGAAGATTTTTTATGGAACATTAGTATCCCTTTAAGCAAGATCACAGTTACATAATCAAGTACACTATAAAGAACTTTCTTGTGATCCAACCATTTCCTTCAAGAAGGAAATTGATGGGTTTGTTAATGATGCATATGTGTGTGATTTAACTGACAAAAATGTTCATTATTTCCTGAAAACTGACAATTCTATGGTACTGGTCCTGTACTTGCTGCCAAAATACACATAAATCCAGCAAACCCCCCAGGGTGTCCAATAGTGGCCGGCACAGGCTCTATATTACAACCTCTAAGTATTTACCTTGACTCCATGCCTCAGCCATTACTGTCTGAGATTAAAGTCTGTTTACATGATACTATAGATTTTTTGGCAAATTGAATAATTTACAGGACATGTTCTTTTTATGTACTAGTGATATTCAATCATTGTACACATCTATATCTCACAAGGAAAGAAGGCACTGAATTTATTGAGGACGCTTTATACCTGTATGGTTATGCAATGGAAAAAGTGATTTTTCTGATAGAGTTATTAAAATTTGTACCGACCAAAAATTATTTTAGGTTTGACAACACATTTTATTTACAAACCAAAGGAACATCATTGTGTTCCAATATAGTTTCCACTTATGCCAATAAGTTTGTCTCATTCATGGAACAAAATTTATTTTTGAGACGTAATTCTCTAATTACCTGAAGAATTTTTATAGACTTGTGGACAATATATTCTTCACATGGCACGGACCAGAAAACACACTGATTGAAATTAGTGATTTAATTAATACATTACACCCAACATTAAAATTTACATTCATCTATGATAAATTGAAGGTGAATTTTCTTGATGTTACTGTATTTAAATAGATCTATTCATAAAACCTACAGATCGCAATAATTTATCTCTAGCATGCAGTTTCCACCTACAATCTACAATTAAAGGCCTGCCATACAGTCAGTTCTTACGCATAAAGAGAATTGTGTCAAATTATAATCATTGTAAATAAAAGAATGGTAAAGATGATAGAGAAATTTGCCAATAGAGCATACAAATGTAGCAAACTGCAACTAGAAATGAATAGGGTTGTGATGCTAGAAAGAAATACCCTTTCAGATGTCAAAAAATATTGCTTAAAAAATTCTTTTTTAAGGTGCTTTTGTCAGCACCTATAACTCTAATTCTTTACAGATACAGAAGATAACACAACCGTGCTGGGTGATAGTCCAAAAACGATAATCAGCATGGCACATTTTATAATGAAAACCTTTATTTTCATATAAAAGATTGAATAATATAGGTGGACACCTAATAAGGGCGGAAGTGAATACAGACATAAACATTATTTGGTCCATAGCAAATGAGCATTTTCCATGTCTAAATTGCATGTATTGTAGTGGCATAATTAAAGGGATAGTAATGTTTCATAATAAAAGCAGCTCTAATTAATCATCATAGTATTTGGGCCTTGGAGAGTGTTATTTCAATTATGTCAGAGTTGTACTTCAAGAGTAATTGAATGATAAATTATCCTCCTCCCGCCCCTTTTACTGATACAACACTGCTCACCTCAGAGCAGCAGGGAATGTCCAGGTAGATTGCAGAGAGGGAAAATCTTCAATTAAGATAAGGGAAAAAGCTGAAAAACCTGTCAAGGGGGGCAAGGTTTTCATTGTTCTCACAGTAGAATATTGACCCTTGATGTGAGCTGTCTGGTCTATGGACTGGATTCCACATCTTATGAGTGCGGGCTTATACTAGGTAAATGGGGCAGGAGGGGGAAACTTTATCGTTCAATTACTCTTGAACTACAACTCTCACAGAATTGAAATAACACTCTCTGTGGCTCAAATGCTATGAACATTAATTGGAGTTGCTGTTTTTGCGAAACATTACTATCACTTTAAGAGTGATTTTATCTATCACTCTTTAAAAAGATATATAATCAAACTGCAAAAAAGACGCTACTTGCAATAGCAAGAATGTAATTTATATGCTAAAGTATCCTTGCGGTCTAGCCTATGTAGGCAAAGCTTAACGACTATCAAAATTAGGATTGGTGACCACGAAAGATAAATTATTAATTGAAATATTGATAAAAATATTTCTGTCACACCGGTCAGTAAGCATTTTAAAGAAATGGGACACAATTCCTCTCAACTACTATGGTACGTACTTGAAGTGGAAACATTTTCATAAAAAAGGACAATTACTCTTACAGATGAGATGGAGATGAGATGAGATGGATTGACAAATTATGTACTAAATCACCAGTTGGTCTTAATGAAGATTACAGTTTTCAATGCTTTATTTAAAGCTTTATTTAAAGTTTGCACTTACTACGCTTCAATACTGTGCTTATTCTGTTTCTAACCTCTTCCCTTATCTTTTGTAGTTTAAAGAATTAATGAAAAGATTTATCGTTAAAGTTTAATAGACCAAATAAAATCAGTCATTTTTATCTTTTTATCCTACAGAGGAAAAGAATGCCTACAGAATCTCACTCTGCATGGCCCTTGACTCAAGTGGTGCAAAAAAGGAGAATTTTGAAGTATATAGCTTAGTAAATATGAGTTAGGCAGGCTCAGTACAAAAATATATATTTTCTAGCAATTATTTTACAGCAGAATCATATTAGTACACCCCCTTTTGTGCCATACCAATATCTAGTCATTATTTAGTGTAGTTCAAACAAAATATACCAACTGCCTGTACATAGGCCAGAGGTGGGCAACTCAAGGCCCTCGAGTTATTGATGGATTACTCCCATCATCTTCTTTGGTCAGTCAGATATAGTTGTAATAATAATATCTAATACTTACATAGCGCCTTTCTCCCAGTGGGACTCAAAGCACTTTCAGCACACTCTCTCAGAGTTAACCAAATCGGCAGCTGAAATAATAGGTGTTATTGTTACCCAATCAATGGTACTCATTTATTGATCTTGGAAGGACGAAAGGCTGAGTTGGCCCTTCTGGGATTCGAACCTGCAACCCTGAGGTTGAATAGGCTCTATAGTCAAGGAATTTTCCACTGAGCTATCTCACCAGCTGTTGCTGAAATGAACAAGGAGGCAGCTATGAAGCTCAAACATGCATTCAGTCTGTTTCAGTGTGAAGCAGATTTTTTTTTAACAGTTTAATATTTTTCTATTTTGGGCTACTTGATGCTGACAAAGAAATATATAATTCTGGACTAAGCTTGTCTTCTTCTATTGAGCCAACAGGCAGTGGACTAGTTTAAGTGGACTGAGCAGCTGCTGGTCAGCTCACACTGCAATAATGATTTCTAAGAGGCATGCAGTCATGAAGTGAGCAAATGCATATTTCATGTAATCCTCTAGATCCACAGTCAGAATGCTAGTCTCTTGACAGTTTTGCAAAGAAAATGCCATTTTTTATTTTCAATCAATGAGGTATTCAATATAAAAAATATTTGTACTATGTTTGCTAATGCAAATTCTGCTGCAGCTCATGTTGTTGCTGTAAACTGTTAGATAGTGAAGCTGATGTACTAGTACTTTTGACATCTTGAATGCTAGCAAGGTTTACAATTCATTGTTTCTCAATGCTTTAGATACCAATCTAAGATCCAAGGGGTTTAAATCCATATTTAAATCAACTGGAATTGGGAATATTTCATTGTCCCCTACATTAGAGTTGGTCTGTTCCAGAATTTGGTGCAGATGATTTACTCCAGAATTGCTACTATTCTTCTTAGTGCATAAAGGGGAAAACACAGCTCATTTTCTGCACTTGGACACTGGCATATATACCATGCAGCTGCACCTTTGGGGTATGCACCACAATGTATGAATGCCCTAGTGTATACAGGTAAACACTCTATATCAACTTTAACCCTTTGAATGCCAGGGCGTAAGCAAACCCATTGCCCTACCATTCATTGCATACCCCTCTGGCACACAAAGGGTTAAGACTTTAATGCGAGCAAGCTCTGAATAGCTCCCTTATAGCACAAGTAGCAAAATGAAATGTCTGCACTGATTTCCTCTGCACCTTGTTAGTAAAAAAATTTAAATCAAAGAGGAACAGAATCCCCCGAAACATCCATACACTGCCACAAGGCCCTCATCTTGGTGTAAGCACTGTAACTGGGAGAATTTAAAACATAGTTAGTTTAGTACATAGCACTGTAAAATACATTTCCAAGATTACATTTGCAATGTATATATGAGAGTGAAAGGAAGAAAGGTCAGTAAAGGTCAAGGTGTCTATCTGCTCTTGAGGTTCATTGCTGATTTGTGGATAGACAATGGATACAAAATCAGCCAGAAATTCCTTTCACTGTTACTTGCAATAGCATTCAGTCATTCTATCTGTTATATAGCATTCAGAGAGGCTATGATCTCTACCCACCTGATTTCTAGTGGGTTACCAGTGTGTCGCCACTGAGAGGTGCGCTGGTATGCAGATGTAATTGATCAGGCAGTTATAATAAATTGAAGAATGTTCTACCCTTCTCCCAAGAAACCCTGTCTACTTGCTCAGACAGGTTCCTACTAGTGATGATCGAGCACCCCAATGCTCGGGTGTTCGGGTGCTCTGACCAAGCGCCCCCGGAGGCTCGAGTGCTCGGCCGAGCACCCGAGCCCCATTGAAGTCAATGGGAGGACTCGAGCATTACACCAGGCACCCCCTGCTCTGATGAGGGGAGGGTGCCTGGTCCATAGGAAAAGGGCAGAAAATGATGGAAACACCACAGAAATGGTTCAGGGACAGCATAGGGAGGATGTCTGGATGCATCTTGGACTCCAACGTCGCTGCTGGGAACGATGTTTCGCCCGGAGTACGCCATTTTTACAGACTGACCGTAAAACACACAAAAAGGAAGATAAAAACGACTTTAGGCGAAAAATTGTTACCAAACAGTATTTGCTGTATATTTACTTGTATATCATCTGCAAATTCTGCAAAAAATTTCATCGATTTTTCGGAACTGGGGCCATGATTAAGAGGGAAACGTGCGCAGAGGCAAATTCTGCAAAAAATGTCATCGATTTTTCTGAACTCGGGCCATGATTAAGAGGGAAACGTGCGTAGAAGCAAATTCTGCAAAAAATGTCATCGATTTTTCTGAACTCGGGCCATGATTAAGAGGGAAACGTGCGCAGAGTAAAGCAGGTGTTCAACGTGGTTATGGCCCGGGTAAGTTACAGCATTCAGGAAAGAAGGCCGCAGCTACCACAGGTTTTACAACATGTCCGTTTGCCCTTGTTAAGTCCAAAATTTATAGTCGGAACAGTGGGGTCTGATCCATTCAGTAAATGTGACGAAGTGACTTAGTGGATGAAGCCAAGAACTACCTTCTGCTCTGTCGAACACCCCAGCCCTATTTAATTCAATGGGAGGACCTGAGGCACTCCGATACAACCTGTATATCACAAAATGGAGGGCCTCATTCACATTGTGGTACAATAGTTCAGGTAGTGGTCCAACACTCATAAAGCCGATGCACTAAGTGAAAGGGCTGCCAAAAATTAGACTGAAATGTCACTCCAATACACCCTTTATTACACATAAAGGAGGGCATCATACACACCCTTGAAAAATTAGGATTAATAGCCTGCTGGTAACCCTCTAAAACATTAGGGGCGAGGGCATGCCGCTAAGCTGACCATCTAAAACATTAGGAATGAGGGTCTGCAGCTGAGCCGACCATCTAAAACATTATGGGTGAGGGTCTGCTGCGGAGCTGACCATCCTAAACATTATATGCGAAGGCCCGCTAGTGAGCTGACGCTATAAAACATTATATGAGAGGGCCCGCTAGAGAGCTGACCCAATAAAACATTATATAAGAAGGCCCGCTGGTGAGCTGACCTATACAAAAAGTTGTCAAACAGGGCCCGCTGGTGAGCTGGCCCTATATAAAAATTATATCACAGGGCCCGCTGGTGAGCTGGCCCTATATAAAAAATATATCACAGGGTATATGGAAGAGAGTCAACCATATACCCGTTTTTTGGGTGGAAGGGGTGAATGGGAATACAGAGTATTCCCATCATTGTAAATAACATATATAAAGTCACTTTATGTTCACCCGGGGCTTTCCTCCAGTGGAGTGGAGAAGTCAGGGGAAATCCAGGCCTTGTTCATTTTTATAAGTGTCAACCTATCAGCATTTTCGGTGGAAAGGCGGATACGCTTATCTGTTATGATGCCACCAGCAGCACTAAATACCCGCTCAGACAGAATGCTGGCGGCAGGGCAGGCCAGCACCTCCAAGGCATAGAGTGCCAGTTCATACCACGTGTCCAGCTTGGACACCCAGTAGTTGTAAGGCACAGAGGGATCAGTGAGGACGCTGACACGGTCTGCTACGTACTCCTTCACCATCTTCCAAAACTTTTCCCTCCTTGTGACACTAGGCTGCGCATCAGGGTGAGGGTGCTGGCGGGGTGTCATGAAGGTGTCCCACGCCTTGGAGAGTGTTGCCCTGCCTTTGTCGGAACTGCTGTGTGCTCCCCTTTTCTCCCCTTCTCGGTTGGCCAAGGTAGCACGTACTCTGCCGCCAGCGTTGTCAGATGGAAAATTTTGGAGCAATTTTTCAACAAGAACCTTCTGGTATTGCACCATTTTGCTTGTCCTCTCCACCGGAGGAATGAGAGATGAGAAATTCTCTTTGTAGCGGGGGTCCAGAAGGGTGAACACCCAGTAATCCGTGTTGTCTAAAATGCGTATAACGCGTGGGTCACGGGAAAGGCAGCCTAACATAAAGTCAGCCATGTGTGCCAGAGTACCAACAGGCAAGATTTCGCTGTCCTCACCAGGAGGATGACTCTCAATCTCCTCATCCTCTTCCTCCTCTTCTGCCCACCCACGCTGAAGAGATGGAACTAAAGTTCCATGGCTACCCTCTGTAGCAGAGGCAACCGTGTCTTCCTCCTCCTCCTCCTCCTCCTCCGCCTCCTCCAATTGTCGCTGAGAAGACGAAGTGAGGGTGCTCTGGCTATCACCTTGTGTAAGCTCTTCCTCCCCCATTTCCACCTCTTCCACATGCAAAGCATTGGTTTTAATTGTGAGCAGCGAGCGTTTCAGTAGACACAGAAGTGGGATGGTTACACTGATAATAGCGTTATCGCCGCTCACCATCTGTGTCGATTCCTCAAAATTGCGTAAAACCTCACAGAGGTCTGACATCCATTCCCACTCCTCACTTCTGATTAGAGGAAGTTGAACGGAGAGGCGACGACCGTGTAACAGCTGGTACTCCACTACTGCCCTCTGCTGCTCACAAAGCCGGGCCAACATGTGGAAGGTGGAGTTCCAGCGCGTGCTCACGTCACACAGCAGCCGGTGAGCTGGCAATTGTAAGCGCTGCTGCAGCTTCAACAGGCCGGCTGAAGCTGTTGATGACTTACGGAAATGTGCACACACGCGGCGCACCTTGGTCAAGAGATCATGCAAATTGGGGTAGGTTTTTAGAAATCGCTGAACCACTAAATTAAATACATGCGCTAGGCATGGTACGTGTGTGAGCTTGCCGAGCTCCAAAGCCGCCACCAAGTTACGCCCATTATCACACACAACCATGCCTGGTTGCAGGTTGAGTGGCGAGAGCCACTGCTCGGTCTGGTGACTAATCCCCTGCAACAGCTCTGAGGCCGTGTGCTGTTTGTCCCCAAGGCAGATCAGCTTCAGCACGGCCTGTTGACGCTTCCCCACTGCAGTGCTAAACTGCTTCCAGCTACCGGCTGATGGGTGAGTGGCGCTGCGCGCAGAGAATTAGGAGGTGGAAACGGAGGAGGAGGAGGAGGAGCCAATAACGTAGGTGCTGGCGGAAACCCTGATGGAGGTAGGGCCCGCAATCCTCGGCGTGGGTAGCACCTGTGCCATCCCAGGGTCCGAGTCGCTCCCAGCCTCCACAACATTCACCCAGTGTGCCGTCAGGGAAATGTAGCGTCCCTGGCCACAAGCACTTGTCCATGTGTCAGTCGTTAAGTGGACCTTCCCAGTAACTGCGTTGGTCAGGGCACGGGTGATGTTACGGGACACATGGTGGTGTAATGCGGGGACGGCACACCGGGAAAAGTAGTGGCGGCTGGGGACTGCGTACCGAGGGACAGCTGCTGCCATCAGGCTGCGGAAGGACTCAGTCTCCACAAGCCTAAATGGCAGCATTTCGATGGCCAGTAATTTGGAAAGGTGTGAGGTTAGTGCTATGGCCTGTGGGTGGGTGGCTGGGTATTTTCGCTTGCGCTCAAATGCCTGGGGTAACGACATTTGGACGCTGCGCTGGGACAGGGAAGTGGATGTGGTCGCTGATGGTGCTTCAGATGGTACAGGTGCAGGGCGGGAGGTATGCGGGCCTGCGCCTTCGACAGGCGATTGGCCGGCACCGAAAACAGGGGAAGAGGAGGCAGTGGTGTGGCCTGCAGACACAGATTGGCGATCCGGGCGTTCCTCCCACTTATTACGGTGCTTGGATGCCACGTGTCGGATCATGCTGGTGGTGGTGAGGTTTCTAGTATTCATGCCTCGGCTCATTCTGGTGTGGCACAGGTTGCAAACTACAATTTTTTTGTCGTCCGCACTTTCCTTAAAAAAACGCCATACCGCGGAACACCTAGCCCTTGGCAAGGGAGATTTACGCAAGGGGGTGCTCCGTGGAACATTTGCGGGCCGGTTTGGTGCGGTCCGCCTTCTTTCTTTAGCCACACCACTGCCTCTTCCAGCCTGTTGCGGTGCTGCAGATGGCTCACCCTCAGGACTGCTGTCATCGCTCGGCTCTCCACCTTCCCAGGTGGGGTCAGTGACCTCATCGTCCACCAAATCCTCCTCCACTTCCTCACTCTGATCATCCTCCTCATTTCTTGATCCCACCACATACTCAGTCATTGACAACTGTGTATCATCCTCCTCATCAAGGTCTTGAGACAGTAATAGTGGTTGATTTGATGGCAACTGTGTCTCATCATCATCATCATCCTTTGACCTTAAATGCCGTTCCCCTCTGTCATCTTCTTGTGATTGGGTACCCTCTAGAGGTTGTGAATCAGGGCACAAGATCTCATGTTCCTCTGCAAGCGTGCTTGGAGAGAGGTTCAAATGAAGGATTGGTGATGAGACGAGCTCCTCACTATATCCCAGTGTGGGATCACTTCTTTGGCCAGACCCTCTATGGTGGGAGGAAGGATGATCAGGGTGAGGATTATGTTGACCAGACTCTTGGCTACTGAGAGTGGACTTGGTGGAAGACAGGGTGGTGCTTAACCGACTGGAAGCAGTATCAGCTGAAATCCAACCGACCACCTGTTCGCAGTGGTCTGACCTCGAGAGTGATGTCCTGCGATGCCCTGTAAACTGAGACATGAAGCTAGGTATGGTGGATGTCTTTCTTTCTTGTGCTCTGGCACCAGGCACAGTTTCTACGCGTCCTGACCCGCGCCCTGAACTATCAGGATCACGTCCACTTCCCCGTCCCTTTTTACCCGCCTTCTTCATATTACACGGAATATGTGCTGCTAATCTGCAACTTTGCACACTAAACAGAATGTGCTGCTAATCTGCAACTTTGCACACTAAACAGAATGTGCTGCTAATCTGCGGCTAGGCACAGTGAAAGGAATATGTGATGTTTATTTTTTACACTTTCCACACTAAACAGAATGTGCTGCTAATCTGCAACTTTGCACACTAAACAGAATGTGCTGCTAATCTGCAACTTTGCACACTTAACAGAATGTGCTGCTAATCTGCGGCTAGGCACAGTGAAAGGAATATGTGACGTTTATTTTTTACACTTTGCACACTAAACAGAATGTGCTGCTAATCTGCAACTTTGCACACTAAACAGAATGTGCTGCTAATCTGCGGCTAGGCACAGTGAACGGAATATGTGACGTTTATTTTTTACACTTTGCACACTAAACAGAATGTGCTGCTAATCTGCGGCTAGGCACAGTGAAAGGAATATGTGACGTTTATTTTTTACACTTTCCACACTAAACAGAATGTGCTGCTAATCTGCAACTTTGCACACTAAACAGAATGTGCTGCTAATCTGCGGCTAGGCACAGTGAACGGAATATGTGACGTTTATTTTTTACACTTTGCACACTAAACAGAATGTGCTGCTAATCTGCGGCTAGGCACAGTGAAAGGAATATGTGACGTTTATTTTTTACACTTTCCACACTAAACAGAATGTGCTGCTAATCTGCAACTTTGCACACTAAACAGAATGTGCTGCTAATCTGCGGCTAGGCACAGTGAAAGGAATATGTGACGTTTATTTTTTACACTTTGCACACTAAACAGAATGTGCTGCTAATCTGCAACTTTGCACACTAAACAGAATGTGCTGCTAATCTGCGGCTAGGCACAGTGAACGGAATATGTGACGTTTATTTTTTACACTTTGCACACTAAACAGAATGTGCTGCTAATCTGCAACTTTGCACACTAAACAGAATGTGCTGCTAATCTGCGGCTAGGCACAGTGAACGGAATATGTGACGTTTATTTTTTACACTTTCCACACTAAACAGAATGTGCTGCTAATCTGCGGCTAGGCACAGTGAACGGAATATGTGACGTTTATTTTTTACACTTTGCACACTAAACAGAATGTGCTGCTAATCTGCAACTTTGCACACTAAACAGAATGTGCTGCTAATCTGCAACTTTGCACACTAAACAGAATGTGCTGCTAATCTGCGGCTAGGCACAGTGAAAGGAATATGTGACGTTTATTTTTTACACTTTGCACACTAAACAGAATGTGCTGCTAATCTGCAACTTTGCACACTAAACAGAATGTGCTGCTAATCTTCGGCTAGGCACAGTGAACGGAATATGTGACGTTTATTTTTTACACTTTGCACACTAAACAGAATGTGCTGCTAATCTGCGGCTAGGCACAGTGAAAGGAATATGTGACGTTTATTTTTTACACTTTCCACACTAAACAGAATGTGCTGCTAATCTGCAACTTTGCACACTAAACAGAATGTGCTGCTAATCTGCGGCTAGGCACAGTGAACGGAATATGTGACGTTTATTTTTTACACTTTGCACACTAAACAGAATGTGCTGCTAATCTGCGGCTAGGCACAGTGAAAGGAATATGTGACGTTTATTTTTTACACTTTCCACACTAAACAGAATGTGCTGCTAATCTGCAACTTTGCACACTAAACAGAATGTGCTGCTAATCTGCGGCTAGGCACAGTGAAAGGAATATGTGACGTTTATTTTTTACACTTTGCACACTAAACAGAATGTGCTGCTAATCTGCAACTTTGCACACTAAACAGAATGTGCTTCTAATCTGCGGCTAGGCACAGTGAACGGAATATGTGACGTTTATTTTTTACACTTTGCACACTAAACAGAATGTGCTGCTAATCTGCAACTTTGCACACTAAACAGAATGTGCTGCTAATCTGCGGCTAGGCACAGTGAACGGAATATGTGACGTTTATTTTTTACACTTTCCACACTAAACAGAATGTGCTGCTAATCTGCGGCTAGGCACAGTGAACGGAATATGTGACGTTTATTTTTTACACTTTGCACACTAAACAGAATGTGCTGCTAATCTGCAACTTTGCACACTAAACAGAATGTGCTGCTAATCTGCAACTTTGCACACTAAACAGAATGTGCTGCTAATCTGCGGCTAGGCACAGTGAACGGAATATGTGACGTTTTTTTTTTACACTTTCCACACTAAACAGAATGTGCTGCTAATCTGCAACTTTGCACACTAAACAGAATGTGCTGCTAATCTGCAACTTTCCACACTAAACAGAATGTGCTGCTAATCTGCAACTTTGCACACTAAACAGAATGTGCTGCTAATCTGCGGCTAGGCACAGTGAACGGAATATGTGACATTTTTTTTTTTAATTTTTGCCCCCCCAAACAAAATATAACTGCTGCCCCCACACACAACAGTCCTAAAAAGGACTTTTGGGTCTTTATATGTTGTTCCAACACTTTTCTTCTCCCTACACTGACTTTCCCTTCCTATCCTCATCTCTCCCTGGCTAAGACTGAGCCGAACTCGCTGGTCAGGTGCTATACAGCACCCGATCACGGGTTCTGGCCAGCCAATCAGTGTAATGCCAGCAGCCAACATGGCTGCTGGCATTACACTGATGTCAGAGCCTCCCCGCACGTTTATTGGCTGCGCAGCAGCCGCGAAACGTGCGGGGAGGAGACCCGAACATGGCGGGCGAGCACATGCGGTACTCGTACGAGTACCGCCATGTGCCGAGCAGAGCGATGCTCGAGCCGAACCGAGCTTCGGCCGAGCATGCTCGCTCATCACTAGTTCCTACCCCTCAGGATGATTGTAGGTGCCAGATTATAGACAGTTAAACCTCTACTGGGAGGCTCACAAAATGGTATAGAATCTTGGTAGTGTTGAGCGAGCATGCTCGGCCGATGCTCGGATCGGCTCGAGCATCGCTCTGCTCGGCACATGGCGGTACTCGTACGAGTACCGCATGTGCTCGCCCGCCATGTTCGGGTCTCCTCCCCGCACGTTTTGCGGCTGCTGCGCAGCCAATAAACGTGCAGGGAGGCTCTGACATCGGTGTAATGCCAGCAGCCATGTTGGCTGCTGGCATTACACTGATTGGCTGGCCAGAACCCGTGGTCGGGTGCTGTATAGCACCTGACCATCGAGTTCGGCTCAGTCTGAGCCAGGGAGAGCTGAGGATAGGAAGGGAAAGGCAGTGTAGGGAGGAAAAAAAAAATTGTGACAAAAAAGAACCAAAAGTCCTTTTTAGGACTACTGTGTGTGGGGGCAGCAGGTTATTTTGTGTGGGGGGAAAAAAAAAAAAAAAAAAAAAAAAAAAAATATTCTGTTTAGTGTGAAAAGTTGCAGATTAGAGCACATTCTGTTTAGTGTGCACAGTTGCAGATTAGAGCACATTCTGTTTAGTGTGCAAAGTTGCAGATTAGAGCACATTCTGTTTAGTGTGCAAAGTTGCAGATTAGAGCACATTCTGTTTAGTGTGCAAAGTTGCAGATTAGAGCACATTCTGTTAAGTCTTCAAACTAAAATATCAAAGTCACGTATTCCATTCAGTGTGCGTCGCCGCAGTTTAGCAGCACATTCTGAGTACTGTGCAGAGTTGCAGAATAGGAAGAAATACTGTTAAGTCTTCAAACTAAAATATCAAAGTCACATATTCCATTCAGTGTGCTTCGCCGCAGTTTAGCAGCACATTCTGTGTACTGTGCAGAGTTGCAGAATAGGAAGAAATACTGTTAAGTCTTCAAACTAAAATATCAAAGTCACATATTCCATTCAGTGTGCTTCGCCGCAGTTTAGCAGCCTATTCTGTGTACTGTGCAGAGTTGCAGAATAGGAAGAAATACTGTTAAGTCTTCAAACTAAAATATCAAAGTCACATATTCCATTCAGTGTGTTTCACCGCAGTTTAGCAGCCTATTCTGTGTACTCTGTACAGTTGCAGAATAATAAGAAATACTGTTAAGTTTTCAAACTCAAATATTAAAGTCACATATTCCATTCAGTGTGTTTCACCGCCGTTTAGCAGCCTATTCTGTGTACTCTGCAGAGTTGCAGAATAATAAGAAATACTGTTAAGTTTTCAAACTCAAACATTAAAGTCACATATTCCATTCAGTGTGTTTCACCGCAGTTTAGCAGCCTATTCTGTGTACTCTGTACAGTTGCAGAATAATAAGAAATACTGTTAAGTTTTCAAACTCAAATATTAAAGTCACATATTCCATTCAGTGTGTTTCACCGCCGTTTAGCAGCCTATTCTGTGTACTGTGCAGAGTTGCAGAATAGGAAGAAATACTGTTAAGTCTTCAAACTAAAATATCAAAGTCACATATTCCATTCAGTGTGTTTCACCGCCGTTTAGCAGCCTATTCTGTGTACTGTGCAGAGTTGCAGAATAATAAGAAATACTGTTAAGTTTTCAAACTCAAATATTAAAGTCACATATTCCATTCAGTGTGTTTCACCGCAGTTTAGCAGCCTATTCTGTGTACTCTGTACAGTTGCAGAATAATAAGAAATACTGTTAAGTCTTCAAACTAAAATATCAAAGTCACATATTCCATTCAGTGTGTTTCACCGCAGTTTAGCAGCCTATTCTGTGTACTCTGTACAGTTGCAGAATAATAAGAAATACTGTTAAGTCTTCAAACTAAAATATCAAAGTCACATATTCCATTCAGTGTGTTTCACCGCCGTTTAGCAGCCTATTCTGTGTACTCTGCAGAGTTGCAGAATAATAAGAAATACTGTTAAGTTTTCAAACTCAAATATTAAAGTCACATATTCCATTCAGTGTGTTTCACCGCCGTTTAGCAGCCTATTCTGTGTACTGTGCAGAGTTGCAGAATAGGAAGAAATACTGTTAAGTCTTCAAACTAAAATATCAAAGTCACATATTCCATTCAGTGTGTTTCACCGCCGTTTAGCAGCCTATTCTGTGTACTGTGCAGAGTTGCAGAATAATAAGAAATACTGTTAAGTTTTCAAACTCAAATATTAAAGTCACATATTCCATTCAGTGTGTTTCACCGCAGTTTAGCAGCCTATTCTGTGTACTCTGTACAGTTGCAGAATAATAAGAAATACTGTTAAGTCTTCAAACTAAAATATCAAAGTCACATATTCCATTCAGTGTGTTTCACCGCAGTTTAGCAGCCTATTCTGTGTACTCTGTACAGTTGCAGAATAATAAGAAATACTGTTAAGTCTTCAAACTAAAATATCAAAGTCACATATTCCATTCAGTGTGTTTCACCGCCGTTTAGCAGTCTATTCTGTGTACTCTGCAGAGTTGCAGAATAATAAGAAATACTGTTAAGTTTTCAAACTCAAATATTAAAGTCACATATTCCATTCAGTGTGTTTCACCGCAGTTTAGCAGCCTATTCTGTGTACTCTGTACAGTTGCAGAATAATAAGAAATACTGTTAAGTTTTCAAACTCAAATATTAAAGTCACATATTCCATTCAGTGTGTTTCACCGCCGTTTAGCAGCCTATTCTGTGTACTGTGCAGAGTTGCAGAATAGGAAGAAATACTGTTAAGTCTTCAAACTAAAATATCAAAGTCACATATTCCATTCAGTGTGTTTCACCGCCGTTTAGCAGCCTATTCTGTGTACTGTGCAGAGTTGCAGAATAATAAGAAATACTGTTAAGTTTTCAAACTCAAATATTAAAGTCACATATTCCATTCAGTGTGTTTCACCGCCGTTTAGCAGCCTATTCTGTGTACTCTGCAGAGTTGCAGAATAATAAGAAATACTGTTAAGTTTTCAAACTCAAATATTAAAGTCACATATTCTGTGTAAGATGAAGAAGGCGGGTAAAAAGGGACGGGGAAGTGGACGTGATCCTGAAAGTTCAGGGCGCGGGTCAGGACGCGGAGAAACTGTGCCTGGTGCCAGAGCACAAGAAAGAAAGACATCCACCATACCTAGCTTCATGTGTAATTTTACAGGGCGTCGCAGGACATCACTCTCGAGGTCCGACCACTGCGAACAGGTGGTCGGTTGGATGACAGCTGATACTGCTTCCAGTCGGTTAAGCACCACCCTGTCTTCCACCAAGTCCACTCTCAGTAGCCAAGAGTCTGGTCAACATAATCCTCACTCTGATCATCCTTCCTCCCACCATACACGGTCTGGTCAAAGAAGTGATCCCACACTGGGATATAGTGAGGAGCTCGTCTCATCACCAATCCTTCATTTGACCCTCTCTCCAAGCACGCTTGCAGAGGAACATGACATCTTGTGCCCTGATTCACAACCTCTAGAGGCTACCCAATCACAAGAAGATGACAGATGTGAACGGCATTTAAGGTCAAAGGAAGTAGTGGATGATGATGATGATGATGAGACACAGTTGCCATTAAATCAACCACTATTTCCGTCTCAAGACCTTGTTGAGGAGAATGTTATACAGTTGTCAATGACTGAGTATGTGGTGGGATCAAGACTTGAGGAGGATGATCAGAGTGAGGAAGTGGAGGAGGACTTGGTGGACGATGAGGTGACTGACCCCACCTGGGAAGGTGTAGAGCCGAGCGATGACAGCAGTCCTGAGGGTGAGCCATCTGCAGCACCGCAACAGGCTGGAAGAGGCAGTGGTGTGGCTACAGAAAGAAGGCGGACCGCACCAAACCGGCCCGCAAATGTTCCACGGAGCACCCCCTTGCGTAAATCTACCTTGCCAAGGGGTAGGTGTTCCGCGGTATGGCGTTTTTTTAAGGAAAGTGCGGACGACAAAAGAATTGTAGTTTGCAACCTGTGCCACACCAGAATGAGCCGAGGCATGAACACTAGAAACCTCACCACCACCAGCATGATCCGACACATGGCATCCAAGCACCGTAATAAGTGGGAGGAACGCCCGGATCGCCAATCTGTGTCTGCAGGCCACACCACTGCCTCCTCTTCCCCTGTTTTCGGTGCCGGCCAATCGCCTGTCGAAGGCGCAGGCCCGCATACCTCCCGCCCTGCACCTGTAGCATCTGAAGCACCATCAGCGACCACATCCACTTCCCTGTCCCAGCACAGCGTCCAAATGTCGTTACCCCAGGCATTTGAGCGCAAGAGAAAGTACCCAGCCACCCACCCACAGGCCATAGCACTAACCTCACACCTTTCAAAATTACTGGCCATCGAAATGCTGCCATTTAGGCTTGTGGACACTGAGTCCTTCCGCAGCCTGATGGCAGCAGCTGTCCCTCGGTACGCGGTCCCCAGCCGCCACTACTTTTCCTGGTGTGCCATCCCCGCATTACACCACCATGTGTCCCGTAACATCACCCGTGCCCTGACCAACGCAGTTACTGGGAAGGTCCACTTAACGACTGACACATGGACAAGTGCTTGTGGCCAGGGACGCTACATTTCCCTGACGGCACACTGGGTGAATGTCGTGGAGGCTGGGAGCGACTCGGACCCTGGGATGGCACGGGTGCTACCCACGCCGAGGATTGCGGGCCCTACCTCCATCAGGGTTTCCACCAGCACCTACGTTATTGGCTCCTCCTCCTCCGTTTCCACCTCCGAATTCTCTACACACACCGCCACTCCCCCATCAGCCAGTAGCTGGAAGCAGTGTAGCACTGCAGTGGGGAAGCGTCAACAGGCCGTGCTGAAGCTGATCTGCCTTGGGGACAAACAGCACACGGCCTCAGAGCTGTTGCAGGGGATTAGTCACCAGACCGAGCAGTGGCTCTCGCCACTCAACCTGCAAGCAGGCATGGTTGTGTGTGATAATGGGCGTAACTTGGTGGCGGCTTTGGAGCTCGGCAAGCTCACACACGTACCATGCCTAGCGCATGTATTTAATTTAGTGGTGCAGCGATTTCTAAAAACCTACCCCAATGTGCATGATCTCTTGACCAAGGTGCGCCGCGTGTGTGCACATTTCCGTAAGTCATCAACAGCTTCAGCCGGCCTGTTGAAGCTGCAGCAGCGCTTACAATTGCCAGCTCACCGGCTGCTGTGTGACGTGAGCACGCGCTGGAACTCCACCTTCCACATGTTGGCCCGGCTTTGTGAGCAGCAGAGGGCAGTAGTGGAGTACCAGCTGTTACACGGTCGTCGCCTCTCCGTTCAACTTCCTGTAATCAGAAGTGAGGAGTGGGAATGGATGTCAGACCTCTGCGAGGTTTTACGCAATTTTGAGGAATCGACACAGATGGTGAGCGGCGATAACGCTATTATCAGTGTAACCATCCCACTTCTGTGTCTACTGAAACGCTCGCTGCTCACAATTAAAACCGACGCTTTGCATGTGGAAGAGGTGGAAATGGGGGAGGAAGAGCTTACACAAGGTGATAGCCAGAGCACCCTCACTTCGTCTTCTCAGCGACAATTGGAGGAGGCGGAGGAGGAGGAGGAGGAGGAGGAGGAAGACACGGTTGCCTCCGCTACAGAGGGTAGCCATGGAACTTTAGTTCCATCTCTTCAGCGTGGGTGGGCAGAAGAGGAGGAAGAGGATGAGGATATTGAGAGTCATCCTCCTGGTGAGGACAGCGAAATCTTGCCTGTTGGTACTCTGGCACACATCGCTGACTTTATGTTAGGCTGCCTTTCCCGTGACCCACGCGTTGTACGCATTTTAGACAACACGGATTACTGGGTGTTCACCCTTCTGGACCCCCGCTACAAAGAGAATTTCTCATCTCTCATTCCTCCGGTGGAGAGGACAAGCAAAATGTTGCAATACCAGAAGGTTCTTGTCGAAAAATTGCTCCAAAATTTTCCATATGACAACGCTGGCGGCAGAGTACGTGCTACCTTGGCCAACCGAGAAGGGGAGAAAAGGGGAGCACACAGCAGTTCCGAGAAAGGCAGGGCAACACTCTCCAAGGCGTGGGACACCTTCATGACACCCCGCCAGCACCCTCACCCTGATGCTCAGCCTAGTGTCACAAGGAGGGAAAAGTTTTGGAAGATGGTGAAGGAGTACGTAGCAGACCGTGTCAGCGTCCTCAATGATCCCTCTGTGCCTTACAACTACTGGGTGTCCAAGCTGGACACGTGGTATGAACTGGCACTCTACGCCTTGGAGGTGCTGGCCTGCCCTGCCGCCAGCGTTCTGTCTGAGCGGGTATTTAGTGCTGCTGGTGGCATCATAACAGATAAGCGTATCCGCCTTTCCACCGACAATGCTGATAGGTTGACACTTATAAAAATGAACAAGGCCTGGATTTCCCCTGACTTCTCCACTCCACTGGAGGAAAGCCCTGGGGGAACATAAACTCACTTTATATATGTTATTTACAATGATGGGAATACTCTGTATTCCCATTCACCCCTTCCACCCAAAAAACGGGTATATGGTTGACTCTTAATCTTCTCATCCTCCTCCTCCTCTTCCATATGCCCTGGATATAATTTTTATATATGGCCAGCTCACCAGCGGGCCCTGTGATATAATTTTTATATAGGGCCAGCTCACCAGCGGGCCCTGTGATATAATTTTTATATAGGGCCAGCTCACCAGCGGGCCCTGTTTGCCAATTTTTATATAGGTCAGCTCACCAGCGGGCCTTCTCATATAATGTTTTATTGGGTCAGCTCTCTAGCGGGCCCTCTCATATAATGTTTTATAGCGTCAGCTCACTAGCGGGCCTTCGCATATAATGTTTAGGATGGTCAGCTCTGCAGCAGACCCTCACCCATAATGTTTTAGATGGTCAGCTCAGCGCACGTTTCCATCTTAATCATGGCCTCAGTTCTGAAAATCAAGGAAATTTTTGGGATAATTTGCCTCTGCGCACGTTTCCCTCTTAATCATGGCCCCAGTTCAGAAAATCAAGGAAATTTGTGGGATAATTTGCCTCTGCGCACGTTTCCCTCTTAATCATGGCCTCAGTTCTGAAAATCAAGGAAATTTTTGGGAGAATTTGCCTCTGCGCACGTTTCCCTCTTAATCATGGCCTCACTTCAGAAAATCAAGGAAATTTTTGGGAGAATTTGCAGATGATATACAAGTAAATATACAGCAAATATTGTTTGGTAACAATTTTTCGCCTAAAGTCGTTTTTATTTTCCTTTTTGTGAGTTTTATGGTCAGTCTGTAAAAATGGCGTACTACGGGCGAAAGATCGTTCCCAGCAGCGATGTTGGAGTCCAAGGTGCATCCAGACATCCTCCCTATGCTGTCCCTGAACCATTTCTGTAGTGTTTCCATCTTTTTCTGCCCTTTTCCTATGGACCAGGCACCCTCCCCTCATCAGAGCAGGGGGTGCCTGGTGTAATGCTCGAGTCCTCCCATTGACTTCAATGGGGCTCGGGTGTTCGGCCGAGCACTCGAGCCTCAGGGGGTGCTCGGTCAGAGCACCCGAACACCCGAGCATTGGGGTGCTCGCTCATCACTAAATCTTGGGAAAGAGCATGCTTTTGAGTGTGGTGAGCCTGCCGAACCACAACCTGCATCTGGGTCCTACCACTTATTTGATGCACCTCAGGATCTTGACTCCCAGATACCTGATGTAGTCTTTGTGCCAGCAAAACCTGAGGTTATCCTGCAAACAGTTTAATTTGCTATGTGCTACATTATTACTTAGAGCCTCTGATTTCCACTTTTTCATGTGTAGACATGAAGAGTGTGTATGGAAAAGGTTCAGAAGTTTGATGGGGATCAGCAAAGGTGTGTGCAGGTATGTTAGGGTGAGGAGTAAGTCATCTGTGAACAGGATGAGTTTGTCTTCTTGCCCCTGATCATCGCACGACTCAGCTGCAAGAGAAGCAATTATTAGCAACTTGCCTACCACCCAAGGCGGGTAAAAGTCCCATTTTCATAAATTGGGATCTGCTAAATTTTCATTTATCCCTATGGTTCAGTCAGTTTGCTCATGAATTGCACCTCTTCAGATTGATGAATAAGGCCCAGTGTCTTCAAAGAGATACATTACAGTTGGGAAAGGGGAGGCTGATGTAGTAAGAAAAAGTCATTCAATTCTGGAGTAAAACAAATGCACCATAAGGAACAAATACAAATGTCCCAATTCATCACTGGAAAGCAATGCATAGGAGACCTCTGTAGCAATGGCAATTTTCATTGGTTCTCTATGGGGCAGTTCATTTTCTCCAGAATTGCAAAATTTTTAGTACACTAGCCTCACTGACTGAAGCAAGGACTCAGATCAGCTATTTGAATTCCCTCACTCAGGTGTGCCGAATTGACAAAACCGGGCCTTAGTCATCAAGTATAAAGATGTGTTTTTATCCCTTTGAAAGCTAAATATGTCTTCAATGCACCACAATACAAACTCTTCATTTAAATCAATGGAATTTCTCATTTGTGACTGTGGCAAAACTGGTTTTCCCAAGAATTGCTCCAGTTCTTCCTCTCAAATGAGTCTCTTACAGTAACATTTATGGCATGCAAATGAACACAGAAAGAAATGCAATAAAGTTGATTGCTGCTATGATAATGTCATAATAGAAGGAGAATTATGGCTGTCTGGAGCTCAAACGGTTAAGTATAGCATGTAGAGTACTATGATGATTTTTTATTTTGCTATAAAGTAAAAGCCTGTATGGGGCAGTTGACTACCTTATTGATTGCAGGATATGAATGTGTCACTTGAAGTAGATATCTGACTGTTATTGACAGTTTGTATTTGTTAACTGTTTTGGGGTAATCAGACAAATCAGACAAATGAAGGACTAATCCATGCCAGCAAAAGTCACTGAACAGATGGCTATGAGGACTGCTGAGTAACGTGTCATCTCATTTAAAGAGCAAAGAAAAGCCTCAAGGGCATTATTGATAATACCAGATATGTCACATTCAGGAAAAAATATATAAAGGTATAATCACCATATTAAAGTCTGGCTTCACTGTATTTCTGTTAGAAACACCTTTAACATAGCCTCTGAGATGCTTCTGAGATTGTTCATAGTCATCACCACAAAACTTGGGTCACTATAACATTGTAATGTTCCTGGAAGTTACATCAGCAAATGTTGTCCATAATATCCCTAGTCTGAATTCTGGGAGGACATTGGGGGAACAACTGCTGTAGATTCAGAGCCATTTGTAAGATCAGTATTGACTAACCAAACATGTTCCTCAGCAGAGGACTTTGGCACTGGCATTCTAGGTGTATGTGTGTGCATACTTAGTGCTGATATGGGTTACAGGATGATTACTAAAACTAGTACTGTTGGTTTATGAATGTATATATATATATGTATCTTTATCTATATAGTGCCATACATTTAGCTACAGCTTTACTGAAACAGTAAAGTAACAGTATAATACAAAATTACAAGACAGCAATAATAGCATCAGATCAAAGTGCAATCATTGAATTGTTAGTGGTGAATAATTATCACCAATTGAATCATACATTGGGAAGAGAACCCACAAAGAGGTTTATTAAACACTAATATGGTCCACAACAAGGAAGGTTCTATTATCTGATGCTGACCTCCACACAAGAGTAGTTGATGAGCAAAATATCAGTTAATTTCCCAGACTGATTTGGAGGACCCATAGAAAATGTATTTGTGAAAGAGAAGCTTTAAGCAATATTGCTGAAGAAGGATTGAGGAACAGAAATGCCAGAGATAGTGGGAGATAGGGAGAGTATGAGTGGGACCATGGAAAAATGGGAGACAGAGATGGAAAGGGATAAATACAAAGTATGGGAAAGGGGAGAGATGGAAAGTGAGAGGGAGAATGGGAGAGACAGACTGGGGGTGAGTGAGTGGAAGAGTTATCCAGCAGTTCTGCCTGTCTAATAACATCATAAATATTCTCTCCTACCTTGTCCATGTAAGTGATACAGACAATAATCTGTTTGATTGACATCTGAAGGCAAGTGAGCCTGGGTTTTTCTTTTATTTTTCCCCAGACATCACGTGATTGTGTTTCCAGTAATCAATGGTATAAAATGGCAAACAAAACATAAAATGGAACAGGTTTTTGCAAGACGTTTCAAATCTTGCAAAACCACGTTTCATACCAATAAGGAACAGAATAGTTTGACTCAAACCTAGATGGCAGAGTTTATGTGAGACCTAGAATCCAATAGACATGAAGGAAGATGGCAGTCATAAGTGACTGACCCATGACTCTGGTATCTCAAACCAAACTGTACACATATACAAATAATTAACCAAGGTGCCCTTCCAGCAAGTACCTGATCCATTTATATCACAAACCATACTGTACAGAAATACAAATATAAACACATTTGGCCTTAAGTACACAGAGGTTGATGCGCTAGGAAGTACTAGTTTACCTCAGCATTACTCCTACTTTGTAAATCAGCCTAATTAACTGGAAACTTCAACTGATAACATCAAAATTAGCAGAGTAAACCAGATGAATCATAAATAACTGGGTGGTCTCTGCTTTGTCCTAGATATGGGGGGTACTTTGACCAACTGACTCTTTTCTGAGGTCAAGTTTATGTGGATTTATTATAAGCACCTGAATGCAATTATGAAAGAAAGTGTTTTACACATAAAGGAATGGATATACAGTCTGTAAATAATGTATTAATTTAGAACACCTATTTTAGCTGAACTTAACAAATTAAGTCAATGCTTTTTCTAGCAATATTAATCTGTGTGCATCAGACATGTGAAGAATTGTAAAGAGAATTATTTTTTTTTGTTACTAAGCAATAATCAATGCCAACCTTCTAAGGTGATGGCTTGCTTTTTCCAGGTAATAGTTATTATATCAAGTTCAGTGCTGCTTGTAGATACTAACTCCAAACAGAACAGCAGTTACACAATAAGATAAGCACAATGGGGGTTATGCACTAAGGTGTGATAAAGAGGTGACAAAGAGGAAATGACTTGTCCAACGAGATCATATTCTATAGAGCTTATGCACTAAGATCTACAAATTTAAAGAAATCTTAGTGCATAGGCTCCATAGAATAACATAGGAACTGGAGAAGTGATATCACTGGAGAAGTCATCTCCGCTTTATCACCTCTTTATCACTCCTTAGTGCATCTCCCCCAATGTGTTTATGTAAATATGATTCCATGCATTATCAGGTGCTAGACTTGATTTTGTAGTCCAGTACCAACTTAACACCAGGATACTAAGCTACTTATGCTAAAATTCTCCCTTCAACACAACTTTTACCAATTGGAGCGCAATGGAACTATCTGTGGCCATTTCTTTCCTAGTCTACACCTTGTTTAATGCTATGTAATTAAAAAGGAATAGAGAAAATTAGGGAAGAGAAAATTGTGTGTTTTAGGCCATTTTCCAGTTCATGCTATGGGTCAAGCATGCCAGGCCTTCTGGTAACAAAGTCCTAATGATGGTGGATTGTGTCTGCCAGTACCTACAGCAGTGATTATACTCTGCAGTACATACTCTGAAATACATCTATTGGCTAAAGACAGTGGAGCTGAACAAGACAATTCATACACTCTCCCCAATATCAGTAGCAGGCAAATGAAAGAGTTTCAGATTGAAAGTCCACTAAAAACACAGGTGAACAACTAAACTATTCAAACTCATATACACTGTTCAAAAGACAAAATATGCAACAAGAGTCATTGAGGCTGTTTTACAAAGAGCCATTATCGCAAACTATCTGCACCAGAGGCAATCAACACAACTTCCAAAAATACCTGCAGCTTCAATGGGTCTTTTAACCCAATGAATGTTAAAGAGGTCTTTAATGTATTGCCTCACAATGTGTTGGATTCCTCTCTAGTATTCAAGGGTTTAAACATTCCATTTATTGTTTTTAGTCATTCCTTTAGCGCAGTTGGTTTGCCCCAGAATTTTTCCAATCCCTCATAGTATATGTCTCTTATTATGTCTACATTTTGTATAGAGTATTAGTGTTTAGTTTAATTAAGGTGAATTTATCTTATTCTAAAGTAAAGAGATTGCAAGTAATATTTAGTCATAATAAAGTAAAATATAGACAGATTTACCCTTGAGTTTTTGCTTTATGATTCCACTTATCTATTATCTGTTCTTTTACTTAATATAATCTTTGGCAATTGAAGTACATGGAATGGTTGTGGTCTGTGAAACCTCACAGTCATCTCACAAAAACATGTGATTTACTTGGTGTGCAGCTCAGGAGCTTTCCTTTTCAGCTCTCTACTGCCATCAAAAATGATACATTTTTATTTGCATATTGGTTTGTCCCACCCACAAGGACGGTCCAGCTAACACCAGATAGGCATTTCCATATCCTTAGGCTTTTTCAGTGAGATATAGTTTGTTTCTCTAGATACTGCTAGCAGAGCACCTAATACCATTGGTTTCTCTAGTCACTGGAAGCAAAGTATCCACATCTGGAATAGCTAAAATGCTTAAGGAGTCACTTCTATGAAGTATAACATTTTAACTTTCTAGTGCTATAACAAATGAGAAATCTCCATTTGCACATTGGCCCCGAATCCACCCATAATGGTAGGTCAATTGAGAAATGCAAGGCACTGCTGGAAGTTTACCTTTATACTGCAATCCTGTGCCAGTGGTGTTGCATCTCTGATGGACACACCTAGGGGCATGAGTAGGGAGTAGGGAGGAGATGGAGTAAATTCAATTTGGGATATCTAGTTTTAGTTTCTTAGGATCTTGTCAATTTCCTGGAGTAAAACAAAAACTACACATCTTAGTGACAAATGTTCTGAAGCTTGGCTCTATGCCCAGAATATAAAGTTACACAGATCACAGATGTCCAAGAAAACCTGCAGCTTTAATTACGCAGGCTAAGGCCAAGGCTGGCAACATGTGGCTCTCCAGATGTATAACTTCAGAGATGTTCCAGACTATCAGTGGAACACTTGCAACTGTATTTACACAAAGTAAAGCAGGAGCTGGCAGAATGTGGCTCTACAGCTGTTTTAGTTCAATTCCTATCATTCTCAGAAAAATACGTATGAAAGAGACAGAAAAATGACAAACAACAAAAGCATCATAGAAACAGAAAGAGGACACGTAAGAAAGCACATATGCCAGGGAGGGAAAAAACACAAGACAGAAAGAGTGAACACAAGAGACAGCAATGCAGATCATGCAAGAGGGTTGGTTACGTTATGACACCAATAGCAAGAGGGAGAGAGTAACACAGAACGATAAGAGAGAAAGAGAGACAGACAGACAGAAAAGAGTGAAAGAGAGAGGAAGAAAGACCGAATTTGTGAATGCAGGACAGGACTGACACTGAGGGGTGTGGATGTATAATACTGTTTATGTTATACACCCCAGGCAATGCTGGTCCATTTATGCTACTACATTCATAAATATGACAAAGCAAACTTATCCTAGATCATTTATACATTTTTAAAGATGGAAAAGCTCAGTTGGTTAAAGTGTAGGTACCCTTTGGCTCTACAGCTGTTGTACACTACAATTCCCATCATTTACGAATAACCACCAGCCAGGGGGTGGGGGAGATGCTTTTTAAAGATAAAGCTGCAGTCATTGTAAATCCACTGCAGGATGAAGGATACTGACCATAATCTGTCACACCAGTCCAATGGGGATTGGCAGATAGTTGACCCTGTCAGGGACTAGAACCTGTGACCCTGAGGTTTGAACACGTTATCTCACCATCTCACCAGGTCTATAATAATATGTATATAGATATATATATATTAATTATATACAATTATACAAACATACACACACATACACAAACACACACACATACATAAAACCATTGATTAATACGCCCTTCTCAATAGCTAATCCCCTTTCCTGACTGAGTTGTGAGTGAAAGTGACACAGGGTTTTGTCTGGCTGTTTCTTTTGCTTTTGATTAACAGCTGTGCCACTACAGAGAGCATTTATCACTTCTAGATTCCCTCTGTACTGATAGAATGATACATTTCTGTTAAGCTTGTACATTGCTTTCATACTTCCATTGCAGGGAAAGTTACACGTGATGTTTTCTCTGGAAACATTTTGGCCAATATCTGTCTTAACAGGATAGTAATGTCAAACAATAAATCAATATAAGTTTGTTCCATTTCATTTTTTATAATGCATACTATCTCTTTAAAATCATTTACATACCTGGGAACTTCCAATTGAGGTCTACCAGGAGGGGAGTCCTCTGGTGCAGCAGGGGGTGACAATAATGACCCGAATTGTGTCAAAAAGGGGCAGGACTTGACAAAAGTTGGGGAGGCAGGGCTTTAAGTTGTTATACAGAAAGCTGGGGAAGGAGGAACACTGGGAGAAACAGCAGATATGGGCAGAGTTTCAATAGAAACTCTCCACATCCGAAGGAATCAGCCTCTGCCCCTGAGACCCGGTAAAGCTCTGTCAAAACCGGAGTCTCAGGGGCAAATCAGGAGAATCTCCAGGTATGATCATTTATCTACAAATTCTTCTTGCAAATACAGTTAAAATATTCTCCCTCCCGTCCCTTCCATCATGAAGAGTTCCCTCAGATCCGAAAGCCAGTCCACAATGCGGGACAAAATTGTGTCAACATAAGGAAAACCCTGCCCCACTTCATGAAGGGGGAGTGCTTTTCCTTATACTGACGCACACAATACTGTCCCTCGTTGAGGACCGGCTTTTGGATCTGAGGAAACTCTTTGTGACGTAATGGAAAGGGGCAGAAGGGGGGATAATTTAACTGGATTTGCAAGAAGAATTATAGGTAAATTATTTAAAAAAGATGCCATGCATTATAAAAAATGAAATGGAACAATCGTATATCAATATATTATTTGGTATTATTGTCCCTTTCATGCATAGGCTCAACAGAATAATATTGCAACTGAAAAGATCATCACATTGTAGATGAGATCTCCTCTTTATTACACCTTAGTGTAGGTCCCCCCTGTTATCTAACAAAGTGTCTATAAAACCTTCCTGCTTGCCAACCAGACTCTATAAAATAAAAGTGTAACTGGCGAATCTTTTCTAACAGGATAGTTTTCTCTTTCCAAAATGCAATTAATCTAATTGCTTTAGGTTTTAATGTACTTGAATATTACAAGATAGACTTAGAGTGCATTTACTGTGGCTTGATTGTATTGCCTTCCATTTGCCTCACTTAAGCAATTGACTTGTTCCCCACATTGATTGCCTTTATTTCTTCATAATGAAGTGTTTATTGGATGGGTAACTAAAGCTTCAAAATGTACAATGCTGCAGCTGTAATTATGCTCATCTACTGGAAATATAGGAGAAACATGAAAACAGTCCAGGCTTTTTGCAGAAAGCAAAATACAAGTAATTCTGAAAGAAACCAATTGCAACATGAGAGAACTACAAATTCCATTCATTTAAATGGGGTGTTTAACCTCTTTATTGTCTTGGATTGGGAACTTCTATGGCATTCAAGTGGCTAAAAGCCCCATTTAAATAAATGTGTGTTTTCATTTCTACCCCATGGTGCAGTTGGTTTGCTCCAGAGCTGCTCATCTTTAGCTTCCGGAATATGGCCTTTAGTTCAATAAAAATTCACTCCTTGAGTCTTGTATACTAAGTAGAACTGGAGAAATTCTGGGGCACACCAAGTGGATCTAGAGGACATTCAATAAAAGTTCCATGTATCCATTGCCATTGTTCTCATATATAATAATCTCTTATATAATTATAATATTGTTACAAGGATATAATGATAATCCATTGTAAACTTTTTTTACAATACTTAGAACTTGGTGTTATAGTGTCAGGAGGTATTAAAGGGATAGTAACACTTCATTTTATCTTTATTTTATTTTGTAGGCATTAAAAAAACACGAAGAACGATATAAGTCTTATCTCTCAAACCTTTATGGTTTAAGAGATATTCACAAGCAAAGTTTCCCCTCCCGCCCCTTTTACCTATTGTAAGCCATCTCTTCTCAGATCTGGAATCCAGTCCATAGACCAGACAGCAGGGGACAATCTTCTTCCTATGAGAACAATGAAAGCCCTGCCCCCTTCTGATCTGGCTGAACAGTGTTACATCAGTAAAAGTAGCGGGAGGGGGATACTTTGTCATTGAATTACTCTTGAACTACAACTCTGACAGAATTGAAATAACACTCTCCAAAGTCCAAATACTATGATGATTAATTAGAGCTGCTTTTATTATGAAACATTACTATCCCTTTAATCTAGAGTTACCTAACCAGATAGTGAGGAATAGTACTACACAGCACAGTGATGCTTAAAATCATGTTTTTCACTCCCATGTGCCATTGAAGAGAGGAAATATCCATATCTGTATCAGCCTGGGCCCACCCACAGGCATTCCAGCTCCAAAATGTCAGGCAAATCATCCCTATAAGAGAGAAACAGCACAACCACAGATGTACTTTTCAGCCTATCTGTGTCTTGGGAGGACACATGCCTGGGATGTCCTTCCAACTTACTGTGACGAGCAAGAATAGTCCATCAGAGCAATCAGGTGTATTGGTAGAAGAAAGAATTTTATAGATAAATAGGTCCCATAGGGACCAAGTCTGGAGGAACTGTTAGTGTCTAGCCTAGTACTGGTAAAAGAACACTGACACCTAAGAATGAACTGCAGTTATATACACTTAAATACCATTCACTTCATGTTAGCATCTATAAAATGTTCTGTTGTTTTCTGAGGCTTAAAATCAAGTCTTACATCTTCTCTGAGTGAGGAAACATGCCTGCCTTTCCCAAAGCTCTTAATTATAGTCCTCAATTACCTATCAAAAGCTGGATTCAGATAACTACCTTTCTGATTACCAGAGCAGTGGACACAGTCATATCTGATCTCTCAATGCAAACAGCACAAACAACAACTTTTGACCTGACGGGAAAGTACAATCAAGTGGCTCACTTCCAATATATCACTCCAGAGTACTGTCGCATCCCACCACTTTAGTTAATTTTCTAATTGGAATTAAGGTTTTGAAGTATCACAAATTATACCACAGAGCTTACAATTGAAATGGAGCTGCAATAGGGTGTCACGCACACGGCGGGTAGGAAACCGTGTGGTGCTGGCTTTGGTCAGGTGCTAGCGTGCGAGGATGGAGTGCGGAGTTCGTGAGCGGTGACGGTGTGCCAGGTACTCCCTTGCTGCAGCCGAAGCTGGTTAAAGGTGCTGGACGCGAAACCAGATTGTTCCACCCCGGTTGTGCCGGGGTGCAACCAGGAAAGGAGTACCTAGGAACCGTTGGAAAACCAAGCCAGCTGCACAGGGGGGAGACCAGGCAGAGATAGAGAGAGTGGTCAAGAGAACCGAGGTTCACACCAGAAGGAGGAGATCAGGCTTGGTCAGGAGCGGAGCCAAAGGTCAAACCAGGAGTGGAGATCAAGCGTGATCAGGAGCGGAGCCAAAGGTCAAGCCGGGAGCGGAGATTTGAGTGTGGTCAGGTATGGAGCCAAAGGTCAAGCCGGGAGTGGAGATTTGAGCGTGGTCAGGTACAGAGCCAAAGGTCAAGCCAGGAGCGGAGATTTGAGCGTGGTCAGGTACGGAGCCAAAGGTCAAGCCAGGAGCGGAGATTTGAGCGTGGTCAGGTAAGGAGCCAAAGCTCAAGCCAGGAGAGGAGATTTGAGCGTGGTCAGGTACGGAGCCAAAGGTCAAGCCAGGAATATACCACAAAGAGACCAGACAGAAAGGTTCAGAGCCCAGATGTCACAGTTTTCAAGACAATCAGACCAGTGGGTAAAAATAAAATGCAATTTATTTAAGAACAAATAATGACAGATAATATCGCCCCCTAGGGGAGACACCGTGAAATAGTGGGACAGCAGTAGTATGCACAGTATACAATATACAGAAATGAACAGGCACTGAGTACTGATATACAAATGGTTAATAGAATAATCAGTCCGTCTTAGTTGTGTAGTTTGGCACGCCCAAGGTGTTAAAGGTGGAGAATACTCAACACCCACAGTCTGTAATACTGAAGAAAAATGTCCATCAAAGAGAAACCTGCCTCCCACCTGCTGTATGGCACTGTTAGCCCTCACGGGCGTATGAACTGAGCGAATAGCCCCACGGGCGTAACGGAGATGACTGAGTACCGGAGCTGAAACCACTAGCCCCTCCGGGCGTCATGGATTTACTGGATTGCAAGAGCTTGGGCCAAACGCCCTACGGCCTACGGAGATGACCTGATACCAGAGCTTGAGCATATAACCCAGACGTGCGTGATGGATTTGCAAGAGCTTAAGCCAATAAACCCACTGGAGAGAGAGACTGGATTGCAAGAGCTTGTATCAATAGCCCTACGGCTTAACCACAGAGATGTGCACATAAATAGCCAGCGCCGGACGCCACCGGGCGCGGTAATGAGCTACTCGGAACTGCAAGGAGAGAACTGGCTCAGCACAAGGCAACTCTCTGTATGGGTTGCACGCCCTCACTGGAACACAGCTCTGCACTGGTTAATGGCAACTAGTTGTAGCACAGCTCTGCACTGGAGACAGCACGATAGTAGTAACACAGCACTGTACGGGTTAACAGCTCAGAAGTAGGAACGCAACCTCTGCATGGACTAACAGCTCGGTAGAAAGCCACAGCTCTGCACAGGTTAACAGCTCGGTAGAGAGAACACAGCACAGCAGTGATTAGCTCAGTGGCAGGAATCAGTAGGCACGGAGCCGAGATGAATAGTGAGAGCACAGTCACTATGTCGCCGTAGCGACAAGGCAGGACAGGAACGGAGACCGGCCGTAGAGACCGGAACTGGAACGTCAGCAAGCCGGGTCGAATCACGGAGCAGGTATTCAGGCAGGCCGGATCAGGAAAACAGGCAGGAACGTCAGCCAGGCCGGGTAGAATCACAGAGCAGTTTCTCAGACAAGCCGGATCAGGAGAGCGAGCAGGAACGTCAGCCAGGCCGGGTCAGATCACGGAGCAGGTACACTGGAACGTAGTCAGGGATAGCCAAGTCGGTAACCGGAGATCAGGAATGCAGGAACACAGCACAGCAAAACTGGCTCAGGAACACGACGAAAGGGCAAATGACAGATGCCACTAGCCCAGAATAAAAAGGTCACCAGGGGCAGGTCAAACAGGCTCAACCAATCGGAGCGCAGCACAAGTGAGAGTGACAGCCTGAGAAGCTGCACAGTGATACCAGAACCAAAGCAGGAACTAGCTTGTGGAACAGGCGTCCTAAGCCTGGGGCAGCCCGTTTAAATACCAGGACCACCCAATGAGAGAGCTGAGAAGGAGGGGCTCGACTGCGAGCCGATCAAGAGAGGAGGAGGACTAATGACCCGAGTGCTGGCCAGGCGCATGCGCAGCTGTCGAGCTGAAGGCAGCCAAAGACTGCGCATGCGCAAACCGGGCGCGCCGAAACCCGGAAGAAGGAGCCACTGTAAGGAAAGAGATGCGGCCAGGGGGGAACAACCGGAGCGGTGACATAGGGATACCACAAAGCTTAAACTGAAAGGGAGCTACACTAGTGATATCAGAGAGCTTACATCTGAAAGAGTGCTACACTAGTGATATACAGAATTTTAAAGTGGGGCTCCACTAGTGATACCAAAGAGCTCACAACTGAAATGGCGCTACACCAATGATGATGCACAGAACTAATTAAATCGAGCTACACTATTGATACCACAGGGCTAACAATTAAAATGGTGCTACACTACTGTAACACCATTTCAATTGTAAGCTCTTTGGTATCACTAGCTTAGCTCCATTTCATTTATAAGAGCTGTGGTATCACTTACATAGCTCTAATTCAAGTGTAATATGAACATAGACAGAAGAGACTGAGTAGTGTGCGTGATGGAGCGGAGAGATATAAATGATCATTTATGATTTCAGCAGACGTACTGAGCTGGTAAAACAATGACTAAGTAGAGGGAGGAAATTTGCATGAAAGCCTGAGACCACAAGTACATAATCTTTCCTCCAAAACCTATAACAACTAGGAAAAACATCAGCACCACTATAGTCCTTTTAATATGTTTATTAAAATAAAACTTAGTTTTAGGAGAAAGATTCCTTTTATAATGTGACTGTCACAGAGGGGAGGGCCTCTGATTTAGAATCTTTGATTTTAAATTTGGATAGAACATCATCCTGATTGAATTCTAGCATGAGGTTAAGAAAAGAGGTCCAGACAGAAGTGAGAAAAATTAGGTCATCAGAAGATGCTGCTGTCTTATGTGTGGCATTACCAAGCTCAATTCCTTAGATGTTAGTATTCAACTGGATTGGCTGGATCTAGGCCTCAATTGTAAGTGTGAAAATAAAAGGTTATAAAGGGCAGCACTGGTGGTGTTAGGGGTAAGAGAGTGAGCTATTCATCCTCAACTTGGTCTAGTGATGAGAGTAAAGATCCATAATATTTTTCATCAAGTTGTCATGGAAGCCATATTTTATATGTATTAACTCTATGAAGTCTCAGTCGATCCAGTCAAATGACTCCTCTGCATCAATAGATAATTACAGAGGAATTCCCCTGTTCTTAAAGTGTTGTATGAGATTGATTGCATTAGTGAAATTGTTGCATGTTTATCTAAAGGGCATAAAACCAGTGTGGTCCAAATGTTCTATCTGAGGAAGATTAACTTTAGTGTGGTTGGCCAATGCCTTAGTTTGGGATTTTGGCTCTGTGTAAGCACACTACCTTTCTGGGAGTTTGAAATGTCAGTCTCAAGTTCCATAGTGCCAGTCTCAGAGACAAGAAGTGAAGCCTCTTTGTCCCTAGCCTTAGGAAGCAGTACAAGATCAGCCATGAAGGTATGTATCATACACTCCTCTGATCCTTAAAAGGTTAAGATTACCATACGAAGTATGCAGAGTTTGTGCCCTGAGGTGCTGCTAGCACCAACCTTCATGGACATGACATCCAGAACTGGTTGTAGATGTTATATCTTGAATCAAGAAGCAAGGAAAAAATTCAGAGGGGGCATTAGGATTTTCTGGACATAGTAAGTTAAGTTGGGTTATTGTTAGGAGGTGTTACTACTCCTTTTACATTGATTATTAGATAAATACATATATACCAAATGAATGAGTATTGCAGTATGTAATACCTTTTTTATTGGACTAACATTCAATTATATGTAAAATGTTTTGAGAGCAATGCTCCCTTTTTCAGGTCCAAAGCATACAAGTTGTTAGATGATTAATGTGTTCATTGGTATCCCAGCATATACGGTGATGTCTGATAGCTTGGCTATAAATGATGTCTTGTGTGTGAAATGGGTGTAAGCTGGAGTTGTAGAGAAAGCTGCACCTGTCCATGTGTTTTCTGTATCAGATGACGGTAGTTTGCCAGTTACTGAAAGTTATGGTTGCGTTCTGCTTTCTGTAGCGAAATCTGTTTTAAGTCTAATGGATAGATGATATGGATTAAAGGATTTATGAAAAGCTTTGAGTACCACAGTCAATTAATATCTAAAGCTGATAATACTTAATCACACATGTACATTTTCCTGATGGACTGATGTTTAGTATATCCTATATAATAATTCACTAAATAGTTTGTAACGATGCAGTCATGCGCAGTAGAGACTGCTGCGCGTGCTGCAGTCATGCTCAGTAGAGACTAGCCCATGACGTGACTGATACGGAGCAGGGCGCTCCGGAGTATCAGCCGTGGCACGGGCAGTCTCTACTGTACATGACTGCCCCCGACCGGTTGGCACTGTATAAGCCACAGCGTGGTCTGTCCCTACTGTGCATGACTGCCCCACGACCGGCTGGCACTGTGGCCCATGTAACAGGCTCTTCAACTAGTCATTAGATACTTGACCAGTGAGGTTCAGCTTAGGTGGTTTATTGAATATACATGTCAGTATGGGTGGTCTGCTTCACTGTAATTAGGGAGACAGACAAACATGGTATTTTTTAATTTCTATAATATACATAAATGTTTTTTTGTTTGTGTTATTTTATTTTTTATACTATCTGTATTATAGTATTGACAACCTGCAGAGTACTGAATGTAATTTTTTATTTTAGTTTTTGGCTGTATAATTTCTGTACTTTCCACAGTACATTGAGTATCTAAGGGGGTTAGTTGTACTTAGTATTTGTCTTGATAAATATCCCAGAAGTGGATTGAAACATTGATCATGAAATAAAAGTATATTTTGCATACTTTAAAAGACCTGAGTGTTGGTTTGTGGAATATGTGTGCAATATTTTACCTTGGCACCCAGGCATTCATCTTTTTTGTCAAGCCTGCTACCCTCCTCTTCCCTAAACTTTGATTTTTGGGATAGCAATACCTACATCAAGCATTGAGCTCCCTACAGAATCTGTATACTTCACAGAAGCACAAGCTACTGCAATATTGTTTTCAGTGATGGCCTCGGGTGAATCAGAGAAGGTACCTGTGGATATATTTCATGCATTATTAAGGCTGAAAAAAGATAAATTGATTTACACTAACATGGTGTGTACTTCTCAGATTATTATAGGCAAAAACATATAACCAGAGGCTTTAAATTAGTAACATTCCTACTATAGCAAGTAATAATCCAGAAAAGGCATTCTATCCTAAATAAGCTTTCATTTGATCTTATATTTATAGTGATTGATGATGTCACCAGGGAATAAGAATTTATAAGAATTGAATTAGATACCTATGAAGTAACTAAATTGCCTATTTTAACAACAGATAAAAAAACAACTGGCAAGAAAAACTGGATCAACAATTACTTAAGGCTGACCTTTGTCGATTTAAGATAAGCAAAGTTGAGAAAGAGAATCTAGATTATAAGGAAAGGAGAGTATAAAGGTGGTTAAGTGGTATAACTGACAATAGAAAATAATCACGTAAAAGGTATCAATACAGTAGGATAAAATGTCCAAATTTATCGACTACTGATAATTCATCTGTTAACTCTTCTGAATCAGAAAGTGAAAATATTGATAAAACAGAAAACCCTGAAGTGGGAACTTCGGCTAATGCAGCAGCTCATTTTTTAGGGGTTACCACAAGGAATCAAATAGCCAAAGGTAGGGCAAACCCTACAAAAGGAAAGTGGGGAGGAAACACAGAAAACTTAGGCAACAGTTATAAGCCCCTGATTAGAGGCAAGTAGTAGCATTTAATTTTTTTCTCACATACTCTTACAAGAGACAAATACAAGATTTTGTCTAGTGGTCTTACCTTTGTTCCAACTAATGGAGTTGGACGTCTGGATATAGCCACTGAATTGTTAAGATTCCAACAGAATATGAAGATGAAAGAATTTTTTAATACAACTAGTGGTAATTCAGTACCATTTCAAACAAGGAGCAGATTTTATCCACCTAATCCACGTTAATCTATAGGAACATTCTTTAATCTAATGGAAGCTGACCTTTCTAACACCTTACATTCAGGCACTAAGAAATACCCTAGATAATTAGAACAGAATGAGCTGCCATTATGGCTTTTGTGAACAACCCCAATATTGTTATTTGTCCTGCGGATAATGGGGGGCGCTATTGTCTTGATGAATTATCAGGAGTATAGGGAAAACATTCTGTCAGAACCAGAAGATGCTGATACATATAATCATCTGTCTAGTGACCCCACTTTTCTTTATAAGTGCATGATTGATCAGACTTTGTGACAGGCTTGGGAATCAGGTTAGATTGATGAAGACTCACTGGGTTTCATTAAACAGGAGTCCCCTGTGCTCCCTATCCTCTACACTATCCCCCAAATCCATAAACATGCTCATAAACCTCCAGGGCGATTGTCACGGTGTCCGTGATTCCAGTTGCTGAGCGACATTGTTACTTCCGGGTTTACCATTGCCTCATTCTTATTGGCTCTGGGACTGGGGCTCCTCCCAGGGTTTGCCTTTATATACTCCCTCCTGTCATCCTTACGGTGCCCTTTTGTGGTGTACTTGTACCTAGCGTTTATGACTGCATGTTCCTGTTTCCATGTATGGCCCAGCTCGATTGACTACACTTCTGATTCCTGACGCTACTGTGGTCCAATTCCATTGCTTACTTTGGACCGGCTGACTAACTCCTTGTGTACCGACCTGGCTTGGCTGAGTATCCGATTCTGTTACTGACTAGGACTGACTGACTAACTCCGTGTGTACCGACCTGGCTTGACTGAGTATCCGATTCCGTTACCAACTAGGACTGGCTGACTAACTCCGTGTGTACCGACCTGGCTGGGCTGAGTATCTGATTCCGTTACTGACTAGGACTGGCTGACTACTCCGTGTGTGCCGACCTGGCTAAGTATCAGGTTCCGTTTCTGACGGGACTGGCTGACTACCTCCGTGTGTACAGACTGGGGCAACGCTGGCTTCCGATCTGTCAGGGTACGCACCCTGTACCTCATTCCACCTACTCCCACTTGCTACACCACATAGTGCCTGTCAGGCCTATCTGCACCAGTAGTCTCTAGGGGACAGTGGGAGTCAGACCACTTGCCAGTGTCTGTGTTGCCTCCGGTAACCCTAGCGTACTAGGGTCAAGTCACTGACAGAGTCCTGTCTGTGTTGCCTCCGTTAACCCTAGCGTACTAGGGTCAGATTACTGCCAGTGTCCGGTCTATGTTGCCTCCATTAACCCTAGCGTTCTAGGGTCAGACCACTGCTAAAGTCCTGTCTGTGTTGCCTTCATTAACCCTAGCGTACTAGGATCAAGTCACTGCCAGAGTCCTGTCTGTGTTGCCTCCGTTAACCCTAGGGTTCTATGGTCAGACTATTGCCAGTGTCCTGTCTGTGTTGCCTCCGTTAACCCTAGCGTTCTAGGGTCAGACCACTGCCAGAGTCCTGTCTGTGTTGCCTCCGTTAACCCTAGTGTTCTAGGGTCAGGTCACTGCCTGAGAACTGCCTGTGTTGCCTCCTCTATCCCTAGCACCCTAGGGAACTGCCCTGCAGTTACCCATCACCTTATCTCACCTAGTGGCGGTGTGGGGCTGTTGTGGTTCTACTTGTTCCTGAACCTGTCTACGGATCAAGCCTACAAAGTCCTAATATATATTGCTACTGTGATATTCGTACATCCTGACCTGAGTCAGATCCAGGAAGTACTTGGTACGGACCTCACCTGGACCTGAGTAGGGTGATTGTTTATTTATTTTCAATAAAGCTTTTAAACCTTACCTTACTGTCTGAGTGTTCTTACGAAACCGTGACAGCGACCCATAGTTTCATCAATAGGCTCATTATTACAACCTTTAGCCAAATATCTGGATTTATATATGCAAACTTTGACACAGGTATCACAGATATATATTAATGATAAAGCTGACTTCATACTTATGCTACGACTACTCGGTAGCAAACTTTATAAGCCACCTTAAATATAAAATCCTTATGTACTATGATTCCTGTCACTGAGGTTATGGAGGCGAGCAGAAAAGCTCTGATTAAATTAATGACCCTAGCTGACCACCTGTAAAATTTCTCTTGAGCCTTCTGGGTTTATGCCTTGGCTACAATTACTTCAACTTTCAGAGATCATATTATTTACAACTATCTGGACTTCAATGGGCTCAAACATTGCACCATCATATGCAATTTATTTTTGACTGAATTTGAAACACAATACATTACAGAAACGTACAATGACAGAATTGTGTGTTACTACTGATTCATAGACAATCTGTTCCTAATCTGGACAGGGGACTTATTATTTTTTAACTTTTCTGTGGATCAGCTAAACTTATATTATTCACCTATAAAATGCTACTCTACAGTTACAATACAATGGTTACCCAACTGGAAGGTAAATTGGTGACGACCAATTATAGAAAGAGCACAGATAGAAATACTTTATTATTAAGGAGCAGTAGTCACCTACTTCATATAAAAAATCAATACCCTACTTACAAATTATAAGGATTTCAAGAAGTAACAGTGAGATGATAGAGGGTCTAGCACAAGTAGAAGATCTAATTTCAAGACTTAAACTAAGAGGTTATCCAAAAGTTGAATTGAGAGAGCAATTGGCAAGAGCAAAATTAAAAACACAAGAAATGTTAGAAACTATAATCAAGAAGTCTATGGATAGTATGGTTTTCACCACAACATACACTCCTGATAGCAGATAGATTAAAACTTCTATCATGCAGCACTTGCAGATTTTGGCTCCTGATAAAACCCTAGCACTCAAATTTTGAAAGAAACTCCTTATCGCATACAGGGCGGACCAAATGTAAGATCTTTACTTGTTAAAAATGACCCTAAACAGGGTTACACTGCACAAAGAGGAGGGTGGTTGGATCCTGAGAAACAGGGGTGCTCTATGTGCTTGAACTGTGTGACCTGTAAAAACCTGAATGCAGGGGACTACTTCAGAAACCCTAGGAGTGGAAGATTAACACCAAACATCAACTTACATGCACATCCAACATTGTTGTATACATCATCAAATATTCTTATTCTTTACTATAGGTTGGTAAAACTATTACATTGTTTTGGGAACATATAGCCAATCATCGGAGATCAGTCAGGGATGCACTTAAATTTGGTACATTCAAATAAGCCTGTGGCAAGACATTTTGCACTGTTTTGAAATACTGTGTCATGTATGCAGTGTATGATCATTGATTAAAAACCTGTTCACCCTGGGAACAGAGATAATGGAAGACATTTATTACAAAAGGAAGTCCGATGGATCAAGAAACTGGACACCTTGGTCAAAGAAGTGTGAATGAGAACATTTCATATGATTTTTATCTCTGAGGTATATTAATGGATTGTGTATTTGATAATCTTCCTGAGGAGACATTAACAGAGGGCACCCAGTAGTGCCTGTTATTGTTCTAAATGAGGTTGACAGGTATATTAGAATGTACTCACAAGTGTGGTGGTTGGGAATTGGTTTATACCATCTCCCAACAATGAAGGCCTGCAGAGAAAATCAACCTGTCCATGCTGAGGCCTCCAAAATATGGTTATGAAGGAACAATATGCTGCTCCAAGTCTTCTGTTTATTTAATATAAAATACTACATTTGTATACAAATACACAAAGCTAAAAAGCTTTGCTCCTTTGCTAGGGGTTCAGATGGGTCTAGTATTTCCTTAACATATCACACATGTGCTCATTCATTCATTCATTCATTCGTTTTGGCCTCTTACGGTTTAGTTGTGGGTAGCAGCCCTGTTGCAGGCCTCACAGTGGCCTGGAGTCTTGCTACAAAGGCTGAAACCTTGCATTATATTTGTTCTGCTGTATATACAGTTGAAACCAGAAGTTTACATACACTATATAAAAAGACACATATGCATGTTTTTCTCACTATCTGACATGAAATCAGAATAAACCTTACCCGTTTTAGGTCAATTAGGATTACCAAAATTATTTATGTTTGCCAAATGCCAGAATAATGAGAGAGAGAATTTTTTAAGGCATTATTTTGCTTTCTGCAAAGTCAAAAGTTTACATACATTTCATTAGTATTTGGTAGCATTGCCCTTAAACTGTATGACTTGGGTCAAACGTTTTGGATATCCTTCCACAAGCTTCTCACAATAGTTGGTAGGAATTTTGGAACATTCCTCCTGACAGAACTGGTGTAACTGAGCCATGTTTGTAGGTCGCCTTGCTTGCACCTGCCTTTTCAGCTTTGCCCATAAATTTTCAATAGGATTGAGATCAGGGCTTTGTTATGGCCACTCCAAAACATTGACTTTGTTATCCTTAAGCCACTTTGTAACTAGTTTGGCAGTATGCTTCGGGTCATTGTCCATTTGGAAGACCCATTTCCACCCAAGTTTTAACTTCCTGGCTGATGTCTTGAGATGTTGCTTCAGTATTGCCACATAATCTTCTTGTCTCATGATGCCATCTATTTTGTGAAGTTCACCAGTCCCTCCTGCAGCAAAACAACCCCACAACATGATGCTGCCACCCCCGTGTTTCACAGTTGGGATGGTGTTCTTAGGCTTCCAAGCTTCTCCCTTTTTCCTCCAAACGTAACGATAGTCATTATGGCCAAATAGTTCAATTTTAGTTTCGTCAGACCACAGGACGTCTCCAAAAATGTAGGTCTTGGTTCCTGTGTGCATTTGCAAACATTAATCTGGCTTTTATATGTTTCTTTTGGAGTAATGGCTTCTTCCTGGCAGAGTGGCCTTTCAGCCCATGTTGATACAGTACTCGTTTCACTGTGGATAATGACACAATCTTACCAGCTTCCGCCAGCATCTTCACAAGGTCTTTTGCTTTTGTTCTTGGGTTGATATGCACGTGTCGGACCAAAGCACGTTCATCTCTGAGACACAGAACCCGTCTCCTTCCTGAGCGATATGATGGCTGGACATTCCCATCTTGTTTCTACTTGCGTATAATTGTTTGTACAGATGAACGAGGCACCTGCAGGTATCTGGAAATTGCACCCAAGGATGATCCAGACTTGTGCAAGTCCACAATTCTCTTCCTGATATCTTGGCTGATTTCTTTAGACTTTCCCATGATGTTACACACAGAAGCTTCCAAAGACATGACTTCATCATATGGGCTGTCCCAAATTGTTTAAAGGCATAGTAATCCTAGTGTATGTAAACTTTTGACTTTGCAGAAAGTAATAAAAATGCCTTAAAAAATTATCTCCCTCTCATCATTCTGGCATTTGGCAAATATAAATAATTTAGATAATCCTAATTGACCTAAAACGGGTAAGGTTTATATATATATATATATATATATATATATATATATATATATATATATATATGAACTTGACTCTAAATCAGTAGATATTACAGATGTGGATGTCCCCATTTTCGTTTTTTTACATTAATATGCATTGTGGTGCGATGTGCTAGAGTGGATCTGATGATTGAGGCTCCATCCCTGTTTTTTTGGGACTGTTTTCTTTTTTATTTAGAAAGTCTCTTTTTCCATTATCAGTGGTAGATCATTCAGTAACTTGTTCAGGCAGTGAGCACTGTGATGTACTGGAGTGCTGCCTCTTTGATCAGTAGCCCTATTATTGCCATTGATTTTTTCTGCATCTATTTGAGCAAATCAGTCCCCATTTACTTAATCACACAATTCATACCAACTTTGCTGATAGACTGATGTCTAGTATATCATTAGAAACTAGGCCAGTGAGGTGCAGCTTAGGTGGTTCATTGAATATGCATCTCGGTATTTGTATTGTATTGTATATTTTATTTATATAGTGCCAACCAGTGTACTTGGCATTTTACAGTTTACATTTGATATAGAAGGGGTTCAATAAGTGCATTGATTAAGTGCTTATAAAGACAATCATAAGGGGAACAACAGGTGAGTATACATGAGGATGAAAGGTCCCTGCCCCGTAGAGTTTACAGTCTAAGTGCTAAGTGCTTACAATGTCAATGTGGGTACTCCGCTTCATTGTAATTAGGGTGACTGACACATGATATTTTTTAATTTCCGTAATACACATTCTTTGATTTCTTTTAAAATCTGTATTGTAGTATTGATCACCTGCACAGTAACAATGTCATCATTTGTTATTTTGTTTTTGTTATAATATCTGTACTTTCCAATGTATGCTAGATAATTAAGGGGTTTTAGTTGCACTTGGTACTTGTCTTGATAAACATCTCAGGAGTGGATCGAAACGTTGACCATGAAATAAAAGTGTGTTTTGCATAGTTTAAAAGACCTGTGAGTGCTGGTTTATGGAATACAATTCATCAAGGATCCCAGCTGCACCTCTACACCCAAACAGGAATATACTATTTGGGTGGGATTATGGAAAAACAATGGCAGGTAAGTTTAGATTTAGGCATAGCTTTTCTGCAGAGGAGGAACTAGAAACCACAGGGCCCTGATGTGAAAATTGCCATAGGGCCCCCTGACCCCACCATGCAACCCCACTCCAGAAATGCCCCTTACACATTTCCACCTCCACAATGCCCCCATTGTCAACTTCCACATTGCACGCCCCTTTGTCCACTTCCACACTGTACACCCCATTGCCCACCTCCACAATGCCCTCATTGTCCACCTCCACAATGCCCCCATTGTCCATTTAAAATTACCCCCACTGTCCACTTCCACATTGCCCCCCCCACTGTCCATTTCCACAATGCCCCCACTGTCCATTTTCACATTGCCCCCACCGTCCACATTGGCCCAATTGTCCACTTCCACATTGTTCCCACTGTCCACTTCCACAATGCTCCCATTGTCCATTTCTATATTGCCCCCAGTGTCCATTTCCTCAATGCTCCCATTGTCCATTTCTATATTGCCCCCAGGGTCCATTTCCACTTCCACACTGACCCATTGTCCATTTCTACATTGCCCCAGTTTTACCTCCATTCATTTCCAACTCCATTCCAACTGGGCCCCGGGCTGACAGAACAGCGCTGTACTACTCACACGCTCCTCTTGGGGTCCTATGTCCTGCGCATGTGCAGTCAAGGAACTCGCTTCATTGAGTTTCCTGGCTGCGCGTGCATGCGCATCAGGGGAAGAGGGGTGGAAGGATGCATACCGTGGTGGCAGTGGTGGCTGACCAGGCGGCCAGGAGTGACGGGCCCCCTGGAGTGACAGGCCCGTTCGCAATGGCGACCCCTGCGACCACCGAAGTTTCTCAACTGCTTTTCTGGTCAGGTAAAGGATATAAAATGAAATACTTTCCCACATTAGTACTTTTAACACTTGAATGCCAATTATGCTTACAACACTTTGTGAGTGTCTTTCTGGCCAGTCCCTGTACTGATCCAAAGGCTCCCTTACAGTTCATAGTCACTTCTCCAGAGTGGTCTATGCAGAAGTTTTTCTGACTTGAAGCAGTACAAAGTTATACAAATACAATTTAATTGGCTCTATTGTACTAATACATAAGTTTTATTTATACAGTACATGAACTTTCTTATTTATATTTGCATAATTTTGTACAAAATTGGACATTTTGCACTGCTTGCAAGAACAAATTAACATAGGATTTCAGTTGCTCATAAACCCCCTTATACTCTATTGAGCCAGTCAGATCAGGGAGACACAAAGATTTTGCACCCCCAAGATCCATTTGCAGCTATTGTACATATGTTAATTTCAAGAGTGGACAATGTGTAGTCCCAGATTTGTTTGAATTACATCTCCCATCTCCTTCTAGTAGCCACTGGCTTGCTGAGGATGATGGTAATTGTGCAAAGTTACACAAAAGTCTTTGGGAATTTCAGGATGTCTATCCCTGGTCGCTACACAGGCAGCTGCACTGGAATTAAACAAAATAAATTGTAAGTATAGTTATTACATGTTTTTTATTTTTCAGAACCTCTCCGGAAATCCTGGATTTAAAATAAACATTTGCGATGATCTATTGATAGATATTCACGTCCCTATAAAAAGGCACTCCATCTTTATCATCTGATATACTCAGTTATATATGCACAGTCAATAAATACCCTTAGTTTTTATTGATGATTATGATAGACAGCAGTAGAGAAAGCAGAAGATATCTGAATGGATAGTAATAGTACTTGTAACGTTATTACCAGCTTGAATAACCTGGAACACTTTACAAAAGTCACTGAAATATATCACACCACATAAATAATATTTTCTTCATATTTACAAAGGACTTGGAGATAAAATATATATTTATTTTGTGTTATACATCAGATTTGGATAGTTCACAAAGCTGAATGTACTGTGTTTTATTCTCTATCAACCAGCTGATGCCATGTCTTGTCAGGATAGACTGTTGTTCATCATACTCACAGACATTCTCATGATCCCATAGGAAAGAATATGAGTGAGCTTGCTGTGATCATTCCCTTTAGCGGTATATTCATTTACTCTATCCGACATCATTAATCAAAGCTACAATGAAATGAGCCCCAGAGACAATGAAACTAACCCCTCTGTTTCCAGTCAGCTTTAATTACATTCTCACCGGGAGGGCATCCTAAACACACACAGCCAATAGTTATGAAAGATATTGTAAGATGGTTAGTCTCAAGGGCATAAGGCCATGACCTGGTGAAATAAAACAGACATTTTGACCTCTTTTTGTGTCCACTTGACATAAGCAAGCGTAGCATTTGCCAGCTAGAAAAGTTTTAAGAACTAAGTAAGATCATTTTAAACATTTCTTCTGACACTGCATATGTGTTTTATAAGTTAAAAGCCTAGAACTCTAGTATATGTATAAAACATATTAAAATTTGACGTACTTAGTATTATTCAGTATTATTTTCTTTTGTAATCTATATTTCATCCAAATGTATATAGTTGTGTTCTTCAATATTTTATATCCATAAAAGATGTGTTCATTCATTTTTGGATCTTTTCATCTAAGCTGCATTTTAAAATATCAGGTTTCAGTAATATCTGATCTTTTCAAACAGCCAATCAATTAAACACCTGAAATAAAATCTGATCTTTTCAAACAGCCAATCAATTAAACACCTGATTACCAAATGTGTAAAATGAAAATGCATAAATGAATTCACCTACTACTTTAAAGGAAAAGTAAACTTTTTTAATGAAAAAAAAAAAATTAAAAGTGCTTTTCCTGCTAAGTGAAATAAGGCTACCCTGATGGTAGATTTCCCATCAAACAAGTTCAAACATTTTTTTGAGCAACAGCACTGAATGGTGTCTAAAAGAGAAAAGTTATTTTATTTTTTATAATGCATTCTATGGGAGATTTTGGCTTTCCATAATTAGTCACAGGAACAGTATCACCAGGTGATCACAAGAAAAAATTGTAGTTTAATTTAAAAATAATTATTCTGAACTATAATCATTTATAATGAAAACCCTTCTAGGAGTAAATATTTTTTTTTCATAAAAAGTGTACCTAATAACTAATAGTAATCAGAAAGAGGCAGTTTCAAATTATGGGTGATTATTACAAAGTGACAAATTTCAGGATATTTAGGCATATTAGGTGTGGGAAAATGTTCATGTTTTAACCATACAAGTAGTTATCTGATCCAGTAGCTATGGAGTAGGGATGAAGACAAAAATGCAAATTAGAGAAACATATCTACCTTGGAAAAAATTATGCTTATAAATAATGAAATATATTAGGCGAGCAGGATTTTCTTGCTTTCCTCATTTATTGTGATACAAGATGATATTTGCCTTTTTAGTAAATTCCAGTCTAAGAACTGAAAGAAAATTAGTATCAATTTTGTAACTTTGTAAGCATTCAACTGGTTAAAAGTCCCATTGACCGGTAAATCTATGAGAGTTAAAATTTGTCACCTATGGCAGGGACAGGAAACCCCAGCAGGTGTCCCAAAGGACTGTCAGGTTGGTTTGTAATCTGGTAGAGCCTGAAATTTGCCCTTCAAGGTATAGTAATGCTTGAAAATTACTTAAATCTGTTGTTTGACATTTGAGTGTGACTGATGTCAATCACATTCTTTAAAATACATCTTTTTATAAGGTTATAATTTTATTCTCCCCCTTCTCTTTCCCTGACATCAGTCCTTTAGCACTGAAGGTACTGATAAGGTTGGCAACTCAACAAGAAAGAAGATGAGATTCCTTCTTTGTGAGTCATTTTACTGTGTCATGGACAACAAATACAGCAACACAGATTTTGGTCAGGATGCAGAAAAGGATTCCTAGAGAGGGATTTTTTTTTTTATCTTGCTCTATATAGACTGTAGGGTTGGCAACCCTTGCTCCATTGGTGGAGCCATTATCTGAGCTCTTTAGATGACTTCAGAGAAAGGAGAGGAGATAAAACTTTAACCATTTAAGGGCCCATGACGGTCCTGGACCATCATGGGTTGCTATACTCTTTTGGACCCATGACAGTCCTGGACCGTCATGGAATTCCGGGCTCCCCGCGCGGCTGCATGCCGTTTGGGGAGTCCGGAATCGGATTCGGCAAAAAAAAAAAAAATGGTCCCTGGTCCTTAAGTGACTGCCAGGTGCGTGCGCGGCTGATCCTTAAGGGGTTAATAACTTGAGAGGCTGTGTTTTAAAGAGAGAGACTGATCTCAATCACACTCTTAAACAATGAACTGCAGATTTAAATAGAGTTATGTTTATTCAAATTGTTAAAAACTTTTGTATGGTGCATGGATGTATAAACATAGGGGCTCCATACATTTTGTAACAATAAAAATAGGGGCTCAGTCTAAAAACTTTGACCACCCTTGCCTATGTTGTTGGTTGCATCCAAAATCGGTATTCTTTTGCTTCCTGCTTCTATCATGTGGGCCTATTGGCCTTATGAACTAATGAAAAGACAAGCGGTTCTGAAAATAATCTGCTGTACCATACCAGAAATAATAATACTTCCAAATGATTTAAATGAGGCCTTTAACACCATGCGTACTGTAGAGTAATCCATTGTTTTGCAATGCATTGGGGGTTACCTAGAGTTTTTTTAAATAGTTGTGTTGATGAAGTTTGCTTCTGAACGCTTCATATTTTCTTTTTGTGCAAAAGGCCATAAACAGTAACTATGAATATATGGGGATTCAAAAGCAGAAACGGGTTTTGATTTGCTCTTCTTCTTCTCCATTCAGTTTTTATGTGCGATATGAGAAAAGACCAAATATGGATCAGTACAGCAAAGTGAGTGCTATTCATGTCTAGTGTCAGCATGCAATGTAGCAGCATCAATAGCTGGAATAATAGACAGCAGATTACACACAGCATCCCCATAACATTAACCCTTTGAATGCCAGAGGGGTACGCAACGCATTGCAAAGCAATGCGTTGCATACCCCTCTGGCACTTAAAGGGTTAAAAGGGGAACAGGCATTAAAATAGAAGTGCAAATTTATATTATAGGAGTAGGACAAGTAATTCTTCCAAGTTGCAATACTAATAAATAAACACTGATTAAATACTTACAGAAGGTATTTTCAGAACATTAATACTGCATTTTTATTATATATGCTGAGGATACACCCCCAGATAAAAAGAAAATATCCAGCAGTCGTGGGATGTACAGCATTCTATCAGTCCGATTCATCTATTCCAGGTTACTCAGGAAATGGTGCAGCTTGGATACAGTAGTATTTCAGACTAGGAAGAGATGCAGTTCTTTCACTTCACTTCATTGTGCAGTGTGACTCTATGCACCACTCAGATTTGACTTTAAAGGGATAGTAATGTTTCATAATAAAAGCAGCTCTAATTAATCATCATAGTTTTTAGACTTTGGAGAGTGTTATTTCAATTCTGTCAGAGTTGCAGTTCAAGAGTAATTCAATGACAAAGTATCCCCCTCCTGCCCTTTTACTGATGCAACACTGTTCAGCCAGATCAGAAGGGAGGTGCCCAGGTAGACCGCAGAGAGGGACAATCTTTAATTAAGATAAGGGAAATACATGAAAAACTTGTCAAGGGGGGAAGGGACTTCATTGTTTTCATAAGAAGAAGATTGTCCCCTGCTGTTATCTGTCTGGTCTATGGACTGCAGTCCACATCTGAGAAGAGATGGCTTACACTAGGTAAAAGCGGCGGGAGGGGAACTTTGCTTGTAAATATCTCTCAAACCATAAAGGTTTGAGAGATAAGACATATCATTCTTCATGTTTTTTTAATGCCTACAAAATAAAATAAAGATAAAATGAAGTATTACTATCCCTTTAATCCTCTGTCTTATTAGATCTACATGATTTTTGATATAATGAATCTTTGAACTAGTGAATTAATACATGGAGTCTTATGTTCTTTCCCCAGTGACTCACTTAAGAATTGCAAATATTTTTAATATTGGATTTTCCACTATTCCAGAAGGATGTAGCACAAAAAAATAGAAAGAAAACATGACAAGTGCCCATAGAACAAAGGAGCTATAACTTTTTATTGTGCTTTTACCACTGAGTAATACAAGAGAACTCTTATTGCTTGCAGACATTTCATTCAAATGTTATTACAGCTCAAACTTAAAAAAAAATCAAACTGTTAGCAAATTGCCATTTGGAGTCCCAAAGGCTTTTATCTTTATAACGCACTATATAGTACAGCTTGTGTCATAATTTATTGATCTTCATAATAAGTGACAAAAACAGCACCACAAAGGAAAATAATTAAAAAAAAGTTTCAAGCACTGAGTGTACTCTTGATTTATAAAAAGAATTACAATCTACTTTTTTCCATAAAAATGTATTGCTTATTTAAGTGGCTTCCTCTAAGATTAGTGCACTGGAAAAGTCAAACTAATTTTATTTTAGACAGAGCAAAAATTGGTCCATACACTTGTCTGATCCTGCCTCTAAGGCCAGTCTAGCTCAAACAAAATGTTTACTCCTACAAGTAAATTGAACTGGGAATGCCAAATGGAATGATTTATATATTCATTGTTTTTGTTTTGCATCAAGATAAATATTTCCCCCTATGGCAGGAGTATAACTACAGGGGGTCCAGAGGGTGCAGTTGTGACTGGGCTCTGGCTTCCAAGGGGGCCCATCAGCTCCAGGGCCCAGCAGGTTCTAGTTATGCACTTGAGAGAATAACTTTATGATATGTGTCCCAATAATATTCATGCGGTGGCCCTCCAGTGACTAGCTATGCCACTGTCCCATGGTCTAAAATAAGCAAGTCAAACATGCAGCCCATGAGCCACAAATGTGAGGCCCCCTTCCATAGAGGGAAACTTTTTAAATGTCCTGCAGCCCGGCATCTCCCCCCACCCTCCTTACTTTCGCCTATGGTTTCCACCTGTCCAGTTTTCAGGTTTCTGGCCCCTTGAAAGCAACACATTAAATTCCTGTCTAGCATTCAAGTGATCATAAGTCCCATTCAAAGCATTAAGCATTTTGATTTGTTGCTCCTGGTGCACTTGGTTCGCTCCAAAATTGTCCTACTATATATCATAGTGTACATGTATACACAGACACAAACACACACAGACCCTAGTAGTCAATGTTGTGGTCCTCCTTGGAGGACAATGATGAGTATGTGGCCCTCAACATGCCTGATCTTAAACAAACTCAAACAACCTACCTTACAGGCAATCAAATATAAATCCAAGCCACACAAGTGGATAAGGAGCTTCAGATAACTGGAGTAATTATGAGATAAACCTAGTGCATCATAAACATACCTGGGAACTCTCAGGGTCTCAGGGTGAAGGGCCAAATTCTCAGGGTGAGCAAATCCAGTGTGTCCTCCTATATGATTTACACCAATTTACTACTTATGTACTGTCCAAATCCATGACATTTCTACCAGAAATGCAAGAGGACAAGTCCTGCTTGCCTTATGAGTGTATAAGAAGTTATATCTCAGAACTGTAGCATGTGTAAGGTTCCTTAAAAATTGATTGGATTATCTCTGGTTTAGAGCAAACATTGATATAACACATAGAATCTGCTTTCTTGTGGGCGTTAAGAGTTAATATTTCAAGTATCTCAGGGTGAGCTCATTTCCAAAGTTCCCAGGTATGATCATAAGGTACAAATAAAATTTCCCAAAATTCCAATTGCTTTAAATAGAATTTTTAACCGCTTGAATGAAATAGATTTCTCCAACGCATTGAGAAACAATGTGATGAGGACAATGCGCGAATTCAAGGGGTATAAAGCCCACTTTATATCAACTGGGGATTTTTCTATACTCCCATTGTGGTTAGTTTACTATAGAATTACTCCAGTTCTTCCTAGAACATTCGTCTCAGAAAGCCACCCTGTGTTTTTATAGGATTCATGGCCAAAGAAATGAAGAGACGTGCTTTGTACTAGATGTTATTAAAATACAGTTCGTATTATTCTTATTCATTCATAAACTTCATATTCCATAGTGCTGAAAACATGTTATAGAAATGATGTATTTAATCTACTAGGTTTATCATTATCATCAATTCTTTGTAGCATATGTATTTATATTGGTTAAATGATAAAAAGTGAGATACAATCCAAATATATTCACTATTAGATGCACCCTTTGTGTGTTTTGAAATATGTCCCTGCACTTAATTAAAACAATTTATTTGTAAATTACTCCCCCTAGTTTTATAACAGCTCTGGCATATTGACTAATTGCTCTCTTTGGTCATCATTTGGATCCCTCGCCTCCAGACACAGTTGTTGTTGGGATACATCTGCTTTGCACCTGGGTCACTTTAGCTGGTGAATTTTATTAACAACTCCTAAAGAAAATGATCTGGATAATACATCATCACATATAGCCCTTTAAGTAAGTCACAAATCAATATTGGTAGACATTGCCAGTCCTTTATCTGTTACTAATCTACTTTAACTTGTAAAATTGTACAAAATGAAAAATGCTTTAGAAACTGTGTGGAAATATGGATCTTCTAAAACGTGCTATGTTAACTAATAAAAAGGCTACTCATATTTATGTAGATGAGATCTTGAACAAGAATGCTTATTAAGTCATTAAGATAGTTAAAATTGATTTATTATCATTCACACTGTCACTGATTACAATTAGGATAATTTACTTTGTCTTTTTGTCCACAAGTTACATTTGCATTGTCAGATTATACATAATATAGATGATAAGTCTATTATTTAACTTTTTATATGAATGAAAAGTGGCAAAGACCTACCATGGCAGGAGCCATTTCTCAGTTTTTCTTTTTTTTATGAAAGTATTTTACCAAGAAGGATACATTGAGATTATCTCTCGTTTTCAAGTATGTCCTGTACTCATTTTATTTACCTATGAAGGCTGAAAGGCTTAGCTGACCATGCTGAAACTAGAACCTGAGCTTAGGTTTGAATAGATTCTAGAGCTGGTGTTTTAACCAAATTAGCTATTTATGTGATTATTCATATACTAGTTGAAAATCCCATGTACACGGGCCACAGTGTCACAGAGCAACCTCAGCTGGTAGCTGGATCCTTTTGGCCACGCTGCAGTCATGCGCAGTACTGACTGCCTGAACACGCCGCAGCTGATAACGGAGCGGTACGCTCCCTGCGCACCATCCTGGGACCCTTGGTCCCAGGAAGGTGCTCAGTGAGGACTATGGTCTGAATTCGGAGTTCCCCACTCTGTTATCAGCCGCAGCATGGTCAGTCTCTACTGCACATGACTGCAGCGTGTGCAGCCGTCTCTACTGCACATGACGGCTTCTGACAAACATACTTAGTGAATTATTATATAGGATTTTGGGGTAAATATATGAATCTTCCAGTCCATCTCAATTTCTACACGTATATCATGTGCCTACCCCCACTGGTATGTGTGATTGTGTAATGTTGCTTCAGTGCATATCGGAGCTCAAACTTCACCATTGTTAAGACTTTAAAGGGCACTTTCACCTAAAAACAACTATGGTGATTTTGAAAGAAATTTCAAAATTATCTGTATGTTGTATTAACCATATTTTATTTAGAACATTAGTTTTTGAGTAATCTAATAGTTAATGCTAATTAAAGCATGTCTACATTACTTCCTTTCTTCCTGACACTGCTCAGCAATGCATTGTCCACTTTCCTTAGCACTAGAAGGATTAAGTTCCAGTGAGTGGTGGAGGAGTAACGTAGGGCTCAGACAGCGGTAAACAGGTAAATAGACCTTCTCTTACACATATTATATATACACTCTAATATGAACAATAAAGTGGCCACTGTACTAGACAGTAGTATTTAGGTAAATAGCCTATTTATCACTGTCCACTTCCCATTTTATTATTTAAAATAGGTCTGTACATAATTATAAAATACTGACTGATAACGTAATCTCCTGGACAAAGGCACAAAGGCCAAATTAGAGTCCCTTAAGATTTTCTTGCCATAGTACAGAAAATGGTGAGTTGTTATTAGGAGGTGTATGCTCTGCTTTAACCCCTTAAGGACCGGTGTCGGTCCTGGCACTTCATGATTGTTTTGATCACAGCGCTCATGTAGGAACACCGTGACCATGTGGGGAGCCTAAACTGATTGTTCCAAGCCTGGAGCAGTTAGTTTCAGTTTCTCCCACAGTGAGTCTGTATGTGTGATCACTCACACATATCGGCTCGCCAAGCAAAATGGCTTTTGGTCCTCCAGTGCACACAACCCCTGGTCTGCTTGGCCCTTAATGGCTTAAGTTTTAAGGAGACTAAGAAGAAATTGCTAGTTTTTTAAAGAGTATCTGAAGCTATTATATGTTCTTGAATTTAATGATGAATTATTAAACCTATCCAAACCCTCTGTGTTGATATTGAATAGGTTTTCCATCTAAAGAATCACTGTTGGATTAATCAGCCTTGTACATTATACATGATTATGAGTAAATATTACTACTAGACACATTTTTTGCTTCATGATAAAAATATTTAAAATGGTTTATGAACACTAATCACAGTTAAAGGGATAGTAATACTTATACTATATATATAGGGATAGTAATAATAGTAATAATTTACAGTGCTGTTGCTACACCATCCTATGGAGATTTATTGTCTACAGACCAGAGCAGTCTATAGGATGATGTAGCAACAGCGCCAATGTAAATTTTCAGGCCACTGTTATATTGCACCTAAAAAAATTCAAGTTTGAGCTGTTATAATTTTTTAATAAAATATTTCTCAGCAGTGGGAATACCTTTATTTTACTCAGGGGGATAAACCGTATATATATATATATTTTTTTTTTTTTAAATTTAAGTATTACTATCCCTTTAAAGCAACTTCACTAAGTTTTATGTTAACCAGTAGTTTCACACTCACTTTGCTGTTATTTAATGTATACATTACAGTTAAATTGTGTTTATATTTTTGGAAAAACTAATTTCTTGAAATAAATAAAACTGAACAGTTCAAGTGAAAGTAACCAACATTTTATACTGAGTTGGTTGATTATTTAGAAAGTGTTTTACCAGGAAAAATACATTGATTTCTTTCATTTTCAAGTATGCCCTGGAGAGCTTTTACAGTATAAATATATATATTTACACAAATAGAGAGACAAAAAAATATATACACATATAAATAAAAACTTATTTTTGTGCAGTCACATGTTTTTAAATACAAGGAAGAATTTATTTTTAGGGATTTCAGACTGGGAGAAGACCTGATTTATTGGGGTTGGTTATTTAAGAGTTTCGGAGCTCTGAAAGAGAAGACAGATTGACAGCTACTTTCTTGTGGCATGAAATACTCATCGAGTTGTTAGCAGTGGATAGGGGGTTACAGTTAGTAAGGAGAGCTGGAGGGAGCTTACTGCTCAGGTAGTCTGGTAGCTTTCCAGATAAGTGGTTATAAACTAGGAAAGAAATGTGAAGGATACATCTAGGTTCCAGTAGTAGATCATTTACACTTTTAATCATATCATAATGATGATTAGTGAAATTACATTGGATGACAAAGCTGCCTAATGAATTAAACAAAGTGCTGAGTTTACCACAAAGGAGTTGTGGTGCAGAAGCATATAATATATCCCAGTAGTTTATGGCTGGCATTAACCTCTGTTGAGGTTATGTGGGGGCTTAAACAGGACTTGTTTCTAAGCAGAGCACCTATTCTGGGATAAAGTATAGATGCTAATTTATCAATATGAAGACCAAAAGTGAGGTTGGTATCAAGCCATATACCAAGATATTTGTAAGAGTAGACTTTGTTTTAATGTTAAGATGGGTATTGCAGAGGTTAAATAATTTTCACTTTGTCAGTGTTTAGGAACTGTTTGTTTTTACCAATGAATCTTTCAACTTCAGAGATATCATCCTTTAATACTGCCTCATGTTGGTATATCGTCTGGATTTTTGTGTAGATTATAGTATGATCTGCATACATGTGCACAGAAGATGTTTTGTAAACCACGGGCAGATCATTTCTAAGTAGGGAAAATAGAAAAGGTCCAAAAATGGAGCTTTGGTAAAACCCCACTTGTTACTTTGAGCAGAAGGAAACACTGTCAGCAACAGACACATGTTGTATTATGTCAGGTAAATAGGATCGGAACCACTTTAGAGAATGATTAACCATTCCTGAACTTTTTATCAAAGGTCTTTGTATAATCAAGGAAAGAGCTCCAGTAAGCTCACCATTTTCCATGTCATTCTGGATATCATTGCATGCTTTCAGGAGGGACTAGACTGCTGAGTGATTTGGATGAAAGCCTGAATGAAGTGGGGTGATAAAGCTGTACAGTCGGTATCACTTACCTAGTTGCATGTGGATACATTTTTCCAGTTCTTTAGATAATGTGGGAATGATGTTGAAAGGGCTATCCCTATACTTATGCTAGACATTCTTTATTTTAAACTATAATTTATGAAATACATAATTTATTAATTTCATTATTTGCCATTTTATACACATAATCCAGTACTTCCTGGTAGGAAGTGGTATTTGGGAGGGAGAGTGGAGTGTTAGTATCTCACACACCAGGCTATGCCAGCCAGTACTACCTATAAACTGACACATAAATAAAGATAAATATCACCTCAACTATATGTTTAAATAAAGAATGGCTAAGGTGAGCTGCAGTGGAATGAGCAGATGTTTCACCCTTTATCTTGGTACTTCATAGACTAACTAAGCCACTTCAGTTTATTTAACACGTTAACTGGTTATTTTTTGGAATAAAGTACAGAATGGTGGATTGTTATATACATAAACTAGTTATTCTACAAAATAACTAAGAGACTTCAGTTAAAGTGTGAAATTTCTAGAAACGTTACGTGCTTTAACTAGTTTCTTTCATAGAGTAAGTAGTTGTTCTATAAAAACACCTACAGCCAATCAGTTGAAGTGTGAAATACCATAAAATTACACACTTTAACTAGTTATTTCATACAATAACTAGTTATTCTATAAAATGACTAATGGTCAAGCACTTAAAGTGTTAAAATCATCCAGGAGAGTACACACTTTAACCATTCGATTGCCAGAGGGGTACACAATGTATTGTAAAGCAATGTGTTGCATACTTCTCTGGCACACATAGGGTTAAGTCTTATTGAATAGCCAGTTATTCCACGAGATACCATATAACAAAGCAGTTAAAGGGATAGTAATACCTCATTTAAACTTTAACTCTGAGTATTATGTACAATTGTTTTTAACATATTGCGCTATATATAGTTACTTACAGATTTGTAGTTCAAAAGTTATTCAAGCTGAAAAGATCCCCCTCCCGCCCCTCCTGGCCACCTCCTCTTAGATCTTGAATCCAGTTGTGGGACAGGACGGATGCCGCGAGTGACACTCTTCAGTAAGTAAGTATAATGAAAACCGTGCTCCCCTTGATGAAGGAGGGCAGGATTTTCCTTTTGCTTACTAAAGATTGTCCCTCACCACTCTCCATCTGGACCAAACAGAGAGGATCAGTGATGCAGGGAAAGGGACGGGAGGGGGATCCTTTCTGCTTCAATATCTTCTGAACCACAAATCCGTAAGCAACTATATATATATATATATATATATATATATATATATATATATATATATGTATAGCGCAATATGTTTAAAAAAATGTACAGAATACTCAGAGCTAAAGTTTAAAAGAGGTATTACCATACCTGTGAACTCTACGGTTTTGCCCCGGAGACTCCGGATTTCACAGTGAATAACCGGGTCTCCAGGGCAGTCTCTCATTCTCCGGGATGTTCTCCATCCCGCCCCAGTTCCTCCCATTCCCCGCCCTCTTACCCTCATTAAACATATATTTTGCCCTTTTTTTGTCCTGCCCCCCCTCACGACTAAGCCCTGCCTCTTTTATGACTCGAATCGCGTCATTTCCCTCCCCTATCACGCTGGCTGGGCTGCCCTCCGGGTATGGGTATTACTATCCCTTTAAAGTATAAAACACCCAGGATATTACAACACATTCATACACTAACAATTCTGTAAGATACAGAGGAGCAAATGTGGAACAAATAAAATGAACCATAAGGGACAAATGAAAATTCCCATTGATTGAAATTAGGCTTTTAAATCCTTGCTTTACAATGCAATGGAGACCTCTTTAGCATTCAAGGGGTTAAAAGCCCCATTTAAATAAATTGGAAGTGTTATTTGGTTCCTATGGTAAAGCTGTTTTTCTCCAGACTCAATCAAGTTCTTCTTAGTACATCAACCTCTGTGTATCTGATCCAATTCTCTTCCCACTGTTTAGTAAATACAACTGATAAAGGGATAATAACACTTAATATGTGAAAATATATATTGTAGGCTTTATCCTCCTGACTAAAACAAGGAAACTCCCACCACTGAGAGGTGTTTTATTCAAACATTATTGGAGCTCACATGTGAAATTTTTTAGGTGCAGTATCTCAATGGCCTGAAATTGTACAGTGGCGCTATTGCTACACCATCCTAAGGACAGCTCGGTTCAGTTGACCATGAACCTCTATAGGATGGTGTAGCAACAGCGACACTGCAACATTTCAGGCCGTTGAGATACTGCACCTAAGATATTCAAGTCTGAACTGTAAGAACTTTTGAATAAAACATCTCCCAGCAGCAGGACTAGTCAAGAGGGTAAATCCTACAATATACATTTTTTTACCTATTAAGTGTTACTATCCCTTTAAATACTTTATACTCAAAAAGACTAATTTATATGAAGTAAACATTTCATTTAACCCTTTTCAGTTCTAGAGACATCTCCAATGCATTGCTTCACACTCTAGTGAAGACATTTGTAACATCCAAGGGGTAAACAAGCTTCTAAACCTTTGTCTTGTTTGAACTCAAATTAATTACATTAATAATGTTAGTTAAACGGGACTGTTTTCTTTAAATGTCAATTAGCTCCATTTATTTTATAAGCTCTGCCACTGTCTTTGTCCAGTTGTGCCAACAGGGATTGCCCTTTAACTCTGTTAGTCCTAAACATATGATAATTCCATTCTTTGTTAAGTAAATATTTCCTATTAACCAATTGTGCTGCTCCTGAAGCCCTGGCAGGGAACAGATTATGCCTTTTGACACTGAAGTGTTTAATAAGCTGTAGGTAACAATGGAAGTAAAGGAAGTGATTAGATTTAGCAACTATGTAATTATTTAGTTAGCTTGGAGAAGAAAGATAGGAGCCTATTAATTAGTCACATTGGGGATATTGTATTAACATTGAAAAGTGCTTCATTATATGCCCTTATTGTAAAGCATGGCATTGTACAGAATGTGGCTTGACCTACTTAACACCTAGTTGATTAGTTGGTCACATACATACAGTAGAACAGAGCAATATAAGAAAATAATTGTATGTAACCCATTTGAATATGTGCAGTATGTCTAGTGTTCATATCCCAGATACACATATGCACATTGACTGTACAATATGTTATATTTTAGTGATCTTAGTAGTGAAGACCTTTCAAAACATCAGAATTTTCTTCTTCATTTTTGACTAAGGAACCTCTTAAAGGGATAGTAATACTTCGTTTTAACTTTATTTTATTTTGTAGACATTAAAAAAATATGAAGACTGATATAAGTCTTATGTCTCAAACCTTTATAGTTTAAGAGATATTCACAAGCAAAGTTTCCCCTCCTGACCCATTTACCTAGTGTAAGCCATCTCTTCTCAGATGGGGAATCTGGTTGTAAGACCAGACAGATAACAACAGGGGACAATCTTCTTACAATGAAAACAATGAAATCCCTGCCCCCCTTGACAAGCTTTTCAGGTTTTTCCCTTATCTTAATTGAAGATTGTCCCTCTCTGCAGTCTACCTGAGCACCTCCCTTCTGCTCTGGCTGAGCAGTGTTACATCAGTAAAAGGGGCAGGAGGGGGATAGTTTGTCATTGAATTACTCTTGAACTACAACTCTGACAGAATTGAAACAACACTCTCCGAAGTCCAAATACTATGATGATTAATTAGAGCTGCTTTTATTATGAAACATTACTATCCCTTTAAGTTTCAGTAGTTCTGTACTATATAAATCTGTTTGAAACGCTACAAAGTATTAACAATGCTAACCAATTTGCTGCTCCCCAGGATCATTAGAGTAATTTGCATAGTTCAAGATTCAGGTGGAGTATATGGGAAAAAAATATTTGTTATATCTATGCTATAAAAGAGTGGGCAGTTACATAACAGAGAATTCTCCTGCCGTGCCTGCCACACCACGGGGCAGCAGTAAGGAGGAGATACGTTCTGTCCCCCCTCCACTTCGCCTCATCACCTCCATTCCCCTTCCCCTGTGTTCGCACCTTCCCTCCCATTCACCACCTTCTCTTACCTTTTGGCCTCCCATTCATTCTTCTCTTTGGCTCTCTCTCCCATCCATTCGCCACTTCAACTCACCCTCCCATTCATTCAACGCTTGACCTACCAGTGCATTCCATTTGCCACTTCAGTTTTCATGTCCTTCAGATTTCACCATTTCTACAACATTACATCGATCCAATTTTTTGTCACATTAAAGGGATAGTAATGTTTCATAATAAAAGCAGCTTAATTAATCATCATGGTATTTGGACTTTGGAGAGTGTTATTTCAATTCTGTCAGAGTTGTAGTTCAAGAGTAATTCAATGATGAAGTATCCCCTTCCCACCTCTTTTACTGATATAACACTGCTCAGCCAGATCAGAAGGGATGTGCCCAGGTAGATTGCAGAGAGGGACAATCTTCAATTAAGAAAAGGGAAAAAACTTGTCATGGGGGCAGGGCATTCATTGTTCTCATAGGAAAAAGATTGTCCCCTGCTGTTATCTGTCTGGTCTATGGACTGGATTCCAAATCTGAGAAGAGATGGCTTACACTAGCTAAAAGGGGCGGGAGGGGGAAACTTTGCTTGTGAATATCTCTCAAACCATAAAGGTTTGAGAGATAAGACTTATATCCTTCTCCATGTTTTAATGTCTACAAAATAAAATAAAGATAAAACAAAGTATTACTATCCCTTTCAAGAGCTACAACAGGAAAGCAAAAACTTGGGTCTGAAGATGAATATCAACAAAACACAAGTCATGTTTAACAAATTTATCATACCAAGGGAAATCACAGTAGATGGACAAGAACTACAAGAGGTTAACAAGGATGTATACCTTGGACAGAAAGATGTAAACATCATGATGGAAATTGACCAACAAATAGAATTGGCATAGCAAGCATTTGGAAAACTTAGTGGTATTGTCTTTAAGACAAATTTATCACTCTGGCTCCAATTAAATGTTTTTGACCAATGTGATCTGCCAGTTCTTACGTATTGCTGTGAAACATGAAAACTGAATGCCAAAGCCATACAAAAACTTAAAGAGAGTAATGTGTGGATATTAACGCAAGGTCAATTATTCAATATACCATTTTATAAAGAAGTGTACGTTTCTTAGTGTCCATAACATTGTACTCTTCATGTTATTATATTTTAAAGTGCCCCCCTTCCACCCCTTCTCCATGCATTATACTGCCTTCCCTCAGATATAAAAGCTGGTCGCTTGACCGGACAGATCATAATGAGAGACAATATTGTGTCTATCAGTGTAAGGAAAACCCTGCCCCCCTTGACGAAGGAGGGCACGTTTTTCCTTATGCTGACACAAGATTGATCTCATCGCAATCCATCCAGACCAGCTGTACCAACTTGTACCACAGAGCTGTACAGTTGGGGAGAAAAATATAAATAAATCCCACACACACACACACACAAAAAAAAAAAATATATATATATATATATATATTAAAAACAGAGAAAGCCTCATTGCATAACTTATGATAGAACAGAATGGCTCATTACATAATTTGTGTCTCCTTAGGAGACACACACACCCAGGGGCTGCAGTAAGGAGGAGTTACTGCTCCCATTGGGTGATTCACCATGCAGGGAGTTGGCCCGCCCACAACTATACAACTTACCAAAAAAACAGAATGGCTGCCACTTGCTCCTACACCACAGACACACACACACACTATCCAACTCAGGAAAGAAAAAGCACAAAGCATGCAAACACACACAACACACACACACACAAAATAAAAAAGTAAATAAAAAATGCCTGCCACAGACACACACACGTCCCCAGTGGGGAACCTGCCTCCACACACAACTATATCATTACAACTACCGCTTTTACCACTTATGCAGCTGGATGAAGGGTATTGTTTCACACCCCATTCACAGTCCCCATAACTCCCGTATGCTGTGGCCAGAAGGGCACTGGCCGCCAATATGTCACCACAACACAACTGTGCTCCACAACATTGATAATTATATTTATAGGCAAGCATGTACCTTTTCCAATTCACCCTCTCATGGATAAGACAAATAATCCACAATATCAGCAGTGCACCAAACTATAATCAGACACTGGGCTGATTTTGTTCATGGCCCTCAATGTTTAAATAAAACACATCAAAACAAATTGATCAACTGCCTTTATTTTGTCTTTGATTCTCTTTATGGACTTTCCCAAAGAAAATATTTAAAGGGATAGTAATACTTCATTTTAACTTTATTTTATTGTGTAGGCATTAAAAAAACATGAAGAATGATATAAGTCTTATCTCTGAAACCTTTATGGTTTAAGAGATATTCACAAACAAAGTATCCCCCCCCTGTTCAACCAGTTCAGAAGGGAGATGCCCAGGTAGACTGCAGAGAGGGACAATCTTCAATTAAGATAATGGAAAAAGCTGAAAAACTTGTCAAGGGGGGAAGGGCTTTCATTGTTTTCATACAAAGAAAATTGTCCCCTTCTGTTATCTGTACTGTCATACAACCAGACTCACATCTGAGAAGAGATGGCTTACACTAGGTAAAAGGGGCGGGGAGGGGAACTTTGCTTGTGAATATCTCATAAACCATAAAGGTTTGAGAGATAAGACTTATATCATTCTTCATGTTTTTTTAATGCCTACAAAATAAAATAAAGTTAAAACGAAGTGTTACTATCCCTTTAAGAAAAGTTTAACTATAGAGGTTTGCTTCTTCGTACAACAAACATCCAGTATATGTCATACAATATACAAACTTCAGTGGTGCATCACTTACTCTGACAATCCAGCACCACTGTAACATCAGTATAATAACCAGTCCTGACTTCAACTGCACAGGGATAAGGCATGTTGGGATTAGTAGCACCTGTTCCTGCTCAACTGATGGTAGAGGCTATAGCACACTTTTCAAAAGGGCTCATACTATCCCTGTACATCTTATCCTAGTTCTGGAGAAGACAGCACCAGTTGTGGCATTGTATTTTAGTTTTCTTCACAAACTGGGTGTTATCATGGCATTGATTTATCATAGTAAGTGATGCACCCCTGATGTTTGTATATTGTATGCTTTTCTTTTCTGGAGGACTTTCATGAAAGGGAGGTCCATCCTGTATTAGGAGCCTTTGCTGGTAGATGAGCAGGTTTCCTTTCATCTTTTTTAAGCCGGATTTTGACAGATTGTGGAGGAGGTGTTGTAGCTCTCCATTTGCTATAACAGTTATGGAACATATATGTATTTCTATGACAACTATTACATGTGAGTGCATTCACATTAATGTTCTATTTATTCAAAAGGGTACTATATATAGATGCCCCCATTCTCCTTTGTCTTCTAGCAATATATTTTATGAGAGTTTTGTCCATCACAATGGCACAAGATCTCCACTTTAGTTATACAGTAAGTCTCTTCTGTAAACATGGTGCACCACTACTTCAGCTGTGTAAAGGGTGTTGCATTAGTAACCAAAGCGATGTGCTATGGTGTATTGAAGAATGAAGTTATAACAAAGAAGAAAGGGAGACATACAGCACCAATACCTCTACTCGTATGTCTTTATGGGTTATACAAGCAGATGAACATATAGTAGCTAGTTTATATTATTAAATTATAACCTTTATTATTTCAAAGATAAAATCAAATAACAAAATTATGTATTAATTAAAAGCTCAGCAAAATGAAAAAAGAGGAGAATAAAGCAAATGGTAATGACCTAAGTCTATTGTGCTGTACATATTTGTAACCCTTTGAGTGTCAGAATAGTACACAACGCATTGCAGAGCAATGGCACTCAAAGGGTTAAGCTCAATAACATAGCCAGTTATAATGTATAGCTCCACTTCTGTTGACAACTATTATATAATAGTTTGAAATAATAAAGGTTATATTTTAATATATATACTAGCCGCTATATATTCATTTGCTTGTATGCGCCATAAAGCCATAAGAGGGGAGGTTTTGGCATTGTATAAGGCTTCTTTTTCTTCTTTGTTATAAAAACAGTAACGTTCAAAAGAAAATGGGAGGGGTTCTGAGGAATATCATTCGCACTATAGGGGAGAACTAAACATTCCAAAAATTCCCATTGGTATAAATGGGGATTTTATCTCCTTAAATGCTAGAGAGGTCTCCAAGACATTGCAAGCAATGCCTTTGAGACCTCTCTAGCATTCCAGGGGTTAAATGGTTTGCCACAGAACTCCTCCCCTTTTCTTTTGAACATACGGCCCAAAGTCTCTAACTCGAGAGGTCAAAACATTAACTCCCACATTAGAAGGTAATGTTTATACTGTACAAGTAAACATTTTAGTAGGATTTTAGAAAAGTAAATATCTGGCTATTGTAGATTTTTATTAGCATATATGTATAGACTAGTGTAAAAGCCCGTATACACGGGCCAAGGGTCCAGGTAATGTTAACTCTTTGAGTGCCAGAGGGGTAAGAGGCCACTACCTCACTACTCCACGCGATGCAGTCTCCCGTCGCCTCACTCACCCGATGCATTCATGCACAGTAGAGACTGCCCGAACGTACTGCACATGACTGCATCGTGACAAACATTGTAGCGAATTATTATATAGGATTATTATAGTAGTAGTAGTAATAGTAGCATTCAATTTATTTCCTCTCTAAATGAGCAGGTTATATATTGATTTAGGACAGTAGTTCTACTTTATGCTGTGATAGGATCATTTAGTTTCACATAACATAGAGGTAGATGCTAGAGGTCTTAACATCCAATAATAATAAAGTATCAATATTGAATGTATTCAAATTCTAGTTGGTAAAAGTTATTTTGGCTACATTAAGCTAAAATGTGTCAGATAACAGTTACCAGGTAATTATGTATGATTACATTTGTTTCTTAGAAGAGTATTGCCAGTATATTCTTAATTCAAAACAAAAGTGAACTGTTTGAAATGTTTATACCTTTAACACATCCTCTATTACACAAAAACTCACATATTTCAAATCCCCAGTCTTGTTCCCCTGTCCGCTAACGTTACTTCCATGAAAGTCCTTCTGGGAATCCAGGAGTTGTACAAAACACAGTCTGAGAACCACTAATGTAAGATTAGAGGTGCACTGGATTTTTACAATAAATTACAATAAAATATATTACTTTATTGTTTGATTTTTATTTAATTCCTTTCTATGAAAGGAAAACCAAAATGTTAAAATATGCATGCATTTTTTCTCAATAACAAGCTCGACAAATTAATTTGTTAAAATAATTTGACTTATGTTAATCTTGCTCATCATTAGGTCACAAACTGGTAAATGTAATATTTGAGGTAACAAAAGATAGTTTTGGGATGCTTCTGTGTGACTTTTTGTATAACAATGATCATTTAAAGTATTCTGTTTTTGAGATGTACTCTTAAAGGCATATTTACATGGGATATAGATGTTAATATATACATAGTTATTATAAATATATAACAGTGAGCAGTGTTGTGAAACGAAATATTTGATCTGTCTGTGGCAGACAAAAGACTCTGACATCTATTTCACCTTAGGTTAGACAGTCATTCTGTATATCATTTGTACTGGGATATTGTGACAGCACACACTCCCTTATTAAGATTACTTCTTTACACATCAAGATAATGAGGCAATGTGTAATGTAAAACATCCAGAAAGCATCCTGCTTGCCTGTGTGTGTTGTGAGATGTTAAAAAGAATTACTTCACTGTCTGCACCCCACATTGCACCTGCTCTTCCACCCAGCGGGGCCGACTGGCCTAAGGTGTTACCAGGTCTTTTGGGATAAGTCTCAGCTGGGGCTGCAGTTGATAAAAAGGTCCTCAGAGAGAGGAGACAACAAAAGACAGTTCTGATACAGTGCAGTATAACATTAGAGAAATATATGGATTTGGAGCAGATGCTGTTTAAGTAACCTGACAGCTAAACAACTGCTGAGGGATTCAGATTTGCTTTAAATTAGACCCTTTTCTTTGTGAACTGAACAAGCAACATAACCTCTCTTTGTTCTTTAAAATTCCATTGACTATTTATTACTGCAACGGACAAAGCTGAGAAACAGTTGAAAAACATAAAAATGTGAATAAAATAGCACCACACAAGAAAGAAAAGTGAAATTATATGAGCATTGGATACTTCTCTGGCACTCACAGGATTAAAAAAATTGCTTTGCGTGAAAGAGCAAAACAAAAAAATGGATTCAAATCTGCCAAAAATTAGCATCACAAATGTTAACCTTTTGAATGCTAGAGGGTTAAAAAAAGTAAAAAATAAAGTTGTGACAAACTTTTAAACTATAAAAATAAAATAGAATGAAAAGCAACAATCCAGTGGTAATGAGTAGAAACTAAACAATTAAACCTAATAGCCAAAATGTTATGTGTAACAAACATTATAGGTTATATACTAGGATAACTGGGGGTGATAAAGGGGTGATAAAGAAGTGATAACGTGGAGATGATCTCTCCAGTTTATCACTCCTCCAATTCCTATATTATTTTATGGAGCCATTTCACTAACATTTCTTAAATTTTGGAGACCTTAGTGCATGGGCTCCATAAAATTATATAGGAACTGGAGAAGTGATAAACTGGAGAAGTTATCTCCACTTTATCACCTCTTTATCACTGCTTAATGAATCACTGCTTAATGAATCTCTTCCCCCCCCCAAGAGTAGTTCTGATGTAAACTAAGTGCAAAACATCTTACATTCCCCATTGATTAAAATGGGGCTATTTATCTCATTAATGCTGGAGAGGTCCCCAAAACCTTGGGGAGATTCACTAAGCAAGTCCTTTGTTATTCCATGGAGCCTATGCAAGTAAGATGTCTTCAGCTCTGAACATCTTAGTGAATAGGCTCCATAGAATAGCATAGGAAATGGAGAAGTTATAAACTGGAGAAGTTATCACCACTTTATCACCTCTTTTTCACCTCTTTATCACTGCTTAGTGAATCTTCCCCCCTGGATCAGCAGTATGTTAGAGACCTCTCTAGCATTTAAAAGGTTAAAAGCCCCATTTTATTGGAATGGGATTTGTAGTTGTCCTCTATGACACAGATTGTTTAACCCAGAATTACTCCACTTTTCTCAGTACAGCAGTCTCAATGAGCCATATGTATAAAACCAAAATGGTGACAATATGGGGCAAACCAGTTTCAGGATAGGGAAAAAAATAAAAATTCCTGAGGGGGGATGTACTAAGAGGCGATAAGGGGACAGGGTCACAAATACAGTGGCAAAGTGGTTTCAATGGCATATTAACAAGATGCAATAAGATGTCTTCACCATTCAATCCCTGTGAATCTACCACCAATCCAACACAATCTCCCAATATCTCCATGAATCCTCCATTCCTTTGGCAGGTTTACTATTATGTTCAATAATGGCTCATTTGAATATGGAAATGAATGTTAATGATCCATTATTGTATTCATGTGGATGTGTTTACATGCTAATGTGGCACATCTCTACATGCACTAAGTTCCAATAGCAGCCTTGCTGTTGGAGTGCACAGCCCCAACATCACTAACCTGAGGTGAGCAGATGTGCATGGATCCAACAGTGCAGCTTAGTGAGGCATCCACTAGCATTCATTCACATCCATTCAACTCACCAGTGTGAATGGTGACCAGAGGGGCAGGTTGGTGAATCATCTGCTCACAAAATGACGTTATGTCTAAATTCTAAAGAATTTGATTTTGTTATATATTTACTGGCATAGAGTGGACTAAATTAGTTGAAATGCAGTCGGTGGAAAAGTCTGATCTGTTTTATACTTCATGTTATGACTTATTATTTATGTTTAAAGGGATAGTAATGTTTCATAATAAAAGTAGCTCTAATTAATCATCATAGTATTTGAACTTTGAAGAGTGTTATATCAATACTGTCAGAGTTGTAGTTCAAGAGTAATTCAGTGACAAAGTGTCCCGCTCCCGCCCCTTTTACCGATGTAACACTGCTCAGCCAGATCAGAAGGGAGGTGCTCAGGTAGACTGCAGAGAGGGACAATCTTCAATTAAGATAAGGGAAAAACCTGAAAAACTTGTCAAGGGGGGGGCAGGGCTTTCATTGTTCTCATAGGAAGAATATTGTCCCCTTCCGTTATCTGTCTGGTCTAGCAACCAGATTCCACATCTGAGAAGAGATGGCTTACACTAGGTAAAAGGGGCGGGAGGAGAAACTGCTTGTGAATATCTCTCAAACCATAAAGGTTTGAGAGATGAAACATATCGTTCTTCATGTTTTTTTAATGCCTACAAAATAAAATAAAGATAAAACGAAGTATTACTATCCCTTTAACGAAATACAGTTGAAAGACCTTGAAATGTAATTCTGGTAAACAGAACTGACTGCAGTACAATAATACGATGCCCACTAGTATAGTGCATTGTGAAAATTAATTGTGTCCCTCTGCCCTAAGCGTATTTTAGCCATATTTTTTACTCCTTTCAGTGCCACAGGGGTATGCAATGCACATGCCTAAGGCACCAATAGGGTTTGTGGTGCTGTTTGTGGTGCTAAAGTGGGTAAGTAGAGAGAATGCACTCAGGCTTCAGGGTTTTCGAACTGCTGGCAGTGTGTAAGGGAGGGTATCCCTTCCACATCACTAACAGTTCAACAGTAAGATATGCTTCTGATACAATTCTACTCCCCTCCCCTTGCATTCCTATATTATTAGCATGTATGGCGATGTGCATCTCTATTGCCAAGATGATGTGTTCGTCACACATCGCCAGACACACATCACCATAACCTCAATCTTTACTTTACCCCCATTGATTTAAATAGAGTTTTCAACTCCTGGAATGCTAGAGAGCTCTACAAAGCATTGCAAAGCAATGGTTTGAAGACCTCTATAGCATTCAATGGGTTAAACAGCCTAGTTTAATTCATTGGCAAAGTTAGTAATTTCTATTTGTTCCCATGGTGCAGTTCTTTTGCCCCAGAATTTCAATATTTTGCTTTTATTCATATGGCCTGTTGTCTCCACGCACATTCCTACCTGTTATGATACTTATATTTTTGTGACAACAATCAACTGTAACATAGCTGTCAGCTTTACTCATTTCAAATGATATACAATATATTTTTGTCCCCTATTTTATCCTACAGCTTAAGCACATCCATAATTGTAAAATACAGCATTACTTTTGTTTCAATTGAGTTGTTTATGTCTTCTTCAATAACAAGGTTTTATCATTGTAACAATAGAATAAGTTGGCATTTCCATTTTTAATGGAGTATGTTTCTAGCTAGCCTCTGAATATAAGTGGTAGCAGGTACGAATTACAACATATTAATTTTATTAATATTTTAAGTCCTCAGCACTCAAAAGTAGATTAAAATCACTTCTTTATTGGGAACTACGGACACCAAAGAGACACAGTCTCACGCGTTTTGCACATATAGTGCTTACTCATAGACTTCTATGAGTCTATGAGTAAGCACTATATGTTCAAAACAGGTGAGACTGTGTCTCTTTGGTGTCTGTAGTTCCCAAGAAAGAAGTGATTTTAATCTACTTTCGAGTGCAGAGGATTTGTCTTTTCAGTATTCGTTTGGGACGTTTCAGCGCATCTTTCCTCTAATTGCACCAGAGTAGTGAAACACATCAGTGAGTGATTTTGCATTGGAGCCTGATTTAGTGCCGCTTATATCCATGTTTATAATATTAATTTAATTCTCCATGGCTGAAGCTGGTGAGATACCTCAACTGGTTACTACACTACCTGATGGACTGTTCAAAGCTCACATTCACCGGATCTAGGTCCAGCACCTTCAACCCAACCTTTAGATATCTTAATCTGAGGTCAATATGATGTGTACCCAGAACATACTTGAAAAGGAGTGCCAATCTCAATGTATCCTTCCTGGTGAAATACTTTCTAAAAAAAGAAAAGAAAAACATTCACATGAATAACTTGTCTTTAGAAAGCCTCTAAACATACAGTATCTTTATTCGGCATAAAAGATGCTAGCACATGAGTGTGTTCACAGTTTGCAATAATTTAAAGAAATGGTAAACATCTAGATTCTATAGGGCTTTTGAGCTGAGTAAAATACAGAGTTGGAGTTTAGCATTTCTCATGCCCATTCTATTTTAGCAATTTTTGTCATTATTCAGCAGTGTTTTTCCTCTAAGTCTTTTATTCCAGCCACACAAATAACAACTAACCAAAGACATACACTACAAACTGGTTTGTACTTTGTCAGGCAAGAGCAGGTGGCATCCCTAGGCACTTAGAGCATGGATTGCCCTTTACTCTTAGTGAGAGGCCCTAACAATTTTTCCAAAAGAAGTCAAGAGATGTGAGAGGCTCTGAGCATGAACAAAAGCAGTGTTGCCTGTTTTAAGGTTACTCACCACTCAAAAGTATCACATTTTAGCTCTCTAATGCCATTACAGAGAAGAAACGTGCACATACATATTAATCTTATCACTCCCCAAAAGGCAGCCCAATTGCAAAATGATGAGCAAGTCCTATTGCACAGGAAATACCAGCTAACCCCAGACGCACATTTCATTCTTGTTTTAGCCTTCTCAGTGATGTACAGATGGTTTCTTTAGGCTATTAGAGCAAGGGATCCATGTCTGAATTACTCTTTACTCTTAGTAAGAGCCCCTATAAGCTTTTCAAAAATAAGCAAAGAAATGTGAGAAGCTCTGAGCATGAACAAAAGCATTTTTGTCTGTTCTAAGGCAAGTCAACTCTCAAAAGCAACAAAATTTAGCTCTCTAACTCAATATATATAGAAAAATGTCCACATACATAGTAGGCTAATCCCAACCAAAAGGGCAGTACAGTTGCAAAATAACAGGCAAGTAGCCCTACACAGAAACTACCAGCTAACACCAGCCATACATTTTGGCCTTGTGTGGTCCTTTCCAGTGAGGCACAGCTGATTTCTCTAGGCCCTGAGAGAAAGAGACACACATCTGGATTACCCTTTACTTTTAGGAAGAGACCCTAAATGTTTTTCAAAAACAAGCCAAGAGATATGAGAGGCTCTGAACATGAACAAAAGCAATGTTGCTTGCCCTCTGGCTAGTCACAGCTCAAGAACATCACAGTTTAGTTGTCTAGTGCCATTACAGAAAAGAAACTTTCATTTTCTGCACAGGAAATACCAGCTAACCCCAGAAGTATGTTTTGGCCTTGTTTGGGCATTGTCAATGAGGTGCAGCTGGTTTCCCTAGGCAGTGAGAGCAAATCTGGATTACCCTTTGATCTTTGGGAGAGACCATACATTTAAAAAAAAAAAAAAAAAAAAAAAGCAAGAGGCATGAGAGTCAAATGAACAAAAGCAATGTTATCTGTTCTACAGGCAGTCACAGTACAAGAGCATCATATTTTAGCTTTAAAATGCCATATAGAAACAACATTGCAACATACATAGCCTCTTGCACACAGAAACTACCATCTACCCACAACCACTTTTCAGCCTTATCTTGCAGTAAGTGATGTGCAGCTGGTACCCCAAGGCGCTGAGAGCAATGGGTCCACATTGGTATTACCCTTTACTCTTAGGGAGATACTCCAAGAGTTTTTCAAAAATAAGCCAAGAGATAAGAGAGGCTCTGAGCACGAACAAAAGCAATGTTGCCTGTCCTATGGCTATTCACCGCTCAAGAGCGTCATAGCTTAACTTTCTAGAGCCATTACATAGGAAAATTTTCCACATACATATTAGACTAATCCCACCCAAAGGGCAGTCCAATTCCAAAGTAACAGGCAAATCCAAATTGCACAGGAAATACCAACTAACTCCATATGTACATTTCAGTGTTGTTTTGGACTCCTTAGGTGCAGATGGGGGGTTTTTTTTTAGACTCTTAGAGCAAGGGTTCCATGTCTGAATTACCCTTTACTCTTTGGAAGAGCCTATGGGCCATACTTTCAAAGAGGTAGCAAAATAGCTTTTGTCGTTTGTAACGACTTTTCAAAGTACAGTGTCGTTGGGATCATTAATATTTTCAGATAGTGTCGGAAATATGTTGTTTGTCCTGGCAGAAACTGTCGTATGTAAAGACAAAAAATGTCTTAACTAACAACAAAAATGTCTTAACTAATGACAAAAATGTCTTAACTAAAGACAAAAATTCTCACATTCAGAACTTCACATTCCCTCCAGTTTTTTTTTAACGTACAAATTTTGTCTTTTGCAAGACATTTTTTGACATTAATTACTACAAATTTTCTTTTCCTCTATACGACACTGGAGAATAGTTTAGCCATGCCCTTTCCACACCCCTTTGCCCGACAATTCTGGAGTTGTGTTGTACACAACACACATTACTAGTTTTTTGTCGTATACTCTATAGAAAATATGTCGTTCATGCACACAAGTACTTATTTTTGTCTTTCATACAGCATTTTTTGTTGTTATCCCTTTGAACATGCGGCCCTAAGAGTTTTTCAAAATCAAGCAACAAGATGTGAGAGGCTCTGAGCATAAACAAAAGCAAAGTTGCCTATTTTTCAGCTACTCTCAGCTTAAGAGGATTACATAGAGAAGAAATGGCTACATGCATATATATAAAAGAGCCAACCACTTAGAAAATATTCTGCAAGTCCCCTCTGCACAGAAAATACCAGCTAGGCCCTAATAAACATTTACATGTAAATGAAGCACTGTTGATATCCATAAGCACTGAGAGCAAGGAGTCCACATCTGGATTACCCTTTACTCTTAGGGAGATAACTTAATAGTTTTTTTAAAAAACAAACCAAGAAATAACAGAGGCTCTGAGCATGAACAAAATCAATGTTGCCTGTACTATGGCTACTCTCCACTCAAGAGCAACACAGTTTAGCTTTCTAAAGCCATTACAGAGAACAATTTTAAAGAAGTAACAAATACCTATCTAGCACAGAACAAATTGCCTTCAAAGCAGATCGGATGTTGATCCATGGAAATTGTTTTATTTTTCTTTACCCACTTAGGGCTTAATTGAAAATGAAGAAACAAATATTGTGACAAGCATCCATCAAGAAAGAACAAGATAAAGTGTGTAGTTCTTAGGCATAGTGGCCCCTCAATGGTACTAAGAGTCATGTTTATTTACTCCCATGAGTCACTGCAGAGAGAAAATTTTCATATTCATTTCAGACTGGCCCCACCCTCAGGCATTCCAGCTCCAAAATGTCAGGCAAATCCTCTCTGCACAAAAGAATCAGCAAAATCAATGACGTACATTTCGGCTAACGTGGTTATTGTCAGTCTGGTATAGCTGATTCCTTTGAGGCACATGGAGAGCAAGGGCCCATGCCTGGGATCCCCTTCCAATTAGGGAGACTAAGAAACAAATATTGTAATGAGTACCCATTGAGAACAAACAAGATAAAGTGCGTAGTTCTTAGGCATAGTGGTCCCTCAATGGTGCTACAAATCCTGTTTTTCACTCCCAGTGCCATTGCAAAGAAAAAAAAAATCCATATAACACTGCCCCCATCCTCAAGCAGCCCACTTCCGAAATGACACAGAAATCCTCTCTGCACAAGAGAATCAGCAAAATCACAGATGTACATTTTGACCTATGTGGGTCTCACCTGTTTGGCACAGCTGATTCCCTCTAGGCCCATGGAGAGTAAGGGCCCATGCCTGGGATCCCCTTCCACTTAGGGAGACTAAGAAACAAATATTGCAGCGAGCACCCATTGAGAATGAACAAGATAAAGTGTCTAGTACTTAGGCATAGCTTCCCCGCAATTGTGCTACAAGTCACATTTTTCACTCCCATGTGCCACTGCAGAGAGAAAATTATCATGTTCATGTCAGACTGGTCCCGCCCTCAGACAGTCCAGTTCTGAAACATCAGACAAATTCTTTCTGCGCGAAAAAGTCTGCAAAACTACATACGTATATTTCATCCGATGTTGGACTTGTCAGGGTGGTACTACTGATTACCTCTCTGCATATGGAGAACAAAGGCCCATGCCTGGGATCCCCTTCCACTTAAGGAGACTAAGAAACAAATATGGTGATGAGTATCTATTGAAAACGAACAAGATAAAGTGGCTAGTTCTTAGGCATAGTGGCCCCACAATGGTGCTACAAGTCACGTTCTTCACTCCAATGTGCCATTACAGAGAGAAAATTTCCATATTCATATCAGACTTTTGCAGCCTTCAGACAGTCCAGCACCAAAACATCACACAAATCATCTATGCACGAGAGAATCAGCAAAACCACAGATATACATTCAGACCTACAGGGGCCTCATGGGCATGGTGCAGCTGATTCTCTCTAAAATGTCAGGCAAAGCCCCTTTGCACAACAGCATCATCAAAACCACAGCCATACAATTACCTCCTACAAGACCCTCATCAGTGTGGTACAGCTGACTCCCTCTAGGCACATGGAGAGCAAGGGCTCATGCCTGGATCCCCTTCAACTTAGGGAGACTAAGAAACAAATATTGTGACAAAAACCCATTAAGAACAAACAACATAAAGTGTCTAGCTCTTAGGCATAGCAGCCTCTCAATGGTGCTCAAGTCACATTTTTTCACTACCATATACCATTACAGAGAGAAAATTTCCATATTCATATCAGACTGGTCATCAGTCCCTATGTGGACTTTGTCGGTGTGGTACAGCTATTTCCCTCCAAAATGTCAGGCAAACCAACAGACGCACATTTTGGCTTATGTGGGCCTCTTCAGTGTGGTGCATCTGATTCCCTGTAGGCACATGGAGAGCAAGGGCCCATGCCTGGGATCCTCTTCCACTTTGGGAAACTAAGAAACAAATATTGTGATGAGTACCCATTGAGAATAAACAAGATAAATTGTCTAATTCTTAGGCATAGTGGCACCTCAATGATGCTATAAGTCACATTTTTTAATCCCATGTGCCATTGCAAAGAGAACATTTCCATATCACACTAGTCCCACCCTCAGGCAATCCAGCTCCAAAATGTCAGGCAAATCTTCTCTGCAGGAGAGTATCAACAAAACCACAGATGTACATTTTGAGCTATGTGGCCCTAGTTCATGTGGTGCAGTTGATTCCCTGTAGGCACATGAAGAGCTGGAGAGAAAGGGCCCATGCCTGGGATCCCCTTCTACTTAAAGAGACTATCAAACAAATATTGTGACAAGCACCCATCAAGAACAAACAAGATAAATTGTCTAATTCTTAGGCATAGTAGCTCCTCAATGGTGCCCAATGCAGAGAAAAAATTTCTATATCAGACTGGTTCTGCCCTCAGGCAAATCCTCTCTGCACAAGAGAATCAGCAAAACCACAGACGGTGTGGTGCAGTTGTTTCCCTCTCAGAACATGGAAAGAATGGGACCATGCCTTGGATCCTCTTCCACTTACGGAGACTAAGAAACAAATATTGTCACGAGCACCCGTTGAGAACGAACAAGATAAAGTGTCTAGTTCTTAGGCATAGTGGCCCCTCATTTACGCTACAAGTCATGTTTTTCACTCCCATGTGCCATTGCAGAGAGAAAATTTCCATATCCATATCAGACTAGTTGAGCTCAGAAATGTCAGGCAAATCCTCTCTACACAAGAAATTCAGCAAAACCAAAAAGTACATTTTGGCCTATGTGGGCCTCATCAGTGGGGTGCAGCTGATTCCATCTGCATACATGGAGGGCAAGGGCCCATGCCTGGGATCCTCTTCCACTTAGGGAGACAAGACAAAAAAAAAAAAAATATATATATATATATATATATATATATATATATATATATATATATATATTTTGTAATGAGCACCCGTTGAGAACGAACAGGATAAAGTGTCTAGTTCTTAGGCATAGTGCTCCCACAATGGTGCTACAAGTTACATTTTTCACTCCCAGTGCCATTGCAGAGCAAAAATTTGCATATAACTCTGCTCCCACCCTCAGGTTGTCCACTTCCAAAATGTCAGGCAAATCCTCTCTGCATGAGAGAATCAGCAATACCACAGATGTACGTTTTGGCCTATGCAGGCCTCGTCAGTGTGGTGCATTTATTCCATCTAGGCACATGGAGAGCAAGGGCCCATGCCTGGGATCCCCTTCTACTTAAGGAGACTAAGAAATAAATATGGTGACAAGATCCCCTTGAGAACAAACACGATAAAGTGTCAAGTTTTTAGGCCCCTCAATGGTGTCATTGCAGAAAGAACATTTGCATATTCATATCAAACTGGTCCCACCTTCAGACAGTCCAGCTCTGAAACATCAGGCAAATGTTCTCTGCACAAGAGAATCAGCAAAGCCACAGACATCAAGTCAGGCCTACGTAGATCTCATCAGTATCATGCAACTGATTCCGTCTAGGTACATGGAGAGCAAGGGCCCATGCCTGGGATCCCCTTCCAATTAGGGAGACTAAGAAACAAATATTGTAATGAGTACCCATTGAGAACAAACAAGATAAAGTGTGTAGTTCTTAGGCATAGTGGTCCCTCAATGGTGCTACAAATCCTGTTTTTCACTCCCAGTGCCATTGCAAAGAAAAAAAAAATCCATATAACACTGCTCCCACCACCAGGAAATCCACTTCCGAAATGTCTGGCAAATCCTCTCTGCACAAGAGAATCAGCAAAACCACGGATGTACGCTTTGGCCTATGTGGGCTACGTCGATGTGATGCAACTGATTCCCTCTAGGTACATGAGAGCAAGGGCCCATGCCTGGGATCCTCTTCCACTTAAGGAGACTAAGAAACAAATATTGTGATGAGAATCCATTCAGAACAAACAAGATAAAGTGTCAAGTTCTTAGGCATAGCGGCCCTTCAATGGTGCTGCAAGTCACGTTTTTCACTCCCAGTGCCATTGCAAAGAGAACATTTGCCACATCACACTGGTTCCACCCTCAGTCACTCCATCTCCAAAATGTCAGGCAAATCCTCTCTGCAGAAGAGAATCAGCAAAACCACAGACGTATGTTTTCACCTATGTGGACCTTGTTGGTGTGGTACAGCTGTTTCCCTTCAAAACGTCAGGCAAAACAACAGACATACATTTTGGCTTATGTGGGCCTTGTCAGTGTGGTGCAGCTGATTCCCTGTAGGCACAAGGAGAGCTGGAGAGCAAGGGCCCATGCCTGGGATCCCTTTCCACTTAGGGAGACTAACAAACAAATATTGTGACAAGCACCCATAGAGAACAAACAAGATAAATTGTCTAATTCTTAGGTATAGTGGCTCATCAATGGTGCTACAAGTCACATTATCAATCCCATGTACCATTGCAGACAAAAACATTTCCATGTCAGACTGGTCCCACCCTCAGGCACTCCAGCTCTAAAATGTCAGGCAAATCCTCTCAGCACAAGAGAATCAGCAAAATCACAGATGTACATTTAAGCTAATGTGAGCCTTGTCGGTGTGGTGCAGCTGATTTTCTCTAGGCACATGGAGAGCAAGGGCCCATGCCTGGGATCCCCTTCCACTTAGGGAGACAAAGAAACAAATATTGCGACAAGCACCCATTGAGAACAAACAAGATAAAGGGTCTAGTTCTTAGGCATAGTGGTCCCTCAATGGTGCTAAAAGTCACATTTTTAACTACCATGTGCCATTGCAGAGAGAAAATTTCCATATTCATAATAGACTGATCCCTCAGTCCCCATGTGGACTTTGTCAGTGTGGTGCAGCTATTCCCCTACAAAATGTCAGGCAAAACAACAGACGTACGTTTTGGCTTATGTGGACCTTGTTGGTGTGTTGCAGATGATTCCCAGTAGGCACATGGAGAGCTGGAGATCAAGGGACCATGCCTGGGATCCCCTTCCACTTACGGAGACTAACAAACAAATATTGTGACGAACACCCGTCGAGAACAAACAAGAAAAAATGTCTAATTCTTAGGCATAGTGGCTCCTCAATGGTGCTATAAGTCACATTATTTTATCCCATGTGTCACTGCAGATAGAAAATTTCCATATTCATATCAGACTGGTCCCACCCTCAGCCTGCCCAGCTCCGAATAGTTAGGCAAATCCTTTCTGCCTGAGAGAATCAGCAAAACCACAGACATGTATTTTGGCCTACTTGTGCCTTCTCAGTGTGGTGCAGCTGAGCCCCTGTAGGCACATGGAGAACAAAGGCCCATGCCTGGGATCCCCTTCCACTTAGGGAGACTAAAAAACAAATATTGTGATGAGCACCCATCGATAACAAACAAGGTAAAGGGTCTAGTTCCTAGGCATAGGAGCTCCCCAATGGTGCTAGAAGTCACGTTTGTCACTCCCAGTGCATTGCAGAGTGAAAATTTCCATATAACACTGCCCCCATCCTCAAGCAGCCCACTTCCGAAATGACACGGAAATCCTCTCTGCACAAGAGAATCAGCAAAATCACAGATGTACATTTTGACCTATGTGGGTCTCACCTGTTTGGCACAGCTGATTCCCTCTAGGCCCATGGAGAGTAAGGGCCCATGCCTGGGATCCCCTTCCACTTAGGGAGACTAAGAAACAAATATTGCAGCGAGCACCCATTGAGAATGAACAAGATAAAGTGTCTAGTACTTAGGCATAGCTTCCCCTCAATTGTGCTACAAGTCACATTTTTCACTCCCATGTGCCACTGCAGAGAGAAAATTATCATGTTCATGTCAGACAGGTCCCGCCCTCAGACAGTCCAGTTCTGAAACATCAGATATATTCTTTCTGCGCGAAAAAGTCTGCAAAACTACATACGTATATTTCATCCGATGTTGGACTTGTCAGGGTGGTACTACTGATTACCTCTCTGCATATGGAGAACAAAGGCCCATGCCTGGGATCCCCTTCCACTTAAGGAGACTAAGAAACAAATATGGTGATGAGTAGTGTTGAGCGAGCATGCTCGGCCGATGCTTGGATCGGCTCGAGCATCGCTCTGCTCGGCACATGGCGGTACTCGTCGAGTACCGCCATGTGCTCGCCCGCCATGTTCGGGTGGCAGGGATCTGTGCCGGAAGGAGGCACAGATCTTACAGACGCTCCGCTGGACCACCAGGGACTGGAGGTAGGGGGCATTGTGGAGATGAAGGGGGACATTTTGGAGATGAAGGGGGACATTTTGGAGATGAAGGGGGACATTGTGGAAGGGGGGCATTGCGGAGATGAAGGGGGCATTGCGGAGATGAAGGGGGACATTGTGGAAGGGGGACATTGCGGAGATGAAGGGGGCATTGCGGAGATGAAGGGGGACATTGTGGAAGGGGGACATTGTGGAAGGGGGACATTGCGGAGATGAAGGGGGCATTGCGGAGATGAAGGGGGACATTGTGGAAGGGGGACATTGTGGAAGGGGGACATTGTGGAAGAGGGGCATTGTGGAGATGAAGGGGGGCATTGACCAGGCACCCTCCCCTCATCAGAGCAGGGGGTGCCTGGTGTAATGCTCGTGTCGCCCCATTGAATTCAATGGGGCTCGGGTGCTCGGCCGAGCACTCGAGCCTCCGGCGGTGCTCGGTCAGAGCACCAGAGCACCCGAGCATCGGGGTGCTCGCTCAACACTAGTGATGAGTATCTATTGAAAACGAACAAGATAAAGTGGCTAGTTCTTAGGCATAGTGGCCCCACAATGGTGCTACAAGTCACGTTCTTCACTCCAATGTGCCATTACAGAGAGAAAATTTCCATATTCATATCAGACAGCCCAGCACCAAAATGTCACACAAATCATCTATGCACGAGAGAATCAGCAAAACCACAGATATACATTCAGACCTACAGGGGCCTCATGGGCATGGTGCAGCTGATTCTCTCTAAAATGTCAGGCAAAGCCCCTTTGCACAACAGCATCATCAAAACCACAGCCATACAATTTCCTCCTACAAGACCCTCATCAGTGTGGTACAGCTGACTCCCTCTAGGCACATGGAGAGCAAGGGCTCATGCCTGGATCCCCTTCAACTTAGGGAGACTAATAAACAAATATTGTGACAAAAACCCATTAAGAACAAACAACATAAAGTGTCTAGCTCTTAGGCATAGCGGCCTCTCAATGGTGCTCAAGTCACATTTTTTCACTACCATATACCATTACGGAGAGAAAATTTCCATATTCATATCAGACTGGTCCGTCAGTCCCTATGTGGACTTTGTCGGTGTGGTACAGCTATTTCCCTCCAAAATGTCAGGCAAACCAACAGACGCACATTTTGGCTTATGTGGGCCTCTTCAATGTGGTGCATCTGATTCCCTGTAGGCACATGGAGAGCAAGGGCCCATGCCTGGGATCCTCTTCCACTTAGGGAAACTAAAAAACAAATATTGTAGCTAGTACCCATTGAGAACAAACAAATAAATTGTCTAATTCTTAGACATAGTGGCACCTCAATGGTGCTACAAGTCACATTTTTTCACTACCATATGCCATTGCAGAGAGAAAACTTCCATATTCATATCAGACTGGTCCGTCAGTCCCTATGTGGACTTTGTCGGCGTGGTGCAGCTATTTCCCTCCAAAATATCAGGCAAAACAACAGACATACATTTTGGCTTATGTGGGCCTCTTCAGTGTGGTGCATCTGATTCCCTGTAGGCACATGGAGAGCAAGGGCCCATGCCTGGGATCCTCTTCCACTTAGGGAAACTAAGAAACAAATATTGTGAGGAGTACCCATTGAGAATAAACAAGATAAATTGTCTAATTCTTAGGCATAGTGGCACCTCAATGGTGCTATAAGTCACATTTTTTAATCCCATGTGCCATTGCAAAGAGAACATTTCCATATCACACGAGTCCCACCCTCTGGCAGTCCAGCTCCAAAATGTCAGGCAAATCTTCTCTGCAGGAGAGTATCAACAAAACCACAGATGTACATTTTGAGCTATGTGGCCCTAGTTCGTGTGGTGCAGTTGATTCCCTGTAGGCACATGAAGAGCTGGAGGGCATGGGCCCATGCCTGGGATCCCCTTCTACTTAAAGAGACTATCAAACAAATATTGTGACAAGCACCCATCAAGAACAAACAAGATAAATTGTCTAATTCTTAGGCGTAGTAGCTCCTCAATGGTGCCCAATGCAGAGAAAAAATTTCTATATCAGACTGGTTCCGCCCTCAGGCAAATCCTCTCTGCACAAGAGAAGCAGCAAAACCACAGACGGTGTGGTGCAGTTTTTTCCCTCTCAGAACATGGAAAGAATGGGACCATGCCTTGGATCCTCTTCCACTTACGGAGACTAAGAAACAAATATTGTCACGAGCACCCGTTGAGAACGAACAAGATAAAGTGTCTAGTTCTTAGGCATAGTGGCCCCTCATTTACGCTACAAGTCATGTTTTTCACTCCCATGTGCCATTGCAGAGAGAAAATTTCCATATCCATATCAGACTAGTTGAGCTCAGAAATGTCAGGCAAATCCTCTCTACACAAGAAATTCAGCAAAACCAAAAAGTACATTTTGGCCTATGTGGGCCTCACCAGTGGGGTGCAGCTGATTCCATCTGCATACATGGAGGGCAAGGGCCCATGCCTGGGATCCTCTTCCACTTAGGGAGACAAGACAAAAAAAAAAAAAAAAAAAATATATATATATATATATATATATATATATATACATATATATATATATATATATTGTAATGAGCACCCGTTGAGAATGAACAAGATAAAGTGTCTAGTTCTTAGGCATAGTGGTCCCACAATGGTGCTACAAGTTACATTTTTCACTCCCAGTGCCATTGCAGAGCAAAAATTTGCATATAACTCTGCTCCCACCCTCAGGTTGTCCACTTCCAAAATGTCAGGCAAATCCTCTCTGCATGAGAGAATCAGCAATACCACAGATGTACGTTTTGGCCTATGCAGGCCTCGTCGGTGTGGTGCATTTATTCCATCTAGGGACATGGAGAGCAAGGGCCCATGCCTGGGATCCCCTTCTACTTAGTGAAACTAAGAAACAAATATTGTGACAAGACCCCCTTGAGAACAAACACGACAAAGTGTCAAGTTTTTAGCCCCTCAATGGTGCCATTGCAGAAAGAACATTTGCATATTCATATCAAACTGGTCCCACCTTCAGACAGTCCAGCTCTGAAACATCAGGCAAATGTTCTCTGCACAAGAGACTCAGCAAAGCCACAGACATCAAGTCAGGCCTATGTAGATCTCATCAGTATCATGCAACTGATTCCGTCTAGGTACATGGAGAGCAAGGGCCCATGCCTTAGATCCCCTTACACTTAGGGAGACTAAGAAACAAATATTGTGACGAGCATCCATCAAGAACGAACAAGATAAAGTGTCTAGTACTTAGGCATAGTTGCCCCTCAGTGGTGCTACAAGGCACATTTTTCACTCCCACGTGCCATTGCACAGATAAAATTTACATATTCATATCAGACTGGCCTTACCCTCAGATACTCCATCTCTGAAATGTCAGGCGAATCCTCTCTGCATAAGAGAATCAGCAAAACCACAGACATAAGTTTCTGCCTATGTGGACCTCATCAGTGTGGTGCAGCTGATTCCCTCCAAAACATCAGACAAATCCTCAATGCACGAGAGAATCAGCAAAACCACATACGTATGTTTTGGCCTATGTGAACCTCGTCGGTGTGATGCAGTTGACTCCCTACGAAACGTCAGGCAGATCCTCTCTGCACAAGAGAATCAGCAAAACCACAGATGTATGTTTCAGTTTATGTGAGCCTTGTCTGTGTGGTGCAGCTGATTCCCTCTAGGAATATGGAAAGGAAGGGCCCATGCCTTGGATCCTCTTCTACATAGGGAGAATAAGAAGCAAATATTGTGAGGAGCACCCAACGAAAAAGATAAAGTGTCTAATTCATAGGCATAGTGGCCCGTCCATGGTGCTACAAGTCACATTTTTCACTCCCATGTGCCATTGCAGACTGAAAAGTTCCAAATTCATATCAAGCACTCCAGCTCCAAAATGTCAGGCAAAGCCAAAGACATACATTTTAGCCTATGTGGGCTTCGGCAGTGTGGTGCAGCTGATTCCCTGTAGCACATGGATATCAAGGGCCCCTGCCTGGGATCCCCTTCCTTTTAGGGACACTAAGAAACAAATATTGTGATGAGCACCCATCGAGAATGAACAAGACTTTAGTTCTTAGGCATAGTGACCCCTCAATGGCGCTACAAGTCACGTTTTTCTCTCCCCTATGCCATTGCAGAGAGAAAATATCCATATTCATATCAGACTAGTCCCGCCCACAGGCAGTCCAGCTCCAAAATGTCAGGCAAATTCTCTCTACACAAGAGAATCAACAAAACCACAGACATATGTTTCTGCTTATGTGGGCCTTGTCGGTGTGGTGCAGCTGATTCCCTCTAGGCTCATGGAAAGCAAGGGCCCATACCTTGAATCCTCTTCCACTTAGGAAGGCTGCGAAACAAATATTGTGACACGCACCCATCGAGTACAAACACAGTAAAGTGTCTAGTTCTTAAGCATAACAGCCCCTCCATGGTGCCATTGCAGAAAGAAAAGTTGCATATTCATATCAGACTGATCCCACCTTCAGACAGTCCCACTCTGAAATGTCAGGCAAATATTCTCTGCAAAAGAGAATTAGCAAAACCACAGACATGCATTTTGACCTAGGTGGGCTTGGTCAGTATGGTGCAGCTGTTTCACTCTAAGCACATGGAAAGCAAGGGCCTATGCCTGGGATCACCTTCCACTTAGGGAGACTAAGAAACTAATATTGTGATGAGCACCCATCGAGAACGAACAAGATATAGTGCTTAATTCTTAGGCATAATGGCTCCTCAATTGTGCTACAAGTCATGTTTTTCACTTCCATGTGTCATTGCAGAGAAAACATTTTCATATTCATATCAGACTGGTCCCACCCTCAGACAGCCCAGATCGAAACATCTACATGAGAAAATCAGCAAAACCACAGACATATGTTTTGACCTATGCAGGCCTTGACGGTGTGGTACAGCTGATTCCCTCTATGCACATGGAAAGCAAAGGCCCATGCCTTGCATCCTCTTCCACTTAGGGAGATTAAGAAACAAATATTGTGATGAGCACCCATCAAGAACAAACAAGATAAAGTGTCTAGCTCTTTGCGATAGTGGTCACTCAGTGGTGCTGCAAGTCACATTTTTCACTCCCATGTGGTATTGCAGAGAGAAAATTTTGATATTCATATCAGACTGTTATTACCCTCAGGGAGTACAGCTCCAAAATATCATGTAAATCATGTCTGCATGAGAAAATCAGCAAAACCACAGACATACATTTCAATCTATGTGGTTCTCATCACTATGGTGCAGCTGATTCCCTCTAGGCACATGGAGAGCAAAGGCCCATGCCTGGGATCCCCTTCCACTTAGGGAGACTAAGAAACAAATACTGTGACGAGTACCCTTTGAGAAAAATGAAGATAAAGTGTCTAGGTCTTAGGCATAGTGGCTCCTCAATGGTGCTACAAGTCACTTTTTTCACTCCCATATTTATATCAGACTGGTCCTGCCCTCAAGCAGTCCAGCTCCAAAACATCAAGCAAATCTTCTCTGCAAAGAGAATCAGCAAAACCACAGATATATGTTTCAACCTATGTGGGTCTCCACATTGTGGTGCAGCTGATTCCCTTTAGGCACATGGAGAGCAAAGGCCCATGCCTGGGATCCCCTTCCACTTAGAGAGACTAAGAAACAAATATTGTGATGAGCACCCATCAAGAACAAACAAGATAAAGTGTCTAGCTCTTTGGCATAGTGACCACTCAATATTGCTACAAGTCACATTTTTCACTCCCATGTGCTATTGCAGAGAGAACATTTCAATATTCATATCAGACTATTACCACCCTCAGACAGTACAGCTACAAAACATCATGTAAATCATGTCTGCATGATAAAATCAGCAAAACCACAGACATATCTTTCAGTCTATTTGGATCTCATCACTATGGTGCAACCAATTCCCTCTAGGCACATGGAGAGCAAAGGCCCATGCCTGGGATCCCCTTCCACTTAGGGAGACTAAGAAACAAATAATGTGATGAGAACCATTGAGAAAGAAGAAGATAAAGTGTCTAGGTCTTAGCCATAGTAGCCCCTCAATGGTGCTACAAGTCATATTTTTCACTCCCATTTGCCATGGCATAGAAAAAATGTCCATATTCATATCAGACTGGTCCCACCCTCAGGCTGTCCAGCTCCGAACGTCAGGCAAAACCACAGATGTATATATTGGTCTCTGTGGGCCTCATCAGTGTGGTGCAGCTAATTCCCTGTAGGCACATGGAGATCAAGGGCCCATGCCTAGGATCCCCTCCCTCTTAGGGACACTAAGAAACAAATATTGTGATGAGCACCCATCAAGAACGAACAAGAGTTTAGTTCTTAGGCATAGTGGCCCCTCAATGGTGCTACAAGTCACATTTTTATCTCCCCTATGCCATTGCAGAGAGAAAATATCCATATTCATATCAGACTAGTCCCGCCCAGAGGCAATCCAGCTCCAAAATGTCAGGCAAATTCTCTCTACACAAGAGAATCAACAGAACCACAGACATATGCTTCTGCCTATGTGGGCCTTGTTGGTGTTGTGCAGCTGATTCCCTCTAGGCACATGGAAAGCAAGGGCCCATACTTTGGATCCTCTTCCACTTAGGAAGACTAAGAAACAAATATTGTTACAAGCACCCATCGAGTACAAACACGATAAAGTGTCTAGTTCTTAGGCATAGCAGTCCCTCCATGGTGCCACTGCAGAAAGAAAAGTTACATATTCATATCAGACTGGTCCCATCCTCAGACAGTCCAGCTCTGAAATTTCAGGTAAAAAATCTCTGCAAAAGAGAATTAGCAAAATCACAGGCATGCATTTTGCCCTACATGAGCTTGGTTGGTGTGGTGCAGCTGCTTCACTCTAAGCACATGAAAGCAAGGGCCTATGCCTGGGATCCCCTTCCACTTAGGGAGACTAAGAAACAAATATTGTGATGAGCAGCCATCGAGAACGAACAAGATATAGTGTGTAATTCTTAGGCATAATGACTCCTCAATTGTGCTTCAAGTCATGTTTTTCACTTCCATGTGCCATTGCAGAGAAAACATTTCCATATTCATATCAGACTGGTCCCACCCTCAGACAGCCCAGATCAAAACATCTACATGACAGAATCAGCAAAACCACAGACATATGTTTTGGCCTATGCAGGTCTTGACGGTGTGGTACAGCTGATTCCCTCTATGCACATGGAAAGCAAGGGCCCATGCCTTGGATCATCTTCCACTTAGGGAGAATAAGAAACAAATATTGGGATGAGCACCAATCAAGAACAGACAAGATAAAGTGTCTAGCTCTTTGGCATAGTGGCCACTCAGTGGTGCTGCAAGTCAAATTTTTCACTCCCATGTGGTATTGCAGAGAGAAAATTTTGATATTCATATCAGACTGTTATTACCCTCAGGGAGTACAGCTCCAAAATATCATGTAAATCATGTCTGCATGAGAAAATCAGCAAAACCACAGACATACATTTCAATCTATGTGGTTCTCATCACTATGGTGCAGCTGATCCCCTCTAGGCACATGGAGAGCAAAGGCCCATGCCTGGGATCCCCTCCCACTTAGGGAGACTAAGAAACAAATACTGTGACGAACCCCCTTTGAGAACAAAGAAGATAAAGTGTCTAGCTCTTTGGCATAGTGGCCACTCAGTGGTGCTGCAAGTCACATTTTTTACTCCCATGTGGCATTGCAGAGAGAAAATTTTGATATTCATATCAGACTGTTACTACTCTCAGACAGTATAGCTCCAAAATATCATGTAAATCATGTCAGCATGAGAAAATCAGCAAAACCACAGACATACATTTCAGTCTATGTGGGTCTCATCACTATGGAGCAGCTGATCCCCTCTAGCTACATGGAGAGCAAAGGTCCATGCCTGGGATCCCCTTCCACTTAGGGAGACTAAGAAACAAATACTGTGACAAGCACCCATTGAGAACAAAGAAGATAAAGTGTCTAGATCTTAGGTATAGTGGCTCCTCAATGGTGCTATAAGTCACTTTTTTTCACTCCTATATTTATATCAGACTGGTCCTGTCCTAAAGCAGTCCAGCTCCAAAACATCAGGGAAATCTTCTCTGCAAAGAGAATCAGCAAAACCACAGACATATGTTTCAACCTATGTGGGTCTCCACAGTGTGGTGCAGCTGATTCCCTTTAGGCACATGGAGAGCAAGGGCCCATGCCTGGGATCCCCTTCCACTTAGAGAGACTAAGAAACAAATATTGTGATGAGCGCCCATTGAGAACGAACAAGAGTTTAGTTCTTAGGCATAGTGGTCCCTCAATGTTGCTACAAGTCATGTTTTTCTCTCCCCTATGTCATTGCAGAGAGAAAATATCCATATTTGTATCAGACTAGTCCCGCCCACAGGCATTACAGCTCCAAAATGTCAGGCAAATTCTCTCTACACAAGAGGATCAACAAAACCACAGACATATGTTTCTGCTTATGTGGGCCTTGTCAGTGTGGTGCAGCTGATCCCCTCTAGGCACATGGAAAGCAAGGGATCATGCCTTGGATCTTCTTCCACTTAGGAAGACTAAGAAACAAATATTGTGACAAGCACCCATCAAATACAAACATGATAAAGTGTCTACTTCTTAGGCAAAGCAGCCCCTCCATTGTGACATTGCAGAGAGAAAAGCTGCATATTCATATCAGACTGGTCCCGCCCTCAGATAGTCCAGCTCTGAAATGTCAGGCAAATCTTCTCTACAAAAGAGGATTAGCAAAACCACAGACATGTATTTTGCCCAACATGGGCTTGGTCAGTGTGGTGCAGCTGCTTCATTCCAAGCACATGGAAAGCAAGGGCCTATGCCTGGGATCCCCTTCCACTTCCATTTAGGGAGACTAAGAAACAAATATTGTGATTAGCACCCATCGAAAACTAACAAGATATAGTGCCTAATTCTTAGGCATAATTGCTCCTCAATTTTGCTACAAGTCATGTTTTTCACTTCCATGTGCCATTGCAGAGAAAACATTTCCATATTCATATCAGACTGGTCCCACCCTCCCAGATTGAAACGTCTACATGAGAGAATCAGCAAAACCACAGACATATGTTTTGGCCTATGCGGTCCTTGACGGTGTGGTACAGCTGATTCGCTCTATGCACATGGAAAGCAAGGGCCCATGCATTGGATCATCTTCCACTTAAGGAGAATAAGAAACAAATATTGCAATGAGCACCCATCAAGAACAAACAAGATAAAGTGTCTAGCTCTTTGGCATAGTGGCCACTCAATGGTGCTACAAGTCACGCTTTTCATTCCCATGTGCCATTGCAGAAAAAAAAATTCAACATTCATATCAGACTGTTACCACCCTCAGACAGTACAGCTCAAAAATATCAGGTAAATCATGTCTGTATGAGAAAATCAGCAAAACCACAGACATACATTTTAGCCTATATGGGTCTCATCACTGTGGTGCAGCTGATTCCCTCTAGGCACATGGAGAGCAAAGGCCCATGCCTGGGATCCCCTTCCACTTAGGGAGACTAAGAAACAAATATTGTGACGACCACCCATCGAGAATGAACAAGATAAAGTGTTTAGTTCTTAAGCATAATGGCCCCTCTATGATGCTACATGTCATGTTTTTCACTCCCATGTGCCATTGCAGAGAGAAAATTTCCATATTCATATCAGACTGGTCCTGCCCTCTAACAGTCCAGCTCCGAAATGTAAGGCAAACCCATAGACGTACATTTCGGCCTATGTGGGCCTCGTCAGTGTGGTGCAGCCGATTCCCTCCAAAATGTCAGGCAAATCCTCTCTGCACAAGAGACTCAGCAAAACCATAGACGTATGTTTCAGCTTATGTGGGCCTCATTGGTGTGGTGCAGCTGATTCCCTCTAGGCACATGGAGAGCAAGAGCCCATGCCAGGGATCCCCATCCACTTAGGGAAACTAAGAAACAAATATTGTGACGAGTACCCATCGACAGCAAACAAGATAAAGTTTCGAGTTCTAAGGCATAGTGGCCCCTCATTGGTGCTATAAGTCAAGTTTTTCACTCCCATGTGCCATTACAGAGAGAGAAAACTTCCATATTCATCTCAGACTGGTCCTACCCTTAGAGAGTCCAGCTCTGAAATGTCAGCCTCCGCAAACTACAACAACCCAAATCAAACAGGGGATTTCAACTTCCGGATCTCTAACTCTACAACATGGTCAGCAAAATACTGGCTGGACCGGATGTCTGTCTATACGGATTGGTATCTAGACTCACCTGACACCAACTATGATGACCAACCCCCTCTTTTTTCAATGTAACCTAGGCATGGCAATTTCTTAGGAAATCGCTCTTCCATAGTAAATACCGATCTCTATTCTTGCTCCTAACGAACAACCCCAGCTTCCAGGATGGTAGAGCACATGCACGGTTTGAATAGTGGGAGAGACATGGTATAACTTCACTTGGCCATCTTATCGACTTAACAACATCAGTGATCTACTATTTTCCTGACCTCCAAGCCAAATACAATCCGAGTCCTTCTCATCTTTTTCCATACTTGCAGGCTAAGACTTATGTCCCCAAGGTTCTCCGGGAGTTACCACCCTCTCCTGATGTTAACATTTTTGACTAATTTATATGGCGGGTGGGCAACACCTCTTTTAAGACATCAAGTGTGTTCAAATATCTCTTTCCCTCTGTTCAATACCACTCTGCTACAACTGGTACAGGGGAGTGCTTCCTTGTTGACAACCACCAGTTAATGGTAGCCTTCTGTAGGAGACTGAGGTGTGCACATGCCTCCTACTTCCATGAACTACAATACCGTTTATTGTACAGGGTGTATGTGCCCCCCCTTGTGGCACACAGAATCAGCCTGTCTACCTCACATACTTGTCCAAAATGTGGGGTACCACAGGCTTATCTCCTGCACATGTTATGATACTTCCCTATAGTTCACTCTTTCTGGACATCTTTTTCTGACTATTTCCAGTGGGTAGCTGGCATCCATCATCAAATGGACTCCCCCTCACTACTCATGGGCATTTATCACACTTCGATCACCTACAGGGTAGCACCCTACAACTTTTGTACATTCTGACTAGCTATTTAGTACATACTGACCTTCTGGTCAGCAGCTATCCCCCCCCCATGATACAGGCTTGGACTGACAGGACCACTCATTTTCTCAAACTGTACTGGCTATTGGCCACCCAAGACCAGAAGCAAGACGGGGAACAATGTATTACTCTGTGGGATGCCTTTATTAAAACACTGACCAAAGCCTACCAATCACAATTCTACTACAGCTTCAGATACACCTCCTGGATGGCCGTCAAGAAAGTTCAGAATGAAACAGGAGTCTGGCGGGATGATCCAGAGGGGTAGCTGGGAATGTAAAAGATACCACTGAGTAGGGGCACACAGCTTGGCTCCCCCCAACATCAGCTCTAGGTCTCGGAACCTGAACATCCATATGGGCATGGTGGGCTGGGTGCATGCAGGTGGGAAAGTGGGGGGTTATGGTTGGTTCTTCTCTTTGATGTTTATGACACCTGTTTGGTAACCACTGTTCCAAACTTGTATACCAAGGAAGCTGTAGATATTCATTATGATTCCACAAGGTTGTGGCTGTATCGCTCCCTTTACAACCTTCAAGTTACCTTGTAATCCTAACAAGCACTGTTTGAACCTCTGCTATATGTTATGTAATACAGTACTATTCCTTCTTGAACCCTGTATGTGTATACTGCCAGGAATATCTTTGTTCTTTTTGTGAAACTCAATAAAAAGTTAAAAAAAAAAAGTCCCATATAAATCAAAAGGAATTTTTATTTGTCCCCTCTGGTGCAGTTGCTTTTGGCCAAAATTACTCAGATTTTCTTTTGAACATAGGGACTTTAGAGACAAAATTCTGTGGGTCAATACAACTGAGCCCAGTTGATAGAACTGCCCAAACTGTGTAACCATTCTATATAGTGACCACAGTCTACCTGCAGATATTGATTGGAAGTCACTTATTTTTTATATAAAGAGCTCACTATATTTCCTGCTCAAAAATTCCTCAACTTCAGATCTACAGATTTACCCATTGTTTTTTTAATACTTTGGCATAGGAAGGCACACACATTGTGCCCATTGGTATTTTTTTTTTTAATTTACAAAACAATCCTGAAATGTGAAACAATTCTTCTGTACCCTTTTATCACTTTTCAGGATGGGTTCTATTTATAAAATTGTGGGTACTGCATTGGGCACTAGATATGCACACAATCCAGACCTATAACCTTACACAAGACATAAATCTAGGAAAACAACATTATTCACTTTGCTGGAAAATGTCAACATTAAACACAGTTCTAGCATCAGCCATGATGAGTAACTGTTTGGTTGTTAGAGATTATCAAACGATGATCCATATTATCTTTGAATATTTTTGCTGTAATGGGGATCATGTATTACTGTTTCATTCCAAGGCCTGATCAAATCACTAGGGTCCACTCCTTAATATTAGAAGAAAGGAGTATCAGCTTCAACAAAGGAAGGGCTTCTTTAAAGTAAGGGTCTGTTAAATTGTAGAATTCTTTTCCCAGGGATGTGGTTATATCAGATACAATGGATACATTTAAAAAAATATTAAATACATTTCTAGCACAAGGGGACATACAGCGTTATATTTTGTATTAGTAGATTACATAGGAATTTCTAATAAATAGAGTTAGGAAGGATTATGTAACTCTCATTTTCTGGGTTATACTACAGTAAAGGCTAAACTTGATGGACTTGTTGCTTTTTTCAACCTAATTTAGTATGTATTGTTAAATTACTCTGTACAAGAAGTTTTTTCAGGGAGTTTTTCTGCTCCACTTGCTTCCATAGTTAATACAGAATACATTATTCCAGTTATGGCAGAAGTTTATGCAGCATCTATACCTAAGGAAAATTGGGTTATACAAAGTGCCCCAACATCCCATGTTAAGACATTAATTCAGAGTGTTGGAAGTATGTGCATCAAAGAAGTAGCTTGAACCCTAGATAAGTACTTTTACAAAGTGAGCACTAAAGGTCTTTTGACTTGACTGGCAAATAATTTTTATGGGGTTGATGCAAGCAATGTTGGAAAAGTTAAGTTTCTCCTTTTTAAGCTAATTTGTTCTTTCTTTAAAAAAAAGGTAGACATATTCAAGTAACCACTAACCCCTTAAGGACCCATGTTGTGATATGACTGTCATGGGTAAACTTGCCTTAAGGACCCATGATGGTCATAGCATGTCATGGAATTCAGGGGTCCCGTCATGGAATTCAGGGGTACCCGTGCATCTGCACACGGCTCAGGGACCCCTGAATTGATTAAAAAAAAAGAACTTGATCCATATCTGCATTAAATAAATGCCCACACAATGAACTGTAAACCTTAAAGTAGAAGGCCTATAGTCTACTGGTAAAGCGAGATACCGTGTTAGCCATAGAAAATGCAGGAGGCTAATAGAGTAAAAATTATATCTTTATTGGCTAAATGAGCAGCTTTGGATGCAAACTTTGAAGACAACTAGGTGTCTTCTTCAGGTTATATAAGAATGAAAGCCGAATGCAATACATTACTTTAAAACTCATGCACATCCTTTTAACATCTAGTCTCATAAGGGGTTAAATTGTCAGGAAACCTCCTTTTGGCTTTTCATATTCTGCAACAGCAGTAAAGTTAAATTGCCAGTTATCTATACTTTTATGTTGTTGTTTTTTTAACACTTTTGTACACTTGACAGGGAACACTCTGAAATTGTTCTCACAGCCTTTGTTTATGGGACTGTGACACTCTCCACAGCAGCTCACGTCTACTAGGGAAAGGAAGGGGGCAATGGTACTTTATGCTGCATTATTGTTAGGCAACTCTTCTTAGTTAATGTTATATTCTCCACTAATAAACTTTTTACCTGAAAATATGTTTTCACTCCTACACCTTTCATTAGCAGTCCATAAAAATGTACTTATAAATAATAACACTGATGCTAGGACCCATGTACTTTTTAATGCTAGCATTTAAAGGTTCAATTGACTTGTTTAAGAAATAACATATTTTATAAGGTTTTTATAACAATGATTGTAGATTTTTCATTAAAAGATTATTACAGCTCAATGCACTTTTCAATTCAAGTGTTTGCAACAGTGTAAACTAATTTCTAAAAGGCACATTTTTACAATGCACTCTGTGGAGAAGCATGAGTCATAGACTATGTCTTTCCATAGAAAGTGGCAGTACCGCATGTTGACCACAATAGAATATTGCAGTATAGCAAGCTGCTATCTTTACCGTGTTTTCAAGTAGCACAGTAAGGATGCAACAAGGCTACTGGCAGGTGGGGCTTTCCGGAGATATTCCACAAGAACTATATTGCAGGTTGTGATACTCACCACAACATCCAATGATTGGCTGACCCTTGTGGCCATCAAACAATAAAAATCGTGTGGAGCTTAAGTGGGCCAGTCATTAGCCACCACACTTTTCAATGGAATAGAAGGGAAAAATGCAGGAGAAGGAGAGTTCAGAACATGGGCAACGGAACTTTAGCAGAGGACTGCTACAGTTCTGTCAAATGTGTGAAACAGAACCACAACATTAAAAATCATCATGAACACAGTTAGTGGTAATATATGTTGTTCAGATCACTTTTCAAACAATACCTAATCCTGTAACAGAAGTCTTTTTGCTCCAAAAGTTTCCTTTCATTAATTGTGGAAGAACAGACATGTAGCAATTTCATGGAGCCTTTGTCTATATACTATTCCTTTCTGTCATGATCTTAAAACTAATGATATAGATTCTATATATGTCCTTTTCTATCTTATGCACCTCTATGCCAAATTTAATTTTTCTTCATTTAAAAAGTACATTTAACTCTACAATAGCAAATCATGTAGTAGAAAAGTACTTAATGTAGTCTATTTTAAAACTGACAGAATGAACAAGAGAATATGATTACAGAAGACACTTGTTCTAAGAGCAACTGCAAAAAAGGTTTAGTTAATAACAGCTAAAAAGTATCAGACTGGTAATCAACCAGACAAAGAAGTGATCACGTAGGGAAGTCAAATGTAAGGATGAACCAAATGTTTCTGTAAATTTGGATTAGAATGAAAGAGGCTGCTTTGGAAGACCCAAACCACATATTACAAAACAGCTGTTTAGTTTTTAACTCATTACAAAATAAATAAACAGGTCAACTTACCTTCAGACATCAGTCATAGCATGTTCCTGTCCTGGGCAGTTGCCTGAGCAAGGTAGGAAACTTTTTTGTGCAGGTCTGATCTGATGATTGTTTCTCCCTCTGCTTCTCACTTCTAATTTTCCCCTCTGTCTCCCCATCTTTCCCTTGAACTTCTTTTGGCAGTGTCTTCCTCCTATCTATCCTCCACATCTGGCCCAATCTCCTTTGCAGCCTGAGTCACTTTGCTCACTGACCTATTTCCCTTTCCTCCCCTAGACCCATTCTCTTTTCTTTCCCTTGGCCCTTCCTTTTCCCTTTCTTGACCCCCTCCATTTCTTCCTCTTGGCACTCTCCCTTTCTTTCTCTTGGCCAGAAACCTGTTTACCTCCCTTGGTCTTATCTGCTTTTCTTCCCTTTGTTCACTTACCTCCTCCTCCCTTCACCCACTCTTCTTTACCTCCCTTGGACTGCTCCCCATTGTTCCTATTGGCTGGCATCTTCTTTAGCATTGCTATCTCATGCTCCACTGTCTGTCCCTCCTACCCTATTTCTTTGTGACTTTTTCCAGATTGATGCAGATCAATCTAAAGCTTATTTCCAGGTAAAATAAATATGATAAAAGACAGCTCCTGGTACATACAGTGAATATCAAACAGCTGTTACTAGAATTATCAAACAAAACAAAAAAAGCCTTAAAGCTGAATATAATAATATATACAGTAATGTGCAAAAGTTTTAGGCAGATGTGAAAAAATGCTGAAAAGTAAGAAAGCTTTAAAAAATAGACATGTTAATAGTTTATGTTTATCAATTATCAAAATGCATAGTGAGTGAACAGAAGAAAACGCTAAATCAAATCAACATTTGGTGTGACCACCCTTTGTCTTGAAAACAGCATCAATTCTTCTAGATATACTTGCACACATTATTTAAGGCACTCGGCAGGTAGGTTGATCCAGATATCTTGGAGAACCAACCACAGTTCTTCTCTGGATTTAGGCAGCCTCAGTTGATTCTCTGTCTTCAAGTAGTCCCAGACAGACTCGATGATGGCTCTGTGGGGGGGGGGGGCATACCATCACTTCCAGGACTCCTTGTTCTTCTTTACCCTGAAGATAGTTCTTAATGACTTTGGCTGTATGTTTGTGGTCCTTGTCATGCTGCAGAATAAACTGGGGTCAAGCAGATGCCTCCCTAATGGTACTGTATTATGGATAAGTATCTGCCTGTGCTTCTCATCATTGATTATACTATTAATTCTAACCAAATTCCCAACTCCATTTGCAGAAATGTAGGCCCAAACTTGCAAGGAACCTCTACCATGCTTCACTGCTGCCTGCAGACACCCATTCTTATACTGCAGTCCAGAGCTTCGGCTGCCATTTTTCTGCACCCCAGTTCCTGTGTTTCCATGCATAGTTGAGTTGCTTGTCCTAGTTTCCATGTTGGAGGTATTGCCTTTTGGCTGAAAATCTTAAATGAAGACCACTTCTGACCAGACTTACCTGGACATTAGATAGGAGTAGCAGGGTCCCACTGTTTTCTGCCAATGCTGAGCTTATGGCACTACTGGACATCTTCTGAGTGTGAAGGGAAGTAAGCATGATGTGTCTTTCATTTGCTGCACTAAGTTTCCTTGTCCGACCACTGTGTCTACGTTCCTTAACTTTCCCAGTTTCTTTGTGCTTCTTCAAAAGAGCTTGGATAGCACATCCAGAATCTCATTTGTCCCTTAAAATTTCTGCCTGGGAGAGACCTTGCTCATGTAGTATAACTACCTTGTGTCTTGTTGCTGTGCTCAGTCTTGCCATGGTGTATGACTTTTGACATTAAACTGTCTTCAGCAACCTCACCTTGTTAGCTGAGTTTGGCTATTCCTTACCATTTTACTCCTCCTACACAGCTGTTTCTGTTTCAGTTAATGATTGTGTTTCAACCTACATATTAAATAGATGATCATTAGCACCTTTGGTATAATTGTTTAATCAGACACCTGACTATATGCCTACAAAATACCTGACTTTGTTCAAGTGTTCCTAGAAGAATTGTTGCTGTTGAAGGCCAAGGGTGGTCACACCAAATATTGATTAATTTAGATTTTTCTTCTGTTCACTCACCATGAAATTTGCTAACTGGTAAATATAAACCATTAACATGCCATATATATGCACATTATAAAAGAAGATACCTAACAGAAAGCCTAATAGCAAATACTTAAATCCCATTCAGAATTTACCCAATTCATTGTCCAATACATTATCCAACTGATGTATCCAAAACATCTTTCATCTACCCAGACAAGGGAAAAAGTTATCATCTCTAGGAGGTCTAGGTATTTTCAAAATTCCTTGAAACATAAATTAATTCAAATTTGAATTATGGGATAAAAAATGTCTGGCTATCCTCAATCTGTGATCTCCATTCTCAACAGCATTTAAATTATCCCTTATTGTTTCTCTGAACTGACAAGTCGTGCAACCTACATTAAGTTTTTTTGCATGCCTCACAAGTTATAAAATATACCACAAAAGAGGTAGGACAATTAATAAAAGTTTTAATAATACAAGACCTGGCTTTGGCAAAACTGGAGAAAGCCTTAGATACCATGGCAAAAGGACAACACTGACATCTGCCACCACATCGTAAAAAACAATGACTTCAAGCCAAGTACCTACAGACCTTTCTGACTAGAAAAACATACTGGAAGCCAGAAAAGAGAACACAAGAGAGCAAAAGAAGGTCCCCTAGTGTAATAAATTCTTGGGAACATAAATTCACCACTGAAATCCAACCCCACTCATGAGTACTCATAAACGCATAGGCTGTCAATCACATATATGATGGACAACAACAAAGCAATACTGTGTAAATTATCCTGATCCAGCTACAGGATGGTGCAGATCAAGCCGCTCCTCCTCACCCCATTTTCTCCAAGCAAATACACATTAATATAAAACAAACAGAAAAAGGGGGTGCACAATAATGTAATACAGCTTAAAAACACTATAATGATTAATATATAAAGTGAACACTGATATTTAGGTGTAGTTAGCTGTTGACATATACCAGAGCTGATGACATATATATACTGGGAGCCAAGTTTCCTTAACTCCATAATCATTATATAAAATAGGTCAGGGCTTATAATTTTAAGTCCTTTGCTACTAGCCAGACCTGAAAAGTTACTCGCCACTGCAGGCCAAAACATACCCACCAGGGCTGAATTTCTACTCTACAGGGCTAATTTTCACTCGCCATTGGCTAGTGGAAATTTGAGCCCTGAAATAGGTATTGTCCTTGTCGAATTCTGAGCAGTCTCAGCCTGCTGTCTGTGAAGTGCAATGCCCTATTGCTTTTGTCGAATTCTGAGCAGTCTCAGCCTGTTGTGTAGGAAGAGCAATACCCTTTTGCTCTTGTCCAGTACTAAGCAGTCCCAGCTTGCTGTCCATTTACAGCAGTTCCCTTTCTACTCTTCCCAGTCTTGGGTCCTGCTGTGTCTTCTGTTCGGAACCTGTTCCGGTGCACACCTACTCACATCCAGGTCAGGGTCTCTGCTCAACCAGGATCAGACATCTGGCCCCTTTATCTGGCTTTGGTCGCAGCAAGGGAGAGGTGTGACCAGCATTGCCCCCGAACTACGTTTTCTAGTGTCAATCTCTAATTACTCCAGGTTCGGACTTCTGTACCCATGACATTAGAATTGCTTAACAATAAAACCTTTCTACTTCACTTGTTGCATTCCTTCCTTTGACAGAAAATAATGGAACTTCATGGTCAATTCTAGTATACAGAGATTCAACATTGATTGTTATTAATATGGTGTTACTGTTAACTATTTTTTTTTTATTTTGTCATGCATCCATAGTGTCCTTGGCATATGATGGAAAAGCTTCCAGAAATTTTCATTGTTCAAATCCACATGTAAGCTCACTTTCTCAATCAAGCATTTGTTGCCAGACATAATTAGTAGTCCAGATTTATAAATTTGCATAGACTTTAGGTAACATGTAGAAGGTGGTAATGCTTGGTTGAGAACAACAAGAGTATGTATAGCTTTGAAACTATGAACATTTGTTGAACCTTTTCCATCATATACCAGGGACACTATGGATGCATTACTGAAACAGCAAAATGCTAAAGTGATAATATGGACATTATTTACACTTTGACTTTCTGTATAATATATACATTTATATGCAGAATCTTTGTTGGTCTGTAATCCAATAGAAACATTTTTTACATTTTCCTTTATTCTGATGATATGGAAGAGGCCAATAGTAAGCAGGGCCACACAGTGTGTGTGGGGGGGAGGCTACCAGTTGCATTATCCTAGGTCAAATGGTTTTTTATCGCAGTCCAACATATAGACAGTTTATTTACTCTTGGAATATCTAATGAAAGCAGCAATTGCTCTGAAATTCTGTCAGGGCCACATATAAGAGCTATTTTATTGCACACTGTACTTGTGTATATTTTATTAGTGTTCACCAATCATCAACATTTTTTATCTTTTCTCCTAAGCAACCTATTCAGTTATTTTGGTCCTACCTAGCTGGAAGGACGAAGGGGTTTCACCTTCACCTGTATTACAAAAAAAAGGTTTTTAAAGAAAGAGTAAGGTGCTAAGGAGGTAAAGAGGGATGTATCTTGGTATTACCCATGGCTATATTTCTGCCACCTAGCTAGGGTTTGTGTATCCCTGAGGCCTCTGCATCTTCACATGAAGTGCTTTCCAGGGTAAGGGAGTGGGAAGTTGCTCTCCTTGTCGCCACTCTACCCCACTAACATCTGGGGGGAAAGGGTTGTTAGAAGCCTGCTTCTCACCTTTCATTTGATCTTTATCTGCCAGAGTCTTTATGAGTTCTCTCTCAGAGGTATTCCATTGAGCCTTGCATTCCATTCTAGAAAGCACATGAAGTTCCTATTAAGTTCCTGGGCTGCGGCATCTCAAGTTGGTGACTGTCTACTTCTCGCAGCAAGATATAGGCAGGAAGTGCCAAGGTTTCTTATGGCCTCTTCAGTTGCCTTCTCCTGGTAAAGTGGAATGTGTTCCACTGGTTAAATGCATGCCGGCTTTATTTAAAGTGGCTACTTTTCTTGCAAGGTTGGTTTAACCCTATATGCGATATCTGTTATGTTTATAGTATTTGTGGTCAGTATATGCATTGATAATAGGATTTTAGTCTTACCTGTTAAATCCTTTTCACTTAGTCCATACAGGTCACTGGTACTCTGGGAGGCGTAAGTCCCCTTTAATAGGCAGGAACAATTATGCAAATAATTTGCAAGGGGCGGAGCCTCCCCTCTTACTTAAGCCACCTTCTGGCCAGAGCCACTCATATTGATTTGAGACCCCAAGAACTGACCTCAGGTAAGCAAAAAGAAAGACTCCTGTGAGCATGCCCGAACGGTCTCCCACTGAATGCCACAGGAGATCCAAGACTGGTCCCTTGACAGGGTGGGAGACCAGTGACCTGTATGGACTAAGTGAAAAGGATTTAACAGGTAAGACTAAAATCCTATTTTCACTGTCGTCCAATACAGGTCACTGGTACTCTGGGATGTACAAACATTGAGCTGATCCAGAGGCGGGAAGTAAGGCAAGGACCAGGCGCAAGGCCCAAGTCACTAGAACTGATATGACCAGTTGATAACATAGCCCAAACTGTAAGTGTCAACGGACACCAACCAAGGGAACAATCCCTGAACTAACACAGCACACGGAACTAGAGCCAACCGGGCTCAACAGTAAAGAAGCACTAAGGAGCACAGAGCGGAAGACCTACACAGGCAAGACTGCCTCCAGGACCTTCCTTCCAAAACTGGCATCAGCCGAAGCCAGGACATCAACTCGATAGTGCTTAGAAAAGGTGTGCACAGAGGACCAAGTGGCCGCTCTGCACAGTTGATCAGCAGAAGCTTGATTCTTGTAGGCCCAAGAGGCCCCAATAGATCTGGTGGAATGGGCAGTCACCCGGAAGGGAACATGCTTATTCCTCAACTTATAGGCTTCACGGATGGTAGCCTTAATCCAAGAGGCAATGGTAACTTTGGAAGCCGGTCTTCCTGCCCTAGGCCCCTCAGGAATGACGAATAGAGCGTCAGACTTCCTGATAGACTCGGTGCGATGGACATAAAACTTGAGGCAACGCACCACATCCAACAGATGGAGATCTCTTTCCTTGTCAGATGAAGGATTAGGGCAGAAAGAGGGAACCACAATCTCCTGATTGATGTGAAACTCAGACACAACCTTGGGTAAGAATTCCTTGGTAGTGCGAAGCACAGCCTTATCCTTGTGGAACACCAGGTAAGGAGGTTTACAAGACAAGGCCTGTAACTCTGCTACCCGGCGCACTGACACAACAGCCAAGAGGAAGGCCATCTTCCAAGTCACAAGACGTAATGGAATGGAAGCCAAGGATTCAAACGGTGGTCGCTGTAGAACTCCCAGCACCAAATTGAGATCCCACTGGGGAGCAGGACTCTTAAAGGCAGGTCGAACATGAGTCACACCCTGGAAAAAGACTTTCACATCAGGAAGGACAGCAATCCGTTCCTGGAAAAACACAGACAAGGCAGAGGTCTGAACTTTGAGGGAACTCAGACTGAGCCCCTTATCCACACCGTCCTGCAAGAAGGCCAGGACAGTGGGAAGATGGAAGTCAAGAGACAACTTCTTGTCAGAGCACCATGTCACGAAAGTTGACCATATGCGATGATAGATCTTGGAAGACACAGGCTTACGAGCACTGAGCATCGTCGATACCACAGAAGGAGAAAAGCCTTTCTTAGCTAGAATCGAGGATTCAACCGCCATGCCATCAAATGGAGAGAGTGAACATCCTCTTTCCACAGATACCCCTGAAGAAGCAGGTCCGGACGGGCTGGAAGTGGAATTGGATCCTTCACTGACATGGCCATCAATTCCGGAAACCAGGACTGGCGAGGCCAGTTTGGAGCAATCAGGATGACAGGACAACGTTCCCTCTTCAACTTCTGGATAACTCTGACCAACAGAGGAAGAGGAGGGAAGATGTAAGCTAGGGAGAAGTCCCAAGGGATCGACAAGGCATCCACTGCTAGAGCAAGGGAGTCCCTCAACCGGGAGCAAAACACCGGAACCTTCCTGTTGTGTCTGGTAGCCATCAGATCCACCACAGGCATCCCCCCACCGTTGAGTGAGCATGTGAAACACCTCTGGGTGCAGAGCCCATTCTCCGCTGTCGACGGTATGACGACTGAGGAAGTCTGCCATGACGTTGTCCACGCCTGGAATATGAACCGCAGAGATGACAGGCACGTGATCTTCTGCCCAAGACAAAATATCCTTGACCTCCCACCAGGCGGAACCGCTTCTTGTGCCGCCTTGCCTGTTGATGTAAGCCACCGCCGTGGCGTTGTCGGACTCCACTCTGACTGGAAGACCGGTCAATTGAGACTCCCAGTGCCTCAGGGCCAGCCGGACAGCTCGAAGTTCCAGAACATTGATGGAGAGCATGGATTCCTCCAGACCCCATTTCCCCTGAGCACTGAAGCGACCCCAGACTGCACCCCAGCCCCGAAGGCTGGCATCCGTAGTGACTGTGGTCCAAAGAGGAACTAGAAAGGATTTCCCTTTCAGGAGATGAGAGAGATCTAACCACCAGTGCAGACTCGACTCGACATGAGGAGGAAGAGAAACAGACAGATGTTGATGATCTGGATGATTCTTGCACGTCTGGATCACGAATCTCTGAAGATCCCTGGAGTGGGCCATGGCAAATGGTACTGCTTCGATTGTGGAAAAGAACTTCCCCACTAAGGACGACAACTTCGGAACTGGAATCACGTCCAGGTCCAGAATTCCAGCCACTCTGACAGCTATCTGGTGAGCCACGTCCTCTGGAAGAAACACCATGCATTGGCGAGTGTCGAACAGGAGACCCAGGAACAGAAGCCTCTGAGATGGAATCAAGTCCGACTTGTCCAGATTCAGGATCCAGCCATGACGGTTCAGGGTGTGCATGCACATCTGTAATTGCTGGTGGAGAAGCTCCGCTGAGGAGGCCTTCAGTAGGAGATCGTCCATGTAGGGGGTCACTCTGATCCCATCCTGATGGAGCACCGCTATCAAGGAGCCCAACACCCTCTGGAAGACCTGAGGGGCTGAAGTCAGCCCAAAGGGGAGCGCTGCAAACTGAAAGTGTCCCCTGTGGCAGGCAATCCTGAGATACCGCCTGCTCTCTGGATGAATAGGGATGTGAAGATAAGCATCCTGAAGGTCCAGGGAGGCAAGAAACTCCCCTGGAGACATTGCTGCAATCACAGAGTGCAGGGACTCCTGGCGGAAGTTGGAAGTCACCACATAGGCATTGAGATCTTTGAGATCCAAGATGGGACGGGCTCCTCCGTCCTTTTTGGCTACCACAAACAGGTTGGAATAAAATCCTGAACCTGTGTCCCCCTGAGGAACCGCCTCCAGGACCTCTTTGTCCAAGAGATCCTGAATAGCGTCGTCGAACAGACGCCTTTTTGTGGGTTCCTGAGAAGGACGAGTAAAATGGAACTGAAAAGGAGGAAGGGAAGAGAAAGGGATCCTGTATCCCTCTGACACCACCTGAAGAACCCATGGGTCCGCCACTGACTCCTCCCAAGTCCGGCGAAAGATGCGGAGACGACCGCCTACAGCCGGATGCGGACCCGGGTTCGGCGAGTCATGCCGAAGCAGTCTTGGAGGTCTTGGCCTTGGAGGCAACTTTGGGCCTCCAGGACTGTTTGGGCTTGGAGGAGGAGCGCGTAGTGGGAGGACCCGTTTGGGCCGAGGAGCGTGTCTCAGTCTGAAAGGAACGAAAGGACCGATTGCGTTTGGCTGGAAACTTTTTCTTAAAGACTGAGGGTAGAAGAGTACTTTTACCGCCAGTAGCCTCACTGATCATTTCTTTGAGTTCAGACCCAAAAAGCAAATTCCCCTGAAAGGGCAAGGAAAGCAAAGCCTTCTTAGAGGCTGTATCAGCAGACCAAATTTTCAGCCAAAGAGCGCGTCTAGCCACCACAGAAGAAGTGGAGGCCCTCGCCATCATGCGCACAGCATCAAAAGCAGCATCAGCAACATAGTTCTGAGCTTCAGTGATATTAGCAAGAAGCTGCAACTGTTCAGATACAGGCGCATCCTGGCGAACCGCTTCAGTCAGTCGTTCAGTCCAGGCCGCAATAGCTCTATTAACCCATGCCACAGCAAAAGTGGGGCGCATGGCTGTGCCAATGGAGGCAAAAATAGACTTAAGAGAGAGCTCTAGCTTCTTATCCGTCCAGTCCTGCAAGGCAGAGGCATCTGAGACAGCCAAAGCAGTGGATTTGGATAGTCTAGACACAGGAGCATCCACTTTGGGAGGATGAACCCATTTTGCCAGCTCCGCCTCAGGAAAAGGGTAAAGTTTGGCAAACTTTTTGGAGACAGAGGAAGATCTATCAGGATTCTTCCATGCCTCAGAGACCAGACGGGCAAGAGTAGGGTTAGTTGGAAAACAAACAACTGGTTTAGATGGCTTTTTCTGAAAAACATCAGTTGGATCATAAGTGGATTCCTGAGTCAGAGGAAGGTTGAGCGTATTCAGAACCGCTCTGATCAGACCCTCAGCCGAAACTTCAGGGTCACACTCATAGGGGTCCCCAATGGACCTGTTAGATTCAATAACAGTACGTTCCTCAGCATCAGAATCCTGTAAAAGTTCTTGTTCAGAAGAATCAGTGATATCAGGAGCTCCCTGTGGCTTAGGCAGGGAGGTCCTGATAGTAGAGGGGGTCTTCCAGACCTGGAGAGCCCCCTGTACCTGAGAGGGAAAGAGTTGAAGCGTGGATCTGAGATCCCTAGTGGCAGCTTTAAACTCCCTCACCCAAGATGGCTCAATAGCGTGGCTGGGAAGCCCAGGGTTGCTATCTTGACCAGTACAATTAGGGCATAGATCCCCCACATTATCGCCATCCAGCCCAATGTGGCAAGAGGAGCAAAACGCCATGGGGGTAGCGGACCCCCCATCCTCCTTAGACTTGGGTCTAGCCCCTAGCTCCAGTGAAGTAGACATGCTCACAGCGTCAATATACCCCACTAATAACACTATCACCCAGAAAAAGTGTTAAGATTAAAGTTTCACCCCAGAAATGTTCTAAAAACGGACTTATCTGGCCAGCGAAGGGTTAATCTGTTGAGGAGAGAGAAGGCTCGGTCCCTGCGTAGTGTACTCGCCTAGGAAAAGTACCACAAAATGGCGGCCGTCGTGACAGCCAATCAGAAACGAGCGCGAACCAAGCGCTCATGGGAAATGTAGTTTTTTCCCACAAGTACCCCAAACAGTGCCCGAAGCCCCCCTGAACACCCCACATAAATAAAACACATTCCGGATGATAGAGCAGGAGCCTAGAATTAAAATGAGCCCTCTCTGAAGTTGCTGTGACAAGCGGTTCCAGAGATATGTCCCATACTGTGAATTCCCATAGAGAGTAAAGGAGCCCTTGCGTCTGAGCGGGAAAAAGCCGCGCTTAAAGGCGCGGAACACCATTTTTAATAAAGTTTAGTAAAACATTAAAAAGTGCCCAAACAAGCATGAAACACATGAGAAACATAAATAAATGATACCCAATGCTCCAAAACTCAGAGAATAACACAGAAATTGCATAAACAGTAATAATGCAATAAAAACACCCTATGAGTGCTGGAGTGTATTAAAACTCCCAAATACAAGCCCATCAAAGGGACACTGTGGGGACAAGTGGACCTTCAGCACTCAATGGGTGACTCACCTTCCTTGCTGACTTCTGTCTTCAGGTGACCATGATAGGGAGGGAAAGAACCAGAGGTAAATTCCCCAACAGGGGAGCTGCTTAACACAAGCTGTCCCCTCATCAGGGTATAGGTCCACAGAAATCCCTGGAAGCTGCACCAGCCACTTTAAAGAGGGCAATTCACAGCCATGGTCACCCTCCTAATGGTGGTATTCCATATTTGAATAAAAAATAATAAAATACTAAGATGCATAGATGTTCTCTACCTGGTGTGGAAGCACACCAGGAACAAATCAATATGGGTGGCTCTGGCCAGAAGGTGGCTTAAGTAAGAGGGGAGGCTCCGCCCCTTGCAAATTATTTGCATAATTGTTCCTGCCTATTAAAGGGGACTTACGCCTCCCAGAGTACCAGTGACCTGTATTGGACGACAGTGAAATATCCATTTTTATAATTTGCCTACAAGCTGTTCCACTCAGTTTACAGCTTACTGGATCCCTAATACTCTTAAGCCTCCATCAAGTAAAGAATGCTACTTTAGAACCTGTGGACAACAAGCATGATAAATCACAGCAGTATAATACTAACCATATCTTGATAAAATGATAGAAGCCATTCATACCACACCGAAAGGAAGCATGAATGTGCTCCCTGGGACAGCTGAGAGGGAGTTGGGAGGAGAAGAAGATCTGTGCCAAAGATTCAGCTTGCCCATTATGCAGAAGTGTGCAGCACAGAAGATTAAATATCTTTAAAAGTAAATAAATGAAAAAGAAAACACACACACATTTCCTAAAACTACTTTAATAATTAATCCTATACTAAAAACATTTTAAGAAGTGAATGATCCCCTTTAAGATTGAAAGAAGAGCAAAACAAAAACTTTAAGTTGTCGTACCACTGGAAAAAAATTGTGATGAAATTGTCAGGTTCCAAGAATGACAGCTATGCACAGCATGCCATAAATAGTTAGGTGACACATCCAATACCATCAAAACATTATATATTTTTTATTTTCAAGTTCCATTTCGTTTTAAAATTAACTTACAAAAGTTTGTGTTGCAGCCACTTCCGGGTGACTGTGGTTCTCTGTGGTTACAGAGCTCTGCCTCAGCTCTCCTCCCTCCTCCGATGACAGAGGCTTCTGTCAGTAAGCTGGAGCGGTCTCATTGGCAGAGATCAATATCTAGCCAATGAGACCGCTTCAACCTCCAGACTGAAGCCTCCATTATCGGAGGAGGGAGGAGAAATGAAGCAGAGCATTGGGCTACAGTCTATGCAGAAGTGGCTGCAGCCCAGACGTTTGTAAGTTAGAAAACACCTAACTATTTATGGCATGTTGTGCATAGGTGACACATCCACTTTAAATTGGAATAGAGACCCACATTGTATCCCTGACAATAAGCTGGAACACAAAAAAAAACATTACAAGCATTATAAACGACACAAATCTAGACTACAAATAGAGAGGGGACAGGAACAGCCACCATAAGCGTGATGTAGTAAAAGTTCTAATATCATGTCCCAGTCTGTTAATACCAACATATCATTCATGATTTCCAGACACAATCATCTCTGCCATTATTTGTTTTTGACAAAGATTATTCACTGAAAAAAAAATTCAGATTTTGCAGCTTGCAACGTATTTTAGAAGTTGTCTATCCCAAAACTGCCTATTTAAATGGTAATGGTTTCCTTTCAGAACATCTGTATTCAGAGATCTGATAGCCTACAATGATCCCAGAGACCCAGAGAATGGTCTGAGTGATGCAAAGGAAATTTCAGGCCATCATGTCTTATGCCTTTTAGGCAGAATTAACAGTGGGTGGAGCAACAACCCTCCAAGGTCTCTGACCCTGAGATGACCTCTAATCATATAAGCACCCTTCCCACACATTTCCCAAGTTAAGCTCTCCATTATCAGATTGGCTAAGAAATTAGTTCACATGGTTGATGAGGTGAAAAAAAAAACTTACATCAAGTTCAGCTTTTGCCATGACACCCTTGTCTTTGGTGATCCAGAGAAAGGAAAACAAAAAAGAAACATTTCAGCTATTTCCAGTTATGCCCAAAGTAAGTAAAAAAATGATGCATGACTCGAAAAGGCAATCTGATATCTCCTGGATAAACATCCTATCTGTACTCTAAGCAGCTGTCATAGTTCTGTATATTGGTCTGAGCTACAAGATAGACATTACTTCTTAAAGTATTTATTGTATCTGCCAACACAATCCATGCAAAGAATTCAAAATTCTTACTGTACAAAAACCCTGCATTTTGGTAGAAAGAGCCTTTCCTCTAGTCTTAAAGGATGTCCCCTTGTGTTTTTCCCAGCGCTTGAGTAAAGAGTTTGCCAAAGAGTGCCTTGTATTGGCCTTGAATATATTTGTAAATCGTAATCATGCACCCATTTAGATGATTCTCTAATGTAAACCCTAATATGTACTTTTTCCAGTTCAATATTGTATTTTCCTAAAAACAGGTGCCCTAAAGTGTACTCTATATTCTAGATGAGGTTTTACCAAGGATTTATAAAGAGGTAGAATTATATTCCTGTCCAGTACATCCATATCTATTTCCAAACATCAGCCAAATATTTTCTCATTTAGTGTGTGTAGTGTGTAAAGTAAACCCCATCTGCTACTTTTTCCCATTCATTGTCCAAAATTTTTCTGCAGACAAAAGACATACTGGTCTGTGTGTATTCCCTTACATAGTTTAGTGTTACCAGCAAAGATTGCAGGTTCGTTCCTAGTTGAGCATCTCTGACTTTTGGTATACATCAGCAAAGATTAAGATATTACTTCAATGGGTATGAAAAAACAAAAAAGCACTGGACCCCTGACTGAGACCTGGAGTTCCTCACTTATATCTTTAGACCAACTTGAAAAGCTTCCGTTTACACATGTGTATTATATATAGGTACTGTACTGCACATTAAAGGGATTTTTATATTTTTTATTTTATTTTGACTGTTTGGCTTATTTCAATAAAAAAACAAATAATGTGGCATCTCAGGTCACTATTTATTTGTTAAAGCCCTCCATTCGAATTTTATCAAGATGAAGAGATGGGGTGGTAATTTTATAGCATTAATTAAAAACAAAATATTTAGGTTTTATTCAATTAACTCCTCTGTTGCCTCATGCAACCTCTTTTGCATGTCACTAAACAGAATGTTTAAAAGAGGTAATATACAATCAATAAAATACCCATAGCTCATAAATCACAATTTCACTCTCAGTTTGATGTGCACAGCTGGATGACATCATAGCCTTACTCGGTAAACTTGAGAACTTCTCCTCTCCTCATAGAAGCCCAGTGTCAGTGAATCTCCCATCAATAGGCTTTCTATGTGGAGGAGGTAAGTTCTCATGAGTGCTGAGGTACTGATGTCACCTAGATGGGAGAGATTCGGTGAGTTAAGACATACAAGAACTCTGTTTTACCACTTGAGGACCAGACGATATGCAGTGCAGGTGCTTTCTCTCTTTTAAGAAATGTAATGCACTGTTAGCAGGCAACATAAGGCTTGAAAAAAACATTAGTAGGCTGATGCCTATGGCAATATAAGCCCAGAAAAATAGTTAGCAGGATGTAGCACACAGCAACATAAGCCCTGAAAATTTGTTAGCAAGCTGAGACAGAGGACAGAGGAGGTGCATAGTTATAGCAACAGCACCTGATTTCTATCTTGGGGATGATTACACAGTGTCCCAAACTTTGCTGTATGATGTTTCCAACTCATGACACTAACTACCTGCTTGTACAACCATCCTTGAAAAATAATTGTGGCTTAGGATATGCCAGCTGAGTGCAACACATGTTATCAGTTCTTTAAATCTTCTGTTTCCTAGAATGTCAAATGCCAACAATTTTATCCCACAGGTGTACTTTTGGATTAATTTTATACATTATTTTCTGCTAAGAAATCAGTAAGCATTGGTTGGCTGAACATAGAAAAATCGTGTAACTCAATTGTTTTATCAAAAGGGCTGGTGGTGGTGGAGGTTGTTGCAGGCATAAGGACCCCAACTAGCTCAGAGTCATCTTCCTCCGTGCTTTCATTTGCACAACAGCACAAGACATGGGTGTTATTGTTACTGAGGAAAATGTTATCCTCTCCCTGAGATTCCTACAAGACTATTAGTATCTGGTGCTCCATCCTGTGCACGTTTAGGAAGGCTTCTACTAGAGCTGATAGTCATCCCACCTCTGACATTCTGCTATCTCCCAATTAGACCTGTGGTGTGCTTCAGATGGAATCTCAGAGAGGATATGCCTAGTCCCTGTTCACATGTTTTTTCAGAGACTAAAGACTACAGATAGCAACATGTTTTTAGCTACATAATGCAGATTTCATAGACTGATGGGTTCCTGAGGGATTGCTACTAATATTACAGAGCCTAGATGTTGTAGTAGTACTAGTAGTAAGTGTCAGTAGTGTCAGCACTTTAAACTGCTGCGTAAGCACCCATAACTGGGGTTGCGGATGTTGAACTGTGTTGCCGCTTAGTCAACAATAGTGAGTGTGACTGGATAATGGTTGGCCCTGGAACCGGTGATGATGACAGATGAATGTATATTTTTAGGCATGTTTCAATATTTATTTTATCTGTATCAGAATAAGGGAAGAAGAGTGAAGTGACATATTCTAAATCAGCATTATCATCAATAATTAAGTAATCAACAGTAGCATCATTGCTTCTTCCCCACTTCTCTCATATTCATGTAGGTTTTTTAAAGTCTGAAAAAGTTTATTTTTACTTTACTCTTTAGGGGCTTTATAGAACATTGACCAATATATTGTGGCACAGTGACCCTTATGTCTTCTGTATGTCTCCCACTGTAGATTGTAAGGTTTCGGGCAGGTACCTCGATTCCAGTGTTTCAGTTTGCAAAGCACTTGTATCCCTGTATTGTCTAAATCCTTAAATTGAAAAGCACTGCATACACTTGTGGCACTTATGTCTTACTGATACATCCTTCTCTGGTTAAAAAAGGTTTTAATACTACTAGTACTACTGGTGGTGGAACTTCCCGTATGACTTTTACAAACAGGAGTAAGGAAAGAGCAGCTAACATGGCCCCTTTTGAAGGGATAGTAATGTTTCATAATAAAAGCAGCTCTAATTAACCAGCATAGTATTTGGACTTTGGAGAGTGTTATTTCAATTCTGTCAGAGTTGTAGTTCAAGAGTAATTCAATGACAAAGTATCCCCCTCCCGCCTCTTTTATTAATGTAACACTGCTCAGCCAGAGCAGAAGGGAGGTGTCCAGGTAGATTGCAGAGAGGGACAATCTTCAATTAAGATAAGGGAAAAACCTGAAAAAACTTGTCAAGGGGGCAGGGCTTTCATTGTACTCATAGGAAGAAGATTGTCCCCTTCTGTTATCTGTCTGGTCTATGGACTGCATTTCACATCTGAGAAGAGATGGCTTACACTAGGTAAAAGAGGCGGGAGGGGAAACTTTGCTTGTGAATATCTTTCAAACCATAAAGGTTTGAGAGATAAGACTTATATCGTTCTTCATGTTTTTTAATGCCTACAAAATAAAATAAAGATAAAATGAAGTATTACTATCCCTTTAAATAAAACAAAAGGCAGTTTCCCATGAGAAAGCAATCCGTGAAGTGAGTAACTCATTGCTTTTTATGGTCTGTACCCAGGGGATGCAAATTACAGTACAAAAATAAAAGATTTTAAATGAAACATCCACTTCAATTGCAAACATGATGCATTTAGATTACTTTGCTGTATAGCCACTTTTGCAATACCACCCCTCTTTCGGCCAAACTAATTGCTATTAAGCATAAGGATATAAATTGATTTCAATAGTGATCTTGCTGGTGGGAATTAATTAACTTCTTTGCCAGTTTAATTCACTGTTATTAATTTTTGTGCTTTGTATGAGTTTTATTATATAATATAATTTGATAGATTTATTTCTAATAGTATTATTTAAGATTAGCATTTTTGGAATCATTTTATTTATTCACTGACCATATTGTTGTTGTTTCAGTTGTATATGGTTAATTTTCCAAGTCCCATATGAATATATGTCTGATACAGAAACTGACTTTTATTTTATTTAAAGGGGCCGTGTTTAAAATATTAGCAGGGTGTAAGCATCAGTTCTATCAATAATCTTATTTATTCTTCATTATCATCAAAGAGATGTTAAAACCCCTTTAAGAACCAAGACTGCAGAACATCTAAAATCAAACTTTGTCTATTGTCTGGTTACAGAAGAATTGGAATTAATTATTGAACAACAGGTGAGATATGAATAGTTATGCATATTACTTGAGTATCGGTAGTTTAGTATTTCCAGACATTAATCTTTTCAGTACATCACACCGATTAATGCATTTCGCGTATCTTGTACACTTAGTCATGATCAGAGTCTCTGATCATGAATAAGCATACAGGATACGCGAAACGCATTGATCCATTTGATGCTACATTGTCACATCTACTGTGCAACTCCATGACTGTAAGTCTCTTCATATGGTAAAATTTGTATGTCAAGAAATAATTAACTTTGGAGGCACTTTGGAAGTTTTTATTCAAGCATTATAATAAAGTTGCTTTTATGCATGTGGACTTGGTATGGTAGTGCAGTTCTTTAGTTTCTTTTGAACACACCTGCACTATTTCATCGATTTTGAACACACATGTACAGTAAATCCACATGAGACTGTTGTTCTGAAGTGAGACCTTGCCTGGGTTAACATGTTCCAGTAAATGGGAGTAAGAGCTGCTTTTTGTTATGTGATACAAGGAAATATCACCTGCCTGTCTGTCATTTATCAGTCAAAAATGTTTTTTGTTTTATTTTAACTCTCCCTTCTCCCTTCAAACCCACACAACTTGCAACCACCAATACTCCTATCAAGAAACTCCAGATCCCTCTCTTTGCTTGTCTGCCTATAGTACCTAGCATTAGAAAATTCAGTGCTTTCCCAAGCACAGACTGACAACATATGGTAAACCGACACTCTCTTTTATACTTCAGCATGGCAGGAATACTGGGCTAAACTCTTCACGTGAGGGGGATTACATTATCATTGATTTCAATTCAATTAAAAAAGTGGGAAATAAGAAGAAATACTGCTTGAGGGAATTCTTGCACAAGGTGGGAAGTGCTGCTTTTTGCATATGTAATTTAGAAGTGAAGTGTTCCCCCATCCCTAGAGATGAATGTATTTTCCCCAAAGACTCATCCCACTTTGCATCAGATCCTGCATCTTTTCACGCAGGATAAGGTGAAATGTTGACTTTCAGTATGTCCAGTACTGATAAAGACATACAAGGAAGAGGTTTTTCCCAGCTCACAGCCTATTTCTCAAATGCTGATTACAGCAGGAAGTGGCTAACGGCTTCACCTGACCTTGCAAGAATAGTGCAAGATTAGATGTGCAATGGGGTAAGTACTGATCTCTGGGGGGAAATACATTAATTTCTATGGTCAGGGCTATATCTGCTTTCAGATAAGGTTTTTTTGCAGCTTAACATTTTGTTTGTGATGGTGTCCCTCAATGAATATGTATGAATATAGCAGTGTGTTCATATATGTGCTTGTGCATATGTGAGCATGTGTGCAGGTTGGTGTGGGCTTGTTCAGTATGTGTTTGTATGTGGGCTTGTTCAGTATGTGGGGTTTTTTTACTTTAAATGGCAATGTCTGTGGTGTGGGTCACTCACTTTGTATGTGTGTATATAGTTGTGAGCGAATTGTCTATCAGAGTATTTGTACCTCAGGGATAGAAAAATCCTAAGTGACTAGGCACCTAGAAGGTATGGCTTATACCCAGAAATTTGTACAATGACCATTTTAATAAAAGGACTGAGTGTGTGAATGAGTGTGAGTGAGTGAATGGTCATTTAGTCATATTAACTGAAATACTCAATTGAAGTTATCAGCTGACCATCATTAAGCTGATGTATGTACCTGTATGATTAGTTACACATACTTAGTTTTCAAAAGAACCTTTTATATATCATTATTTTATACAAATTATTGGTGCTGAGGTGTCTAAAGGGCAATAATTAATGTATTACTCATATCTTCTTCTATGGTTCTTCAATCTTGCTATGCAGTCCAGAATCGGCAGATATTTTGTGTGGGGAGGGGTCACTGACCCACACAGCTGGCAGAGTTTTGGACACAACTAGAAAGCCTGTGGCTCAAACCCACAGGCTTCTTTGTTTTGATTTGAACCCCCATAGACTGATAGGGTCAGGTTAAAAAACTTGCCCTTAGCAGTCTTTGCTTGCTGTAGTTCTGGTCCTGCATAACTTAAGTGTGAGAGTGGAAATCCTCTACCACTGATCCACCAGGGCTCACAATGCAGCCATGGCTTCCTCATCACATCTGCTTTGGAGTAGCCATGCCAGAAGGGCAAATATCATATGACAACTGCATACCTCCCGACAGTCCAAAGGGCCAAAGAGGGGCACTTTTGGTGTGCAGGGCGAAGTAATAGGGAAAGGCAAAAAGCCCTACAATAAAGTGAGTCATAACGTCCTTTAACTGCCAGAGAGGTATCCAATGTATCACAACGCAATGCATTGGATTCCTCTCTGGAACACAATGTGTTAACCTTTTGAGTGTCTACCAGAGAGTGGTATCTGCAATGCAATGTGCACCCCTGGCACTCAGAGGGTTAACATGGCGAGCTCTGGCTGCAAGCAGCATAGATCACAGATGCCATAATACTACCCAGCAGTGGCAGCTTTGACTGCTGAGGGCAGCTGCTGGTATGCCTGGTCAGTCAGTCAGGCATGCACTGTGCAACAAATTAAATTTTCAAGTTCAACTCACGGCCAGGCTCGTATGATCATCTCATCATCATCCTCCAACCTGGCCTCCATGTAACTTGGAGGCCAGGCAGGCAGTACAGCAGTGTGTGCTCTCATGTCAGTCCTGTCCTCTGCAAACCAGCACGCGTGGCCAGGCATGACACACACATCCACCATGCAATGATCATGAACTCAGGCACAGCCGCTCATAAAGACACAGTAAGTGACAATTGTACATAGAGGATAGATCAGGACAAGCCGGAGAGAGCTTGTTGCTTGCCCTTGCGTTCTTCTCAGCTGCATCGGTAACTTGCTGCTAGTGCTAGAGTGTCATGTCTTATGCATGGGGTAATGATTCAAGTAAAGACTCAACAACCAATTATGGGTTTAACTCAGGCCACAACTTTATTTAACATTACATGATAACATTTACAAACCCAGACTTTAAGCCCTTGCCAATCTCTCCATTTTGATAGGCCCAACCTGCCTACCACCTTTTGAGCCGCTGGCTCACCACAATTTTGAGCCGCTGGCTCACCCCAAAACTGTTCCACCATACCGCACCCCATTAGCTGGTCAATGAAGCTCAATGAGGCCGGTGTCCAAACCCGCGACACAGTCCGGGTGCAAATTGCTCCTACGCCGCTGGCCTACCAACTTCATGTAACCATAACCAACTTAAAGACCTTCTCCACATTGGCAAGGGCCCAAAGCACCACAAGGGCCTGATGAGTTTACCTACTCACTCAGGCCCTTCCCCCCCACAGAAAGCTGAGGCCTAATCCCAATCCCCCTACAGCCCGAGATAGAAGGAGTCTCCGCCAAACATTGGGTAAAAACCCGACACCCCAAGCTGAGTATCGAACCGGACAACCAAACCCCAGAAGGTGGCTGCCGACAACCCCCATCCCGGAAAAACGCACCACCCCCGATCAAGATGAAACCCGCCAAGATGGAATAATCCAAGAGTACTGGACCACTGGCCAGCACCGGAAAAGGCTGAGACTGACGATACACCTAGAGGGCAAGGAAATTCTGAAGAAAACCACCAAATAAACCCCCAAATATACCCCCAATTAATTCCCCCCGTACAGCCAACCCAAGGGGACCCACTAACATCCCTCCCCGCCTGACCAATAAGACTGCAGAACCCCCCGTAGAGGTGACACCAACCCCGGGACGTGAGTCAGAAACTGCAGAAAAACACATACCCTGAGAACATACCCCACGAGACGTCTCAGTAGAACTGCAGCCACACCCCTGAACCGCCGCACAACAACTCACAGCACACAAACAAAGTTCCAGCACCACAAACAGCCGGACACAGACCTGAAAATGAAACCATACACAACGCGACCCAATCAGGACCTTAAAAACTTTACTCCCCCACACCCCCACCTGACCGATCATAAAACAAAAACAGTATAACCCCCAATGACCAACCGCACAAGCCCAGCACCCAAACAAACCAGCAGCCTCCGTGACTGCCCACGCTCTGAAAGAGCCCACACCAAATTCGCCGAACAGCCGCTATAGACTAGACATCCCCCTCGAAAAAACTAGAAGCGGGATCAAACCCCCATATAATAAAGCACAAAAACAAACCACCAACCCAGGAATCGAACAGCATAATAACTGGGACAACCCCAAAGAGGGGAGAGACCCGAACGAAAAACAGGGCCCACAACCGAAGGAACCCTAGTCATAGACCACCCCTCAACGTGGGAAACCAAAGGAGTCCCATACAAACCATGAATCCCCCACCAAAACACCCCCAGGACCCAACAAACCTCCGAGAACTAGCACGCCCTGTCGAAACCCACCAGGCATGCTAAAAACAAAGTCCACAGGAAGGAAAAAATGCTCCGCCCTCGAACGACGAACACGCGGAAGAACCCGTCCAGCCGACCCAGCATAGATTCGAAACCGGAGCTGACACCAACGCCGATACCCGCCGCACAGCACCTGGCCAACGACCAAGGAAGGAAACTGCTAGCCACCCAACCCCCACATAGGAAAACCGATTGCCAACCCCAGTCACCTCCCCAAGTGAACGCTGAAGACAGCCCCCCCCCAGCATGCCGGACCACCAAAAACGACACTCCGTCGATCCACACCGTTCTAGACTTCAGGGCCTACACCAAACGCTCCTTGCAGATCATATATCCCATGCCGTCACCAACTGAGCCCAAGGGCCGATGCCACAAAGTTCCTCCTCTGAGACTCGGCACACCTATGATCACCAACAGCCCTGCAGAGCAAGGCATACATGTCACCTTCGCCCCAGAGCACGTCCCCCACCATGCCTCTCCCTGGAAGCAAGACAGCCCCATAAGCACCCACATCCAGCATACTGAGCACTCGACCCACAGGAATGGAGACTCTGAAAATGCTGAGAACACCACCCCAAACGCCACGGAAATCCAGGACATGAGGAGAAGAAGTCGCTAGAGAATCCACTGCTGACTGAGTTCCATGCTACCGGAATGGAACACCACCAGTACCTCCCGCTCACTATCCACCCCACAACCCAAACTACCACCCACGGGTACAATACAAGGAATAACCAATTAATACCCCACTGGCCGAAGCCCAAACCCCAAGCAACCGCTCAGACCATCAGCCTGTCCAAACCCTACCGTAAGAAATTCGATCTAGCCCCTCGAACCAAAGGTACAATTGTCATAAATCCTATGTGATCCATAATGACTTCCGTACACCAACCTAGAGCCCAATGCACCCGGGAACCACAGTGTGCAAACCCAACCCGGCACTCTACACCCCAGAGACCACCAGTATGTACAACCGCCGCAGACCGCCCTAACCACTTCCACACCCCCAGAACCGCTCCCAAAACGGCCTCAATCCGAACAGGATGGTGCGAACATACATACCCCACAGCGGTTCGCTGAGCTGCCATTGGACACCACCCCATCAGCATGAACCCATAGTAAAGATGAGTCCACACAAACAGACAGCAACCCGAGAAGAAGCCTACCAAGACAACCCACCCGCAATACAACACGACAAAGCAGCCACCATGTCCCACAGCAGACTACCCTCAGGAAGACTGCATGCAGACAACCCCGAAATGCACAACAAGACGTTGTCCCCCACGCCACCCAGCAGCCAAAAAGGAACCCAAGCAAGCAACAACCAGGAAGGCACAGGATTACACAAGTCCCCCCAACCGTCCAGAAGAAAACGAACCACAGGGAACTCCTGAACGAAAACTGAAGAAAAAATCCCGACACCCAGTCAACCGGACCGCCCCATTGAGCCCCCAGAGGTCCCACAGGTGCCCCACCAAAGTCAGGGAAAAGTATGGAGTAGCCTGAAACAGGAAAATGCCACCATCTATCGCAGCCAGGATAGCAATGCGTACATCCAATCACCAAACACCTCAGCTACCCCCATGCCACTGCCAACACCCGCACGTATTGCACGTGTCCCCGTAGAGCGAAACATCCCCCAACAGAAAAACTCCAGCCGTAGTGGACACCTAAGTATATGCAAAGAGACCACCACCCCTAAAGGAATACCCCAAAGACCAGGCCAGCACCAATATGCCGCTGCAAATGCCACAGGAGCAGCACGCCAAGAGAGTCAACCCTGTATGAGACTCACAGGGGTACCAACACCATCCCACCAAGATTCCCCAACTCCCAAATCTGGCAACTGAAAGTCCCCCAGCAGAACACACCCCAGACCAACAATGCCAGAGCCCACCACACAGTCCCAGATGCCCCACAATGGGGTGGAAAGTCACCACATGTGAATGCCCAGTGCCAGAACCCAACACTCTGTGCCCAGTGCCATCGGTGAAAGCTCTGCCATACACAGCCCCCCCTGAAGGCCGATGGCTGACCCCAACCACTCCACACCAGCCCTGCAACCACCCAACCGCCGCACTGTCCCCAAGACATGCAGCCCCCTACACCGTACCAGTCACAACAGCCCAAGCCACACCTGCTGACCGAAGGCTCCCATCAGAACCTCCCCAATGGCCTGCACCAACAGGCCCCCACAAGTGACAGAGATACCACCTCACAGACCCAGCATCAGTCCCAAACGTGACAGCAATGCACCTGCCCCCGATGAAGGAACAGCCGGCACGAACTGCAGCAGCATCCGCATCGCCAACAGGAGACCTCCAGTCCCGAAGTCAGCAGCGGACACCACCGGAATCTGTCCACAACCTGCAAAATAAGAGAACCATGCAACAATCCCCCCAAGTAACCCCAAAAACATACAATAGCAGCAGAAAACAAACAGGAACAACAGTGATACACAAAGCAGCAGTACAAACCGTTATGAATTTATTTTTTTTTTTTTGTAATATACGTGCACAAGAAACGCAATTCCCCAAGATGAAAACCCGGCACACAACCCCCAGCCCAAACAGCAGCACCCAACCAACCCTACCGGATAAGGACCCACTCGCACTGGGTTGCGCCCTATAAGAGACCCCCACCGCCCTGCAGCTAAACCCATCCCTACCATCAAAAGCCAGGGAAAAGGGGGAGGGGGTGCGGGGGAAGCCAAGGCAGGGGGGGGCAGCCAGTTGAGCGGGCCCCCACACCCACCATCAATGACAGCAACTGAAACCGGAGGAGGATGGGGGGGGGGGAGTCCGCATCCCAGCTAGGGAGAAAAGGCAGAAAGGGAAGAGAAGTAGCACGAAGAAGGGGGGGCATACAGGGGTCCCCACGACCCCACAAGACAGGAGTAGCAAAGAAAGAGAAGACCAGCAAGCCGAGAGGAGGGGAGGGGTGAGGGCAAGCAAAGAGGGTTTCCGCATGCAGCAAAACAGAAGGGAGAGCTGGGAAGAGAATGACTAGAGGAGGGCACACAATGAAAAAGAGAATACATCCCAGGCGGAAGAAGGAAGCAGGGAAGAAAAGTACCAGAAAGGAGGGGGAACCCAGGGCACCCACGAAGTAGCTCAGCGCGGCAGGACCAGTACCCTGAATATCAGCCCCATAACTCCCTCCTTATCCACCAGCAAAGCGCCCGGCCCCAAACCACCGTCACCTGGAAGCCCAGACAGGAGAGAGCAAAGCAAACACGGTCACTCCCAGCCAGCCACAGCTCATCCCCGTCCGGCCTCCTTGTCCGCAGACAGTAACCGAAGCACCTGTCACCATGCAGCCATTCTGCGCCGGAGGGCTCGCTGACGTTCCGGCGGCCATACCCAACTCACCGGGCCGCGTCCCCGCCTCTCCTGGCTCGGGTCCCGCCTCCCCAGCTGACAAGCAGGAGGGCATAGCCATCCCAGAGGCCGAACGCGTGTGCTGCGCTCCGGCCGCGCAGGAACCTCCACTGAACCACCACACAAATCCGCATCAGGAGCAGCCAGAAACAGGAACCTCCCCCATCAGCAACCGACCTCCAAACCCCGTCCATCCAAGAATCAGACGCCAGACAAACAGGATCAGAATCCAGTTGCATGTGCCACGCTGTTCAGTTGTCAACTGTAAAGGAAGTGAACCCATCACCTTGCCCTAAATATATAACCTTACCCAACCTCTTCATACATCACTTCCTGACCCACCCACTGACTTTCCTTGTCATCCCCCAGCTCAGACATGCCTCCCCTTCTTATTTCACGAGGAGTTCTGAGTGCTCAGTGAGCCTCAGAACTTGTTGCTCAGAATGCAGACATAATGCAAGAATACTGAGTGTGTGCGCATATATCAAGGGTGACATGCAGTCAGTTAGGTGTTTCACTGCTCAGCAGCATGGCTCATATGGTGAACGTGGTGAGGCTGCTGGAGCGGTACTATTGTATGGGCATAACATATGAAGCAGGGAATTGGTCAGGAAAGTGGGACATAGTGCAATGCAGGTGGAACAGCGGGTTTAGGCCCTAAAGTCGGGGCTGTCCCACATAAATTGGGATAGTTGGCTGGTATGCAATTGCCCTTTAAATGGGAACATTTTCCTAGGAATAAGTGGTTCTTTATTTGTTTATCAAAATGTATTGCCTAGGTAAGTGTCTTTCAAACAGCGTCCAGATTTATCTATGGCTTAATAGTTGTAATTGTTAAAATGCAAAGATATGTTTGGTTCATAATCATTTTATTATGCTATGGACCTGTGTTGGTCCTCAGCTCTGAATTTACTTACTGTTGTGCATTAAATAACCAGACACATAATGTGATTTCACATAATGTTACATTTTGATATCACATTCATTCAGACACAGATTGCCACTGAACTGCATTTTAATTACATCCACATTCAAGACTGCATCTTACGTCTTACAATGTATATATGAATATTTTTATAGTTTACATGTGAACAATGTACAAAGATCTATAATTCATGACTATTCAATAAAATGTAAAATTCAACATCTGGTAAAAAATATGCAGATACAAGGAAAGAATATTTGTTTTTTAATAACTGGCTACTAGAAGGGCTCATTTCTTAATATGATATTACCTTGGTTGCAAACTCGTTCATAAAGAATACAACATGCCATGGTACTGATATTTCTTCATCATAAACCAGCTCTTATTTTAGTATAAGGACACATTGTAGAAAGTGTTAGCTCCCTCTAGTGGAAGTCTACTTTAAAAATTCATACTGTTTAAAAATATATCACCCATGACAGCCCTTCTACATCATAAACCATGCTGCATTGAACTTTATCTCTTATTACAATGTCTGTAAAACTACTGTACTTACTATATCTCCCCTATACGGTAATTTACACTGTAAAGTACAAAGTAAAATTATTGGTTCTATATAAATAAAAATGGTCTGACATACAAATATTAACCAACTGTATGCTAGAGACCTTTCCATCTTGTTGCTTTGCAAGTCGTAACGTGTTGGAGAGGCCTCTAGTACACAAGAGGTTAAACACAGTTTGCAAATGAGATGACTGATCTAGGAAAACTTTAGAAAACGGATCTGCCCTATGTAATAAGTAACATATCTGCTCCCTGTAACAGTGAACACCATATGGCAACATCAAAATATTAACTCTTTGAGCGCCAGATGGGTATGCAATGTGTTGAATACCTCTCTGGCACTCAAAGGGTTAACATCACTAAGTTTACTAAGGGTAAAATAAGTAAATGCATGCTTCCAGTAAAAAATACAACTCTCCCATCAATGTGCCTATTACAGCATAATAATTTTACATTCCGTATAACAAAAGGAGAAGTGCCAACTCCTAATAATATCCCCAAACTTACCTTACCATGACTAGAAAATCCAAATGGGCTCTATGAATTTTGAACAAAAGAAACAAAGTGCCAGAACACCCCCTACCGGATTAAGACCTCGATCCAAATGTTGGAGATGGCTGGTTTGTCTGCCGATGGCATTTTTTCCAGCACAGTAAGCTATTCAAATGTCTGTGCTGTCAAAAAATACCTGCACAAAAAAGAGCCGTCGTGAGGTAAAGTTAAGAGGTGTTTTCATCCATTGAAAGGATGAAAACACTGTAAATTACAATTCAAATGTCTAAGTTAGCCAGGTACAGGAGATAAGGGACTCAAGTTATCGCAGGAAAGTTATCACCTTTTTTTTTAACTTGAATCCATTATCGCCTGTTTAAACAGCTGACACAGACGCTTGAAATTAAAAAACCTAAGTCCTCAGTGGATGTATTGATATGGGGCTCTACGCCCCATATCAATACATCCAAAGTATAAAAAATGTGTCAGACGTTAGTAGGATTAACCCTGTGAGTGCCAGTGGGGTGTAATTACCCCGTGGCATTCATTGGGTTAACCCGACTAAGTTAAAAAAAAAAATCACATTACAAGTAACACTTACCATTAATCCTCGGCTTCCTGGTCATCTTCTGTCCTTCTTTTCTATCTTCTGTCTTCTTTCTTCTCTTCTATCTTCTTCCTGTAAAAGAAAAAAATAAGTTTGAGTAAAAAAAGCATAGATACGTTAACCCCTTGAGTGCCAGAGGGGTACACAATGCATTGCAAAGCAATGCATTCCATACCTCTCTGGGGCCCAAAGGGTTAAAGTACATAGTAGCGTGCCAGTCTTCAAATAAAAATCGCCCATATAGAATAATAATAAACATGTTATTAAATGTTTGCCATATATCTTAATGCCAATGTATTTATATTGCCCATAAGTAACTATAAATCCAACTCAGCTTAATTTGTTGCTGTCTCCGACGCTGTGTGAGGCACTGAGGTGGCGGCGGAGACAGAATAAGGTGGCACAGCCCTCCCCTCTTCTTCTTCACGGGCCGATGCCCGCACCGGTCTGAGGGAATTAGAATTGAGGCTGCCCTTTTATATGGGCAGCCTTACTTCCAATTCCCTACAGCCATTGGCTGAGATATACTTACACATCTCCCAGCCAATCGGCTTTGAGCGGCTGTGCTTTAAACTGATTGGCTGGGAGGTGCGTAAGCATATCCCAGCCAATGGCTGTGAGGGAATTAGAAGTAAGGCTGCCCCTATATAAGGGCAGCCTCAATTCTAATTCCCTCAGACCGGAGCGGGCATCGGCCCGTAAAGAAGAAGAGGGGAGGGCTGTGCCACCTTATTCTGTCTCTGCCACCGCCTCAGTGACTCACACAGTGGCAGAGACAGCAACAAATTAAGCCAAGTTGGATTTTTAGTTACTTATGGGCAATATAAATACATTGGCATTAAGATATATGGCAAACATTTCCTAACATGTTTATTATTATTATTCTATATGGGCGATTTTTATCTGAAGACTGGCCCACTACTATGTACTTTAACCCTTTGGGCCCCAGAGAGGTATGCAACGCATTGCTTTGCAATGCGTTGCAAACCCCTCTGGCACTCAAGGGGTTAACGTATCTATGCTTTTTAACTCAAACTTATTTTTTTTCTTTTACAGGAAGAAGAGAAGAAAGAAGACAGAAGATACAAGAGAAGATAGAAGAAAGATTGGAGACAGAAGGAGACAGACAGTGGATGACAGGTATGTTTAACACAGACTTTTTAATGATCGGTGCTTGACAGTATGTCAGGCACCGATAGTTAGTTTTTTTACTGGTAAGTTCCGAAAACGACGCTGTGTGTTTCGTTAATACCATGAATATATCAGTTCAATTAAAAGGTAAAAATTACAATATGCACAGGGGTAGGTCCAGATGTTAAGGTCTCAGGATACAAGCTCAGACAGGGTGATGACTGATGACTGACATGAAGTGGCCCACTGGAGTTTAAAAAAAAAAAAAAAAAAAAAAAAAAAATAATATATATATATATATATATATATATATATATATATATATATATATACACACACATATATATATATATATATATATATATATATATATATATATATATTTATATATATATTTATCTGTATATATTTATCTGATGCTCTATCAAGACATCAGCTTTAAGGTGAAAACATTATTAGTTAGAAGGTGTAAGTTCTCACTGTGTGTGTGAGTACATGTATGTGGGTATGTGTGTGTATGTGTGGAGATATGGGTGTGGCTATTTTTCTGTGTTGCACATAATATATTGTCCAGGTTTGCCTTTTGGGCCCTTCAGTTCCTCTTTATTAGTCCTTGAATATATTCTTAGGTCACACTAGGGTTGTGTATATAGTCACCATTCTAGCAATGCAAGTCAACATGTGTGAGCATGTGTTTATATACATGTGATCACTTTAAAGGGATAGTAATGTTTCATAATAAAAGCAGCTCTAATTAATCATCATAGTATTTCAACTTTGGAGAGTGTTATTTCAATTCTGTCAGAGTTGTAGTTCAAGAGTAATTAAATGACAAAGTCTCCCCCTCCCACCCATTTTACTGATGTAACACTGTTCTGCCAGATCAGAAGGGATGTGCCCAGGTAGACTGCAGAGAGGAACAATCTTCAATTAAGATAAGGGAAAAACCTGAAAAACTTGTCAAAGGGGCAGGGCTTCCATTGTTCTCATAGGAAGAATATTGTCCCCTTCTGTTATCTGTCTGGTCTATGGATTGGATTCCACATCTGAGAAGAGATGGATTACACTAGGTTAAAGGGGCGGGAGGGGGAAACTTTGCTTGTGAATATCTCTCAAACCATAAAGGTTTGAGAAATTAGACTTATATCGTTCTTCATGTTTTTTTTACTGTTTTTTTAAAATAAAGATAAAATGAAGTATTATTATACCTTTAACCACAGCATAAAGTCTAAAAGATATGAGCTAACCATGGAGTACTGTATAGTTTTATCAACCAGAAAATGAAGAAAAAGACTCCAGCATTTCTTAAAGCTGACCTCTGATTAGAAAGGAGTACTGGCTAATATGCTTCCAAAGGATTAACCCACCCTGCTGAGCTGGAGTCTCCTAGCACAGAAAGGTATCCAAGTCAGAGTGTGTAGATAAAAGATTTTTCCAGTTTTTATTGAAATTTACGCAGGTTAATGTCTCAATGTACTCTGAAAATAAAGCATACAACAAATAAACAATTGGACATTAAAAAGAAATCATGGAATCTTTTTCCTTAACAAAAGATAATCTACATTTTTGAATCATGATAGTAGCCACCTTCTGCATATATAACAGCCGAACACACTTGTGGCATTCTTTTCATGACGGAAATCAAATACTGTTCTGAAAGTTCTTCCCAACACTGTTTCAGAAGTTCCCACAAATGTGCTGCACTTATAGGTTGCTTTGCTTTCACCCTTCTGTCCAGCACAATGGGGTTTAAGTCTGGACACTGTGCTGGCCATTCCATGATTTGAAGCCTACCATGGAAATATATATATATATATATATATATATATATATATATATATATAAATAAAACACACACATGGGATAGCTCTGTTGGTTAGTGCACCGGCTGTGGAATCTGCTCAAACCTCAGGGCTGCAGGACTGTGAAATATTCATTTCAATTAAATATATTTAAAATAGAATCATCCTCTCTATATATCATATTATTCTCTAGTGTTGTGACTTTATCTGTATGACACATTAAAGGGACATTGACCCAATAATTGGATCTTGTGTTAGCTATAATTCAATAGCCTCTAATTCAGTATTTTGATGAATGTTTGAATACAAAAATATACATCTAAAGTGAGCCACCTGTAGGGTCAGAAGAAAGACTGACAGCCAGCCTGTGTAAATGGAAATTCACTAACTTAGAAAAGTAGGGTTTGAAGCAGTAGGTGTTTGAAATAATCAAGTGCCCAGGAGAAGAAGTGAAGATCTTATGAATCATTGTCAAATGATAACATATAGCAATTCCAGGGTTCTTAAGATAGAAGGATTTACATTAAAATTTTGAGAGAATCCCTTCCTAATAGGCACTGCTCAACAAGATCAGGCAAGCTTCTCATAAATTCCATGGTGGAGTCCAGGATGGGGTAATATAAAGGATTCATCAGATTCCAGTTGGCCTCCCCCCACATAATGCTCCACATCTTGGACAAAGACCCCAACCCCCTTATCTTCTGGCTTGATAATAATGGTATCTTAATCACCTCTGACTCAGCCTAAGATAGATTACAAGGGGAATGATAGTAACCATCACTGCAGAAGTCATAAAAAGCCAGGCATAACAAAGATGTAAAATAATTCAACATATTTGCCCATGTGTGTGGTGGGACTGACTATTGATTTTGGTTTAATGTTTATTCGATCTCAACCATTTAAAATATAATGTTTATCATCTATATCACCAGCTGTATCAGTAGTGCCACTGGCACCCCTAAACTATGTTAGTTCATACTAATGAGGTACCATTTTTCTCAGACTGGCAGTAAATATTAAGTGCAGAAGGAAATTCTGGGTGAAATGTAAAAAAAAATGCCTATTTTCCTATATCGCCACCTTCTGGAAACATTTTTGCTCAGCAGCCTTGGGGCTGAAAGGCAAGTAACCCCTCATTGTATGTGGCCGGTTGTCTACTTTCCACAGTGGCATACCTTGCCTATGTTTTGTTCATTTATGTGGTTGTTGCAATGAATTGAGTGCAAGCATGTCATATTTGATAACATTTTAGAAAACCAACAGATTGTTGAAGGTGCAGTTTAGTGCTCGTGGAACACCTTACGTTAAGTCTACTCATACCAATGTGGTACCACTTTTCTTGAAAGGCAACTAGCAACAATCAGATTTAATAAATTCCTGTGGTTTTCAAATATATCTATATTTTTAGTAGTGAAAAGGTAAAAAAATTTAAATCCATCTTTTTTCCCATACAACCACCTTCTGGAGAATTCATAAAAATCCAGTCATGGGGTAGAAATTCAAATTCCATAGCTCTGAATTTATAAAAAAAATATACACTTTTGTCAGCATATTTTGTGGGGGGTTTTATTATGATTTCCATTCCAAGTCCAGCACAATAATCTCTGAATATCTCCAGTTTAGAAACGTCAATGCACTCCTTGTATCTATTGCCCATGTAACTCCATGGCAAATCTATACGTATATGATACTTCCAAAAATAGACTAAATAGATGAAAACATTTTGAGATCATTTTCTGTAACTGAATCTTGTATGGAAACAATCATGGACAGAATCATAATAAAATTAATTTTTATTTAAATATTTTTCCATATGTTTGCATTTTACATGGGATATACATTTTGTCACGGTTCCCAGGAATAAACAAGGAGTCAGCACGGTAAAGTAAAACAATCTTTTATTAGAAAAATCACAGTAATGCACATAAACAGATAACACACAGAGGGTGATCAAAGAGGCAAGCACTGTATCAGAAATAACAGTCCGCCAACAGATCCACCACACTTTCCGAGACTAGGCCTCAGCCCACTGGAACCTCAAAGTAATTCAGAACGCCCAAAGGAGTAGCACTGACTCAGCCTGCAGTCAGTCTAGGAGTCTGATAGAGCCCCAGGTCCGCACTAGGATGGGTGTCTGTGGAGCGGGGACCAACATATGGAGGAAACAGACAGAGGCCCCTAGTCAGAACCAGAAAGGATAGTCAGACAAGCCGGGTCATACACGGAGCGGGTAGTCAGCCAGAGCCACAAGTTTGCACCAAATAGGATATCAACTGAAGAGTTGGCATGCTGGATGCGCAGTGGACAGAGCCCCAGGTCAACACCAGAGTGGGTAGTCTGACAAGCCAGGACATACACGGAGTGGGTAGTCAGCCAGAGCCACATGTTTGCTCCAGAAAGGTTGTCTAAGCCAAATCGGAACGCACAAGGAGAATGGTCAGACAGAGCCACAGGTCAACACCAGAATGGATGGACAGACAGGCTGGGTCATACACAGTTCAGGTAGACAGCCAGAGCCACAGGTCCACACCAGATTGGGTGTCCACTACTCAATGTGAGCAGGCAAAAGAGTAGTCAGACAGAGCCACAGGTCAGCACCAGAATGGATGGTCAGACAAGCCAGTTCATACACAGAGTCCAAGGGAAACAGAACTGTATTGTACAACAATGCAACAACGCAAGGGCAACTGAGCCAGAACTCAGTTTGCCCTTTAAACCCCTCCTCAGGAAGTAGGTAGGAGGAGCAGCTCAGAGGAAGGAAGTAGGTAGGAGGAGACTACAGTAAGCATGGTATAAAACAGTGGCCTGCTTCACTCTGAAGCCTAGCGCCTGTAAATGATGCATCTTGCTCTTATGCGTCCAACCACTGCCATCCTCCTGTGTCCTCCGTGCGGAATGGATGGCCGTTGATGCCGCCAAGCATGCCCAGAACGGACATCAGGTTGACACGTGGCATTACGCTGAGTGTTGCTCTGGTTGTAGAAATAGAAAGCAAATATGTGAAAAGTCCCTTGCTTATGAATGTGTAAATGTCACGGTTTCCCAAGAATGATTCAGGAGTCAGTCTGGTATAGTAAAAATGACAATATTTATTAAACCATAGAAACAGAATATAACAATAATTAGGAGTAATCACAGGCACTAGACACAAGGAACAGTAGATGTCCCAATAGAGGTCAGCAACTCTATCAGGTATAGGAGTCTGCCTAAACGAGGGAACCCTTGCCAGAGACAGGCACGCTCCCCTATAGTCTCTGTATCCGGGAAGGTACTCAGGAAGCGCTGCTAGAGACAACCTGACTCACGACTGCAGTCAGAGGGAAGGCAGAGGGATCTTCCAAAGGGCAGAGATAGGAAGATATACTGATGCACGCTTGCCGTCAGTTCCAAGGAGTAGTCAGGCGCATGCCTGCCATCAGTTCCAAGGAGAATTAAATCGAACGTTAGTCTTAACCAGAGCCACAGGTCTGCACTAGATTGGGTGTCTACTATGAGCAAGGAGTTGGTAGGAGAATAGTCAGACAGGGCCACAGGCCAGCACCAGGATGGATGGTCAGACAAGCCGGGACATACACAGAGTAGTTAGTCAGCCAGAGCCACAGGTCTGCACCAGATTTGTTGTCCGCTATACACAAGGAGTTGGCAGGAGAATAGTCAGACAGAGCCACAGGTCAGCACCAAGATGGATGGTCAGACAAGCCGGGACATACACAGAGTAGTTAGTCAGCCAGAGCCACAGATCTGCACCAGATTGGGTGTCCGCTATACAAAAGGGGTAGGCAGGAGAATAGTCAGACAGAGCCACAGATCAGCACCAGGATGGATGGTCAGACAACCCAGGTTATACACAGAGCCCAAGGAAACCCAACTGTGTAGAACAACAAAGCAAGGGCCACTGAGAATTGGCTCGGTTCCCTATTAAAGCCCAGCCCAGGAAGTGGATGGGAAAGGATTACAGCCAAGCAGTACAAAACAGGGGTCTGCGTCATTCTGTCACTTTGTGCCTGTAAATGACGCATCCCACCGTGATGCGTCAAACCAGAGGCCCGCACCTGCGTCAAAACAAGCGCCAAATCCAGCTGGCAAGAGGACATGGGCGGCCAGTGACGCCACCAGGAGCGCTCAAACCAGGCATAGTCAGTGACGTCTGGGAGGAAGTGACTGCAACTTATCAACACCTCCTGCATCCTCGTCGGCAGCGTTGCTGGAACTTGGTAACTGTCACAGTAAAATACCTCTAGTCCTTGAGGGTTAATTAAAGATATATACATTATCTTTTACCTACACAAGATGTCTTAGATATCTTTCTTTGATATAAGACTCCAGGGCCTAGATGCACTAAAATTCGAAGAGGGCTAAAAATGTCATTGTCCTGTCGGAGCAGTGTCTTAGGCACATCAACAGTATTCACCAAAGTGCCTATGACATTACATCGACATGACTCCAACAAAAAATCCCCACATCAACATCAATCGGACATGCCTGCAACTGGTTTATGAATCTTTACTCATCACATCGACAATTGCTTATTTCCATATGGAAATGAGGCATAATGAGACACATTTGCATGCAAGGGGGTGTGTTAAGATGTTAATGTGACAATTCGACACATTCACTAAACTGCAATAGCAGGCTCTGCTGTCAGAGTTCACAGTCTCAAATGCGACTACCTGAGGTTGGCACAGATGGGATCTCCGTGTACTTTCCTATGGAGTAACAGCAGGGAGAGCCACAACAATTCTGAACAGCGTTCTCTCTGCTTTCCTACTTGGTCAGTAGGGGAATAAAGAGAAGGCTTTCAACACCATGGACAGCATTGAGTGTCATAGGGATGTGCATTGTTCACCCCTGTGGCACTCAAAGGGTTAAAATAAACAGGAAACAGTATACCAAGCACTACACAATTATCCCCCAACCTATGTATCATATATTATACTTGTTGTGCACTCGCAGGGGAACAAGACTGGGGGTCACGCAGCATCTCTAGCAATTGCAGTGTGTTTGCTACCCCTCTGGTACTCATAGGGTTAAGTGTTGAATAAAGTGAAGTGTATGTCGAATAAAGTTGGAGAAAGTTAGTATGTTGAATGCACTATATGTTGAATTACTAAGAGGGGGTTAATATGTCGAAGGGGGGGCATTCTGTGTCAGATGACTATAATGTGGGGAACAACACCATTGTGTGTTAGCCCAGTATACACTGCCTGACACCCCAGCATTCTTCCCTTGGCCAAGCAGTGTATATGGGGTTCTATGGCTACCAATGGGCAAGGGAACAAGGCTGAGGGGCAAGTGGTAGCCACGAATCTATATACATGCTGCATGATCCCCAGTCTTGTTCCCCTGCGAGTGCACAACATGTATAATATATGATACATAGGTTAGGGGATAATTGTGTAGTGCTGGGTGTACTATTTCTGTTTATTTTAACCCTTTGAGTGCCACAGGGGGGAACAATGCACATCCCTATGGCACTCACTCAATGCTGTCCATGGTGTTGAAATCCTTCTCTCTATTTCCCTACTGGCAAAGTAGGGAAGCGGAGAGTGAATGCTGTTCATCTCCAGAATTGTCGTAGCGTTGGAGATGTGTGAACGGAGGAAGGCCCTTCCACATGGATAGCACTTCGACAATCCTGTGAGCTAATAGTGACCTTCTCCAACCCTCCCCTTTCATTCAACAATTTTAGTGAATATGTCGATATGTGTGCTGACTGAAATGTTGTAGTGTTTTGAACACTTCAACAAGATCATATCGACACAGCAACGAACTTTAGTGCATCTAGTCCCAGGTATACCAGACGGTCTCCCCAAGCAGGGCAATTTAATCACCCGCAAGCATACAAGTCAGTTTCTGTCAGGGCCGGATTTTGAATTAGGCAGAGTAGGTATCTGTCTACAAGAGCACCAAACAGAGGGGTGCCTGTCACCGGGATCATTTTTTTTTAATGAAATTCGCTTGAGTCACCTCCACGCCCGGCGCCATGAAGACAGGTCTGTGCCTCTTCCTTCGGCACAGACCTGTAGCTGCTGCACTTCCTTCTCAGGTTTTTAGTAATACAGGGAGCTGGGAGATGACATCATCTCCCAACGCTCTGTATTACTGAAGACCGCCGGGGAAGAGGTAGAAAATGGATACTGGGGCAATGTGAGGGTAATATGGAGATGATGGGGGCAATGTGAGGGCAATATTGAGCTGATGGGGGGCAATGTGAGGGTAATGTGGACCTGATGGGGGCAATGTGGAGCTGATGGGGGGCATTGTGAGGGCAATGTGGAGCTGATGAGGGCAATGTGGAGCTGATGGGGGGCAATGTGAAAGCAATATGGTATATGGAGCTGATGGGGGCAATGTGAGGGTGATATGGAGATGATGGTGGCAAGTTGGAGTTAATGGGGGGTAATGTGGAGATGATGGAGGCAATGTGAGGGCAATATGGAGATGATGGGGGGCAACGTGGAGATTAGGAGCATTGTGGAGGTGTCCAGTGCAGAAGGCCCACAGGGGGGGCGCGTCAGATTTCTGTGCCTACAGGCTCCTGAGATGTAAATCCGGCTCTGGTTTCTGTTGTACTATAGGCCAGGGTAAAGAAGAGTGTGAGTATGCTTCATAGTATACTCTTTCTTCATGTATGGGTTTATAAACTGATACAGTGCCCCTAGTTGGTTTGTATATGCTTTTATTGAAATAACTTGGAGGTTTCTGGTGGACGAGAGCAGCAGTGACAAGTTTTCTGTGTGGGGGCAGTGAAATCCTTATTTGTGAGTTTTGCAGAGGAATTTTGGGTGGCTTTACAACATTAAGAGTGCAATGATTTTGAACTTCCTGAAATAATTGAGTCCCCTAAAGATATTATCCTATGGGTGTTCCTCTGTGCTTGTATAAACTCTAAATGTGTCCTTCAGACAGGAAGACTTGCTCACCCTTGAGTTAGAATGTTTTAAGACAAACTGAAAGTGAAACTATCACTTTTCAATAGGTGGTTTTGAAAGAATGTTCAAATTTGCCAATAATTATTTATTGATTAAAAATAATAGTTTTGTAGTTATTCATTTTTATGTACTGTATCTGGGTGTATTTATGCCCATTACCTGCACTGGCTGACATGCCATCCACTATTTCCTTCTCATTGACAGTTTTAGTAACTGGAGAGAAGGGATCCACAAAACCATTGAAATAAAATGTGGGTCTATTTCTACCCCTTGAATGCAACTGGCATGAACACCCCACTGGCACTGAAATGGATATACCTTGTGTAAAGTTGGTGAATTAAGGGCTCGATCCAAATGTTGGCGTTGGCAGAAAAAACTGACAATGGTGGTTTTGTACGTCAAATAAGCAATGCAAACATTCCCACTAATAAGAAATAAAGGCAGTTCTGAAACACATGACGCCCGTCGCCAGAACATCAAAATCTCGCCCATTGAGGACAATGTAGAAGCGAAGCCCAGAGCCATTCAAATGCTGGAGTTAGGGCTAAAGCAAGTTAGATTGCAACATTTTCCTCCAGAAATCTAACAACCATTTTTCTGGGCGAACGTCACACAACTCAGAGTAGAAAACCACCGTAGAGAAAAATAAAACAGAGAAGCAGGTCATCCAAGGACATAAGCCAAGCATACAGAGGTCAGATATTAACCCCTGCAATCCCTGCAAATTCCTAGCAATACCTAAAACAGTGGTTCACAACCCCTCCACCTAAGACACCCCTAACATGCAATCTGGATGTTCCAGTGCATCCCTTGAGGGGACAAGGGAATTGCCAAATAAAAATAACATATGCTCAATATCAGGTCCCACAGTGTCAATGGCAATGAGGAGAATATAGTACATCAAATGTTCCTCGACTGTGTTTTTCTACTCTGATTTGTGTGATGTTCTCCCAAAAAAATGGGTGTTAGATTTCTGGAGGAAAATGATGCAATTTAACTCGCGTTAGCCCTAACTCCAACATTTGAATGGCTCTGGGCTTTGCTTCTACATTGTCCGCAATGGCCGAGATTTTGATGCTCTGGCGACAGGCATCGTGTTTCAGAACTGCCGTTATTTCTTACTAGTGGGAACATTTGCATTGCTTACTTGAAGTACAAAACTACCATTGCCAGTTTTTTCTGCCGACGCCAACATTTGGATCGAGCCCTTAGTGCATAGGATCTATAGAATAACATAGGAACTGGAGAAGTGATTTTACTGGAGAAATCATCTCCACTTTATCACCTCTTTATCACCACTTAGTGAATCTCTCCCCTGGAGTAAACATATGGCAAACTTATTGTACCATAAAATAAAAATTCCCATAGATTTAAATGGGGGCTTCTAATTCATTGAATGTTAAAGAGGTCCCTAAAGTATTGCTTCCCAATGAGTTGATGACCTCTCTAGCATTAACAGAAACATAGATTTTGAAGGCAAGTAAGAACAAACTGACCCATCCAGTCTGCCATTTTTCCTGTGTAATTAAAATGCCCAATCTTACATTGATCTTGACTTAACAGTATTAGTCCCTACCAACTTTGGAGGAAGGCAGTATCACACTTTCCATAAAGTAGTATTTACACACATTACTTGGAGCTGCTGTTTCTGTGAAACATTACTATCCCTTTAAAGATATATTGTTAAACCTGGGCCTATAGGTACCACTGAGGATGGGAATGGTGCATCCATGATCTGTACTATGTTTAACAATCACATAAAATCTAAACCAACTCTTAATTCAATAAAAGGTTCATGTGCCAGATTTTAGATATATCAGTCTGTATGTTTTAAGTTTATCTTCTTTTATCCTAAATTCTAATTTTGCCCCACCATTTGGCCATTCTTTCCCTAAAACCTGGTTCTTGAACAAGCTGTTTCATTTAGGTACTTGTTCACTGGAATAAATGAATTGCCTTACTTCACATCAAGGAAATTAAGACTTTAGAATTTAGCTATTACTGCTGTAATTATATATATTTTAATAGACTAATAGTAATGCATTTATATATGCATTTATATAGCAGCATTACCATTGTCCTTAATTGTAGCTGTATAAGAAAAAGAATCAAGCATAATGTTGTATAGTAATATAGTTGAGGTTACTTTAGGATACATAGTGGAGGTAGTGAATTTACAAAATAAGTGCGACCTCTAGTGGTGGTATTGGTTATTGCATGCCCTAAATACTAATGAGTCCAAAAATGCAAACATAAAACAAAAAAAAACATTGATTTTAACTACAGGTAAGAACAAACTAATGCATTCAGTCTGGATATTTTCCTGTCTAATTAAAATACACAATATTACATACATCTTAGAATAGACTTATGTCTATCCCATGGAGTTGCGAATTCCCTTATATTAGTCCCTAGCACTTCTGCTGTCTCATGTGTCTATCACCCTTTCTTTAAAATAGTAGTTTCACATTTCAATTCTGATGTTTGCAACCCCCTAACTTCAGATCATGACTCCTTGTTCCAGTATTCATCTTCTTCTGAAAAATACTACTTTCCTGAGCCATATTAAAGCCCTTAACATATTTAAAAGTTTATATCACATCAACCCTCTCTCTACTTTCTTTATTTGAGTCTATCCTGGCACCCTGTGCCATAAGGACCCTGCAACATTTTTGTGGCACTTCTTTGAACTGCCTCCAATTTATTAATGTGATTCTGCAGATGTCTCCAGAACTGTACACAGAAACTCAGATTCCGCCTTACCAGTAATCAATAGAATGGTATTAGTTCCTCTTTCATCCTTTTGCTAATGCTTCTTCCTGTACAACCACAAACCTAGTTTACTTTCCCACTGCTTTACTACATTGTTTACCTACCCCCAAGTCATCTGAAATAATACCTCCCAAATCACTTTCCTCTGGTGTTTTTATCAGCAAAGTACCAATAAGCTTGTACTCCACTGCTCAGTTTCTGTGGCCTTAATGCATTATCATGCTTTTTTTCAGCATTAAAATTGGCAAGGGTTTCAGGGGCTGTGAAAGAATAATGTAAAAAAAACTTCAAAATACCAAACTCTACTTATAACAAAACATGCAGGCAATCACTAGCAAAACAGCATCTGCTCTGGCATGGTGTCTAACCAGGTCTAAAGTCAGCTTTATCCTTTCATTGTCTTTTAATTTGGGAACTTTCAAGAAGATAGAATGAGCATCTCTAGCATTCTCAAGATTGCCTGGTTGCCAGAATTCTGTTTGCTCCAAAGTCAGTTTGAGTGCTTCTACCACTGTATGCCATGTGATAACAATAGGGATGAAAGACTGATTTTGAAAGCCCTGTTAAAATAATGGCACCACCATTAATTGGCAGGAGCTAGTCTTAAAGTCAATCAGAGTTTATTATGGTAACACAAATACTATAAGTCCCATTATTTAATACTGCTATAATCAGATTTTTTTTTTAAGTTTTCAAAGCTTTATTGAAGTATTCATATTACAAACATCTCAAACAGAATATGCATTTGTAGAGATACAAAATATGTCATCATACATACTGTCAAAACAATGTAAGAGGCTTACAGAAAATCAAGGTTTCATCATATTAGAAACTACATGTCTCTACATATCAAAAATTGAAACTAACTTCACCAACGAAAGAGTGCCACAATAGCGATATTTATGAATTTACGGGTGTAGTTAGAAAAGTACAGAAAAAAAAACGTGGACAAAGACAACAGACCTCAGGGTCTGTGCTCTGTCAAACAAGCACGTAATAGGCCAAAAGGCCTGGTGGGGGGGGGGGGGGGTTAAAAAAGTTCATAAAAAATGTAAGATGAACCAACAGAAAACCGTCTGTCTAGGCCATACTTATCAGAAGGTAGATAATTATTAGCAAACAGGAATTGTATATCCCATCAAACATAGTTATCGCTTATAAAACAATCCACATAGTACAATAGCAAAATATACATAATCATAACATATGTGGCTAGAGGTCACAGAGTGCAAGGTAAGTAATACTACTCTGAAAGCTGCGGCTCAGAATCAAGATCCTCTATATAGACTAGCAATATAGTAAATAACACTATACAGATCATATGATAGCTGGCAAAAAACAAAGTTAACCACAGAATGCTAGAAGGTGGGAGTAACTGTATTATAATCAACTCACCTGAACAGTAGTAAGGGAGGTAAATAAGGAAAATCAATATTGCTGCTGTTCAAAATGTGCTCTATAGACATTGACCATGAGCAAAACATCCCCGCTATACTTAAATCCCATTGTCCCAATATCAAAGCTTCATGAAAGCTTCAGAAGTAGCTTCTTACACCTATAATGCACAATACAGCATCCGATTCCTCTGGGAGCCCTCTGGGCCCAAGAGGGTCCCCCCGTGATCACCTAACATCCCCAAAGTGTATATGACGCCACAAAACCCACTGAAAAATATCAGTTCACCAAGCCTTATAGGAACAAACATGGTTCAGGACTAGTACTAACGTTCCATAGCAGAGTCAGCGGAAAACATAACAGATAGAGTCTTATCATCTATAGACACTGCTGTCCAATACTGTGCTCAAAAGTCTTCAGAAAACCTGCTGGAGTTGGAAGAAGAGAAGAGAAGAGGGTTTTCAGGGAATGTAGATATAAAGTACAACATACATTCCAATGTCCCAAGGCATGGAGACCCACCTAGACTTCTCTGTACCCATACTTGCGAGCAAGAGAGCAGGATCCAGTTTAGGCACCAAAATATCCCACAACTGCCAAAGAATACATGACAGGAAATGAGGGTACAGTAAATTTCACAGCAGGCTTAACAGGAACAGCCATCAGAAAAAAAACAGGGCACAAAACAGCACACAGCTCCTGGCGATCCAATTTGTGAGCACTATCATCAGAATGATCCAGTGCATCCTCCTGATAACGCAGACCACGTTCCAAAAGCTCAAGGCAGTGAGCCTGGATTCCAAGCCGTTGGTCTGATTCAGGACAATGGTGATCTGTCTGTTCAGAAGTAGAGATAGCACCTGCAGATCCATCCTTAAAGGGATAGTAATACTTAAAATGTTAAAAAAAAATATGTTGTAGGGTTTATCTCCCTGAGTAAAACAAGAGTACTCCCACTGCTGAAAGGTGTTTCATTCAAAAGTTATTAATTTTCAAAGATGAATTTTTTAGGTGCAATATCACAGTGGCCTGAAATTGTACAGTGGCGCTGTTGCTACACCATCCTATGGAGATTTATGGTCAACTGACCAGAGCTGTCCATAGGATCATGTAGCAACAGCGCCACTGTACAATTTCAGGCCACTGTGATATTGCACCTAAAAAATTCAACTTTGAAAGTTAATAACTTTTGAATGAAACACCTTTCAGCAGTGGGAGTACTCGTGTTTTACTCAGGGGGATAAACCCTACAACATATTTTTTTTTACATTTTAAGTATTACTATCCCTTTAAAGGGATAGTAATGTTTCATAATAAAAGCAGCTCTAATTAATCATCATAGTATTTGGACTTTGGAGAGTGTTATTTCAGTTCTGTCAGAGTTGTAGTTCCAGAGTAATTCAATGACAAAGTGTCCCCCTCCCGCCCCTTTTACTGATGTCACACTGTTCAGCCACAGCAGAAGAGAGGTGCCCAGGTAGACTGCAGAGAGGGACAATCTTCAATTAAGATAAGGGAAAAACCTGAAAAGCTTGTCAAGGGGGCAGGGATTTCATTGTTTTCATAGGAATAAGAGTGTCCTCTTCTGTTATCTGTCTAGTCAATGGACTGCATTCCACATCTGAGAAGAGATTGCTTACACTAGGTAAAAGGGGCGGGAGGGGGAAACTTTGCTTGTGAATATCTCATAAACCATAAAGATTTGAGAGATAAGACTTATATCATTCTTCATGTTTTTTAATGTCTACAAAATAAAATAAAGTTAAAACGAAGTATTACTATCCCTTTAAGAGCAGCTCTAATATCTAGCATCCACGTTCTGAGGTCCACTTTAGTCACCAACTGTGCGATATCTTCCCTCATTAAGGGAGCACTAGCCTCCATGATGCCAGCTAATCCACTAAGCCCATAAAGTGCAGAAACAGGATTAAAAAAATTCACAGCTTTCTTTAGGTCTTACAGCAGCCAAGGTTGCATAAAAGAGATCCATGGTGTAAAAGTGAGAAACATCCAACTCGCAGTAGTATTAATAAAGCGTAGAAAGGCAGCTGCACTATAAGAATACAGACATAGCCTCAGAGCCGATGTAGAAAGCGGCCATCTTCTTGAATGGTTCGCTCCGCCCCCTGTTATAATCAGATCTTATAGTAAATAAAAGCTAAATACAGATAACAGACTCACTCATATGGCTCCTTCAGGAATATAAAATAAATATAATATCAAAATGATTTTATTGTCATTAAACAGAGGTACAGAGACATATTAAAGACTGTGTCTGACCTACATTTTAATAATAATTCAGTACCAACAATAACATTAAATACATATTTAATAATCTGTATAAAATAATAATCAATATACTCATAAGATTAAAACAATTCTATTAAATTGAGAATAAGAAATATAATAAAGTAGAGGACAATAAAAAAATATACAAAGCAGGATAAAACTAATCTTGGTTGACCCTTCTTTTACTCCCAAATAGTACAAGTATCACTGTAATATAAGCTACCTGCTTAAACTCTGAGTATAATCAAATCAAGAACTGTGTAGGAACCGCAGCTGCTTTCAGATCAGATAAACATAATCATCAAGATCCATAAAAAACTTCTTTACTCTTCATGTTAAAACAACATGCATCCAGGATAAACAACAGAGTACAGTGACCCACACTAGGAATACACTCATGACATCGTCTAACGTGTTTCACGCCAACAGCGCTTAATCATAGACTCTTTTTTGATTCTCCATCTTATTGACGCTGTGAGCCCTGGCGTGTACAGCACACAACCTGTTTATTTTATAATCAAATCAAGCCTTCTGACTAGCCCCCTAACCATCTCTGAATCTTCTCATCTTTGGTAACACAAAATTCTCTCTGGGCCTTTCTCCTCATCTATTTGATGCCTGAACAGATAATAAAGCACATAGTTTACACACTTGGTAACAGACACCGAAATTCTAGATTCTGTGTCCTTAGAAACACCATTATCTATTCTTCTTAACTTTTAAAGGTTATAATCACAAAGTATCAGCTGCACTCTGTCAATCATACACTTCTTCATTGCATAAAACTTGCTTTTATTGTAACATTTTAAAATCCAGAAAATGCTAAGAAAGCAGAGTGAGGTCGCGGTGAAAATGAACACAAACGAAAGAAGGGGGATTACCTCAAAACTCTTACGCATTTCTCACTAAATCTTGCTTTCTCAGAGATTGAATTCAATGTCAAAGTCTCCCCATATAAACGCCTATGGGAACCCAACTCATTAAAATTCAAACACGGAATAACCCGTTAGCAGGGAGAAAAGCTCCTCCTTCCGTCTGCGTAATAACATGTATATACATCTCAATGTGGATACAATTAGGAAACGGGACACATTATATCAGTAGAACATAGTAACACAGAAACTGTATTTATCGGCAAAAAACTTACACAAAAAACTGGAACATAGATATTTCACTCTTAATAGCAGACAATTGCTCTTTATTGTGCTCCACAATTAAACCCATCAGCTTAAACGAACAGTCACTTAATACAGAATTCCACCTGATAATGAAATCTGAGTCTTTTACATCAAATGTGGGAAATGTATTTAACCTCAAAGCATGAGGTATACATTGAACTTGCATGTATTTATCCAAAGTGGTGATGTCCCACCATGCCCGCAGCTCCTTGCTAAGGGCCTTCTCCAATCCTCGAAAAAGGGCCTTCAGATCCAAATTGTCTGTCGTGCTAGTATTGATATTAATGACATCTGACTCAAATAGTTATTTTACTCGTTTCCTACGAGATTCCACATTGAGACTATCCATAAGTGCAAATGTTGACCCGTATGCCTCAGGGCTCAATTCAGATGGGATATAAGCCATGTTTTTTGATGACCCCGTATGATGGTTTGCATTGACATTTTGTCATAATCATTTTGTATTATTTAATTTTATTTATCTTTATTCATTTATTTGATTTAGTTCCATCTTTAATGGTTGTGTGTATATACATATACTTCATGATGATGATATGCCGTGCGGATTGTATATATTAATTTGGTAATCTAATATGGTTCATATTCTCTGCAGTTACAATTAGCGATTTAGAGTGTATAGGTTGTCCTTTCCCTTCAAGAGTCTTCCCATGTTTGGGCTTCATGCAGTTAGACACTTTATGTTTTCCCACTGATGTTCTGGTAAATCTAGACAAGTGTGTAAGTTTTTTGCTGATATAAACGGTTTCTATGTTACCATGTTCTACTAATACAATGTGCCCCGTTTCCTAATTGTATTCACATTGAGATGTATATACACGTTATTACACATATGGAAGGATGAGCTTTTCTCCCTGCTAACAGGTTATCCCATGTTTGAACCAATTGGCTTCCCATGGGAGTTTATATGGGGAGGCTTTGTCTGACGGTGAATTCAATGTATGAGTAAGCGCGATTTAGCACAAAACGCATGAGAGTTTTGGGGTAATCCCCCTTCTTTCGTTTGTGTTCATTTTCACCTCGACCTCACTTTGCTTTCACAGCATTTTTCTGGATTTTAAAATGTTACAATAAAAGCATTGACAGAGTGCAGCTGATACTTTGTTTGTGATTGCACCTGTGACCCAGCGGATGCACCTGTCTTTGCACTGAGTTTCCCCACAGCCAATAAAGAAGGGCTTTTTCTATGGTACCGCGTGTTCTAATATAAGGTGTGTTAGCACTGATTTGGTTTCTTTAAAGGTTATAAACCTAATGAAAACAAAGATTTTGAATCCCTGGTACATGGCTTGTCATCAACATCCAGGACTCCTTCTAAAACGTACAATGGTCCTCTTTCCTTCCACTCCTGACACCCCATTTAGCTTTCTTTATGAACAGCTTACACTCACAGGTGAAGAGTAGCTCTTAATTTTCTCCAATAATTTAAAAATCCATACAGATTATGCCACCCCAGAAGCTACAGTATCATCATACAATAGTATAAGACCCAAAAAATGTACTATTTGGCAACTGACAATTACTCAAGTCTCTGTTGGAAGCTCCTGGTGGATGTGAGGTCAGTGCACCACATTTGGTGGTCCTGTAGCCCAGTGATGCCCTTCTGGAATCAGATTCTCACCAAATCTCCATGATCAAAAAGCTTCTCCATGCCATACCAACCTTCTATATGAATCTTTAGTTACCCGTGTGTGGGCTCCCCAAAGATCCCCTCTCATCTATCACCCTATTCAGTATGCTCATGGTGGCTAGATCCATTATCCCCCTTCTGTGGAAATCTACCTCTATACTACGGAAACAGAAAGCAAACTCTATAGTGGAAATTGAAAAATGTCACGCTACAGGCATGAAAACCCTGGAAACGTTTCTAAGATATGGTGCACTTGATACAAATATTATCATATTATCATACAGCAAATAATTCCTCTATATAGGTTTCTCAAACCCCTATCCTTGTCTCGTTTTCTCTCTTATATGCTCTTTTTTTTAGGATTGTTGCCAATGTCTTTGTTAATATTTCCCAAACTGATTTGATTCCCAGTACCTATTCTTCATATGCCTCTGTAATCTTCATCTATTATCAACTGACTTCAATTTGGTTTCCTCCCCAGAATGTGTTCTCTCCCTTATCACCTTTTTCCCCTCCTCCCTTCCTGTTTCCCATTGGTCCCCACCCCCTTTTACAGTTACATCTACATTTGATTTGATTAGACATCTAATGCAAAGCAGTACTGAATGGTCCAAACTCCGAGGGTTCTCCTTTTCATTGTTATATTTGAAATATCTCAACTAAGAGACTTCCGACTTCAGCTTCATTAAATAGTAAACCTTTATGCATTTTGCTCTTCTTTGTGTGTAGATTGTTATGTATTTATCATGCCTACTTATATAAAAATTTAGATGACTCTTGATAAATGAAATATAATATCATGTCCCATTTATATCATTCTGAATCACATTCAATGTTTTATTTTATGCAATAGTTGGCATCTGCACTTCTTATTTTTCTTAATAAAATTGTGAATAAAAAAAAATAGGAAAAATATCAATAAAAATTGTTAATAATCCAGAAAATTAGGGATGTGTGTTTACTAGGTTGAACTCCATAAATCTATATCAATTTTCAATTCATCTGCTTTCCATGTCTTAGTTTAAATATTCAGTTTCCCTCTGAGATATTTTGCTTCATTTCCCACCTCTAGTGTGTTTTTAACAACATCTGTTACCATCTTTTTTATCACATACAGATTTTATTCATGACAGGTAACAGCTGGGGTGCTGTTACAACCAACACATTGCTTTTAGTATGAGCATTTTACTAGAGTTATAACAATATTTGTACTACATATAATATGATGTTTCTTGGGGAATGTCTCACCCATATTGCTGTCACTTTGCTAGATTCAATTTGTTTCATAAAAACAATACTTAAGTCTGCCAGAGAAACCACTGACTACATGCTCAGTCAGCAAATTATCCGTTAAGTGCCAGCAGTGCCAACTAATAATACTCTGCCAAATGGATCCATTTATCATTTATTAAACTACATATAGTACTGTGCAGGTTTGAAAAAAATGTTGTAAAGTAAGAATGCTTTCAAAAACAGACATGTTCATAGTTTATTTTTATCAATTAACAAAATGCAAAGTGAGTAAACAGAAGAAAAATCTAAATCAAATCAGTATTTAGTGTGACCACCCTTTGCCTTCAAAACAGCATCAGTTCTTCTAGGTGCACTTTCACAAAGTCAGGGATTTTATAGGCATATAATTACCCCTTTCAGTGCCAGAGGGGTATGGAACGCATTGCAACACAATTAATTATGTGCCTCACTAGCACTGAAAGGGTTAAACAGTTACACCAAACAGATGCTAATGATCATCAATTTGATATGTAGATTAAAACACAATCATTAATTAAAAAAGGAAACACCTGTGTAGGAGGAATAAAACTGGGTGAGGAACAGCCAAACTCAGCTAACAAGGTGAGGTTGCTGAAGTTTAATTTCAAAAGTCATACACCATGGCAAGAGTGAGCACAGCATCAAGACACAAGGTAGTTATACTGCATCAGCAAGGTCTCTCAGAGGCAGAAATTTCAAGGCAGACAGGAGTTTCCAGGTGTGCTGTCCAAGCTCTTTTGAAGAAGCACAAGAAATGGGCAATGTTGAGGACCATAGATGTAGTGGTCAGCCAAGAAAACTTAATGCAGCAGATGAAAGGCACATCATGCTTACTTCCCTTTACAATCGGCAGATGTCAGGCAGTGCCATCAGCTCAGAATTAGCACAAAACAGTGGGACCTTGGTACACCCATCTAATGTCCGGAGAAGTCAGGTCAGAAGTGCTCTTCATGGAAGACTTGCAGCCAAAAAGCCATACCTCCAACATGGAAACAAGACCAAGAGACTCAACTATGCAAGAAAACACAGGAACTGGGGTGCAGAAAAATGGCAACAGGTGCTTTGGACTGAAGAGTCAAAATTTGAAATATTTGGCTGTAGCAGAAGGAAGTTTGCTCGCCTGAGGGCTGGGAAGTGGTACAAGAATGAGGGTCTGCAGGCAACAGTGAAGCATGGTGGAGGTTCCTTGCAAGTTTGAGGCTCCATTTCTCCAAACGGAGTTTGGGATTTGGTCAGAATTAATGGTCTCCTCAAGGCTCCTCAAATGATTGGATGAAAAATCAGGGAAGCCAATGATTCCAATAGAGTGGCTAATATAAATGTCAAGTATCTCATGTGCATTCAGCCTTCGAAGAATTTCACTTTGATGTCTGCTTTAAAAAGAGGAACATTCACATCATAAAAACGTTTGTTCATGGACTTTAACTAATAAAACTATACTAGCGTTGGCTTTTTTTTAATTTAGATACCTACTATTGAAGATATCAAGACTGAAAATCGGGTACTTCCACTTTCTGCAGCATCCTGTATGTGTGGCACAACACTGCAGGACTTCCCACCTCCCTCCCGGCTGCCCCAGGGAGTGCGCTCATGCTTCCCTTCATGGTGGCATTTATGTGGGCTTTTGTTAGAACAAGCCCAGTTTACCATGATACAACCTACTACAATGCAAACGATATACCAGTGTTATCAGGTAAGGCTCTAAATGTCAAAGTCCAAGGAAATAGACGTACATTTGACGACAGAAAGATAAAGTTTAGCGTTAGATGTGTTCCCCAAATTATCAAAATCCGACATAGAATGCCCCCCTTCGACATATTAACCCCCCCTTTGAAATTCGACTTATAGTGCTTTCTTTCTCCATTTTAATTTGACAAATATTGCCCCCTGTGACATATTAACCCCCCTTTGTAATTCAAATTATACTCCTTTCTTTCTCCATTTAAATTCAACAAATATTGCCCCCCTTTGATATATTAACCCCCCCTTTGAAATTCAACTTATAGTCCTTTCTTTCTCCATTTAAATTCAACAAATATTGCCCCCTTTAACATATTAAGCCCCTTTGAAATTCGACTTATAATGCTCCCATGACTTTCTTTCTCCATTTTAATTCAACGTTGTTTGTTCTCCAATTTCAATCAACATGCCCTCATTGTATATGTATTGTATAATTAACCCTATGAGAACCAGAGAGATAGCAACACATTGCAATGTGTTTGCTACCCTTCTGGTACTCAAAGGGTTAATAGACAAGTTATGCCATTACATACCTGTATACGTTTAATAAATGTTATTTTGTTTAGTTTATTTTATTGAAAAAATAGTTCAGACCTCAAGGGGGGCATCAGGACCCCTCCTGACACCCCTCTAGCATTGAGCACCTAGCCAGTAGGATGGGTGATCAATGCAGGTGATAATTGCCGGCATTTTCACTAAAGCCCATATAACATATGTGTAACATGTTATATGGGCTTTCTTATTATGTGTATTGTTACATTATTATAAATATATAATTCAGACCTCAAGGGGGTCATCAGGACCCCTCCTGATCCTGACACCCCCCTAGCATTGATCACGTATCCAGTAGGATAGGTGATCAATGCAGGTGACAATTGCTGGCATTTTCACTAAACCCATATAACATATGTGTAACATATGTTATATGGGCTTTCTTATTATGTGTATTGTTACATTACCAGAAATATATAATTCAGACCTTGAGGGGGACTCAGAACCCCTCCTGACACTCCCCTGCGCTTTTATGAATGAACCCGGTGACAGGGTTCACTACAACCACTTCTACTGGAGATGGCTTATACAGTCGCTCTAGTAGTAAGAAAGGAAGGCAGAAAATGGATAGGTGATTCATGTAGGAGGGAAAAAAGTTAACAGCATATTTTTCAAAAGTTAGGGTAAAGCGTATAGATGAGTCTATAATGTTTAGAGTATCTAAGAACAATTGAAGACCATTTTCAGTACCAGTCCAAACAAGAAAGATGTCATCTATAACTCATTTAAAAAACTAAATATCATTAGAAAAGCATTCATTTGAAATGATGTGGGTTTGCTCATAATGTTCCATAAAAATGGAAGCATACGAAGGGGCCATATTGAAACCCATTTCTGTCCCTTGAAATTGCAGGTAGAAAGCATTTTCAAATTTAAAATAATTTTTACACAAAATGATGTCAATAAGTAAGAGAAGAAATTCAATGGGGGGACCATTGTATTCCTTGTCAGAAGATAGCATCTTTACCAAATGAATGTGTGATATTATTGTATAGGCTAGATACATCAAGTGTTGCTAGCAACGTATCTTGTGGTATTTCTTGCTGTAGTTTTGTAATGAAATCTGCAGAGTCCCTAATGTAAGTACGCAACTTGGGTAAATATTGTTGTAGATAATAATCTACATATTGAGATAGGTGCTGCCAGATAGAGCCACGGGCAGATATTATCGGCTGACCGGGAGGCTGTTCTAAATTCTTAAGAATTTTCGGGAGAGTGTATCGCACTGTGATTTTGGAATGATTTTGTATGAGAAAATCAAGGTTTCCGTCGAGATCCATTGATTGTGCCATCCCATGTTTATCACGGCATCAACCTCCTTCTTATGAACATTAGTCGGATCACTTTGTAAGGTTTTGTAACATACAGTATCATTGAGCTGATTCAATATCTCAGTCTGATAATACTGGTAGTCCATAACCACTATGCGTCCTCCTTTATCCGCAGGTTTAATTAATGATGGACGTATCTTTGGCGATATTATTAATAGCCTTTCTTTCATCTTTATGCATGTTATAAAAGGAGGTAGGGTGTTTGTGCACTACTGATCTGGATTCAGTAGAAACCAGGTTGATGAATGCTTTGACATGTTGATTGGCACAATTGTGATCAAAGGTACTGGGTTGTTTAAATGGATTTCTTTCTTTTTGTAAAGGTGTCTTTAAAGAAATCGTTGAGTTTTAATTGACAGTGAAGCTTGAACAAATCAGTTTCCCATTGGAAACTTTTGCTCAGCAGTTGGCACAAATGAGAGGGTTTGACTGAGTGTCATAGTTTCCAACTATTATAGAGGGCAATTAGATGACTTATATACTGTCTGAGGACCATGGGTATTGGGGGAGTGCTTTCTGCCATCTCTCCTTGTTTTTCTTTTGTATTCTTTGGTTTGTTTCTTTTGCCTAAAAAATGTTTATCTGAAGGGGGCTCAGAATTTTCTGATCTGACTGTTGATTCACTCTCACTTGACAAGTCAAGATCTCTCTTGTATCCCCTTTGCCTCAGCCTTCTGCCAGGAAAAGGTCTTCTGTCAGAGATCCCAATCAAACAGGGATAAACACACAATTCTTTATGGTCTGCTTGGACCTGTTTCAGCTTTTCTTTTTTAACACTTGCAATATTTTTTATATTTGTTCACAGCACTATCAAGTTTCTCAAGTAGTTCAGGACAGGAGTAGTATCTTTATTGAATATCTGTGTTTATCCTGGAGAGTGTCAATCTCTTTTTGGAGAGTTTCTATCTCTCTGGCAGACTGATCTATCACTAATAACATTAATTTGAGAGAACACTCAGTAAGTATGTCACACCATTTAAGGCATAATTCCTGGTTACCAATGCCAATGGTGGGCTGATTTTTTTATCCTGAAGCAGTGTGGAATCAACTTTTCTTTATAGTAGTGTGTTACAGTAAGGCCATGCAAGTAATAATCCATTTCCTTTTTCTTAAGTTTTTTTTTTTTTTTTTTGAGAGTTCGTAAAGTTAAACATCAAGTAAATATAATATTCAGGTAGATTAAAGACATATTCATGTAAGATAACATGTGTCACAGCAACCAGAGCACAGTCTGGCTAATAATAAGTACATAAACTCATTAAACAGTATCAACAGAAGTACAGAAATATTCCTCCTTACAGCACAGTAAATATTAAGGCTTCTAGATAGTAAGAAAGAGAAGCAGTAGAGACAAAAGAAAAGAAGGAATAAAGAGAAGCAGGTATAGCAGAGAGAAAGAAAAAAGTTAGGGAGAAGAAACAGAATTAAGAGAAAAAGCCAGAACAAGAGGGAAAGGGGGTGAGAGGGAAGGGAAAATTAGGCTGGAGTCTAGGAGTCATAGCCGTCAGTCCCGCCTGAGTCATACCATGTCAGTTTTGAGAGAGTGCCATCTGGACATTAAGGGGTCCAACATAGAGGTATCCTTGTGATTATATCGCAAGGCCATACGGATAAATAAGAGCTGTTCATCAACCTTGTCACACCAAGTCTTAATGCTGGGTGTGGAGGTAGTTTTCCACAACAATGGTATAAGGGATTTAGCAGCATTTAACATAGAGAACAAAAACAGTCGTTTAACAGAGCCAACGGAGGGGAGGTTCCTGAATAAAAGGATCTGCCAAGGGTCTCGTGAGAGTACGATATGCAACGTCTTTTCTGTGTAGGAAAGACAAGAAGACCAAAATGGTAACAATAACGGGCATCTCCACCAACCTCTGTCTTGCATCGCCAACAAGATTGGGGAATTCGTTTGTCAAATGAATGTAGCCGAGCAGGGGTATAGTACCAACGGCAAAGGAGCTTACAATTCATCTCTACATATCTGTTAGAGATGGAGGAGGCATGGGTGTTTTTCCAAATGCTCGAACACTCAGTTGGCGTTAGGACTGATCCTAGTTCTTTTTCCCAGGCTTGAATATACTGGTGACGAAATGCAGGCTCGTTATCAGAAAGTATATCATAGATTTTACCTATAAAGCCTCTACGAGGTAGAGGGGAAGGGTCTAGTAAGCGTTCAAAAGGAGACAGTTTCCTATGTACAGATTGTGAGAAATAAGGTTGGGAGAGCATGCCTTTAAGGCGAAGGTATCTCCAGATCTCCGTAGATGGTAGGTCGAACTGGGATTGAAAAGATGGAAAATCCCTCAGATGAGAGTCATGCCAGAAATGTCGTAACTCCAAACAATAAGCAGGACTCCAGGTTCGAAATTGGCTCATAGGAAGAGTGTGAGGGGTTTGAAAAGGTAGAAATACGCCCGATAAGGGAGAAGGATGAAGGAGAAGGTAGTAGATCGCTCCAACCGAACCCATAATTTATTATTTAGATTTAATTTCCAATCAGGGATACTGGCCAATAACGTAGCTTCATAATACTGTCGTATGTTGGGGAGTCCAAGCCCTCCAGAAAGTTTTCCTTTGCATAGTGAACTTCGATTGATCCGAGGCCTAGTGTGCCCCCATACAAATTTAGAGAGTTGCTTTAATAAAGAAGGATCTTGGGAGAGAAATCGGGAGGGTTTGAAACAAGTATAAAAATTTCGGTAGAAGCATCATTTTGAAAGCATGAATCCTGCCAGTCCAGGAAAGGTACAATTTACTCCAGTGGGTAGTTTGGTCATGAAGGTCCGTTAGAAGACGTGGGTAGTTGGCCCCATAAAGCAGATTCAAATCAGAGGTTAGGGATATTCCAAGATACTTGATTGACTTAGATGACCATTTAAAAGAGAATGATGAAGTCAGGAAGGTACGAGTATCGTTTGGGAGATTAAAACATAAAGCTTCAGATTTATGTATGTTGATTTTAAAATCCGAGAAGGAAGCAAAGACGTCAAATTCAGCAAGGAACGCCGGAATAGCAGCTACAGGGTCTGAAGTACTTAATATCACGTCATCGGCAAATAAAGATAATTTACAAACCGTGTCACCAATAGAGATCCCTGGAATAGCATGTGTAGCTCAAATTCTCTGTGCAAACACTTCCATTAAAAGGACAAATAGAGGAGAAAGTGGGCAGCCTTGGTGCGTGCCATTAGATATGTTGAATGGATCTGAAAGTGAGCCATTGACTTTAACCCTAGCGTTAGGATTAGTATATAAGGTCATAACATACCGTAAGAATTGGGGGCCAAAGCCAAAAGATCATAAGGAAGCCAACATAAAGGACCAATTAATCCTGTCAAAGGCTTTCTCAGCGTCAATAGTGAGTAGAATAGAAGGGATGTTATGTGTAGTTACGTGATGTATAATATTTAGAATTTTCCTGGTGTTATCCCTGGCTTCACGATGAGGGACAAAACCAGCTTGATCTAAATGGATCAGGGACGACAGTATAGGTTGGAGTCTATTGGCCAAGACTTTCGCAAAGATTTTCAAATCTAGATTAAGCAATGAGATAGGGCGCTAATTCGCCCAGATTTTGGGATAACCGTAATGAATGCTGTAGAGGTATGAGGATGGAACTGGATGTCATCTGGCATGTGAAGAAAGGATCTGGTTAGCAAGGGTGACAGTATAGAGTGAAAAGCTTTGTAGTAGGGTTGTGAAAGCCCATCAGGTCCTGGGCTTTTCCCGGCTGGAAGAGAGGAAATCACCTGGGTCACTTCCTGTTCAGTAATCGGAGATTCGAGAGAAGCCATAGCTTCAGTAGAGACTTTTGGAAGATTGGCTGACTGTAGATATTCATCCAGATCAGGGTCAGTCGACTGAAGATCACGGGATGCAGTGTCTTGACGTAAATTGTATAACGTGGAGTAGTATGCACGAAACGTAGCCCCGATATCTGTCGTAGAGTGTAAGATGGACTGCGAAGAGGAGCGAATGGAGGAAATATACGTGAGTTGTTGCTTAGCTTTTAATTGGCGGGCCAAAAGCTTACCCGGTTTATTACCATGTTCGAAATGGGCTTGGCGGAATTTTAGAAACGTACATTCCACTTTTTCTTGAAGAAGAGACAAGAGTTTCGTCCTTAAGGCAAGAAGGCGCGTATAGGCAGCACCAATAGCAGAAGTTTTGTGCAGGGATTCAATAGAATTAATCTCTCGCAAGAGAGCGTCAACTTCTGAGGCTATTTGTTTTTTCCGTCTCGCGGCTAGGTCAAGGAGAATACCTCGAATGACACACTTATGTGCCTCCCACACCGCTAAAGGGGACATCCCTGCTGTGTCATTCTCCGCTAAATATAACCGTAAAGCCTTTTCAATTTGAGATTTAAAATCAGAGTAAGAAAGTAAGGATTCATCAAACTTCCAGGGTGACGGGGAGGAGCGCGTGGTCGGGAAGTCCATAGTAATGGTAACCGGGGCATGATCTGACCAGGTGATGTTGCCTATTGAAGCATGTTTCAAGGTCGATATCGCATTATGTGACAAAAAGATATAGTCAATCCTTGAGTAAAGAGAGTGTGGATGTGAATAGAATGTATAATCCCTTTCTTGGGGGTGGAGAACTCTCCAGGAGTCTAATAGGGATAAACCATGGATATATTTGGCAAATCTGCTAAGATATGATTGCGAGTAAGAAGATGTGCCCGAAGAGCAATCTAAGCGGGGAAACATGGGGAGATTAAAGTCCCCCCCTAGAATCACCACACCTTCTTGAAAATCGGCCAATAAGTCAAGAGTTTTACATAAAAAGGGAATTTGGTTGGAGTTAGGGGAGTATATAGTTGCAAAAGTATAAGTCGAGCCATTAAGAGAGCCCTTTATGAACAGGAACCTACCCTCCTTATCATATTTCGCAGAGGAGAGGGTGAATCTAGAGTTTTTGTGAATGAGTATTGCTACTCCCCTCTTTTTGACAGGAGCAGAGCTAAGATAAACTGAAGGGTAGTGATTGGAGACAAGGTTCACGGAGGCTCCCCGCCGTAGGTGTGTTTCTTGTAACATGACTATGTCTCCTTTCAGCCTCCTCAATTCTCTAAGAACCAAGGAGCGTTTCTTAGGAGCGTTGAGCCCTTTAACATTTTGAGACAGGACAGTAAGATGGTTGTTCTTAGGAGCAGCCATCAAATAGAGATATTGAGGTGTGCTTAAACATTATGGTCCGAACATATGATTTCACATTGGCCTGAGTAGGTTTCAAGCGGACAGCGGGTCTCCTACACCACAGCCCAGGGAGGGGGAGGAAAGGGTGAGGAAGAGGGAGGGGGAGTACAGGGCAAGGTAAGAAAGATATAAAGAAGAACAGGAAAAGAAAGACAGAGAATGAGTAGAAAGTGCTCTTTTCAGGATGAGGGGAGAGTGACAGTCCTATCCTGAAAAACAAGTGTACATAAGAGCTCCATGGGGGAACTCCCAATAGAAACTGAAAACAATGAACTAGTGAGATGACACAATTCAGGGACATTCAGTAATAACGGGAGTAAATCAGAAGCAAACGTGCCACTGAGGATTTCGGTATATTACATAAAGGTGATAAAGAGTACCCAGTATCGGTATAACATAAATCCAACAATACAGTGTGGAAACATCTGAGAGATAAGAGCATGACAGTATGATCTTAGCAAGAGGACCTTAGAAGAGAAGAGTATGGCTGGCAAAAAGCAAACATAGAGTATAAAGAGGAGTAGAAGTAGGCAGGAACAGTCTAAGAGGATGAGCCCACAGAGTCATGAAGGGGATCAGAGTCAAGGTAACTCCCAGTAATCACCCCGAGCCATACCCTAAATGTGAGTTGGTCCGGGAAAAAGACATAGACATGGGTAAAGCTAATATATCCCGACATGACTCCATGGGCCATGAAGGGAGATTGGAAATATGGTCAGGATAGAGTGCAGGAGGAAGTAGGGATCCCTTAATCTGTGTTGGCCACAGGGGGGTATCCCAGAGAAATGAGCCGGGAGACAGTAGAGTATCAGTCCACGTACAAATGATTTATTGTTTTATAATAGGGTATAGAGGGCCCCGAAATGAACCGACAAAAGAATCTAACATTATCGGTAATTGTAAAGCTAAGGTGGAGGTGAATATGAATATGCGACCTCAGAAGAGTGACGGGGGAAGGGATAGAAGGAACCCGGTTGCAACCCATCCAAAGGATAGATAAAAAAAAAAAAAGGGGGGGGAGGGGAGGGGAAGGATCCCCCGTCAATCCTCTGAGGCGGCAACAACTGGAGCGACTCTCCCTTTAAGGGTTAGTTTACACATGTAAAATATATAATTGGCAGTAATGAAAATGCGTACAACGTAGGAAGATCGCCCAAAATTAACACAAACTTAGAGTTAGAGTGTGACTCTTTTTTCCAATAAAATTCCAGTGGGAACAGAGACTATCCCCATCAAAATTGGCAAAAAGGGTCTTACAACAAGGTATTAATAAAATAATACAGCTGGCAAGTCGCAACTGTGACCTTAAAGCTCTATGATGGGATGTCCGGAAGCAAGACTGGGGAGGGGACCCCCAAAAGAGAGGTCTATCCAAAAAAAAAACGGGTGTAAACAAACCCCCCCCACCTTCCATCCGAACACCCCCACATGGTGAACTTGCAAGGTTACCAATGCAGCGGTATACACATAAGGAACCAGAGGCAAATAAACTGAGAACACAGTAATACTCATCTGCAATGTATAAAACGGTGTACAAAGGGAGTACAATAAGTTGAGTAAAGCTGGTCAGAAACAAAGTTCATCCAACTGCCTGGCGGGCCTGCTTCTCAGCATTTTCAGGAGTCGGTGGAGAACCCGGTGTACGTCTTCGTTTGTGAACTAGAGTCCAGGATTCAGAGGTGTCCATATCCTCCCTCCAAACTGGATCTTCTCTGTCTCCTGTAGGAATAGTGGTTCCATCTGGCAGGATGAGGCGGAGATCAGCGATAAAGGAGCAGGGATCTTCTCCATAACGCAAGGTGTATGTACGGGAATCTTTGGTAGCTTGGAGCGAAAGGGGGAAGCCCCATCTATATTTCAGATTTTGTGAGCGTAGAGCCATAGTAAGGGGGCGAAGTTCGCGCCTCCAACGGAGAGTAAGAGGAGAAAAATCTCCAAAGATGAGGATAGGCTGGTTATCAAACGTGATCGGAGCTAGCTTCTTAGCGGCCTGGAGTATAGAATCCTTGACTGGGTAGCGTAGTAGCTTCACGATAACATCCCTGGGGGCATCACTTGGAGCTGATTTAGCTTTTGAGATCCGATGCGCCCTTTCAATCTCGTAGACAGTAGGAGTTTCAGGTTTTAGCAGAAAAGAGAACAAGTTTTGAAGGACTGTAGGTAACATGTCTGAGTCCACTGATTCCTTAAGACCTCTAATGCGGAGGTTATTTCTCCGGCTCCGATTCTCGGTATCTTCCATCCTCAGTAACGTATCTATTTGAAATTTGTGAAGCGCAGATAGGCGTAGTCGCGTCTGGTCTCGAAACGCCAAGAGAGACGTCCTGTCACTCTCCAGAGATCCCAGCCTCTCCTAGAACTGAAACTTCCTTTTTAATTTCGGTAAGTTCTTCTTTTAAGAACAATTTGAGGTCTGTTAGGAGGTTCTGTATTTCTCCTTTCGTAGAGGGAGATTCAGGATGTCCCCAGGATGAGTCGTCATCCGAAATGTTCCTCTCCTCACTATCTGACCGCTCTGTGTGATCAGTTGCGCAGTTAGGTTCAGTGCGGTCGGCCATCTTGGAATGCGAACCCGCTCCAGCGGAACTTGGTTTCTTCGCAAAAAAAGTGTGAACAGCACCTTCTTTTTTCTTTTGTCTCGATCCAGACATCGTATAATAGGTTGTGTGTGTTTGACAGAAGTAAGCTGAGCGTTGTGGCAGCCGATATCGGGTTGTAATGTCCTCAGTGGCAACGGAGCCTCAAACTTACACGTCCATCGGTCTCGGTAGCTAAGCCACGCCCCCCCTTTTTCTTAAGTTTTAAAAGATCATTGTGTATTTCAATGGGTTTATCTGGACCCAAAACTAATTCCAGCTCATCACTGAAAAGGGTATGTCCTGACTCTGAAACATATGTATTTAAGTAGTTACCAGTATCTCCCTCCAAGGTGTTTTCCATAACAGACATCACAGATTAATGCTGGATCAGAATAGTGCATATAAAAGAAAAGATAAGATACCAAAATGAAGAACAATTTTGTATATTAAATGTGGTGCTCATAGTCATAGAAGTAATATGGAAGGTTGGAAGAGGCAGAAGTAGTGTGTGCCCTGGCCAACTTTTCCAACTTATATTTAGTGTATGTATATATATTTTTCTGTGCCTTACTGTGTACAAGATCAGTGATTGTTTACCATAATCTTACATAGTCCATAAAATATCTATTATACTATCCATATGATCCAGTCCATTTTTACTCATGTGTTAGTGTCTGTGTTTGTGACATAATTTCAAAATCCAGTGCTCCAGGATGGGTGGTTGTTGTCACCACCGAATGATTGGTTTATCTGAAGCAGACATTACAGTAAAATTTTTGGCAGGCTGAATGAATATGTAACATTTGATTGTTATTTCTATTAGCCAATCGATTGAAAGCATTGAATTCCTTGAGTGACTGCTTCTTTCAACCAATCATTTATTTGTCTTTGTGAAAATTCTGTACTGCTGATTACATTTGTCTTTTAGGAACAGATATAGGTGAGGTACTTAACATGTGCTGTTAAGATTATTTTGACTAATTAAGTAAATTTTGTCTCAATCTTATACCATCTGTATAAGCCATAAATCTGTGCAATCTTAATATGTCACAGCTTACCTATACCCAGCGTTGCTGCTTCGGCTGGCGCTGGACTTGTATCACTCTTTTTGACGCTTCTGCATCATCCCACACATCACTTCTTGGACTGGGCTTGGACGCTCATGGCGTCAGTAGTGGACGCCCGTGTCCCCGTTTTAGGCGAATCTGATGCTCTGTATGATGCAGCAGTCGCTCTGGTGTGCGACGCATCTCGCGGCAAGATGCATCAATTACAGATGCAAGGAGGCGTGTTTGACGCAGGCTATCCTCTTATACTTACAGGTTCTGGTCTAGCTCCTCCTATCTACTTCCTGGCACCTTTTATTTAAGGGAACTAGATTTTCATTCAATTACCCTTACGTTAGTATAATATACAGTTCTACTTTTGCTCCTGATTTGCGTGTATGACCTAGGCTTGTCTGACCGTCCATCCTGGTGCTGATCTGTGGCTCTGTCTGACAACTCTCTCGCATTACCCCTTTGTAGTGGACACCCAATCTGGTGCAGACTTGTGGCTCTGACTGACTACCCTCTCCGTTTATGACCTAGGCTTGTCTGACCATCCATCCTGGTGCTGACCTGTGGCTCTGTCTGACTACTCTCTCGCACTACCCCTTTTTAGTAGACACCCAATCTGGTGCAGACCTGTGGCTCTGGCTGACTACCCGCTTCGTGTATGACCTGTCTTGTCTGGCCATCCATCCTGGTGCTGACCTGGGGCTCTGTCCAGCTAACTTCTATGCTTCCTCCTGTTCAGCGGATATCCTATCTGGTGCAGACCTGTGGCTCTGGCAGACTCTGACTAATACTGATTGCAGGAGTGAGTCAGTATGTTCATTGGTTGTCTCACCATTAGGTGACGGTCGTCTCTGGGCTGGCTGCAGGCGTGAGTCAGTCATCTTCCGAATTATTACCCTGGGGAACCGCCTGGCTTAATCTTCCTCTCTGACTTAGAGACTACCATTATCTTCGGCTTAGTCTCTGCAGTTTTGGGATGTGGAGACATACTACTATTTCCTAGATACTACTAGTCCCTGTCTCTTGCTTACCCTCTGCTCTTTCCTGAGTATTGCATTATTACGCTTACTTTAATAAAGGTGAATTTTACTTTAATGTCTGACTCTTGTCTTAGCTTGCAAACCGTGACAGTATGTAAGGGTCATGACAACAGACGGTAAAAGCAATTCACCTTTCCAGAGCATACTAGACAGGATGCAGGATCAGGACCAACACATCGATCACTTGTACTTGACCTTGCAAACCTTGCTTAGCCATACGTCCCACTTTGAACGCTCCTCTCCAACACCAGTGGCCACCCCAGCTCCTTCCCTGGCACCGGCAGTTCAGGCGGTCACTGATGCAGGTATGGTCAGAGGATTATCTGGATCCATTCAACTTCCACAGCGTTACAGTGGGGATCCTGAACTGTGTCTCGTTTTTTTGAACCAACTGGGCATATACTTAGAAATGATTCTGCATGCCTTCCCTAGTGAACGCAGTAGGGTTGGTCTCATGATTTTGTTGTTGTCTGGCAAGGCATTGGCATGGGACACTCCTTTATGGAAGATGGATAAACCCATAATCTACAACTATAACAAATTTGTGGCCTCCTTTAAACATGTTTATGATGTGCCAGGTCGAGCAACCTCGGCTTCAAAATAATTTATGACCATCCGCCAGGGCAATCATACAGTGGCGGAGTATGCTATTGAATTCTGGACCCTGGCAGCTTAGGTTGGCTGGAACAATGAGGCTCTAGTAGCCGTCTTTCTCCAAGGGCTTGGTGACTATATGAAGGATGAGATTGCTGCCCGAGAATTACCTAAAGATGTGGATGAATTTATATCATTCATCATCCTAATAGACACTCGGATCAGGGAGAGACCCTCTTTTAAGGAGCGCATGCGGAGGCATCCTTCCAGAACTACATCTCACTTAACTTGCCCACCCAATCCTCCCTCACCTCCCGGTTCCGACTCCGGAAGTGGTGAACCAATGCAGGTTGGAGCCACCCGGCCTTCAAGGGAGGATACGTCCTTCCGTAGGAGGGAGGGACTGTGCCAATACTGTGGAAAATAAGGACACTTATTGAGAGTTTGTCCGGTACGGCCAGGAAACGCTTGCGCCTAAGATCCTGTTGGGGACAGAACTTAGATGGCATCTCTTAATCCCCTGAGGCCACGCAGGACAAACCTATGTGTGCTGTGGTCTTTTCTTAGGCTAATGAGCCTGTCTCAGCTGCCACATTAATAGACTCAGATGCTGCCGGGTACCTCTCCTTTGGCAGTTGAGGCCATTGATGGCAGACCCCTTCTGCAATCACACATTACTCATGAAACTTGTACGCTCACCCTGCAGGTGGGAGCCCTTCATAAAGAAACCCTAAAGTTTCAGGTGATCAACTCACTATGCCATAGTCCTAGGGTTCCCCTAGTTACAAGTGCATAACCCTAGGATTGATTGGAAAACTTGTGAGATAATCTCCCTGGGGGCCGCAGTGTGACAAGGCTTGCCTGTCACGTCGTTAGACTGGCTTGTGCTGAGCCTACGGGCCTAACTGAGGCTTGTTCGGATTTCGCTGACGTATTTAACAAAATACAGGCCAGAGAGCTACCTCCTCATAGGCCTTATGATTGCTCGGTGGAGCTATTGCCTGGTAAGACCCCTCCTAGGGGCCGGGTATACCCCTTGTCTGTGGAAGTGAACAAGGCTATGAAGGAGTACGTCTCTGATGCCTTGGCGGGGGCATTATTCGAAAATACTCTTCTCCTGCGGGTGCCGGGTTCTTTTTTGTAAAAAAGAAGGACAGAGAGCTACATCCATGCATTGACTTCCAAGGGTTGAACAAACTCATAGTTAAAAACACTAATCCGATACCTCTGATTACAGAATTATTTGACCGTCTTAAGGGTTCCAAGATATTCACAAAACTTGATTTGAGGGCGGCTTACAATTTGGTCAGAATGAAGGAGGGCCACGAATGGAAGATGGCATTTAACACCCGGAGTGGGCATTATGAGTACCTTGTCATGCCCTTTGGCCTCTGTAATGCTCCTGCCGTCTTCCAGGAATTTATCAATGACGTGCTAAGAGACCTATTACAAAGTTGTGTGGTGGTCTATTTGGATGACATTCTCATTAATTCTCCTACATTGGAGACTCATCAATCGGATTCCAGATTACCGCAACTACTGAGAGAGAACAACTTGTTTTGCAAGTTGGAGAAATGCGAATTTCACAAACCTCAGGTGACCTTTCTGGGGTACATTATTTCGGCATCTGGGCTGGCCATGGACCCTGCAGAAATTGTCCTCAGTGTTGCAAGGGCCTCTTCCGGTTGGGCTTAAATCTATTCAAAGATTTTTTGGGCTTCGCTAATTACTATAGGAAGTTTATAAAAAACTCTTCGACTATTGTCAAGCCTATCATGGATATGACTCATAAAGGTGCTAAGGTTACGGATTGGTCTCCCAATGCATTGCTCGCCTTTGAGGACCTCAAGGCAGCATTCACAGTTGCCCCTATATTGGTGCACCCGAATCCCACTCATCCTGGAGGTTGATGCTTCTGAGATTGGAGGAGGTGCCCTCCTTTCTCAGCATTCTGCTCCAGGGGAGGCTCTATGTCCCTGTGGCTATTTTTCTAAGAAACTATCGAAGGCTGAAATGGTATATCAGATTGGGGATAGAGAATTACTGGCCATTATACTGGCTCTGAAAGAATGGTGACACCTCTTGGAAGGTACCAGTTCCCCAATCTTGATTCTCACAGATCATAAGAACCTAACATACTTCTCCGAGGCTAAACGCTTGTTGTTCCGTCAAGCTAGACGGACATAGTTCCTATCCAGGTTCAATTACGTGGTTTCCTATCTTCCGAGCTCTAAGAATGTGAAGACTGATGCACTAACATGCCAATGTTGCAATTTATCTAAAGAGGAGGTTCCTCCCACACCAATTATTCCGGCTGATCAGATTCTGGCCACTATCCGTACATGCATTACGTCTTCTCTAGGAGAGGAGATATTGGCTGCAGAGACATTCGCTCCGGCAGAGAAACCTTGCGGGAAGCGCTTTGTTCCCAATCGCTTGCACATTAAACTGCTTGAGACTTACCATGCTTCCAAAATCGCTGGTCACATTGGTCGAGACGAACTGATCTGGTCCCTGTCTAGACTGTTCTGGTGGCCAAGTCTTCGATCAGATTGTGATGCCTTTACTGCAGCTTGCACTACTTGTGCTCAGAATAAGTTGCCTCGACACTTGCCTGTTGGTCTCCTTCAACCAGTGGCTAATGTGGAATGTCTCACCTGTCCATAGATTTTATGGTTGGTCTGCCGGTATCTTCAGGCTTCACATTCATCTTGATCTTAGACAAATTTTCTAAGATGGCCCACTTTGTACCACTTGAAGGCCTACCATCTGCGCAGGAATTGGTGGTGGTATTCACTAAGGAGGTCTTTCAACTTCATGGCATACCCAGGGTTATTGTTTTGGACAGAGGTAGCCAGCTTGTGTCTCGGTTCTGGAGATGCTTTTGTGCCCAGATAGGGGCTACCCTGTTACCTTGAGTGGAGTTTGCCCAGAATTTTGCCATGAACGCTTCCTCACAGAGTTCTCCGTTTTTGATCAACTATGGGTTTCAACCCTCTGTCCTTTCTAAGGTCTTTCAGGCACAGGAGATTCCGGCTCTTGAAGAGCATTTGAGGGCACTCCATTCCTATTGGGTTCGGGTAAAGCATACCCTATGTGGCTCCGTGCAGTGGCAGAAGAGGCAGGCTGACCGCAGATGGTTACCAGCACCTACCTTCCAGGTGGGAGAGAGGGTGTAGCTGTCATCCCGGAACCTTAACCTCCAGGTTCCCTGTAACAAACTGTCTCCTCGATTTGTTGGTCCATTCCATGTGCTGCGCAAAATTAATCCCGTGGCTTATGGAACGTGACAGTAATAGCCCTTCATCCAGCATTTTATGGAGGAGAGCTGTAAGTATAATTGGGAAGCGCCTGTACACGTAACCCCAACATGGCACACCGGTATGCATAACAGGTCACGTGAACCGGTGAGTCGGGAAAGGATCAAAGCAGTCCTTAAGGGAAGGAAACTTCCTGGAGTATGGAAGAAGACTCCACCATCACGAGAGAGCCTTTTTAAGTAAATGCCCTGTCCTCCTGGCTAGAGAACACTTTACTCCATATTAACTGTCCCACATTGGATGAAACAGAAATAGATTTTCATATTATACAATTGAAACAAAATTGCTACATTAGACATAAGGAACCAACTCTGCAATATTATTCCTAATGTTACAAGTAAGTAGCAGAAAGAGACAAAAGAACTGTTTTGATTAAAAGATATATATTAATGTAATTTTTTTATAAAACATGTTACATTTCACTGTTTCCCAAACCTGACCTCAAGCCCCCCTAACAGTGTAGGTTTTCAGAATATCCTCTGTTGAATACAAGTGAATATCAGTACCACAAGGCAGGCAGATCATTTGAAAGGAATGAGCAACTCATTGAGGTCTTAAAGCGATAGTAATACTTCGTTTTATCTTTATTTTATTTTGTAGGCATTAAAAAAATATGAAGAACGATATAAGTCTTATCTCTCAGATAAGATATTCACAAGCAAAGTTTCCCCTCCCGCCCCTTTTACCTAGTATAAGCCATCTCTTCTCAGATGTGGAATCCAGTCCATAGACCAGACAGATAACAGCAGGGACAGAGAACAATGAAAGCCCTGCCTCCCTTGACAAGTTTTTCAGGTTTTTCCCTTATCTTAATTGAAGATTATCCCTCTCTGCAGTCTACCTGGGCACCTCCCTTCTGATCTGGCTGAACAGTGTTACATCAGTAAAAGGGGGGGATGGGGATACTTTGTCATTAAATTACTCTTGAACTACAGCTCTGACAGCATTGATATAACACTCTCCAAAGTCCAAATACAATGATGATTAATTAGAGCCGCTTTTATTATGAAACGTTACGATCCCTTTAAATATCTGTATTGCTTGGTGGGTTGAGGACACGTTTGGGAACCATTTCATTACACTGTAAAACGAGAGACGGCACACGGCCGTCACTTAAGGACCATGGAGCATTTTACATTTTTTTTATTATCCGCTTCCTGACTCCCCGAACGGCATGCAGCCGCACGGGGAGCCCGGAATTCCATGACGATCCTGGCATGTCATGGGTCCTTAAAGGGATAGTAATACTTAAAATGTAAAAAAAAAAAATATGTTGTAAGGTTTATCCCCCTGAGTAAAACAAGAGTACTCCCACTGCTGAGAGGTGTTTTATTCAAAAGTTATTAATTTTCAAAGTCGAATTTTTTAGGTGCAATATCACAGTGGCCTGAAATTGTACGGTGGCACTGTTGCTACACGATCCTATGGACAACTCTGGTCAGTTGACCATAAATCTCCATAGGATGGTGTAGCAACAGAGCCACTGTACAATTTCAGGCCACTGTGATATTGCACCTAAAAAAATGCAACTTTGAAAATTAATAACTTTTGAATGAAAGACCTCTCAGCAGTGGGAGTACTCTTGTTTTACTCAGGGGGATAAACCCTACAACATTTTTTTTTTTACATTTTAAGTATTACTATCCCTTTAACACAAATCCGTGCCAGGACCGTTAAGTGTCCTTAAGGGGATAAAAAATTATTCAGGTTTCTCATTTTAAAACAGAACCAAAAACAGTAAAAGCAAGTTATAATTAGACAGAGACCATTCATTTGTTGTCATGTTTTTTTGGCCGTGTTAGAAAGTGAACAATGCAATCAATGTTAATTTTGAACTAAATATGATACCAGCATTAAGTATGTCATGGTTTCTATCTTATTCTTTTTCTTCTTACATTAAAATTGACTGTGTTCCCTACTTTACAACATAATAAAAAACACATAAAAACAAATTATTAGAGCTGAATCTAATTTTGTATTATTGTTTGTGTGTTTATTAAAAAGTAAAAAGAAAACACTGAATCATATTTAGAATAAAATACAGATAATTTTTTGCAAGTTGCAGCGCTTAATATGCCTTTGTGACAATATAATGCCATACAAGAGTGTATTGAATAATCAGCTTCTGCTGGTGTTCAGTCAATGCATTAAAATTAGAATTGTTCAGAGACCATAAAGGTTTGGAAAATGCTGCTAAAATAAATAAACCCAAGCTATGTATGCAGTTAAACCCCACAAAAATGTAATTGAAGACCTATAGCAGACATCTTCTTAACGACTGATGCCATGCTAGGGTGACTTACAAGGGCTTAACTTTTATGTGATCAAAGAAGGAGGACCATTCTTTTTTGGATTAATCTGGATTTTATTGCAAGACCGGAGGCTCTGTTATGCTTTACCTTCTCACTTTACTCCAGATAGCAGCAAAACTGTATTACAGATAACATTACAATCCATAGAAAAAACATTGTACAGGTTACAGTATGCCTGACTCCTCCCCCACATATTTCCTACTAATCACATTCCACAATCTGGTATAATACTCCTCCCATCTGGAACAACATCCTCTTTCTTGCTGCTCCAGATAGAGATAAGTATTATTTACAACCGTCTTATAAAAATTTTATTTATTTGAAATAACTTTGTGTAATTTTTGTTATTTGGTCTTTATCCCCTTTATTTCTTTCTGTCTATTCTCTCTCTTCCCAGCTTTCCCTTTCTGTAGGGAAATTTCATGATTTCTTATATTATATTTCTATTTTATTTAAAGGCCTTTTTGTATTGCCTTGATATTTCCCCGCTTTCGCTACGTTTGGGAGTCTGTGGGACTCGTCCGTTTCCATCTTATGCTGACAGCTTCTCTGAGGCTCACCTTCTCCTTCTGGCGGGTCTAGAGTTTGGCGTCATCAGTCAGGACGAGTTGCCTGTGGCCATTTTGTTTTTGGGCAAATAACCATTTTGTTAGTTCTGCGCATGAGCGATTGTCTCTGCTATTTTATTTTCAGTGCTCTTTGGTGCTCGAAGTCGTCTCTTTCTTCAGACTTTACTGTGAATATTTATTCTGTTTATCTTTTCTATTTACAAATATTTGGGATATTTTTGTGAGACTTGGGGAAAGTATATACTTCCTAATTAAATTTTCTTATCTTTAAAAATGTTACTAATTGTTTCTGGTTTTATTTAGTTCCTTGGTAACTTAGGTTAATTTATCAATTAATATGTCCCAGTCTAAGAATCTAAACTCACCTAATACCCCCTTTAAAACTTAAATGCATCCCTCCTCAATTTAGATCTCAGGACTCTGGTTCTGAGGGTTCAGAAATTTTCAGTGCTTCTGCAGCACCTTTAGTGGTCAGATGATCATATACAAGTTTTAATGGATGCTTCAGTCAATAAGACTGTTTCAAAAGCCATTTCTTCCTGCATGGATAAAATATCTGATTCTTTGACAAAAACTTTGGTGCAGGTTTTTGAGAAAATAAATCCTATTCCTGCTCCCAAAAATCCTTTGGAATCTAATCTTGATAAAATACATCTTTAGAAGTATCTAAAGGAGATAATTTGGGAAAAAAGAGAAAAATGAAAACTAAATATTGTGCTCCTTTTGAGAGCGAGTTTGATCAATATCAGGAGGATTCAGCTAGTAAATCTAGCTTAAGATTTAGTGATTCACGACCACATTCTAAAATCATTATATGGGAGGTGACAATACAGAGTAAAACTCTAAGGACTCACCAGAAACCTGATTCATATAGGTTGTCTTCTTCATCTGAAGACTCATATGAATCTGAGGATAATAACACAGATTCTTCTGAATCTGAAGGTAAAGACATTCCTAAACCAAAAAAGGTTAAACTTTCAGAATCCTCTAAAGATCAGGATTTGGGATCCATTCTAGATGATCTGGGTCAGCCGATGTTTCATCCGGAGGGAATAAAATATCCCAGATCATCAGAATGGATTCCGAGGGACAAAGTATTTAAGTACATTGATTTTTGGATTAGGAAATCTTTAGGTAATAAGTCTAGAAATAAATTAAGGGCGGAATGTCCTAGGCCTTCCATTCACCAATCATGCGATACTCCGGTTTTGGTCACCCGTCTGATTCAGTTTCTATCAAAATCGGGGAGAGATCCTAAAAAAAGATATTGACAGATCCCTTAAACTCTGTCAGGATAAGTTCCTTAATATTGTTGGACCTCTTGCCAAAATATTTGATTTGATGGAAGAAGCCATCTTTAATAGGATAGAAAAAAGGAAGGGGGAACAAAACAAGGGGCGCCCCTTGTGTATATCAAACTATAAAAATAGATGAATCACCACCACCGCACCCTTTGAAGTGCGCACTCACAAGATAAAGGTGCCAGTAAACGACATATGTCGACACTGACTTAACAGGCAGGAGGAGAATATATCACTGTCTCCAACCAGTTGATCTGGGGATCCCAATTCCACTGCAGCTCCCTTCAACCTCTCGCTCTCCTCAGCGGTAACAGATATGTGCAAGAAAACAACAAGAACAGGAACAGGGGCGCAAATGGTGAAATAAGTATGCACAAATGATTAATGAAAGTAGAAAAATCACTCACATTGAGTCGATGTCAGAGCTTTGGTACCAAAGTTCTCTGACTAACAAGCACACGGAGACATTCGCCCCCTCTCCGTTAGGGTCACTCGCTCTTCAGATCCTTCGTTGGAATTCTCCACTCACCATTTGCGCCCCTGTTCCTGTTCTTGTTGTTTTCTTGCACATATCTTTAATAGGAATCCCTTGGATCTTGCTGTCTTGAGAGGTTGGATCCAAAGGGCGTTTTGTTTATTGGGAAATGCCAACACAGCCCTTTCTACTGATAGGCGTCGCTCTATCCTTATAAGTATTGACCCTAAGTTATCGGAAATGGCTTCATCTGAAGTGGGTCCTAAAGCCAAAGGTTTACTTTTTGGAGACACATTTATTAAAGAATTAGGGAATTTTGTCTCTACATTCACAGCCTTGGACAAGGCTCAAACTTCCATCAAAAAAGTTTTTAATCCTAGAGTTTTTGGGAAGGCTGGGAAAAGAGGTGGTCATTTTTCTGGCCTTTCACTGCAGGGTCCCTCTAGGGGATGATCACATTTTCAACAAGACCCCTCAGGTTATGGGAGAAGATCTGAATATCCTGAAACCAGAGCTCCTTATCCCTTCTTCCTTCAGAGAGTCAGAATTTGGAGAGCCAAACCTAACAGAGGATTTTCCCGTTACAGACCTTTTACAAGTAAGTCCTTTTCCTCTCCCTTTCACAGAGAAAGTGGGCGGCAGACTCGCCCTCTTTCCCCAAATGTGGTCTCAAATAACTTCAGATCAATGGATCCTTCAAATAATTTCAGGATATCACATAGAGTTTTACGATCTTCCAGTTCAATGAAAATTCCCCCTTCTTTCCTATACTCAAAGGAAGAGGGCCTGTTAGTGAATTCAGAGGTCCAAGATTTAAGACGAAAAGGAGCCATTATTCAAGCACCACTGGATTCCCCTGGGTATATAAGCAATATTTTCTTGGTGAAGAAAAAAGATGCGGGCTTATTCCCTATGATAAATCTGAAAGAGCTAAACACACATGTCATGTACAGACACTTCAAAATGGAAGGAATCCGTTGTCTAAGGGATTTGTTGATTCCATTGGATTGGATGGTGAAGTTGGATCTCAAAGATACGTATCTGACTATTCCCATGTCTCCACATTATAAGAGCTTTCTTCCATTTCTCTGGGAAGGCAAGAAATGGCAGTTCACTTTCGGTCTTTCCTAAGCCCCGTGGTGCGTCACGAAGCTGAAGAAACCATTAGTATCTTTCCTGAGATGCAGGGTAATTCAGATGATCATCTATTTGGACGATATGTTAATAATATCTCAAGATCCCCAAGTGTTAAACGATCAACTTCACTTAACAATCCAATTGTTGACTCAACTGGGTTTCCTTATAAATTGGAAAACATCCATCTTAATTCCGAATTAAGAATTTCTAGGATTTACGGTGAACTCTTTAATATCCTCTCTGCTCCTTCCAAAAAAGAAATTGAAGTTGATAAAAAAAAAAAAATTCGATCCATTTTGATAAAAGATCTAATTTTTTTAAGAACTATAGGAAGAATTGTGGGACTCTTGTCGGTATCAGTTCAAGCTATTTTCCCAGGCCCGTTACATTACAGAGCTCTTCAGAGATTGAAAATTCTCCATCTCCAAAGAGACCTGACCTATACGGACATGGTTCCATTATCCTTGGAAGAGCGGGACAAACTGATTTGGTGGTTAAACCACATGGAAACCTGGAATAGCAAAACCATTTTTGGTTTAGCCCCAAATTACGTAATCAAATCGGATGCCAGCTCGGTGGGCTGGGGAGCTTGTTGTGGAAATCTTACCACAGGAGGCAAATGGTCAGATCACGAACAACATATGCACATCAATTGCTTAGAGTTGTTAGCGGGATCTTTTGCGATCAAGAGTTTTTCCAAAGACATTATGAATTGTTGCATTCTCCTCAAGATGGACAATGTGTCTGCAGTCAGGTACATCAATCTAAGAGGCACAAAGTCAAAAAGTCTGGACAATTTGGCAAAGGACTTCTTGCAATTCTGTCTCAACAGAGACATTTCCATTCAAGCAGAATACCTTCCAGGTCTTTCCAACACTACCCCGGATTGGAACTCGAGACATCTAGCGGATTTCAGCGATTGGACTCTTCACAAGTCCATTTTCAGGAAAATCAGTTTCCTTTGGGGTCCTTTACATATAGACCTTTTTGTTTCAAGACTAAATTCTCGACTGCCAAAATTCTTCAGTTGGAGACCAGATCCAGAAGCTCTTACTTCAGACGCGTTTCTTCAATCATGGAGCAAGACCAGGAATGATGCTTTTCTTCCTTTTGCAATGACTCCCAGGGTCATTCTTCAAGTCAGGAAACAATGGGCCACTTTAGTGTTGATCACTCCATTTTGGACGGCTCAACCTTGGTTCCCTCCACTTTTGGAGTTGCCAATAGATTACCCTCGGATTCTACCCAGTTTTCCTCAGTTGTTGACAGACCCTATAGGGAATCCTCACAATCTCTTATTATCAAACCAGTTACATCTGATGGTTTGGCTGATTTCAGGGGTCCCTGGTGTGTCAAGGGACTTTCGGAATCAGCTCTTTCACTCATGTCCAAAGCCTGGGCTCCAGGAATCCTAGAATGTTACATATTTTGCTGGTCGATATGGTCACGTTGGTGCTTGGAACGGAATTTGGATCCTGTTTCTTCCAATTTAACCTCGGTTTTGAATTTCCTCTCTGATTGTTTTCAACAGGGTAAGGCCTATAGAACAATCAACTGTTATAGGTCTTCCATTTCTGCAGGTCATTGTCATATTGATTATCTTCCTAAGGGTCAACATCCCCTGGTTTGTAAACTCATGAAAGGCAATAAGTTATCTCGACCTCCTTCTGCCAAATATAGTAGTTTTTGGGATTTTACTGTTGTTCTGCGATTTCCTGGCCAGCGAATGATAGATTGTCACTCAAACAATTTTCAGCAAAAATTAGTGTTACTGTGTTAATCTCTTTTCGTAGGGTTTCAGATGTTAAAGCACTAGATGTAACCGCATGTTCGTTTGCGCCAGGTGTATAGGAGAACTAAGACTATGTCTACACAAATGTTCTATCCTGCTTTTCCACTAAAACCTCAGCTTTGTATGGGCCAATGTTCGCAAGCTTATGAATTAGCTACTACTAATATTAGACCCAAAAATGCTACTCAATTGTTAATCTCTTTTAAGAAACCTCATTTACCTCTCTCTTCAGCCACTTTGCATGATCCAATGGATCCTTCTAGCCAGTCAGCTGATATTGATGTCTCCCTTTTTTGGGGCTCACTCTTGTACTGTACTACAGTTTCTGCTGCTATCTAGAGTAAAGTGAGAAAGTAAAGCATAATATTTGCCTCCGTGTCTTTAATAAAATCCTGACTTTCCTTCATGAAGTTAGGAAAATCCTCGAATTACAGACATAAGTGTGCCACAAACTGAGCACACCACTAGTGTTCCCTCTAAAGCAAACACAGGTGAGTGACTGAGCACTGAAAGAGTTAAAAAGTACAGGTTATGCAGGCCTGCATTGGAATAACAGATGCACCACTGTACCCTGTTGATTTTTGATTACTCTTTTCTCCATTCTGGTTCGCTCGACTGTGTTCATCTTAGAGGGAACACTGGCCATACAAATCCCGACATCAAGTCAGGATAACAAGACATATGAGTATCTGAGCAACAAATTCAATTTAAAGATGTCTTTACCCCTGCATTAGGGAAAGAAAAGGATACCCAAGTGCAGCTGAAATATGAGAGTTGTTGCAAGTTTCTACGAAACCACTTTGCACCATTTACAATCAAAACTAAAATGGATGCTGAATTACAACATATGGAAGATCGAGGGATACTAGCCAAAATATCCAAGAGAGTGGGGTTCACAAATTGGGCCTGCAATGAAGATAACAGAAGATTAGATTATGTGGAAGGCTCTCATCAGACAACTAAAAGTGGATTAACATCCACTGAACCATCTAATAATTGCATCTCTGACTGGAGGTAGTTTTCAAAGATGGATTTAAAACAGACAGACCTCCATCTTGAAAATACATGAACAGCTGACATCAATACACACTGAGGCCTGTTTCTATACAATAGGACAGTGTTTGGGGTTGCATCTGAGCCTGTAATCTGGCATTAGGCACTATTCTGTCAGGGATTCTGCACACAAAATGCTTGCTGGATATGTTCATAAAAGGAGCCACAAAAGGAATGTGGGGGATGGTTTAATGTGCCTGAAAAAACATGGCTTGAGAGCCAATTCAGACAAATGCAAATTCTTTAAACCAAAACTGACATTCTGGGCTCATGTGATTGACAAGAATAACCTTGAACATATTTTAAATGTTAATCATATTACTCCTTAGATGTATATTCTCTAATGTAAACAAACCCAGTTTGGCTATTCGCTCTTTATAACTCATAGTAACATAGTAACTTAGGTTGAAAAAAGACTTGCGTCCATCTAGTTCAACCCTTTTCCTATTCCTGTTTACCATAGTTGATCCAAAAGAAGGCAAAAAAAACCCCTCAATACAGCAATTTCAAATTATGCCTTGAATGGGGGGAAAAATCCTTCTTGATTCCAAATGGCAATCAGATTTCTCCTTGGATCAACAAGCACTAACTAAATATTAATCCCAATACTAACATACATAGCCCTCTATGTTCTGCTCTTTAAAAAAAAAGTATCCATGGCCTTTTTAAAGGCATCTAATGTATTCGATAGCACCACCTCCTCAGGCAGAGAATTCCATACCTTTATTGTCCTTACCGTAAAGAATCCCTTCCGCTGTTGTAGATGAAATCTCCTTTGCTCAAGTCTAAGCGGATGACCCCTTGTCCTTTGTACTGTTCTGTTAATGAACAGGTCTTTGGAGACCCCTTTGTATGGGCCCTGAACATATTTATATAATGTTATAATATCCCCTCTAAGACTCAGTTTCTCCAGTGTGTACAAGTTTAACTTTTCTAATCTGCCTTCATAACTAAAACTTTCCATTCCCCTTACTAGTTTTGTAGCCCTCCTCTGTACTTTCTCTAGTTTCATAATGTCCTTGAATGAATCAATCAATCAATATTTTTATTTATATAGCGCCACAAGTGTACGCAGAGCTTTACAATTTAAGGGTTTAAACAATACAGGGATACAGGTGCTTTGTAGAGTGAAACATTGGGTGCGAGGTCCCTGCCCAAGAGCTTACAATCAAAAGTTTTTCAGAAAGGGCATCCAGAATTTAACAGCATATTCTAGGTGGGGTCTTACCATGGACCTGTAAAGAGGCATAATAATATCTTCCTCCCTTGAGTCAATACCCCTTTTAATACATGCCAATATCTTATTGGCCTTTGCAGCTGCCAGCTGGCACTGAACGCTACTGCTGAGTCTATTGTCTACCATTACCCACAAATGCTTTTCATTAATAGAGTTCCCCAAAGAAACACCATTTAAACTATATGTTACATTTTTATTATTATAACCAAAATGCATAACTTTACACTTGTCTATATTGAATCTAAATTGCCATTTGCCTGCCCAGTTATCCAATTTGTCCAAATACTCTTGTAATGAAGACACATCCAGTTCACACTTTATTACCACACTTTTGTGTCATCGGCAAACACAGATGCATCACTCCCTATGCCTTTTGGGGGATCATTAATAAACAAATTAAAAAGAAGAGGATCCAGGACAGATCCCTGAGGTACTCCGCTTATCACGTTTGTCCAATTGGAGAACTTCCCATTTACTACCGCTCTATGCATTCTATCTTTCAGCCAATTTCCAATCCATAAACAGACATTTGCCCCTAAGCCTATTTCATTCAGTTTATACAGTAACCTCTTGCGTGGAACTGTATCAAATGCCTTGGCAAAGTCTAAATAGATCACATCAACCGCCGCTCCCAAATCTATATTTTTACTCACTTTTTCATAAAATGCAATCAAGTTAGTTTGACAAGACCTGTCTTTCACAAAGCCATGTTGGCTCCTGCTAATGATATTCCTGTTCAAGATGAATTCTTGAATATATTCCCTTAGTAACCCTTCAAACAGTTTCCCTACCACAGATGTCAAGCTTACAGGTCTATAATTTCCTGGCTGGGATTTTGATCCCTTTTTAAATATGGGCACCCCATCTGCTTTACACCAATACGTGGGCACCATACCTGAAACAAAAGAATCCCTGAAAATCAAAAATATTGGTCTGGCCAGGGCCTGACTTAGCTCTTTAAGTACCTGTGGGTGTACCATCCGGCCACCGGGCTTTGTCTAATTTAACACCATTCAATTGTTTTAACACTTTTTCTTGTGTTAGCCAATCCCATGCTAGCTGTGAGTGAGTAAAGGTAGTTTGCAGGTTCTTGTCCATCAGGTCTTCCTTAGTAAAAACAGAAGAAAGGAAATTACTTAAAATATCTGCTTTCTCTCTGTCCCCACAGACCCATTTCAGATACAAAGACCCAACATTATCAGACTTAAATTTTTTGCTATTAATGTATTTAAATACTTTTTTTTGATGCTCTTGCTCTCCTTAGCAATAATTTTGTCATTCTCCAGTCTAGCTAATTTAATTGCCTTTTTACAGGTTTTGTTGGCATTTTTGAATTTTGCAAATTCCTCTGCTGATCCCTCATCTTTATAATGTTTAAATGCCACTTTCTTGTTATTTATTTCATGAATTACTTTACTGGTTAGCCACATTGGTTTTAATTTGCTTCTTTTGTATTTGTTTCCAAAGGGAATACATTTATATGTATATTTTTGCAAAGTTATTTTGAAGGCATTCCACTTATCTTCTGTGTTTTTTCCAGAAAATATTCCATCCGGTCAACTCGCTAAAGTTGGCCTTTTTAAAATTCAGTGTTTTGGTAGAACCCATACCAAATTGCTTTTTTGAATTAATATCAAACGATATCATGTTGTAGTAACCTATATTCTCCACTCCTGGTCACTGTAAGGTGCTTCACCTAAACCCCCCCCAGGGGAACTTTAGACAGCACACCTGTTCCAGCAGATATCCGGGCCTAGTCACCTGAGGACATGAAATAACAGACACGCAAACAAGTGTAGGTGCTAAAATCTCATTCCAACTTTATTGCAAACATGCAAAAGATTTATTGGGATACATATATGGGTGGGTCACACATCCCGGAATGTCACACAGCACCAGAATAACACACATAGCACTGAGCAGCCCTAATATCAAGCTGCATCAATTACCCTCCCTACCGTTCATTCTGCAGGAAGCATGTGTGTCTTCAGTGGGTACTCTACACTAACCTACCACCCACGTCTACTTACACTCCCATAGCATTAGATCTCTGTACTCCCCAGACCAATCGAACCTCTGGATTTTCCAGACCTACTTAACTCTAGAGGCTGGCACTTACCACAGCCCTATCCAATAAACTCTAGTGCCTGGCACTTACCTCAGCCCTATCCAATAAACTCTAATGGCTGGCACTTACCTCAGCCTTATCCTATATACTCTAGTGGCTGGCACTTACCTCAGCCTTATCCTATATACTCTAGTGGCTGGCATTTATCTCAGCCTTATTCTATATCTCTGGACTTACCAGACTTCTACCACTATCTCACTATTATGTAGTGGTCCTTTAAGGCTAATTCCTACCTCTATATCTAATTGCACTATTACCTGTGACCATGGGAAAATACCATTAAGCACAGAACTAAAAGACAGCAGTCACCAGGAAGAGGCAAGCAGAATACACATGCACATATAAATACACAATGGATATTCACTCACCTCAAATCCGAAGACCCTGCTCCATTCGTGACGCCAAAATGTAATAACCTATATTATTCACTCCTGGTCACACTGTAAGGTGCTTCACCTAAAACCCCCCAGGGGACCTTTAGACAGCACACCTATTCCAGCAGATATCCGGGCCTAGGCGTCTGGGGACATGAAATAATAGACACGCAAACAAGTGTAGGTGCTAAAATCTTATTCCAACTTTATTGCAAACATGCAAAAGCTTTTATTGGGATACATATATGGGTGGGTCACACATCCAGGAATGTCACACCCCCAGGACATGAGTCCCAACTTGCAGTTACAACATGTGCAGATCATTACTGCCTTGCAGGTTATCACATCATGTACAGATTATTATATCCTATGCAAATCATTATTTGTAATATAATATAAATCCCCTAGATGGCACTCTATGATTGGAGCATGGGTCAAATCCAAATGACCAATTTCTAGTAAATCCTGACCTCTTACCTACTTGGCCACATGCCCCAAGCAGAGGAAACAGGTTACCACAAAAATGAGGAACCAGAGCAACATTTGACAACCTGGCCAAATGCCCCTGATGTGTACACTATTTCTCTGAAAACAACATCCCTTAAAAACAAACATTTGCTGGAGATCTTATAGAAAAAGTAGAAGTAGCAATTATCCTACCATGAAATTATGTTATTTCTGTATTTAAAGTGTCTCAGCTAAATTGAAACATTAACCCCTTATTGGCATAATACCCAGGGCCTTCAAGCCTGAACCAATAAATTGATATATCCTTTCAGTTCCCTCCTTTTGTTCTGAAAGAACAACCATAAAAATTGCCCCTGGCCATACTCAGAGAGGGGCATGTCCCTAACCGGAAGCAGGATCCCCCCTCACGGGTCTCATGATGGCATCAGGGGCTTCCTGGCCCATACAGGATGGTTGAAGTCTCCCAGCCAAAAGGGGCATATGGGCACTAATGACTGCCCATGGGTGTAAGCCAAGAGGGTAGCATGAGTCTCTGGGGTCCTATTCATATTGACATACGTATGAGAAAGATCTCTGGCTTTGCGGCATCTTGGAGCAGCAGAACACATACATGTACACAAAGAAGAAAATATTGCACATAACAACAGAGAAACACAAAGAAGGAGGTAAGGAAAAGGAGACTAGCCACAAGAAAAGAGATGAGGAAAAGGAGACTAACTACAAGCTGCCTTAACCATGTAAAATTAGAGAGCCAAGACCTCAACCAGTCCTACCAACCATTTCCCCAACCATCCTGTCCTATTCCCTTCACTAAGATGTTCAATTCCTGGATATGTTCCCTTATAGATTTAGAATGATCAGTTGGAGGGTTAACAGTCTGGGAAGTCACTGCTCTGTGATGTCTTGGAGATATGAATGAGTCAATTTCAGTCAGATTGGAGTCAGCAGATAAAGATGGATTTGTTGTCCTGCGGGGGCTGCCCGAAAATAGAATCAGCACCACCAGAGCAACAATCATCCCCACAATACAAAAGCTTATAACAAGAAGTCTATCAGCAGTTTGGAGTTTAGTCATTAAGCTGTATTTTGGCATCTCAGAGTCAGTTATCAACAAGGATGTCTTGTTCCTTGTTGTGGGATCTCTCTTCACTCTGCTCACATGGTATCACGGTGCCCGTGCTCCTGGCTGCAGCCGGCGACATTCTGATCATATCTGGCTGAGAACCCGCTCCGCTACTGACCATACCTGGCTGTGTATCTATTCCGTTACCATCTGTGTCTAGCGTATTGACACTCTGTTGCCATCCGTATCTAGCCTACCACTTGCTAGACTTGCTGTGGCTTTGCCATTACGCTATTCAGTTGTGCCATGTGGCGCTATTACTCTGTCGACTGTTTGCTAAGCATTCATACTGTAGCTACTCTCCTTATCACCGTTGGCGGTGTGCAAACTCGAAGTACCGGTGCAGTGTTCATAGCACTGACTGTGTATCACAGTGCCTGTGATTGCTGCATTTTCTTGTCTGTCACCAGTAGGGGGCTTCTATTGGCTGTCTGCATTTAGCCCGCCTCATATTGCCTATTTAAACCTGGATTGGGCACCCTTTGAGTGCCCTTTCGTGTTGTCTGACCTTTTGCTATCACTATGTCCAGTGATAGTTGGGCCTCTGTTCCAGTGTTCCTGAGTTCCTGATTTCAACTGTTCCAGTGTCTCCTGCATGCTGAGTTGTTCCAGTCCTGGTTCCGGCCTAGTACTCTGGTGATGCAGTTCCTGCTGAACTTCTTCTCTGCTGTTTCCTGACCTGACTGATCGCTGCTGGTTCCTGTCATCTCATCGCCTGTCTCCTGTATCCTGGCGACCTTCTGCCTGGTCGCGTCGGCGACATTGCTCCAAAGCCTTGCGGCTACACGATTCAGTTGTTAGTCCAGTGTGCGGACACTGGTTCGCTCCCAAGCCTATCGGCTACACTATTCAGTAGTTGGTCCCAGCGTGCGGACGCTGGTTTGCTCCCAAAGCCTCGCGGCTACACGATTCCCTGTTGGTCCAGTGTGTGGACACTGGTTTGCTCCAAAGCCTATCGGCTATACGATTCAGTAGTTGGTCCCAGCGTGCGTACGCTGGTTCGCTCCAAAGCCTTGCGGCTATATGATTCACTTGTTACTCCAGTGTGCGGACACTGGTTTGCTCCAAAGCCTATCGGCTATACGATTCAGTGTTGGTCCCAGCGTGCGGACGCTGGTTTGCTCCAAAGCCTTGCGGCTATATGATTCACTTGTTACTCCAGTGTACGGACACTGGTTTGCTCCAAAGCCTATCGGCTATACGATTCAGTAGTTGGTCCCAGCGTGCGGACGCTGGTTTGCTCCAAAGCCTTGCGGCTATATGATTCACTTGTTACTCCAGTGTGAGGACATTGGTTTGCTCCTAAACCTCGTGGCTATACGATTCCCCTGTTGGTCTCAGTGTGCGGACACTGGGTTGCTTACGATCCTGTCATTCTGCCATTATCATCCGACTGCTATTGATATCTCTGGGCTGCCCTGCCCAGTATTGGTAAGGCCGGTAGAACCTTTTGCCACATTCCATCTCAGGTTGCCTTACCCGGTATTGGCAGGGCCGGTAGAGCCTACACTGTGTACTTATTGGGGCTGCCTTGCCCGGTAATTAGGTAAGGTCGGTAGAACCGTTATGCTATTCCATCTGCAGGTTGCCTTACCCGGTATTGGCAAGGCCGGTAGAGCCTAATATTCTATTCTCTCAGACTGTCCTGTCCGGTATATTGACAGGACCGGTAGAGTCTGCCTTCTGTCTTTGCTATTACTCATGATTATATATGTATGTGATTGCCATCCTAAGTGATCAATTTAATTATTTCAATAAAATTGATTTTTACCTAAAACTTGTGTCTGAGAGTCATAACAAACCGTGACAGTGTGTTACTCTGATCTCTCTGTGTCCACCTCCCTTACAGAGCTGGGCTCACTCCCTTTGGGAGTTGCAGTATATCACAGGGCGTTACATATTGACCCTTTGCTTGCCTGGACAGTCCAGGTACGGTTGTGCATATTCCACTCTGCAGTAGCCTTGGGCTCAAGAGCCAGCGTTGCGTTATTACCATCCTCAGTGAGAGAGGACACTTGTTGCCTTCAAATATATATATGTCTTATATATATATTTACACTGTATTACGATCCACCCCTAGTGTTCTAGGGTTTGCTTGTGAGAGTTGTCTCAGTCTATCACCATCCTGTGCCATGGTTCTGTGCCTCCCAGGCATCTGGGTTGTGCCAGTAGTGTCGCCTTGCTCCTCTGGGTTATGTGCCTCCCAGGTGTCTGGGTTGTGCCAGTCGTGTTGCCTCGATCCTCTGGGTTCTGTGCCTCCCAGGCATCTGGGTTGTGCCAGTCATCTCCTCCTGAACCATCTGTCACCAAGGACCTGTGGTCAGATCTCGGACTGTGTTGCCTGCTGCCTGTTCAGTTAAAGCCAGAACCTCCATTGCCAGTGATTGTTATCGTTCATACCTACATTTCTATTACTGGCTTGCTATTACTGTATATACCTGCATATATTTTTGTTCTGTTTGTGTGGGCCCAAGAGCCTAACTACGTGTGTGATCTTTATCTCAATAAAGTCATTTTAACCTTAACAATCTGGTCTGAGTGTTCATCAAAAAACCGTGACACGTGGATCCATCTTGGTGTACTCTCTGTGAGAATAGCTGTTCTGGTTGTTGGAGATCTAAAAGGAGGGCCCAAGGTCTTGTCTTTTCTTCAAATAGCTATCTGACCACACAGACCTTGTAAAAACGTGATGGTTTACATGTAAGCAAAGAACGACTAACATCACCATAGATGCCATTCATTTTATCAATCAATGGGAATACATAATCATTCATTTATTACATTCCAAGTCACCTGTTGTGACTTGGCCTAGCGCCCTTCTTCAATTTATCTTTACTTATTGTCATCCTGGATTTTTCTACTTGAGGTGTGTAATTGTAGCTGTAAATTGTATACCTTTGTAACTATTAATCATCAGAGGGCATCAAAATCGGGGAACTATTCCCTTACATAGTACATCAGCGATGGTTTTGGAGTTTTCCTTGGCCACGGGAAAAGCTTCAACCCATTCAAAAACGAATCACTTATAACCAACAGATATTAGATTGCGACAGAGGAATAATCCACATACTGAAGCAACGTGGAGCCACAATCAGGTGCCCAAGACTCTAGGGTTTTCCTGACTACAGCAAAATAGGTAGTGGGGGAATCAATCACACAATCTATTTCACGCACAGTGATTCCCTTTGTACGCGAAAGCAAACAGTGGTTGCATGTCAGGGCACCCCAGAATATCAAAGAAAACAAGTGACAGGTGATTATACTGCAGAAAACATAGAATTTACATCAGGCACTTAAAGTACCAGTGGCCGAATTAACTCATTCACTGCCCTTTTACTTTTCTAGTAATAAGGGATATTTCTTACATATACACGGGGATATACCCAGACTACACCTGGGGATGTGTAACCTTCAGCTGACAAAGAATTGGAAAGTGTGTGCAATGTGTCAGGTAAAATGTGTCATAGACACTATAGTGTAAATTGGGTCTAATGATATGAACACTGACACCTGAATCAACTTTCCCCATACATTCATAGAAACACTCCACCATTTGCAACAATGGGACCCTGTGCAGGGATCAACCATATACCTTAAATTAGAACATTATTACATACATCACCATGCATAGATATAGGTGTCCAAAGCCAAGCACTAATTCTAACAGTGGAAACACATACACAAGAAAATATTCCATTCAATAATATGCTGACATCCAGGGCTAATTGTAAAGAACATGCAGGCATTACAGGGTTAGTCATGTGTGAATAAGCAACCACCAAACTATAGGGTAAAGAATCAAATCACACCACCCGTATCTGTCATTATAGGTGATATTTTAAGTTACATCATTAGGTCATGTCTTACCATATTAACTGGACAATTGGGAGTAATTAGAAAGACATTCTTAAGTACTGTAAGCATTATGGTCTAAAACCTATAAACATGATACATTTGTAGTCCAAAAACAGAGCAACATTATGATACACACATCTCTTAGCATCTATACTTATCCATATATCCCTTAATCGCATCTATTCACCCATGTATTACTAGCCAAAAAATGTCTTAACAATAGATATTTTAATATAACAAACAGTTTTAATTACAAACTTCAAATTGTTGCATAGAAAGTAAAAAAAAAAAGAGGAAGTATAGAAAGCCTAGAATATACGGAAGTTCAGACAAAAAGAAAAGAGGGGGTTAGAAAAGCTGTTTTCTCACCGAACTACAAATTACAAGTATGGCATATTAACCTGTACCTTACTATCACCCCGCAAATACATTATATTAGCATCAATGGAAACCTCTTCCTGATTCTCTAGCACCCTAATTCCATCTACCTCTGTATTGCCTTCTGCCTCAAACTGAGAGTATATTTCCACATTCTCTGCTTCATTCTTAATACAACCTGTCACATCCATCACTCATATTGCCATTTCCAAGACTTCACTTTCTAAGCTACGCCAAATATCAATACACATTCTGACTACTCGAGCCACTTCAAAACGAAGTGGTCCTAAATCGTCAGTCTTAACAAATCCTAATGCATTTTGCCAACAATCACCAAAACGCTTTCATAAACATACATTTTCCAGTTCCCTCTGTGTACATGCAGTGTCCTTCATTATGGCCTTGTCCAGTCAATCCCTGTCCAGTCTGTGGAGGAACCCTCAACTCCCAACAGTCCCTCCTGATGCGTCCCCTTTTATCACAGTGAAAACAAGCACCCTGATTCCACCTTGCTGCACCTGCATATCTTCTCCCTCTGCCTTGTCCTCTGCCTCTCCCATGATTCTGCTGGAAATACATACTGGTAACTGCCGTATCATTATCATTGTTATTATCCTTTTTTATCAAGTCCACACTCATTTGCCCGTGTATCACCAAAATGCTTAAAAAAATGTGTAACACTCTCCCCCCTCCTTCTGTCTACATCCCATAACTTTCATGGTATCCTCCGTGTCCCCACTCATCTCAGTCAATCTTTATTTAACCTCCCCCCCCAGACGGTAGCACTATATAAGGGGCAAAAGAACTGCAACACTATCAGCACTATAGCAAAGGTAATCAATATCATGGAAAGCAATATTTCACCCCAGGTTATTAACAGAAGTGCTGGAGTAACAAATGCACATATCATGAATATAATCAAAACAACCAAGGATGACCTGGACATTGCATGTAAAATTATCATCAGTAAGAATCATCAAGTACCCTTAAAACCATATAATAGTGAACCAATACACATATATATATATATATATATATATATGACCCAAATGTCGGCACTCACGTCTTCCGTTTACCTTGCCTGGGTGCTATGCAATAAATTCATCAATAACTCCAAATAGCAAGCACTCACAGGTCTTAAATCATGTAAAAAGAACTATTTATTATTCGACGTTTCGGTCCGGTAGGGACCTTTATCAAGAACAAACCTAGATACTACTATAGTGCAAATAAATACTCACCGTGTGCATGCTGATGTGACGTGCAAATCGTAACAATAGAGAGTGTATCAAAGCAGTGTATCCGGTGTGAACGTGAGTTACAATTAGCGGAGAAACAACAAAACAACATGCTCCCCCTAGTGTAATTACTTTGTTGCATAAAAGTGTTAAATCGTGTTAAGTGAATGAATAAAGTTGGATTATCAACTTTGAAATAAAACTCACTACGTGATCTCCACCAAAATAATCTGTTACTTAATAATCCTTAGTGATTAAACTGTGCAACTATGAAACAAAAACTGTTATAGACAGCCTCTTGAAGTGAATCGAAACTCAGCTCACTGCAGTGACCTAACAAAACCCCTATCTTCATGCATACCACTGTATCTTGGACACCCGAACTTCTTAAAAATCTAAATAAATGGTGTCTCGTGTAAAAATCAAAAAGAGTGCATATGCGTGAAAAAAGCTTAAAAATGTTTGAATTAAGAATTATTATGTTTTCAAAACAAATTATCTATACTTAAAAAATATATATTCATTATTCCAATTCACTACCTTAATCGAACACTCCCTGCTGAATCTCAGCACAAGTGTCCGACTGGGGTACACAATTACTTCTTGAAGAAAACATGTTATAAGACAAAATATTTTTATGAAAAAAAAATTTTTTCTGAACAAAAAAATTTTTTTGTTGTTGTAAACATTTTTAAGCTTTTTTCACGCATATGCACTCTTTTTGATTTTTACACGAGACACCATTTATTTAGATTTTTAAGAAGTTCGGGTGTCCAAGATACAGTGGTATGCATGAAGATAGGGGTTTTGTTAGGTCACTGCAGTGAGCTGAGTTTCGGTTCACTTCAAGAGGCTGTCTATAACAGTTTTTGTTTCATAGTTGCACAGTTTAATCACTAAGGATTATTAAGTAACAGATTATTTTGGTGGAGATCACGTAGTGAGTTTTATTTCAAAGTTGATAATCCAACTTTATTCATTCACTTAACACGATTTAACACTTTTATGCAACAAAGTAATTACACTAGGGGGAGCATGTTGTTTTGTTGTTTCTCCGCTAATTGTAACTCACGTTCACACCGGATACACTGCTTTGATACACTCTCTATTGTTACGATTTGCACGTCACATCAGCATGCACACGGTGAGTATTTATTTGCACTATAGTAGTATCTAGGTTTGTTCTTGATAAAGGTCCCTACCGGACCGAAACGTCGAATAATAAATAGTTCTTTTTACATGATTTAAGACCTGTGAGTGCTTGCTATTTGGAGTTATTGATGAATTTATTGCATAGCACCCAGGCAAGGTAAACGGAAGACGTGAGTGCCGACATTTGGGTCATTTATAATTCTTCGTTGAGCACCCGTCCTTAGGTGAAACATTGCACTCTGTTGTGAATTATATTCGTGATACAAAAATGGAAGATTTTTCAGCTCGAGCCGGTGGTACTCTTGATTATGCGGAAACACTGAGACTCACGGAGGCTGATGCTACAAAGGTACTTTGGAAAACATCTAATTCAGAGGTGGCTGAGAATATGAATGAAGACAATTTATATCATCCTTTACTGAAACTTTTGAAAAGAGAGATTGATCTTGACCTGCATGGTCTTTTTATTTCGGATTATTACAGAGCTAAGCAGATACCAAGGGGGTTTCGGATCAAAAATATCCCTACAATAGGTCGATATAACCCTGAATTTTGTAGAAAATGGATTGGGGTACTCAATCAATGCTCCTTGGATCTGATGATATTAGTTCTAGAGGAAGTAAGCAGAGATTTAAGTCATACTCGAACACAAATTGCCACTTTCAAAATGGAACATAATGAGGCTCTGAATAGAGAACAGTTCAAGGCATCCATGGAAAAAATTAATAGTGAAGTTGAAAAGTATAACAATCAATTGCTTCGTTTTAAGCGAGAGAAATTACAAAAAGTTAAAGATGATTATCAATACCATCGGGTATATCCTTGGTTAACTGGAGCTTCGGTCAGAAAACCACAACGAACACGATTTAGAAGACCCGGGAGAGCTGGGGTTAAGAGATTGAATCTTTCAACTGTGGATTTAAGTTCGGGTGAGTCGGAAACAGAAGAGTTGGGAATACAAGCCCCACAAGCAAATGTGACCGAGGGGGGAGCATGTTTTTTGGAAAATGTCCAGTTAACCCCTGCCCCGCCGGATCCCCCATTAACAAGAAGCGGAGGCGCACGAGGAATCATATCAGGAGGGGGCAACAAGGCAAAGGTTACCGGGAACAAGGGAGCCAACAAACCACCAGTGTTTCCTCCTCAGTAATTTTCAACTTATCCAATCATGTTTTGACTCATAGAGAACGATCTCTTTTACAAAAAGGTTTGTCTTTCGTCCCGATATGTAATTTTGAGAACTTTCAGTGGGACATTGAACATTATAAATTATCGAGATCGTTAAGACTTAAAGACTTTTTTAAGGATTCTGTTTCTAACGTGGCAGTTAACCCTTTAAAACTCAGAGGGAAATTTGATCCAATTAATACGTCTGATTCAGTGAAAACCTTTACATGGATTACTAAGCAGATTGTAGAAGAGAAAGCTCAGGAGATACCCCATCCTTATTCAAATTTATCCCTAGATGAAATAAAAGCGATACAGACTTTATCATCTGACACCAAGATTGTGATCCGACCCGCCGACAAAGGCGGGGGGATAGTATTGATGAACTATGAGGAATACAAAGAAGACATTATGAGACAGTTATCAGATGATACAACTTATGAATATGTCAGAATTAATCCCACAGATAAGTTCAAAAGAAAAATTGCTCTTTTTTTGGAAGAAGCTATGCATCTTAATTGGATTAATAAGGATTTAGCTGATTACCTATTGGAACTGTATCCGATTTGCCCCATAATTTATACATTGCCCAAGGTACATAAGAATATGCAACATCCTCCAGGCCGACCGATTGTGTCGGCCAGGGGTAGCTTGACGTACCCGATAGGCAAAGCAATTGATTTTTGGCTTCAACCTGTAATTCAAGAAACTGACAGTTATCTTAAAGATTCAAATATGTTACGAGAGATAATCAATCAAGTGAATTTACAGGGAGATGATGACATTACATTGGCAACATTGGACGTTAAGAATCTTTATACAATTATTCCTCACCAGGAGGGATTAAAAGCGGTGCAGTCGTTGATTGAAGATTCCAATGTATATGATGGGCCTCCGTCACAATGTCTCCTTCAGTTATTGGAAATAGCATTGACATGTAATTTTTTTATGTTTGAAAACAAATATTATGTACAGAAGGCTGGGACGGCTATGGGGGCTCCCATGGCGCCAGCATATGCAAATTGTTACATGTATGCCTATGAAAAGAAGGAGATACTGGTACCATATGCTCAGAATTTACTTCTATATAAGCGATTCATTGACGATGTGTTCATTGTGTGGAAAGGAGATGAATCTTCTTTTGTTCAGATTGTGGAACATCTTAACCAGCTAAATAGCCCAGTGAGGTTTACACATACGACGAGCCGTATGAAGATTGCATTTCTGGATTTGGAAGTGTTCAAGGAAGGAGATTCTTTGGGTTATACTTTATACAGGAAGATTACAGATCGTAATACTTTACTGCATTATAACAGTTACCATTCATCCGCCTTGAAGAATTCTTTACCTTTCTCTCAGTTTTTGCGGGTTATTAGAAATAATACAGACCCAGTAATGATGCAAGGACAATTAGAAGAAATGGCGCAACGTTTTTTTGAAAGAGGTTACCCCCAGGATATTATCCTTAAAAATGTATCAAGAGCTCTTCAAGAAAGTATTGAACCACGAAAAAAACGGGACAATTCTAACCGAATTGTTCTACAAACTACATATAGTACAGCAGCGAAGGTGATACAGGAAACATTATTGGAGAATTGGGATATTCTACGGAGGGATAATTCTTTACCTTCGATCTTTAAGGAAAAGCCCATGATTTGCTATAAAAGAGGGAGAAATTTGAGGGACTTATTGGTAAAAACATGGTCCAATGATACATCAACAACAACAAAGAATTGGTTACCCAAACCGAGAGAGGGTGCCTTTAAATGCACAGGATGTGCTACTTGTAAACAAATGTTAACTGGGAGTTATTTTCAACATCCCCATACAGGAAAAATGTTTAAAATCAAATTCCGTTTGACATGTAGTACAGATCATGTTATTTACTTGTTGAGATGTCCTTGCAATTTGGTATACATAGGCAAGACGGATGGAATGTTTAAAGATCGGGTAACTGGACATCGTTCAGCAATTAAAGTTGCACATAGGGATTCCACCACGGATAAGCCAGTGGCAAAACATTTTTTGACAATGGGACATTCTCCGACATCGTTTAAGATTATGCCGATTGATCATGTCCCACCTTTGTTGAGGGGAGGCAATAGGAGCAAACTTTTACTCCAAAGGGAGACCTTTTGGATAAGGAAATTAGACACTGTAACACCGCGGGGATTGAATGAGGCGGTTCATTTTTCTATGTTTTTGGATGATCGTTAAAGAAGAGTCTGGGAGGATTATCTCAGTTTTGTTTTTTCATTATTTATTTAATTTTTTTGACCAGTCCATAATACTTTTCAATATTTTTTCATTTATTTGGATAGCTTAGGTTGTTTTATGTAGATTATTTTTTGATATACAACCTTCAGAGTATTTTTGTAGCTAGAAATGAAGTCTCCAGGTTAACAACAACAAAAAAATTTTTTTGTTCAGAAAAAATTTTTTTTTCATAAAAATATTTTGTCTTATAACATGTTTTCTTCAAGAAGTAATTGTGTACCCCAGTCGCACACTTGTGCTGAGATTCAGCAGGGAGTGTTCGATTGAGGTAGTGAATTGGAATAATGAATATATATTTTTTAAGTATAGATAATTTGTTTTGAAAACATAATAATTCTTAATTCAAACATTTTTAAGCTTTTTTCACGCATATGCACTCTTTTTGATTTTTACACGAGACACCATTTATTTAGATTTTTAAGAAGTTCGGGTGTCCAAGATACAGTGGTATGCATGAAGATAGGGGTTTTGTTAGGTCACTGCAGTGAGCTGAGTTTCGGTTCACTTCAAGAGGCTGTCTATAACAGTTTTTGTTTCATAGTTGCACAGTTTAATCACTAAGGATTATTAAGTAACAGATTATTTTGGTGGAGATCACGTAGTGAGTTTTATTTCAAAGTTGATAATCCAACTTTATTCATTCACTTAACACGATTTAACACTTTTATGCAACAAAGTAATTACACTAGGGGGAGCATGTTGTTTTGTTGTTTCTCCGCTAATTGTAACTCACGTTCACACCGGATACACTGCTTTGATACACTCTCTATTGTTACGATTTGCACGTCACATCAGCATGCACACGGTGAGTATTTATTTGCACTATAGTAGTATCTAGGTTTGTTCTTGATAAAGGTCCCTACCGGACCGAAACGTCGAATAATAAATAGTTCTTTTTACATGATTTAAGACCTGTGAGTGCTTGCTATTTGGAGTTATATATATATATATATATATATATAACAAAACAAATAATTTTGACAGATTAAGCACTGATACAATGGTAGTCACACAAATTAAGTAATTAAGTAATAAAACCACTTACCAAAGTCCATAAAGCAAATAATACTTATTGTAAGCCCTGTTAGTAATTGCCAGACAGTACTTGAAACAGACACAGCAACAGAATAACACACATACCACTGAGCAGCCCCAATATCAAGCTGCATCAATTACCCTCCCTATCGTTCAATCTGCAGGAAGGATGTGTGTCTTCAGTGGGTACTCTACACTATCCTACCACCCATGTCTACCTACAATCCCATAGCATTAGATCTCTGGACTACCCAGACCAATCTAACCTCTGGATTTCCCAGACTTACCTAACTCTAGTGGCGGGCACTTACCTCAGCCTTATCCTATATACTCTAGTGGCTGGCACTTGCCTCAGCCCTATCCAATAAACTCTAGTGGCTGGCACTTACATCAGCCTTATCCTATATACGCTAGTGGCTGGCACTTACCTCAGCCTTATCCTATGTCTCCAGACCTCTACCACTATCTCACTATTATGTAGTGATCCCTTAATTCCTACCTCTATATATAATTGCACTATTAGCTGTGACCAGGGGAAAATACCCTTAAGCACAGAACTAAAAGACAGCAGTCACTGGGAAGAGGCAAGCAGAATACACATGCACATATAAATATACAATGGATATTCACTCACCTCAAATCCGAAGACCCTGCTCCGTTCATGATGCCAAAATGTAATAACCTATATTTTTCAGTCCTGGTCACTGTAAGGTGCTTCACCTAAAACCCCCCGGGGGACCTTTAGACAGCACACCTGTTCCAGCAGATATCCGGCATCTGGGGACATGAAATAATAGACACGCAAACAAGTGTAGGTGCTAAAATCTCATTCCAACTTTATTGCAAACATGCAAAAGCTTTTATTGGGATACATATATGGGTGGGTCACACATCCAGGAATGTCACACCCCCAGGACATGAGTCACAACATGTGCATATCATTACAGCCTATGCAGATCATTACTGCCGTGCAGATTATCTTGTGCAGACTATTATATCCTATGCAAATCATTATTTGTAATATAATATAAATCCCCTAGATGACACTCTATGATCGGAGCATGGGTCAAGTCCAAATGACCAATTTCCAGTAAATCCGGACCTCTTACCTACTTGGCCACATGCTCCAAGCATGAGGTATAACAGAGGAAACAGGTTACCACAATAATGAGGAACCAGAGCAACATTTGACCACCTGGCCAAATGCCCCTGATGTGCACACTATTTTTCTGAAAACATCATCCCTTAAAAACAACATTTGCTTTAGATCTTATAGAAAAAAGCAGAAGTAGCAATTATCCTACCATGAAATTATGTTATTTTTTTCTGTATTTAAAGCATCTCAGCTAAATTGAAGCATTAACCCCTTATTGGCATAATACCCAGAGCCTTCAAGCCTGAACCAATAAATTGATATATCCTTTCACATGTTATGGTCACTATTCCCCAAGTGCTCCCTTACTTGGATGTTAGAGATAACTTCTTCATTGTTAGTTATTACCAAATCCAGACACGCATCCCCTCTGGTTGAGGTCTGCACTAGTTGAGACAATAAATTGTCATTCAACAAGTTCAGAAACTTACTGCTTTTAGCAGAATTGGTTGTTCCATTTTTCCAATCTATTTCTGGATAATTAAAATCCCCCATAATTATAGTTCTCCCCATTTGAGAAGCCTTTTCTATTTGCATTAATAGCTGTGATTCTTCAAGGTCAGCAATGTTTGGTGGTTTATAACAAATACCCACTAATATTTTCTGGGCAGTTTTACCCCCAGTGACTATTTCAACCCACAGGGATTCCACATGTTCACTACTGTCATCACATATATCTTCCTGCAAATGAGGCAATAATGCTGGTTTGACATACAGACAGATCCCACCACCTCTTTTTTTGAGCTATCTTTTCTGAACAACATGTAGCTCAGATCCTCCAATCCCTTTATCAGTTTTGTTGCACATCTCTGCACTTTTTCTGGTTCAATAATGTATGTTTTAAGAACTGGTGCCCAAAATTGTACTCCATATACTAGATTAATCCATACCAAGGATTTATATAGAGGTAGAATTATATTTGCATCCCGTGCAACTATACTCCTCTTTATGCAGGATAGTATTCTATTTGCTCTTGCAGCAGTTGAGTGACTCTGCATACTGATGTGAATCAGTAATCCTGAATCTCTCTAATGAGGATTCCCCAAGTAGTTTCCTATTTAGTGTATATAGTGTATATATATAGCCTGCTTGTTTCTACAGCCCATATTTGTAATCTTACATTTATCTACATTATACCTCATCTGCATTTTTTCCACCCATTCATTCTATCACACACTATGCAAGTATTTCTACAGAGAAATAAAATCCTACTCTGTATGTATTTCCTTATACACCTTAACCATGTGAGTTCTGGAGGGGTACGCATGAATTGCTTTGCAATGCGTTGCGTACCCATCTGGCACTCAGAGGGTTAATGGTATCACAAAAGATTGAGAAATTACTTCCAATACTCACTTCTAGATCAATAACAAGTGAAAAAGCATCAGACCCAGAACTGAACCCTGTTGCACCTCACAACACTAGACTAAATAAAAAAAGTTCTGTTTTCAACAACTCTCTGCCATCTATCATTTACCCAGTTCTCTATCCATGTACAAATGTCACCTCCAGTATGAAATGATTTTGAAAAATCCAAGTATACTACTTCAACAACAATAAAATGCAAATAAATTAGTTTTCATAACATATTCTTCATAAAACCATGATGGCTTCCACCAATGATGTTGTAGGCTGTCAAATACTCCTGAATACTATCAGTTAATAACCCTTCTAATATCTTACATACTATTTACGTCAAGCTCACAGGTCAATATTGGTTCAGATTTGGCCCCTTTTTAAATAATAGTACAGTATCTGCTTTTGTCACGGTCAGTCCTCTGGACTTGCCTCTGCCTAATCTTGATCTTGAAACAGTGACCTTCAGGTTATGGGTCCTGAAAATGACATAGCTGCCACATGAAGACAATTTGTGTGCAGGCTGTCGTGTAGCAATATTGTCTTGTTTCTTTTCCTGGCTCCTATTGGTTAATGGCTTCCAGCTGTACCTTGTTTAGAGACTATTCAAACCAACCAGCATGAGCTAATTTGTTAGCCATGGTGCTAAAGACTCAGCTTCCTGCTTGTTTGATTCTCTGGTTGACCTCAGCTTGTACCTTGACTTCACTTATTGGCTTGCATTAATTATTCCTCAGTCTTCTACTCCGGTATCTCTGCTTTCCCCCAACTATCAATGATACTATCCGGTATTGTCCTGGTCTGGTCCCTGGCTAAACCAGGGATGGGATATCTGGCTTTGTGTACAGCACCTTCAATATGGTTTTGACCATAGCATTGGTACACTGGTTTCTGGCTTCGCCAACCAGCCTCGCACTCAGGCATCGCACCCTATATCCCTATGGAGAGACTAAAAGCCTTAGCCATCTTATCAACCCTCTGTCTCACCACTGACATCCAGTCTCCTGTATACCTGACAGAACATCTTAGCCAGTATGGATCCTGTGTGGTTAGCTGAGGTCCTAAGCTGCTTGACACCAGAAGCTGAAATCTTTATCCCAGGGTGTGATCTGCACAGTGGCATAGTCCGATTGCATGCTCAGGTCCAGGATTTGCATTCCTACTGGTCTCTCTGTATTGTAGCTCCAAAGGGCTCTGCCACACTTGCTCCAGTCTCATCAGCATCTTTTCCTGAATCACAGATATCCCTTCCAGACAAGTGTTCTGGGGACAGAACTAATGGCGTGATGCAAGAAACGTTCGCATCAGATAAAGGATTTTTTTTTCGCAGATAAATTTTGCACATGTTCTACTCCAGGAAGCTAAATACCGAATGCTTCTTGAATTGCGCATAAAAAATTCCATTTTATGACAACAGTACACAGACATATAAATTCATTCACTATAGCAGTTCCTGCATTAGGCGCATTCGCTATTCCACTCACACAGATTTGTTAAGCTTAGCCACGCTCACAAAAAAAGAAATACGCAGCCATTCTCTAATCTTGAATTTTCATGTGCAATTCAACAAAATCATGCGCAAACCTATTCCCTAGTGGTTTTCACCCGGGAAATAGCGAATACGCACGTTTCCTGCATCGCTCCATAAGTTCTGTGGCTTTTGGAATGCATGTTAGCTACACTTCTACTTGAAGCCCGCACCTGCCTCTGTGAGGAGGTTAAGGCTTGTAAGGTGATCCTCTTTCTGTCCAGTGAGCTGGCATCCTGGGCAAACCATCTCCTACAAGGATGCAGCATTCTTCTTACTGACCTGTCCTCCTTTTTCAAGTCTATGACCGCTATTAATGATGATGAACATCCATGGCAGAAGCATCCATGTGTTCCCTTAAGCAGGGCAGGGAACCAGCAGAGGAATATGCTAGTGAATTCTGTCAGTGGGCTGCTGATACTTGCCAATGTAGGGGTACCTGAATCTCTAGACCACAAACAAGGGAGCATCTCATAGGGTGACAACATCAATATAACCGCAGGGTATTAGTTGTACCCACATTTAGTAGTGGCCACTGATGTATAACACAGTCACAATATAAAATGTGGAGGATATTCTGCTGCCCCAAACAGATGTATACGTTCACACAGCTGCTCCCCACAGTGACGATATCCACCTCCAACAAAGAGAAAAGGACAAAGCCAGAACACACCACGCCAAGAAAATTAAATCTAGTAGGAGCACTCCCAGTTTTAGAAATAGATATAATTGTGAAAAAAACACAAAGGTTTTACTCAAAATTTTGGTCTGCTGATCTGTATTGCTAACAAATCAGCTATAGGCTTCGGGGAAATCCAGTCCTAATGTTGAAATATAAAGTGGACAAATAGAGTGAAAATGGATGTATTCCTACTCCTCCTTCTCCAGCTGCTGGCCAATAGGAATATGAAGTTGAAGCCTTTCTGTATTGCCTTTTACATAGGGGTTACCTTCAGTATTTGGTGCAATGGAAGGGTGGTGTCAAGAAAAGATTTTCTAGGAGCCAGCTTCTTCCCTTTGCTGTCTTGCTCTTTTTTGGACATTTCACCATTCTTATCTACAATGCCAGGGTCCTGCCACCTGGAGGCTGCCCTTTTTAAGAACTGGTGCCCAAAACTGTACTCCGTATTCTAGATGTGGCCTAACCAAGGATTTATATTGAGGAAGATTTATATTTGCATCCCATACTTCTATACCTCTTTTTTCATGCAGGATACTACCCTATTTGCTCTTATAGCAGCTGAATGACACTGCTGTGAATTCTGTCATCTATCAGTACTCCTAAATCATTCTCTGATGAGGATTCCCCAAGTAATTTCCCATTTAGCATATATGTAACGTTTGTTTCTACAGCCCAACTTTGTAACCTTACATTTATTAACATTAAAACTCATCTGCCACCTTTCTGCCTATTCGCACAGTTCATCTAAATCTTTATGCAGAGAAAAACATCCTTCTCTGTATGTATTTCCTTACACAGTTTAGTGTCTTCAGCAAAACCCTCTTCTAGATCATTAACAAATTAAAAGCATAGGGCCCAGGATTGGACCCTGTGGCACCCCACTTACAACTTTAGACCAACTTGAAAAGATTCCATTTACAAGAACTCTCTGCCATCTATCACATAACTAGTTCTATATCCATGCATAGATATCACTTCCCAAGCGAAAGCCTTTTAATTTATGCAGTAACCTGTTGTGAGGCACATATCAAAGACTTTTGCAAAATCCAAGTATACTATGTCAACAGCAATTCCCTTGTTCAGATTACTACCGTTCGTAAAATGCAAGTAAATTAGTTTGACATATTTTTCATAAAACCATGCTGGCTCTTACTAATAATATTGTTGGTCACAGTTCTGAATACTGTCAGTTAGTAACCCTAATATCTTACCCACTATGTGAGTCAAGCTCACAGGTCTATAATTTCCAGGTTTGGATCTTTCCTTCTTTTTGAACAATTGTACTACATCAGCTTTATTCCAATCACAGGGTACTGTTCCAGATGAAACAGAATCAATTAATATTAATTATAATGGTCTTGCTATTACTGAACTAAGGGCTCGATCAAAATGTTGGCGTCGGCAGAAAAAACTGGCGACGGTGGTTTTGTACGTCAAGTAAGCAATGCAAATGATCCCACTAGTAAGAAATAACGGCAGTTCTGAAACACACATCGCCTGTCTCCAAAACATCAAAATCTCACCCATAGAGGATAATGTACAAGTGAAGCCAAGAGCCATTCAAATGTTGGAGTTAGGGCTAACGCGAGTTAAATTGCAACATTTCACTCCAGAAATCTAACGCCTATTTTTTTGGGAGAATATCACACAAGTCAGAGTAGAAAACCACCGTTGCCAGTTCTGAACAACATTCTCTGTGCTTCCCTACCCAGCCAGTAGGGGAACACAGAGATGGCTTTCAGCACCATGGACAGCTTTGAATGCCATAGGGATGTGCACTGCTCACCCCTGTGGCATTCAAAGGGTTACAATAAAGAAAACTAGTACACCAAGCACTACACAATGCCCCCTTCCACATCCCCCCCTTAGTATGTCACATATATTGCATATATGCGACATACTAACCCCATCCACATCCACCTCAGGGACTGCCATTTAATCCACAAATCTGTCTGATATACAACACTTAACTCTTTGAGTACCAGAGAGGTAGGAAAACATTGCTTAGCATGTTTCCTACCCCTCTGGTACCCAAAGGGTTAATAGGCAAGGTATGGCCTACATACCTTGCCTGTATATATGTGTGTGTGTGTGTTTTACACATTTTATTATTAAAAGACTTTAATTAAACATATATTTACTTAGATTCATTCATTTCTAATGCCCTACCTCCTGTGTCCCATTGCTATTAGTACTTTTGCTCCACTCTCCTTCAAACGGAGAGTGGAGCAAAAGTACTAATAGCAATGGGACACAGTAAGTAGGACATTATGCATGAATGAATTTAATAAAGAAACTATTGAAGGAAGCAGCCCTCTGCAACGATCCCTTCATATACTTTCATTGACATCCGATGGCTGGAGACATTGAAGAGGACAGAGGCATTGGAGGAAGCGGGTGGAGGGGAGAGAGACATCGGAGGAAGCGGGTGCCAAGCTTGTATTTGTTGTCCGCTTCCTCCGATACCTCTCTCCCTTCCTCACTCGTCGGCATTGTCCCCTGCCTGGCGACACACATTCTACAACTTCGTCCCTTCTCACTCAGAAGCACTCAGTCTTCCCATTTCTGGCTGACTTTATTGGCAGTTGAAGTATACCAATGCCAGTCAGAGTCATATCAGGCTTATCGCATGATGTAAATGTCGTACACTCCCTAAATTAACTGGAGCTTCCCACTCTTTTCCCCCAGTTTTGTCCTAGGTGAGCCTTAACCCCTTAACCCCTCCGGCACTTAAAGACCAGTGACGGTCCTGGCAAATCATGGAATTCAGGGCTCCCTGAATCAGATTGCAAGAAAAAAAAAAAAAAAATGCCCCGTGGCCCTCAAGTGCCAGCTGCTTGTACACGTGCCGGACGTTAAGGGGTTAAGCACCAAAGGCAGCCAATTTGAGGGCTATAGATGTAAACAAATAAAACACACAAGAATGAACATACAAGAACACACACACAGAAAGTCACACACACCCCTGGCAAAGCTGGTCTAGCTTTCAACCAGTTTTCAGTTTATCTTAGCTTGTCATATTGATCTGTTCTTTATACACAAATATGAGTCACATGCTCTGTTTCTGGATTTGTGCCAGATGAACCCTTAGGCTGGCAATGGGCATAGTAATGCATGGTATTTGTAAATCTGATTTTGTAACTTTTTTACTATTTTTGCCAGCCATTAAAAATCTACAGGTCAACAAATCTGTAATACAATTTCTGTCATTTGTAACAATATTTGTTTATATTATTTGATCAGCTACTTGCCAGAGTTCCAGAACACAGTAAAACATCTGCTGTTATAATGAACACAGATTAAACCAGTGATGGTAGCATGTGGTTCTCCAGCTGTTATACTTCAACTCCCAGTTAAATGGATAAGGCAGTGGCTGAGTGACAGGAGACAGAAGGTGGCAGTCAATGGAGAATATTCTGAGGAAGGGAGTGTTACTAGTGGGGTACCTCAGGGATCTGTACTGGGGCCCTTTCTTTTTAATAGTTTTATTAGTTATATAGCAAAAGGTCTTCAAGGTAAGGTATGCCTTTTTGCAGATGATACAAAGATCTGCAATAGGGTTGATATTCCTGGGAGAATAAGCCAAATGACAAATGATTTAGGTAAATTAGAAGAATGGACAAGAGTGTGGCAGATACAGTTTAATGTTGATAAATGTAAAATAATGCACTTGGGACATAAAAATTCAAAGGAAAAATATAATATTATGGGTACTGCGCTGTCAGAGACAACAGAGGAAAGGGATTTGGGAGTAATTATTTCTAATGACTTAAAGTTAGGCAGGAAATGTAACAAAGTGGTGGGAAATGCAAGAAGGGTACTGGGTTGTATAGCTAGGGGCATCAGCAGCAGAAAAAGGGAAGTGGTCATGGCACTCTACAGATCTTTAGTTAGACCTCACCTAGAGTATTGTGTACAGTACTGGAGACCCCATCTACAGAAGGATATAGATACTCTAGAGAAAATTCAAAGAAGGGCTACTAAAATGGTGACTGGTTTACAGGAAATGAAATATCAGGATAGACTTAAGGATCTGAACATGTATAGCTTGGAGGAGTGAAGAGAAAGGGGATATGTTAGAAACATTCAAATACATGAACGGATTCAACAAAGTGCAGGAGGGAAGTACATTTCAAAGGAGTAAAAAAGTTAGGACAAGAGTCCATAGTCTAAAACTAGAGGGACACAGGTTTACACGTAATGTAAGAAAGTTTTACTTCAACAAGAGGGTAGTAGATAAATGGGATAGCCTACTAGCAGAAGTGGTAGAAGTTAATACAGTGACAGAATTTAAGCATGCATGGCATTGGCATAAGGCTGTCCTGAACATAACACAAGACAAAGGACCGAATAAGGATTGAGGTTTTTACAGAAAATGGGCCAACTACATGGGCTGAATGGTTTTTATCTTCCGTCAAATTCTATGTTTCCATCATCCTTAGACAGAGGAAGAGATGGTCAGATACAAAGGCAATGAGACAGAGAGAGACAAACAGATACAGAGAGAGAAGAAAGAGAGAAATGGATAGAGAGAGACATTCACAGAGAGTGAGACACTGACACACAAACACAAACGCAGACTAAAATAGAGAAGGGGACAGCCTAAAAGAGAAAATTGGCAGACTGAAATAGAGAGACAGATACATAGAAAGACAGACTGTAGGATGTCTGTGAAAAACATGTTCAGTCATCTCCTCCCTTTTTCTCTGTCCTCCATTTTCCTTGTGACTTCCTGTCCCTCATTTCCTTACTGTACCTCCGGTCCTCTGTCCCTCCATTAGCTCCACCCTCCCTCTCCCACTTCTGAAAACCAATATCCTCTTTCCACAATCTGTTCTCCACCCACCCCATCTTCTTTCTTTATACAATTTTTAAACCTAAATTGCCCATTTTGCCTCCCAAACCTTCAAAAATGTAGTTGCATCCTCATATTTGCTGTTTCACTATTCTAATTGTCATATCCTCACCCCTGACAAAACTGACTTTTTGACAACATTTTCTTTAAAGGATAGTAATATTTAAAATATTAAAAAAAAATGTTTTAGGGTTTATCCCCTTGAGTAAAACAAGGGTACTCCCTTGAAATAGGTGCAGTATCACAATGGCTTGAAATTGTACACCTATGGAGATTTATGGTCAACTGAAAAAAACGGTCCATAGCATGTGCAGCAAAAGCTCTACTGTACAATTTCAGGCCACTGAGATACTGAACCTTTAAAAAATGAATACATAAAGTTTAAGCTGTAATAACTTTTGAATAAAACACTTCTCAGCAGTATGGGTACTCTTGTTTTACTCAGGGGGATACACCCTACAATTGATATTTACTTTTAGATCTTAAGTATTACTATCTCCTTAATGAGGGTTACTTTTAATAAAGGAAAATATATAACTCTATTCCAAAACATATTTAAAATAGTGTAATTAATAATGATATATTTATTAAACAGAACATCTCCAAAGCTGTTCCTATCAACTCATTCTTCCTTTCCATACTTTTGAAAAATAAAGTGCTGCGCTGGAAACATAGAACCTCCTTATTAGCGCAAGATAATAAAGTTATGTTACAAGTTGTAGAATTAGAAAATATGCTAAATCATTTTAATGTGAAACCCTGTTGCTCTCCAGAAAGACAGATCTCCTGATATTGCTTTCCCTATCCCATATTCATAACAAGTTCATGTTTTGAGTGGCTAATAACAATATAATAGAAAGGTGATAATCTTAGTCACAATGGATAAGTGAATATGGAGTCGCACTGTGACACCATATTCTCTCACCCACTTTGACATCACATACAGGGATGTACACATCCACTAGTACAGCTCCACATACGAGAGGTTCCAATGCCATTGGCTAGACTTAAAATTGCTACAACATATGATTGCTGCATACAATGCATAAAAGCAAACACCCTCCATTATCAAGACTTTAAAGGGATAGTAATGTATGTCGATAAATTAAGTGTTAATCATACATCATATTTTTTGTGACAATGCAGAGTGTCATTACAATCCTGTAACTGCTCTAGTTCCTTGATGAAGGAGGACAGGTTTTTCCTTATGCTGAAAGAAGTTTGTCCCTCATCACGCTCCATGTGGACCAGCTTGCTGCTCTGAGGAGCGGCAGTGTTACATATGTGTTACGTATGTAAAAGGGGCGGGAGGGTACACTTTATCATTCCAGGACATACTTGAAAACGAGAGAAATCTCAATGTATTCTTCCTGGTAAAACATTTTCTAAATAAATATAATTATACATGAACCAGACCAGTTACAAGATTGTAATAATGCTCTGCTTTGTTACAAAAAACTATGATGTGTGATCTTCAGACATTACTATTTCTTTAAAGTCAGCAAGCCCCTTACAGCACGTGCAAAGAAACGGTATAAAGTTAATCCTTTTTCCGCCAAGCCTAGTTTAATATATGGAGCTTCATAAGGTGTAGAGGAAAGAAATGCCCCAAAACGTACACACACTGACACTTTCCTCTATTTGGAGCAAATGGCATTAAGAGTAGAATTGTTTGCATAAGTAACTTAGTAAATTGGCTTTAGGCAGCTGTAAGGCTAAAAAATAATTTACAACACCTGTTTTTTATACAGAATCGTATTTATAAATTGTATTCAGAAGCCCACAAGACTCACTATAAGTTATCTTGAAAAAGCATGCAATTTATCTTTAACCCCTTAGGGACCCTTGACGTACCAGGACCGTCACGGTCCTTGAACTACTCAAGGACCGATGACGGTCATGGTACGTCACGTACTTTTTACTTACAGCGCTCTACCGGGAGCGCTGTAAGTAAAAATAGGGCATGAAATAGACCGCTCCAAGATCGGAGCGATCTCTTTCAAGCCCCATAGTGACGCGCCGATACACGTGACAGGTCACGTGTACCGGCGCGTCAAAGTGCCCCTATGCGGTCATTATGGGACGGAAATGTCCCGTGACCGCCAGTCCTTAAGGGGTTAAGCAGACAGCTATTCAAGAGCTAACAAGTTTATGTGGGGAAGGAAAATAATGCTGTGAAGCATTGTGTTACTATCCACTATCTTGTGGCCAATGTTGGATACGGTGAGCAAAACTTGTGGCCCTGATTGGCTGCAGCCAATCAGGGAGCAGGTTTTAAGCATCAGACCTGTCATTGGTCGACCAAAGACCTTGATAACTGTATAGAGAAATTTACTGGTAGCTGGCAACAGTAGCTCTGTCTACTCACTGCAGACCCGTACTGTACAGAAGCACGTTTTTCTGTTTCTCAGTTAAGAAACATGGTCCAAAGTATTAAAAAATTGAGAAAATGTGGTGTGATAAGCAAGTCACTAGAAACAGAACACTGTTCAATGACACGAGAAAAACTCAATTCAAATGCTACATTCATATACATATAATTGCTTGCCATTAGAGTGGTAAACATGGTACAGATAGATTGTCCCAGAATACCTCCATTTTGATTTTGTGTACATAACCCTAGGCAACCAATTATTTATTAAATGTTTGAACACCCACCAACAAATACAAATTAACAATTATTAACCCTTTGATTCTAAGAGGGGTATGCAATGCCTTGATTTGCAATTTATTTGCACCCCTTTAACACTAATAATTGTGTATCCTACTAAAACTAAAGCTACTCATTCCTACATGTCACGCATTCAAGCAGTAAAAATTATGTACTGTGGAGAAAAGGAGACAAGTATGAAGATCAAAGTGTCAACTTCACAAAAACTGTGGGTGGACTATAGAACTACTGTGTGTATAATCCAATAACCCATTACTTTAAGATCAATGATAAAGTTTCCTCCTCATAGCCAGAATTATTGGTACATTTCCTCACACAAAGAAGTGACTATGAATGTGTGAAGGGAGCAATTACAAATGGAAACATAGTCCATAACAGTGATTCTAAATGTTAGTCCGCAGGGGACATCAACAGTTCAGGGTTTCAAGATATTGATCTTTGATCACAGATTGGTAATCAGCAGATCAATCATTGTGATTGACCTACCTGTGCTTAAAAACACAGAAATTATTCCATGGTTTTCCTTTAAAGCTGAACTTTCAGTTCATACTATCACAGTGCCTGTGATCATCCTGTCACTCTCATCTGTGGCTTACTTTGATTTGCTGAGTTGGTTTGGCCCGCCCCCTGGTGGCCTTTTTATACTTGACTTTCACATCTGTCAGATGCCCTTTCGTGGTGTTTCTGAGCCAGTCTTGCTGTTGCTGTGTTCCTGTATCCGGATTCCTGTGTACCGACTTTGGCCTGTCCTGACTACGCTCCAGTGTTCCTAATCGTGTTTGACCCGGCTTGTCTGAGAACCCCCTACATGCTACGACTCGGCTTGTCTGAGAACCTCCTACGTGCTACGACACGGCTTGCCTGCGAACCTCCTACGTGCTACGACCCGGCTGGCTGACTTCCTGCTTCGTGATCAACCTCGGCCTGTTCCAGCGACCTGCGTTTGCCTGTTGTCGCCGCCGCGACATTCTGACTCCTGCTGTGTAGTGCTGACACAGTGTGACCATTACACTCCGGTGTAACTCATCTCCTAGTGCAGAGTTCCTTGCTGACTTGCATAAGCTGTGCTCCTTGTACCGAGCCTCCATATGCTTGCGGAGCTTAGTTACCATACCGAGCCTGGGAGATTTAAACGTACCCTTTAACCCTTGCAGTGCCGCTTCTCTCTTGCCGAACCTCCATTCAATTCTCAGAGCCTCTACCTTGTAAGTCTACTTCTGCTGAGTTGGCCGCTAACTTGGACGGCGACTCCGATTTACAACTGCAGAGTAGTCAAGTCCTGCCGGTTCGGTTGGGTGCCCTAGGCTCTCGGTATCCCGTTAATTACCGGAGGTATCCATTGTGGCTATTGGTTCTGAGTGGTAGCAAGGTTAGGCTCCAAGCTCTTGCAGGATCTGAAGGTCTACGCCCGTGGGGGCTATTGGCTCGTGTTGTGCTCACTTTGGTCTCCGGTTATACGCCCGTGGGGGCTAAAACTCCAGCTTTGCATCTCAGGCTAGTCTACGATTACGCCCGTGGGGGCTACATACTCTTGCACTTGCAGTCTCAGTGGTCTCTTTGGGAATGCCCGCGGGGGCTATTTTGGGTCACTGTTCTGCTAAGCTCATGCTGGTCACTGAACACCTACTATCCTTCATTGCATGAACTCTGTGCTGTGCACATTTGCTCAGTTTATCACAACACCATTCGGGCGTGCCAAACCCCACAGCTGAGACGGACTGATTGTTCTCATTTACCCTTTAGGGACCAGTTCCCTATTATCTGTACCATTTTGTGTGTGCCTTCTATCCATTATAGTGAATCTATGTGTACTGTGTATTCACTTGCAATTGCTGCTGTCACCTGTAGAGGGCGATCATTTGTACTTATTTTCCTTCAATAAACGTTGTTTTATTTTACCTACTGGTCTGAGTGTCAAAACAAACCGTTACACATACTTAGTTGCCATGCATTCATTAAATGCATGGCGACTAGATTTGAAATAGAGGTCTTACCTTTAAAAAAAATAGCCCAGTGTAAAGCACCTGTGCTGTCAGTCCCGGTCTCCATTGAGTAGCACTGCAGTGCACCATAGGGTTACTGGAAGGGACTGACGGCGCAGGCACGCGGACCGCACTGACCTGCTAGTCAGTCCCCAGACGGGAAGGATTCCTTTACACTGGCCTATTTTTTAAAGGTAAAACATCTATTTCAAAGCTAGTCGCCATGTGTTTAATGAATGCATGGTGACTAAGTATGAACTGAAAGTTCCGCTTTAAATGGGATGTTTCACCTCTTTAGAACTTAGGCTATATAGTTAGGTTATATAGCGAATCTGACTAAAATTGTGTTCATTTTTTTTTTTTTAAAGCTTTATTTTGTCAAAATTTAAGTTATAAAGTCTGGGCTGCAGCTAATCCCGCATAGACTGCATTTACCTGCTCTGTTCTGCAGTCCGTCTCTCTGTCTCTGCTCTCCTCCCTCTATCCAGCCTCCTCCGATGCCTGTAAGCTGGAGCACTCTCATTGGCTAGATATCAGTCTCTGCCAGTGAGATTGCTCTAGCTTACAGGCAGAAAGCCTGCATCATCGGAGGAGGCTGGACAGAGGGAGGGGAGCAGAGGCGGAGCGACGGACTGCGGTTACAAAGCATGTAACCGCAGTCTATGTTGAAGTACTGCAGTACAGACTTCATAACTTAAATTTTGACAAAATAAAGCTTTAAAAAAAAAAAAAAAAAAATGAACACAATTTTAGTCAGATTCCCTTTTTAACCTAACTATTTAGCCTACGTTCTATAAAGATGATACATCCCCTTGAATGCATTGTGTATTAAAGTGATGGATTTCATTCACATTGTTCAATACTCACTTGTTTAATGTGGCACTTTCACCTTAAATCAAGTTTGCATACAGTTAGCGAAAAAATTATTTGATCCTCTGCTGATTTTGCACGTTTGCCCACTGACAAAGAAATGATTAGTCTACAATTCTAATGGTAGGTTTACTTGAACAGTGAGATACAGAATAACAACAAAAATCCAGAAAAAAGCATTTAAAAAAAAGGTAAAAATTGATTTGCATTTTACTGAGTGAAATAAGTATTTGACCCACTATCAATCAGCAAGATTTCTGGCTCCCAGGTGTCTTTTATACATGGTAACAAGCTGAGATTAGAAGCACTCTCTTAAAGGGAGTGCTTCTTATTTCAGCTTGTTACCTGTATAAAAGACACCTGTCCACAGAAGCAATCAATCAGATTCCAAACTCTCCACTCTCCACCATGGCCAAGACCAAAGAGCTGTCCATGGATGTCAGGGACAAGACTGTAGACCTAAACAAGGCTGGAACAGGCTACAAGACCATCGCCAAGCAGCTTGGTGAGAAGGTGACAACAGTTGGTGTGACTGGGTGGGATTCCATGCAAGTCTCACCTCGTGAAGTTTCAATGATCATGAGAGCTGTGAGGAATCAGCCCAGAACTACACGGGAGGATCTTGTCAATGATCTCAAGGCTGCTGGGACCACAGTCACCAAGAATACAATTGGTAACACACTACGCCATGAAGGACTGAAATCCTGCAGCGCCCGCAAGGTCCCCCTGCTCAAGAAAGCACATGTACAGGCCCGTCTGAAGTTTGCCAATGAACATCTGAATGATTCAGAGGAGAACTGGGTGAAAGTGTTGTGGTCAGAGGAGACCAAAATCAAGCTCTTTAGCATCAACTCAACACACTGTGTTTGGAGGAGGAGGAATGTTGCCTATGACCCCATGAACACCAACCCCGCAGTCAAACATGGAAGTGGAAACATTATGCTTTGGGGGTGTTTTTCTGCTAAGGGGACAGGACAACTTCATCGCATCAAAGGGGCGATGGACGGGGCCATGTACTGTCAAATCTTGGGTGAGAACCTCCTTCCCTCAGCCAGGGCATTGATAATGGGTCATGACAATGACCCAAAATACACGGCCAAGGCAACAAAGGAGTAGCTCAAGAAGAAGCACATTATGGTCCTGGAGAGGCCTAGCCAGTCTCCAGACCTTGATCCCATAGAAAATCTGTGGAGGGAGCTGAAGTTTGAGTTGCCAAACGCCAGCCTCAAAACCTTAATGACTTGGAGAAGATCTGCAAAGAGGAGTGGGACAAAATCCCTCCTGAGATGTGTGCAAACCTGGTGGCCAACTACAAGAAATGTCTAACCTCTGTGATTGCCAACAAGGGTTTTGCCAACCAAGTCATGATTTGCAAAAGGGTCAAATACTTATTTCATCTTAAAGTTTTTTAAATAAATTTTATATTTTGTTATAAAAATTTTTTTGTCTGCTATGGGATAAATCTGCATTCAACACATTTATACTTTCCACTGATCGTTGGAACCGTTGTGTGCAGAGCTGTGGGATCCTGTTGTGAGGAGGATCAGTGCTAATTTACCCCGCTGGCGATCAGACCGGTACCCAGAGATTGGGACCGGTCATACTGTCTGTGTGAGTATATGAGCTTCGTATTCTAAGTACAATATATGTAAGTAGTACAGCTCTCCTCGTAATATATTAGCCAAGTGACAGGCGAGTGTGAAGTAAAACACCCAAAGAGGGACCTCAAGTGTTCCTGTTACTTCTATATGCATACCACCTGTCCCAGGCAGATTGAAAGGATGCAACATCATCAAGATTGATGGCATGGCATATCTCAATATCTAAAAGAGCAAGAGCACGTCTAAAAGGAAAACTGCAGGATGATGGGTTTTTGTTTCTAAATGAACAGGCATGTGACAAAGGAAGTGTCTATTGACCTGAAAAATATGTGGTGTTTGCCTGATTCTAGTACAACTTCTTTGGTATTAGGCTGGGAGACCCAGATAACCCTTTCACCATGTCTCCACTTTCAGTTATCACTTCTCTGTATGGATCTTCCAATGTCCCAATTTTTCCACTGACACACAGTATCACTTTGCTATATGGGACGCAGGGGTGCTGACATAAGTAGATGAAATACAGCATCAGAACCCTTTCACTCACTTTACCCCGTGGGACCTCCAACATGTTATCCTGGAGACACGGGCATAAAATGTCCAAAAAGAGAGGAAAACAATGATGATGGCAGTCTGGTAACTGATTCTGAAGATAAGTCCCCATTGTGTGGGAACTGCCTAGGTTCATAAGATGTGGTAATCTCTGTCTGGTACACAAATGAGACCAGACTGCTGATAAAGGGGAAGTAACACCTCCTGATAATAATCATATTTACCCTACCATGACCAGAAAAACCTAATGGCCCCTCCAAATGTCTTCCTTGATTCAAGAGATGACATCCAGGACTGAATGACAATGGAATGTCAATGGAAGCAGATGAAGCAGTTGCTTGCAAGACCACAGGACACAAACTCTTCTCACTGCACATGATAATCTTAGGCATTTAAGGACCAGTGGGTGTGCAACAAATCGATTTGCAATTTGTTGCCCACTCTCTGGTCCATAAAGTGTTAAATAGGCTAAATCACTTCGCCTGGCTGTTTGTAAATACTGCAGCAATGGTCATGTCTGCCTCATATGGCTGATGAAGATATCTCTTGAACAAAGGAACAAGAACAAAATTCTTAAAAGTATATTAGAACTCAGAGATGCTCAACTAGGAACGAACCTGCAATACAAATTTGCAGGCTCTATAGGAATGGTGTCCTACCCAGGGTGCAGTCTCTTTTAGCCCACTATTGCCTTTCACAGAGAGGAAATATCCTAAAGCATATCATATTGGTCCTGCCATTAAAGCAGTCCAACCACGAAATGCCAGGCAATTCCTCACTGAACAAGAGAAGCAGCCAACCCTAGACGTATGTTTCGGACTTGTTGGGCCTCATAAGGTAAGTGCAGCTGATTTCTCTAATCACTGTGAGCAAGGACTTTTAAAATACATATGCATATTATCTTTAGGATTAGTCACCCCAAGGGTAATAGGGAGGAATCCAGCATTGGATCCCTGCCTCATAATGCTTAGAGAGATCAGCTTCACCTCACAGACAAGGCTGAACTGTATAGCCGGGGTTGGCACTTATTTATTCACTGTGCACATTTTTGCACTGTGATTTGATAGACTATTCACCTAGATATTTTTTTTTGAGCACTTATCACGGCATGCAGCACTTAAATACTAAAAAATTGCCATAGTGGGGCCAGGTTAAAGACTTGGCTTTGATGGGGGGAGCTTGGGCAGCTAACTCCCCTTGAAGACTTTGACGCTCCTCTCCTAGGAGAGAGACAAAGAAAGGATTCCCCGGGGGTTGGAAGCTATATGATGGAAGATCCTGTGTTGAAGGCCCTTCTCTCCCTTCGGGAGGAAGAGAAGCTAAAGGGCCCCCAAGCCTTCAAGGTAAGTGGGGCTGAAGGCTGACCTGGCCTCATGACCTGCACTGCTGACACACAAGAGGGATCAGAGGAAGAACAGAAATGTGGATGCACCGAAGAATGCACAGCATCTGCAGTTGGCTGTTTCTCTTGTTCAAAAAGGAATTGCCTGGCATTTCATGGCAGGACCAGTATGATCTGCTTTAGGATATTTCCTCTCTGTGAAAGGCACTAGTGGTCTAAAAGAGACTGCACCCTGGTTAGGACACCATTCCTATAGAGCCTGCTAATTTGTATTGCAGGCTTGCTCCTAGTTGAGTGTTTCTGACTCCCAATGTACTTATTATTAAAAGTGTTAGTTCCACTTTAAAGGGATAGTAATGTTTCACAAAAACAGCAGGTCCAATTAATCTTCATAGTATTTGAGCCATAGAGAGTGTTATTTCAATACTGTCAGAGCTGTAGTTGAAGAGTAATTGAATGATAAAGTATCTCCCTCCCACCCCTTATACCTAGTGTAACACTGCTCACCCCAGATGTGGAATCTGGTTGCTTGACCAGCCAGATAACAGCAAGGGACAATCTGCTTAATGTGCAAACAATGAAAACCCAGCCCCTTTGACAGGTTTTTCAGCTTTTTTCCCTAAATTGAAGATTGTCCCTCTCTGCAATCTACCTGGGCACCTCCCTGCTGCTCTGAGCTGAGCAGTTATATCAGTAAAAGGGGCAGGAGGGGGATACTTTATCGTTCAATTACTCTTGAACTACAACGCTGACAGAATTGAAATAACACTCTGCAAGGCTCAAATACTATGATGATGAATTAGAGCTGCTTTTATTATGAAGCATTACTATCCTTTTAATTAAAAAAAAAAAAATAATATATATATATATATATATATATATTACAACAGAACTGGTAATACAAGCAATTTTATGTGCTCTTTAAAATAAAAACACCCCTTATGTGGTGACATGTCCACTTCAGACAGGAATATCCTCAACTAACATGTTGCAGTGTCTCAAGATGTACAAGGAGTGATAAAGTGGAGATGACTTCTCCAATTTTTATGTTATTCTATAGAGGCTATAAACATCCTCAAAGTTGGAAAAATCTTAGTGCATTGGCTTCATAAAATGTCAGTAATATCATATCACTGGAGATATTACCTCCACCTTATCACGCATTAGTGCACTCCCGCTCCCTAGAATTGTGGAATCACTAATATACCACATTGGAAGTGCTACAGAGCCTCCGGTTGAGTGAGGACAAATCAATGTTGAACTTTGTAACGCTCTATTCCAGATAATTACACTTTTGTTTGCCACTTTTTGCAGGTTCCGCAGCCGTTGATGCCTACACGTTCCTGGCGATTCTATACATGCAGAAGCCCACGTAGCAAGATATGCAAACTCCAAACATTCCCACTGTTTTAAATAGACTTTTAATGAATTCAACGCTACCTTTAGTAAACGACACATTTAACACTCTGAATAGCAGAGGGTATGCAACGCAATGCATTACATAACCACTACACTACTTCTTCCAAGTTCATCAGCCCCGCAGTACAACATATGCGAACTACAGACATGTTGTACAACTGCGCTCCAGCCACTCGTAACGAGCCCACACCATACTCCCCATGCTCTAGCAGCGACAGCACTGGCTTCACAGGCAAGAAGTCATCGGCGCCTCCCCTTGTTGTGTCACTTCCGGCCCCACACAAGAGGGAAGATGGCGGCGCCCTGTAATTCGGAGCTTCCGTCCGAGGCTTCGTCTTGTTTAAAAATCCCGAAGAATGAAATAATATCGCCGCCTTCTCCGGGTCTGAGTGACGGCAATCGTTCCCTGTCCAACCCTTCCACCCCCAGTCGCTCGTCCCCTCTCAATGCTGGTTCTGCCAGCGCGGCTCCCACAGGCCTGAGCGGAGCTTCTGTGTCTTTCTCTACAGCATGTCGGGGGATGTCTTGGACCCCGGCTGAGACCAACGCTCTTATTGCTGTATGGGGGAACGAGCGGCTGGTGGAGGCCCGGTACCAGCAACTGGAGGGGGCTGGCACAATTTTTGGCAGTAAAGCACCTGGGCCGGCCATGTATGACCGGGTGTCCAGGGCACTAGGAGAGCTAGGCTACGAGAGGACCCCTTCTCAGTGCCGCGAGAGGATGAAGGTAACTGGCTCATGTTGGTTGTCATTGTGTTCTCGCATAAAATTCTAGTGTGTGTGCTAATAACCCATCCCCCACACAGTGATCCATCCTCTTCTTTCACTTACCCGCCGTTTTCAACAAAGCTCCCCCATTACTGCCAGCTCCTTCACTACTTACTGCTTCGTTCCTTTGTACTACCCAAATGATTGCCGGATATCAAATGGCTGGGGTATCAAGTCCTATTTATGCAGCATGTGAGTATGCATATTGGGGCTTCTATATAAAACTAAAGTACACCGATTCTGAGGCAAAGAAACTACATCACGATTGACACACAAACATTCCAACTGATTTAGATGTCTTTAACCCCTTGAATGCTAAGAAGCTCGTATAGTACAGTGCTTCACGATCTGTTGATGCCCTCTAGCATTCAACAGTAAAACCCTCAATGTAAGTCTATATGCATTTGGGCATATTTGTTTGTCACCCTATGGTGCAGTTGATTTGCTCCAAAATTGTGCTGTTTGTCTTTATATTTAGACCCACATTGTACATTTTGGTTGGGATGTAATCCTGCCTCAGAATTTTGAAAAATAAGAGACAACCAAAATGTCAAACCGGGTGACAGTCACATTCTTTACAGCCCTTTGGATGCAAATGAGGTAAAAACAGTGTAATAGAGCCATCTACAAGGAGTTTCTTCCCTGTCAAAAATTAGTATGCAAGACTATATTGTTAGCATTATCATGTAGCACTGAACACAGTGAGACATTCTGTAGAACAAACATTTGCACTATGGGGGTCAAATGCCTTACATTCTTATCCTTTTAAATGGGGAGTTAAACACAGCAGAAAATGAAATTGGTTAACATAGCTAAATATCACTTAGAACTAGCAAATGTAAAATATCTGCTATAATTCAGATTTCATTTTTAACCCTTTGAGTGACAGGGGAATGCAAAGCATTGCATACCCCTCTGGTGCTCAAAGGGTTAGTGTTGTGCAAAAGTATTATTCAGTGACCATTTATTTAATGTTTTTGCTTTATGTGTTTGATAACAGACTGTGATCTGTTCCCACTGCCTTTGTATTCAGAAAGGTTACTGTCTTATATTGAACCATTCACAAATAATCCTGGACAACTATCAGGAGTCCTGCAAAAGACTGGAATGTCTTCTCCCTCAAAGCATATTGAAGACTAGGTTTTAGGCCTCTGAAAACAAATACAAATTACTGCAAATAACCCATAGTTTTTGGTGTTCTTTTAAAACTTTGGATGCTATAGAGGTTGTGTTTTAGAACAGGGACATGAAAACTGGCCGGCAGGATGTTTATATCATGTGTAATAATGTTTGTGGGACTGTGTTTTTGTTTTAGAAACAGGTGATGTTTAGAGGGAAATCCTCTATCATATTTTTATGTATTATACTAGTCTCTGACATCTGCTACACATTTCATAATAACATGAATAATAAAATCGGGACTCAAATGGGGCTCAGTCCAACTCTCTACTGTACAGTTTACAATTTTTTTTTCCTAAGCAAGATACAGGGTTTTAGCTCATGGTACAAGGGGCAATTTGTTATGATGCAACATTATAAAATCATATTACCTTAAGTTATACATATGTTACATATCTTAGTACTAGCTAATGAGTAGTAACTTTTTTGTATTTGTCTGTGTGAGATTGATACAAGTATGCACCTGTTACTTTATTAAAAGTCATAGATCAAAGCCAAGTATATAAGTAGGTAATAGAAAAGCAGGTATGCATACATTTTTAACATGTTCACTTTTGAAAACAAATACTCTAAAATTGTCATTAAATACTTACTGCACCCTCTCTATTGTTGTGGTTCATGCCCCCACCCCTTTCTTTATATTGCCATTATCTTCTTAGGCCAGGACCTCTCAATCTCTTTCTGGTCAACTTGGAAACCCAAGTGTACAGTTTTTTGAATGTTCAGGGCTTGTCAAACGTGTGAAAGGGACATATAAATAAACATATAATTATTTTTAGAACTCCTAGCCCACATAACAAATGAGCATTGTGTGTAACAAGTTCTGTAATTTATACATTTCAAAATGGTCATTAACATTTTTTCAATGCGTTCATGTAAAAATGGTACCTTAGCTGGAGCACGTGGCTCACTAAAGTTCCCCTTCACACTGCTGGAGAACATGTCTTGGACACATCAGCAGTCCAAGCATCAGAGATTGAGGGAATTACCTACAGGAGTTTTTGTATGGACCATTAGTGTAATAGATATGACTCACTTTGTTTTATTCACCAGATTGTGACTGATGTTTTACTAAGCTTAAAGTCAGGTGTGGTGCAAGGATTTTTGCCATCTTAGGCATAACCTTATTTTGCTGCCCCTTATGCCCTGTCCCATTTGTGTCCCTCCCAGGGGCATAACTAACATATTTGATACCCCCCCATGCTATCCATGTCTGTTTCCACCCATGTCTCTCCCTCCCCATGCCAACTATGTCTGTCTCTCTCTTCACCATGTCTCTCTTTGCCATGTATCTTCTCCTTGTTTTTTCTCTCTCTCTCTTCCATGTCTGTCTTTCTCTCCTCTTCCAACCTCTGTCTGTCTCTTCTCCCTCAATATTCCGCAACCAGTTTGCCCATTAAATATGCCCCAGCACCCATATTTCTGACCCAGGACTTAGCCAGCTCCCACATTTGTCCAGCTCCCTGGTCTCTAGTGGCAGGCAGCTTGATCCGCCCATGTTGCCTCTCACGCTCCCCGCATGGTGTGTAGTCTGAGCGCCGGCAGGTCATGTGATCCTCAATACTCTGACCTCAGTACAGCTCTGGGAGCGAGAGAGGCAACATGGGAGGATGTCTGTGCGCAAGTTGACTGCCCGTCTGCAGAGTGGCGGCTGAGTCAGCGCCCCTGTCAGCAAGCTGTGTGTTTTTTTTTTTTTTTTTTTTTTTTTTTTTTCAGGCGAGAACATGCCTTGGGGCAGCAAAGTGCCGCCTGGGTCCCTTGGACCCACCGGGACCCATATAATGGCTGGCTGTGTTGACAGTTGTCTCTTCTTTACCTCTGATAATACTACATACGTGAATTAAAGAGTTCGTGCATGCTGGTGTCTTAGGCGGGGCTAATCTCTCTCATACATGCATAGAGGCGGTACGGTCGAGGGCCCAAACAAGCTTTTCGTGTTTGTCGTATTGGAGCCCTGGCACCCCCAGGTAGTACAGTGTGTTGGCTTTATTCACTTGTTTCTTAACACTTTTTCAGTACTAGGTTTATCCAACACATTGCTAAGCAATGCATTCAATACCCCTCTGACACTGAAAATAGTAAGCTCCTCTGGACCCTGGCGAGTCTGTGCACTCATTGCACTGCTCAGGCTTGCTGCTGATATCTATCGCACCTTGGGGGTTGATGTAATTAACAATCAGCCGCGGGGCCTTCTTCAAGTCTGGAAACAAGGTTGGTAGCAACAGAGAACACTGTGTGTGAACCACACTTTCTGGGGGGTGTAAGCTCTGCTCTGCGCCCCCAGTAGATGTGCTCCCTAGGCCATCACCTACCTTGCCTATAGGTGGCGCCAGTCCTGCTTAAAGTCCCAGATCTACCTTATACAGCTTGAAAATGTCTCCTGATAGAATATACCGAGCAGCTGGTGGTTCACTTTGAAAATGTTGCATGCAACATAAAGGAGTAATGACCAGGTCGCCTTGACGAAAAGGGCGACATTAGATTCTCATGTTGCCACATAAAACGTCTCTTCAACCCACAAACCTCCATCACTCTTAGCATTTATATTTTCTGCCCTTGTTAAATTAATTACAAGCACTGTATAAACCTCTATCAGATGTAGTTTACCTCTCCCATCTCATTAGAAGTAGTCACCCCTCAATGTATATCTGAGTGCTGCGCCGGGATGGGGTATGATGGGAGTTGTAGTCGGCTGTCATTCTACATGCAGCGAAGGGGAGAGAGAGACCCATATCTGAGCACTGCACCAAGCTCTCGCTCCCCTTCTCTGCGTGCAGAATGACAGCTGACTACAACTCCCATCATCCCCCAGCCTGGCGCAGCGCTCAGACACACATTAAGGGGAGACTACTTCTAACAAGATGGGAGAGATAACCTACATCTAATAGAGGTTTATACAGGGCTTGTAATTAGCAAGGGCAGAAAACATACATGCGAAGAGAGATGGTTTTTGGGTTGAAGCAATGTTTAATGCAGCAACGTGAGAATCTCAAGCTTTTGATGCAGGGTGAGATTCTCCTGTCACCCTTTTCATCAAGTCGATCTGGTTATTTTGCCTTTGTCGCATGCTCTTTTGTTTGCAACATTTTCAAAGAATACCTCAGCTGGCTGGGCTTAGCCACAGTTTTATATTATTATTATGTTTTTTTTCTTCTAGCAGATACAGTGCAGATGGAAACCTAACATTGTCAATGGTGCCTTTACCCCCAAATATTTTAACCTAAACTGAGAGACTTCAGTTTAGCAGTTCATGCTTAAAGTGGATGTGTCACTTATGGACAACCTTCCATAAATAGTTAGGCGACAAATCCAATACCATGAAAACGTTATTTATTTTTTTAAGTTTTGATTTTAGTTTAAAGGATAGTAATGTTTCATAATAAAAACAGCTCTAATTAATCATCATAGTATTTGGACTTTGGAGAGTGTTATTTCAATTCTGTCAGAGTTGTAGTTCAAGAGTAGTTCAATGACAAAGTGTCCCCCTCCCGCCCCTTTTACTGATGTAACACTGCTCAGCCAGAGCAGAAGGGAGGTGCCCAGGTAGATTGCAGAGGGTGACAATCTTCAATTAAGATGAGGGAAAAACATGAAAATCTTGTCAAGGGGGGCAGGGATTTCATTGTTCTCATAGGAAGAAGAATGTCCCCTGCTGTTATCTGTCTGGTCTTACAACCAGATTCCACATCTGAGAAGAGATGGCTTACACTAGGTAAAAGGGGCGGGAGGGGAAACTTTGCTTGTGAATATCTCTTAAACCATAAAGGTTTGAGAGATAAGACTTATATCGTTCTTCATGTTTTTTTAATGCCTATAAAATAAAGTTAAAATGAAGTATTACTATCCCTTTAACTTAAAAAGTTTGTGCTGCAGCCACTTCCGTGTAGACTGTGGTTCACTGAGGTTACAGAGCTCTGCCTCTGCTCTCCTCCCTCCTCCGATGATGGAGATTTCTGTCTGTAAATTGGAGCGATCTCATTGGCAGAGTTCGATATCTAGCCAATGAGCTGGCTCCAGCTTATAGACAAAAGCCTCCGTCATCGGAGGACGGAGGAGAGCAGAGGCAGAGTGTCGGGCTGCAGTCTATATGGAAGTGGTTGCAGCCCAGACTTTTGTAAGTTAAATTTAAAAGAAATCAAAGCTTAAAATAAATGTTTTCATGGTATTGGATATGTCGCCTAACTACTTATGGGATGTTGTCCATAGGTGGCGCATTCACTTTAATGTGGGATCCATTCTGTGAGCATCAAAAATTACATTTACGATTATCCGCTACTGCGCACAATCCATCTTCATCTAGCATAGCGGGTCTTTTTTGTTTAACACTTTGAGTGTTAGTGGTACGGAACGCATTGCAAAGCAAACCTAAATATGATAATACATTTGCATGTTTTATTTTTAAACATATTGTAATGTTTCTAAGGCAGCTGTTCCTATCCTTGATTTCAGTGATTTAGGTGAGGCTATGTTTTGAAGTTTTCTTGGCTCAGACAAACTTCAAGTATTACAAACTATTACCTGAACATTTATTGAGATGTCCTTGCAGACCAGGAATGATTGTAGATTATAAGAGAAGCTCTAATGTATTACCATGTTACACAAAATGGTAGTGGGGAAGACTGGCATCTGTGAGTCTGACATCAATGGTTAGAAATTTATGAGAATCCTTTTGAAATAAATTGCTGCATACCTGAACTGTACGTGTCATAATATTAAAGGAGAACTGTCTCCTAAGATTTGAACAGATTGCAATATAGAGAATACATAATGTAAAATCTCGGGTATAACACGCACAATTTTACCCCACTTCACCTTATGTAAAGTGGGGGTGCGTGTATTATACACATGTTTTGGTTTTGTTAGGGTTGGCAGATCCCTTCCATCCCTCCCTTGCGCAATCTGCTCTCAAAATAAGACGTCGTTCAATTTAAGTCCCCATCTTTTCCAGAGAAGGGAAAATGCAAACTATGTAAAGCAAATGGAAGCATGCCGCCCGCTTTCTTCAATGGTTTTTCAGGATCTTCTGCCTCCAGCCAATGGGAATGTCCTGTGAGGATCTTAAGGTCCTCACAGGGCAATACTATAGGCGGGAAGTCCTGACAGTGTATTGAAGGAAGTGGGCGGTAAATGGAAGCATGGCGCCCGCAAGGAAGCTTTACATAATTTATATTTTGCCTTCTCTACTCTGGAAAAGGTGGGGACTTAAACTGAACTAAGTAAATCTTATTTTGCAGGAGGATTGCGCCGGGGGAGGGAAGGTATCCGCTAGCCTTAACGACCGGCCAATTGCTCCTTCCGGTTCCGGAGTCCCCGAACGGCGTGCAGCCGCGGGGGAGGGGAGCCTGGAATTCCATGACTGTCATAGTACGTCATGTGTAGTTAACTCAAATCAACCCGTGATGTACTATGACTGTCAAGGGGTTAAAAAAATTTTTTTTAGTAAGGGGGAAAATAAGGGTGCGTATTATACATAGGTATTCTTGTTTTCCACTAAAATCTTGGGTATAATATACACCTGCATATTATACATAGGTGTGTATTATACCTGAGATTGTACGGTAATTAAGGCAGTCCGTTATTGCTATACAATCTTTGTTGGTTTTTTTTGTTTTTGTTTAGCCTCTTGTGGTCTATTGCCAATTGTTTACAATCCAGTGAAGATCAATGGTCCATTGAGGCGTGTTAAAGCCTATTGTTTTGTGAGGTGTGATTTACAGGTATACTTTAGTAGGCCACTTGCAGGCATAATGCAAAAATAGAGCTGCATGATTCCTGTATGAAGGAAATGAGCCATTTATTTTTTGGGCAGTAATGTTCAAGATGCCAGCTTTATATAATTTACAGAAAGAAGAGACTGAGACTGTGAAACAGCTCAGTTGGTTAATGCACTATTTGTAGGATATGTTCAGACCTCTGGGTCACGTGTTCTAGTCTCACAAGGTCAACTCAGCGTCTTTACCTTCTGTGGTAGATAAAATGAGTACCCAGGGCATGCTTGAAAATCAGAGACAATCTCAATGTATCCTTCCTGGTCAAATATTTTCATTAAAAAAAAAAAAAAAAAAAAAAAAAAGTGGAATAACCTAGGAACTAAGCAGAATAGCATTATACTTATCCTAAGTCATGAAATTTATCTAAGGGTCAACAATTCTGTTACTCTGCCTTCTTCACTAAATATCCACAGCTTTCTTAGCTGTCCACTCACTGTATTTTCATATAAGTTTACAAAACAAAGTAGCAAGACAGTTGTTTCAATATAGTCTTACCAAGAGATACTGTCATGTTATAGATGTCTATCACAGGAAGCAATTGTAAGGCACTCTATCGTTTAGGCCTCTAGGAATGAGTGTGTCCAATTTATGGATCCAAAAAGCTTCTTTTTGTAGGAGGCTCTTGCCCCTGTCCCCACCCCGGGGTAAAATCTTTTGATGATCAATGATCATGTATCTCAGTTCCGCCAGAGGGTGTTTAGCTTCTGCGAAGTGTCTCGCAACCGGCTTGTCACTCATTTTGCCATTAAGTGCCTCTCGAATATTGGACCTGTGATTGGCCATACGTTCTCTAAAACAGGTTGTTGTTTTCCCTACATAAAAAAGACTACAGGGGCATTAGATAAAATAAATCACAAAAGAGCTAGTACAGCTCAATTTGTGCTGAATCTTCACAGGTTTCCCTGAGTGAGGGTGTGAAAACTGACTGCCCGTGATCATATACCTACACGTGGTACAGTTAAGACATTTAAAGCACCCCTTCTTTTCTATGGGGAGCCACGAAGAGTATTGGGATTTGTAGCAATGTCCTGGGTCAGTGTGCACCAAAATGTCTCTCAGGTTTCTACCTCTCTTGTAGCAATTACGTGGGATGGATCTAAAGGTGTTGGGTAAAGATCTGTCTGTGGAGAGAATCTTCCAATGGTCCCTAATGGTTTTATTGATCTGAGAGCTTTTCGTTGAATATGTGGACACAAATGTTAACCTGTTCTCAGATTCATTCCGTGGTCTTTGTTGTAAAAGGTCTTCTTGTTTATGAGTTTTAGCTCTAGTAAGAGCTTGTTCCAAGAGATCCCTTTTGTATCCTCTTTGTAACAATCTTTCATATAGTTCCATTAATTGGTCCTCAGATTTCTGTGAGTTAGTATTGTTCCTTATGATCCTAAGAAATTGTGCATAAGGCACCCCTCTTTTAAGGTGTTTTGGGTGGAAGCTATCTAAATGTAGCAGTGTATTCCTATCAGTCTCTTTTCTAAAGTTTGTGGTGCCCAAACCATCTGTGGTTCTAAATACCGTTAAATCAAGGAAATTCACAGAATGAGGATCCGCGTGAGAAGTAAATTTAATTGGACTCTTCAAAGAGTTAAGGTTGTGCACAAAAAGGTGAAATGATTCTATGGTACCTCTCCAGACTATAAACAAGTCATCAATGGATCGCTTATAGACTAAGATCTGTGTGGGTATCAGAGGTATGATGTGTTTCAATTCAAATTGTGTCATAAAAATATTCGCAAATGCTGGGGCTATATTTGACCCCATTGAGGTCCCGGAGATCTGAAGGTAATAGTCTCGTTCAAAACGAAAGTAGTTTAAAGTTAAGCAGTATTCTAAAAGCTCCAAAAGGAAACCCAATGGGGGCCTATTTGGTGTTTTATCTTCTTTAAGTAATGTAGTTGCCACTGCTCCCATACCGTCGGTGATAGGAATGACAGTATATAGGGAGTTAACATCCATGGTGGCTAAAATGATCTCACCTTCCAAGTTGTTGACTCTCAAAATTTGTGTGATAAAGTCCCCTGTGTCTTTAATGTATGAATATGATTTTTGGACCAATGGTTGTAACCAATAGTCCAAAAATTGGGCTATTGGTTGTAAAAGTGAGCCTTTTGCTGACACTATGGAACGTCCTGGAGGTTCCACAGGATTTTTATGTATTTTTGGCAGTGTGTAAAAAAATTGGACACACTGGGTATTCAACAGTCAAAAACTTGAAGGTTTGTTCATCCAGCCAACCATGTGATAAGGCATTTTTTAGTGAGTGATCAATGATTCGCTTATGGCGGGGAAGGGGATCCATAGATAGTTTTTGGTAGACCTCTTTGTTGTCTAATTGAGAAAGAGAGCTTCTTTCTGATAATAACTATAATTCATTATTACAATGGCCCCTCCTTTATCAGCCGGGCGAATCACGATCATAGGGTTGTTTGCCAAATTTTTCAGTGCATTGTGTTCCTCCTTGGATAAATTTTGACGTGAGTGAACGGTTGGTTTAGTAAGGCTGTCACTCTCTACTAATCTCATAAAGCTTCAACTTTGCTATATATATATATATATATATATATATATATATATATATATATATATATATATATATATATATACACACACACTAGTGTAAAAGACTGTGTACACAAGCCAAGGTCCCGAACCCTTTGAGTGCCAGAGGGGTACGCAGTGCAGTGCATTGCTTTGCAATGTGTTGTGTACCCCTCTGTCACTCAAAGGGTTAAGCGGCCGCTACCTCACTACTCCATGCGATGCAGTCTTGCGTTGCCTCACTCACGCAATGCAGTCTTGCACAGTAGAGACTGACAAATGCGTGCAGTCTCTACTGAGCGTGATGGCTTCTGACAAACATCCTAGCGAATTTTTAATAATTTCCCTTTCATTCACCATATCTGCTGAATACTACAACAACAGGCTTCCTTCTGGGCCACATCAAGAAATCAACCATTACACACCAAACCATCGTCCATCCTCCCTTTCATTGCTCATGCTATCCTAATCCCAACCTCTGGCCATATGCATCTCTCTCCTGAAGAACTGTTGCATCTGTTGTCTCTTCAAATAACTGTTGCAACTTGCAGTAATGATGACCGATCTCCTCTTTCTTATCTGATCCCTTCATGTCTCTAAACCCCTTGCTATGCACCTATATTACACAGCTTCCACTTATACACATCAACATTCATAAGTATACTGCCCAAAGTATGATTGTTACATTTACATGCATGTCTTCCACAAACACCATACCTAATTTTTTTGCAACGTTGAAACAACAAGCAATGCTTTGCTTATTGCTAGTTAGTATATGTATATTTATGTAACTGTACACAGTGCATATTTATATATATATATATATATATATATATAATACATACATGTTTGGAAATTTCCGCTAGTTAGTGGTTTGCAGAGTCCTGCAGACAAGTAAGAAATTACATTCTAAGAAAAGTGAAATCTGAAATCCTAATCTTAGACTGGACATATCCACTTGACTGCCACTAAGTTGCTCTGGTAGCTCAGGGGTTAATACCCAATTACATATCTGCTAGGGGAAAGCAGCCTTCAGCTTCTGCTTGTTATCGGTTTCTGATGTTGTGGAACCTGGTACTAATGTCTTAAGTCCCCCATAGAATTACATATTCTGCCAAGTGCATAATGATTAGTTATATTGCCTATAAACGTTTTATTTTTATCTCACGTGTGTGTATATATAATTTTTGTTTTCCTTTGTTTAAGGGTTAAACGTATCACTCACCCAATCCAAAGATGCTGCTTCTTGTTTGTGTCATGTGCCACCATTTACAATGCAGACAGTCCTGGGCTGGCTTCCAAAGGCGTATCAGGATGCCTGCTCTGCACCATGGCTTTGTAAATACTGCATCCACCCTTTAGCCAATAACCAACTCTTATCCTGAGGATAAGTTACATGCAGTTGTAGTCATCCAACCTCTCCAGTGAAGTGTAAGGAATTGATTAAAAAAAAAAAAAATCAAGGACGTCTTTTCAATTTCATCACTACATCAGTGGAAAGGGGATGCATTGCATCTGGAAAGCATTTTCCTCTACTATATATTTTTTTTTAAACCACTTCTTTCACCAGAAAACAATAATTGAGACCTTTGCATCCTACCCGTTTTAGAGAATAAGAAATGCCAGCTAACTACCTATTAATTGACATACCAGAACAGCCTTGCTGAATAAGGTGGTTAACAAAAATCCATTACCTTCTCGGGCTCACTTTGAAAAAGATCACTAGCCTTGCCAGAAATACACTAAAACCAAAAATTCCAAGGAGAAACATAAGGAGAAGCAGCTAAAGAGTTCTAAAAGAAAAATATTCCTTCAAATCCGAGATCCTCTTACTAAAAAGAAACAACGTAGTCTGCACTAACTGTATTTAAATACAGCAATAAGGAAAAGAGAGGTTGCCTGAACAAGAAACCCATTAAACTTGGCACTCTTCTGATAATAAAATCACATCTTTATTCAAATATGTTTAAAAGAAATTCAAAGATTTATTTTTTTTTCTTACGTCTGCAGCTGGTATCAGTTTAAAAAAATTATCCAGCTAAAATAGAGACGAAGAATCTGCTATTAGCTTGGTACGTCGCAAAATAACTTTCTCAACCAAATAACTTTTGTCAAGCATTTCATAACCAAATATCTTAATGTAATAACCGTAGGATATTTAGAGGATAAAGAATTATCTGCTGTAACTACCCCCATGTTATTAAGTTTATAACTATTTTAGAGTTGGCAAACTCCAGTTACATAGACAAGAAGTTCCAGTGTTAGCATATTCTTAGTGTTACTTGAATCTGTCCAACGCTGCGGCCATAACTGAACACAAATGACAGTTCCGGAAAGTTCCGTAGCCAAACTCCTCTGCTGCATCTGCTTCCATTGTAAATGCTATAGAAAACTTACCAAATGTTCAAATCCTCTAACATTTTTGATATACTAACATGACGCTTAGTTTTCAAACCAGTTAAGGATGCTGCTAACCCAAAAAAATATTCTGTAATTGGACATGACACAAGATGTAAAAGCCTTTGAAGTGGAACTACCACCACTATAAGTTTTAGCCTCAATCAAAGTGGTATCATTGGTTGGAATGCGCTGTGTAATTTTTTTTTTTTTTGTAATAAAGGTTGTATTAAAGAGTAAATCCTGATACAAAAAAGTACCTGGTGACATCTTCCCCATGAAAAGCTGAATGTGCATGACAGCTGTAGAGCCATTCGGCTCTGTTGAAACTCCCATCAGCTACAAGAAAACACCTTTGTCAGCAGTGGGCTGGTGCTTCAAAGTTGAATGACAGGGCAAATATACAACTAACGCACGCACAGTGAGGGAAAATCGGCAAGATGGCTGCGGTGTACGAGCGCTGGGTCCCTGGAAAACGGGTCAGATTTCTAAATATACCAACAGTTATGTGAACTTTGATTTACAGTTTCAAGAGGTCTAGGGCTATCTTTAGCTGCATAGAATAACTTACTCGGGCATGGCAGTTCCGCTTTAAGCTCAGAACGGATTTGTAGGTTGGTATGTTTTGTGTAATTTTCTTGGAACCTAATTGCATCAACAGCTGGCCAAGCTTAACAATCTTGTACCTAGATAATCAAAATTCCATCCTGACTGTATCAATACCCAATAAACACCAGTGCTGTAGTGTGTTTTCTTTCATCATAATTGTTATGCCAAACTGACCAGCCATTTAATAAGTGTAGTAACAACTTTTACGCTTCTTTCCCTTCTTTGCCTAAAAACCAAAAATCAACCAAATAATTTATCATATTTTGAGGACCAGAAAATGGTTTCACCAACAAATGTAGCAAAGATTCAAAATATGTGCATAACTCCCAACCCATTGGCAAACGTCTGTCAAAACTGTTAAATTGAAAATATATTGGGATGAATAGGCAATAACCTAAAAGCAAGTTGTGTATCCATATTGGTTAAAAGTGCACTTTGCATAATAGGAGTAAGGTGCATCGTTATAGTTGGTGTTCATAATCTAAAGGGTTTGTGCTAATCTTGGGTATTGATGACAAATGGAAAGGGCAAAGAAATACAGCACCAGACCCACCCCAGATTAGAAAAATGGTGTCTTGCCAATACTGTCTCGCCATATTAAGAGCATCCTCAAATGTGGCATTAGATGCTGAGCATTTTTTTCCAAGCAGTAGTCACCAATGACTTCCCTTTTGGAAAGGATAAATAGTGAACCAGTTAAAACAAGTAGTAACCCTAATGGAGACAGTCTAAACTTAACAAAAAAGGGGTATTGAAAGGTTCCTGCTACTTTATCGTCTTGAAGTTCCTTCACAATATTTTGCCAGGCTTAGGCTGTGTTTCTGCTGAATTAAGGTGTCCTGTGTATTCACTTACATGGTAACTGCCTTCCTGTTGTGCTGCTGCTCTCCAGAGAGCTCTGTCTGCAAGTGACCTACCTTCTATTGGTAACTACTGGTTCCTGTATTCCACAAGGACTAAGAGAAAAGGATTTAACGGTAAATACACAAAAAGCCCCTTATTTTCCTTAAAGGGATAGTAATGTTTCACAATAAAAGCAGCTTCAGTTAATCTTCATAGTATTTGGGCCATGGAGAGTGTTATTTCAATAGTGTCAGAGTTTTAATTCGAGTAATTGAATGATAAAGTATCCCACTCCCTCCCCTTTTACTAATGTAACACTGCTCACCTCAGAGCAGTAAGATTGTCCGGATGGATCGCAGAGGGGAACAGTCTTCAGTGAGCATAAGGAAAAACATGTCAAGGGGGTCAGGGTTGTCCCAATGCTCCTAGCAAGAAGATTGTCCCTTGCTGTGACCTGTCCGGGCAAGAGACCAGATTCCACATCTGAAGGGAGGTATCTTACACTAGGTAAAAGGGGTGGGAGAGGGATACTTTATCATTCAATTACTCTTGAACTACAACTCTGACAGTATTGAAATAACACTCTCCATGGCCCAAATACTATGAAGATTAACTGGAGCTGTTTTTTTTGTGAAACATTATTATCCCTTTAAGTTGTGACTTTGTGTACTTGCGGCAAGGTGTCAGTCAATTTTTTTAACCATATTTTTTGCGTGCTTTTATAATTATGTATTTTAATGTGTTTCTATAATGGTGAATGTGCCCTTCCAGATATAAACTATTCAGACTTAAATATAAGTTTCCAGTTGAAATCGTGATTCTAAAGCTATACTATTACATTCAAAATTTTAAAAACCTTTTTATATTGTTTCAGACTCTTCGCAGATGCTACAGTAGAGTGAAAGAGAGAGGTGTCGGCAAAAGAAAGAGCAGCTACACATTTGAACAGTTGGAACGAGTGTTTGGTCAGGGAGGATGGGACACACAAGCCTGTCAGCCTGTTCTTATTAACAGCAGTGGTCTGTACCAGGAGATGGAATCTGATGGAAGTACCATGGAGGATTACTCACAGGATGACTGGGGCAACCAGAGTCAAGATATGCAAAGCTTTCCTGGGGAAGATTTAGGTAAGACCCTTTTTAATTCCTCAGCCTGTACCTTTTCAAGTCCTCTTTTACATCTTCGTTTAAATCTGAACAGGATCAGGAATCATATATATATATATATATATATATATATATATATATATATATATATATATATATATATATATATATATATATATATATATATATATATATATATAATAATTTGAGGTGGTCCCCTTCTTACTTTTTTTTATTTTTGTCTTTTTATATTTTAACATGAAAGTCTTTTTAGTTTACAAAAATGACGCGTTGACAATCTCACAAGTCAATATTACAAAAACACTGTTGTAGAAAAACCACTAAGACCTGAAAATGATATACCTACTGAAAGCCTCCATTGTAATTACTCAATTTTTGCTGCTTGAGGAACACCAACAAAGCATGCAATAGATATATTATTGTGTGTGCATGCAGAAAGGACCTACCAAGTAAAATTACTGGGAAAGAAGACATGCTAATAAAGGGGTTATATACACTGTACAATAAGCTGTACAAAAAAACTTCTTAGTACTGGATGCATAATATTGTCCTATATTTCATCTGAGCTTATCCATTTATGCTTTGTTCAGTGCTTCCTGGAAAAAGGAGTGGGTGGGGGGGTCAAAGACAATGAAACTACAGCTTGAAGCACTTTCTTTCAAAATTTGCATCAGCAGAAGCATGGATATGAATTATATGATCATTAATGAATGTTGAAATATAGAATCGCGTTGCTGCTCTACAGAAGCCCCTGCGCTTTTTTTTTTTTTTTTTTTTTTTTTTTTTTTTTTTTGACCATGAAATGAAGATAATCCTGGTAGAATGGGGCTAGGCTGTAGGAAGAGACTGGACATCTGTTAAGGAATAGATTTGTGATGACATCTGTAATCCATTTAGAAATGGGAGATTTTGAAGAAGGACCTCCTTTGGGAAATCAAGTGAAGAGTGACTCTAATTTTCTGATCCCTCTGAGTTCTGGAAATCTAGATGGACAATTTACTGGCGAAATCAATTTGTATATTGTCTTTCTAGTGGAGAAGAGTGTTTCAGACAAAAAGAGGGGAGAACACTTTATTAGCTTAGCTGAAATACTGATACCACTCTGGATCCAAAAGATGGTTTTATTTCTGAGAACAAATGACCAGGTAAGATTGTTTACGTGAGGGTGAGAAATTTCAATGGAATGTCTTCCTGTGGTCCGGTTTGAGATTTGGATAACTGATCTAGCACCAGATTCGGGTACCAAGCAGTCTATAAAGGTTTGATTTGATGCAAGAAGTGGCCTTTATAAACCTTTTGAGATCACGCTTTGCTGGTAGAGTGGCAGAAAAGAGGGCAGACAAACTAGAGACTTGAACTATCAGGGAAGAAAACCAAAGCCAATCTTTTAAACATTCCAACACTTTAGATTTTTGAATTTGTGGAATCTCCCAATTGTGCTGCTTTATCCAGCTCTGACAATCTGCCAAAAGTGTCAGTTGGGTATTTGGGAGGGACTTTCTATGTTGATGTAATTTGGGTTCTAACTTTGACTGGAAAAATAAAACTTCACATTCTCCATGACATAGTTTTGAGCTTGGCTGGGTTTGAATGTTGTATTGTAATCTGTGATTAAAAAATAATTCGTTGAGCCTGAAGGCTGTCATTTATTGTGTAGGACATTCTTACAGGATCAGTAAACTATGTTCTTAGACATTTTTGCACAATAAAGGTGTTTGCTATGATCTGCTTCACTTTCTTAAGTTCTTCTTTGAAGCATTGGGAGAGGTGGAAAAAAAGTTTGAATTAAGGTAATTAATCTTTTAATCTGGAAATTATGAATATAATTTTGGCATTGGATATACATTGAAGCCATGAGGTTATATGACTGGAATTCCCCTTAATTTTTGTGATCTGCAGAAACCTCTTTCAATGCACTGTTTTTCCTTACCCAAACAGAATATTCTCAGTAAGTCAACTTGGAGATTTGCATTCCCCGAGATGTGAGATGAAGACAGCCTGAGCAAGGTTTTCTGCCCAGTTTAATATTTTTGAGATTTCTGATGGCTTGGAGACTGTTACCCTGATTGTTGTTTTTTTTTTTTTTTTTTGTGTTTTTTTTTTTTTTTTAATGCATAACTGCTGTCATGTTTCCAATTAAATGTGAAGGTTTTTGTTGATATGAATTTTCTGAATGTTCTTGATGGCTCTGATTTCCAGTTTATTGATTAAAATACTCTGGAAAGGCCACTTTCCTTGGATAGTGCAAGTAGTTTAAGATCTTGCCTCACCCCGTAAGGCTGGTTTCTGTTAACAGATACAACTACTGAAAAAGGGTCAGTGAGCGACCCTATTGAAGGTCGTGGTCTTGTAGCAGCCAATTAAAGCGTGCGATCTAAGCATTCGTGCCGTGATATTGTATCCAGTCTTTATCGAGTGATTTCCTGTGTTCTAGACCCGGCTATTCCTGACTAACCCTTTGCCTGCTGACTTGACTCTTGTATACCTCCTCAGCTTCGACCCCGGCTTGCTCCTTAGACCATTTTCTCGCATGCTTCTTGGTACTGTGTTTGTCCGACCGGCTATCAGCTTTGCTTGCTCGACTATTCTCAAGACGCCCTTGTATTTCTCTTGTTGTCGACTCGTTGACTTCCAGTGCATCCAGTCTCTGACTCTCTGTAATCGACTCTTGTGACCTCTTAGTCAAAGATTCCTGTGCTAGTTCCAGAGTTGCAACAGAGACGAGTTCAGTTGCTGGTAGGTTCGTCTACTTCTGTTCCAGTTCTCAGAGAGTAGTAGTCTGTGTCTAGAGGTGCTATCCTGCCATCAGGCTTCACGGCCTGCACCTTTAAGCCCGGCCATGGCCGCAGTAAAGCATCTCTAGAGCAGCCCGCAATCCCCATCAACGCTCTCTATCCAGCGTTCTCTAGCATCTCGCTCTCTGATGCCTACCTAGCAATAGTTAGTTTTGTCTTGTGTTGCTCTGTATCTTTTATATCAATAGCTGCTTGTCACCTCTTGGCAGGACCCTATTCCTGGTCAAGTTAATAAAGCATCTTACAAGGGCGCTTCCAGATCTGAAATCATTACATTTAGATAGCGCCATGACTACTGATCCCGCAAAGATGTCCAGAGTCGTGGTTCAAAAAGGGTCCAGATTTGAACAACACTCTGCGCAGAGCCAATAAATTGACTTGAAACTGGATTCCATAGCCAATATGCGCCAGCATATGCAAAAATGCTTCGAGGGTTCTGCTCCATCCCAAAGTGGTACTGGATCTTCCCCTACAGTTGCAGTTTCCACTCCTGGGTTGTTGCTGGCCAGATTACCATTACCTGATCGCTACTATGGATCAAATACTGAACTCCGTGGCTTCTTGAACCAATGTGTCATGCACTTCAGAAGTCAACCTGAGGCTTATGCCCATGATCAGACCCGCATCACCTTTATCATCTCCTTACTACGAGGGTCTCCTCTAGCATGGGTCTCCCCTCTTCTTTACCACCAATCTCCTCTTCTTGCGGATTTTGATTAATTCCTCTCTGCCTTCAAGTCTGTATTTGATGCTCCAAGGAGACGCATCATGGCTGAATCAGCTTTTATAGATTGTCAGCAAGGCTCTAGAACCCTTATGCAATATGCAGTAGAGTTCCGGACATGGGCCTATGATACTGAGTGGGGAGATCCCACACTTAAGACTGCCTTTAAGAAGGGGTTGTCAGAGCGCCTTAAAGATGAGTTAGCCACTCGCCCTATTCCGGCCTCTCTTGAAGATTTTATTGCCCTCTGTGCAACATTAGAGCATAGGATTCAAGAACGTTGGTCCGAACGTGGGAAGGAGCGTCACCGGCGTCCTGTTCCTGAAGTTCATGTACGCTTAGCACCTAAATTTCAGACACTAGTCAATTCTTCGGAACCTGCAGGAGAACCCATGGAAGTGGGTCACGTCTTCCATCTGTCTGATGAGGAGACCAGGAGGCGTACTCTAGGGTTCTGCCTGTATTGTGTACAATCTGGACACATGGCCTGCTCCTGTCCCAACAAGCCGGGAAACGCTCGGACTTCGGGTCCTAGGAGGGACTCACCCTAAGTCTTTCAATGGTTCCCTCGAAGAATGACAGCAAACTAGTTATTCCAGTAGCCCTTCTTTATGGATCAAAGACAATATCAGCGTCTGCCGTTATTGATTCCCGAGCGGCCGGTCTTTTTATGGACTCTGCCTTCACACTACATAATAATACCCCTTCTGTTAGGAAAGAGACTCCTACACGCATCGTCGTCATTGATAACTCTCCTTTGGGTCTAAGGTTCATTACCCATGCCACCATTCCCATTACTATGGATATTGAGAATTCACATACTGAGGTCCTAACATTTGACCTTCTATCCTGTCCCATGAACCCAGTGGTCCTGGAATTACCCTGGCTCCAGAGAAATAATCTGGTATTCAGTTGGACTACTACTTCTCTTCATTTTCTGTCTCATGTTGAGCCTATCTCTCAGATGAATTTGTCTGCATTGGATGTGGTTAACCCTGCTATTCCTGAAGTGGATAAGGCATTTTCTGATGTGTTCTGCAAAGTGAGGGCTGAAACACTGCCTCCACATCGGTCGTACGACTGTGCTGTAGACCATCTCCCTGGTTCCACACCACCTCTGGGCAGGGTTTATCTTTTGTCTTTGCCAGAGACTAAGGCCCTTGAGGAATATATCCAATAACATCTGGCAAGAGGCTTTATCCGCCCATCAACATCCCCTGTAGGAGCAGGGATATTTTTCGTCAAGATGGGGGTCTTCGTCCCTGCGTAGATTACAGGGGTCTGAACTCCATCACACACACAAATTGCTATCCACTCCCGTTGATTCCCAAACTATTAGACAGACTGAGAGGGGCTAGTGTGTTCACTAAATTGGATCTCAATGGGGCCTACAATTTAGTCAGTATTAAGTCAGGAGACAAATGGAAGACCACTTTTAATTCCAGATTTGGGCATTATGAATATATAGACATGCCCTTTGGCCTTTGTAATTCTCCAGCGGTCTTCAAATGTCTAGTGAACAACATATTTAGGGACTTGTTACTGACTTTTGTCATCGTCTGTCTGGACGATATTCTAGTCTTTTCATCCACACTAGAGGAACATCGGTCTCATGTCCAGCAAATCCTAAGTCGCCTTCAAGAAAATCATCTTTATTGCAAGATAGAGAAATGTGAATTCAAGCAATCCATCTTAGCTTTCCTGGGCTACATTATCTCCGATCAAGGGCTTGCCATGGATTCCGATAAACTGTCTGCCGTCACAGAATGGCCAGCGCCTACAGAGGTAAAAGCTATCCAGTGATTCGTTGGCTTCGCCAACTGTTATCGTAGGTTCATTAAAGGATTTTCTAAACTTATAGCTCCTATTACTGCCATGACCTGCAAGGGTACTGATTCCCAATGTTGGAGTCCTGAGGCATTGCAGGCTTTCAAGGATCTCAAGATGGCCTTTTCATCTGCTCCAATACTGACATATCCGGACTCTCTAGCACCTTTCACACTAGAGGTGGACACCTCAGAGGTGGCTGCCGGTTCAGTACTTTCTCAGTGTGCTCCTGGATCTAAGGTTCTGTATACCTGTTCTTTCTTTTCCAGATGGTAGTTCTTTTCAGCCTGGGAGAACAACACAGGGGATAGAGAACACCTTGCAAGTTAAGATGGCCTTGGAGGAATGGAGATATCTATTGGAGGGTTCTCCACACGTGGTCAATATTCTCACCGACCACCAGAATCTCCAATATTTGGCATCTGCTAAGTGCCTGAATGCTTGTCAGGCTCGCTGGTCCCTGTTCTTTTCCAGATTTAATTTTGTTATTTCCTACATTCCTGACACACAACGTCAAAGCTGATGCTGTCTCTTGCCAACATGAGACAGCTTGTTCCCATCCACTTGTTTTGGAACCCATAGTTTCACCCGCTCGCTACTTACCTCACTCAAGGAGGCTCAGCCTGTACTTCCGGAGTTTTCTTACCTCCCAGCATCTGTTTTGTACCGGAGATATTTCATCCAGATATGTTACGTTGGGGGCACTGCTCCGTGACTGCTGGCCATCCTGGTATCCTTCTCACAATCTCATTGCCAGATACTTTTGGTGGCCTGAGCTGAAGTCTTTTATATCAATAGCTGCTTGTCACCTCTTGGCAGGACCCTATTCCTGGTCAAGTTAATCAATCAGCTTACAAGGGTGCTTCCAGATCTGAAATAATTACACATGAGGAGTCACCTTCTGATAAGAGCCAGCATTAACCCCTTCCTTGCTAGAGAGGCCCGCGATGTGCCGATTGCCTCTTTACCTTTGATATTTGTGTAACATAAAATAAATAAACCTTCAAACTATCTAAAAGTCAGAGAGGTACGCAAGAAAATGCTAATTTGCAGCCTCAGTATAATGCTAACCTGAGTGTGATGTAACGATAGAAGACCTTCACAGCACACTGAAGGGAACGGTGAACACGCTCCCTGTGGCAGCTGGGAGGGAGGTGGGAGGAGAAGACTAACATTAAATATCTGCAAAAAGTACTTACATTACAAAAAAAAAACAAACAAAAAAAACGGCTTTCCTATTAATACATTCGTAACAAAACCTATGGTTTAAAAAATAATTTTTTATTTATTTATTTAAGGTGATACATCCACTTTAACGTCTCTAATTCTCTTCATTTTCCTTATACACTGGCAGAACCTCTGAAACATAACATATAAAGTAGAAGCAACTCTCTGCAGATCTTTACATAGCTTCTTAAAAACATCTTTTACCATACTCCCTTCATTTCAAGCCAAATCATTTGTCCCTAAATGGACTATGACATCCAACTCTCCATCCTGTTTTGCTTCATTAACAAGTTTAAAATGCATCTTCTATCTCTGTGAGCTGTAGCACCAGGAAGACATATGACTTCTTTGCAACCACCATGACTATCCTCCAAAGTCACCTTTTAATATAGAGTCCCCCTCAAAGTTCCTCTCAAAGCAGTCTGCACTTCTTACTTTTGCAACAAATGACAGTCTAACTTTAACTGTGAATTAGAAGTTGGTTAATCAGCAGTCTCTGCTTCCAGAATTGTCCCAATATTAAGGCAGTATTCTGAAAGTTCAGAAAAAGGAATATGAAGAGGCACAGACTGTGGGACAGGCCCCTTGTCCCCAACTGTTACCCTTCCAGAACCAACTGTAGCCTATCTGCCATTTCTTGGAAGTCTCTGAGGCAGAAACACTTGTTTCTTTTACATCTTCCTGGAGCTCATAAACACCTTTTGTAGATCTCAGCCTTCAAAATATCGATCTCCTGCTGTAAAACAGAAAATTGCTGACAAATTGGACAACTTTTGAAAATCCAAAAGAGTAGAAAAGCAAAACGTCCATTGCACTGCAACATGCCTGACCTTTTCACAGCACTAATGTAATCACGGGACAAAGAGAGCAACAAACCTTCAGTTTTTTTCAGTTTTCTTACTTAAATCACCACAGATTACCTCCAGATTGTCTCCAGAACATCTCCTGCTGCACTTAGAATTGCTGCTCTGCCCAGCTGTTAATTAGCTCAGCTATTAACAGACCGTTAGTAAAGATGGCTCCTGATTATAAGGTAGTTTCTCAAAAAAACTTATTTAATCATGGAGGATAGGGATTACATTCTGAAAGGCTGAAATCAGAGGATGAATATTTCTTAGATCCAAGACTGTGTGGAAAATCTCTGAATTCTTGGATAACAGGAGTAGATTGGAATACACCCCTGAGAATCTTTGATTTTCTGTAACTTGTTATATGGCTTCCAGGCTCAGAAGATTAAATGGTCACCAATCTCATGTAGTCTATACTTTTCTCAGGTCTCTTGGGTTACTTTGAAAGAAAAAAACCTAATTTGAAAGTTGGTTGTTTCTTGAATTCCAGTGAGTAGCCTAGGCAGCCAGTCTAAATTACCCTCTTGTCTGATGTTCTCTGGCCAGATCTCCTAAAAATGTTGAAGTCTGCCTCCAAGAGGAAAAGCTGTTGATTGTGCTCTTAGACATTCACTAATACCTCTGAGGTGGAACCTTGGAGGAATAATTCTTCTTGCACTGACTTCTGGCAAATGGCTGCCAGCTATAATCAATGTTTTCTGCCCTGTGTTTGTTAACTTCACTGTATGGCTGTCTAGAATTCCTGGAGCTTGAGAAGGAATGGTAAATGAACGGGTATTTTCCAAGATACTTTCTTAATTACCTCTTAATTGTCTTTCAAAGAGCTTTGAGTGAAAGGAAGTCTCTTGGAAGTCAGTTTGTTTTTTGGAAGAATCATTTACCATCTGTTTTGCTCAGCCATTCTGCTCTTCAAGCAGCCACTGACAGATGTGAGCATCCTAGGCTAATTGGATGGCCTATTTGACAGTGGCCATGTCCATAAGGAGTTTTTGTCTAGAAACTCCTTTTACGGGAGCCAGATTGTGTTAATTAGGTTATGCATGCTGCTGCTAATTACTATAGATTGGCTTCTTAACATTTTAGGGACCAATGTGTTGCACACTCCTCAGGTCTTTAAATGAATAAAAAGCATATAGTCTACTAAATTCCTCCTTAGGAAATGCACTTTTCCTTGCAAAGGTGGCTGCAGCTTCTCTCTTAGGATGTACCAAACACTCTTTAAAGGGACAGTTATAGGATCTATAGAAGACCCTTTTAAATGCTAAACTGATCCTCAAGAGCTGTGGTAATTATCATAGCTCTTAACTCCTCCATTGCTTTCTCGCAAGCCTTTCAGATTACAATTATTTGCACAGCTGCGTGATATTGGTGGTGTGAAGCACTCTTAGGAGATGGATTTCCTCTGTATTCAACTTGATCAAATACCCTTGTTGTTGAATCCAACTGCAGTGAACATCTATAGAGAGCAGAGCAAGCTCCCATGAGCTCCTCACATGGATCTGAAGTCACTCAGCCTAGTGGGTCACCATAATAGGCAAGGCTTACACAGGGGCACCGGAGGAGTTTAGAGCTAAGGATTACTGTTTCAATAGTTCTTGTGACAGTCTAGCATTCACCAGGGTCTTGTATGGACCCTATCCGGACCATTTAACTTAAAGGGGAACATTCACATCCTATAAACTTGTGCCCATTGTCTTTATTTCGTTTTTGTTTAGCATTACTAATCTAGTATTGAAGCTATGCAGAGTTAAAATACGGCACTCTGTGTTGGTGGCTCCAAGCCGTAAGACTTACCTCCTCCTTCCCAACTGCCCCAGGAAGCGCGTTCAAGCTTCCCTTCGAGGTGGCATTTATGTGACCTATCGTTACAACAAGCTCCGTTTACCATGCTACTGAGGTTGCAGGCTCCGTAGCATGGTAAAAGGAGCTTGTACCGATATCTCAAGGCAAGGCTGCCATTTGGTCGTCTGTGCACAACTTTTCTACGCACTACCGTGTTGACATGCTGGCATCGGCTGATGCCAGCTTTTGGATGAAAGATCCTGGAGGCAGTCTTGCCTGTCTAGGATCTCCTTCAGTGCTTCCTCACTTTTGAGCCATGTTGGCTCTAGTTTGTGTGCTGTGTAGCAGTTCCTGGGGTGTTGTTACCCCCCTGTACAGTGTCCGTTGACACTTCCTTTGTCTTTGTTGGGCTATCTCTGATCTAATGGTTCATATATGCTCTGGTGACTTTGGGAGCCCTGTGCCTGGTCTTTGCCTTACTTCCCACCTCTGGGAAACTCAGTGGTTGGACATCCCAAAGTTACCAGTAACCTATATTGGACGACAGAGAAAAGAGGATTTTAGTCTTGCCTGTTAAATCCTTTTCTCTTAGTCCATATATGTTACTGGTCTCCCACCCTGTCAAGGGACCATGCTTGGCTCTCCTGTGGCAGAACATGGGGGTCCTTTCGGGTTCATGCTCACAGGAGTCTTCTTTCCCTTCTTACTATTTAGTCAATAGTTAGTGTCTCAGATCTTACTGGAGCTGATTGGCTAGCTGCAGCCAAGGAGGGAAGGTAGGTTCCACCCCTGCATTCACTTCTAGAATTGTTCCTGCCTACTTAAAGGGGTGGATCGCCTACCCAAAGTTACCTGTAACCTATATTGACTAACAGGTAAGACTAAAATCCTCTTTTATTGCGAAAAACAATAAATAAAAATCGCGCAAAGGTATAACCAGACAGCAAGACAAATACATACTGACAGGACCAAAAAGGCTTAACGTGTTTTGTGCTTTAGATGGCACTTACATGAGTAAGTGGCCGAAGCACTGCACCCCCAGCACACATGGGGAAAGCTTCCTACCTCACCACAGTTCCTGAAACATGTATCCAAGTTATTCATATTGATATGTTTCATTAATTAGAAGACCAGGTAGGTCAAGTTCAGCATCTTAAAGAGCTGTTCCCTGTTGCTTATATTAAGTTAGGCGCGGTGCGTTGATTTAAATATCTCTGTCCTCTCTTCTTCCTCTAGTGTGTCATTTATTTGGCCTCATGAAGAATGAAAATAACAAAACAAAAACTAACAATAACCACATTCATGTTCCCCCTGCCTGTATACAGCACTGGCATTTGGTAATTTTAGCTCTTTAATGAGCTGAGAGGTATGCAACACATTGTTTTGAAATGTTTTGGTCACCCCTCTGGTAGACTCCTATGCTCTGCCTGTTTCAGTTTGGGTAAACAAAATGTCATGCATATGCCTCAGTGGACATGACATCCAGGACTAAATTTGAAGATATTCTTTCTTTAACCTAACCTAAGACACAAGGGACAATTCCTAGAGAGAGCGAGAGAGAGAGATTGCTTGTTTGTTTTTTGGAAGTGTTTTCCTTTTAATATTAATAATAAGTTGATTTTCATTTGTTTTTCTAGCACCTTGGGTGGTCCAGAAGCCATCGCTGCCATGTCCCCCAAATGACGGTACCGTATACTTTTGGATTTTCTATTTGTAGTGATATTTGTGCTTTTATACTTGCCAACTACATTGCCAATATATGAAAAGAGCACTAATGCTTAAAGAACATTGAATAATAACAAACGCATGCCTTAATCTTGGCAGAAGGTCCTAATGGTCACTCTGAACTAATTCAGTTTTTATTGAGTCTTCAAAATTGGAATTTGAGATCCTGTCCATGGAGGCAGACATGAAACTTGCTCCAGTATTCCTGGAAAAAAAAAACCACCTACTAAAAACTGAATTGGTTCGTAGTGACCATTAGGACCTTCTGGCTGGAAGATACATGTGCTCATGTGTATTCCATTGGCGGCTTCTATGCAACATGAGGACACTTTGAGGAGAAGCATGTGGTCAGGGCCAGCATTGCAGTACAGTTATAATCGGGTTACAACTCAATTCCAGAGCATCCTGGTATTAACCTCAAACTTCCCACTCCGTTATTTTTATTTTTTTTTTCTCAAGGGGGTAACACCAAGCCCCCCTTAGCATTATTAAGTTGCATTTAACATGGAGGGGGGAACGGTATTTTCCAGAGTTTCATATTAACACGTTAAGAAATGCACTCTGGTCCTGCAGGCATAAATTGTGTATGTGTACGTTTGTGGATCACAGGAACCACTGTGTAAAGTATCCTCCAGCATATGAAGGTCCTAATGATCACTATTAACCAATTCAGTTTTTATTGACTTATCAAAATTGGTACTTGAGATCATGTCCATGGAGGTGGACATGAACCTTTCTCCAGTATTTCGGGAAAAAACAAAACTCCTACTACTAAAATCTTGGTAAGCTTTCAGTGGGAGTAGTTTGGAGTCCTGCATCAAGGAATCATGGCTGCCTCTAGGTATGATGGCAGGATTCTCACTTCTAGTTAAAGATTGTTTTGGAGAACCAGTCCAGGGAGGAATGATTCCTAGTGGTCATGAGAGTTTATTATTAGGTGGTGGTTGTTTTAAAGTGTACCTGTTGGGATCAGGGGGTTGTTCTCTTTTAAAATAACTTTGCATGACTTGTGTGTTGAGGAGTTTGACAGACTCCCTACCTCACCCAGCTGATTGAACAACTGCGCGACTTGTAGTATTTAGAAATAAAAATGAATTGAAATTGTACTTATAGAACAAGTGTTGTACCAACAGGATGTTCTAGGGAGATAAATTAATACATGTCAACCAAAGTTCAGTTGAAGTAATTATTTTCCAATAGCGCTATCTCGGCTCTGCTGAAGAGCCGCCTCGTGTCGTCTGACACGGATCTCCTTCTGTTTGCTTTACAGCTGACATCAGGAGAGGGGGAACTTTAGATGCGAGTGTCTCAAACCATAAAGGTTTGAGAGATGTTTTGAGCCACATTATTTATTTTTTATCTACAAAACAGAACATTTTTATGGGACATTACTGTTCCTTTAAAGGAGCAGTAATCTTTTTCACAAAAAAAAAAAAAAAAAAACTACGTTGGGCCTTTTACTACTGAGTAAAACAAGGACACTCTCTGCTGTTTCATTCCAAATGTATAACCATTCAAATAATCAGGAAGGGAATTTACAGCACAGTTACTTCTGAAAAGTTCTAACTGACAACATGACTCGGCAGTCTTTATCACATTCTGTGGAGATCTGCTTGTCATTGATGATCCTCTCAAATAGAATGTAACAGAATAACGAATTGGCATTTGACCACTAGAGGGCACTGTTAATTAAAAAAAAAAAAAAAAAAAAAAAAAAAAAACAAATACTGGTTTGTAATAACTGGAAATATGTATCTCTCAGAAGTGAGTGAGTACTTTTATTTTACTCAACAATATATAATTTTTCATAAAGTTTACTTCTCCTTTTTAGCTTTTAAAAATTAAAATGAAAAAATGTATCTTACAAAATGCGCTTTATTTATTGTATGATGTATGACTAGTGTGAAAAACCCAGCTTTGCCCATAAATGCACATCCTCACACACACTCAATGAGACTGATGTACTAAGAAAAGTGACGCAATTCTGGAGCAAACCAACTGCACCATATGGAAGACGGGAAAAATTACACTGATTTTGACATTTATTTAAATGTGGATTTTAAGCTTCAATGTTAGAGAGGTGTCCGCTCATTGCAATGCATTTGGCATCTCTCTAGTGCTGAAGGTGTTTCAGGCCCTCAAAGTCAATGGCAAATTTAGCTTGTTTAAATACTGAAAGATTACTAGTGAAACCGAGAAAAAACCTTAATTATTTGCATTCATTATGTTCTTCAAAGTAACTGGACTAACCAACAGAACACACAGGATGTTTAAAACTAAAAGAAAGGAAAGAGAAGCAATTCATAAACATCAGTGTAACACTCTCCTAGGTGTCATTCCTTCCTAGAGTGTATGGAACTGGACCCGACTAATTAAAGAGGAACTTTCTCTACAATAACATAGTGCCGCAAATGATCAATACATTAGCCATATAACACATTTTGTTTTAATTTCAAGTATAATTACTGTATTAATGAAAAATATAACCTTTTGTGTAGACAGGCACTAGGAAACAGAGCTGGCATCTCTGGGTCTGTACTGTCTGCTCCCTTCAGCTCCACAATTGGTGAGTTGAATGCTTTCTTACCTTAAAGGGATAATAATGTTTCATAGTAAAAGCAGCTCTAATTAATCATCATAGTATTTGGGCCATGAGAGTGTTATTTCAGTACTGTCAGAGTTGTAATTGAATGTTAAAGTATCCCCCTCCCGCCCCTTTTACTGATGTAACGCTGCTCACCTCAAAACAGTAGGGAGTGTCCAGGTAGATTGCAGAGAGGGACAATCTTCAATTACGAGAAGGGAAAAAGGGGAAAAAACCTGTCTAGGGGGGGCAGGGCTTTCATTGTTCTCACAGTAAAAATTTTGACCCTTGATATGAGCTGTCTGGTCTGTGGACTGGATTCCACATCTGAGAAGTGGGGGGCTTACTCTAGGTAAAAGGGGTGGGAGGGGATACTTTATCATTCAATTACTCTTGAACTACAACTCTTACAGTATTGAAATAACACTCTCTATGGCTCAAATACTATGAAGATTAATTGGAGCTGCTGTTTTTGTGAAACATTACTATCACTTTAAGGCATCAGAAGGGACTGACGGCACAGAGTGTGCCTACAGCAAGATCCCAGGTTATATTTTTTCGTTAATGCAGCAATTATACTTGAAAATAAAACTGTGCATGTTGCTAATGTAAATATCATTTGCATAGCTATGTTGTTGTAGTGACAGTTACGCTTTAAAAACACACAATTCCATAATCTATGAGACAGTGGCTAAGACAAATAAACAGTAGTAGTATGAAATACTTAATGGTACAAAAGTGTCCCATGTGAGTGTGTACAGTATTTCTCATTACCTAAAGTGTAGTTGGTTTGCCCTACTTCTAGTAGTATATGAGTTGCACTGTAACACCCATATTGCCACACATGCTCTTTGTGACATTCCAGCGTTGTATTATTGTATGCTGGTAGCCATCACACACAGTGAACTTGTTCCACTGTCCATTGACTGTAGTGCTGAGTTGTGATTGGTGTTAACCCCTCGAGGAGCATTGGGGTGTGCTCATGTGTATTCCAGTGGCAACTTCTATTCCTCATACTGAGGACACTTTGAGGAGAATCATGTAGTTAAGCCGACATGCAGTTATAAGCAGGATGGAACTCCACTGGAGCCTTCAGGTATAAATCTCAAGCTTCCCTCTCTATTATTCCTTTTTCTCAAGGGGTTAACACCAAGCCCCCCTTAGCATGATTAATTTTCACTTAACGTGGATGTGGGTTCTGGAGCTTCATATTAGCATGTTGAGACCTACATTGGACTCCTGCTCCTGAAGGGATAAATACCATATGTGCATGTTTGTGGATTACAGGAACCATGGTATAAAGTATTCTTCAGACAGGAGGACAGAGCACTTGCTTAAGGAGCTCTCTGAAAGTGGAGACTCCCTTTCCTGCTCCACTTTACCTCCACCAGACATGCTCTGTTTTAAAGAAGACCTCAAAGGAGCTGGATCAGGGCAAAGATTCTCTTAGCTGGCCTCTTCTTGTTTTCCTAAAGTGGGCCTTTCACTTTGATTCAAGTTTGCATATTTGGTAACTTCATTAAAGGCTGCCTATGTGTCCTCTTATCCAAAAGACCAGCAAATGTGCAGTTAAAAGGATAGAAATGTTTCACAATAAAAGCAGCTCCAATTAATGTTCATAGTATTTGGACCATGGAGACAGTTATTTCAATACTGTCAGAGTTGTAGTTCAAGAGTAATTGAATGATAAAGTATCCCCCTCCCACCCCTTTTTCTGATGCAACACTACTCAGCTCAGAGCAGCAAGGTGGTGTCCAGGTGGACTGCAGAGAGGGACAATCTTCAATTGGCATAAGGGAAAACCTGTCAAGGGGGGCAGGGTTTTCATTCTTTTCACAGTAAGAAGATTGTCCCTTGCTGTGAGCTATTTGGTTATAAGACCAGATTGCACACTTGAGGGGAGATGGCTTACACTAGGTAAAAGGGCTGGGATGGGAGACTTTATCATTCAATTACTCCTGAACTACAACTCTTACAGTATTGAAATAACACTCTCTATGGCTCAAATACTATGAAGACTAAATGGATCTTCTGTTTTTGTGAAACATTACTATCCCTTTAAAGAAATATTCATACTTGAGGAAGTGGCTAGTACGGATCCACTGTATGTGTTGGGTCAGACAAACCGGACCACCCTTGTGTTGGCTCGTATTTCCCGGTCATGCCCCCCATTAGATTCTTGTTGTGGCAGTAAGCACAGTGTCGGTGCTTCCTGGTGCACAGTTTACCCACACACCAGGAGTTTTCTTCATAGAGAACTGTACCCAAAAGTTGATCCCAAAGAGGGAGAATATAAAAGATATTGGCGGTAATTGGAGGACTGGTATCAAGCAGAGAAGGAGCTCCTTATGGAACATGGGTGTTCTTTGCCAGATGAGATTGGGTAGACATTTACATATGGGTGGTCTGGTGAGTGTAATGTATTCTGTGTCTGTTTTCAATAACTATAATTTAGATTGTCTCCTTTTGTGCTCCTTCTTCCAGGTGGCTAGGAGCCTGAAATGTCTCAAGGTAAACTTTGTTGCTAGGTACGGCCTTTCGCCCTACTTTCACTGTTACTGTTTGGAGGGATCAATGCTTAGATGAGGATACATTTAGAGAGGACTTGTCCTTGTTGTCTATAAGACTTTTGAGGCTAATGAATGTTTCTGAAGCAGCCCTAGCTGTTTCTTTTGCAGCAGATCGTAAACTTTGGGTACCAATGTGGTCAGCTGACCAGCCTTCCAAACAGTTCCTGGTCTCTCTTCTGTTTGAGGGCAAGCAGTTATTTGTCCCAGCCTTACTGTTGGGGGCAAGCCTGTTCGATTTCCTTTGGTTACCCCCAGGTACAGGCATTTCTTCTCTCCACTGAACATTCCCCCTCACTTCAGTATTTGTATGCCCCATAGGGTGTCTGCTTCAGCTCAGGCATGCCCTTCTTGGACACACCCAGACTTATTTGGTATTAGGGCTTCTGGTGTTTAGTTGTTATGGTTTCTGATCTCTGGCTTGAAAATGGTTCTCTTTGCCCAATTCCACATTGTGAAACTGCAGCTTGAGAGTCTCAGGACAGCATTATCTTCTCTTCTGTGTCTTCTTTCTACCCCACTGACTGAAGTGCTCGGTGGCTTCAGGTGTTCCATCTGTCCCTGAGAAGGCCGGTGATCATTCTTACTTGAGTGGCAGTTGCTGTTAGATGGTTCAGAGCCTTTTTGGTCCAAAAAAGCTAGTCTGTCCATCAATGTGCTGGAGCTCCAGGTGATTCACCTTTCTGTTGTGCATTTGTTCTCAGCTTCTCAGGTTTTGTTTTTTTTTTTTTTTTTTTTTTTTTCTCCTTTCCACTTTGAGTGCCAGAGAAATATCCAACGCAATGCTTTGGATACCCCTGTGGCAGTCAAAGGGTTAATCAATGATTATTATCCTCAACCAGCCAACACTGCCACTGCGTAACCTTAGACTGCCAGATAGGTATCCAATGCATTGCATTAGTTACCTCTGTGGCACTCCAAGAATTTGGGGGGAAAAAAAAGTTGCCCACTGGTTTAGGGGAGGGAAGGAGTGGAGAAAAAAATTCAAGCGTCATGGTGGGGCCATCAGTGCTCTGAATGCTGTATTTAATAGACTGGAGGAAATCAGCCAGGCCCTAGGGTATAACTGCATATGCTCGGAGACGTCTGACCAAGATCAGAATCTTTAAAAAAAAAATCTCAGGAGACAGTTTGTCATGGATATAATGCCACCAGTGTACCCAGAAGAAATCTGGTGTACAAGCAACCACAGTATGAGAACAGAGTGCAATTAGCAGTCACCTACAACCTACCACTTGAAGTACTGCATAAAATCTCAAAAGAGTTCCAAACAATACTACACACTGATGGCAGATTAAAAAGCATATAAAACAAAAGTATCAGAGTGCTTATGCAGACACCACACAATCAAGCCAGATAAGTACCTAAAAATATTTAATTAGCCACCCATAAATAATAACTACAAGGTCCCACAAAATTCAAACAGTAACTACGATAATATGTGTATCCCGATGTAATGCCACACCAGAACACACACACCTGTTAATCAATGTACTGTTTTAACTAGTCTCCCTTGGGAACTAATAACCAGACACAGAAAGGAGCAGTCACATGGGTACTAAAATCAAGAGTACAATGGTCAGTTCAGTAAATTAAACTATAATGTAATAATAGTTACTGTTTGAATTTTGTGGTACTTTGTATGTACTTTTTATTAATGGATGGCTAATTACATATTTTTAAATACTTATCTGGCTAGACTTTGTGGTGTCTGCATTAGCACTCTGATACTTTTGCTTTACATTTGGTTGGATTATAGTCTGATCTCTGGAGTTCTGTGGGTGAGAGGAATTGCGTTGGGGCATCTTGTGCTACATTTGGTTTCTCACTAATCTCCTATTTTAGCACCATGCTGTGGTAAATGTTAGGTTCAAAAGAATATTCCCAAGACCTCCGCGCCTTTCCTATAAACAGCCCCCAATTTGGTGGTAAAGAACTCACAAAGGCAACAGAAAATTGTATTTCCCCATATGTGCTACAAATATGTAGCACATATGAGGTGCCCAAACCTGTGGCTCATCTAATGTTTACCTCATCATGTATGTGAACTATCCTCAAACAGGATTTTATGTGGGTAAGATAGGACAGATCCTGAGAAAAAGGATGAATTCTCATAAGTCCAGTGTGAACACAAGACATCCCAGTTGGGCAACATTTTTGCGGAACATAGCACCGCATTAAAGGGGAACATAAACCTAAAATAATAATTTGGTTTCCGGAGCTTCTGGATCTGTCAGTGGCAGAGCCGTGCCGGCTCCTTTGCAGTCCGGATCTTCTTCTACAGGGTTACCTGTGGAAGGAGGACGTTCATTGTCTAGCCTTGACGGCTTGGAAATTGAATCCTCAATATTGAGGAAAAAAGGGTTTTCTTCTGGTGTGGTGGCTACTATTCTCAGTGCCCGCAAACCTGTTTCTTCAAAGATCTATCATCGTGTCTGGTTGACCTTTCTATCTTGGTGTGCTAACAGGGACCTGTCTCAGGAATTTGATCTGCCTACAGTCCTGGCCTTTTTGCAGGACGGTGTGGATAAGGGCCTCAGTTTGAGTTCCCTTAAAGTTCAGACGTCTGCTCTCTCTGTTTTCTTTCAAAGGCATATTGCCATTCTTCCTGATGTCAGGGTTTTCTTTCAGGGCATTGCTCATACTAGTCCTGCCTTCAAGATTCCTGCTCCTCCGTGGGATCTTAACTTGGTTTGGGGCATTCTTCAGCGCCCCCCATTTGAGTCTTAAGCTACTATTCCTCTACGACCTGTTGACTTGGAAAATGGCTTTTTTCCTGGCGATTGTGTCCGTCCGTCGTGTTGCGGAGTTGCATGCTCCGTCCATTAAAAACAACCTATTTGGTGTTTCACAAGGACAAGTTCTCAGGAGTTCTCCCGAAGGTGGTTTCGGAGTTCCACATCAATCAGGAGATTGTGTTGCCTTCTTTCTGCCCTGACCCCACCTCTGACAAGGAGAGGAATCTCCACGTGTTAGACAATCTGATGCATTGTTCGTCATTCCTGAGGGTCCTAGGGCAGGAAGACCTGATCCAAGGTGACTATTACTTCTTGGATCAAGTCCACTATTTGTAAGGCTTATGAGCTGAGGAAGAAGCCTGTCCCCTTCAGGGTTACGGCTCATTCTACATGATCTATTGGGGCCTCTTGGGCTTACAAGAATCAGGCCTCTGCTGATCAGTTGTGCAAGGCTGCCACTTGGTCGTCTGTGTACACCTTTTCGAAGCACTACCATGTTGATATGCTGGCATCGGCTGATGCCAGCTTTGGGAGGAAGATCCTGGAGGCAGTCTTGCCTGTCTAGGATCTTCTTCGGTTCTTGGTGCTTCCTTCCCTTTTGAGCCCTGTTGGCTCTAGTTCAGTGTGTTGTGTAACAGTTTGGGGTGTTACCCCTGTTTCGTGTCTGTTGACACTTCATTGTTTGTTGGGCTATCTCTGATCTGATGGTTCATATCTGCTCTGGTGACTTTGGGGGCCTTGCGCCTGGTCCTTGCCTTACTTCACGTCTCTGGGAAACTCAATGGTTGGATATCCCAGAGTTACCAGTAACCTGTATTGGACAACAGAGAAAAGAGGATTTTAGTCTTGCCTATTACATCCTTTCCTCTTAGGCCATACAGGTTACTGGTCTCCCACCCTGTCAAGGGACCATGCTTGGCTCTCCTGTGGCAGACAGTGAGGGTCCTTCGGAGTCATGCTCACAGGAGTCTTCTTTCCCTTCTTACTATCTAGTCAATAGTTAGTGTCTCAAATCTTACTGGATCTGATTGACTAGCTGCAGCCAAGGAGGGAAGGTAGGCTCCACCCCCTGCATACAATTCTAGATTTGTTCCTGCCTACTTAAAGGGACGGATCGCCTACCCCAGAGTTACTATTAACCTGTATGGACTAAGAAAAACTAATTTAACAGGTAAGACTAAAATCCTCTCTTATGATTTGCTGAATAAATATACCTTTAAAAAGTCCCACTGGTGCTGCCCCTCTTTATGTCCATTATCTAAGATTCTGGGAATCTGTGCACCTGGCTAATCCGTATATATATTGGACAATATATAATAGATTATCATTCAGTAATCCAAGTCGGTGGTAGTATAGTGAAAAGTGGAAGTCAGAGACGCTCAACTAGGAAGAAGCCTGCAATAAAAATTTGCAGGCTCTATAGGAATGGTATCCTACACAGGGTGCAGTCTCTCTTAGCCCACTAGTGCCTTTCACAGACAGGAAGTTTAGTGACTTTACACTGCTGTTGATTTTAATTAGATTGTGTACATAGGATGTATGTACACATGATCTGGTTTTAAATCAAGAATCACTTCTAAGGTTTTACAAGACATTAATAAAGGTTGTGTTTTACCCAAAATACGCCAGCGCTCAACTGGTTAATGGTTGCAGCTGATGTTTGCTGAAAACATTTGATCAGTATATCTTGCAAAATACTCTTCACTTGTTGGTCTTTCCATTTATGTTTAACCTGCAGCGCTTTTATTAAAAATAAAGCAGATGCAGTATAAAAATAATTTGAATATAAAAAATAAATAATAAAGGATCACAGGCCACAGACAAGAATATTCTGGATTACAATCCTAAAAAAATATATAGCTGTCGAATATCCACCGTTTTTCAACAATCCTAAAAGAAATGATGGTACATTTGAGTCATCACCTCTAAAAGATACTAGACAGTTGTTGACTCCTTAACAGCTTCTTATAAGCAATATATCACTATGGTCACTAGTAAAGAGTCACGGGTTGTTCGACAGTCTTTTGTTCTCCTATTGTGTTTCATCATAGAGGTATGCAGATTTGTTGCCAATTGATAGACCAATCTAGCTGTCTTGTTACCACCACGCACTAAAACTTCGGTTCGATTCAAGGCTTGTTAATGTGTCATAATCCATGTCAAGCTGACTGGACTGGATGGTGTATGTCTTCCAGTGTCAGAAATATCTCTGAGCATATTCGTACTTATATATCAAAAGTCCAGTGTAATATGATTCTGCATTACACTACAATGCATTTTGAGGATACTTTTCCCACTTCCTCAGGGAGCAAAAGAATGACTAAAGGTGGTGGTAACAAGACTGCTAGATTGGCCAATTAATGGACAACAAAATTGCACACACCTATGATGAAAAGCAACATGAGATGAAAAGGCTGTTGAACAACCAGCGAGTCTATACAAGTGACTTTAAGGAGTACTATCATTTCCTTTTAAGATTGTTGAAGAATGGTGGATATTGCTCCACTATATATTTTTTAGGATTGCAATAAATTCATGTCTGTATCCTGTGGAAGTCTATGATTTTGCTTTTATCCTTTATATTGCTTGTTGGTTTAGGATGTTTATTGTTATACTTTTTTTTTTTTTTTTTTATCCAGGCAAGCATCACCAATTAATTGGGGATATTCTTCCCTGTGCCTTGATTTTTCTATATATGTAATATTAGACTTTTTACCAATAAAGTGTATACCGTTTTGAAGTGTGTGCTTCCAAAAGCACCCAGGTGTGTATGTATGTAATATATATATGTGTGTGTGTTATATATATATATATATATATATATATATATATATATATATATATATATATATATATATACACCACTCTCGCTCTCTCTCACACCCCAGGCGCCAGGAAGCAATTCCTAGTTGCAGTGACGACCTTGCGCCTTGGGTGTGTCAAGCCCTGCTGTTACAGCATCCAGTTTTATCTAAAAGGAACTCATGATTTTGCATAGGTGATCCACAGCTTTTCTTTGAAACATAATGTATAAATGTGCTATCTGCAGGAGTCAGTGTTTTGTTTTAAAAACAAGCAGAGCAATTTTTTTAATCAAAATAATCTAATTTTTCTGTTTTGTTTTTTTTTAGAGGAAATCAGTATTCCAAAGAGACCAGCAAAGAATAGAGAACCTGCAGAAGACCCACAGTAAGTTTGTTCCCCAATAACTTTGAGCATTTTTTTTAAAAATATTTTTTAATTTATTATAAGGTTAATTTCTCTATCCTGTTCAGGGCTCCCCGAACGGTGTGCAGCCACGTGGGAAGCCCTGAAATCCATGACAGTCCTGGCACATCATCGATCTTTATGACTCACCAACCCATGACGTGCCAGGACCGGACCATCATGGGTCCTTAAGGGGCTAACTTAATGTGTGGTGTGTTTTGATAACAAAGTTGAAAAATGGCACATGAGGAAAATCGTGTTGATACTGTTTGGTGAATAACTTATGATTGCTATTTTAAAAGAAAAATGGGGAAAACTTTCAAGGGGAAACAGACATTAATACTTGAATTAAAATTGAGGTCAGAGTCTTCCTTATATTTTTTTTAAACACACAGCGCTATATTTCAACACTTACAGGTTTGTAGTCCAAGCGATATCTAATCGGAAAGGATCCGCTTGCTGCCATTTTCTCCTGCATCACTCTGCCTCAGTCTGGTCTGGATGGCACGCGTCGAGGGACAATCTTCAGTAAGAAAAAGGAAAATACTGCCCTCCTTCGTTAAGATCCTTCCAGATCTAATGGGAGGCGGCCAGAAGGGGCACGATGGTGATCCTTTCTTTTCGAATTGCGCTTGAACTACAAACCTGTAAGTGTTGAAATATACCGCTGTTTGTTTAAAGGGATAGTATTGTTTCATAATAAAAGCAGCTCTAATTAATCATCATAGTATGTGGACTTTGGAGAGTGTCATTTCAATTCTGTCAGAGTAATTAAATGAGAGCGTGTCCCCCTCCTGCCCCTTTTACTGTTGTAACACTGTTCAGCCAGATCAGAAGGGAGGTGCCCAGGTAGACTGCAGAGAGGGACAATCTTCAAATAAGATAAGGGAAAAACCTGAAAAACTTGTCAAGGGGGACAGGGCTTTCATTGTTCTGATAGGAAGAATATTGTCCCTTGCTGTTCTGTCTGGTCTATGGACTGCATTCCACATCTGAGAAGAGATGGCTTACACTAGGTAAAAGGGGCGAGAGGGGGAAACTTTGCTTGTGAATCCCTCTCAAACCATAAAGGATTGAGAGAAAAGATTTATATCGTTCTTCATGTTTTTTTAATGCCTACAAAATAAAGATAAAACAAAGTATTACTATCCCTTTAAAGGGATAGTAATACTTCATTTTTACTATCCCCCCTCTTGTAGCCCTTAAAAATCAGAATTAAACGAGACCAGAGAGAGATCTGCATTCAAAGTTCCCTCTCCTTGTCTCTCCCCTGAATTCAGCGTTATAGCTGACAGCATGGGAATCCGGTCCCAGGACCGGTGGTGGCTCTGCAGCAGTGCTGAGATCACATTATAGAAACAGAAATCCTTCACTGAAATGGTCTTCTACGTGTGCTTGGTTTGCTATATGTGCTATATAGACCCCCATTTGGGCGGGATCCCATAACTGGGCTTCCCTGGAGGTGTATTGCCCAGTTCACAGGTGCTTTTGTGGGCCTTTCTCCCTTTGTGGAGGATGACTTTATGGCAAGTCTGTTCCTTGTGGATGAGTCTCTGAGATTCCACCCTTATCGTGATGGTAGCCTGAGAAAAGAAGGTTGGTGAGTAATCCTTTGAGTACCTTGGTCCATATGTCTCATACTGAGCTATTGTATGTTGTGCACTTTGTGTGTCTACTATACATTTATGCACTCATAAATTGCTCTTTCTTCTGTTTGTTGTGGTCTGGAAGTACAGATGTCTGATGTCTCTTGCTGATTTAACCCTTTCCTTGCTGTCTTCTCTGTTAGTTCATTGTGGATGATTATTGTGTTAGGGTGCTTTGGGTGTCTCTTTTCTGCTCCCCCACTACTGGTACATTTGTTTCTTCACTCCCCGAGGAGTTACCTGGGGGGTTTGGGGAGGTTTCTTTTATTTTCAACTTTAGATCGCTTTTTATGGTTTGCTCTTTTAAGAATCAGAACCCACCCGCAGTCATCTTTGCTTCATTGACTTTTATGAGGAGAAACTTCTTTGGAACAAATCTCTGCAACCATTTGGGCTACCATGGTCAGAGAGGGCTTTGCCTTCTTGTGTCTTCATGCTATATCATCTTGTCCACTTTGAGTGACCACAGAGTACGCTGCAGTCAACGTCAAGAGTAACAGGCATTGCCACGTAACAAGCAAGGGAGAAGACTACAGTTCCCATAATGCCCCATTTCTCTAGCTTTTTTTCCAATTGACTGGCACACCTATTGGTAGCCATCTTACTTCTACCTTGCTTATCTTACACTGAGGCTGACTCTTCTTGCTCTCCTCCATTTAATCCTTTGCATACCAGATAAGTACTATTTCATTCTCTCTGGGAACTTTACTTTAAACTGGGAATATTTAATCTAGTTTAACTACATTTAGACTATCTCTTTGACATCTCATTCTAAGGAGAATATGGGGAAATTCAGGGCTTTCACACACACACCCTTACCCACTTTACCTCATGCTACACTGGGCTTCCAAGGGATTATTCTGGTCTGTGGCCTCTACCACTTTCCCGGGCCCCTCCCAGCACTAAACAAGAACCTGATTTCTTCGTTGTTTTGTTTGTTTGTTTTTTCAGTTCAGGGGTTGTCCATTGTAGGGAACATCTATCACCCCTATACAAGTCACTTTTAAATATTAGTTTATATAGCGGTTTATTTTGAGTTTCATTAATTTTGTAATTTAAAATAATATTTGGGCAGAATACAAGGAATAAATATTGCACTAACCCTACTTCTGGATAGACTGCGGTTACCTGCTCTGCATCGATCTCTGCAGTCTATCCGGAAGTGCAATATTTATTCCTTCTATTTTGCCCAAATAGCGTTTTAAAATACAAAATTAATGAAATACTCAAACTAACTGCTATATAAACTAACATTTAAGAGCGACTTGTAAGGTTGAGCCTTATTCAAGGGGCATATTCAGGTTAATGTGGTATCCTGTGGGGAGCAACTGGACTCAGGATGATGATGAGGACATTTCCTTCTTTTATGGTGATTCCTATGAGGCTGATCCAGTCCCTGTTGTTGACGGCCTCCTCACGGTGATGTAGGGGACCCTTGAGGTCTCTGACATCACAGATGTGGGGGATCCACATTTTCCAGAGTAGTAGTAAGTATTCCCTCGCCGAATAACACTTGATGAGATCCTTATGGAGGAGTGGAAAACTCCTGATAAGAGACTTTTCCTTAATTAACAATTCTCTAAGTTATACCCTTTTAAGGCTGGGACTTTAGCATAGAGGGATTCTTCCCCTTGCGTTTACCTCCTTATCTCGCGATTGGTAAAGAATGTTGTCCTTCCCCTGGTGGATGCTGCGGGGCTCAAGAATCAGACTGGTAAGAGCCTTGACTTCTTACTCAAGGCCAATTTTGCAGCCACATCTGCAGCGCTGAGGCCTATTTTTGCGTCTGCCTGGGTCAATAATGCCGTTGCTGTGTGGGGAGAAAATCTTTCAGAAGCTATGCATGCTGATGTTCCCAAGGAGGATATGTTTGTTTTAGTGGCCAGTGCCTACATTATTGAGGCTCTGTGTTATGCATCCAGATTTTCAGGAAAATCCTCAGCATTTTTTGTTTCTGTGAGCAGCACCCTGTGGCTTAAGAGTTGATCGGCGGACCAAATCCTCTATGAAGTCACTGGTGTCCTTGCATTTTCAGGGAGAGGCACTCTTTGGGCCTGACCTGAAACAAATTATTAGAGGTGTTGCTGGTGGAAAAAGCACCCTGTTGCCCCAGATTTCCACAAAGTGGTGCTTTCTTGCAAGGAAAATAGGTGGGTTTAGTTCCCCTTGCCATTCCAGGGCACAGAGAGCACAAACCCTTCAGATCTTTCAACAGTGGCCCACTGATATTCGTCACCCTTCAGGGGAAGGTCTTCTCTTGGAGGAGAAGATTTAGATTCTGTTTTAGGAAGTGTCTCAAGCTGGAGTGGCAATTGGTCATGATCAGGGACTACATGGGAGTCCTAGGTCAGTTGGTTTCTTTGGAAGCAGTCCCCTACTCACAAGTCCATGTGATAGAACTTCAGGAGGACATTCTCCAGGTGTGGTGTAGGAATCCGAAGCTTCTCTCCCATCAGATGACCCTGTCTCCAGAGGCCAGGGAAGATCTTCAGTGGTGGCTTCATTGGCCATCTGAAGAGAGGGGAGACAGTTTGATTCCAGGGTGGGCTCTGGTGATGATAAGATGAGGGGATTGGGTGCTTACTGGGTCAACTGGATGCCCAGGGCATGTGGTCAGAGGAGGATAGGCTCCTGTCCATTAACATTCTGGACCTCAGAGTTGTTTGTCTAGCTCTCTAAAATTCATCCAAGGTACCCGCAGGGACTCCAGTGAGTTCAATCTGATAACTCCACGGTGGTGGCGTGTATCAACTACCAAGGGAGAACCTGAATTGAAATAGCGTGGTAAGAGGTGAAAGCTTTCCTCTCTTGGGCAGAAACTCGCATTCCATCCATCTCCGCCTTACAGGAGTGGAAAATGTGCTGGCTGACTTTCTCAGTCAACAAGACATAGATCCAGGAAACTGAGAGCTCTGTCTGGAGGCTTTCTAACTGATAGTTCAACACTCGGGGTCTCAGCAATAGACCTAATGGTATCCAGGAGAACAGGAATGTTCTGGCCTTCTGTGCTCAAAAGAGGGACTACTTCACAATGGATACCATGTCCATTCCATGGAATTTTCGCCTAGTCTATGTGTACCCACCAGTTCCTCTCATTCCCAGGGTGATCCAGAAAGTCAAGATGGACAAGGCGATGGATATCCTAATCTCTCCATTCTGCCCCAGGTGAGGGCATGGTTAGAAGATCTCTGTGGGATCTCAGTGTGGCCTTGGGCATGCTTCAGAGGCATTCATTTAAACATATGTCCTCCATCTCCTTGCGTCAGCTGATGCTGAAGATGGCATTTCTCCTGGCAGTTGTCTCTGTTTGGAGGGTGACTAAATTGCACGCCAAGTCTTGCAAACCCCTATTCCTCCTTTTTTTTTTTTTTTTTTTTTTTTTTTTTTTTTTTTTTTAAACCAGGATAAGGTGGTACTTTGTACCTCTTGGGAGTTTCTTCCTAAGGTTGTTTCAGAGTTTCTCAACAGTCAGCTTACAGTTGTGCCTTCCTTTTGCCTTGACCCATCATCCACCCAGGAGAGGGATGTCCATGTGTTGGTTGTTGTGCGCTGCCTTAAGTGTACCCCACTTAGGCCTTCTGTAAGGCTGACTCTCTCTGTCATCCCTGAAGGGCCTAGGACGTGTCAGGCTGCATCCAAGGTAACCATTGCCTCTTGGGTTAAGGATACCATATGCAAAGCATATGAGATCAGGAAGAAGCCAGTTCCCTTCAAGATCACAGTGCATTCCAACAGATCAGTGGGTACTTCTTGGGCCTATGAGAACAGGCCTCTGCTGAACATGTGTGCAAGGCTGCTCTTTGGTCCTTCTTTCATATTTTCACCAAACACTACCGCGTCAATGTCTTGGCCTCAGCTGAGGCCAACTTTGGCCAGAAGGTCCTTCATGCAGGCTTGCCTGTTTAGGGATCTCTCCTTTTCTTTTTTTCTACTAACAGCTGTTGTTCAGTAGTTTTTGAGCCCCATTGTCTCTTGTTTGGTGTGATGTGCTATTTCTCTGGACACCTACGGTTACTCAGATCCAGATTGGTCTTTGATAGAAGGCTAAGTTGGTGTGTATAGCAAAGTACTCTAATGGAATGGATATGGAGAGTCCGTAGTCTGAGGTGGAGGAAATGCTAAAGTGGGGGAAGAGAGCATGACTGATGAGAGAGATGTGTTAAAAATAGTGGAATAAGGGTCTAAGAGGATGAATGCATTTGTAAAATGGTGAATACATGTTGGGAGAGAGGGAGAAGATTTTGCATGGGGGCAGAATGCTTGATATGTGGGGAAGGACACAAAGGGTTTGTGATACTGAGGGAATGGAATTTGGCCTTGAGCATAAAGAAGCTTAGAAAGGGGATTGTGGAGGAGGCATGAGGAAGTAAAGACAAAGTGACAATCAAGAATATTCTAGTCAAAAAGAAAAGGAAAATGAGTAGGCATGGGGAATGCTAGAGGAGGTGATTAGGAATGAGCGTTAATAGGAGATGGAAACAAATTCAAAGTAGTGGTAAGTGCAGAAGGAAAAGTATAGATAAGAAGATTGAGGGAGGAAGTGTAAGAGCTTGTAACAGAGGAGTGGTGAGTGGTCCAGGGAGAAAAGAAATTTTAATTTCTCTGTAATCTCTCTATTTTACTTTGAAGTGAAGGCAGATATATCCAGGGGGAGCAGTCCGTATAGCATCCTTCACTGTTTGTAACACTATTGCTCTGCCCCTGCTTTGTGATAAGATGTCCTGTGGAGCCACTACTTAGTAACATAACATACATAGTAACATAGTAATTTAGGTTGAAAAAAGACTTGCGTCCATCTAGTTCAACCCTTTTCCTATTCCTGTTTACCATCGTTGATCCAAAAGAAGGCAAAAAACCCCCCCCTCAATATAGCAATTTAAAATTCTGCCTTGAATGGGGAGGGGGGATCCTTCTTGATTCCAAATGGCAATCCGATTTCTCCCTGGATCAACAAGCCCTAACTAAATATTAATCCCAATACTAAAGTACATAGCCCTCTATGTTATGCTCTTTTAAATAAGTATCCAGGCCCCTTTTAAAGGCATCTAATGTATTCGATAGCACCACCTCCTCAGGCAGTGAATTCCATACCTTTATTGTCCTTACCGTAAAGAAACCCTTCCGCTGTTGTAGACTAAATATCCTTTCTTCAGTTCTAAGCGGGTGGCCCCTTGTCCTGTGTACTGTTCTGTTAATGAACAGGTCTTTGGAGAGCCCTTTGTATGGGCCGTGAACATATTTATATAGTATTATCATATCCCCTCTAAGATGCCGTTTCTCTAGTGTGTACAAGTTTAACTTTTCTAGCCTTTCTTCATAACTAAAACTTTCCATTCCCCTTACTAGTTTTGTAGCCCTCCTCTGCACTCTTTCTAGTTCCATAATGTCCTTTTTCAGAAAGGGCGCCCAGAATTGAACAGCATATTCTAGATGGGGCCTTACCATGGACCTGTAAAGAGGCATAATTATATCTTCCTCCCTTGAGTCAATACCCCTTTTAATACATGCCAATATCTTATTGGCCTTTGCAGCTGCCAGCTGGTACTGCATGCTACTGCTAAGTCTTTTGTCTACCATTACTCCCAAATCCTTTTCATTTGTAGATTTCCCCAGAGAAACACCATTTAAACTATGTTGCATTTTTATTATTATACCCAAAATGCGTAACTTTACACTTATGATATGATATTCCTGTTCCAGCAGAATTCTTGAATATGTTCCCTTAGCAACCTTTCAGACCGCTTCCCTACCACAGATGTCAAGCTTATAGGTCTGTAATTTCCTGGCTGTGACTTTGATCCCTTTTTGAATATGGCAACACATCTGCTTTACGCCAGTCCATGGGCACCATAGGACAGACAGCGAAAGCTGTAAAGCACAAGTACCTCTTCCTCTTATCTGTAGTGCAGGGATGTGATCTGTTTTCTATCAGAAATTACACAAAGAACATCTTTAATGTAGCTATTCTCTGCATCTAAACTGTGGCAGAGAAATCACCTTATTTACTAAAGCGAATAAGAATGAGAAAACCTGTGACTACCAGTATCCACAGGGTGTTATACACTAATAAGTGCTCTCGATGTTTGGTGTCTTGGAGAAAGAGAGGCAGATGATATTGTTTTATTCATGTTCCTGAAACCAGAATGCAACACTATTAATGTCTTACTGCTGTGCAAACAATGGCCTAAGTTTACATTTGTACTTAAGTGTTATAGTTTGTGTTATCCAACATTTTCATTGAAGTCTGGGTACAAATTTGTAGATAAAACCCATGTTATCAGCTGCAGTGTAATCCAGGCCAATGTTGGTAAATTCATAAAGATCTCTGAGACTTCTCTTGCTGCTACATTTTTATTGTTTATCTTTAAAGAATATTACTATGCCTTTTAGTCAGGCAAGCATTCCTTATGTAAAGTGATAGCCTAATTTTTTACTTTCAAGCGGAACGAACACCCCTATAAGATGTAGCCTGAATTAGAGCGCTATAATCCGTTATAACGCACTGTATATTTATTTTGTTTTATAAACCTGTTATTAAAGAATAATCACTAATTGCAAAAGGGTACATAGTGACGTCTTCCTCCCCGGAAAAGCGCGTTGCGCATGTCGGCACAGAGCCGATCGGCTCTCTTGTAACTCCCTCCGGCTACACAAAAACAACTACGTCATCAGCTTTAGATTCTCGGACCAGAATCTAAAGCTGATGTTTAATTTTCACTTTTTTTTTTTTTTTTTTTTATGTCCCATAAAAAAATTTCTTGTTTTGTAGCATTTAAAAAAAATAAATAAATAAATTATATGGCACAAATCCTATCTCTCAAGTCTTTATGGTTTGAGAGATATTCACAGGTAAAGTTTCCCTTCTAGCAGGAGATCTGTGTCAGCTGACACAAGGAGGCTCTTCAACAGAGCCGCAATAGCGATACTGGAAAATAATTACTTAATTGGAATGGTCTACAAAGTGTGCTTGCAAACCAGGCACACTTTCTAGACCTTTCCAATGTCACGATTTTGGCTCAGCTGAAGAGCCGCCGGCTGGTCCTAGGACCGGGATCTCCTGCTGTCAGCTCAGGGGGAGGATGGACTTTACATGCAGATCTCTCTCAAACTATAAAGGTTTGAGAGAGAGGATTTGTGCCCCATAATTTTTTTTATTTTTTTTTAATGGGACAATAGTGACCCTTATAATGTCCTTCACAAGTAGCCCTCTGAATCTCTTTCCAGAGAGCTTTCTGTACTATAAAAGCTGGGATAGTGCAAAGAATGAAAAAAGCTTAGCGATACAATGTAGATCTGAAATATAAGACTAATAAAAAGTTTGACTTTCCGTATTATGCACTTGCAGAGTATGTAAAGTAAAAAAAAAAAAAAAAAAAAAAAAAAAAGTGGTTGATTTGTTACTTTAATAACTATTTTATTTGTGTCTTCATGCAGCTGTTAGTGGGAGCAGTATAAAGGCTCTTGTGCAGACTCTGCACTTTTATTATATGCAAATACTTATAACCAAAAATATTGTGTTTATTGTATGCTATTTTACCACTTCTTCGTGTAGTTTAGCATTTGCATAGACGGTCTCACACTACATAAGGCAGTTAAAGCACCACTTAAAGGTATAGTAATACTTAATATGTAAGAAAATAAATATTGTAGTGTTTTATCCCTCTGAGTAAAATAAGAGTACTCCCACTGCTAAGTGTTTTATTCAAAAGTTATTACAGCTCAGACTTGAATTTTTTTAGGTGCTGTACCACACTGGCCTGAAACTGTACAGTGGCTCTGTTGCTACACCATCCTATGGACAGCTCTGGTCAGTTGACCATAAATCTCCATATGATGGTATAGCAACAGCACCACTGTACAATTTCAGGCCACTGTGATATTGCACTTAGAAAATACAAGTTTGAGCTGTAATAACTTGTTATGTTTTACTCAGGGGAATAAACTGTACAACATATATATAATAATTTTTTACTTTTTAAGTATTACTATCCCTCTAACCCCTTAAAGTGGATCTATCACATATAGAAAAGTAATGCTTATTAGTTAGAGCATTTAGCGAAAAAGTTAAACATGTTACTTTATAAAAAAAAAAAAAAAAGTTATCTGCACAAAAATTGATGTTTAAAAGCTGCCCAGCAGCCTACTTCCGCTTGCCACTGCGGCAAGCTCCTTCCTGCACAGAGGCTGCTCCCGTCCCACTACCCAGCATCCTCTGATGACAGAGGCTGTCTGTCTCTAAGCTGGGGCGATCTCATTGGCTAGATATCGATCTCTGCCAATGAGATCGCTCCAGCTTAGAGAGAGAGCCTCTGTCATCGGAGGATACTGGGTAGTGGGACGGGAGCAGAGGCAGTGCTGCAAGCAGGAAGTACGCTGCTGGGCACGTTTTAACTTGAATTTTTGCTCAGATAACGGGTTTAAAAAAAAAAAAAAAAAAAAAAGAGTAACATATCAAACTTTTTCGCTAAATGCTCTATCCAATGAGCATTACTTATCTATATGTGATAGATCCACTTTAAGAACCCATGAAGGTCCAGGCATACAATAAGGGCCCATGATGTGCCAGAACCATTATAGATTTCAGGGCTGCCCGCATGGCTGCATGCCGTTCGGGAAGCCCTGAATCGGATAAGCCAAAAAAAAAAAAAAAGTTCCATGGTCCTTAAAGGGATAGTAATATTTCATAATAAAAGCAGCTCTAATTAATCTTCATAGTATTTGGGCCATGGAGAGTGTTGTTTCAATTCTGTCATAGTAGTTCAAGAGTAATTGAATTATAAAGTATCCCCCTCCCGCCCCTTTTACTGATGTAACACTGCTCATCTCAGAAAAACTGGGAGGTGCCCAGGTAGACTGTCCCTCTCTGCAATCTTCAATTAAGATAAGGGGAAAAAGCTGAAAAACCTGTCAAGGGGGGCAGGGGTTTCATTGTTCTCAGAGTAAGAAGATTGTCCCCTGCTATTATCTGTCTGGTCTTACAACCAGATTCCGCATCTGAGGAGAGCAGTGTTACACTAGGTAAAAGGTGCAGGAGGGGGATACATTCAATCATTCAATTAGTCTTGAACTACAACCCTCACAGTAATGAAATAACATTCTATGGCTCAAATACTATGAAGATTAATTGGAGCTGCTGTTTTTGTGAAACATTACTATCACTTTAAAGGGATAGTAATACTTTGTTTTAACTTTATTTTATTTTGTAGGCATTAAAAAAACATGAAGAATGATATAAGTCTTATCTCTCAAACCTTTATGATTTAAGAGATATTCACAAGCAAAGTTTCCCCCTCCCTCCCCTTTTTCCTAGTGTAAGCCATCTCTCTCTCTTTCAGGCTGTGCTGAGTGTATGTGAGCTGTATTTGTTGGTGTAAAACTTAGAGCATAGTGGTTTTTAATATACTTTTGCATTAAATGTATATTCTTTAGATTCCAGAAATTTTTTTGTTTCAGATTTCAAAACGATAATGTAGCAATTTTGTTTTAGTAAGTTTGAAAATCTGCTTTAACATACTTTTTATCTTTTTTTCCCTTCAGGAAGAGAGATGTTTTGCAAACAGTCATACACATTTTGGAATCCGTCCAGCTAAAGTGGGATCTGTTTCAAAGCTGGACAGATTTTTCAAGACTACATCTCTCTAACAAACTTGCAATTTTTGGCATTGGTTACAATACCCGATGGAAAGAAGATATTCGCTATCATTACGCTGAAATAAGTTCTCAAGTACCGCTTGGAAAACGACTTCGAGAGTACTTTAATCCTGAGAAGCCAGAGGGCAGAATTGTTATGACAAGAGTGCAGAAAATGAACTGGAAAAATGTTTATTATAAGTACTTGGAAATTACAATTAGTGAAGCAAGATGCCTTGAGCTGCACATGGAGACTGACTGGATACCTATAGCTCACTCCAAGCCTATTGGAGGAGATATTGTCCAGTACCTTTTACCTGGTGGCATTCCGAAAAGCCCTGGCCTGTATGCCATTGGGTATGAAGACATGCGTAATAAATCTACTACAGATCATGGAGTTGTTGATTTAGTTAATGATGGTAATTGTGAAAGTTCTACGGGGCTTGCCTCGAAATCTGATCCAATAACTACCAAAATTAATTATTGTTACCTTGGTATTGCAGAGAGCATAAATCTCCAGCAATGTTTATTTTTTCATTTTCAGTCCACTGTCAAGAACCAAAGCAAAGAGTGGGCAAGCATCAATGGATTCTTGGCACAGAACTGCAAAGTAGAACCTGGAGTGTCACCGAAAACGATCTACATCAAATTTGTTGAGGTGGAAAGAGATTTTCTTTCTGCTGGATCTTTAGTTGAGTGCCTGGAAAAAGCCATTGGGTACCCTTTAAAGTTCAACAAATGAATATTATCCTTTATAAGGATTGGGGCTCTACAGAAATTTTTTTTTATTTCACCTGGGTTTTCTCTTGAACAATGAATTACTTTTTTGAGAAAACAACTGAAACTTGGAAGATTCGTCCAAAAATGTGAACTTCCACAGCGTGAAGATTTTGTCCTGAGCAAGAAGGACGTGGTCCATAGGGACAAATGTGTTTTTATAAAAAGAATTTTAATGTAGAGCCCTGATATAAATTGCTGTAAGTACATTCCACATTGGACATAGCTTATACTTTCATTTTCAAAGGAAATACTGTATTTTTTTTTTTTTTCACGTTTCATTTTTACATATCAGTGTGTTAAAATAAAAAAAAACTAAAAAAAAAAAAAAAAACTAGGAAAAGTAAAGAATGATGACATTCAGCCTTGAGATCCATGGAAAGGTTGTTTCATCGTAACCCAATTAGCTAATATTGTATATAATTTAGATAATCACTTTTTGTTTTTCTTTTTTTTTTCTACTCATTAAGTGTTTTTACAATTTCCAACCAGTGTTGCCTGCAAAAGACTTTTGTTTCTGTGATGTACTGTATACACCCTTAGCTGTGTTGCCATATCCTTTTTTAATCATTAAAGTAAATAATATTGAATTATTTGTGTTTGTTAGTTGGCATTTTTATGGCATTATGAAAGAAGTGCATTCAGATAAATTATAATGGTATCTTCAGTACAAGGTATGAAAACTTAATTGAACTGTATAAATTAAACAGATCATTATATTCTAAATATGTTTCAACAAGAAGCCAAATCATTGTGCTTGAACATGTTTTATAAACTTGAAAATATGATAATTTGCTAAATGCCATGTTATCAGTTTCAATAAACTGCAATTCCCTAATCTGGGGGTGGTTTCCTCTCCCTGATTGATCAGACGAATGCTGATTTATCTGCTATGTGGCAAGTGTACAATTGTAAGACCACTGAAGGTTTCCAGTGCCTTTCTCAGAGTTGATTTACAGTCTGTAATACAAAAAAAAATAAATGATGGGGCTACCCAAGAAGCAAGTAGAAATTGTGAAAATTTCTGTGCAAAGAAATAAATATAAACTTGGCAGGTTAAAAAAAAAAGTTCTTAGTTTACACGTAAGTCCCTTTTAGGTATGGGACAATGAATTTGCTTTATGCTGAAGGAATTATGTCTATTAAATAAATTAAAAGAAAAAATAGTATCTGGCTGTGTAAAAGCTTGCACAATTCATGAAGTAGTAACATTTCTGTACCTATGTTTCTTTGTTGTCATTTTTATTGCTTAGTCCTTTAGTAGCTTTTATGTCCTGAACAGATGTTGAAGACCTATTTTGACTTTTTTTTTATAGCAACTCCTATTATATATAATTTTTTTATATATATATTTTTAAGGGCTGTCTTTGCAATGTCCTGAGTATTTCAGTGTTTGAGTAGCTGCTACCTAGTTCCATATTTAAATCTATTATCTTATTACCCTGAAACCGAAGCAGTATGCATTGTGTATATTTCATTTGTTCTTTGTCTGATCTAAACTGCCAGGCCTAGGCTTTTAACTGTCTTATTAATATTAAACTCAGATTTAATGATGAACAACATGTTACATTTCTGAGTTTTCTCTTTTTACATCTCCAGTATGTCATAAATGCAAGCTGCTCTTTTCCCACCACCAGCTTCATGGGTTGCTGTGTAACCGAATCTTCACTATAAGTGCGAATGTATAAAACTTACATTTAAAATAAAAATTGAACAATTTGTTTAACATTCTGACAATTTTCTCTCTGACTCAAAAACAAATCTTTTCATCTTGGTATGAAATAGTGTGTGTTACATTTCATATTGACATACTTTGAATTTGTCCGATGTCGGGTAAATTTTAACTTTTTTTTTTTTCTTTTTTTTTTTTTTTTTTTCTTTTTTTTTTTTTTTAACGTTAATGGGAATATATCCAAAATCTGTCCAGCAACTGCGCTAATGCCCAGTCTTGGAATAAGGAAGAAAATGATACACACCGTTCTCAAGAATAAGATGATTTAGGGCTGGATTCTGTTGAATTCTACAGGGAAACTTGTAGATAAAAATCAGAAACAAAGTTATCATCTGCATTAGAAAATAGCTCTTTAATTAGTAATGTACACATCAGTTAACATTTTTTTAACAGTGTTTTCATCCAATGAATAATACTACGAAGCGGTCAAAATGTCATTCCAGCATGCTTGGCTAAGTTGCCTGCTTTGAAGATGTGTGCGGCGCATTTCTATTTTATTCCAGAAATTTGGTACTGGAATACTGAAGACAGCTCAACATACCAGCAAACTCAAAACAGGGTAAGATTTACATGTGCCAAAAAAGGCAAAGACAAAATTAGTAAGTAATATAACTGTGTTTTATTGTTACCTCTTGGCAATGCAGGAGGTCTCCAATACACTGTGATGCAGAGTGCCCCCCACGGCACCCATAATAGTCAGAATGTTCATAACACCACTAGCATGTTCTAAATCATTTTCAAGGGATTAATGGAGAATACACAATCAAAATCCTAAAAATGGGTATTCTGTGCAGAATGGTTTACCTAAATATACACTTGAAACTCCATATTCACATTTTTGTCAGTCTTCATAGAAACAATGTGTCCCACAGCATGTCAAAATACAGTGGCATCCTTGAGTAGAACATAGGCACAAAATGGAACCATTCTCACAGAAAAATCTGTTAGAGAAATGACAAAAAAATGGGTTTCTCTATGCATGGGAATTCCAGTAGAAAAAGAGGAAAACTGTGGGACCAAATAGGATTTTTTGCACATTCCTAACTGTAAGGAAGGTATTATAGGTATTAGTGAATGCAGAGCACATTAAATGACATTTGATTGGCAGAATTAGTGTCTGTAAATTTGTATAACAACCTATATGTTTGTCTAGAGTGGAGGTTCACAAACCTTTCAGACTGAGGACCAAATGGGTATGTACACTACTGTTCAAAAGTTTGGGGTCACTTAAAATGTCTTACGTACCATACAGTTAAGCTGCTACCATAACAGAAACAAGAAAACTTCTAAGTGACCCCAAACTTTTGAATCGTAGTGTAAATTACATGGGCACACACTTAAGGTTTTGATTAGACTGCACATTTCTTCCAATCTGGTACAGAAACACCCACAGCCTCCTGCTAGGCTGACTGATACAATAGAATGGAAAATAACAGAACATACTCAAGATCTCTGCAAACACCTAGCTACTATTTTGGAATTTTAGCAGCAAAACAATCATATTCAACATTTTGGGGGGCTTATTGCCTTTCCTTCATTGCCTGTCGAAGGGAGGTGCTGAGCCCCCAAAATTTAGATTTTATTTCGCTGCTAATATATTTCCAGCAGTTGTTGGGTATTTGCACAGATCGAGTGTGTTCCCCTTATTGCTTTCTAGTGAACATTGCTCAAATGTTAGTTAATCCTCCATGGCCGAGACCAATTATGATACCAGAACAAATCTTAAGTCATAGTACCATTACTTTGATAAGTAGGTACACCTCAAAGTACCATTTAGTAAATACTGTGAGGCTGATGTGCTAAGAAATTTGATAGATTCTAGAGGCAAAGTAACTGCACCATATGTGATAAAGAAAATTCCCACCGATTTAAAGAAGTATCTTAGCATCCCGAATGCTTTATTTCACGCACATTGTTTAGCAATGCATTGGATATCTCATTAGCATTCAAGAAGTTAAAAGCCCCACTTACACCAGTGAGACTTATTTGTCCCTTTTGGTGCAGCTGGTTTGTTCCAGAATTGTTACAATTCTTATTACAGCAGCTTCAGTGTGTGGTTATATAGTAAGTTTTTCCTCTGTATAAGTCTTTTACAATAGCAAGCTTGATAGGTCTCACAAGTAATAAAGCTTTGTTGTCTATTAACGGGCACAAAACAAAAATATCTGCCTTCCTGAATAGAATAGCAGTGGCTTCTAATCTCCGTAAATGATTCTGCATTAATTGTGCAGGAACATTTAACCAAATTTCTTACGTCCAGTATGGAACAAAGGTACCATGGGGTTGACTCCCTCTTGGAGGGCAGGGCACATCACAAAGGGCTGGGTCTCTGGGGTATAGCCTCCCTCCTCTTCATCTAGCTCAACCCCCCCTCCCATTTACCCAGGGTTCATGTGTTCTGAGAAACAGTTGGAGGAACAGTGGCCATCCTGTTTTTATTATTTTTTTTTTTTTTTTTTCCTTTAGATGTGGGACAGGCTTCCATCACTGGGCTTCCATGAAGTTGGATTGCCCAGTTCACAGGTGCTCTGTGGACATCTTGACTAGTCTGTTTCTTATGGCTGAGTCTCACTGGGATTCTGCCCTCTCCTATGATGGTAGCCTAAAGAAAGAAGGATCAGTGAGTAACCCTTAGACTGCCTTGAGCCACTGTATGACCCATTTGTGAGCTATCCTTTACACTTTGTGTAACTGTGCTATGGTTTGGCACAGTTGTGCTATGGTGTGTCTTCCCTTTGTGGGCAAGCAGTTTGTTTGGCCCTGACCTAGAAATAATCATCGGCCACACTACCACAAAGTCTAAACCGGTTTGGTCAAGCCCACCTCAGCATGACTTGCAGGATCCTGCTCTGGTTCTTCCAGTTTGGGGGGGGGGGTGTTCCCTCAAGCTCTTTTGAGATGGATCAGTGGGTTTTGCGGGTAATTTTGGAAATGTACCGTATAGACTTCAAATCCCTTCCTCCTCCTCATTTCTTTTTGGCCATCATTCCTCTGGATCTGGTTCAGGGGCACCTGTTTCTCGGTGCAGTGTCCTCCCTGCTATAAAAACAGGTGATGGTCTCTTTTCTACTCATACCTTTTATTGTGGGGGGAAAAAAAAAGGGGGCTGCTATTCTGAACATATAGGCCTCTGTTCAATTGCCTGACCTAAAACATGTGGTAGGGCAAGAATGGATACCGGCTGACAAAAAAAAAAATGTTAGTCTGTATTCAATTGCCCTACCAGCTAAAAGCACAACGGATGTTAGACCAAAGAAAAAGGTCTTGTGGCAAAACATCTGTCTTGTGTGTTAAGTTTCCAAAACACTACTGAATAGCGGCAATGATGGGAACATCAAAGGAAAAAAAAAGCTAGAGATTGGTGCCTGACAATACTGTCAAGCACCAATCGTTATAACTTATCTGTGTTACACTTATCTGTCATCCATTGTCCGGCTTCTTCTATCTTCCTTCTTTCTGTTATCTTCTTTCTTCTCTCCTCTTTCTTCTGTCTCGTTTTTTATGAAACCTGTAAAATTGAAAAGAGAGCCATAAATGTTCCTTAAAAAGAAGCTGCAGAAGGTTATGCAATGCATTGCAGAGAAATGCTTTGTGTACCTCTGGGGATAAAAGGGTTAAGATATGCTAGGGTGTACGGGTCAATAATGTAAAGTTTCCAAGAACAGTGCCGCAGACTAAAGGATTAATAATGATTAAAAATTTGGATGTGCACCAATATTTTGTGTATTTGCTTATATAATACACACACTCATTTGGCATATTTGATAAAAAAAATTGCCCAAATAAAATTAAATGTTACATTGTGAGGGAATTTGAATAGAGACTGCCTTTATATATGGGCAGTCTATATTCAAATTCCATCACAGCCATTGGCTGGCATGTATGCTTACGTACCTCTCGGACAGCAGTTTATCATCCCGGAGTGGATTGTGGTCACCATGGATGCTAGCTTGTCAGGCTGGTGTGCTACCCTTGGTCTCCTAATGGCCAAGGGTCTCTGGATCAGGGAGGGAGAGTCTTCTAGCCATCAATGCTTTGGTGTTACAGGCAATCTGCCTAGAGCTACGCACTGGTCTTATCCTTTATAGTGAAGATTTAGTCAGACAATGAAACAGTAGTCACATCAACAGTCAAGGAGGAACCAGAAGCATGTCCACTTGAGCCGAGGTTCGGCCGAGGCTAATGTTTTGGCCCTCTCTGTGGTGCACCTTCCAGATGTAAAAAAAAAATAAATACTGGAAGACTTCATGAGTCCTCATTACCTGTATCCTAGAGCTGGGGTTCAACCTGATCTTCCACTGTTGGGGATTGCCATCTGTGGACCTCATGGCTTCTCACCTGAACCCCAAGGTTCCTTTGTTCTGTGCCAGGTTGAGTGATACTCTGGCTTTTGCAGTGGATGCAATATCCATACCCTGGAATTTTCTTCCTAGTATGTGCTCCCGAACCCAGAGTGTTGAGAGAAGTCGGGATGGAAAGGCATTATGTCATCCTGATTGCTCCACTCTGCCCCATGGGCCTGGTTTTTGGATCTTCTCAATCTGTCCATAGCTGAGCCTTTTCATCTCCCTAGAGGCCAGCCCACCTGACCCAGAGCGCTGTATGCCACCTTCAGGTTGTTTGTTTAAAGTTGTTTGGTGTGCAAGTTTCGCATCAGTTTACACCTGAGGTTCATGTTGGTATAAGTTCCTTCCTTCCAGCTGGTGTAGGACCAATCAAAAATGCTTAAAAGGAAGCCCCATACTTCCATGGGCAGTTATTTTTGGTCCTACATCAGCTTGAGTAGGTCGCATGGGCAGTTTCATCCTAGCATTTTGTTGGAAGTTGGTGGTGGCCACATGCCACCTGAGCCAGAGGTTAGTCTCCTGAAGTCCTAGCTCTGCTCTGTGCTGGTTGGGGAAATGCTGCTGCTGATGGCTGCCCAAACTCCTTCCTTTGGTGAGATAGCAGTAAGGCAGTGTAGATGAAGTTGGAAGCATGGATGTTGTAGGCAGTATCTGTTCCGTGGTGGAACACATGGAGGCGTGGCAGCATTTATAGGTAACAGACATTCTCTTCTGGGGAGAGCTTGTTCCATAAATCTATCACCCTTTCCCTATGTGGAACACAGGTGCCATGGGGTAACATCCATGAGGGCAGGGCATTTAAAAAAAGGTGTCTTAGGTGGTGACTCCCTCCTCCCCAACCAGAAGGTATCATGGGCACAGCTCTCTGTTAGTAGTCTTTTTTATTTCTTAGTATATGGGCTGTATAATCCTCCATTAGGTGGGCATCAAGTCCTGGAGTCCTACTTCATGGATTGTCCAGTTGTGGAAGTTGGTTTCTTAGTACAGCAGTTACCTTACTATAGCTTCATAGAAACTCCTTTAATTCATTTTAATGGGTGACTGAAGGGTACATGTAAATCAACCTGTTTAGTTATCTTCCCTGACAGTATGTCCCTATCATCTGATATCGACTTGTTCATGTGAGTTGTGGCTTGCACTCTATATTCTGCATATACTGCAGTCCGTCTGATTTTGGCAGCTCTGACAAGAAAGTTAGTGTTTTTTAGTGTTTTCTTTAACTTTGCAGGGCTAGTAAACCCTTCATAATCTTCCTTCTTATTTCAGCACATTTTCTGCACTTGGGGGACAGTGCCTCTATTGATACACTCACATTTCCTCAGCATTTCCAATTCTTTAACTTTTTTGAAATTTGGATGCAGCCCCTCTAAGACCTGGTGTTCACTCGTGGTGGCAATTTTGGATTCATGCACAACATTTCTATGGGACATATCTTGCCTCTGATTGTTAGGAAACTATGGGTGGTTCATTGTGCTGCTTATGCGGTACAGTATCTACCGACGCCCCATGGAACTACTCCACCCCCGTTTTTGGGGGATGCTATTTTTAAACAGCTGAAGAGCCACAGTGCTATATTAAAGTAAATTACTACATTTCCCAGAAATCCATTCTGGTTTTTTTTTTCTCTGGCATAGTGGTGTTTTTAGTATAATCCTATTCCTTCTTGCATTCTGAACACTGCTCAGAGGCTGATCTCTTTCTCCATGCCAATTTAACCTGGGGATTATTACATACTTTTCACTTGTCTTTCTACTATTTTTGTTTCTATTTCACACTGTTTTGTCTTCGGACTGTGTCAGAACCCGAGGGACACTAGGGCAAAACCAAAGCTAAGGATTCTGGGGTCCCTCAAACTCCCTTTTAACCTATTGCTCCTGGACTTCTTAGGGAGTACATTGATACCTTCTATCCCTCTTGCACTTTTGCCCCTTACACAACATCTGGCTCTTTATCTGTTGACCAGGAGCCAGTTTGCTTTAAGGCGCTTGCTTCTTCAGTTGCCTCTATTCCCTCATCTATTCAAGGGGTCCTGATCTCTTGGTCTGTGGGACACCCAACATAACTTTAAGGAGTGTATTTGGGGTTGACACACACGTTATTGGGGAATCATCTGCTGAGAATCGAGAGACTGAAGGTGATGATTTGACTTCTCTTTCCCTGGGGGGTCCCTATGAGGATGATTCTAGCCTCTTGGTGGACTGGCTTATTTGGACAGTCCTGGAGACCCCTTAATGTCTCAGTGGCTTCAGGTTCCAGTTCCTCTTACCCTTTGTGAGCGGATGATTGAAATACTATGTTCATCTCAAACAGTCTTTTCAGAAATCTGATTTGACTTTTTCATTCCTGTTGGCCCACATGCGGGATAGGCTATATATCTAAGTTACTGTTGCTTCTTAGATTAAGGTGACCATTCTTCAGGAAAAAAAGAAAACCTGTGCCCTTTCAGTTCATGGCATATTCTACCAGGTCAGTGTGCTTGTCCTGGCCCTATAACAGTCTGGTCAGGCGGCAATGTGATCATTCCTTCAAGCTTTTATCAAACATTACAGTTTAAATATACTAGCTTTGGCTGAAGCCTGTTTTGATTTTTTTCTGAACTCAGAACCCTGTTGGTTTCCTGTTTTGCTTTGTGTTATTTGGATTGAAATTTGGTGACTGTTGACGCATGAGATTCATGTTGTACCAGTTTGGTCCTGTGGACTCAGGTCTGTGATAGAGGGTTTTTTTCTCTTTTTCCCTCTCCTGGAATCTTGGTGGATTGCTTTGATGTATCCCCTTGTTTCCTGTGTTCCACATTGGACAACAGAGCAAAAAGGATTTTAGTGAACATACTGTTACATCCTTTTCTCCTAGTCCATGTGGCACACAGGGTTGAGTACAGGGCACAGGGGTCCTAGTGGGTTTTCTGTTCAGGGGATTCCCTTCCTCCTTTCCTTTTTTCTTTTTTCTTTCATCCCTTAAAATATTTTGCCTTTACCACTGGTTTACTGCATTGCTTGCTTACTTTGAAGTAATCTGAAATAACTCCAAAGTCCATTCACTCTGATGTTTTTGGTATCCTCTGATTCATGTGATCATTTTAAACTCTTGAATGAGAGAGCGTTCTCCAAGGCATCCTTGTTGAACCACACTTTTCTTCTGTGTTGATTCAGGTCTTATAACCCTTTTCTGTGGATGCAATGAGGATTCCATGGCATTTTTCTCCTCTACCTCTTGATTCCCAAAGTATTAAGGAGGGTCAGGATGAATCAGCCACATGTAATTTTGGCTGTGCCTTACTGACCTCTCCAAGCATGGCTTTCAGATGTAATCAGTCTGTCAGTTGCCAAGCCATATCGTCTTCCTCTTCTTCTGGATCACTTGACTCTGGGTCCTTTGTGTCATCCAGAAATGGAGAAACTAGCTTTGAAAACTTGGCTATTGAAGCTGGTATTCTAAAGAAGAGGGGTTTTTCCTGAGTCTGTCACAACAATCCTGCTGAAGACCTGTAAGCCAGTTTCATCTAAATTATATCATAGGAAAAGGTAATTGTTATTCAAGTGAGGTGAAGACCAGGGCTTGTGACAATGTCATTCTTGTTTTGATTTTTCTTCAGGGTGGTCTCCATAAGGGACTTAGTTTGCTGCAATATGTTCAGAATTTCAAGCAAGTGTTTGCTCATGCCTACTCTGTCTTTCGGGATCCCACTCCTCCATGATACTTAAATTTGGTCCCTTTGGTGCTTCAGAAGGATCTGTTTGAGACTTTGTCTTATGTATCTGTTGCTTAACCCCTTAAGGACCGGGAAAATCTGAAGTCGTTTTCCCTTAAGGACCGGAGCAGTTCTGACCTTTTTGACTATATCTTTGTTCAGCAATGTTTTCCCTCTAAGTCTTTTATTCCACCCCCATAAATTATATACTGTTTCTTTAAGCACAAATAGGGCTTTCATTTGATACCCTACTTATATGGATAACCCACCATTTACTTTATTAAAATTAAAAAAAAAAAGTAAAAAAAACACCATTTTTGGTTTTTCTATTTGGATCAATTGGGCACAAAGGGTTAAAATTTTATGGAGACTGCATGAAAGGTATGACCGGTCAGTCATACCTACAAAATGCACAGTTTAAAGTGGCCACTGTCCCCCCTGGGTGAAAATCCCCATGTCCCTTTTTCCCACCCTATTTTGACACTTTTTTTTTTATCAGTGACATTTGGTGGTGTATAGAAGTGTATTACATGGCTCCACAACAATCACACTTCCACTTTTGTTTAATTAGATTATTTTTTTTTAAATAAAATATTTTTGTAAAAAAAAAAAAAAAAGTGTGTTGTGTTTAAAAAAAAAAAAAAAAAAATCATTGCAGGTCAGAAATTGACCTGCATTTAGCAAGCCTTTGGCACCAGCAGTGAAGGGTTTAATACCCCTAGCTGCTGTATTTTCTTTCACCACTAGGTGTCTCCTGTCTACTTCTGTCTCCGTTACTTTCATAGCAATGGAGCCAGAGGCAGATTTCACAGGCACAGACAGCATGCTTTCTTTGCTGTCTCTGTCTGTCACTTTGCCGGTACATGTGATTGCTGGAACGGCAATCGCATGAACCAGCAAAGGCAAGAAGGGCTGAGACTGAACGCCCCGGTCTCGGAGTGCTCAGTCTCAGCCTGGAATTAATGATAGCAGCGTGCACGGAGGCATGCTGCTATCATTTAAGCCATGACTGTCCTGGACCGTCATGGGTCCTTAAGGGGTTAACTCTCAAGACAGCTTTCCTTCTTGTGATTGTGTCTGTCTATCATATTGACAAACTACAGACACTGGCTTGTAGACCCCCCCCCCCTTCTGATTTTTCATGTAGCTAAGGTGGCTATGCATACTTCCCTTGGGTTTCTTCCCAAAGTGGTTCCTGATTTTCATATTAATCAGGAAATTTGTTCTTCCTTCTCTTTCTCTGGCCCCATCTAATAGAAGGGTGAAGGAGCATCACTGCTTGGATGTGCTGAGTTGTCTGAAATAATACATTCATTGTTGCATGGAACCTATTCACTTATTATCCCTTTGGGCCCATATGTTGACCAAGTGACATCTAAGTAGAGTGTGGGTCCTAACAAGGCAATCATCTGCCAGGCCTATGCCCTTAGAAAAAGATCTGTGCACTTTTGGGTTATTCCTCATTCCACAAGAATGCTGAGTGCTTCTTGGGCCTACATTAACCAGGCTTCTATGGAGCAGCTGTGTAAGGCAGCAACGTGATCGCCCCTTCATGTGTTTGACAAACATTACAGAGTTATTGTACTGGCCTCAGCTGAGGACAGTTTTTGGAGAAAGTACCTGTGCAGTTGCTCTCTCTTGTATTATTTTTAATAACTTTTTTGCTGTAAATTAGTTCCGTTGACACCTAAGGTTCATAATTGTTCATGTCTAGAGCATGCCTATAAGAGGCAGGGCATTCTAGTTGAAACTCCTCCCACTTCCAGGTGCCTGTATCTCTCCTTCAACTGTCAGTTTTCATCTAGCAAAGTCAGGAAGGTTATAGACACTCTAACAGAGCTGCCAAATAAATGCTGGGCATCCCTACCCAAGTTAGATTTATGTAGGCAGAAAGCCCTGCATCCTTCAATGTACTAAGCCAAAGGATTTATCAGTAAGTACAAAAATCCCCTTTTCTCTAGCATCATTGAGGGATGATGGGACCATGGGAACTTCCTAAAGCAGTCCCAAAAATTGAGAGAGAGAAAACCAACGAGCAATGGCCTACAAAACTTTGTGGCCAAAACTGATATCTTGAGATGCAAAAATATTAACATTATAAAACTTTGTGAATCTATGAGCAGTTGACCAGGTTGCTGCTTTGCAGAGTTGGTCAACAGTAACTTGATTTTTCAATGCCCTTGAAGTACTAATGGAATGAGTAGAACAGTATGTAATCTGGAAGGGAGCTGAAACAGACTTTGATCTGTAGGACTGTCTTATAGTCTCTTTAAGCCAGTATGCTATGGGTGTCTTTGAAGCTTGTTTGCCCTTCTTTGGTCCTTGTGGAAGGACAAATAACATATCAGTTTCTCTGAAAGAGTGAGTTGCTTTGACATACTTGTGAAGACATTGAACTACATCTAATCTGAATAAAACACGAGGAAGGAAGAATAAATTCCTGATTGATGTGAAACAAAGAGGCAACCTTTTGTTTAAATTCAGGCTTCATTCTCAGAATGACTTTATCTTGATGGAAGAGGAGGTGTGGTGCTGTGCAAGACAGTGCACTGAGTTCTGAAACCCTTCTTGTTGATACTATGGTGATTAGGGAGACTGTCTTATGGCAGGTGTAATTGCTGCTGACGATAGTGGCTCAAATGGGGACTCTTGGAGAGCCTGCAATAATAGATTCAATCCCACAGTGGAATAAGAGCCCTAGATGGATGGAGAATCCTATTCACTCCTTGTATGATCGTTTGCTTTTCTGGAATATTAGCTATCTGCTTTTGAAAGAGAGCTGACAGAGCAGAGACTGCAAGAGCGTTTCTCATACCTTTTTTAAGTCCTGCTTGTAAGACCTCTAAGGCTGAAGGAATAGTAAAGGTTCTATAGAAAGCCCATTACAGAAGGAAAAATATTCTCCAAATGTTGATATATTTTTGCTGAAATCGGCACGCTCCTCTCCTGTACCGCATGATCCCTGTATCCTTCAATAGTGCTAGAGAAGAGGGCATTTATGTGTACTTACTGACAGGACAACCCTCCCAGAGAAAAACATGCTGTTTGATTTCTGGGCAGGGTTGTCCTTTGGGTTCTCTGATATGGTAACCATCTTTGCTATGCTTTGAAACTAAGGCTGCTAGTGCTGGGCAGGGGGTCACCTACAACTGGGGGAGTCTCTGCCTCCCGAGAGCTCTGTTTTGCAAGTGCCCTGCCTCGTATAGGAAGCTTCTTTACCTGATCATTATTGTGTTCCACAAGCACTAAAGGAGAGGATTTACCAGTAAATACACAAACATCCTCTTAAAGGGATAGTAATACTTCGTTTTAACTTTATTTTATTTTGTAGGCATTAAAAAAAAAACCATGAAGAATGATATAAGTCTTAACTCTCAAACCTTTATGGTTTATGAGATATTCACAAGCAAAGTTTCCCCCTCCTGCCCCTTTTACCTAGTGTAAGCCATCTCTTCTCAGATGTGGAATGCAGTCCATAGACCAGACAGAACAGCAGGGGACAATCTTCTTCCTATGAGAACAATGAAATCCCTGCCCCCCTTGACAAGTTTTTCAGGTTTTTCCCTTATCTTAATTGAAGATTGTCCCTCTCTGCAGTCTACCTGGGCACCTCCCTTCTGCTCTGGCTGAGCAGTGTTACATCAGTAAAAGGGGCAGGAGGGGGACACTTTGTCACTGAATTACTCTGGAACTACAAGTCTGACAGAATTGAAATAACACTCTCCAAAGTTCAAATACTATGATGATTAATTAGAGCTGCTTTTATTATGAAACATTACTATCCCTTTAAACCAAATCAAAGAAACAAATCTGACAGATTACGGTCTGTGCGGTTTTGTGGTCCTGGCGCCCCTTATGGTATGTAAATGCATACCATTGCTGTGTCATTTTACTCAGGAAGCCTTTAGCTATGAAGTTATGATATTCCATGGTTTCTAGCAATTTTTAGAATGGCAAGTTCATACTGAATTTAGGACCATAAGCATTTACTAGTGGAACATAGAAAAATATATATATATATTTTTTTTTTTTTCTTCAGATTTCAAAAACCGTAAATAGATATGTGTTTGCAGCTTGAAAGTGACTTACCCAGGTATGTCCTTCTGATAAAGAGTCACTTATTCTTAGGGCATTTCTTTTAGTGTGTATCCTAAACTGTATAAATTAGTGTGTTGCTCCATTTCTCATGGGAGTTAAAACATATCTGGTAGACTCGTGCATGGCCTCATTCAGAGGCAACAAATTTCGTTTAACATAATGATTGGTTAGTCAAAATTTCTATGAACAATTTTATTGCCAGATGCTGAAATTCATTCACCACTGAGTGCTTACAGGATCATACAAATGAACAAAGTCCGCACTAGTCCTAAAGCAATGCCCCCGTCTCCATGCATTAATAACAATATTAATACACCTTGATGTGGGAAGTCCAGCGGTGTCTTTGACGCATTGGTCCTCCTGCATCTTCTCTTAAAAAAAAAAAAAAAAAAAAACAAGCAAAAAAAAAACAAAAAACACACAACTCCTCCTCCATCATTACTGCTTCTACATCAGTGGTTCTCAACATGTTCCTTTAGAGACCATGAAAAGGCCTGGATTTGAGGATTTCTCTGTATGAGTCCAGGTGTGTTAATCAAAATTACCATGCTTCTAATTAACTCATCAGTGCTCCAGAAAGGAAATTCTCAAATCCTAGCCTGCTAGTGGGCCCTGTAGTGCGTGGGTTGAGAACCACTATTCTACACTGTAACAAAAAAAAAAACCCAACAACAAAAAAACTTGCCCTTAATTCTGCACTGGCTGTTGCCTGAGTCAGAATAAGCTACATATTAACAGGAATTGTTTTTTTATATGGCCATTCTTGTTCACATTAGTTCCCCTGCTCCCACTGTTTGAGATGTGGGCTTCGCAGGGAGCTGAACATGCCCAAGAATAACCTTGTCTCCCAGGCAATCAGTGTCCAGCTGGAGGGATCACAGTGTACATAACCTCAACCCTCCAGATATCCAATCATTGTGCCCTGTGTAACCCTGCATCCCTGCCACTGGGAACACGGGAACTATTTTGAACAGGGATTGCCATATGAAAGCCAATCTCTTCATTTTTTGCTCAGGCAATGCAGGATTAAGGGTTTTTTATTTTGTAGAGGTGGTGGCGATGTATTTGTGTTTTGTTTTTTTTTTGTTTTTTTTTTATGTTGGTTTATTTATTTTTGAGAGAAGATGCAGGAAGACCAAGGCGTTGAGGACACAGCTGGCCCTCCGACATCAAGGTAAGTGTGCTACTTATTTACTTGTTTCTTTATTCTGAAATTATGCATTCTGTGACATATGTTTATTGTTGTAATCAGAATGTCATGAAACATAATTTTCACTGAATTTTGCATTTGTTACCAAACAAATGCACAAGCCTAACATCTGGAAAACAAGCTAATTATACATATGATACATTATATTCCAATTTATTGTAACATGAATCTCCTACCACAAGGTGGCACTAAAACCAAACATATTCCTGAAAAAAGAAAATCACCTCAGAAAAACACTAGTAAAAGATATATTATAAAATGTATAAACCTTTGGAGAATACGCTTACAAGGTTTCATTATTTAGCTTTGAATGTGAAAGTATATGCTGCAAGCCACCAAATATTGCTGAGAGTGATGAGGCCCTACCTTATTATTGCAAATTAAACAAACTGCACTTCTTGGGGAATACTCTAATTGTATGAGATTAAAACTATCCGATATGAACTGAAGTAATAAGACCAGTCCAGCTCCTAAGGGAAGTGGGTATGTGAGCATACTTAGGGAGAGTTATATCACAGATAGTGGGGAGTGCCAATAAGAGTTAACAGTTTATTAGTCTTCGTGATAACAAAAAACATAGACCTGGTGGCCAGTAATCAGGTAAGTGAGCATTTGAGAAACAGTGATAAAAACATGGTTTCATTTATATACATATATATATATATATATATATATATATATATATAGTACTACTTGAATTTTCAGTGCTTAGCCCTTTCAGCTAAAAAAAAAAGTGTGTAACGTATTTCAAACCACTGCATTACACAACTCTCCATGTGTGAACATGTGTGTGCACATATGTGTGGGTGTGACCTAGAGCATGTGTGTTGCGTGTATTGCATTTTGCATATAGCACTTGTGTTTTAGTATAGTATTTTGAGTATAGTGTTTTTCATATAGCATATTGTGCGTAGCATTGTGCGTTTAGCTTATTGCATTTGGCGTATTGTGTTTTGGGTTTGGTATTGCATTTGTGCTTGCGCAGCAGAGTTTACACTCGTACAGTGTGTGTGTGCGCGCACATGTAGTGTTTGCGAATGTACAGTGTGTGCCTGCACTGTGTTTTTTTGTGGTGTGTACTGCACTTGTGTAGCATGTCTGTGTGTACAGTGTTTGCGCGTGCTTTGTGTGTTCATTGTAGCCCCTTCATTTCCTTGCTGAGATTTTGTCAGGAGTGGCCAGAGGGGCTACGTTCCCCCTGGCCACTCCTGTCGAAATTATGCCCCCATGCTTACAGCAATGGGACAGGCATTATAGAGGAGATTTGCATAACTCCTCCTTACTGCCTCCCCTGGATGTGTTTGTCTCCTGAGGGAGACATAAATTATGTAATGATACTTCTTCCTTTATAATATGCCTGGTTTGACCCTGAGACTCAGAGTTTTGACACAAATCTTAGGGGGAAGGGCCACAGGCTCAGAATTATAGACTCCTGTGTTACATACTATATGACCTGTTCCAATTAAAGGATTGGTAATGTTTAATTTACATTTAATCTAGGATCCTTATAATGTGTACGATAGCTCCCTTATGTTTCTAATGCCAAAAACGCAATATTTCCTCTGATATTATATCATAAATTGTCCACCTCCTGCCCCTTTACAGTATAGGAAACCACCTCATATCGGATCTTAAGTTCGGTCGCTTGACCAGACAGATCTCGGCATGGGACAATCCTCCTTCATCCAATATAAAAGAAAACCTGCCCTCCTTGACGAAGGAAGACAGGTTTTTCTTTATATTGAATGAAGATTGATCCCAGTGCTGAGATGAGAAGAATGAGGTCACCATGAGAGGCAGGATGGGGACAATTTATGATATAATATCAGAGGAAATAGATTGCATTCGGCATTAGATAACAGACAGATCATACACATTATAAGGAGGGATCCTAGCTGAAGTGTAAATGCAACATTACTAACCCTTTAAATGTTTCTCAGTATCTGAATTCCTACCATTTGGACCAAAAAGGCAGAGAGAAAAGTTCCACTTGACTTGTTTTCTTTAGGCAACATGATCTTTAAGTTGTAGCACATTAAAGGTTCCTTGCAGACCTACTGGAACATCTCTGGGTTAGAGCAAGCAGGGGCGTACTGCAAAAGATTTACATTATGGGAAACTTTAATGGTTAATATTTCAAAGATCTCAAGGTCAGCTAATTTTGAAAGTTCCCAGGTGTGTGTGTGTATATATATATATATATATATATATATATATATATATATATATATATATTTATATTTCAAGCATTATTAAAAAGAGAATGTCAATGGATTTTTAATCTGAATTCCCTACAACGGGAAGGTATAAATGAGACTCAGAATTACAGTGTATTCCTTTAATAACATCATCTTTTTGTTGAAGTTACTGTTGTGGGCAGTTTCATTTGGAACTAATATACTGAATGATTTTTTTGAATATGATTTATTGGATACACTTTTCCCCTCTATAGTCTTCATTTTTGGAGATTTGGATGAGAAGGGATTAATTGTACTTTAACATCTTTGGTATCATGATGGTGAATAGCTATACTATATGGCGAATAATCGTCTAGATTAATAGAATCGCAATACTTTATGTGGAGTGCGAGAAAGCATATTTCTCATGTTTTCAATGGGTTTATTGTCTGCGAAAACAATGTATCTCTGGGTGATGAAAAGAATTATATTGCCAGATAGGATTCGAAATCTAATAATTCTGCATGGATTATATTAAGAATAGTTAGTGCAGAATACATATTTTTTCATTTTGCTTTGGATGCGATTGGATGAGACTTGTGCGTTTACGTCATTGGGTAACTTTTAAGATGAGTGGTGAAATTTTTACAGGTTCAAGGTCTGACTTTACTATATAATACCAACTTTTTTGCTTCAGTCTGTGTTTGCCTCTGATGAAGCCCGGTCACACCTGTGAAACGCGTTAGGCTGGCTGGAAATGGGAAGTAGATGAGTGATAGGATGGGGGGTATATCTGAGCCGAATATAAGATTTGAATCATATCAATCCATAGACAGCCTATATTATCATTAGAGAATCGGGCGCAAGTTATGGCATGCTTCTGAGATACTTGTACTTTACATTTGTTATACGTTAATGTTGCCCATTCCATAGTGACTGGCTAGCGAAGATCTATACGATCACAAATTGCCAGTACACCATATCTCTTGAATTAACAGCATTACGGGATTAATTGGAGTGTTTATGGAATAATAAATATAATAATAATTAATAAATAAATATGGCTAATTGTATCTAGAGAACCAGCACCTGACAAGTTAATCTGTTAAGAGATCAGTATGTTTGAAAGGCAGTACCAACTACTTAGTGTATATATCTACTGGGCTATCTGGTCTCCTCTGGCACTTGTTTAAGAGGGTGTATTTAAATTTGAATTCAAATGGATGATTTGTCTGCAGTGTTTAGCTGCCATATGGAGATTGAAGGGTTAATAGATGATTAGCACCTAGCATGAAGATAACTAGAGGTGGATAGACCTCTGTTGCATATGTTTCAACAAATCGGTGATCCACTTGTAATAAGATTCTATTGTCTAGTGTCTTAGGAGTTAATAGATGACAAGTGGGTAATATTTGAAGTTAAAGGGATAGTAATACTTCGTTTTAACTTTATTTTATTTTGTAGGCATTAAAAAAACATGAAGAATGATATAAGTCTTATCTCTCAAACCTTTATGGTTTATGAGATATTCACAAGCAAAGTTTCCCCTCCCGTCCCTTTTACCTAGTGTAAGCCATCTCTTCTCAGATGTGGAATGCAGTCCATAGACCAGACAGATAACAGAAGGGGACACTCTTATTCCTATGAAAACAATGAAAGCCCTGCCCCCCTTGACAAGCTTTTCAGGTTTTTCCCTTATCTTAATTGAAGATTGTCCCTCTCTGCAGTCTACCTGGGCACCTCCCTTCTGATCTGGCTCAACAGTGTTACATCAGTAAAAGGGGTGGGAGGGGGATACTTTGTCATTGAATTACTCTTGAACTACAACTCTGACAGAATTGAAATAACACTCTCCAAAGTCCAGATACTATTAATTAGAGCTGCTTTTATTATGAGACCTTACTATCCCTTTAAGAGAGGTAGTTAGACCTCTGGTGCGAATATCATCTTTAGCTCCATACAGATCCTTTCAGCAACACTGTGTTTTAATCACATTTATGTGTGTGTAATTTAATATCAATAATAGTTCAATACAAGGTTCTGCAGAATATAAATTGATGTTTTATCTATAGGTTATCTCATTCACAGTAAATACCTAGTGCCTACTATGAAGTCAACTAAATGCATGCTTGAAATATATATCAGTAAATAATATATATAAATGTTCTCAGTCCGGGCCATCCAGAACCAATAAGAAGCAGCAGAGGCGTACCTAGAAGTCACCGGGCCCTGGTGCGAATATTGCCATGGCCCCACCCCGACCACATTGCCCCCATTGAGTATATCCACACTGCCCCTTTTTAACCCTTGAATGCTAGAATGGTCTCCATTGCATTACTTAACAATACACAAAGACCTTTCTTATAGCTGTAATGTGGTTAAAAGTCCCATTTAAATCAATGGAAGTCTGAGTAATATTTACTCCCTATGGTGTAGTTGGCATGCACCAAAACTGCACCATTTAGTACATCTGTCTTATTTGTGCTTCATCTTGAACCTATTGACTCTGTTTGGGGGAATTTCAGACCTTATTGAATTACCCACTTGTGACTGGTAAAAGTGATTGATGAGTATGAAAGGACAGTTGTGGACAGCTGAATAAACTCTTGCTATGTCATATATCTCTGTACAGCAGTGTGTGCTAGTCATGTTTATTAATGCTTTCATGTTTAAAGGAGAACACTTTTTGAGGAACTGAAAATATATATATGTTATAGGGCTTTTTCCAGCTGAATTAATCAACATTACTCCTACTGCTGGGGGAATTTCCGTTCAAAATATATTACAGCTCAAGCTGTTGGCGGTGTTACCATTTCCTCATAAAAAAGTTTACTGCTCTTTTAATCCATGAAGTAACAGAGGGGGAGCACATTGTACTGTGAAACCTCTCGTGGGATAGTAATGTCTCTTTAAAATACTTTTGCCGAGTCTTCTGTATATTAATAGTAACATACTGCTCTATATTTCATCTTACTGTTGTGTAGTTCAAAAGTTATTCAGCGCTAAAGATCCCCGTCCGCCCCTTCTTGACATGACACTGCTGCAGCTCTGTCTGGTCAGGACGGCTGCAGCAAGGGACAAACTTCAGTAAGCAAAGGGAAATCCTGCCCTCCTTACTGAAGTTTGTCCCTCACTGCAACCGTCAAGTCTCACGACCAGATTTGAGATTTAGAGGGAGGCTGCCACAAAGTGGAAGCCGGGGGATCTTTGGCACTGAATAACTTTTGAACTACACAACAGTAAGATTTGAAACATAGCGCAATTTGTTACTAATATACAGAAGACAGTCTTTTAAAGAGACATTACTATCCCTTTAATGCAAACTGGCTACTGAATATTTATGCTATAAGCTATTGCATTTATATATGCATTACAATTACAACTTTATTATTGAAGTGTTGGGTAGAATGCAACTGAGGACAGGATATCAAGGACACAGCTGGACCTCCCACTTCAAGGTAAGTGCTTCACATGTGAAACTCATGAGGAGAGGGAATGGGGCCTAGATTAGTGTTAGTCTAATAGGGGAGAAGTAATTTAATGTTAGTGTTAAGTCAAGTGGGGAAAGTGGTTTATTGTTAGTATGCATACTGTGGGAGAGGCTATTATTGTTGGTAATGTTCAGGAGGGTGATTGTGCAAATAGCTCATGGTCAATGTTTGACACTGTCAAACATTGAGTGTTAGCTAGTTTCCTTTGATGTCCTTGCTTCTTGCTCTATCTAGCATGAGTTGGGAGAACTGAAAGCTGAGACGAGCATAGGCCCCAAGTCAGATTTGTGCACCCTTGTAAATGATCCAGCGGGACAGCTAATAAATAGAACCATATGTTTTTCCAGTTGGCACTTTTTTTTTTTTTTTTTAGCAACACTTATTTTACCAGCTCAAAGAGAATCAAGCCCATAGAGAAACACAATGCTAAGCACTTAGACCTATTGATTGACAAAATATTGAGGATGATGTAATAAGAACTGGAATCAACTTCACTATACTGGCCAAGTCAAAATTCATAAGACTCCCATTTACTTAAACTAGATTTTTTTCAACCATAAATTTATAAAGTTATATAGAATGGGCGGGGGGGCAGGGGTTAGAAGGATAAAAATGGGGAGGAGAGGATCCAGGAAAGCAAATAACAAAGGGAATTGTACACAGCAGGATGAATTAGGCATTTGGATTGGGCACAACAAGATGAGTTAAAAGGTAGACCCTACATCCAAGCACCAGGCTGAAGCCCCGAGATGTAGATCAGCCAGTGTTCCTGTTGCAAACAGAGGCTTTTGTTATCGCCATGAATATGGCAAGTGAGCATTTCCATTTTATACATTTCTCTATCAATTAAGAGGTTAAAACCCCATTTAAATCAATAAGAATATGTATTTGTCTTCTGTGGAGCAGTTGGTATAATCCAGTTCTAATTAGTACCGTACATCAGCCTTTTACGTTTTCACATCCATCTTCACACAATACTGAGTTTCCACTCCTGGCTTTACACTGATCAGGCTATACTCTGTGTTCTAAATCATCAGGGAGAGGGAAATCCTGAGCATTTCAAACTGTATTGTTTGACAATCAGGGCAAAGTCATGAGCAGCTTCCCCTTTAGTCCTACTGTTACAACAGCTCTATGTAATGAAACATTTGCTCCTCTGACATCCTGACATTTCTTTTCTCCTTGTCAAGGCTTGGAATTACTATGATTGTTATTTCAAAGTAGTCAATGTAATCTAGTTTAGACTTACCTGAATAAGTCTAATTTGCATACTCAGTACTATCTGACTAAATGCTATCTCATTAGAATATGTCAATATATTAAAATTGCAAGGAATGTCAACTAAGTAAGTGTTAATTAAGTATTTTGGGATATAGTCTTTTATTACTGCATTCTGTCTCCTACTAAATTAGGGAATGGTTTGATCACATAAGTGAATTAAAATTAATATTTTTTTTTCTTAAATTTAATCAAAATGGGTGATAAATTATTACATATTATAAATTTATAAATTAGTCTCTTGCCAATGAAATTGCTGCAAATAACACGCTGGATTCCTCCTTCAGAGGAGGATGTGATGACGGGAAACAGCTGGGAGGAGTAAGAGACGAAGATTGACAGGCTGCGGGGCAGAGTGGTGCCGCAGCCTGGCCTGAACTGACGTCATTATTTTTACAAGGTTAACCCTTTGAGTGCCAGAGTGGTACAGAATACATTGCTTTGCAATGCATTCCGTACCACTCTAGCACTCAAAGGGTTAAATCTCAGGCTGTGCTTCATTAAATTAAAAAAAAAAGTATTAAAGATTAACTAAAATGCAATATTAAAGGGATAGTAATGTCCCAGAACGTGTTTTTATAATTTTGTAGCTCTTCAGCAGAGCTGTCAGCAGGAGATCCGTGTCGGCTGACACTGAGGCTCTTCGGCAGAGCCGGAATAGCGTTTTTTAAAAAAGAATGACTGCATTGCAATGGTCTACTAAGTGTGCTTGCAAACCAGGCACACTTGGCAGACCATTGCAATACAGTCATTCTTTTTTTAAAAACGCTCTTCCGGCTCTGCTGAAGAGCCTCAGTGTCGGTCGACATGGATCTCCTGCTGACAGCTTTACAGCTGACAGCAGGAGACATCAAACTTTGAATGAAGATATCTCTCAAACCGCTATTTTTTTTGCATTAAACTCAACTTTTTAATCCCTACAACAATATAAAAACATGTTCTGGGACATTACTATCCCTTAAGATGAGGAGAACTTTAATAGACATGATAGTTCCCCTTTAAGGAGGAATGCAAGAAATGCATAATTGCTATTTAGAGTGTAGAGTTGATGGAAATATGATTAGCACCAAAATGTTACTGAATGACAATTTTTTTTTTTTAATGAATTAGCAAACTGTTTTTCTTTGTTTTTGTTTTTTTAAAGCAAATGCATTTCAAAAAGTGAGTGTGGTTAAAATGTCTTCCGTTTAGTTAGAGGATTAGGGATTGCACTTAATTCAGCACGGCAGGCAGCACGTATTTTCATACATCTGGCTAACTTTGCCGTTAATTTAGAAGCATGTGCTGTGTCGTTGATTTAGGAACATTTGATATTCAAGATCGAGGCATCAATATGTTTATTGTATCAAAATATGAGCAATCTTAAAGGGATAGTAATACTTCGTTTTATCTTTATTTTATTTTGTAGGCATTAAAAAATCATGAAGAACAATATAAGTCTTATCTCTCAAACCTTTATGGTTTGAGAGATATTCACAAACAAAGTTTCCCCCTCCCGCCCCTTTTACCTAGTGTAAGCCATCTCTTCTCAGATGTGGACACCAGTCCATAGACCAGACAGATAACAGAAGGGGACAATCTTCTTCCTATGAGAACAATGACAGCCCTGCCCCCTTGACAAGTTTTTCAGGTTTTTCCCTTATCTTAATTGAAGATTGTCCCTCTCTGCAGTCTACCTGGGCACCTCCCTTCTGATCTGGCTGAGCAGTGTTACATTAGTAAAAGGGGAAGGAGGGGGATACTTTGTCATTGAATTACTCTTGAACTACAACTCTGACAGTATTGAAATAACACTCTCCAAAGTCCAAATACTATTATGATTAATTAGAGCTGCTTTTATTATGAAACATTACTACCCCTTTAAACACCACATAAATTATGGCTTTCAAAAATAGCTAATCTCCACGTTTTTTGCATTCCACCCTTAGTTTCTGATATTTTTACCCTCTCCTAAACTTCTCCTGGCATGAGAAAATTCAGCTGGTCCCTTCTTTTCATTTTTCCACTAAACCTCCCACTGTTTATGTCAATGGCATTGGCAAGGCCACTGAAGAAAACTGAATGTGTGCTCATGGACTGAGTGACCTGGTTGGGTTTTTTTAGTCAACGTCACCAGTCTAAGAAAAATTAACAGTGTCAGCTCTTCTTGCCACTGCAACACAAGAAACATTTAAAATGTTTGTCCCCTACTGGAATAAGAGATTGAAGAAAATAGTAAAATTACAGATGTTTTATTATATTACAGATGCTTTTTTCTTGATTTTGTTTTAGGACACAGAAGGTAGGGGGGGTAAATTAGTTGTTTGAAACAATGTTTGTGATACACCTTCCTAACACAAAATTACTAACCTACTTATGAAAAAAAATGAAACATAAAATAATAATCCTCTTTATTCCTCTAAAGTGATGGTGGTGGAGGAGTGAATGGGTGTTTCAGGCATTAATTTCCTCTATGCCTTGTTTAACGCTATTGCTAACAAGTAAGAGAGAAAATTGTCATAATATGACTCAATTTTCCTGCTGGGGCTGGTTCACATTAAATTCTTAAGGATGGTGGAGTGTGTACCGGCAAGCATTAAAGATAATGTATCTCCTAGTAAAAGTTCCTCAAGAGCTAACAGTGTATGTTTTCTATATATTACGAATGAGCACAGGTGGACCAGTTAAAGTGACTGAGCCACTAATTAGTCCACCTGTGCTCCTGCTGAGATAGCCTTAAAACATGCACTGCTGGTAGCTTTTGAGGACAAGGGTTGGCTACCCCTGCTCTATTACATACCCCAAAGTGTAGGTGAACAAGAAGGAAACAACAACCCAGTTCAGAGAATTATCTGTGCTGATTTTTTTTTTTTTGTGTGTATTTTGCCAGGAAGAATACATTGAGATTGTCTCTCGGTTTTACAAGTACGTCCTAGACTCATTTTATCTATCTCAGAAGGGTGAAAGGTTGAACTGACCTTGCCAGGGCTAGAACCTGTGACCTTGCATCTTGAACAGATTGGCTAACCTTTATAGCATCCCAGAGGTTAAAGGTCCAATTTAAAGGGATAGTAATGTTTCGTAATAAAAGCAGCTCTCATTAGTCATCATAGTATTTGGACTTTGGAGAGTGTTATTTCAATTCTGTCAGCGTTGTAGTTCCAGAGTAATTCAATGACAAAGTATCCCCCTCCCGCCCCTTTTACTGATGTAACACTGCTCAGCCAGAGCAGAAGGGAGGTGCCCAGGTAGACTGCAGAGAGGGACAGTCTTCACTTAAGGTAATGGAAAAACCTGAAAAGCTTGTCAAGGGGGGCAGGGCTTTCATTGTTCTCATAGGAAGAAGATTGTCCCCTTCTGTTATCTGTCTGGTCTATAGACTGGATTCCACATCTGAGAAGAGATGGCTTACACTAGTTAAAAGGGGAGGTAGGGGAAACTTTGCTTATGAATGGCTCTCAAACCATAAAGGTTTGAGAGATAAGACTTATTGTTCATGTTTTTTTAATGCCTACAAAATAAAATAAAGATAAAACGAAGTATTACTATCCCTTTAAACCAATAGACATGTTATTTGTCCCTTATGGAGTTATACAGCACAAAATTACAAATGCAAACCACTTAGTAGATAACAGAAACAACATATTAATTTCTTGTGTGCTATAGGTGTCTCCAAAACATTGCAAATCAATGTGATTGACACATCTCTAGCATCTAAGAGGTTCATTGTATGATAAAAGTAAATCAAGAGCTTTATAGTGTTTAATCACAGACCGAATAACAAATGTATTTTCTATGCAGAATGCAGTTTTCTCAGTATATAATGCATATAAAAAGGATGGCTTTGAATATTAAGTTCTTTCAAGGAGATGTCCTTTAAATCTTTCTTTGGGGCAGTTAATGCTTTAGTAGAAAGCCCTCAATTTTTTTTCTTGGAGGCTCCTTGCTCTGTTCATGCATGACTACTCAATTAAATAAATTGCGTCAGTAGCCATGCTGAGGGCAAAACACTGGTAAATTGTATTATTGTGCTTAGATATTCCTGGAGATACTCTTCATGGTTTAGAGATAGATCTGTGACAGACGAAAGCTCCTATAGATTTCTAGATTTGATCTCCAAGTCATAAACATGTTTTTCCCATGTGTAATGAAACAAAAGTACAAACACAAGTTAGAGGTGAAAATAATTAGGCATATTTGTTATTCATGTACTCATCATTAAAACATTTTCTTTATTTATTAGCAATCTCAAAGAAAAGCAAATAATTTCAATATATTTATTTAAAAAAATATATGTAATAAAGATTAGCACCAAAATATGCAATTTCAGGAAAGCAAAAATGATTGAATAGCATCCATATTTTAATAACAGCCAAAATATGTAATTTCAGATAGGTAAAAGTAATCCACAGTTTGATAATTCACATTATGGAGCTATCAATTCTTACTAAATGTCACTAAAAAATAAGTCACTAATATTTTTCTTATGTAATCTTTGCAGTTATTATTGCATCATAAATCATCAATACATTCTACAGTGCTGAACAACTGAGTATTATAAACAGTGTAATACAAATTGCAGTTCAATACAAATGGTAGAAAGTCAGTAGTATTACATACCCTCCTCATCAAACACCTTTTTGACAGGTAGCATGCCCATTTCCTGCCCACATTTTGCCCATATATGGTAATACTCTTCCAAATCTCCTCCCTCACCCCTCCCCTAGCTTTCTTTGCCCCATTCAGGAATTTTCTGTAGATTATCCACCCTTCCTGTGATGTAAAATCCTCTCTACTTATTACATCCTTTGTCTATGAAGTCACTTCCCTGTACATCCTGTTTCTGGTTTTTGATGTCACTTCCCTTTTTACTACAGAATCTCCCCCCACCCTACTTTTTTGTGTTCATTGAGCATGCTCAGAGTCAGACATGTTGTTTGGAAACCTCTGCTCATTTTGACATACCGTATTTTATGTGTATGAGAGGGTTTATTCTCAGAATTTCATGGTACAGTGGAAGCAGTATAGGCTGGGAAATCTTGGGATAGGTCACCATCAGCCTACAGTGGAAGCGCTGTAGGTTGAAGATGACTGTGAATGGTGCAGATGACAGCAATGAATGGGTGGCTGATGGAATAAATATGAGTAAATTATAAGTGAGCTCTTTAAAAGTTCTATGAAAACAGAGCACTTGTGGTTGCATGCGGCATGACCCAGACAGACAACAGAGGGTGCTACTGAAGAAACTATATTTTACGGAGAAAGATCCTAGCTCACTTGGCAGTGTTGAAAATGTATACAAAGAGGCAAGAAAATATCATTTGAAAAGAGGTGATATTAACGAATAGCTCCTTGACCAAGATGCTTACACATTGCATAAGCCCGTAAGGTGTCATTTTCAAAGAAATGTGATACTCATTTCAAACACAGACTCACAATGGCAAGCTGAACTTGCTTCCCTGTTGGATTTTTTTAAACACAATGATGCTGTAAAGTATACATTGATAGATGTGCTATCTAAGTATGCACAAGCTGTTGGATTACCTACAAAATCAGGTACAGCAGTTGCAACTGCCCTTGAGGTTATATTTTTAAGAAGGTTGTGTGCCTCAAAAAAGTACAGACTGACAGAGGCAGAGATTTCAAACAGCCCAGTAAAAAGAATGTGAAAGAAAATATAACATACATCACTTTGTGACAATAATGTAAATGTGGTAATTGTGGGGAGATTTAACAGGACTCCAAAGTCTAAAATGTGGTACTGTTTTACACAACACAGTACCTACAGGTATATAGTTGTATAAGAAGACTTGATATTTATTCCTGTGTGAGCCTCTTGCAATCAACACAACATAGTAGCTTAGTATTCTAGCTTTGCTTTCAAGCAGCTCGCAGTAGAAGCATCCCTGAGGATTAGTTTAGTCTGCCAACTCGTAGTCACCTATCATTCAGTTTTTATATGCTAGTGAGTATCTGCTAGCTTCCACTTCAGACTCCCCGAACAGCGTGCAGCCGCGGGGGGAGCCCGGAATTCCATGACGGTCATAGTACGTCATGGGTCGTTCAGTCAGATCAACCCTTAAAGTGTTAGTAATGTCCAAAAAAAAATTTTTTTTTTGCATTTAGAAGAGCTTAAAAAGCTGAGATAAATGCAAAAAACCGTATCTCTCAAACCGCTATGGTTTAAGAGATACAGGCGTTTAAAGTTTGTTGTTCGCTGGTATTCAGGCACATATTTAAGACCATTCCAATGAAGGGATTCTGTGTAAGTAACGAGATCTCGGCACTTCTCAAGCGCCTCTGTGTCGACCGACACGAATCTCCTGCTGACAGCTTTACAGCTGTCAGTAGGAAACAGCGAACTTTAAATGCCTGTATCTCTTAGCGGATTGAGAGATACGGTTTTTTGCATTTAGCTCAGCTTTTTAAGCTCTTCTAAATGCAAAAAACTTTTTTTGGGACATTACTAACACTTTAACATACTATGACCTTCAAGGGTCGTTAAGGGGTTAAAATACTATTGTATTGTATTGTATATTTTATTTATGTAGCGCCAACCAGTGTACTTGGCACTTTACAGTTTACATTTGATATATAAGGGGTTCAATAAGTGCAGTGATTAAGTATTTATAAAGTCAATCGTAAGGGGAACAACAGGTGAGTATGCATTAGGCTAAAAGGTCCCTGTCCCATAGAACTTACAATCTAAGTATAGGATGGGTGACATACAGATACGATCTGGTAGAGGAGGAAGTGCAGTTTTTGACATATGATATAATGTTTTCATATTAAACTGTTGCTATATTTAAAAGGTGTCTTTTAGTTTGGATTTAAAGTTCTTGAGGGTTGATGCTTGGCAAATACTGGGTGGTAGGGCGTTCCAGAGGTAGGGAACAGCAAGGGAGAAAGCTTTCAGTCATGAAACAGCGATAGTGGTTAAAGGGGCAGAGAGTTGTCCACCTTGAGTGGCACGTAGTGGATTTGCAGGAATATGGCGGGATATCAAAGATGAAATATAAGGTGGGGACAAGTGATGGAGAGCCTTGAAGGTAATGAGGAGGATTTTGAATGTGATACACTGCTTTATGGGAAGCCATGACAGTGATTTTAAAAGTGGTGGGGTGAGTACTGTTCTGGAGGAGAGGAAGAGTATTCTGGTGGCTGAATTAAGAACTGATTGAAGAGGAGCGATATGGTTAGCAGGAAGACCAATAAGTAAAGAGTTGCAGTAGTCCAGGCAAGAAAGGATAAGAGAATGTATGAGGGTTTCTGTTGTAGAGTGAGAGAGGAATGGCCGTATTTTTCCTATATTCCGAAGAAAGAAGCGACAGGTTTTGGTTATGTCATTAATGTGGGTGGAGAAAGAAAGAGAAGAGTCCAAAGTTATCCCGAGGCAGCGGGCCTTGTCAACAGGGTAAATTGTGGAGCTTTCGACAGTTATAGAGAATAGAGGTGTTGTGCAGGATTTAGGAGAGAAGATAAGGAGCTCAGTCTTGGACATGTTAAGTTTTAAGCGACGATGAGCCATCCAGGAAGAGATAGCAGTAAGGCAATCTGAGACCCGCTGCTGTATTTCAGGTGATATTGAGGGTGCGGAGAGATATATTTGCGTGTCGTCTGCATAAAGATGATAGTTAAAGCCAAGGGATTTTATCATTTGCCCCAGGGAGCGTGTATACAGTGAAAAGAGAAGAGGTCCCAGAACAGAGCCTTGGGGTGCGCCTACTGAGAGGGGGATCAGAGGTGAGGAGATGTTAGCGTATGATACAAAGAAAGACCGGTGAGAGAGAGAGGATAGAAGTCAGGAATGTGCCAGGCCACAGATGCCAAGTGATTGGAGAACCTGTAGACGAGAGTAGGCTAGGCGTTCAAGGAGCTTAGTGGCAAAAGGCAAGAGGGATACGGTTTGATGGGGAGGTGAGTTCTAATTAACTTTTCTTGAGGATTGGAGATACTATTGAATGTTTGAATGTGGAGAGGAAGATGCCAGGATAGGAGGAATTTGTAGTGGATGAAGTCAGCGTGAGAGTAGAACTTCCTCCACAGGCATTCCGAGGTGCAGGTACTGGAGCAGAGAAAGCATGATGTGAGTTGAGCCAAGGGCGTGGGTTTGAGGGGCATTTGTGGCAGGCCTGGAGGGGGGCATACAGACTGAGTGATGAGGAGAGGAGGCTGTTGTAGTATTCTATTAGTCTGTCAGGTTCAGAAAGAGTGTTTAAGGTGGAGAGGTTTGAGTGCAATGCAGAAGATAAGGCAGAAATGTCTAGTGAGCGAAGGTTGCTGGTGTAGTGCGGGGCCGTAGTTGGTGGCGGAATGAGGGAAAGGGTTGCAGAGAAGATTATGAGATAGTGGTCGGAGGGTGGGAAAGGAGAAATGAAAAAGTCTATTAATGAGCAATTCTTTGTGAAAACCAAGTCCAGGGAGTGGCAGTCTTTGTGTGTGCTAGAGTCAGTCCATTGTTGAAGGGTGAAAGATGAGATTAGTTGAAGCAGGCATGAGGCCCAGGAATAGGAAGGATCATCAATGTGACAGTTGAAGTCCCCAAGTATGAGAGCAGGAGTGTCAGAGGATAGAAAGAATGTGAGCCAGCATTCAAAATCTGAGAGGAAGGCAGAGGATGTGGTTGTGGGAAATCTGTATACTACTGCAACACGCATTGCTACAGGGTGGAATAATTGGATAGCATGTACCTCAAAGGAGATAGTGGAAAAGGATGGGGGAACAGGTGTCAGCTGAAAGCAACATGAGGAGGCAAGCAGTACACCTCTGCCATCACCTCTGCCCACTGTGCGTGCTGTGTGTGAGAAATATAGGCCTCCATGTGAGACTGCAGCCTCCATGGCTGAATCATGTTGGGAGAGCCAGGACACAGTAAGAGCAAGAAGCTGGAGTGCTTGTGAGCAGAAAAGGTCATGTATAAGAGTAGATTTGTTAGTGTGGGAACAGACATTCAGTAGTCCACAGCAGAAGGGCTAGGCAGGAAGTGGGAGGGTTGGGTTAGGGATGAGGTTAGAAAAATTAGGTCCTCTGTGGGATGGGGAGGAAAGTGGCTGTAGGCGGTGGCAAAAGGGTATATGATTGAGACCTGGGTTTGGGGAGATGTCACCAGCAACAAGCAGGAGAATAGCACATACAGCCAGCAGGTGGGAATGTGATTTGTGTCTGCTGTGGGTTGGGGTGGAAAGACGGGTCTGTCTGAGCAATAGATACAGGGTCTGGTTGCAAAAAGGATTTGATGAGAGTAGGGACGGGGAAATATGAATTTGGGGGGAAGTAGACAAATAGAGTGCTGGATTTTGCAGTATAAGAGCAGAGTTAAATATAGCAGTAAAAGGGCAGACTGCATTGTGGGGTAACAGAGCAGGTAGAATTGAGAAAGCAAAACAAACGAGTCCTTGGAAGAAGATGTTTCTTCAGGGAGGGTTGTTTATCTTCAGTTCCACTTCTCACCTCTGCTCCAACATCCCTGTAACTCCACTGTGTCGTTAACAGAATCGCAAGAGATGATTGTTCATTTTAGCACTGTGAGTCTTATAATGCCCCAGACAGTCCAAGTGCTAAGAGTGTTTTGTTTTGTATTAAACTCCAGAGGTTGCTGGTGAGTTTGGAAGCTGGCTGTTTAAGAGGACTGTAGAGTATTCAGATGTGAAGTGATCTTCTCCAGTGGATCCTATCTGTTCTTTTAATCAACTCCTGCCCCAAATCCTGTTCAAGTCCTGAATTAAGTCCACTTCACTTGGAAAGTCTCACTTAGAATGGGGCACCCTTCAAGGGATTGGCACCCTTATACGAAAGCCTCTATATAGTAAGCCTTACATAAATCAATTTGAAATTAGCCAATTAGCAAATCAAACTCTGACCATTTGTTTGCTCAGAGTTGCTTAATGAGCTAATTCACACCTATGTGCAATAAGAAATTACCAACGGAGACTTAAGTCTAAGGGCAAGATGCAGAGGAAAAAAGTGAAAAAAAAAAAAAAAAGAGTAAGACATACCAGGGCACTGAGTAGTTAATACACAGATGGGGTATAACACAGGATTTGAAGCTGGATGAATGATAAAACATACCAGGACAGTGAGTAGTTAATTCGTAGATGGGGTATAACACAGGGTTTAAAGCTGGATGAATGAGGATGGGTAGAAACATACTTAGAATGGGGAACCCTTCAATGCATTTATTTATTTATTTATTGATCAGCAATACATTACACAGTGCTGTTCAAAATTGGAGTGAGAACATACAATGACATACTGAACCTGATTAAAACAAATGGTAGTGAGGGCCCTGCTTGTGGGTATGACAAATGCCTGTTTGAATGCAGATGGGAAAGTACCCGTTGTCTGTAAGAGGTTGAAGAGGGGTAAGTGCTGGGTGAAGAGTAGAAGATAATGAGCGGAGAAGGTGTTATGGGATGGGATCAAAGGGACAGGCTGTTGGGTGTGAGGATAAGAATTGCATTGTTATCTCTTCCTTAGTGAGTGGGGAGAGAAGAGATAGCATTGGGGGGTTTTGGATTAGAGATATGGGTTGGAAGAGAGAATAGATATCAGGGAAGAAAAGTAAAGTTTTTTTTGGTAAAAGAAAGAGTGGTAATTTTGGCTGAAAGTTTTGTAACGGACAAAGTCAGCTGGAGTAGTTTTCGGTACTGGAGTACCACTGAATGTATCTAGTTGACTGTATATGCCGAGGTTGGGTCTTGAGCTGTTTAGGTGTGTTACTGCAGTTGCCATTTTGTGTAGGGATTCTGAGTGTGCATTGTTGTTTTGAGCTGCTGTAAGGTAGGGGCAGGAAAGAGTGGAGAAGTTTGATACAGAGGCTAATAGTAATGAAGAGAATTGGGTAGGGTCAAATGAGTGTAGATGCCTGACAACATGAGTGGAGCAAGGAATACGAAGTGATATAAAATGGTAAGTAAGGCTAAAGGACAGGAGGTGGGGATCAGAGAAGGAGTGATAGCAAATTTTCAGTTGCAAGAGATTGGTTCCCTAAAGAATGAAGGGGTTGGGTAAAGTGAATGTCTTAACCATTTTAATGCTCAAAGCATTGCTCTCCTTTCTAGCACTCAGAGATTTAATAAATGTAGCTCAGTTTATGTCATGAGTAGACAACATGATTATGGTGTGAGACATTTCACACTGAGACAGAAAGATAAGACTGCATTCCTTTCAGTTATTAGTAACTTAAAGCCTACTCTTCAGTGCAATCTGAATCACTTTTTATATCAACTACTCTAACCAATGTACCCTTAAAGGAGAACTAACACCTAATAATAGTAACCCCACTTACCTTCCTATTGTCAGAAAACCCTAATGTCCCCTATGGATTTTGACCTTGTGTATACATTCAATCAATTGCGGATATCTTGTCTATGGAAGCAGACATGACAGTTGCAGACATGATTTTCAAAATTAATCAAACAGACTGCATGAGCTTCCTTAACACCTTTAAGGACCAGAGGTGTGAACAGAGCATTGAGAAGCAATGCTTTGCATACTCCACTAGTTCTTAATGGGTTAAAGGGTGAGTAATGCCCAAAGATAGCTTTATGTTTTATTGTAGAATTAAAAAAAGAAATTATGTGCAGCAAATTCCATCTATCAAATCTTTACAGTTTGAGAAATATTCGGTGCTAAAATTCCCCCCTCCCTCTCCTTCTCCTGAAGTTAGCGTCTAGCTGACAGTAGGAGATCCCGGTCCTGGGACCAGCCGGCGGCTCTTCGACAGAGCCGAAATAGCGATCTTTAAAAATAATTACTTAATTGGAATGGTCTACAAAGTATGCTTGGTTTGCAAGCACACTTTGTAGACCGTTTATCACGGTGCCCATGATTCCTTGTTTTTTTATTTTTCTGTCAGTTATCCTGTATGAGGTCCTCATTGGTTGCCCTGTGTTTAGCCCGCCCAGTATTGCCTTTATATATTGGGCTCCTGCACCTTATCACTGCCCTTTTGTGGTGTTCTGTGCCAGTTCTACGTTTGTATTAAGGTTTCCACTGTACTGACTTGGCCTGCCTGACTATTCTCCTGTTCCTGCTCCTGTGTACTGACCCGGACTGCCTGACAACTCTCCAGTGATTGTTCCTGTGTACCGACCCGGCCTGGCTGACGTTCCTGCTCCTGTGTACCGACCCGGATTGGCTGATGTTCCTGCTCCTGTGTCCTGACCCGGCCTGGCTGACGTTCCTGCTCCTGGATCCCAACTTGGCAGTTCCCTGTTGTGGTCTAGTCGCCTCGGCGACATTCTGATTTCCCGTGCCTTTCTAATTGGCATCTGTGCCTTGCAGGCTTGCCTGTCTCTCATTTGCTCAGAGAGCCTCTGGCCTAGTCCTCCGTTCCATACCGGTTGCCAGTGTTGCCTCCGTGAATGCGCCGGTATTCTGCCATTGGCTGCTCCTCTCTGTCAAAACCGGTTGCTGTGTTGCCTCCGTTATTGCACCAGTAAACTGCACTGGTTCGCTCCACTCTATCAAAACCGGTTGCAAGTGTTGCCTCTGTGATTGCACCGGTATATTGCACTGGTTCGCTCCACGCTGTTTAAACCAGTTGCAAGTGCAGCCTCCGTGTTTACCATTGGTTTGCTCCACTCTGTCAAAACCGGCTGCAAGTGTTGCCTCCGTTATCGCACCGGTACATTACCATTAGTTTGCTCAACTCTGTCAATACCGGTTGCAAGTGTTGCCTCCGTTATAGCACCAGTACTCTACCATGGGTTGCGCTCCACTTTATTAAAACCAGTTGCAAGTGTTGCCTCCGTTATAGCACCGGTACTCTACCATTGGTTGCGATCCACCTTATTAAAACCGGTTGCAAGTGTTGCCTCCGTTTAGCACCGGTAGCTCTCCTGATTTCCTCAGTGGCCTGGTATACTGTGGACTCTTCTGTGGCGTCTTCTCATGCAGTTGATTACCAGAACATAAGGAACTGTTCTCCGTTTCCTCTGAACATTCACTCCTGCATTGCTGGAACCTGGAAACCTTATCATTCACCTGACCCGTGTCAGCATAAACTGTTTGGTTCCTAATTATATGCTGGACCTGTGTGGGCATAATTAACCTGTCATATGTCTGTACTATATGTGTTATATTACAGGACCTGTGAGGGTTCTTTGTGTACTATTGTATTTAATAAAACTGTGTTTTTATCTTAACTCTGTGTCTGGGAGTCAAACAAACCGTTACACCGTTCCAATGAAGTAGTTCTTAAAGATGGCTGTTTCGGCTCTGCTGAAAAGCCTCCTCTTGCTGGCCAAAACGGATATCCTTCTGACAGCTTTACAGCTGATATCAGGAGAAGGGGAACTTTAGTGGCAAATATCTCTCAAACCATAAAGGTTGCAGAGATGGGATTTGCTGCACATAATTTCTTTTTTTTAAAGCTATAATAAAACATAAAGTTATCTTTGGGCATTACTATCCCTTTAAGAGAACAATGTTTTGTGAGCACAATTTATGGTCCTGTGTTCACGCTAGCAACTGTCATGTCTGCTTCCACCTGACATGCAGAACTGACTGAAAATGTTATCTTTTGAACAAAGACACAATGGCAAATTTCACGGGACCATTAGGTCATAGTAAGGTGAGTGTTGTTATTAGGTGGTGTTACTTCTTCAGTCTATTACAAAACCATAATGTATGACACATTTAATGTTTACTTGGTTGCATAAAATAAATCTTAGAAATAATTTATTACATATGCCATTTATTAGAAGAAATACCTTACAATGAATCTATAAATAATTTTTGGCATGAACTTTCAAATGTGTAGAACCATATTACACCAAATATAAGAGCCATTAACATGCAATGCCAAGTATCTGATTTTTACTTTGCATTTAACTCATGTAAATGGTTAATAAGTGTTAATTTTCATGTTTCCAGTACTTGGCATTTAGTATACAATGTGGAATTGTTAAAATGTTTCCTCTTTCTTCCCCAGATTGACTTTAAAGGATGTGCATTAATATGAATGAGAAATTACACCTTCACTTTGTCCTGCCAAATGTAAAAGCTTTCTTATGTTCAATATCTCAATCCAACAATAATTACTGAGAAAACAATAAAAACTGTGTGGCGAGGAAAAAGGGCGAGATATAAAGTTCCTGGAAAAAAAAGAGTGTAATCTTAAGAGCTTATTCATGTCACTTATAAAATTCAGCTCAGATATTAGTTAAAATGGTATAATGTAAAAAGAGACACGAGATTGAATTCATTTTTTGTCAGTGTGGCCAAGTGCTTAACTCTTGTTATTTTAAAGGGATAGTAATACCTGAAAATAAGTTTATTTTATATTGTAGCCCTTAAAAAACCATGAAAAATGATATAAGTCTTATCTCCCAAACCTTTATGGTTTGGGAGATATTCAGAAGTAAATTTTCCCCTGGAGTGATGTCATTGCTCCACCCTTCAGATTTAGAATCCGGTCGCCTGACCGGCAGTGCCTCTCCAGAAGTGCTGAGATCATGATCTTTACAAAGAATTTCTTAAATGGAATGGTCTACAAATTGTACTTTCAAGCCAGGCAAACTTTGTACACAGTTCCAATTAAGTAGTTATTTTCAAAGATCGTGATCTCGGCACTGCTAAAGAGCTGCCAGTTGCTATGTGGACCAAATTCCAAATCTGTCCACTAGAAGGCAGACTTGGCTGAAACAGCCAGGAAAAGAGAACTTTACTATATTTTACATATGAATATACCTTTATGGTTTGGGAGATAAGACTTATATCATTTTTCAGTGGTTTCTTAAAGGGGATAAGAAAGGTAAAACAATTGCACCTATATGTTGTATATACTGATCCTTTAAAGGACAGCTAACATGAAAAAAAATTAAAAAGACACATATGTCACATCTCAGAGGAAGAAGAATAGAGGACTCCAGTCTGAGCCTGAAAGTTCAATGGTGAGAGAAACACCTGGCTCGCCATCAGTTTCTTGCACTAGGGTCTGGGCATGGGAAGACGTAGCAATGTCTTCTGGTGATCCACCTCTGTCATTGTTACCTCCCCCACTAATGGATTGTGATTATGTTGATGTGAGGATGTGGCAGTTCATGTCCACCCATTGCACAATGTGTGGTGTGCTGACCACACATGACAATGTGGTGGAGCATAATCACAGGAATGGAATCAAGCAGCATCTGAGAAAATTCCATCCCGCAGAATATGCTAAGCTGGTGGCAGGGAGGATTCATCATAATTATTAAGACTGCAAGTTGTCTTTAGCGGATTGGACAAAGGGCATAGTGACAGCAGCAGCAGTACTTGGTTTTAGGGGGGGATAATTAATTTTACATTGAGGACCTAACCATCAAGGTGTTTGCTTTCAATTGTGCCAGCTGTTTGATGTGAGTGCTGATGTGTCCATTGTTCTCAGTCCTCCCCTGTTTCCTATTCACACTGTATAAGATGTTTTCATATTTATCTGTATAACATGCCTCAGGAAGAGACCTGAGATGTCATGAAAGCTTGCATCATAAATCTGTTTACTTAGCCAATAAAGGTATCAAAACTATATTTGCCTCCTGCTATTCACATTGGACACATTGCAGTTGCTGATGAAAGGCACATTTTCTTTCTGCTGTAGTGGCAAGGGAAACATTAGTATTCTAACATACCTATGATTTTAGAGGAATTGCAGGAGAATAAGCATTACTGGCAAACTTCTTTTCTCCACATATATCTGAAGTGGTGGAGGCTAGGTGTGGTGCTGGTACTGCCTCAGACATATCACTGGAGCTAGTTGTAAGTGGAACCACGATTATCATCACCCATATCACTGCTGTTGTTGATCCCATTCCCCTGGAGCTTGTAACGGTTTGTTCGACTCACAGACACAGTGGTTTAGGATAAAAACACAGTTTTATTGAATTCACAATACAGTAAGAACCCACACAGGTCCTGTAGTATACAGACAGTATAATACAGACACACGACAGGTTAATTATTCAATGCCCACACAGGTCCAGCATAACATGAAGGTACAGACAGAATATACTGACACAGGTCAGGCAAGAGGAGTAAGTTCCCAGGACTCCGGTACTGCAGGAGTTAAAGTTCATCAATGATGGTAAAGTCCCATGTGTGAAGGTACTGGAATAGCACTTATACCAAGCTCCAGATCGCCCAAGGTCAGCAAATAAATGTGAACTGCCAGAGCTCAACAGAGGTAGTAATGAGCACTGCTGGAGCAATAACGGAGGCAGCCACTTGCAACGGGAATAGCAGTAACGGAGGTCAAGCCAATGGCACTCTACCGGAGCAATCACTGAGGCAGCCACTTGCAACCGGTGTAGCAGTAACGGAGGACTAGGCCAAAGGTGCACTTCCGGAGCAGTAACTGAGACAACACTGGCAACCTGCTGGAGCAGTAGCGGAGGACAAGCCAATGGCGACTACCGGAGCAATCACGGAGGCACACACTTGCAACCGGTATGACAGTAACGGAGGACTAGGTCAAAGGCGCACTGCTGGAGCAGTAACTGAGACAACACTGACAACCTGCAGGAGCAGTAGCGGAGGACAAGCCAATGGCGACTACCGGAGTAATCACGGAGGCACACACTTGCAACCGGTATGACAGTAACGGAGGATTAGGTCAAAGGCGCACTGCTGGAACAGTAACTGAGACAACACTGACAACCTGCAGGAGCAGTAGCGGACGACAAGCCAATGGAAACTACCGGAGCAATCACGGAGGCACACACTTGCAACCGGTATGACAGTAACAGAGGACTAGGCCAGAGGCGCACTGCAGGAGCAGTAACTGAGACTATACTGACAACCTGCAGGAGCAGTAGCGGAGGACAAGCCAATGGCGACTACCAGAGCAATCACGGAGGCACACACTTGCAACCGGTATGACAGTAATGGAGGACTAGGCCAAAGGCGCACTGCCGGAGCAGTAACTGAGACAATACTGGCAACCTGCAGGAGCAGTAACGGAGAGCAAGCCAAGCAACTGGATTGTCTGCTGACTAAGAATGTCGCCGAAGAAGCAGGAACATCGATCAAGCCGGGTCGGTACACAGGAACAGGAACGTCAGCCAGGCAGGGTCAGAACACAGGAGCAGACACTGAAGAGAAGTCAGGCAATCCAGGTCGGTACACAGGAGCAGGAACTGAAAAGTAGTCAGGCAGGCCAAGTCGGTACACTGGGAACACTGAGCAGTAAGTTAGCACTGGTACAGGAACACCATGAAAGGGAAGGAGCCCAGTATATAAAGGCCATACTGGGCGGGCTCAACACAGGGCAACCAATGAAAGCATTACACAGGATAACTGACAGGAAAACAAAGACAAGGGAGCACGGGCACCGTGATAGTGCTGCCTTATTCATCCTGTTGCTTATTATTATTAACTGTCCTCTCAATTCCAGTCAACAAAACCCCACCTTCTTATACTATACTTCTGGGAAATAAACAAAATTTGCTGTGTGTTGTGTGTAATTGATTTCAATGTAGGCAAAAAAGCTTTTACCTGTTTCAGTGTTGAGTTGGAAACTTGTGCCCATCCCTACCCTAGAGGCCTGGGGGTGCACCACTTGTTTGTACTTCTTTCAGCATGGTAAGAACATTTAGACTACTTCATTTTTCTTTTAAAGGATTAGTAATGTTTCAGAAAAACTATGAAGCTATGATTGTTCCTTATAGGTTATATTATTGGTGGCACTACTCATATTTCTCTAGTTGCAATGCAATTATATTATAAAGTTTACCCCTCCCGCCCCATTGCCGTATTGTAAGCCTCTTCCCCACAGATCTGAAATCCGGTCATCGGAACAGACAGATCACAACTAGGGACAATCTTCCCTCTGTCAGTATAAGGAAAACCCTGCACGCCTTGTTGAAGGAAGGCAGGTTTTTCCTTATAGTGAGACAAGATTGTCCCTCGTCACAATCCTCCTTCAATTCTGCAGACAGAAGACTGACGTTGGCAAAAGGTAAAAGTGTTTCATGCACAAATACAAAAATGCTACCATGTTTACAGGTAAAGTTATGTAACGGTGCTGCTCAATATTCCTCCATGAATACCCCAAGTGATCTAAGCACCTTCTGACAAGCCATCTTTTCTGATTTTTTTCTTATGTTAGTTCTTTGTAGGCAAGAATCTGAGAAAGATAATCATGGGATAAACTCCCTGGCAAAGTAAAAGCAGATCTGTGTTGAATATGAATTACTGTTAGAGGTGGAAGTGTTTTTGAAGGCCAGGGTATATATGATTGACCTTATTGTTATGATATATTTATCTAATGCTGCATCACCCTGCTAATCCCTTGTAATTGTAAGTTTTCTTGATTGTCCAATGTAAGTATTGCTCTACTGCTGTCATGTTAAGTGCATTGTCCTGCTGCTTTCTTATATTGCCCTACTGGTTTCATGTCAAACCTCCCAATATTTTCTAGAAACACTTTTTGGTTTTAACTGTTTTACAATGAACAAAGGCAATGGTGCATTAGAGTTGTGTGTCCCACTTAATCAGGTTTAAAATGAACTCAAATGTACTAGTGGTGTGATTAAGCACAAGTGTCCCTCTCTGAAAAACTTGTTTCTTGGGAAGCATGCAGATAAGCTATCTAGTACAATATTTCTCAGTGTTAGTACTTGGGGCACACCATCAAGTCAGCTTTTCAGTATTTGTCTGCCTAATCTCAAGTGAGTAAGCAGTGGCTCAGTCATTGTGATTGAGCTACCTGTTCCTAATTAGAGATCTTCTGAAAGCCTGTCCTGTTGGTGTGCCCCGAAGACTGAAGCCCAGAGGTGTAACTAGAAGCCACCGGACCCTGGTGCAAGAATTGCCATGGGCCCCCTCCAACCACATTGACCCCCTCATCCACATTGCCCCTTCCACAATGCCCCCTTCATCTCCACAATGCCCCCCTTCATCTCCACATTGCCCCTTCCACAATGCCCCCTTCATCTCCGCAATGCCCCTTCCACAATGCCCCTTCATCTCCACAATGCCCCTTCCACAATACCCCCTTTATCTCCACAATGCCCCTTCCACAATGCCTCCATCTCCACAATGCCCCTTCCACAATGCCCCCATCTTCACATTGCCCCTTCATCTCCACATTTCTCCTTTATCTCCACAATGCCCCTACCTCCAGTCCCTGGTGGTCTAGCGGAGTGTCTTGACAGATCTGTGCCTCCTTCGGCACAGATCTCTAGAGCTGAAGCTCCCGCGCACCGCTCTAGTAATGCAGAGGCTGGGAGATGATGTCATCTCCCAGCGCTCTGTATTACTAGAGCGGCGTGCCGATTGGGAGATCAGCTGAGAGACTGCTGCAGGCGAGGGGGTCGCAGGGGGCGGCCAGGCCCCTGGAGTGACGGGCCCGGTTGCAGGTGCGACTGCTGAGACCCCTATTGTTACGCCACTGCTGAAGCCAAGATATTGTTTAACCCCTTAAGGATCCTTGACGGTCCTGGCACCTCATGGGTTGGGGAGCGATAAGGACCCGTGACGTGCCAGGACCATTATGGAATTCAGGGCTCCCCACGCAGCTGCTAGCCGTTTGAATCGAATGCCTTTGAATCGAATGTCCTTAAGGGGTTAAACATACTGCATCTTGTGCTTTTGGTTACTCTACATTTGAATAACTGTTTTGAATATTAAAAATAAAAAAATGCATTGGCTATAGCACATTCATACATATAATAAAATAACTTTTCCCACTGATATCCTCTTTAGACATTATGCAATATGTGCATATTAAAATAACTATTTACTGTTCTTTTTCATTATGTATATGACTACTGCACAGGTTGTTTACCTTTTATTGCATTGCATTGTGAATGAAACATAGTAGAGTCATTCTGGGGTATACCAACCACACCCTAGGGAACAAATACAATACTCATTGATTTAAATGGGGCCTTTAACCCTTTAAATGTTGCTTGCAATGCCTTGGATACCTCTCTAGCATTAAAGAGGGTTAACATCCCCATTTAAATCAAATGGGAATTTTCATAATTTGTATTTACTCTCTATGGTACACATGGCTTGCAACAGAATTGCACCATTATGACATAGTACAACAGCCTCTCTAAATAGCATTACTTACCCTTGTAATACAGAGACACGCTGACATTTGTAACTGTCCATCTTGCTTTTACAACTGAGATTTTAAAGGGATAGTAATGTTTCATAATAAAAGCAGCTTCAATTAATTTTCATAGTATTTGGGCCATGGAGAGTGTTATTTCAGTACTGTCAGAGTTGTAGTTCAAGAGTAATTGAATGATAAAGTTTCCCCCTCCCGCCCCTTTTACTGATATAACACAGCTCACCTCAGAGCAGCAGGGTGGTGTCCAAGAGTATTGCAGAGAGGGACAATCTTCAATTAACATAAGGGAAAAAACTGTAAAGGGGGCAGGGCTTTCATTGTTCTCACAGTAAGAAGATTGTCCCCTGCTGTGAGCTGCCTGGCCTGTGGACAGGGGAAATGTCTTACACTAGGTAAAAGGGGCAGGAGGGGGAAACTTTATCATTCAATTACTCTTGAACTACAACTCTGACAGTATTGAAATAACACTCTCTAGGGCTCAAATACTATGAAGATTAATTGGAGCTGCTGTTTTTGTGAAACATTGCTATCTCTTTAAAGGGATAGCAATGTTTCACAAAAACAGCAGTTCCAATTAATCTTCGTAGTATTTGAGCCACAGAGAGTGTTATTTCAATACTGTCAGAGTTGTAATTCAAGAGTAATTGAATGATAAAGTATTCCCCTCCCGCACTTTTCCCTAGTGTAACACTGCTCTCCTCAGATGTTGAATCTGGTTGTAAGACCAGACAGATAACAGCAAGGGACAATCTTCTTATTCTGAGAACAATGAAAACCCTGACCCCTTGACAGGTTTTTCATCTTTTTCCCTTATGTTAATTGAAGATTATGCTTTTCAGTGACACTTTATATGCTAATTATGCTCTTCAGTGATGTGTCATGTGCTAATGAAGGTTTTCAGTGATGTTTCATCTGCTAATGAAGCTTTGTGCAGTACCAGGAGATTTCCACTTTCACTTTTCCCAGAAATAAAAGAGCGAATCTCTCCTAAACTATCCATCTGCTGGAATTTTGGTTAACATGACACATAGGCAGTTTTGAATAACGTTTTCAAATACGAAAAAAATGTAAGGCATGAGGTGGCAACATTATGTGCGTTTTATCAGCCACTCCGTGACCCTATGCACAAAAGAATACTAGATTCATTGTGGAACAAACCAACTATATCATAGGGCATAAAATTCCCCAACTTTCCATTAATTTCAATGGGGGGTACTCCCTTGAATGCTAGTAGATATCTCCTATTCATTGTAAAGCAATGTGCTGGGAACTTCTACATCAATCAAGGGATTAAAAATCCAGTCTTAACTCAATAGAAATGTTTATTTCTCCCCTATGGCATGGTTGGTTTTCTCCAGAATTACTCCAGTTTTCTTTTGTACATAAGGCCCATTGTATTCTATGCATCTAATCTGGCACACTCTGAGTGGAGAACAATGGACCCCTGTTTAGTCATACAGCTTAAGCCTAATTAAGCACCCATCATACTCTGTGCTTAATAAGAAAAATATATATTAAAGGGACATTCCTACTGTTCAAAGCATGGGTGCTCCCTCTGCTGGTGGGTGTCTTAAATCTAATGTTATTACAGAAAAAGACTAAATTCTATGGGTGCAGTTCCTTCATTTTATGGGGGCCCTGTTGTTGTTATTGGTGTCTATGGATGGATTTTGTCACAGGGGAACTATAAGTAGTCCTTAATTTGTTCCTAATAAGGACTTACCTAGGTAAGTGTCTGTCAGACAGCAGCCATATATTTCCATTTACTGTTTTTATTTGAATTTAATTTCTGTTGTTTACTGCTAGTTATTTCAGTTTAAAATCTGATAATGAAGTATTGCTGTCCCTTTAAAGGGTTATGAAATTAAAATAATTTGAGTGATGGGGTCCTTATCAAAATCTTTAGACCTGCAGGGATACTGGAAAGGTTGCAAAATTCTACATGAGTGCATACCGGCACACACAACTCTTCCAGGGCCAGATTCTATTGCAGGTGCTAAATGTTAACTCCCATTCTATCAAACATTTTCCTGTTGAAGTCTATGGAGAAAACTGGAGCTAAAGCAGAGATAAAATTAGCACCTGTAATAGAATCGAGCCCCCAGTGGTTATACTTTAATGAAATTAAGCATGAAAGGCACCTCTACAGCATGCACAGGACAATGGACACATTCCTTCTCCTCCCTTTTAGCGCATGGTGAGCAACATGGCATGAAGGAACTCCCCACCCCTTGATGTAAGCAATACTAAAGGGAGAATTTTCAATACAATGTAATCCTTTGATGGACAGCGAGGTGTTCAATTCATTGCAGAGAGTAAAGCGTAAGAATAAGTTTCAGTTTGATGAAGCAGTGAGAACATTCATAGTAAGCTACTCTGAGGGTTTATTTCCCCATGCATGGGTCAGCCAATCAAAATGTTCCACTGGAATGAACTTCACTTGTAGCAAAGAAAAAAAAAATGTGTATTCTTTTGTTAGAAAATATTTTCAGTAATTTGAATGCAACTTTAAGGAAGCTTCATTTCCGTAAGATGTAGTCATTAGCGGCTGTTTAACCCTTTGAGTGCAAGAGGGGTGTCCAACGCGTTGCATGGCAAAACGTTGGACTCTCCTCTGGCATTCATAGAGTAAAACATTATGCTTCACTTAAGACACTGTACTTAATATGAATACCCTTTCATTTATCCCTTTTATTAAAAATAACATTTTGGCTTTCTTTTCTGGTCGTCATGTGAAGCAATATGTTTCGATTTCACCCAAAATAATATTTAACCCTTTCAGTGCCAGTGGGGTACACAATGCATTGCAGAGCACATTTCCACTTAGGAAGGTCATAACTAGCTGGAAAAGGAATATTATTTGTTGTCTAAAATACAGGTTACCAGTAAATCATTTTTCCTTTGAAAATGTTTCATTTGCCATTAATTTAAATGGTGCTTTTAAAAGATTAGTAATGCCCGAATTTAAAAGCATAGAGTAATGTTTGATAATAAAAGCAGCTCCAATTAATCATCATAGTATTTGGACTTTGGAGAGTGTTATTTCAATTTTGTCAGAGTTGTAGTTCAAGAGTAATTCAATGACATAGTATCCCCCTCCCGCCCCTTTTACTGATGTAACACTGCTCAGCCAGATCAGAAGGGAGGTGCCCATGTAGACTGCAGAGAGGGACAATCTTCAGTTAAGATAAGGGAAAAAGCTGAAAAGCTTGTCAAGGGGGGCAGGGCTTTCATTGTTCTCATAGGAAGAAGATTGTTATCTGTCTGGTCTATGGACTACATTCCACATCTGAGAAGAGATGGCTTACACTAGGTAAAAGGGGTGGGAAGGGAAACTTTGCTTGTGAATATCTCTCAAACCATAAAGTTTTGAGAGATAATACTTATATCGTTCTTCATGTTTTTTTAATGCCTGCAAAATAAAATAAAGATAAAACAAAGTATTACTATCCCTTTAAGTTGATTCAATATTTTAGATTTAAAAAATAAAATATATGGAGAAAGTCCTTTCTCTCAAACCTATATGGTTTGAGAGATATTTGCCTCCACAGTTCCCCCTCCCTCTTCTTCTCCTAACATCAACGCTCAACTGACAGCAGGAGATCACCGTCCTGGGACCGGCCAGCAGCTCTTCAGCAGAGCCGGGATAGCGATCTTTAAAAAATAATTACTTCATTGGAACAGTGTAGAAAGTGTGCCTGGTTTGCAAGCATACATTGTAGACCGTTCCAATGAAGTAGTTGTTTTTAAATATCGCTATTTCAGATCTGCTGAAGAGCCGCCTCGAGTCGGCTGACACCAATCTGTTTCTATCAGCTTTACAGCTGACATGAGGGAGGGAGGAACTTTAGTGGCAAATATCTCTCAAACCATAAAGGTTTGAGAGATAGGGTTTTCTCCAGATACTTTATTTTTTTAAATCTACCATATTGCATCAACTTAAAGGGATAGTAATACTTTCAAATTACTAATACCCATATTGTAGTTCTGTTAAAAAGAAATGTATTGCCCCCAATGTCATCTCTCAAACTCTTATGGTTTGAGAGATGATAGCACTCAAAGCTCCCCCCTCCCTCCCCCTTCCCTGACTGAACGGTGACTGCAGGGATATCCGGTATTACTTGCATCAGGCGGATCTGCAGCATTGCCGAGATCGCGTTTATAAAAAATAAATCTTTCACTAAAACGGTCTTCTTTGTGTGTTTGCAAACCAAGCACACGTAGAAGACCGTTTTAGTGAAAGATTTCTTTTTTATAAATACGATCTCTGTAATGCTGCAGAGCCGCCTGATGCAAGTAATACCGGTTATCCCTGCAGCCAGCGTTCAGAGTTCAGTCAGGGAAGGGAGAGGGAGAGGGGAATTTTGAGCTCTATCATCTCTCAAACCATAAGGGTTTGATAGATGACACTGGGGGCAATAAGTTTCTTTTTAACAAAACTACAATATGGGGATTAGTAATTTGCAAGTATTACTATCCCTTTAAATTCGGGCACTACTAACCCTTTAACCCACTTGAACTGTGGAGGGTCTCTCCAATACATCTAAGCCGCCATTACTTTGCAATTCAAAGGCTCATTTCAATCATAAAAATCTGATTTTTTTTTCTCATTGGATTTTGTTTTTTACAATATTTATTTTAGAATTCTTGAGCAGTTGCTTATCATCAAACTATATGTTTTCACAGCAAAATGGCAAATTTATTTTTCATCTCTACTATATTAAATTTTTCTTCTTTATTGTATGGTTGGTTTGTATCAGAGTTGCTTCAGCTCTTTTCAGTACATCACTATTAATAACTATGCATAAGGCCTTGACTCATTAACCCTTTGAGTGCCAGAGAGATACCCATCGCATACCTCTCTGGCAAGCAAAAGGTTAAATAAACCCTGTGACCCTTTATGATACATCCAGGCTTGATAAGGTAAACAATTTAATAGTATTTGCTTTGCTTCACTCCTCACCAAATGCAAAATGTGACTGAAACAATGAGATGGTTGCCAGGGAATGATGTGAGTTGTAGTATACAATAGTTCAGGTTGCTCACCCCTGGTTTACAATATGCAGGGAAAGCATAGTGTAAATATAGGTTAGTACTGGCGCTAATAAGATAGCTACAAAACAAAGTTGGAGATGCACTAAGGTGTGATAAAGAGATGATAAAGCAGAAATGACTTCTCCAGTGATATCGCTTCACCATGTCTTATGTTATTGTATGGAGCCAATGCATTAAGCTTTTTCCAGCTCTGAAGATCTTCGTGCATATGCTCTATAGAATAACATAGAAACTGGAGAAGTGATATCACTGAAGAAGATATCTGCTTTTTGACACACCTTAGTGCATAACCCCCAAACTGCACTTCACATTTATAGTGCTACTTTATTAACTAGACCCCTTTGAGTATTGTACTGTATAAACTGGGTATAAGTTGCTTTGTTGCAAACGTTTCATCAAGGGTATAGGGAATTTGAGCAAAATGATTAAAGCATGCTTGTTCAGGAATCTACACCCAAGACAACCATGTTTTATCTGACATCCCACACACAGGTGACACCCAACTCCTCCTCTTGTTTTATTACTCCATGAGGGGGTAACCTACAATCGCAAATTCAAGAGTAAACTGAAGACTTCCAAAGAGAGTTTTCTAGTAAAATAATAATAATAATAACAATAAAACAAATATGTCATAGCAATACTTAGAATCTGTAAGGGTCTACTGAACTCAAAAGTCATTATAGCTACCTGAACATAGATCTGAAGCTCTCCATCTGTTGTTGGACTATACTCCCCACCATCAAGCATGATGTAGTCCAGCAGCAGATGAGAGTTGGAGATAGACTGCCAACTAGGAATGTGTAGAAGGTTCAGATTCCTCCATACGATAATTTCTGTTGCAAAGGAACTATTTTTCTCCTTTTCACAGAATCTCCAGCTGTAGGAAAACTGGGTGAAATTTATAGGTGGAAGATTAAGCCAATTGATTCCAACAGTCAAAACTTTCTAGAGCTGAGTTCTCTTGCCTTGTTACAATGTTAACACATCTCGTCATTCCTGTCTGCATCATCACTCACAAACATGTTATCAGAAGTGCACACAAACATTAGACCTCTTCACATGGAAGAGGCTGGAGGAAAGGACCATATCTGGAAGCAGTAGGCCTTCTTTCCACCTAACCTCTTCCTTTAACAGAAAGTTCAGCATATCCCTACTGTCCACCTCTATCACAGACATACATATAACAGCACATATAGTTCACGTAACTGGTTTACTAAAGCTTTAGGTCTTTCCCTGATCAGATGGGTCACTCACTAGTGTACAAGTGGGGGGAGGGGGGTTCTGGGCAATTGGAAACCCCCTCATGTCAAGCCCATGAATGCAGCAAGTAATGGATAGCTCCCTACCAGAAACTATGGTCACAGTACCAACCACATCAAACTATAAACTTAAATGAAATGGAAAAATAGGGGAAAATATTTGCCTTGCTGCATATCATTCACACTTGATAAGCTTTTTCAATGTGTGTATATATATATATATATATATATATATATATATATATATATATAAAATATCACTGCAATATTAAAATGGTAATTCTACATAAAAGGTTGAAAACATTGTTCTTGTTGGAATATTTTGATCACTTTATAATTTTTTTATAAAAATAATTAACTGGTACCCAGGGTTACAGCTGGATGTCCGCTAACTGTTGTGCAATTATGGGAGGGGCAGAAGGAAAAGGAGCTTGATTGTGTCAGGAAAGGAAGCCACATACTAAGGAAGTTAAGGCAGTCTAAGATAAGCTGTGTATAAGTGGAGACAGACACAAACCAATTCCCATGGAGATTCCAGTCTCAAAGGCTGTAAAAATGTCCTTTCCCAAGAATTACATTTGATTTCCTGTGTTTCTTGTCAGGGAGAGCACAGTTTGTTTCAAATCTATACACAACATCTGACTTTGCCCATAAATGAAACAAAAACAATATCAAAAACTCTAACTGGCAGGCACAATGTTTGATACTTTTAAAAATAGTTATAAAAAAGCTATTCTATTTAACCCTTCAAGGAACAGATGGTTGCAGACCCCTCATGGACTTTAAAGGGTTATAGGTAACATAATAGACCATTTTAGTATTGCACTAATAAAGTATATTTTTGTTAGAAAGTGTAAAGTTATTTTAAGTGGAACTATATCCTAAGAATAAGTAACCCATTTTAATTTATCAGAAATGTTTACCTAAGTAGGTGTCCTTCAAACAACTGTCAGTGTCCACAGTCATTGATTTTAAAGGGATAGTAATACTTTGTTTTATCTTTAATTTATTCTGTAGGCATTATAAAACATGAAGAATGATATAAGTCTTATCTCTCAAACCTTTATGGTTTGAGAGATATTCACAAGCAAAGTTTCCCCCTCCCGCCCCTCTAACCTAGTGTTAGGCCACCTCTTCTCAAATGTGGAATCTGAGACAGATAACAGAAGGGGACAATCTTCTTCCTATCCAAACAATGAAGGCCCTTCCCCCCTTGACAAGTTTTTCAGGTTTTTTCCTTATCTTATTTGAAGATTGTCCCTCTCTCTAATCTACCTGGGCACCTCCCTTCTGCTCTGGCTGAACAGTGTTACATCAGTAAAAGGGGCGGGAGGGGATTCTTTCTCATTGAATTACTCTGGAACTACAACTCTGACAGAATTGAAATAACACTCTCCAAAGTCCAAATACTATGATGATTTTAGAGCTGCTTTTATTATGAAACATAACTATCCCTTTAAAGTGTCCATACACAGTGAGATTTTGTCTGCTGAAGTCAACCAGATTGGACATATATCTGTTTGTGTGGAATCAGCATTTTTGGTCTGGCTTGAAAAATGTGATTGTATGTGTGTGTGTCCTCAACAAACCACAGTGATCCTGCATGGCAGCCCCACACACACAGAAAAACAGGCAATCAGATCTCCATTTGGATTTGGTCTGTGTGTGTAGGCAGATACAACAGCAATCTGATCTCCCAGCGATCAGATCCCTGACGGCTCCAACCAAAACTGTTCTTCGTATGAACACATTTAGGGGTGGATTCTATTGTAGGTGCTAGTAATATCACTGTGTTTATCTCCAGTTTTCCCCATAGACTTCAATAGGAATATGTCTGATAAAACGGGTGTTAACATTTAGCACCTGCAAAAGAATCTAGCCCTTAGTCTACTAATTGTTGTTTCAGTTGCAATTTTTTTTCAATCTCATAACAACTAGGGTCCCTTATGAGTCATTCTGTTTTTTGGAATGTATTCTTTATTGTGAGATGGTGTGATCTAGAGGCAGCACTCAGCAGAGACCACTGTACACATGAAACTACAAAAATTTCAATAGATTAGTAGTCCTAACTTCTGTTTGAAGAACATGTATCCAGGTAGGGTGATATGTTAAATTATAGAGAAAGTTCCACCTTATTTTGTATGACACTCTCTGATGCTTGTGACATCGTTACGTTCTTCTCTGACTGCACATGTACTGGGCTCAGAAAGAGGGCAAAACAGAAATAGGTGGTGATATCTCCCAAAGTCTTCCCTTCTCCTGCTGGGGACATATTATGGCTATCTCTCTCATGCAAGAGATACATTTGCAGATCCCACAGACAGAAGTCAGCTAGGAACATGATCTCAGGTTGGTTTAATGATCAAAGGATGCACAGGCTACCTGGTATTCACCTAGTGCCTCCATTTCCAGTGGGCTCACCTTGGATTTCCAACTGTCACAATTCTACCAAAAGAAACAACTTTAATTTTCCTGGTAAAATGGTCAGGGAACAGAGAGGTTGTTCTCGGCACACAATAAGTATATGTGACTAATTTCTCACAAACAGGATAGAAAAAAGGATGATTACAACTATACCTAAAAGAATTGTAAATGTTTATTTGCATATAGTGGCCTACATTCACAATTCCACCAGGAGCCTCAGCGATTCTTAAACCCAGTCTTGAAGACATCTTGGTAAGCCACTGCTTTATCTTACAACGGGCTCAATTCTATTAGCTGTGAGATGGGGAGTGCTGTGCATTATTTAAAACCATGTGATAACTTTGTTCCCTAGCTCCCTTATTCCATTGCTGGTGAGGTGTCACCAAAACCATGGGAGAAACAGCACCTCAATAAAAATACCACCCCATCTTTACTTACAGCTAAACCTCCAGACAGGGAAGAAGGGTACATTTTTAGATGACTACTTGGGCAAATTAAACCCAGGTATGGGGTTAATAGAACTCCATGTAGTATCTAGTTTAAAACTTAGCACCCCTTTTTAAGGGACGTAAGGAAGAAGTGGGGTTGGGGTTAAACACATGGTCATTAGATCCCATATATTTCAAACTGCTTCCTAATCCCAGAGTTTACACGGCAAAGAGAAGGGGGATGGATGATATAATTGCAATGTGATCCAAGCTATAGATACAAACAGTAGCATAGAAATATGTAGCAGTATATGTATCAGACATGAATTATGAAGCCCATCTTTAGCATGAACCTAGGCCAAAGAGGAATGTAGAATTAGAGTTATACTCTAAACCAGTGATCCTCAACTCCAGTCCATGGGACACACTAACATATCCGAATTTTAAAACAAGACACGGAGGCTCATATTATGCTTTTAAACTCCATCTTTACTTACTCAGCAGTAAAAATTTTTTATAAGTATTTAACTAGTAAAGAGAAAAAACAGGTGTAACATGAGAACAGTAGCCCCACCCTAATCCCATTCCACCAATCACGTATCTTCACAGGTGTACAACAGTATGAGCAGGTAATCCAACTTCCTCTTTCTTTACTGCTCTGCAGACAGATAAGTACCCTGTGTTGTAGCTCTCCGTGATAATTGTGGTTTTTGTAGTTCTTCCTAAAATATTACTGGCTTCATCAGCTCTATATATGTCAATATTTTCCTCCTTTCTCACCTACCTCTGCTTTTGACGTGTATTCTTTTTCTTATCTTTCATAGTTAGCGTTGGCAACGTCTTTATATCAATATTAAAGACGACACCGTTTCTTAACGAGTCTCTCCACCTTTATTTCTGCCCCTTCATTTCTCCTCGGTAGAATTTCTCTTCCCTTCAACTTATTTTACCTCATTCTAGCGTTCTGCTTTGTCCCGGACGGTTTCCAGATCCTCCGTTGTTGCCCTTTTGTTCTTCTTGCGGCGGCCATATTTGTTATGGCTTTTACCTTCAAATAAGCGTCTGCGCATGCGTGGACTTTTCCCGGGCAGCGTGTCATTCGGCGGCTGACTGGATTCGAGTAAAGACGTCTTTTCTTTATCTCCTATATAATTTTAAAATTTAGGGGTGTAGTTATACTTTATTCTCTCAATATTTAATCACCTAAATATTTTATTTAGTTATATAAAAAATTCCATTCTATTAATATGTCTCATAAGAAGTCATTAGTACCTTGTACACCCCTTAAGGGTAATAAAATCCCTCCAAATTTTGTCATCGAGAGGATTTCCCCGTTCAAGACCCTTCTCAGGTGAGTATCCTTCCTTTCATTCCTGCCAAGGAAAAAGTGGGTGGCAGACTCACCCATTTTTTCCACAATTGGTCCAAAATCACTTCAGATCAATGGGTTCTCCAGACAGTGAGAGGGTATCACATAGAATTCCTTTCTCATCCTTACCAAATAAAGATCCCAACTTCTATCCGATTCTCAAAAGAAGATTCCCGATTAGTGGACTTAGAAATTCTAGAACTCCAAGAAAAGGACGCTATCACACCAGCTCCCTTTCAACAACCGGGCTTCATAAGCAATATATTTTTGGTACACAAAAAAGATTCGGGAGTTCGACCGGTTATAAACCTAAAGGAATTAAACAGTTTTGTAATGTATCGACATTTCAAAATGGAAGGCATTCATTGCCTCAGGGACCTTCTGAGACCATCGGATTGGATGGTAAAAATAGATTTAAAAGACGCATACCTTACTATTCCTGTGTCTCACCATCAACAACATTTACTCCAATTCATTTGGAAAGGAACCATTTGGCAGTTCACTTGCCTCCCGTTCAGTCTAACTTCGGCTCCTTGGTGCTTCACCAAGATCATGAAACCGATCATCTCCTTTCTAAGAGCCAGGGGTATTCGTCTGATTATATATCTAGACGATATACTGATCATGTCACAAGATCGACACACATTAATGAATCAACTTCAATTAACGATAAAAACTCTATCCAATCTAGGCTTTATCATAAATCAGAAAAAGTCGATTATTCAACCAACCCAAAGAATAGAATTCTTAGGTTTCGTGGTAGACTCTCTGAGTTCAACCCTTCGTCTTCCTCGAAACAAACTAAAAAATATACGCAGAGAAATAAAGATAATTCTCAAAAAAGACATAATTTCTCTTCGGATGATAGCGAGGATGGTAGGTCTTCTATCGGCTTCCATCCAAGCCATTTTTCCAGCCCCTCTTCATTACAGGGCTCTTCAGAGACTCAAAATCTCACACCTTCAAAGAGGGTTAGGGTACTCGGATCTCATCCCCCTTTCAGTAGACGCAAAAGAGGAGCGTCTTTGGTGGTTGAACCACATGGAAGCATGGAACGGGAGGTCAATTTTTGGAATGTCTCCGGAAATCATAATAGAATCCGATGCCAGCAATCTAGGTTGGGGAGCAAGATGCGGATCTTTCACCACGGGGGGAAAGTGGTCCCTCGAGGAGAAAGATATGCACATCAATTGTCTAGAACTCCTAGCGGGCTCGTTCGCGATCAAGAGTTTTACGAAAGATACTGTCAATTCCAGTATCCTGTTACGGATGGACAACATATCAGCGGTTCAATACATCAACCGCTTAGGGGGCACAAAGTCAAAGACGCTGGCTATTCTGGCGAAAGAACTTTGGCATTTTTGTCTCAAAAGAAACATTTCAATTCAAGCGGAATATCTTCCAGGTCTGTCCAATACCGTTGCGGATTGGAATTCCAGATACCTTTCAGACTCAAGCGATTGGATGCTACACAGGGATACCTTCACTCAACTGGATGTAATTTGGGGTCCTTTAGTACTAGATCTATTCGCATCCAGACTGAACACTCAAGTTCCAAAATTCTTCAGTTGGAGACCGGATCCGGAGGCGTTAGCTCTGGATGCCTTCCTCCAAGTCTGGCCTTCAAACGGAAGTTACGCTTTCCCACCTTTCGCCATGATTCCCAGAGTTCTCCTACAGGTCAGGAAACAGAAGATCACCTTGGTCCTAGTCACCCCTTTTTGGACATCCCAACCGTGGTTCCCTCCACTTCTCGAAATGTCAGTGGACTATCCTCGGTATCTAACGCCTTTCCCTCAACTTCTAAGGGATCCGGCGGGGAATCCACACAACCTTCTTCTTCAAAACCAATTACACCTCTTGGCTTGGCGAATTTCGGGTTTAGATGGTCTGGCCACAACCTTTCGGAAACAGCTCAGACTCTCATCTCAGAGGCTTGGGCACCAGGTACCAGAACTTGTTACAAATCTTGCTGGAACACCTGGACTCGTTGGTGCATGGAACGGGACCTGGATCCCATTCATTCCAATATAGATTCTATTATAAATTTCTTATCTTTTTGTTTTCAACAAGGACGAGCGTATAGAACGATTAATTGTTATAGATCCTCTATCTCGGCAAATCATAAATATTTTGATGGGATCCCTTCCGGTCAGCATCCATTAATTTGCAAACTCATGAAGGGCATTAAGATTTCCAGACCCCCTACAGCTCGGTACTCAGATTTATGGGATGTTAATATAGTTCTTCATTTGATAGAATCCTGGCCTATTAATGAAGAACTTTCTATTAAACAACTTTCCGCTAAACTTACCATATTATTATGCCTGGTCTCTTTTCGTCGAGTTTCAGATGTACATGCTTTGGATCTTACCAATAGGTTCTTTGAACCTGATGGCGTCCGATTCATTATCTCTAGACGCACTAAGTCCTCTTCTAGGGAAATCTTCTATCCCTCTTTTCCTCAAAACCCTCAACTTTGCATTGTTTCATGTCTAAAAGCTTATGAAGCCAGTACTTCTAAAATTAGATCTATCGACTCACACCAATTATTAATATCATTAGTGAAACCTCATTTACCAGTCTCTACAGCTACTTTAGCAAGATGGGTTTGCTGGATCATGAAAGAAGCTAAAATTGATACTAACCTTTATGGAGCACACTCCTCTCGAGGGGCGATGGCCTCCAAATCACTTGTATTAGGCAGAAGTCTCTCAGATATCATGAAAGCAGCTGATTGGTCCAGAGAATCCACCTTCAAATCCTTTTACTTCAAACCAATTAAACATGTATCGACTACTGTCATACAACAGCTTTAAACTTGCATAATATGAGCCTCCGTGTCTTGTTTTAAAATTCGTAGATTTTCCTAACTTAGTGAAGGAAAGTCAGGATTTTAATAAAGACACGGAGGCGAGTATTATCCCACCCTATTTTAACCCTACCCTTGTTGTCTTTTTCTTATATCTCCGCAGGCTGAAATTCCACGGTTATTAACCCGACATTAACAAAAAAGGATTCATATTCATAAAGGTTATAACGACTCTACAAAACATCTATCAACACAAGTCTTCAGGAATAGATTAAAGAAAGAGGAAGTTGGATTACCTGCTCATACTGTTGTACACCTGTGAAGATACGTGATTGGTGGAATGGGATTAGGGTGGGGCTACTGTTCTCATGTTACACCTGTTTTTTCTCTTTACTAGTTAAATACTTATAAAAAATTTTTACTGCTGAGTAAGTAAAGATGGAGTTTAAAAGCATAATACTCGCCTCCGTGTCTTTATTAAAATCCTGACTTTCCTTCACTAAGTTAGGAAAATCTACGAATTTAAGGATATTGTTAATTAAACACAAGTAAATCAATCAAAAAGACTGAACTTGTATATTCTGAAAACATAAAATACTGATGTGTCCTGAGCTCTAACATTCTTGAGGCATAGAGGAAAGTGGGTGTTTTTAACAATGCGCATTACATAAAAGTGTATTCAAAAATGGGTTACTGTTTTGTAATTAATAACATACAATGAAACCAGCTTCAGTTATGGTTTATTAAGGACCAGAGGGATATGTCATGCATTGTTCCACAATGCTTTGTGCACATTTTGATACTTAAATGGTTAACCAGGCACAAATAATTCAAGCTTTGTACACTGTTCCTAACATACCATAACTCAAGCATTATATGAAAGGTTGATGCAAAAGATTAGAGGACTTTCCATGAAAGGTTTCATCCCATGAGAAAATCTGACATTTTGAAGAAAAAAGATTTACATTGATTTAAATGACATTTGGATGTCAATATAGTTTCTGATCAGAAAATTTGCACTGCTCCAATGACCACTGAGAAAATGCAGGTCTTTGGAGGGCTGGATTTACAATTAAGGTGCCCCTAAAGAGCCTTTAGCTTCACTATGGCTATACTTCCAATCCTTACATGATCCAGCCTACAGCCCCATACAATATTGCCAGGTACAGAAAATATGTAATTATTCCACAATGCAATCTTTTTCTTTCATTTATCCTTTAAGGCAGGCATGTCAAACATGTGGCCTTAGAGCCACACGTGCCTCATTAGATAAAAAATTGTTTCCCCCAACAGGATTTTTTATTTTAACATCCTGTTGGTGCAAATTCTGTTTTAGATCAGCTTGGTGTGATGTCACCTTCTGCAAGTATACTCATCCTATGACTTTCCAGTTGTTGGCTGGTTGGGGATCATGGAAGCTGTAGCCTCCAACAACTTGAGAGCCAAAGGTTGCATACCACTGTTCTAGAGGTAATCTAGAGTCTGGGTTCATTATCAGAAGAAACACAGTAGATCAGCAAACTATATACATTTCATCTCCCTCAGCTGGGAACTCTCCGGATTTGCCCTGGAGACTCTGGTTTTGCTGCTGATTACCGGGTCTTGGGCCAGAGGCTAACTCTCCAGATGTGCGGAGTTTCTAATGAAACTCTGCCCACTTCTGCTCCTTCCTAGTCTCTTCTTCCCACTCCCCTCCCACTTCTCCTCCTTTTCCAGCAGATACGAGCAGCCATTGTTACAGCCCTCCTTATAAGGAACTGTTGAGTATGCAGCCCTCAACAGACAGAATCATTGAGTATGTGACCCTCAACCATATTTGAGTTTGACATACCTACTGTCGTTTATGCCCTTACCATCACAGTAAAACCTCTGTGAAAACACAATAGCATGGGATTCCATGTAACAAAACCACTGCACCAAAAAAGTTTCCCTAGTGATCATAACGTTTCAGCTTTGTGTTTCCACAGTCAGTTGTGGATTAAAGTCTGAGGGAAGCAGCTTAATGCAAACTATTTAAAGAAAGCAACACACTTTAGACTACAGATCCTCTTGATTACATTTTAAAAAACAACCAAAAGGTCTGTGTGTGTGTGTGTGTGTGTGTATAAAAGCGGTGGAATTGTTGAGCAAAGAAATTACAACATAGGGGACAAATAAAAATTCCTATTGATTTAAATGAGACTCTTTAACCTCTGCTAGAACGGTCTCCAACTCATTGCTCTGCCCTCTTTAGCATTCATGGGTTTAAAAATCCCATTTAAATCAATGAGAATTAGTATCTTCTGTTATGAAATTGGTTTGTCCCATAATTACCATATTTTGCTTTTATACATAAGGCTCATAATGTAAAAATGCTCCTCTGCATCATGTATTTATTTTTTTCTGCAGGAACCTGAACTAAATTATAATTCATAGAACATACCATAGACCTGCGCTCCTCCAGTATACTAGTGATTAGTGTGTCCTGTATTGAGCATATATAATAACACTGTGAATAGGACTGAGGCATTAGTGCCAACCTTTTAGGCCAAAAAAGAGGGGGTAAGCTCGCCAACCACGCGTATACTGGAGGAGTGCAGGTTTATGGTATGTTCTATGTTTGCACTTGTTTGGGGGACTGGGGAATCCTTTTATTCCTTGCTGCACACTTCAGTTACCTTTAATTTTTCTATTGGACATTTCAATAAAAATAATAAATAAAGTCACAAGGTATTATAGAGATAGACCCTGTGCCAAAAATCTAGGATGTAAAACAGAATATTACTATTTAAATTTTAAACACTTTTGTGTTCTGGGTAAAATTAGCCTATTGTCTTTATTAACCCTTTAAGGACCACAGTGGTACGCTAAGTGTTAAGAAGAACCTACACCTTTCCAAATCTTCTTCTTGGTTGGAGCCTCCATCTTGAAAGGATTTGCATGATCATTCCTCTACATTAATTTATTCAACCCCTCTGGTGGAAACTGATGGTTTCTAGTAGCCTAAGAAGGTGAAGAGAGGTGATTTTCTGGGAATGTGAACAACTAAAAAGGAATACTTTATCAGACAGGTCAGAAAACAAGGCTCTGCTCACATTAGATTCTGCAACTACTAAACCATAATTCTCTAAAGCGACTTACTCGATTGAAAAACAAAAAACACAAGGTTCAATATAAATCTGAGTAGACAGCAGGTTCACTTGAAATAAAAAAAAGTGCTAATTTAATTATTTAATTAAATAAAGCCCCAAAAAACTATATAAAGTTATTTACAATATGGACAGTATAATAGTTTTCAACGCATTAATATATTTATATGTTTGAATATACTTTACTTTGCACTTATGTGAAGTATGAATCTGATACAAATGTATTACTTATAATTGTGATAAAAGATAGTCATAATTGTGATACATATTAATTGTTATAAACTGGTGTTGTTATATTTCGTACTGATCTTTACTTGGTCAGCTCTGATGTCATGTGTTCATTTAATACTAATCTGCAAATCAGAATAAATTACGTTAAAGCAGAACTACCATGCCCGAGTCAGTTACTCTGTGCAGCTAAAGATAGCCCCAGACCTCTTGAAAACGTAAATCAAACTTCACATTACTGTTTCTATATTTAGAAATCTGACCCGTTATCCAGGGACCCAGCGCTCGTACACCGCCGCCACCTTGCCAATTTTTACTCACTGCGCATGCGTGTGTTGTAATTTGCCTTCAGTCAACTTTGAAACGCCAGCCCATCTTTCTTTTTTGTTTCCTCGTGCGTGCTAGTGCGAGTGTTGACAATTCCAATATAAGCGAAGCAACCACTTGCAACTTAATATGGCTCAAAACAAGACCACATACCCTACAATTGTATTGTGCTTATCTATATAGTGTGAGCGCTGTACATAAAAGCACTCGAACCTCAGTGACATGACATGGATGCGCAGGATTGAAGGAGCGCGCCAGGTCACATGGTTTGGCAGGGACTGACATCGGATTCTGGAGCAGGACAGATGATGGAAACACAAGCCCAGTGGGAGTGTCTTCTGCACCATACGGTGCACAGTGGTACAGCTTGATCCGATGGATACATCATCAGGTACACAAATCATGTCTCTGTTTCTGCATTTACACGGATTGCTAAGCGAAATTACACACCACAACTTACACAGAGGACAAAAGAGAAGGGATTAAGCCACGATTATAGAGAGGTGAAAGTTCCGCTTTAATGTGAAATCTAAAGCTGATTTAAAACAGTATGAACAGACAAAACTCCCTGGCATTTATGTTCAACCATATTAATCTGCAGAACTATAAGATTTGATGAGGGGAGAAAAATCTACAATACAGGCAGCCTTCTAATTTGGGTTGTGTGAGAGAGACTTCAGGCAGACCATATATGGATCAGTGTAGGGATTTCATTCTGGAAACAACGAGCATAAAAATGAACTGATCAAATATAAGACAAAGATAGAAGACCTATTTTATTTTGTAAGGAAATAAAGAATGAATCTGGACAGCTCTTTGTAGCCTTTTTAAGTTTGTGTTTGGCTTCTACTGAAATTTTGGTTTGCTGCCTATCTCTAGTTATTAAAGGGACATCATCACCTATAAAAGAGCTTGCAGGTCATCTTTATGTTATATTAACCATTCATTATTTCCTACATTTTCTTTCCCACTCAGTGACACTTTCTGTGATAGTGGAAGTTGTCAATGAATTGATAAGCAGTGTCAGAAAGTGGGGGTGTGAAGGGCTAAAATATTTTGTGTCTGTATGGCATGACTTAATTTGCATAATTTATAAAGTCAAGTAACTTAACAACTAGTTTTCTTAACCCCTTAACGACCCTTGATGGTTATAGTACATCATGGGTCAATCTGACTTAACGACCCAAGATGTACTATGACCGTTATGGAATTCCGGGCTCCCCCCACGGCTGCACACCATTCAGGGAGTCCAGAAGAGGAAATAAAAAAAATGGTCCTTAACTTACCGTGCCGCACAGATCGTTAAGGGGTTAATAGAAGTGGGTGATTTTGAAAGCTCTTTCAAATGACCAAAGCTGTTTTTAGGTGACAGTGTCCCTTTTATGATGGGGGTCAGGCTTTGTGGCTGATGTCATTGGCCACATGATAAGAAATTTGCATGTGTTTGTTGGCTACATTATTTTTTTATAAACAATTGTGAAATATAGTCTGTTATTCAAAAATATTGTTATAAAGTGTGGGGTCAGAGTAGTCAAGAATTAGTGTATTCAGTACTGAAAGGGTCAATAATGTCTATATATATTGCAGCTATTGCAAAATGAAACTAAACGACCCCAGACCCATCTCTCAAACCTTTATGGTTTGAGACATATAGAAGTCTAAAGTTACCCGCTCCCTCCACTTTCCTTACGTCAGCTGTAAAGCTGACAGCAGGAGATTTGAGGCGGCCGACTTGAGGCGGCTCTTCAGAAGAGCTGAAATAACACAATGTAAAAAGAAATACTTAATTGGAATGGTCTACAAAGTGTGCCTGGTTTGCATAAAGGTTTGAGAGATGGGACTGGGGTCATTTAGGTTAATTTTCTAATAGCTGCAATATGACCTTTGTTAATGTATAGACATTTCTAACTCTTTAAAGTTACAAATTATATACACTTAAACAAATAAGAAAACAGAATAAAAGAGCTAAAGAGATGCTGGTACTGCCAATCAAGGATAACTGACTCAATGTCCCTTCCACTGGAGAGTAGTTCGATATCTTAAATATTGCTGATGTGATCATAAGACATATCTTTTTTCCCCAGCTATCAAATAAAAAGACACTTTCACTTAAAATACCAAGCCACATTCAGTTTCCTAGGTAGACTTAAAGGGACAGTAATACTTAAGTATTACTAATCCCTATAGTAAAGTCTTACTAAAAAAAAATGTATTGCCCCCAGTGTCATCTCTCAAACCTTTATGGTTTGAGAGATGAACGTTCCTAAAGTTGCCCTCTCCCTCCCCCTTCCCCATAGTCAGCGTTGTAGCTGACTGAAAGGAAGAGAGTCGTATGACTTTCAGGCGGCTCTCCAGCACAGCCAGATTGCGTTACTAAAAAAGAAAACTTTCACTAAAATGGTCTTCTACGTGTGCTTGGTTTGCAAGCACACGTAGAAGACCGTTTTAGTGAAAGATTTTTTTTAAATTAACACGATCGCGGCTGTGCTGCAGAGCCGCCAGATGATCTATGACCGGATTTCCCTTCAGTTAGCTACAATGCTGACTTCGGGGCAGGGGGAGGGAGAGGGCAACTTTAGGAGCGATCATCTCTCAAACCATGAAGGTTTGAGAGATGACACTGGGGACAATACATTTTTTTTAGTAGGGCTTTACTATAGGGATTTGTAATACTTAAGTATTACTATCCCTTTAAATTAAAATCTAGTATACTGTGGTCCGTACCACCCAGTGTGCTCTGCGGGAACAACTGTTGGTTATATATATATTGTTGTGATTCAGAGCTACATTCTATTACTCATGGCTCTATATAAGCAATTGTTGTTACACAGTTGCTTGTCACTGTTGATCGTGCTGTGATATAGTTCTGAAACAAATCTCACAGTTAACAGTAAATAACAGTGTCACACAAAGAGGATGGCCTCTGCTGTAAGGCCCTTGTGGAATTCAATGTTGGAATTATCACATTCTATTCCATCCACAGTTTAAATTTAACATAGTACACATTAGTTACAAAACAATCAAGTTGTGGGCAAAATTATGTCACAAACACCAGACCCCAGTTTTGAATGCATTTCACCTCATCCGTGGCTTCATAAGGGGCATTATAATCAAAATGATCAACCATCTGGTGTCTTTTATACCCCTCTTTTCAGGGGTGTGGACATATTCAAATCTGCCTTTGTCACAAACTGTGATTAGTGGTCATTTTTAAAACCACCAATCAAAATATGATAGTCAATGTTTGAAACTATCCCTCTGTTGACAAACGCAGTCCTATATAATGAGATCATAATACCAAAGTTAATAGGCAATAATTGTCATTGTCTCTACATCTCGTAGAGAAGTATGTTCCAAGGAAAAGTGATGGAGTTCCAGAGCAAACCATTTGCACTATAGGGGAGAACTAATAATCCAGAGAGGTCTCCATGCAATGTGAAGCAATGCGTTGGAGACCTCTCTAGCATTCAAGGGGTTAAAATACCCATTTAAATTAATGGGAAGGGAATGCTTTGAATTTTTAGTTCTCCCCTATAATGCAAATGGTTTACCCCAGATCTCCTCCACTTCCCTTTTGAAAATATAGCCCTTATTATTATAAAGGTGACTCACCAAATGGCATACAACGTATTTGAAATCTCTACTCAACATAGCAGCATTTGATATCTGGTATTTGGGAAATATAATGTAAGTCTTATGATCACATCAGCAATAGCTAAGATACCGATGTCATCATAAGATGTGTACGATACGTTATTGTAGCTCAAACTTGAATCTTTTAAGTGCAGTATTTCAATGGCCTGAAATTTTACAGTCGCTCCTCAGAGAGCGCTGTAAGTAAAAACGGGGTCTGAAATTATCTGCTCCAAGGCTGGAGCGGTCTCTTTCAGACCGCAACATGGCGAGCCAGTACGTGTAACAGGTCACATGTTCTGGAGTGTCAGAATGGATCAGAGGGAAGGTTACTTAAGGTGTTAAAGGAAAAAACTATGACGTCCTGGCACGTCAGAGGGGTGTTATGGGACAAAAAATGGTGATGGTCCTGGCATGTCACAAGGTCATTAAGGGGTTAATATTTATATTATTTTAGCACCATTGTGTTTTAGAAAAAAAAAACACATCACAGGATATGGAATATAATAAATAAACACAAGTGCATTCATAAGAAAATCAAAAGAGGAAGGAGTTCCCTACTCCTATTTCTTACAGTGTGTTAAGCATAATGGGAGATGATAACAAATAGTAGGAGTACATTTTAGTGCACATTAGGCACCATTAATATATTCTATAAAAAAGAGCCCTGTTGGAGTGCTTTTATGAAAAAGTAAATTTGTAGATGTGTTTTAACCCCTTAACGACCGGGGGAATCCAGACGCCGACGCGACTGAACGACCACGGAGCAATTTTTTTTTATTGCTCCGTTGCGTTCCGGACTCCCCGAACGGTGTGCAGCCGCGGGGGGAGCCCGGAATTCGATGACGGTCATAGTACGTCATCGGTCGTTAAGTCAAATCGACCCTTGACGTACTATGACCGTCAAGGGTCGTTAAGGGGTTAATGTACAGAAGAGCAGGTATTTGATGGATATAGATGGATCATATAAGGTGCAACACAGGATCCTAAACACATTAGTGTAAAGGTGACCTGGGTTCACAGCGAAGACAGGCTTGGGTAGAGAAAAATATGAGACTAGTAGGTAGTTAAAACTTTGGTTTTGGTTACAAGGATATTAAATACTAAGCAACATAAGGAAACAAATGTATGTATGGAATCCAGTAAGATGAAAAATGTAATCACCAATTTGGGGCCAGATTATATTCCAGGTGCTAAATGTTAACACCTGTTTTATCAAACATTTTCCTGTTGAAGTCTATGGGGAACACCGGAAATAAAAGTAGAGATAAAATTAGCAACTGTAATTGAATATAGTCCTAAGATATTTCTATGAGATGATGTTGTTATCATGGCAGGTCATAGTGGGTTTTTAAATGCTTCGAGGAGCAGAAAGCTCGGTAGGGGAGGGGTATAGTGAGAAATGGTATGTCCTGAGGAATGTTATTCTCACAGGTCTCATAGGCTTTTCTTAAAGTGATAGTAGTGTTTCACAAAAAAGCAGCTCCAATTAATATTCATAGTATTTGGGCCAGGGAGAGTGTTATTTCAATACTGTTAGTGTTGGAGTTCAAGAGTAATTGAATGATAAAGTATCCTCCTCCCACCACTTTTACCTAGTGTAGGCCACCTCTCCTCAGATGTGGAATCTGGTCCTGGAACCAGACAGCTCACCACAAGGGACAATATTCTTACTGTGAGCATGAGGAACCCCCCTTGAAAGGTTTCTCAGGTGTTTCCTTATGCTCACTGAAGATAGTCTTTCTCTGCAAAACATCCGGACAGTCTTGCTGCTCTGAGGTGAACAGTGTTACATCAGTAAAAGGGGAGGGAGGGTGATGCTTTATCATTCAATTACTCTTGAACTACAACTTGGACAGTATTGAAATAACACTCTCTATGGCCCAAATATTATGAAGATTCATTTGAGCTGATTTTATTGTTAAAAGTTACTATCTCTTTAATGCTTTCAGAAGCAGAAAGCTTGGTACGGGAGGGGCAGTGAGAAATGGTATGTTCTGTGGCATGTATTAAAGTGGAACTAACACTTGATATCATTATTGGATGATTTTGTAACAGCTTTCAAAATCTCCTATATTTACATTAGCCATTCTTCACATAAAACTATACATGTGAGATATTTAGCTTTATTTATCAATTTATACCAGTGGTCCCCAAGTTCCTAATTCTCTCCTCAGGGTCACCTAACAGGCCATGTCCTTTGTAATTCCCCGTTTTGCACAGGTGACTTCATTAAATCATTGAGCATCTGATTAACTCACCTGTGCACAGGCAATTAAATCTTAAAGGGATAGTAATACTTCGTTTTAACTTTGTTTTATTTTGTAGGCATTAAAAAAAACATGAAGAATGATATAAGTCTTATCTCTCAAACCTTTATGGTTTATGAGATATTCACAAGCAAAGTTTCCCCTCCCGCCCCTTTTACCTAGTGTAAGCCATCTCTTCTCAGATGTGGAAAGCAGTCCATAGACTGGACAGATAACAGAAGGGGACCCTCTTATTTTTATGAAAACAATGAAATCCCTGCCCCCCTTGACAAGCTTTTCAGGTTTTTCCCTTATCTTAATTGAAGATTGTCCCTCTCTGCAGTCTACCTGGGCACCTCCCTTCTGCTGTGGCTGAGAAGTGTTACATCAGTAAATGGGGTGGGAGGGGGACACTTTGTCATTGAATTACTCTGGTACTACAACTCTGACAGAATTGAAATAACACTCTCCAAAGTCCAAATACTAATACTATGACGATTAATTAGAGCTGCTTTTATTATGAAACATTACTATCCCTTTAAAGGCATGACCTGTTCGGATCCCCTGGGGAGAGGGTTGGAAACCTCCTCTTTAGGTAAGTTAAACAGTATTTCCAGGTCGAAAGTGATAGTTGGGAGGAAGAGTGGAATGCTAGTATCTGATACACCAGGCTGTTCAGGCTAGTACTGCCTAATTTACATAAACGTGACAAATAAATAAAGATACATTACTTGTAAACTATAGCTTTAAATAAAGAATGGCTAACAAAAACGTAGATGATTTTGAACGCTCTTTCAAAATCACCCAAGTCATTATGAAGCATTAATTCCTATTTAAATCAATTTTCTGAAGTTTCTAGCAATTGCTAAGCCTGAGGACCAATCAAGCATTACAATCAGAGCTATTAAAGCGGAACTACCATGCACAGTAAAGTCGTCCTGCAATAATTAGGCAGGTGGCGACTAGCTTCATAAGAGTTCTCTTACCTCTCACAATGACAGGATGCTAGAGAAATCCTTAATCTTCCGAGACTGACGGGCAGGTTAGTGCAGTCTGCGCGCCTGCGCCGTCAGTCCATTCCGGTGCCATTCGGGCCAGTGCAATGCATTGTAGGGAGACCAGGACTGACAGCACAGACGTGCAGATAGGATGTCTACACTGATACCTGGCTTCTGGTCTCGCAAGATTAAGGATTTCTCTAGCATCCTGTCATTGTGAGAGGTAAGAGAACTCTTATGAAGCTAGTTGCCACCTGCCTAATTATTGCAGAGCGACTTTACTGTGCATCGTAGTTCTGCTTTAAAGGAAAAATAACACCTCTTAATAGTAACAGCTACTTACCTTACTATGGCCACCATTTGAGTGCCAAACGGGTAGATGCATTGTGTACACCACTGGCATTCAAAGTGTTAAGGCTACCATGTGAAGTGAGCAGAGTTTGTGCCTTGATTTCCTGCCACCAACTGTGATGTCCATTTCCAAGCAGACATCTAGAACTAATTGAAGACAATAGGCCTTTAGTATAATATAAATATCACCATGAATTTTCTTTACGTATTTGAAAACGTCATTCAAAACTGCCCATGTGTCACGTAAATCAATATTCCAGCAAATGTATAGTTTAGGAGATATTCACACTTTTATTTCTGGAAAAAGTAAAAGTCTCATGGTACTGCACAGAGCTTGATTTGCATATGAAACATCACTGGGAGGTCTCCAATCCATTGTCTCACAATGAGCTGGAAACATTTCTAGAATTCAAGGGGTTAAAAAAAATCCTTAAATAAATAGGAATTTTCTGAATGCTTATTTGTCCCTAACCGCAACAGTTTGCTATACTATATAAAGCTAGTTATCACTTGAACAAAGACAGAAGGGAAAAATGAATAGGGGTCATTAGACTATTCTTGCCATAGTATGATAAGTGGAATTATTATTAGGAGTTTTTTCTCCTTTGAGCTAAATGTTATTTGTTCGAAATTGTAATAAACTTGTAAGATAACAAGGCATTTCCGGCAGTGTCACTTTGTCTATTCTGTAAGTAAAAATAGCCAGCTTCCTAACAAGTCATGTTATTGGTTAGAAGTGAAACAGAACAATGGGGATTATGTATAAATACAAAGTGGAACAATTCAGGAACAAACCATATTCAGAATAGGGGACAAAGAAAAATCTCCATTGATTAAAATATGACTTTTAACCATTCAAGCAGTTAAAAATCAAATATGTTATTGAACTTTCCATTTCATCTTATAGATGGGGGAATTGATTTTTAAGCTCTGTATTTAGGAACGCTATTAGTGGCTCTAACAATACGAATAAAGGGGAATTAGGAGTAATAGAACCAGTGGCTCTAACAATATGAGTAAAGGGGAATTTGGAGTAATAGAACCACCAGGGCTCTCTGTGTTGCTTAGCAATTGTAAGCGAACGTGCGTTCCAGGAACGATGTGCAGGCTCGAGGTTGAGTGGGAAGGACTTGGTACAATAGACGGAGCGAGTCTCTTGTCACCTAGCAACCTATACCGAGCATGCGTTTCATGATTGAAGCGCAGGCTAGCAACTGAGCTACTGATTCCGCTACTCAGCAGGAAGTGAAAGGGGAAACCGGATGTAATTGCAATCGCGTGTCATTTGTACACGCTATCGGCACAAAGTGAATTTGGGATAACATCTATAAAGGTAATGCTAACGTTTATCTATAAAACTGTATATTATTATTTTTACCCTTGAGAAAGTATCTTAATGATACGAAACGCGTCGGGGTGTTTACTTTTAATTATATTATTAACAATTGGAATTTTATATAAATAAACTTATTTTTAAACATTTTCAAACTGCTAAGAGTGCTAAATCCAAGGGAGGAAATTTCGAGTATCTGATCCCAGATATGCTGCTATCAATCAAGGTTCTGGTGAGCATATACATTTAAGGGGGTATAATTATCCTGATATCTATACAGATTTGCTCTTAGAGGGTCTGCGCCCTTCTCTTTTTGTTTTATTTCTTTAGAGAAGTATTCACTTTCCACCGGTGGATTTTGAAGGAGCAGCGACCATTAAGAGAATTAGAAAGAAAGTGGATTGCCACTCGTTTGGAAACTAAGGAGATCTCTGGGCAAATCAGAAAAGGATTAGCACTCTATGGAATTTGAAGTTGACTGAATATAACTGTGGTTGAACTCTCTCAAAATAATTCTTCTTTGGACGTGGGCTTTTGATATAAAAGATATTTGTTTTGGATAATTTGTGGAAAACACTACATAGAGTTTTGAATAGCGCCATAATATTAGGTTGGTTGTTTCAGTAGGTGACTTTTGGTGGTTCTTTGTGGTGGCTGCTTCAACTCATTGTGGTATTGTCTATATATAAAAATGTCTTGTATCTCATTAGAACAACGGAATGTTAGAAAGGAAAAAGTTAAAATATTTTTATCAAAGGATCAAGACAGACCTAATACTGAGAATGATCAGAATTCAACTCTAAAAAAAACACTTTTTATCATTAGAACATGCTCTCAAGGAAGAGCTCAAACATTGGTGGGACGTAGTCCTTTTACAAAACTATCTGGATAAGGAAATTATTCCTAGAGGCTTAAGGATAAATAAATCCTCATCCTTCCAAGATAGAGAATTTAATATCAAGTGGAATCAAATATTAGAAAAATGTTCATTTGATCTAATTAGACATATAATTGGCTACAGGGAACAGGAACTAAATAAAATAGAGGAGAAAATTAAAGCAGCATATCAAAGTATAGAACACTTCTCCACAAATAAGGAATTCAGTGCCCTGGATAAAACCACCAATGAGAATGTGAATAAATTGGAAAATGAACTAAAGATCAGAAAACTGAATAAATTGAAAAGAGATGAGGGAGATTATAGCAATCAGGATTTTACTTTAAGTAGTCAAAATCGTTTTTTTAAAAAGAGTAAGAATCAGAATAAAGATAATAAACATTACCAAAATGCCAAATTTGGACAAAATAGAAATAGGAATATTACTAATCAACACACTTCAAATAAAATAGAGTCAACTAATACAGTACATAAAGTTTTAGATGTAGAAAGAAAATTAGAGATTAAGAATCAGAATAAATATGAAGTATTAAATAAAGAGGATTCTCTGGAGGATTTAGTAAATGAGATAGAGAATGGGGAACAAGGTTTAAAGAATGGGACAAAAGCTTTAGGTAAAACATCAAAAGGGAAAAAGAAAACCTCCACCCTACAGACAATAAACAGTCAAGAGATGTTACAACAGAGAGTGGAGTTAGATATAGATAACTCATCCCCCCAGCCCTCTATATCTACTGCGTCTTTTTTAGACTCAGTCCCACAACCAGTGAGCAAACACAAAAATCCTATTTTAACACTATGGGAGAATGTGAATACACAAAATCAAAACAGGAGGAAAAGAGAGGAAGAAGAAGAACAAGGGGATGCAGAGGGGGAAAAAAGAAACATAAAGAACCAAAGAGTAGACCAATCTTACCAAGAGAAGTACATAATGGTATTGTTAATCTATCTTCTTCTATAATTACTGCAGATCAAGTCACTTTATTGCAAAAAGGGTTAGCCTATGCTCCCGATCAGAAACCAAATGATTTTAATTTCTTTGTAGATCTAAATCAGTTCCAAAGAAAATTAACCTTAAAGAGATTTTTTAAACAACAACAAATAAAAAAGGAAAAGGAAAAAGATAATTATATGGAACTAACTGCTTTAGTCCCTTCACAGTCTAATCCAAATTTAATGGAAACAGAAGAGGCCGAAAATGATACAAATCAATTTGTGAGAACAAACTTTAAAGGAAAATCAAAATTTAACCCAATAAATCATAAGGGACCTTGTATTGATACTTTTTATAAAGTGGTGTTAAAAGACTACAAAGAAATGATTGAAAGAACAAAAGATAAAAGGTTTAAAAATCTTACAGGGAGAGAATGGAAGGCTTTACAACAACTGAAAAACAATAATGCAATAACAATAAGAGAAGCAGATAAGGGAGGTGCTCTAGTAGTCCAGGATACAGAGGAATACCTCCAAGAAGGAAACAGATTATTGGGGGATATCAGTTCTTATTGCCAATTAGATTTTGATCCCACTCAACTGTTTCTGAAAGAATTCAAAGTCTTTCTACAGGAAGCACTTCAAAAGAATATAATATGTAAAGATGAATTTAACTATATGTATATTCAACAACCCAGTACCCCATTCTTTTATCACATACCAAAGATACATAAGGAAATTCAAAATCCCCCAGGGAGACCTATTATCTCTGGTATAAACAGTCTGACCTCAAATCTGTCTGCTTATTTGGACTTCTTTCTTTAAAAATATGTAATAAACCTCCAATCACATATACGGGACACTCAACATGTGTTATACCAATTATCAGGTATTAATTGGCTTCCTGGTAAATACGTATGGGCAACATTGGATGTATCATCATTGTATACATCAATTGGACATAAACAAGGCCTAGATGCAGTGGCGTATTTCTTAGAACAAGATCTAAGTATACCGATATTACAAAAAGAATTTATTCTGAAAGGAGTGCAATATATTTTATACCATAATTATTTTGTGTATCAGAAAAAATTCTATTTACAGACAAGGGGGACAGCCATGGGTACCAGGTTCGCCCCGAGTTATGCAAATCTATTTATGGGTTGCTGGGAGGATGAGATGGTATGGTCCAGCAACCCATGGAGGACGAACCTGGTCTTCTATGGCAGATTTATTGATGACATACTGATCATTTGGAATGGTGAACAAGAAGAGCTTTGCAAATTAATCACGTGGTTTAATAATAATACAAAAGGTATAAAATTTACATCGGAGATTAATGATACTGAGATTAAATTTCTAGATCTAAAACTGTACACAGAAGGAGATAAGATTCTGAGTACAGTATATGTCAAACCAGTATCTAAAAACAACTATTTGCATGCTCGAAGTTGCCATTTGGAAAAATGGAAAAAGAACATCCCCTTTGGACAACTGAACAGAATAAGACGAAATTGCAGCACATTGGAGGAGTTTGAAGTCCAAAGTGATATTTTAAAGAATAAATTTCTTGAAAGAGGTTATAATCAGGAACTTTTAGATCAGGCTGTTGATAGGGCGAGAGATTTAGATCGTGAAAGTCTGTTAGTGCCAAGAATAAGGAAAGTTGAAAATAAGAAACATCAGATATCCTTTATAACGCAATATAGTTCATATGCCAAACAGATACAGAATATTCTGGAGAAAAACTGGGGTATTCTCAAAGAAGATCCCTTATTGTGTGAAGAGATACCAGAAAAAAGCTCCATAATATTCAGAAGAGCAAGAAGTATTCGATCTTTTATAGCACCAAGCAAACCGAAGGAGTTAAAAGTAGAAAAACCAATAACGGTTATAACTCAGAAAAGGATTGTAGGTAACTATAGGTGTAAGATAAAATCTTGCTTAAATTGTGAATATATGGATGATAAAGTCCAAACGTTTTCAACTATGGGCTCTACTAATATGTTCACGATTGATCATTTTATAAATTGCGGTACATCCTTTGTTGTATATCTTATTACCTGTGGATGTGGGTTAAATTATGTGGGCCGAACAACAAGGACACTTAGGGAAAGGCTTGGAGGACATAGGAGGAATATTCAAAAAAGTTCTCAAGAACATAGTGTCTCCAGGCATTTCAGTAGGTGTCCAAATGGGGGCCTGCATAATTTCTCAGTAAAAGGCATAAATTATGTTCCTCGGTCTGTAGTTGATAGATTTTTAGTTTTGTGTAAAAAAGAAACATTTTGGATTCATACTCTGAATTGCCTAACACCAGGAGGTCTCAATGAAGAATTGGACCTATGGTGTTTATCTTGAAAATATGGGTATATATGGATGTTAACATGTAGTACTTGGGTTAAGCCAGAATTTGTCCAATTTTAAAGGAATATAGATATTAAAAGTATGAAGCTTTAGAGTAAGGTAATTACTTAATAGTTAAAAGTAAAATAAGACTAGTAAGATAGATGTAAATGAAAAAGGTCAATTTAAGTAAGTGTTATCATATTGCAGATAATAGGAAATATTATAGAGAAGTGATGTGGAATATTTGTATTTTACCTAATGGCATGTAAATTGTAATTATGTTTTCCCAGATTCAATACGCGAATGTAAACATCAGAGGTGAGATAATTTATAAGAATTCTTATATATTTATATATAATGATTTCTTCCTTTCACTTCATATTCCCTAATAGAAGAATAATAAATTAATAGCTTAATGACTAAATATGATACTTAATATATCATTTTTTTCTATGGGAGATCATACAGTATAGTAATAGTTTTAATATTCATTATGTTATTGATCATATAGTACAGTAATAGTTTTAAAATCAAATATGTTATTGAACTTTCCATTTCATCTTATAGATGGGGGAATTGATTTTTAAGCTCTGTATTTAGGAACGCTATTAGTGGCTCTAACAATACGAATAAAGGGGAATTAGGAGTAATAGAACCAGTGGCTCTAACAATATGAGTAAAGGGGAATTTGGAGTAATAGAACCACCAGGGCTCTCTGTGTTGCTTAGCAATTGTAAGCGAACGTGCGTTCCAGGAACGATGTGCAGGCTCGAGGTTGAGTGGGAAGGACTTGGTACAATAGACGGAGCGAGTCTCTTCTCACCTAGCAACCTATACCGAGCGTGCGTTTCATGATTGAAGCGCAGGCTAGCAACTGAGCTACTGATTCCGCTACTCAGCAGGAAGTGAAAGGGGAAACCGGATGTAATTGCAATCGCGTGTCATTTGTACACGCTATTGGCACAAAGTGAATTTGGGATAACATCTATAAAGGTAATGCTAACGTTTATCTATAAAACTGTATATTATTATTTTTACCCTTGAGAAAGTATCTTAATGATACGAAACGCGTCGGGGTGTTTACTTTTAATTATATTTTTAACAATTGGAATTTTATATAAATAAACTTATTTTTAAACATTTTCAAACTGCTAAGAGTGCTAAATCCAACGGAGGAAATTTCGAGTATCTGATCCCAGATATGCTGTTATCAATCAAGGTTCTGGTGAGCATATACATTTAAGGGGGTATAATTATCCTGATACCTATACAGATTTGCTCTTAGAGGGTCTGCGCCCTTCTCTTTTTGTTTTATTTCAAGCAGTTAAAAAACCTATTTAAATCAAAGCCAATGTTCGGGGTACCTCTTCGTCCCTCTCAATGCATTTATACTTAAGGCCCATTGCTCTTATGACAGGTGAAACTATGCAGAAAATAAGTTTCAGTAGCTCCTATGAGAAAATATGGGAGTATTTATATGTAGTGCAGGATAGACTGGGAAAGGATGAGTGTTCTCATATATATGGAATCATACTGGATAGACTGGGAAAGGATGAAAGTGCTTATATATATGGACTCGTGTGTATATATATATATATATATATATATATATATATATATATATATATATATATATGGAGCTGATGGGGGCAATATGGAGCTGATGGGGCAACGTGAAGATGATAGGGGCAATGAGAGGGCAATATGGAGCTGATGGGGGGTAAGTTGTAACTGATGGGGCAGTATGGAGCTGATGGGGAAATGTGGAGATAAGGGCAATGTGAGGGCAATATGGAGCTGATGGGGTGCAGGTTGGAGCTGATGGGGGCAATGTGAGGGCAATATGGAGCTGATGGGGGGCAAGTTGTAACTGATGGGGCAATATGGAGCTGGTGGGGCAATGTGAAGATGATAGGGGCAATAAGAGGGCAATATGCAGATGATGGGTGGCAAGTTGGAGCTGATGGGGGAAATATGGAGCTGATGGGGGGGCAAAGTGAGGGCAATATGGACATGATGGGGGCAGAGTGGAGATTAGGAGCATTGCGGAGGTGTCCAGTGGAGATGGCTAATGGGGGGGGGGGTGCTTCAGACTTCTGTGCCTAAAGGCTCCTGAGATGGAAATCCGGCCCTGGATGGGGGGCAATGTGAGGGCAATATGGAGCTGATGGGGGGCAAGTTATAACTGATGGGGGCATTAAGGAGCTGATGGGGCAATGTGAAGATGATAGGGGCAATGAGAGGGCAATATGGAGCTGATGGGGGCAAGTTGGAGCTGATGGGGGAAATATGGAGCTGATGGGGGGGCAATGTAAGGGCAATATGGACATGATGGGGGCAGTGTGGCGATTAGGAGCATTGTGGAGTTGTCCAGTGGAGATGTCCATGGGGGGAGGGCGCTTCAGATTTCTGTGCCTACAGGCTCCTGAGATGTAAATCCGGCCCTGCATTCAAGAAACCTGTAACAGGGGTGATCTTCAGGCAGGCCATGCGATGTTGATGTCCTGGTTCCTTTTTAATCTGGTAATACATGAGGCAAGTGGAACATTGCACCAACACAGGCCATCAGCAGGGCAATACACCTTTACAGAATAAGGTGAGCTGGTGCTTTTCTTATTAGAAAATCACTCTTGCTTTTCAATAAATTAAAGGATTTAACAAAGTTCTTGAGGAATCATCTTTCAGAGAAAGAGGAATACAAGCAGGCATGACCTAAAGGAGTGGAAGATTCATAGTAATGTGCCTAATTACTATGTAACAGAAAGGGTGATAGATTCATGGAACAGACTTCCAGAGGATCTGGAAGTTGTTAATATGCAAAGTAGGCAACTGCCTAGAGCTCAAGATTTTGAGAGGTGCCACAGCTGTGATGACCACACCCACATTCTAAATTGTGTGTGTGGCCAGAAGCAGTCGCATTGTCTGTGCACAAGTTTTATACCATTTACAGGCTATTTTTAACCCCTTGAATGCTATAGAGATCTCCAACTCATTGCAAAGCAGTGCAATGGAGATGTCTATAGTAACCAAGGGGTTAGTTCATGCTTGTTATAGGCCAAGGGTATTTTCTGTGCTAAGAAATAGTGGATAGGACTAGGGATGGAGTGCGGGGTGGAGTTGTGGGCATGGACACAGCTAAGTTCCTGGAATGTAAGTCTGGCCCTGAATACTATAAGGCAATTAAAAAATGTTTGGGGTAGACATAAGTCTATTTTGATATCTAAGTAAGACTGATTTTTTTTCAAACTGGATGGGTTGATTGGTTAGCTGCCATCAAAATCTATGTTTCTATGTAAATATTGCTATACGATGGCTGGAGACCATAAACCGCAATATAGGTGTATGAAACGTCTGTGTATAATTTGCATACAGGTGGTGTTTAAAGCCAAACAAATGAATATACTCATAGCTAGAGAGTACACAAACAAAGTCATGTGGGATCCTTTAACAGAACTGTGAGTCACACAAACATGTAAGGGTGACACAGAAGCCGAAATGCTGAAAATTAAAGTGATTCTGTGTCAAACCAACTATACCAGTGTGGACAAATACAAATTCTCCAAATTTCCATTGATTGAAATTAGCCTTTTAACCTCTTAAATATTAGAGTGGTATTAACACATTGCTTCCCAATGTCTTAAAGAGATAGTAATGCCTTAAAAAAATCAGCTCCGATTGAGCCTCCTATAACCTGGGTCATGAAACACTGTATTTCAATTTTTTTCCATTTTGTGATTCAAGAGTAATTCAATGCTAAAGGATCCACCTTCCACCCCTGTTACCTCTCCCTAGCCGCCTCCCCTCAGATTTGGAATCCGGTCATGCGAGTGGACAGCGCACAGGGAGGGACAATCTTCAGGCACTGAGTATAAGGAACACCCTGCACCCCACTCCCACCTTGAAGAAGGAGGCCAAAATTTTCCTTATGCTCACAGAAGATTGTCCCTCATTGCGTGCTGTCTGGCCGGCTCAGAGAGCAGCATGATGTAGAGGAAAGGGGAGGGAGGGGGATCCTTTAGCATTCAATTACTCTTGAACTACAAAATGGAAAAGATTGAAGTACAGTGTTTTATGGCCTGGGTTAAATGAGCCTCAATCGGAGCTGCATTTTTTTTGAAGATATTAGTATCCCTTTAAAGGGATAGTAATACTTTATTATTACTATCCCCCATATTGTACATATTTGCAAAATTATTTAATAGCCCCCAGGTTCATCTCTCAAACCTTTATGGTTTGAGAGATAACCAAAGGCAAAGTCCAACCCCTCCCTCCCCCTTCCCTTAAGTCAGCGTTGTACTGACTGCAGGGATATCTGGTCTGACTTTCATCATGCGGCTCTGCAGCAGAGCCGCGATCTCGTTAGTGACAAAGAATTATTTCACTGAAACGGCCTTCTACATGTGGTTGCAAACCAAGCACATGTAGAAGACCGTTTCAGTGAAATAATTATTTTTCACTAACGGGATCTCGGCTCAGCTGCAGAGCCACAAGCCTCTCGTACGACAGACTTCCCCTGCAGTCAGTACAATGCTGACTTCAGGGAAGGGGGGGCTTTGCATTCGGTTATCTCTCAAACCATAAAGGTTTGAGAGATGAACCTGGGGGCTATTAAATTATTTTACACATATCTACAATATGGGGAATAGTAATAATAAAGTATTACTATCCCTTTACAGATTCCACTAACATTTAAGGTACTATAAAGCCAATTTAAATCAAAAGAAATTGAGAGAAAGGAATACTGGACTTCAGACAGGCAAGGCAGAATGTGAACAGAATACAGGGCAAAGGGTGTAGTAATCTTAAAGTCATTACTATTGTATAAGAAGTTTTGGTTGAATGAACAGCAATAGAGCCTTGAGGGAGAGGGTGTAACAGAGCATTGGAATTGCGGAAGGGCAGCATGTAGGAGGAAGCCATTTATTACAGACTCTTAGAGGGATAAGGTGGGATAAAAACAGGAAGGGAATTAGATTCAATAGATGGGCCAAGGGTATTCTTATTTGAAAATGAGTTTCACAGCATCATATTTAACCCTTCGAGTGTTAGATGGGTATGCAACTCATTGCAGATCAATGTGTTGTATACTCCTCTGGCACTCAAAGGGTTAAAGACAGATGGAATGGTCAGGGTTGTGTTGGTCTAGAGGGGGACACCCTGGAAATTATACAGGTGTACTTGCAGATAATGTAACTGCTTTCAAAAAAGCAATGGATGCATATCTAGCACAGAACAATATTGAAAATTATGACAGATGGCTTCAATGCATATAGGTTGTTGATCCAGGGAACTATCTTACTGCCATTTTGAGTCAGGAAGGAATTGTTTTACCCACTTGGGGCTAAATTAAAAATGGCTTCAGGGTTTTTGTTTTTTTTTGTCTTCTTCTGGATCAGCAGGGGTGTTTTTGGCATGGGCTGAACTTGATGGACGCATGTCTTTTTTCAGCCTTGTCAGCTATATTAACCAAGGTATGTAGAGCATGAACACACATAGATCACAAATAACTGACACAATAAGGGGAGATACAAGATCCATAGAAAGAGTTAGATGATACAGGCTTTTTGGATAAGTTGAAAAAAGGGGGATATGGATACTGATACATCTGTAGCACTATATTTTAAAAGTTATATGTTTTATTTATTTTATTTATTTATGTTAAGGAGGACTATGATCTAGAAAAGGATTATTCAAAAATCTGGGCCCCAATCTGTTGAGGACTTTTATGCCCATCACCCCAACCAGACAACAACTGGTTAGGGTAGTCTACAATAGCTGGAGGTCTAGTAAATGACTAACGCCCTAGGGGGTGGGTGGCTCTAGAGGACCAAGGAACTGCAGCAGCACTGTGATACCAGAATTCCTTGATGTGACAGGACCATCACTGGTCCTTAATGTTAGGACAGATGTGACAGTCCTGGTACATCATCGAACATTAAGATGGTAATTTGTATAACATAATAATTTGCTTGGGCATATGTCCTTCATGCAGACGTTAGGTATACATTTGTATAGATTTTGCATTATATCTGCAATTTGGTGTATATAATGATCTCTGTTTGAGTCTAGCTCTAGGCCACACCTCCTCCTAACAAACAAAGCGTCAATACATCTCAGAGTCTCATAAGGGGCATTAGTCGTTATCTGAATGTAACTAAAACAAATAGGAGTAGCCTACTACAGAGATCAACAGCCGGTTGATCACAGTAGAACGCTGCACTGCACACCCCTCTGGTCCTCAATGGGTTAAATGGGATTTCTATAAAATAAAGCAATAGATAACTGGGTGGATATTCCAGTATGCATACTGGGAGGGGGACAATGGTCCACCCATGCCCACTTGTTGCTATGCCACTACTAGTAACTCCTATGACTAGAAAAGAGTTCAGGTTCAATTTTTATATTTTTTGGGCTGCTGCAGCCCTCTGCCTGTTGTTATTCTACAAATACCCATCATCCACAGCCATCCAATAGCAGGCTGAGGATGATGGAAGTTTTTTACTTTTGTTGTTGTCAATAACAGCTGGAGGGCTGCAGGTTGCCAACACATGCCTTAGCTCAGTGGTTCACAATATCTTTGCTAAAGACAACCCTAACACACCATCTGGAATTTTGGTGCCATAACTAATATTTTATAGGTTATTTGTCAAGGATGTGATGAAGTTACAAATCCATAAATATAGAGATATGTAATAGAATACCAAAAACAAATATATTGAGCATAATAATACATTTTTAACTCAACATTCACATTTTTATCCAAGTCTTTATAAATTCATAGAGAGACACTCTAAGAGTGGTTGCCTGCAGCACACTAAAGTCCTATGGTGTCCTGGCTGAGAACCACTGTCTTAGATCATTATCGGGCAAACCGAGGCCCTCCAATGGCTGTCTGGGCATGATTGGACCTGTAGTCCTGAACAGCTGGAGGGCCTCAGGTTGCACAGCTCTGCTTTAGACCTTGGCAACAATGAAAATCACAGAGAGTTCTCCGATGAAAAACTCCTACGGAAAGGGGTGGTTAATTTCTGAGTGCAATGGCAACAAGTGAAATAATGCAAGATCTTAGGGGAGATGTACATATCTCATTCTGGGTTAAATCAGGAGTATAAAATCAATTTTCTAGTGCTGCACCTACCTAACACGTATTTACTAAGCTGCTTACTGTGAATAATCCTTGACTTAACACCTCTTACTCCCATGGGAGGGAAGTGCAGGAGTGAATGGGTGTCTTGGAGGGTTCCCACCACCACCACCTTGTTTTGTGTTATGTGTAAGGAAGGAGCAGTGGAAATAAGCATACATTTATTTCCCTACGTATGCTAGATGGTGGCATTTGGGCTTGCTGGCATTAAAGTCTTAAAGGGATAGTAATGTTTCATAATAAAAGCAGCTCTAATTAATCATCATAGTATTTGGACTTTGGAGAGTGTTATTTCAATTCTTTCAGAGTTGTAGTTCAAGAGTAATTCAATGACAAAATATCCCCCTCCCGACCCTTTTACTGATGTAGCACTGCTCAGCCAGAGCAGAAGGGAGGTGCCCAGGTAGATTGCAGAGAGGGACAATCTTTAATTAAGATAAGGGAAAAACCTGAAAAACTTGTCAAGGGGGGTAGGGCTTTCATTGTTTTCATAGGAAGAAGATTGTCCCCTTCTGTTATTTGTCTGGTCTATGGACTTGATTCCACATCTGAGAAGAGATGGCTTACACTAGGTAAAAGGGGCGGGAGGGGGAAACTTTGCTTGTGAATATGGTTTGAGAGATGAGACTTATATTGTTCTTCATGTTTCTTTAATGCCTACAAAATAAAATAAAGATAAAACGAAGTATTACTGTCCCTTTAAACCATACCTCCCAAGTGTACCTCTTTGAGGCCCAAATCCCTATCTCCCTCTTTCCCACTCTGATGTCTCTCTTTTTAGGATATCAGACTGTGTGGTGGGTATATAAGTGTATCACACTGCTCCACAGAAATAAAACTCACATTAATGTTTGTTTAAACATCAGTATTTGTATTTATAAATTAGTCTGTGTAAATAAAATACTTTGGTCTTGTTCTAAGTCATTTATTCAGTTATAGAAAAAGGTGTCAATAGTCCTGAAGTAACCAAAAATGTATCAGTAATGCCCTGCCAACCATAAAGGCCCCCAGCAACAATCCCTAAAAAAAGTCCCACTTTGGCCATTTGACATCTTGGGAGGGATGTTAAAGGAATGCTAACAATTTAGAAATATATGGGTTTACAAGCATTTAAACACCTAGTAATCCAGATTAGCCTCTGTAAAAAAAACAACAAAAAAACTCTCTATTAGTTTTTTGAGGCCTAAAATTTAGTTTTACTGCCTTTGCCAGGGCTCCCATTTCAGTACCAAACTTAACAGGTGCCTCAGAAGCAATAGTTTGTATTATCTGTTAATGGTCTGCGATAAGATATCAGTATATCTGAATAGAAGAAAGCAGTGGGTGATAATCTCAATACAACAGCTTTATCTGAGCACAATCAGTTAACCAAATTGTGTCTGCATAGGACATAGAATTTGACGACAGATAAGAACCATTCGGCCCATCTAGTCTGCCCATTTTTCTACTGTAAAAACCTCAGACCTTATTTGATCCTTAGTCTTGCCCTATGTTCTATGATATTCTTATGCCTAGCCCATTTATGCTTATTAACATCTATCACTTCTGCTGGCAGACTATTCCACTAATCTGCCTCTTACATCTCAGTGAAGTAAAACCTTCTTACATTACATCTAAGCCTCTGAATCTTTAGTAGGAGATTATAACCTCTACTCCTTGAAATATATGTCCATCCTGTACTTTATTGAATTCCTTTATATATTTGAATGTTTCTATCCCATTCCATCTCTCTCTTCTCTCCTCCAAGCTCTACATGTTCAGACCCATTAGTCTGCCCTGATATTTTTATCCTGTAAACCATTCACCATTTCAGTAGCCCTTCTCTGAACTCTTTCCAAAATATTGGTATACTTCTGGAAATGGGGTCTCCAGTACTGTACACCAGGGCTGTCCAAGTTCGGTCCTCAATGGCCCCCCAAAGGCCAGGATATAGGGATTTCCCTGATTAAGCACAGGGGCTCATTAATTTTGACTGATTCACCTGTGCTTAATAAGGGAAATCATTACATCCTGGCCTGTTGGTGGCCCTTGAGGACTGACCTTGGACAGCACTGCTGTACACAATACTCGAGGTTAGTAGTGTCCAAGTTCAGTCTTCAAGAACTATCAACAGTTGAGGATTTAAGAATGTTCCTGTTTGTGCACATGTACAGAGGCAGATTAAGCCTCCACAAGGCCCTAGGCAAGTTACCAATTTGGGGGCCCCACCTCTTGATCTGGTGCTTCTGACACAGAGTGCTGCTAGCAGGTACTGGCATTGTGGCTCTAATAGAAGTGGGAACAAATGGATGATGCTGGCCTCTTTCAACAAAAAGAGCATCTGAATCTGACACAAGCTGTTAGTGGCAGATACAACAGGGCCTCTGCCTCTGACCCATCACTTGCAGCCAGGGACTCTAATATTGCCATGGGCCCTTGGCAGTAGCCTAAGTTGACATAATGGATGATCCGGCTCTGCACATGTGGGCCATTCAAAATAAATGAGCTGTTGATTAACGCACATATGCTTAATCAAGGAAATACTTAAAGGGGATCCATCACCCCTATACAAGTTAGTCTTAATAGTTAGATTATATAGAGAATACGTGTAAGCTTGATCCTTAATGGCCATCAATAGGCTATTATTTAAAGGGGATCTATCATCCCTATACACGTTAGCCTTAATAGCGAATATGTGTAATACTGTATTCATTTTATTTTTTTAAACCGCTATTTGGCTGAAACGAAAGGAATAAATTCTGCCCTGCACCCTACTTCTGGACAGACTGCAGTTACCAGCTCTGTACTGATAAAGCACCAGGGTGTTGATCAGAGGCTCATTCAAATTGATTCACTCATCTGTACTCTAACAAGGAAATCCTCAAATCCTGGTCTGTTATTGGCCACTGAGGTCATGAGTTCAGAACCACTGGGTTTTATGCGCAAATTAAGTGAAGCAATTCTAAGGCTAAACAACTACACTACAGCATTTCAATTAAACATTCCCCTTTATTTAAAGGGATAGTATTGCTTTTATTTAACAAATATGAATCTTGAAGACATTCCCCCCTACTGCCCCTTTCATAGACATCAGCGCTTTAGCTGACAGAAGCAGATCCTGGTCCCAGGACCATCCTGCAGCTCTTCAGCAAAGCTGAAATAGAGTGCTATAGAAAAAATGCTTCATTGGAACAGTCTACAAAGTGTGCCTGGTTTGAAAGCACACTTTTCAGACCGTTCCAATTAAGTATTTATTTCTATATCGTGCTATTGTGGCTCTGCTGAAGAGCCACCTGACAGCCCTGGGACCAGAATCTGCTTCTCTCAGCTAGAGGGCAGACTTCTTTGAAACAGCCAGGAGGGGGGAACTTTACATGCTTCGATCACTCAAACTATAAATGTTTGAGAGATGGGACATAGCTCATTGTACTACTATTTTTAATGTCTACAATATTAATATTGGTTAAATAAAAGCAATACTATCCCTTTAAATGGAGAATTTAACCTGATGGATGCTAGAGAGGTATCCAGGACATTGCTAAGCAATGTGTTGTAGACCTCAGAAGGTTAAGTAAGCCATTAACCCCTTAATAACGGACGACAAGAAGCGAGGAAGGCCATTAAGGATCACTGTTAATTTTTTTTTTGTCTTAACAGATTCCTGGGTTTCTGAGCAGTGAGCAGCCACATGGCAACCATGGAATTCCATGACGTGCAAGTACCGTCATCGGTCCTTAAGTGACGTAACCGGAGTGACAGTCCTAGCACGTCAAGGGTCTTTAATGGGTTAAAATGAATGGGAATTTAGTGTTTTTATTTGCCCACTAAGATGCAGTCGGTTTGCGTCACAGCTTCTTAGTAAATCAGCCTCAGCCCTCAGTATGAATTTTCCGAAACAGTCTGTGCCACTGCTCATATGTCTGTTTCTTACAACAAAAGGATGCAGTTTGCACAGCTTCCAATAGTAAACATCTCAAATCCTCACTTGTTCAGTTGCTTTGGTTTTGCACCAACAAAAGCTTTTGGCTTTTAGCTTCTCATTGTACATGCTGGTTTCATATTACAAGGAATATGTTAAATCAGAGGAACTTGCCAATAAAATGTGTACAACTGGTATTTACTAATGAATTAGTGTTTATTTCTGTGGTACACTAACACAAACAATTAAATGGGCATGTATACTCTTACACTGCCTGTAATTCAAGCTAGCATACTTTAAAAACTATCTCTTTGCTAACTGACACCCAAAATCTAGTGTTAACCTTTTGAGTGCCAGAGTCCCTCTGACACTCAAAGGGTTAAATATGGCCTGTAGATGTATTCATTTGTGTTTTGCATGGTCATCCTTGAACTCCATAAACGATGCAATTTTGATAGGTGTCAGAAATGATGGTGCAGTGTTTCTGTAAAATGGTGGCTATAAGAGAAAATCATCTCAGGAGAAGATCTGTGAGTTGTAATGGCAACAAATAAAGTGCCTTAGGTCTTGTCACACATTAACCCTTTGAGTGCCAGAGAGGTATCTACTGCATTGCAGTGCAATGCATTGGGTGCCTTTCTAGCACTCAAGAGATTGTATAGGTCTAGCTATCCTTTCATTACAAAAGCAAATTTAAACTTATGTTATAGGGATATAGAATTAAATAACACATTTTCTAAAGGTGCTAGCTTGTTGTATGTGATATTTAAATGTATATATCTCTATTTTTCTTGAGATATTAATATTCATTTAATTCAGCTGATAATAATAATACAGATGTCATTATTAATATTTATAATAACACTAAAACAAATCTATTTCTGATTTGTAAGATGCTGCAGTTAATTATGATTAATTAGTTGGACAGCCCATGTACACGGGCCACAGTGCCAGGCAGCAACAGCCGCTGTGCAGTCATGCACAGTAGAGATTGCCCACACCTGATAACGGAGCGGGGCGCTCCGAATTCAGACCGCAGTCTGTACTACGCATGACTGCAGCACGCTCAGCCGTCTGTACTGCGCATGACAGTTTCTGACAAACATACATTAGCGAATTATTATATAGGATAATAACTATTATTAATTGCTATAAAAGTATTTACACAATCATCTATTGTGGTATCATAATGATAGAATTAAAGGGATAGTAATACTTCGTTTTATCTTTATTTTATTTTGTAGGCATTAAAAAAACATGAAGAACGATATGTCTTATCTCTCAAACCTTAATGGTTTAAGAGATATTCACAAGCAAAGTATCCCCCCCCCCGTTCAGCCAAAGCAGAAGGGAGGTGCCCAGGTAGACTGCAGAGAGGGACAATCTTCAATTAAGATAAGGGAAAAAGCTGAAAAACTTGTCAAGGGGGGAAGGGCTTTCATTCTTTTCATACAAAGAAGATTGTCCCCTGCTGTTATCTGTCTGGTCTTACAACCAGATTCACATCTGAGAAGAGATGGCTTACACTAGGTAAAAGGGGCGGGGAGGGGAAACTTTGCTTGTGAATATCTCTTAAACCATAAAGGTTTGAGAGATAAGACTTATATCATTCTTCATGTTTTTTTAATGCCTACAAAATAAAATAAAGTTAAAACGAAGTATTACTATCCCTTTAAGGAGCAGAAGAACAGACAGGGGAGGGCTGGCCTGGGGGGCAGGGGGGCAATTGCCCCCTGGGCTGGTCATATGTCTGGGCAGGTAGGCCACTGTGTCTAACTAAATCTCCCGATTGCTGCTGTAAATGGAGCTACACTAGTGATATCACAGAGGTACAATCCAAATGGAGCTACACTAGTCATCCCACAGAGGTACAATCCAAATGGAGCTACACTAGTAGTATAAACCATTTCCCTTGTAAGCTCTATAATATCTCTAGGTAAGCTTGACTTAAATTGTAAGCTTTGTAGTAGTGCACTAGTGTAGCCCCATTTCAACTGTAAGCTATGTGGTATCACGTGACTTACTTCGCAACATTATTGCCAATTTTACAATTAACAAAAGGGGTGGGCTGGAAGAGTGGCCTGGAACAGTAATAGAAATGGGCTACTGTAAATGGAGCTACACTAGTGACATCATCTCCCAGTGCTCTGCATTCCTGAATAGGAGACCGCACGGGAGCTCCAGCAGATTTCTGTGCCTACAAGCTCCTGAGATGTAAATCTGGCCCTGGTTTTGGAGCAAACTAACTGCACCATAGGGTCAAAGGGAAATTCCACAAGTTCCCATTGATTTAAATGGGACTTTCAAACTTCTTGAATGCTGGACGGGTCACGCACAGGGGTTTTTATAGAAATATTTGTCTGTTCCATATAGCATACCACCCAACATTTCAAACGGCCAGAGAAAGACACTTTTGTTTTAGATGGTGTTGCTGGGGGTGTGGATGGTGATTACCAAAACATTTTAGGTTATTTCATGACCTATTGACACTTCTTTGTGTAACTAAACAAATGATTTAGAGCAAGACAAACCTCTTTTATTTACACAGACTATTTATAAACACATATACTGAAGTTTAACCAATCATAATGTGAGTTTTATTGCTGTGGAGCAATGTGATAAACTAATATACACAGCACACAGTCTGAGCTAAAAAGAGGGACACCAGGGTAGGAAAGAGAGGGATTTGGGCCTCAGAAGAGGGACAGTGGGGAAGTATGAATAGGGAAGTTTGGTTTGCCCTAGAATTACACCACTTTGTCTTTATGCATACAATCCAATATGTAACTAATAAAAACAATTATATATATATATAATTTATTTTGAAAAAAAAAAAAGTAAATATGTCTTCTTGTATATGCCGATTACCTGCTTTTCCTCCGCCAATCTCTCGCTGTATCCTAACCCCCACCCCCTCAACCAGCCCTTGTCGCATTTGTCCCTCTTCCTAATCTGACAGTGTCCCTAATTGAAGCACCCCCTTGTATGGACATGTGCATACTTTCTACAATATCAGATTTGATCTCCCGGATAAGACGCACAGGAAATGTTATGCACGTGCCAGTGGAGGACACTAGATGGGCAGTCACTGAAAACTGGGATTGCTTCGTGTGACTGTTTCAGATCCCAGTCAGTTTATCTCAAGCAGCCTTGGTTTCCTGACTCAGTGACTTACTCTCCTTGCTGCACAATCAACTTGTCTCCCTCCCCTCTGCTCAATCCAGATCAGGCACCTGCTGCCTTCCACAGAACTCTGCTCACTTCACAAAGCAGCCAGGGGTGGCGCTGCTGCACCCTGTGTCTTGCTTCTTTGAGCGCAGATATGCAGGTACAGATTAACTAAACCAGCTGAGAGTGAGCTTTGGACGAGTTTTAGAAGCAGTGTCAGTTCACCCGGCAATTTCCCTAGGTGGGTGTCTCCCTTCACAGAGCTACCGAAACATAGATCCTCCAGTGGAAGATTTCATCCAGTCTGTCAGGAGCTGTCATTTTCCAAGGAGGTGACACAGTAGCTGCAGGTGTCCCCTTTCCCCTCCGCCCACTGTCCCACTTTGGATTACATTACACCAGCTGTGCAAGGACAACAGCAAATCATTAGAGAGGATCTGACAGCAGCGGAATATTTCACATCATCCCGATACAATGGGAATGTTAGCTGGATGGAAGCACTGCCTGCAAGTCCTGGTAACATTGCACTTCTTGGGTGAGTACACCCCCCATTAATTAAGGGGCACATTCACCAAGTTAAAGAGGTCGAATTCTGGTGTAAACCAACTGCACCGTATATATGACAAATACAAATTCCCAGTATTGCACTTGCTTTAATTGATTTTCACCTTTTGAATGCTGGAGTGGTCTGCAACGCATTGATTCGCAATGCGATGGAGACCTCTGTAACATTCAAAGGGTTAAAAGCCCAATGTAAGTCAGTGGGAATTTCCAGCCCCACATGCTGCAGTTAGTTTGCTCCAGGATCGCACCTCTTCAGCTGTCATGTCTGGTGATAATGTATACAGTATAAATATTCATCTGCAACTGTTATAGATATGAGCCTAACCCGCGGACTGTCGGGGATGGGGGCAACGCAATTCAAACAAAACAATTTCCCTTCCCCATATGGCACTCAAAGGGTTGCACTGCTTTGTTCTTGTACAGTTCAGTAGAGGCAGATGAGATCATTTAACGTATTACTTATCGTTCTCATTATTTGTATAGATATTCACTTGTTTATTAACTCCCTTACATGCTAGAGATATGTGGATACCTATACAGCATCCCAATTTGAGTCAAATCCTCAAAATACGAACTTTCTGAATACCCACATTCCCTGTCAGGGATTTAACCTCTTGAATACCAGAGTCTGTTGAAGACTTCGCTAGCATCCATGGGGTTAACCCCATTCACTGCCTAATAGTACAATACCTTTGGATGTTAATATAATTCAACACACTGAAGTAAGTGACAGTGTTGAAAACAGCTATCAAGGCTTTGATTTAATCATTACACCTCTGTAATCCTTTATTATGATGGCAATGTTGATGAAAACGTGGATTAGATATACTCCTTAGTAGTGTGTTTGTGTTGATATTTTTGACTATGTGACAGTAAATATGATTTATGAAAAAAAAGTAAACTAACTAGTATAAATGGTACACAGAAGCTGTATTTTTTCCTCATAAATAGAAACTGTAAATATTGTATTTAATTACATGACAGTAAATGTGATATAATGAAATGTGATTAAAATAGGTGGATAAGGTAAATCAGAGATGTATTTTCTCTCATAAATAAAAATGTAAATCTTTTATTTAACTATGTAACAGTTAATGTGATAAAATGAATTGTAATATTGTAATACATTAATATGAAAACTGGTGTGACAGGATGGGTACACATTGTGGGCAATTATTCCAGAGGTGTGTTGTACGTATGTGGGGTAAAAATGCTGAGACACATCATGTGCAAAAGTGGCTTAACCTTTGAGTGCCAGAGGGGTGGACAGTGCATTGCAAAGCATTGCATTGTGCACTCATCTAACACTCAGAGGGTCAAGTGCACAATGTATGACGTGCATCAAGGAGGGAGGGGACCCTCAACAAATTCCCACATTAAAACAAAGCGATCAGAAGAAAACCTATGCTACTTCATATAGATTGCTTAATGAAGTTCAGTATAACATTTATTACTACCTATAATACCTACATATTAATTCAGTTCGGTTGCTGAGAATATTGACCATAGAATAATTATAGCTTGCTTTCTCTTGTGTATATTCTTCCAATAAGCTAAAGATATAATAATGATTTGAGGTCTCCTACTGCATATTGGTGACATTTTTGGTTGGTACAGGGTAACTGTGGTGGTGGGGTTCTAGTTACTGTTTCAGAGATCGTGAGTAAGCGTCCTGTATGTGAAACGCGTGGATCTATCTGAGATGGTATTTGACTGTAATAACTTAATAACTGTAACTACCCTCCGCCTTTAAGTCTCTCCACTTGTTACTTTGATGGCCAGAAGATTTTTTTGGTACACTTTTATTGTTACCAATAAAGATTGCTGATTTTGTTTATTGACTGGATTTGATTTATTGGTGGTAGTGTGTGAGTTTTCAGGATTTGCTTAGTGGGCCAAAGGCCTGTGTCTTATTATTAAAGCCCAAGGACCTGTGATCAGCTTGGGGCATGTCATTCTGCTAATCTTCCTTAAAGGAGAGCTATCAACCCTTATTAATAACCCCCACACACACACACACATTTACCTTACTGTAGCCAGAAAATCCTAATGCCCCTATGATTTTTTTATGCCTTTGCTTCTGTTCAAATGATCGTCAGTCAGTCCTGAATGTCAATTCCATAGAGGTGGAAATGACAGTTGTAAGTAGGACCAACTCACTGCAAACTATGCTATCCATACCTAGTAATGTTAACAATTTAAGTACCAATGGAGTGTCCAGCACATTGCTTCACAACTGGTTGCACACTCCTCTGATCCTTAAAGGATTAAGTAGGATCATGGACTGTGCTTGCTTAAGTATGAAAAATCTGCCTCCTTGAACATGATATTCAGGACTGATTGAAGATGTCATAACTGGAGCAGAAGCATAGTACAACATTCACTGGGGTCATTAGGATTTTCTTTCCATACTAAGTATGGAAAAAAAGAAGTATTTAGTAACAGAAAGTTTTCATTCTTTCTAAAGTAATGAGGAAATTGGGGGTGCACGGTGCTCTGATGATGCACTACGTTGGCCTAAGCCTCTGAGTTTTTAGGAACCTAGCTACTCCCCGGGTAGGTAATGCTGAGTCTATGAACAGTGAAATGGAAAAAATGTTACCTATAAGAAGGGCAGGTGGATCCACAGTCCTCTTAGATGGGTACCCACTCAGTTCAGGCACACAAAGGCAAGTCATTCTTTACACACTTAAATTATTGTCATTTGTTTTTAATTGCATACACTGGGATCCCCAAGAGTCATAAATACTATATTAAAGAGTCCCCTCCTACACGTTTATTATAACATCTCAACAGGGCTTGATTTTAATTTAGATAGGGTTTTTCAGGTGTTTAGAGTAGGTGCTTGCCATATATTGAGGTACCTTGATGGGACTGGCAAGCTTAAACCTTTGGGAACTAAATCCTCATATTTATCAACAGTGTAAGTATGCATGCCCAAGGAGCTCCTGTTTGTTGTTTGTTTAACATTAAAATATCACCTGAGACCTGAGTCAAAAAGGGCAGTTACAAATGTTATCTATGAGATCCACTCTTGGAATGGTAGCTGGGGTTTAGTATTGTTATTTTATGAGTTCCGTTGCCTTCTGTATTAGTAATAGGTATGCAGCCTCTCAAAAGCAGATCACTGGCAGGGATATAAAAGCCTTCTGAATAGCAGTATAGTTGCTGGCTCTGGCTTTGGACATTTAAACCCTGTGAGTTCCAGAAGAGTGTGAAACTCATTGCCATTTTACACAGCAACATTTTGAGGTCAACATTTTGACTCTGGTGACATTCTGAAGTCGTCCTTGGTCGATACTTACACAATAACATTCTCATGGTAAACCCCATATATCCACCCCTCTCCCTGCACAGGTCCACTAAAAAATTTGATGCACGTAAAACTAATTGTTGCTGCAATTATCAATAGGCTTTTGAAACTGAGAGGCACACAAGCTTCCTTGGCCAGCATACAACCCATAGAGCAGATTCAAATCTTGAAATCCAGTTCCATAATCCACTGCTCCTATATGCCACCTTCTTTCACTCCTCTCCTGCCTCTGCTTTGATCACAGCAGGGGGCATACAGCGGCTGTTGGGAATATTTCAGATGTGGACAGTTTGTTAAATTTCAAGCCTTGCACTTTTGCCACTGGCCAGAAAAAGTACCAGGGCTGGGCCTTGGCCCCTACCTCACCCATGGGAGTCTGCAGAAATTATTCTGGGGGGGAGAGCAAAACTATAATATGCCTCCCCCCAGGAGAGCCCACCCAGCCCCTGTGTTTATAGCTGGGAGGGAGTGTAGGCCCCCCTGTGGATGCCCATGACAACATTACTGATTCCCCATCATGCATTGACTATCTCTTTAACATCCTAGCAATTAACCCTTTAAAGTCCAGAGGGGTAAACACTGCATTGTGAAGCAATACATTGCACATCCCTCTGGTACTTAAAGTTTAAAAAATGGTGAATTCTTACCCTCCACAATTTGTGATGTCCACAGTGGCAGTCTTCTGGTTTCCATAAGCCAAATCATCAAAGGTCGACAAAAGGGGCAAATACATTTTCTTTCCATTGGGACTAGAGGCTGATGTACTATGACACATTGGTTACATTCTGGAGCAAACCAACACCACAGAGGACCGATAACAAAACAATCACAGACTGGTATTGGTTTAAACTGAGATTTTAATGCATTTGAATGCTCTTAAAATCTCCAAAGATTTGCTTTGTAGTACATTGGAGACCTCTCTAACCTTAACCCTTTGAGTGCCAGAGAGGTATCCACGCATTGCTCTGCAATGTGTTGGATAACCCTCTGGCACTCAAAGGGTTAAATGCATGGATAGTCAATTATCAGCCCACCAGCTCCTAAGGTCTACAACTACCATCATCCTCAACCAGCCAGTGGGAGTTGTGGCCACCAACAGCCGGAGGTCTGACAGTTGACTTCTGCCAATTTAAGGGGTTAAAATCCCCCATACCTTTAAATCAATGACAATTTTTATTTGTACTGTATGGTACAATTGGTTTACCACATAATTCAGATTCCTATTTTCTTAGTACATCAGCCCCCTGGTGTCTTTACTTTTTCCACAAACTTTGATAGAGTTCTACTACAAAGACTTGTGGATTCCTTCAGTAGGCTCACTTTGTGCAGTTCCACTGATCAATAGGACTGTTCAGTCCCCCATGTTACTTGGTGTTGTTTCAGTCGAACTGTTTGGAAACATACATTTTCCTTGAAGCTAAAAACCTCTTGTGCCCACAAGACTAACCTTCTACCTTTAAAATTGCAATATCTAACAAGGGGCAAGAACATAAAAGGGAAACTTACCCTAGGAAAAAGTGTCCTGGGCTTTCACTGAAACAAACAGTGAATTTTTATTCACTTGGGATTTCTTGGGTTTATATTCAGTCATTTCTAGGTTCCTAATTATTTATTGCTACGAGGTATATAAATATAAACATATTCAGTTATACTGCAAAACATTTCTCATTTTCATTGCAGGCAACTGTTTGCCGCCAAAATAGGGCTTGATGGGGGTATTTACAGTTGGTTTTATACACTGTCTGGTTTCCCTGATGAAGGCCTGAATTGTTTCACTGAAAGCCGAATGAGTGTGATATCTATCTATCTATCTATCTATCTATCTATCTATCTATCTATCTATCTATCTATCTCTCTTGCTATTTCTCATTATGTATGTATGTTATATAGTACCGAAACATTTTCTTCTAGAAACAAAAAAACATCACAATGATCTTCTTCATTTTTCCATGAATACCTGCCTCTTACTCTACTGTTGAGTCATTTGCGGCTGCACTCAGGCATGTTCCATTCAGGCCCAGTGGTGGCTACAACAAAGCATGAAATTGAAAACGGTATTGGAAAGCTTGGTGCAGTTGTTCTCGTTCCTAGTGGAATCCTAGGAATCAAACTGTTCATCCTCTTGGCTGCCAGGAGGTCTCTATCGCATTGTGAAGTAATGCTCTGGAGAAATTTCTAGTGTGCCAGGAGATAATTTTGTACCAATATCAAGGGCTGTATGTACAGATCAGATGAGAAGCAATTCTGGACCAAACCAATGGCACAGAAGAAAATAAATATACATTTCCCAGTTTCTGATTACGTTAAGCTTTTAACCTCTGGAATGCATTGAGAAGCAATACACATACTTGGGAACTCTTGGAGTTTGACCCAAATCTTAGAGGTTTCTGGGTGAAGGGCCAAATTCTCAGGGTGACAGAGCCCAGCATGAACTACTGTCTCATCTAAACCAAATAATTGCTTATTTATTCCCTAAATTGCTCCCATTTCTGCCAGAAGGATAGAGGGAAATGTCCTGCTTCTCTTTTGTATGTTCAATCTATGAAAACTCTATATGTCAAAGAATGTTGAGGGTTCCTTGAAGACCAATAAGAACATCTCCTGTTTACAACAAGCAGGGATATATTGCCTGAAATCTATGTTCTGGGGATCTTTCAAAGATCTCAGGGTCAGCTTTATTCATAAGTCCTCAGCTATGGCAATACATTGAAGACCTCTCTAATGTTCGAGGATTCAAATCCCCATTTAAATTAACAGGACTTATCATGTGTCACCTGTGGTGCAATTGGTCTGCTTCAGGTTTTATCCTCATTTGTTTTGTACATATGGCTCTATGGGTGGTATTCAGGAAGATAAGGAGGAGAAATTCTGCTGCAAAACAAAAGCACTGTAGGGGGGAAATGACAGTTAAACGCCCATTGATTTTAATGGGGCATTGCTGACCTCACTATCATTCACTGGGTTAAAAGCCTCATTTGAACCAATAGGAATGATCATTTGTAACCTGCAGTGCAATTGGTTTGCTCCAGAATGCCTCTACTTTTGTTTTGAAAAGGCCCTATGTGGACTGGATCTTCAAAATTAATACTTTACCCCTTAAGGACCAGAAGGTGTGTAATGCACTGTTTCATAATTTGTTGTGCACCCCTCTGGTTCTCAACCCCTTAAGGACTACATGACGTACTATGACCGTAACGGTCCTTAAATACTTAAAGACCGATGACAATCATAGTACGTCACATACTTTTTACTTACAGCGCTCCACCGGGAGCACTGTAAGTAATAATGGGACCTAAAATTGACCACTCCAAGACTGGAGCGATCTCTTTTAGGCCCCAAAGCGGCGTGCCGATACACACAACAGGTCATGTGTACAGGCACGTCAGCGAAGATCAAAGCGGTCCTTATGGGATGGAAAAGTCCCAGGACCGCTGGTCCTTAAGGGGTTAAAGGGTTAATAAGTACTGGGTATCATATCCATGGAGGCAGGCATAATTATTTCTGCAGGGCTCCAATATTCCAAACTGCTTCCAATGAAGGCTTCAATGGGAGGAGTTTCAGTCCGTTAGTCCTGCAACAAAGCATCATGTCTGCCTCCACGGACAAGATATCCAGTACTAATTAAAGATTAATTTTGGGGACCTGAGCTACACTGAATTGATTCTTAGTGCCTATGTTGATGTTCTTCCAAAATTGTTGTAAGTAATAGTTTATTATTAGGAGGTGTAAGTGTTCCTTTAATTCTAAATTATAAGCATACCTGAGACCCTTCTAGTCTCAAGCCTTTGGAGCTTCACTAAGGCATGGGGCTGGGAGTTACCAAATGACACGATTTGTGTCATAAAGTAGGTGGAGCTTGATTGGGGTGGGCAGGAATGGGAGAAGAGAAGACAGAGTTTGACATTAAAATAGGCAGAGACTAGGAAGAACAGGGAGGGGAGTGACCAGAATTGGCATTGAAGTGGGCGGAGTTAGAAGGATACTCTCTGAGCCCTGAGAATTAGCTTCTGTTCCTAGAGACCCGGTCATATAAAGTGATAGTATTGTCTAAAAAAAACTTTTTTGCATTTAGAAGAGCTCAAAAAGCTGATCTAAATGCAAAAAACCGTATCTCTCAAACTGCTATGGTTTAAGAGATACGGGCGTTTGAAGTTTGATTTCTCCTACTGACAGCTGTAAAGCTGTCAGCAGGAGATTCGTGTCGGTCGACACTGTGGCGCTTGAGACGTGCCCGGGATCTCGTTACTTACACGGAATCCCTTCAATGGAGTGGTCTAAAACATGTGACTAGTGTTCAGGCACATGTTTTAGACCATTCCAATAAAGGAATTCTGTGTAAGTAACGAGATCCCGGCACTTCTCAAGCGCCACAGTGTCGACCGACACGAATCTCCTGCTGACAGCTTTACAGCTGTCAGTAGGAGAAATCAAACTTCAAACGCCCGTATCTCTTAAACCATAGCAGTTTGAGAGATACGTTTTTTGCATTTAGATCAGCTTTTTGAGCTCTTCTAAATGCAAAAAAGTTTTTGTAGACATTACTATCACTTTAAGTATAAAAACTGAAGTCTCTGGTTTAGGTCTGGAGAGTTCCCGGATATGATTATAATGCTTCAGTATTTATCAGAGAACAGTTTCCAGGTAACTGTGTGTCTGTATCAATCTTACATACATGCATTTGTAGTCACGGAACCACATATAGACTTTTGCCAGCCGAGTCTTGATCACCTACTAGTAATAACCCCTTTACCTTTCTATGGCCAGAAAATTTGATTGGCCTCTGTGACTTTTGCACTTGTGCTTTCGTTCCAAAGATGACATAATTTAGTCCTGTATGTCATGCCTATGGAGGCGGACATGACAGTTGCTAGCAGTATTACAGGACACAAACTCCTCCAACAGCACATGATAATCTTATCTCTTCAAAGACCACTGGAGTGTGCAAAGCATTGGTTTGCAATGCATTGAATGCCCTCTGGTCTTTAAAGGGTTAACAAGGCTCATGAGCTCTGTCTGCTTCAGTTTAACCCTTTCAGTGCCAGGGGGTACACAATGCCTTGCAAAGGAATACTTTGCGTACCCCACTGACACTGAAGGGGTTAAAAAATATGCCAGCAATTGTCATATCCACATCCATAAACATGACATCCAGGACTGATTAAAACTGCATGACTAAGGCATAAGGGCAAAATTCATAGGGACCATTAAGATTTTCTGGCCATGGTGAGGTGAGTGAGGGATTATTATTGTTAGGAGGTGTTAATTCTCCTATAACATTGTTCCATGTAACCCTCTGTGGATCTTTATTGAATCCTGGGTTTCCAAGGAACCCAGTGTAAGAACCTCTGGCATAGAAAATAGATGTTTCAGTCAGTTCAAAATCATACTAAATAGCATATTCAATATAACATTTTTTGTTTGTTTTAAAACAGATGTCAGACTAAATAGGATGTTTTTTAATGTGTTGGAATATGCAGAAACCTGAAATGTAGGTTCATGAGAGCTGATGAGTGAAACATGCCACGTACATTCTTATCTATGTGTCTGGAGCACATTCACCTGTCCTGTAACACATTTACCTTATTGTTGTGTGTTTAACCCCTACAGGGCTAAAGATTTCTCCAAAACATTGCTTCAGAAAGCACTGGGGACACTGCTAGCAGCCAAGGGCTCATTAAAATGCAAAAGGGTACAATTTTCTTTTAAGAAAAAGGGATTTAAGAACAAGAGGAGATCTATTGTTTTAATATGTAAAACAATATGTCGTAGGGTTTATCCCCCTGCATTAAACAGGGGTTCACCCACTGCTGAAAGGTGTTTTATTAAAAGTTATTACAGCTCAAACTTGAATTTTCTAGGTGCAGTATCACAATGACCTGAACTTGTACAGTGGAGCTGTTGCTACACCATCCTGTAGACAGCTGTGGTCAGTTTACCATATATCTCCATAGGATGGTGTAGTAACAGCGCCACTGTTGCTTCACAATGCGTTGATGATCTCTATAGCATTCAGTGGGTTAAAATCCCCATTTAAATCAATAGGAATTTTTACTTCTACCCTATAGTGTAAATGGTTTGCCCCAGAACTCCTACACTTTTCTTTTGAACATAGGGCCCTTAGCTTAGTACTTTAGCGCAATATTTTCCCATCTGACATAAATTATGTTAATATATTTTTATTGCCAAATTCTTGCCTAAATATGGACACTTAAAGGTCCATTTAACTATTGTCTATATGCAAATATGAGCGAGATGTAAACCTCAAGGTTGTAGGAGTTTCTCTGTTTTCCTGATTGTTAATGAAGCGCTCTGTGTATGCGTTGCTTTACAAGTTGCTCATGGAATTTCAGTATTCATTACTGTTATTTTAGTCCATTTTTAGCCATCTCTAATCATGTACCATTTTTGTGTGACATTTTCTAATTGGAGAATAAGCAGGAAGCTGTTACATTTTTGTACACAGCACTGGTTGAGAAATCTTGTGTTTTTTTTTTCTGGCCTACGAGGACGGTTTGGGTTGCAATGAGAAATCGCTGACCTTTTAGCTTAAAATCAGAAGTAAGGAGATAAACTGGGAGAAGAGAATTTGATTAAAGACTTGAGCCTGTGAACGTCAGCTGAATAATGACCAGCTTAGGCCAGGCAAATGTTTACAGTAACTGCTTGTTGGGAAGGGAAGTTAATGACAGAGCTAATCTCAAGCATGTCTCTCTAGTCACCCTGATGTATTAAATGCTTCTAAGTGAAATACTTGTCCACTACAATAAAATATAGCCTGCGTGCTCCTGAGCTGTATAAATAGATCCATAATTAAAGAGATAGTAAATAATTGATGTTATGAATTTAAATGTTTGGTGCATATTGCCAGTTTCTCTAAAATGATCTGTATCTGTGTATCTCTCTCTCTCTCTCTCTCTCTCTGTATATATATATATATATATATATATATATATATATATATATATATATATATACACACACACACACACATCAATCTATCTATCTGTCTGTCTGTCCGTCTACACAAACATTTTAACACCTTAAATACAGAGAGGTCCCCAGTGCAGGCCACTCTAGAGTTAAAACGGAACTATCAGGCATATTAAAGTGCCCCCCAAATCATTTTTCACATAGCGATAATCATATCAGTACTTGTAATATCCTTAGTAAGTCTGCCATTAATTAGAAATCCAACTTCTTCAGAGACTCACTGGCAGGCATCTTGTTGTAGAGGAATCTGTGCGCCTGCACTGTCCATCCCTTTCTGTACCTTAAGGTACACTGCAACTCTCACTAGCCAATCATAGAGGAGACAGGGACTGACAGCGCAGTCATACAGATGCCTCTTTGGCAAGATGTCTGTGGTGTTTTCTGAGGTGAGTCTCTGAAGAAGCTGGATTTCTAAATTATGCCAGACTTACTAAAGATAATATAAGTATTGATATGCTTATTGCTATGTGAATTATTGCTACGTGAATTATTTGGGGGGCACTTTAATATGGCGGAAAGTTCCACTTTAAAAGCCCTGTGTAAGTCAGATGAAATTTAGAGAATGGTTAGTTTGCCCTTATGGTGCAGAGCTTAACATCAGAATTGTTCCACTTACTTTGTGCATATGGTGAAGTGCATGCTTGCATTTGCTTATTCAAGATTGTAATTAGTGGGAAGATTTAAAGCAGGTAATTGACAGAGAAAAACACTGTCCTATTTTCTTCTCATCCTGTCTCTATCAGACTTACATTAGAGCTCTGCTTGCGTAATAAGGTTTAGAAAGGTAGTTCCTCAAGGAAGCACTTAAAGCCAGGATAAAGGAATATCCTTTTCTGAACATAGATGAGTCAGTTTGAGGAGGATTAGCTACTTTCACCAGAAGAACAATATCACCTAAAATGATGTTAAATATATTACATTATTATTAATATTATTATTATTTATTTATTCAATACCAACATAGTCTGCAAAATTACAAATACCCTTTAATCCAGTGTTTCTCAATTCCTGTCCTCAGGACCCACTAACAGGCCAGGAGTTGATGATTTCCTTGTTAGAGCACAGGTGAGTTAATCAATGTGAATGAGCCTCTGATCACCACACCTGTGCTCTAGCAGAGAAATCCCTAATTCCTGGCCTGTTAGTGGGTCCTGAGGACAGGAGTTGAGAAACACTGCTTTAATCCATCTGTAAAAATGTATAATTTCATAACTAAGGTCTAGGTTGATATAACAGTACATATCACATAATTATAGGTAGCATATGTTAAAATTAATTATTCATATGTTACATCCCTAAAATAATGCTTTTTTTAATATGTGTCTAGGGTTGCACCGATACCGATACTGGTATCGGTATCGGTGCCGATACCAGCATTTGCGCGAGTACTTGTACTCGCGCAAATGCGGCCGATGCCAGCACTGATACCCTGTGTCAGGGTCGGTGCTGCAGTGAGGGAGCCCGGGGAGCTGCTCACAATGCTCCCCGGTTGCCTCTCTCCCTCATGTAGCGTCTGAGCGTTGCCGCGGGTTACCATGGCAACGCTCTGACGCTGACTTCTGCCGGGGCTCGCGAGAGAACAGCGAGCACCCGGCAGAGGAGAGTAAGAGAGGCTAGATGGGACATTTGAGCGGGTGGTGAGAGGCAAAGAGGGGTGCCAAGAGGGAGAAAAAGGGACTAAGAAAAAGGGAAAAAAAAAAGGCAAAAGGAGTAAAGATCAGGAGACAAAAGGAGGGGAACTAAGAAAAGGCAAAAAGGAGGGGGGATCAGGAGAGGGCAAGAGAGGCAAAAGAGTGGGATCAAGAGTCAAGGAGGGGGACAAAGGGGGATCAAAAGGGAGAGAAAAAGCCAAGGCAAAAGGAGGGAGCTCAAGAGGGGGAGAATGAAGTAAAAGGTAGGAATCAAGAGGGGGAGAAAGAGGCAAAAGGGGACAGTCAAGAGGTGGTGTGTGTGTGTATATTATATATAATATATAATATATATATATATATATATATATATATATATATAATATTTCAAGTACTCACCAATACTTTTTTTGAGGTCATTTGCCAGTTTTCCAAGTACCTAAAGCATATATATTATTATCGGTAATTGGTATCGGCGAGTACTTGAAAAAAGTATCGGTACTTGTACTCGGTCTTAAAAAAGTGGTATCGGTGCATCTCTATATGTGTCCATTTTCCAGTTCAGAGAGCATTTCTTTTTCTGTACTGCTTGTATTGAGCAATAAGAGATAACGTCATTTAATTAAGTGATATTAGTATCTACTATGATTGTGTTCAGAAAGGCTGTTATCTCATCCCATTTTCAGATAATCCTGAAAAATCAATGCCTCGGATAAGGACGGAATGTTTATACCTATATATATGACTAGATTTTAGGCCTCTCAAAATAAAAGAGACATTTTATAGATGGTAGGATGAAGTGTATTTAAGTGTACATAGACTGAATTAATTTCAGGTGTTTGTATTTATATATATATATATATATATATATATATATATATATATATATATATATATATATATATACTCTGTGGAGATATCATTCATACAGTTTGGTAGGTGTTTCAGATTTCGAGAGCTGTATTTTCTGCAAACTATCAGTGATAAGTGAAACTTTTTCTGAACAGAAAAAGGGGATAATAGTAAGTACATGCCACTAATTAATAAAACTTAACCCTTTGAGTGCCAGAGGGTATGCAACACAACGCGTTGCATACCCCTCTGGCACTCAAAGGGTTAAATGAGCAGTGTCTGTATATAATTGGTATTTGTCTACAATCCATTAGAAAATAATGTTTAGTATTTAAATGTATATAAAACTGCTATTTAATTTTTAAATGGTAGCATTATCTAGTCAGTGGTGTATTTAGACCTAGACCAAGTAGATCCAGGCTTGCAGATTAGCAGGGGCTGCATACTGAGTGGCTTTACCAATGTATTACTTTATCCACTTTCATAAAAAATGCACAATATTAGGAAACTGCAGCTCGCAGTTCATAGTGTCTTCAAACACCTTTTTCCCAAAGAGAACATTCCCAATCTGTCTTTCTTCATAAATCAAAATTTTCACTTTCTTTTAGTTCCTTGGATGCTAGTTATTTGCGTTGCTTCTGTGTCTTTAATGGAAGGGGTGTGACCTGTGAAAGGGGTTGGATAAAGCGAGGGTGTGGCAAAGTGTGTGTGGGGGGGGCATGCATTTGGTTGGGCCTTGGGCAGTAGAAAATACATCATTGATTGTAATAACTCACCTATTGTTAATTTCTCAAGCATCCAAGAACTGGAACAGGGATATTTTTAAATCATTGTTTGAGATGGAAATATCATCTACTGTGGGATGTTTCCTAATTCTTATTATTTGACGAAGCCTAAGTACTAAGATGGGATTAGTCAATTGCTGGAAAGTTGTTGGGGGATGATGGGAGTTGTAGTCCTCAACAGCTGGAGGTCCAAAAATCGATATCACTGCAGATAGGCTCCAAAGTCTATCACCGGAACTGGAGCGTTTATCACCTGGCCTATTAGGGGGCGTCCGTTGAGAGCCTCTGATTTATATTTTATAACCCAAAAATAAGCAAATGGCTAGTGTACACAGTGATTGAAATATTTCATTATGTATTGTCTGCCATTACTATATACTATCAGAAGGAAGGCTTCTGGTATATTTTCATTCAAGAATAAATATCTCTATATAATAATGCCATAGCAATATGAAAACAACTCTATAACAAGCGTGTTATCTTTATTCATAATATTAACATAAAAGACCCCAAGATACCTTTATTCATAATAAAACCAAAACAAAAGGCAACCATTCAATAAAGATAAAATATCTTTATACATAATAAAACAATAACAAAAGACAATTCAATAACCTCCAGTTTTTTATTAATAATAAAATAATAACTAAAGGCGACAATTCAATAAAACCTAAGGCATTTTTGTGGATAATACACCATTACAGAATGGAAAAGACCAATAACCAGATGATATTTCTATACATAATAACACAATAACAAAGGCAAAGATTCAATAACCCTGTGATATCTTTACACATGATAACACATACCACAATGGAAAAGACCAATAACCCTGTTATCTTTCTACATTATAATGCACTAATCAATGAAAAAGATCAGTAACTTTGTTATTGTTCTACTTAATAAAACCAGAGCAAAAAGCAGAAAAAAGTAATAGACTTATCTGATGTTATTTAAATACTGGGATACCCATCTCAGTGAGTTTTATTATTGTCTAATGGTATATGTATTTATAGGGCCTTACGCATTAAATAAAATGGAAACATTCTGGAGCAATCCAAATGCACCATAGGGGAGAAATAGATATTCCTCAAACTCCAACTGAGTTAAAGGGGTTTTTTAGCAATCAAAGGATTAACCCCTTAACGGCCACATGACCAGCAGTGGTTTACTTTTAAAAGGTCACACGTGAAAGAGCGTGTGACCACATGAGACATCACAGGTGCCTAGAGGGATTAGCTGCACCTCACCGACGAGGCCCAAGAAGGCCGAAACGTACGTCTGGGGTTAGCTACTTCCCTTGTTCAGAGAAGAATTGTCTGGCATTTCGTGGCTGGACTGTCATTTTGGCAGGACCAGTATGATATGCTTCAGAATATTTCTTCTCTGTGTATGGCATTTGTGAGCTAAAAGAGATTGCACCCTGGACGCGAGGACATAGTCCCAGTGAGCTATTGCATACCCTTGCAAGCTCATGAGTCTAGTTGAGCATCTCTGACTTCTTCTACTTCTACTCACATGAGACATCAACCATGTCGCCACAATAAAAATGGCGACATGAAAATCTCGCACTGAAAGCACGAGATTCTCATGTCGCTTCCTTAAAGGGCGCAACTCTGGATGGGCTTATAAGAGGAGGAGAGGCAGGCATAAAAGCCAAGGGCTCTCTTTCTCCCCTTCTCTGTGTCGCTTCCTGTAAGGAAGCGACATGAGAATCTTACACTGTCTTGCAGTGCGAGATTCTCATGTCGACATTTTTATTGTGGTGACATGGTTAATGTCTCATGTCCTTTTAAAAAGATACTATCAGCAGTGAAGGACCATGGAGCATTTTTTTTTGCTCAGATGGATTCATGGGTCCCCGATTGGTGTGCAGCCACACGGGAACCCCTGAATTCTATGATGTACATAACCATCATGGGTCCTTAACATAAGTTTTCCCATGACGTTTATGCACTTCATGGTCCTTAACCACTTAACTTAAGGACCACAAACCTTTTTTTTTTCCCTTCCGGTTCTGGGCTCCCCGAACGGTGTGCAGCCGCAGTTGGAGCCCGGAATTCCATGACGGTCATAGCACGTCATGGGTCGTTAACGCAAAACAACCCATGACGTGCTATGGCCGTCAAGGGTCGTTAAGGGCTTAAGGTGTTAAAGTCCCATTTTGAGAAATGGGAATGTTTATTTGTCAAATATTGTGCAGTTGGTTATGATTCAGATTTGCTCCTCTTCTTTTGGGCCTTAGCTAAAGAGGTGTATTTCTGAAACAAACCAACTGCGCCATTGACTTAAATGCGGATATTAACTCCTTGACTGTTACAACGGTCTCCACCACATTGCAAAGCAATGCATTGGTGGATTCTAGCTTTCAAGGGGTTTAAAGCCCCTTTGAAATAAATAGGAATTTTGGGAATGCTTATGGTGCATTTGGCTTGCCCCACAATTACATTATTTTTATTTTGAAAAGAAGGTCTTCAGAATGGCATGTTGAAAAATTAATTAGACTGCCAGTTTCCTTAGGGTGCCATGTGTGGAAAGTCGCATTCTGCACTTTCTTGTGGAAGCCGGAAAAATGGAGCCCAGCTCCCACTGACTAACACAAGGGACCTGAGATGCAAACAGCTACTGGTGAGCAGCTAACAGGCCCTTGATAAAAAGATGGTAACAAACCCACGACACAGGAAGTGAGTAAGAATTGTCTCTCTCACTTCCTGTATTGTGGGTAAACCCCTGCCATTGTAAGATATCTGTACCCTCTTAAATATTACATCACAACAGGCCTGTCAAACTGAGGCCCACGTACTTGGTCAGGAGTAAAGGGACAACCCTTGTCCCCTATCCATTCTTGCATTGTATAGGGACCAGCCAATAAGTATATTCCTAAAATAAATAAATATGTGTTCTTTGAGTGCTAAAGATGTATCCAACTTATTGCGGGTTATGTACTAAGGTGTGATAAAGAGGTGATAACGCAGAGATAACTTCGTCAGTGATATCACTTCTCCACTTCCTGTGTTATTCTATGGAGCCTATGCACTAAAGTCTCCAAAGTTAGAAAGATTTTAGTGCATAGGCTCTATAGAATAACATATAACATGTAGAAGAGATATGACTGGAGAACTCATCTCCACTTTATCACCTCTTTATCACTCCTTAGTGCATAGCCCCATAGTGTTTCAATGCGATGGATACCTCAGTGGCACCCAGAAAATAAAATGTGACTTTTTCTCTGACTTTTTTTTCATAATGTTCGCTTGACAGTATAGGGGGGAATCCTTCAAGCAGTATATCAGGCGCACTATTCTTCACCTTTACAAATTACTTTTAGTATTGGGTATTTATAAATGATCCATCATATTTTCCTGCATGTAGCTAAAGTGCAGCCATTCCCTTGATACACACATATACTTCACAATGCCTTTCACACCCCATCTGGTCTTTAAAGGCTTAAAACAAATCTTACGTATTGTGAATAAATATTGTTATTGGCTCCTTTCCTACTGCTTGTTTAACTCTTTGAATTCCAGATGTGTGTGTCCAAGCCATTGCACGCTCCTCTGGCTCTGAAAAGGTTAGCAACTGTAGTCATGATACATATTCTGCACTATTGTTATGACACATATTTCTGTACCTTGTTTTGCTGTTCTGTAATATGTGTGTATACAGAGCGACCTGAGGTAAAATCACAAAAGAAGCCACTTGTTTATTCATCATAAAGAGTCTGCTTCTGAGTCACTTGGCTTATACTTAGACATAGGGCCTTGTACTCAAAAGAAAAGAGCAAACCAACTGCCTCCTAGGGGGCAAACAGAATTTCCCCTATTTCCAATTGATTTATTAATGGTAATTTTAACCCCTAGATAGGTTTCCAAAGCATTTCTCTACATCTGTACCTTGATGATGTGCTTTGATCCTTTGTCAGAACTCTGTCTGTTGGGGAATTCAACTCCCACCAAGCCCCAATCAGTTGGTTGCTGGTTAGAGATGATGAGAGTTGTAGACCCTGACAGCTGGGGGTCCACCAATTGACTGCACCTGAACTAAAAATATTATTCCTCAAATCCTCCTATTAACACCACTTGTGCCAAGGGAAGGCCAGTGTATGGACAGTTCAGGGCTTTCCATTCCCATACCTCCCAACATTTCAAATTGCCAAAGAGGGACACTTGTGTTTTAGGGGGTTTTGCTGGGGGCGTGGCTGGTGGGCGGGGCATTACCGAGAATTTTTAAGCTATTTCATGACCTGTTGACAGCTCCTTGTGTAACCTAATAAATGATTTAGAACAAGAACAAAGTATTTTATTTACACACACTAATTTATAAACTCATATACTGACATTTATACAAACAGTAATGTGAGTTGTATTGCTGTAGAGCAGTGTGATACATTTATATACACACCACACTGTCTGATCTCTTAAAAAGAGGGACATCAGGGTGGGAAAGAGGGACAGAGGGATTTGGGTCAAAAAGAGGGACTGTCCCTCCTAAAGAGGGACACTTGGGAGGTATGCATTCCTCTGGGCTTTATTCATCAAGGTAATGAATGCAATTCTGGAGCAAACCAACTACACCATAGGGTTGAAATGAAAATTCTGTAAATTCCTAGTGTTAAATGGGGCTTTTAACCCCGTGATTGCTGGAGAGGTCACCAGAGTATAGTGAAATAATGCACTGGAGAACTCTTTAGCATTCAAGTGGTTAAAACTGTTTAAATCAATGAGAATTTAATTCCCTCCCCCCCCATATTGCAGTTGATCATCTCTACAATTGCATACCTTTAGCTTGATAAGTAAGGCCCTCTAGGCCTTAGTTCCAGGCACGTGCTATAGGAGAGAGGAGTTCTGGGCATGCACACGTTAACCCCAATGCATTAGATACCTCTCTGGCACTCAAAGGATTAACCCTTTGAGTGCCAGAGGGTTGTGCAGCATATTGATTTGCAGTACGTTGCACACCTTTCTGGACCTCAAAGGGTTAAAATCTTAATATTGGAGGGGTGTGTGTGTGCGCACTGGTATGCACTAAAGGGAGCGTACCATCTAGTATATAGTGTCGCTGCATGATTCCTATGTCAACATCCAAGGCTAGAAAATTAGCTAAACTAATGGATTGCACATAACCCCCGTTGTCTGTATTAACCCCTCAGATGCTAGAAAGGTCTCCATTTTATTGCTTCTTAAATTAAACTGAGGAAAAAATACAGTAGATCCTGATGAAATCAGAAATGTCATTTGGGGCCTTATTTACAAAGCCAACTGAAGTAACTCTGAGGCTAACCAAGTGAACTATATGGAGAAATACAGATTCCCATTGATTTAAATGGGCATTTTAATCCCTTGCTCAGCAATCTGTTTGAGACTTCTCTAGCATTCAAGGGGTTAAATGCCATGTTTAATTTGCTGTCAATTTGAGTGAATTTTCATTAGTTCCCTATGGTGCAGTTGTTTTGCCCAAGAATTACTCAACTTCTTCTTTGTGCATAAGGCCCAGGCTTAGAGCTTCTTTTTATTAAGCCCTTGGATGCTAGAGAGGTCATCAATCACTGATTTAGTCCAGTAACTGACTACTCTGTCTCAGGGTGTATTATATAAATTAGACTACTTGGATGTATTTAGGTATATGGAAATGAGTCTTTATATAAATACTAGTATTGAAGGCCCATGTGCATGTGCCAAAGTGCCACCCAGCGGCCTCGGCTGCTGCCCCGTAGCCGGGAGCGGAAACAGGCGGTAGGCCGTTCGGAACACCCCGCTCTGGATCAGCTGTGCCGCCACTCGGACTGGAGGCCGGCACGTTCGGCCAGTCTCTACTGCGCATGACTGCATCATTCCGATAGTCTCTAATGCGCATGTGCGTGTTACGCACACAGGAAGTAACGCATCCTAGCAAATTATATTATAGGATAATGTACTTAATTAATCATCTGTAGAAGTGTTGTACTTGGTTCTAGATAAGACATGGTCAAAACAGTCTGTGGCCTGGACCTGGCCCATAGGCCAGTTTTGTCTGGTCCTTGGGTGTAGCTGGCTGCACAAACATAGAAGCACTGGAAAATACCACTTCTGATGAATGATACATTTCTTACAAAGCACAGATGTGATACAAATGTATTATTCTGAATGTGCAGAGAGAAGCAGGACTGATACATTCTCTTTGCAGTAACAATACATTTGTATAAACTTGTACCATAAATCAAGAGTGGACGAGTTGCAGCTCAACAGCTTTTGTTAGTCTACAATTCACATCATCCTCAGCAGTCAGTGATGAGGCACCTATTACAGAGCCACCATGTCTAATATACAAAGTAGAAATGGAACAATTCTGAGGCAATCCATATGCACCATAGGGCGTGAATAAAAATTGCAATTGATTTAAATGAGACTTTTAACCCCTTGAATGATTTTCAGTGCATTGGAGACCTCTAGAATCAAGGATTTAAATGTCCCATTTAAATCAATCTGGATTTTGGAAATCTGATTGTCCCATGTGGCACCGTTGATTTACTTAATAATTTCTCCTGTTCTTAGTACATTATATTTCTGCAGCTTCCTCTATAAAGGATATTTGCTAGGCTGCTTTAAGACACTAGAGAACCCTGGGCAAAGCTCGTACCCCCCCCCTTACAATACAACTTGTAAACAATACAAACAAACAAAAATGCACAAAATACCACATAAAATGCAATGTAGCTGTTTCAAACAGTGATTCAAAGCAACCTTACTATAGAATAAAATATATATTTGTCATGCTAACTTTAATTTTAGAAACTATGCTCCAATTTAAAATATCAGAAAATCCAATTTAATGTCCCTACCCATTCCTCAACTTAGTCTGTGCCTACCTGCCTATGGATGGAATTATGACGGTTCCACTGGCCCTGTCTGGTGTTGTCTGATTTGGCACATGAGACGTTGGCAGGTCATGTGGTAGCCAGATGACAGGAAGTGCTTCCTGTTCTCTGGCCTGACCTGAGCAAGACAGGAAGAAAACCCCATTACTGTGCTCCTCTCTCTGCTACACTACCAGTAAAAATCTGAAGGTGACTTTCAGTGTCAGCGAGAGCACAGAAACTGAAAAGCATTATGGGTCTATGAGAGAACTCAGCTGCCCATGGGCCCTCTGGTACTGCCAGACCAGCCTGTCCCTGCATTTCTACTTTGTTCCCCCTGGTAAGTAACAGTGCTTCCGTCAATGGCCCCCATTTTGAGAGTGAGCCTTTGGCAAATTCCCACTTTGCACATTGGTTAAAGCGGCCCTGGCAATTTGTTATTTTATTTGACAGTTTACGGACATTACTGAAATCCTACTAACGTTTAAAAATTAAAAAGAGCAAATCATTGAGAAAGAACAACAATTAGATATTTGTTTTTTATGGCAGGGTAACCACCCAGGTACTACCAATCACATTGTTTTCTCTGTTGTGCTATTACAGATGATACATACCATATGAAGATTAGTCTGGCCCCACCCACAGACTTTGGCCAAAATCCTGGTGAACCTCTGCATGAGAGTAATACAACCAACCCTAGATGTATGTTTCAGCCTATCACATTTGCTTACCCACCTGAATGCTAGAAACAGCTTAAAGGGTTAGTAATGCCTGAAATAAAGTTTTGTCCTATATGGTAGATTTTACAAAAATAAAGTATTTGGAGAAAGTCCTATGTCTCATACCTTTATGGTTTGAGAGATATTCGCCACTAAAGTTCCCCTTCTCCTGATATCAGCTGTAAAACCAACAGAAGGAGATTCGTGTCAGCCGACATGAGTAGGCTCTTCACCAGAGCCCGCAATAGCGATATTTAAAAAGAACTACATTGGAATGGTCTACAAAGTGTGCTTGCAAACCAGTCACACTTTGGAGACTGTTCCAGCGAAGTCATTCTTTTTAAATATTGATATTTCGGCTCTGCTGCAGAGCCGCTGGCTGGTCCCAGACCCGGAATCTCCTGCTATCAGCAAAGTGCTGACGTCAGGAGAAGGGGAGGGAGGGGGGAACTTTAGCAGCGAATATCTCTCAAACCATAAAGGTTTGAGAGATAGGACTTTATCCAAATACTTTATTCTTGTAAAATCTTCCATACAGAATAAACTTTATTTCAGGCATTACTAACCCTTTAAATGCATTACAAGACATCTCTAGCGTTCATCTTAGTGAGAAATATATTGCTTGCCATGAAACAGAACTAACCCTTCCAAATAACAACAATTTACTTACCTTATTATAGTCAGAAAATCCTGATGGCACCTATGAATTTTGTTCTTGTCCATTTGCTCATGAGATGACACCATCAATCATTTCTGAATGTCACGTCCGCAGAGACAAACATGAGAGTTTGCCCTTTAACAGCCAGTGGGCTGTGTAACACAATATATTTCACACCCTCTAGTACATAAAAGGTAAATATTACCATGTGCAATGAGCCCAGTGTCAAGTCCTGGGGTCCTGCTATCTATCGGCTGCCATGGTTGCCTCCATGGGCATGGTATCCATGGATGATTGAAGCTTAATCTGTTGAACCAAGCAAGGAGCAAGGGAAAAATGAATATGTGCTATTAACCCTTTGAGTATTGCAATGCGTTTGATACCTCTCTGGCACTCAAAGAGTTAAGGTTTTTTTTTTTTTTTGTAAGTGAGGGGTTATCAGTATATGTTAGTTATTCTTTAATGCTATTTGCCTTTGACTATAAACATAAAATTACAAGTCACTTTTTCCAGACTGAAAGCTATTGTGATCAAGATCCCCTAATCTTTTTCTATTGTATTCTTTAATTATTCTGTCAAAGGGATAGTAATGTTTCATAATAAAAGCAGCTCCAATTAATCTTCATAGTATTTGGGCCATGGAGAGTGTTGTTTCCATACTGTCAGAGTTGTAGTTCAAGAGTAATTGAATGATAAAGTATCCCCCTCGCGCCCCTCTTACTAATGTAACACTGCTCACCTCAGAACAGAAAGGTGGTGTCCAAGTGGATTGCAGAGGGGGACAATCTTCAATTAGCATAAGGGAAAAACCTGTCAAAGGGGGCAGGGTGTTCATTGTTCTCACAGTAAGAAGCTTGCCCCTTGCTGTGAGCTGTCTGGTCTGTGCACCAGATTCCACATCTGAGGAGAGGGGGCTTACACTAGGTAAAAGGGACACAAGGGGGATACTGTATCATTCAATTACTCTTGAACTACAACTCTGACAGTGTTGAAATAATACTCTCCACGGCCCAAATGCGATTAAGATTCATTGGAGCTGCTGTTTTTGTGAAACTTTACTATCCCTTTAACCCTTTGTGTGCCAGAGGGGTGCGTAATGCATTGCTTTGCAATGCGTTGTGTACCCCTCTGGCACTCAAAGGGTTAATTATTGCTTTAACAATAAAGGACAATAAGGTAATCTATACATTACATACACACATATATATCTACGAATATACTATAATTGTAGTTTATATATTTTATCTATAGTGGGGTCATTCTGTGCCTGAAATGTACCATTTAATAATTGTTAGTTATTATTTAGCACACAAGTTTTGTTTTTTTACCATGTTCAGCTTGGTACAACAGCTACTGTAACTCAGCCAAAATGTACTGCAGAAATGTCACATCTTAAGATATTTATTCTCTAGAGGATATGTCTACTTTTGGCTCAGGGGTCGTGAGAAATGCATCAGGGGACTTTCTCAAACACACTGCTCTCATACCCTTGCTTACGAATACATATTGCCTATTAGAGATAAATATTTTATACCAACTGTCAAACCTTCCAAAAGTTTTATACTTCATCTTGAATTGTTAATGCTCAGTTGTCTATGTGTAGAACAGTATTTTCTTCAGTTCATTTGTGTTATATTTGGATTACTGTATGTTTTGAAATTTAAAGAATGATTACTACAATGATTCCTTGTTATTTGACTGTTTTTAACCCCTTAGATGCTGAGAGGAGACCCTTTGAGCATACAAGGGGTTAATACAGATAATATCTCTAAACCAGAGTGTTATGCAGAAAGTAAAATGGGGAAATTTGGGGGCAAAACATCTGCGACATGGAGAACATATTCACCAATTCCCAGCAATTTAAGTGGGCTTTTAACTATTTGAATGCTGGGAAGCTGTGCAACTGATTACAAAGCGCTCAAGTGTTTAATAGCCCCATTTAAATGAGTGCACTATTTTTTTCTCGCATATAGTGAAGTTGGTTAGCCCCAGAATTGTTCCTTTGTAAATATGACCTTAAAGGGAAAGTAACGTCTCTCTTAAAGTGCAGCACCTAGCGCTATGTTTAAAGTGGATGTGTGACCTATGGACAACATCCCATAAATAGTTAGGCAACATATCCAATACTATGAAAACGTTACTTATTTTTTATTTTAAGTTTTGATTTCGTTTAAATTTAACTTAAAAAGTCTAGGCTGCAGCCACGTCCATATAGACTGCAGCCCGATGATCTGCCTCTGCTCTCCTCCGATGACAGAGGCTTCTGTCTGTAAGCTGGAGCGATCTCATTGGCTAGATATCGATCTCTGCCAATGAGAGCACTCCAGCTTGCAGACAGAAGACTCCGTCATCGGAGGAGGGAGGAGAGCAGAGGCAGAGTGTCAGGCTGCAGCCCAATCTTTGTAAGTTAAATTTAAACAAAATCAAAACTTAAAATAAAAAATAAATCACATTTTCATAGTATTGGATATGTTGCCTAACTATTTATGGGCTGTTGTCCATAGCTGACACATCCATTTTAATTACTTACATATTTGTAGTTCAAGCACGATTGAAGCCGAAAGGATTCCCCTCCCACCCCTTTCCCTGTGTCACTGATCCTCTCATGCAGGTCCGGATGGAGTGTGACCGGGGACAATATTCAGTAAGCAAAAGAAAAATCCTTCCCCCCTTCGTCAAGGGGGGGCAGTGTTTTCCTTGTACTTACTGAGTGAAGATTGTCCCTTGCTGCATCTGTCCAGTCCCATGACTGGATTGCAGATCTAAGGGGAAGCGGCCAGAAGGGGCAGGAGGGGGATCCTTTTGACTTGAATAGCATTTAAACTAGAAATATGTAAGTAATTAAATATAGCTATACGTGTTATAAAAAACATAAGGAAGACTCGGAGCTGCTCTTTAAGAGATACATTACTAGCCCTTTAAATCAGGGGGGTCCAACGTGCAGCCTGTGGGCCAAGGCCTGTCAGACTCCGAGGTGTGGCCTGTATGAGACTTTTAAAATAATATGCACCTGTGTATAATACTCAGGTGTAAATTAAAACCAAGATTTTTGGGGAAAACAAAAGTGTCTGTGTATAATACGGACCCTTGTTTTCCCCCCCTTTACCCACCAAAAAATGTAGTTTCTTGTCTGCTTCTCTCCCACCACCAACCTCTATATGCTCCTACCTTCCCCTCCCTCTACTCACTCCCTCTGGAGGCATCTGGGATATCCATGTGAGAACCTGTGTTGTTTCAAGATACTCCTAGTGCCCTTTTAGCCCTCTGCACAAATGTTAAAGATGCCTCCGAAGGAGTGAGTAGAGGGAGGGGAAGGTGGAAGCATACTGAGGTTGAGGGAGGGAGGAGGGGAGAAAACTTAAAGGGACAGTAATACTTTGTTTTAACTTTATTTTATTTTGTAGGCATTAAAAAAACACGAAGAACAATATAAGTCTTATCTCTCAAACCTTTATGGTTTAAGAGATATTCACAAGCAAAGTTTCCCCCTCTCGCCCCTTTTTCCTAGTGTAAGCCATCTTTTCTCAGATGTGAATCTGGTTGTAAGACCAGACAGATAACAGAAGGGGACACTCTTCTTTGTATGAAAACAATGAAAGCCCTTCCCCCCTTGACAAGTTTTTCAGGTTTTTCCCTTATCTTAATTGAAGATTGTCCCTCTCTGCAGTCTACCTGGGCATCTCCCTTCTGATCTGGCGGAAAGGGGGGGGGGATACTTTGTGAATATCTCTTAAACCATAAAGGTTTGAGAGATAAGACTTATATCGTTCTTCATGTTTTTTTAATGCCTACAAAATAAAATATGTAGGCATGTATATGTATTTTTCTCTCATGTATAATATGTACCTCCAACTTCACATAAGGGAAAAAGGGGCAAATTGTGAGTATTATACGTGAGATTTTACAGTAATCCCGTACTTGCCAGTACAGTACAGTACAGTTCAAGAATAGGTGTATGTCAAATATCAGTATTTCAATGACTTGATCAATACATAAATCCATATTTTTGAATGGCTGAAAGGCTATAATTCACCATAGTTATCAGTAAAAAAATAATTATGCGGCCATGTTGCCCACGATTGAACGACTGGACGTCCCTGCCTTAAGTAATATTTACAAAGATTTTTTTTTTTTTAACCCAGACTAATTTACCAAGGAATACAGTGGAGACCTCGCTAGTATCCGAGGGGTTAGTACAGACATATCAGGGGTTGTATCCATCAGTGGAGTTCATTTTAGAGACTTAGATGCAGGAACTAGAATCATGCAGCTATACTTCAGGGGATACTTCAAGTGCAGGGGAGCTCGGACCTGTCCTTGGCTCCACCTTAGTTCAGGTCAGGGGAGGGCTGGAAACTTGTGGCCTGGGTGTCAAGTGGCCCATATCTGTTTTCCTTCCAGCCCACTGTCCCAGCCCATCCCCATCTGTTAATTTTAAAATTGGCATTTATGCTGTGAAGTAAAGCAAGTGAAACCACCTAGTTTACAATTGAAACTGGGCTACACTAGTGATACCAGAGAGCTTACTGCTGAATTGAAGCTATACTAGTGAAACCATAGAGATTACAATTTAGGTAAAGCTATACTAGTGATACCATAAAACCTACAATGAAAATGGGTTATGCTGCTAGTGTAGCTCCATTTTGATTATAGCTCAGTGATATCGCTTGTGTAGCTCCATTTGGATTGGAGCTTTGTGGTGTTACTTGTGTAGCTCCATTTCAATTGTAAACTCTGTGGTATCACTAGTGTAACTCCATTTACAGCAACAAATGGGAGATTGAGTGATTCAGAGGCCAACTGGCCCAGACATATGACTGGCCTAGGGGGCAAGGAATTAAAATCCCCATTTAAATCAGTGTGAATTTTTGGAATTTTTAGGTCTTCCCTATAATGCAGATGGTTTGCCCCAGAACTCCTCTACTTTTCTTTTGAATATGCGGTCCTAAGATTCTGTTCTTTGTTAGTACATGGGTTATATGTCTGTCTCTATGAAATTTTAATTTCTAATATTGTCTAATACACGGGTTAATGTGAAAGATATCTGCTGCACGTTTCCTGCTACCTGGTTAGAGCCATCAGTGATTTCTCTACTTGTGTTTGGTGGTATATTATTCCTATTAAAAAGAGACTATTCACTAAACACATGAAGTGAGTCCTATCCTTATACTGACAGAGGGAAGACTGCCCATCGTTGTGATCTGTACGGTCAAGCGACTGGACTTCAGATCTGAGGGGAGGCGGATTCAGAATAGGAAAAGGAGCAGGAAGGGTAATATTTATATTTATTAACAAAGAGGACACACCAATTTGAAGACACCTTAACCCCTTAACGACCAGCTGTGCAGGCACGCGGCGGTCATTAAAGGACCACGGAGCATTTTTTTTTTTGCCGATCCGACTCAGGGCTCCCCGAACGGCGTGCAGCTGCACGGGGAGCCCTGAAATCCATGACTGTCCTGGTATGTCATGGGTCATTCAGTCACTTTTACCCATGACGTACCAGGACCGTCAAGGGTCATTAAGGGGTTAATACATCAAATATCCCTACGTGTTTTATGTGTATTCTGCTCTTACTCATAAGCAAACAAGAAAATGGAGTTAAGTTGCTCCATTTCCTCTGTGCTTTGTTTAATACATGGGGTTAAGGAACACTCCAAAGCATCCATTCTCTGCCTCCCTCTTAACGTGAGTATCATTAAGCAGTTTGGTGCAATTAAGTTAGTAAATTAGTCCAAGACAGGCACAACACTAATAAATTGATTTAGTGAATGGTATAGCTCAGAAATAATTTTGTACATTTCCCCATACGATTTTTCTGAGGTAACACATTTCCATGATCCAAAAGAATGTAACAGCACCAATGTATGTGTGCAACTTAGCAGGTCTTTCAGTTAGTAAATGAAAATAAATCTGCTTATATCTATTATCACTTTAGGACAGGGATGTCTAAACTTTTCTTCCTGTGTTAAATGGAGAAAAAAAAAAATCAATTGAGGAACGGATACTACTAAACAACGTAACAGCATTCATTGCCTTGGACAGAAAATTACAGGGTATATGACATCCATAGCTATAATATCAAACTACCTTACATTTATCTAAATAAACTTACGCATGGAGCATTAAATGTTTTCAACAATCCCCTTTTAAATGATATGAATAAAGGACTAGAATGTCTATGTCTAAGGGTCATCACTGCCTTAGGAACACAGACTATTGGTTTCCAACCCTATTCTTAGGGACCCCTAACAGGACATGTCTATAGGATTTCCCGGACTGAGCATTGGTTAGTTAATTAAAGGGGAACTTTCACCTCCTCATTATCATTATTGTATCCCTTCCTTTGTGTCCCCTCTGTACATTGCGGTGTTTCTTTTTGCCTACAAATCTGTTTAAATGAAGCAAAAAGATACTTGAATTGTGTACCTGATGACGTTAGCAGCAGCACAGCCGCGCACTGTACGGTGCAGAAGACACTCCCACAGCCTCAGCTCCTTTCACTTGCCCCAGCATCCTCCAATGACAGAGGCGTTCTGTTAGTAAGCTGGAGAGAGATCTCATTGGCAGAGATCGATATCTAGCCAATGAGATCTCTCTCCAGCTTACTAACAGAACGCCTCCGTCATCGGAGGATGCTGGGGCAAGTGAAAGGAGCTGAGGCTGTGGAAGTGTCTTCTGCACCATACGGTGCGCGGCTGTGAGGCTGTGCGGCTGCTAACGTCATCAGGTACACAATTCAAGTATCTTTTTGCTTCATTTAAACAGATTTGTAGGCAAAAAGAAACACCGCAATGTACAGAGGGGACACAAAGGAAGGGATACAATAATGATAATGAGGAGGTGAAAGTTCCCCTTTACATGACTGGGCTCCTGATTAAATCGCATGTACTCAAGTAGAGAAATCCTAAAGACATGGAATGTTAAGAGTCCCTGAGGATAGATTAGTAACCACTGATTCAGACCTTCAAAACACAGGGTGAGATTCACAAAGCGGTGAAAAGGAGGTGATAAAGTGGAGATGACTTATCCAGTTTATCACTTCTCCTATGTTATTCTGTAGATACTATTCACTAAGATCTCCAAAGTTTAACAAATCTTAGTGAATAGGCTCCATAGAATAACATAGGAATCGGAGAAATGATAAACTGGAGAAGTCATCTCCACTTTATCACCTCTTTATCAACACTTATTGAATCTCTCCCATGGTTTAATTCCCCATACTTTATCTGTCCTAAAAATAGGCTTGAAATTCAATTACATATTTGAAGGCCTAAAGTAAAATACAGTTTTCTGACCATTTTTGACAAAATTAGGACCATACATTTTCTTTTTTTTACAATATTCAAAACAGTATATCCCCTATAACTGCCTACTTACTCCATGAATGTAGCTGTTTTAATGTGCGACTCTTGTTAAATCTTCATTATATATGAGTGCAACTCTGTAGTTTGTAAATTTCATTAGTAATCTACATTAAAATGGCAACTTGGTCACAATAAAATCATATTCTGAAGAGAACAAAATTAACTATTAATCAGCCTATTTTTACAATGTTTTGTCAGCCAAAGTGGTTGGAGCAAGACTGACTCCATGTAAACTTACCCATGTATTATGTAGCACATTGGAATGAAAGCTATTCATTACACAGAAATGCAAAATGTATCTTATAAATAATAAATATATGCAACAGATATGTTTAAAAATAGAAAAACCGCTGTGTTGACAATCAGACAGTAAGTCTAGAGTAAACTGACCAAGTCTCCCCTTTCCTAAGGGCACATAAAAAATGCATACTATAAGGCTGCTTTGATATCAGTGCATCCATGCAGTAAGCCAAAAATCATGTCTGCCCAGTTAAAGGGAGAGTGCCTTGTGTATGATTAAAAAAATATTTGTTTTTATACATACCACATTGAAAATCGTCTGTGATACTCTTAAGTGGCCTCACAATCTTTAAAAATGTACACATGGTTTTTTCATATTCACATATTTTTTTACATTTCTCTGATGCCTCAAAATTCAGATGTTTACTCTTCTTTTCACTTTGTTTTTTCTATTCCTTTAACCCTTTGAGTGCCACAGGGCTATGCAACGATTTGCAAAGCAACATGTTGCATACCCCTCTGGCACTAAAAGGGTTAAATCTCCCACTGATGGTTAAAATACACTGAAGGAAATTTGAAGGAACATTATCAGCTGAGAGGGCTGTGTGGAATTTGAACAGCTGACACAACCAGAGTAGAAGAAATTAAGATCAGAGATTGTTCCTGTTGCCATAGTAACACTGGAAGCTTGTTAAATATTTTTCTAAAATCTCTATGTGAATATCAGATCTGAAGACAGAAATAGTAACAGAGATCTGATTCATTTTCTCTCCTTAACATGCTACAGTATAATTATATTTTATTTCACTGTAGTAGGCACTGCACCTTTAACTGGGAGATATGGTCAGCTTAGGCTAACTGATACACTGGGAACAAGGCCTGCAGAGCTGGGCAACATAAGGCCCTCCAGCTGTGTTTTACTACAGCTCGCGTTATCCCCAGCCAGTGTTGGGTGCCTGGGAATGGTGGATATTGTTTCCTGACACAGCCTGAGGGCCTCAGATTGCCCACCTGTCCAGTACTAGTATAGGGCCTTATGTATAACAGGATAAATAAAAATTCCCCAAATTGCTTTTTATTTAAATATTGAAGAGCCCGTTACACGGGCCACAGTGCCACTAGCAGCCTGTCACGGGGCAGTCATGCACAGTAGAGACTGCCCACTCCGCGGCTGATACAGTGCCAGCCAGTCGCGGTGCAGTCATGCTCAGTTGAGACTGCCCGTGCCACGGCTGATACAGTGCCAGCCGGTCACGTTGCAGTCATGCTCAGTAGAGACTGCCCGTGCCGCAGCTGATACAGAGCGGGAAGCTCCTTCAGAGAACCCCGCTCTGTATCAGCCTCGTCACTGGCAGTCTCTACTGTGCGTGACTGCAGCACGCGCAGCAGTCTCTACTGGGCATGATTGTGGCGTTACACACATTTTAGCTAATTATTATATAGGATGGTGTTTTTAAAGGGATAGCAATACCACAATAAAAGTTTAGCTCCGAGTATTATTTACAAGTTTTTTTTAACATGTTGCAATATATATAGTTATTTACAGATCTGTAGTTCAAAAGCTATTGAGTATGAAAGGATCCCCATCCTGCCCCTTATGGACGTCTCCTCTTAGATCTGCAATCCAGTCGTGGGACAGGACAGATGCAGCGAGGGACAATCTTCAGTCAGTAAATATAAGGAAAACCCTGCTCCCATTGATGAAAGAAGACAGGATTTTCCTTTTGCTTACTGAAGAGTGTCCTTCACTGTGCTCCATCTGGACCAGACAGAGAGGATCAGTGATGCAGGGAAAGGGGAGGGAGGGGGATACTATCTGCTTCAATGGCGTTTGAACTACAAATCTATAAGTAACTATATAGTGCAACATGTTAAAAAAAACTGTGAATAATACTCGTCGCTAAACTTTTATTACGATATTACTATCCCTTTAACCCATCGAGTGCTATAGAAGTTTAAAACAATGTGAATATGGATATTTTCTCATTTGTTCAATGTGGTGTGGTTTTGGTTTGCCCTAGAATTGCCCCACTTTGCTTGTACACATAAGACTCATCAGTGATGCATAAAAACATTCTTAGTGACACATTATTGCACAGTTATTAGGCAAGTTGTATTTTTGAGGATTAATTTTATTATTGAACAACTACAGTGCTCTCTGTCAATCTAACATGTTAAGAAACCTTAAACCTGAATATTTAAGAAAGTAAAGTGATGTTTTGGCTTTCTTAGGAGAATATCTATGTGTGCACAATTATTGGGCAACTATTAGTGTGCAGAATTATTATGCAACTAAATGAAAAACGATAATTTTCCCATCTTTAAGTGTTTATTTTCATTTATTTTAGTGAGCATACTAAACAAACAATTCAAAATTTACAAATATACATTTGTGACATTTCCCAAAAAAATTTGTGACCAGTATAGCCACCCTTCTTTTCAATAACAGTCATAAGCCTTCCATTCATGGAGTCTGTCAGTTTCTTGATCTGTTGACGATCAACTTTTTGTGCAGCAGCAACCACAGCCTCCCAGACACTGTTCAGAGAGGTGTACTGTTTTCCTTCAGTGTAAATCTGCCTTTTAAGAAGAGCCCACAAGTTCTCAATAGGGTTTAGGTCAGGTGAGGAAGGGGGCTGTGTTATTATTTTAACATCTTTAAGGCCTTTACAGTCTAGCCACGCGGAGCATTGTCCTGCATAAAAATCATGGTCTTCTTGAAAGATGCAGACTTTTTCCTGTACCACTGCTTGAAGAAAGTGTATTCTAAAAACTGGCAGAAGGTTTGAGAGTTCAGTTTGAGTCCATCTTCAACCCGAAAAGGTCCAACTAGCTCATCTTTGATAATACCAGCCAATACCAGTACCCCTGCTCCATCTTGCTGGCGTCCGAGTCGAAGTGGAGCTCTGTGCTCGTTACTGATCCAGCCACGGGCCCATCCATCTGGACCGTCAAGAGTCACTCTCATCTCATCAGTCCGTAAAACCTTTGAAAAATCTGTCTTCAGATATTTCTTGGCCCACTCTTGATGTTTCAGCTTACGTGTCTTGTTCACTGGTTGTCGGGTTTCAGCCTTCCTTACCGTGGCCATGTCTCTGAGCACTGAACACCTAGTACTTCTGGACATTCCAGGTAGGTTGCAGTTCTGGAATATGACAGCACTGGAGGATAATGGGTTCCTGGTAGCTTCATGTTTGATTCTTCTCAAATCTCTGGCAGTTAATTTGCATCTTTTTTTCTAAACACGTTTCTTGCGACAAACTTTTGATGGTTCTGAAAGACTTTTTACAATTTTTGACTTTTCAGAGTCAGTTATATCTCTTTTTCTGCCCATTTTGCCTGAGGAAATGAAGCTGCACACCTTGACATAGGGTGTTCATTTACTTAGGCCACACCCTCTCTCATTACACAAACACACATCACCTGATATGCTTAAATCCAATAAGCATTCAAGTTTAAACAGCTTGGAGTTGGAAAATATGCATAAAAATGGTGATATGGTCAAAATACTCACTTGCCTAATTGCACATAGTATAATTAATTGAGTGCCAGAAAGGTATCTAATGTATTGGGAAAATGTTGCTTAAGTTCCAAAATGGTGATAGTTACAGAATCTCATTTATAAAGAAGTAAAGCTGCATTTATAAATATGCTACTGAGAATTTTTTCCCATATACATCCTTTATACAGTCTATCATATTTCTATTTAGAACAGGTTATTTGTGTTTTTAAAGGGTTAGTAATGTCTAACATTTACTAACCCTAATATTGAAGGTATTAAAAAGATAATATTAATGTGCCTTTATGGTTTGAGAGATATAAGAGCTGAAAGTCTCCCTCTCCCTCCCCTTTTCCAGATGTCAGCATGTAGCTGACTTTCATTGAGAAGATTGATTTCTGTCCCCGAACAGTTTTGGTGAACCAGGGTTCTGAGTTTGTTAGTGTGATAGATACAGATGTTGGTGCACAGGAAGTTGCTGGTGCTTTACATACAGATGTTGGTGAGGTAGATGATGGTGCGGTAGATAGAGTTGTTGTTGGTGATAAATGTAATGTTCTTCGTGTAATGTGTACTAATGCTCGCAGCTTAGGCAACAAGCTCAGCGAGCTAATATCAATAGTTTGTAGAGATGACTTGGACTTGATTGTAATAACAGAGACATGGTTCAGGGACTGTAATGACTGGGAAATAGCCATTCCGGGATACACGTTGTATAGGAAAGATAGGGCTGAGAGAAGAGGGGGTGGGGTAGCCATTTATGTTAAAGATAGCATAAAATCCACAGCGATCCAGAATTCATGTAAAGAGTTGGAGACTCTCTGGATCTGTCTGCAGAATAAAAAGGGATCAGTTACAAGAATAGGTGCAGTCTACAGGCCTCCGGGGCAATCTGAAGAGCAAGACAACATGCTAGTGGACGAGATTACCCAAATGGCAGTAAAGGGAGATATAGTAGTTATGGGAGACTTCAACATGCCTGATGTTGATTGGAATATCCCTTGTGCGTCCACATGTAGAAGTAGGAGCATCGTAGAAGCCCTGACGGGGATGTCCCTAAAACAGCTGGTGAAGGCGCCAACTAGAGGGGACAATATCCTAGACTTAGTATTCACAAATGGAGACCTGGTATCTGAGGTGAAGGTGGGAGAAAATCTAGGTTCCAGTGACCACCAATGTTTGTGGTTCGGAATCCAGACTGACTACGAGAAATCCCATTCTGCAACCAAAGTATTGGACTTTAGGAAGACGAAGTTTGAGGATATGGGAGAATATGTAAAGAAAGAATTAAAAGGGTGGGATAAAACACCGAGAGTGAGTACTCAGTGGAAGACACTCAAAGAAGTCCTCTTAAAGGCAACAAGATTACATGTTAGACAAATTAGCAAGAGGAAAAGAAAGAGAAATCCACTATGGTTTACTAGAGAGGTAAGAGCTATAGTGAAAGATAAAAAGTCTGCCTATAAAAGATATAAAGAGACTGGAAGTGAAGCGGACAGAGAAGGGTATAAAACTATACAGAAGAAGACTAAACAGATGATAAATGCTGCTAAAGCCTCAAAAGAGGAAGAAATGGCCAAATCTGTTAAGAAGGGGAATAAAACCTTCTTCAGATATATCAGTGACAGGAAGAAGAAAAACTGCGGGATTACAAAAATTAACAACGGAAAAAATCAGTATATAGAAGAGGAAAAGGCGGTCGCTGACCATCTGAATAACTACTTCTGCTCAGTTTTTTCAGACGGCGGCCCTCATAATCAGAAAATGGCTGAACACAGCATTGCCTCTAGTTGTATAATTTTAGCCCCAGTGTTTTCAGAGGCCGATGTTCTAGAGGAACTTGTCCGGCTAAAGTCAAATAAAGCGATGGGTCCGGATGGAATCCACCCTAGAGTTCTTAAAGAACTCCGATCTGTCATAGTTGGCCCCCTGACTAATCTGTATAACCAGTCCCTTCTTACGGGAGAAGTTCCTGATGATTGGAGAATGGCCAATGTTGTACCCATTCACAAGAAGGGTAGTAAAGAAGAAGCTAGTAACTACAGGCCAGTCAGCCTGACATCTGTAGTGGTAAAAATGATGGAGACTCTTCTAAAGAAGAAGATAATTGACCATCTAACAAAAAACAACCTGATGGACCCAAACCAGCATGGCTTCACTGAGGGCCGATCCTGTCAGACTAATCTCATTGATTTCTTTGACTATGTAACTAAAGTGCTGGATGAAGGTGGTGCTGTGGATATCGCCTACCTGGATTTCAGTAAAGCTTTCGATACAGTTCCCCATAAAGAGCTGATAGATAAATTATCAAGAATTGGACTTAACCCCTGGATAGTTCAGTGGATCTGCAGTTGGCTGAAGGACAGAAACCAGAGGGTTGTTGTTAATGGAGTGTATTCTGAGCAGAGACTGGTTACAAGTGGAGTGCCACAAGGATCTGTTCTGGGCCCTGTTCTGTTCAACATATTTGTAAGTGACATAAGGGAAGGCTTGGCAGGGAAGGTTTGCTTGTTTGCTGATGACACAAAAGTGTGTAATAGGGTTGATGTTCCAGGAGGTGTCTGTAATATGGAGAATGATTTGGCACTATTAGATAAGTGGTCAAAACAATGGAAACTTCAGTTCAATGTTTCCAAATGTAAAATAATGCACTTGGGGAAAAGAAACCCTCAATCTGACTATCGTATTGGCAGTTCTGTGGTAGCAAAGACTTCAGAAGAGAAGGATTTGGGGGTGGTCATCTCTGACAGCCTCAAGATGAGTAACCAATGCAACCAGGCGGTGGGGAAAGCAAATCGTATGCTTGGCTGCATAGCTAGAGGTATAACAAGCAGGAAGAGGGAGATTGTGATCCCTCTGTATAGAGCTCTAGTGAGACCACATCTGGAATACTGTGTACAGTTCTGGAGGCCTCATCTGCAAAAGGATATAACTAAAATTGAGCGGGTTCAAAGAAGAGCTACAAAAATGGTGGAAGGTCTAAAGCATAGAACTTATCAAGAACGACTCAGAGATCTAAATATGTATAGTCTGGAGGAAAGAAGAGAAAGGGGGGACATGATTGAAACCTTTAAATATGTTAAAGGACTGAACAAGGTTCAGGAGGGAAGTGTGATTAATAAGAATCTGAATACAAGAACAAGGGGGCACAATCTGAGGCTAGTTGGAGGAAAAATCAAGAAAAACATTAGAAAATATTATTTCACTGAAAGAGTAGTAGAAACTTGGAACAAACTTCCAGCAGAGGTGGTTGATAAATCCACAGTAACACAGTTTAAACATGCCTGGGATAAACATGTATCTATCCTAAGATAACAATAAAGGAATACTAAAGGGCAGACTAGATGGACCAGGTGGTCTTTTTCTGCCGTCAATCTTCTATGTTTCTATGTTTCTAGCTGACGTCAGGAGATCCCGGTCCCACACCAGCTGGCGGCTCTTCAGCGGAGCTGAGTGAGCGCTATCGAAGAACAAATACTTCAGTGGAATGGTCTGCAAAGTGTTCTTGCTAACCAAGCACACTTTGTAGACCATTCTAGTGAAGTATCTGTTTTTCGGTAGCGCTCATTCAGCTCTGCTAAAGGTTTGAGAGATACGACTTGGAGATACTACTTGGCACATTAATATTATCTTTTTAATACCTTCAGTATTAGGGTTAGTTAATGTTAGACATTACTAACCCTTTAAGATTTAACTGCCAAAACATCCTTTATTTTTGCTGCAATTAACAAATTAATTTATACGTGTGTTGTGACCAATTTTTGTTTGGACTATGCTCATTTTTCCTTCCACATTCAAAAAAGGCAAACAAATGGCTATTGTATTTAGCATAAATATCACTAAATGTTTAAATCATATAACCTTATGACATTTTGTGACAATTTTTCACTTTATTTAGTATGATCATTTTTACCTCCCCCAATAGTCTGATTTATTGTTATTTTCCCTGTTGTCCCAATATGGCCTGGCTCCATCTCTCTTGGCAGAAGCACTCACTCAGTTCCTGATGCCAATATATAGTTCAAAAGTGCCTTAAGCAGAGAGTAATGATACAGCGGGCAGAGTGCCTTCAAATATGACCTCCCGTCTTTATTGTGCGTCGTGGTGGGATATCATTGAAGTAAGGTGCATAAAATAATGTAAAGTAAAATAAATAAAAAGGCCTACATGTTTCTTATAGAAACTCGACACTTCATCAGGGCCTGCCCATTTTCTTTAACGGTTCAGAAATAAAAGCCTTTCTGAAAAAAAAAGAGGGGTGTTTACTAAATAAAGCTATTTTTCCACAGATAATACTTGATATTTAAATCTATATAACCCATTTCTGTTTTAGGCGTTAGTCTTCCTTTATGATGTCAGTGATACTTCCAGTAAATTGAAGTGCAATGAATTGGTGATATTTATCAATTAATTTTTTTTTTACACTTTTAACCCTTTCAGTGTCAGAGGGGTGTTTGATGTGCACCCCTCTGGCACTCAAAGGGTTAAGGACCAGAGGAGTGTGTAACATATTGCTTTGCAATACGTTGTTGACTCCCCTGGTCCTTAAAGCATTACCAAATGATGGCTAGATCCAAACAGGCAAATGAAAAGGCACTTCAACATCAGGCTCGGAACACATACATAAGCTATTTAGGAATTATGAGATTGAAGCAGATGTCATTTGATGATTTTGCCTTATAAGTTAGATTGATTAAACCTTGTAACACTCGAGTGAATGTATGAATTCAACAGCGGAATTCGATTGTGTTACTATGCATTGCCAGAGGCTGCACTTCAGGGTATGCGCTAGAGCATGCGATCGTTATAGTGTGTACTAGCACACACACAATGCTCTGCAGTTAAGACCCTAACACCAGAAGGCATGCATAGGAAAATGGCATAAACCTAGAACATTTTTCTCTTCCTGTTTAATACGTGGAGTTTCTCAAAGATCAGAGGAAAAGAACACTCAGATTTACTTTAGTAAATTGGTATTTGGCAGGAATATGGCTAGAAAATCAACTATAGCGCTTGATTTTGCATGAAATCGTATTCATACATTTACCCCAGTGCATCACACAAGTTAAACTGAGAAAAACCGAAATAAATTTATAATGCTATTTAGGGCTGTGGAGGGCGTGTTCTAATACCATTTTACTCTGAAGTAGATACTAGAACCACATTTTTGAGTGCTGCACCTGCCTATTGTTTTTGTACTAAACCAGAACTAGTCAACTGTTGGACATCTAGATTCCTCTCATCATCAATGGCTGGACATTCAGCAATTGACTACACCTGTACTAAACAATGTGCTCCAAAAATTCTCCCACTTGTTCCAAGGAGAGTATAGTGCTGGAGTATGGAAGTTTCCGAGCATGTCAATCCTCTGCGCCTTGTTTCTCTCCTTCTAACAAGGAATAATAACCAAATGATAGGATTGATACAAGATGAAGCATGACAATTTTACTTACCAAGGCCCTTAGGCTGTGGCAGGTCCAGTGCAGTCCCTAACAGCCACAGATGAGCTTCAGCAAACAGGAAGACACAGAATGATAGCACTTAATGGACACCACCTCGACACCAGTCAGTCCGAAGGAGTCTTTATACCGTTGTCTTTAATGGGAATCCATCAAAAGCAACATTTTTCAGCATGGATGACTCACACCTGCCCTCCTTGATGAAGGAAGACAGGCTTTTCCTAATACTGACAGCTTCAGAATGGGAAAAAGAGATGGGAGGAGTAGTAGTCATCATACATTACCGCATAACTATCAAGTTTTGATCTTTGAGAGAGTCAGACATCAGGAATATATAGTATAAGAAACGATCTGCTTGATATTCCAAACATTACTATCACTTTTCACAAGGAAATGGTGTACAATCACTGAATTTCCTCTTCTCCTTCGTTAACCCCTTAACGACTGGCCGTGCAACCGGCAGTTAAGGACCACAGGGCATTTTTTTTGGCCCAGTGGATTCAAGGGTCCCCAAATGGCCTGCAGCCATGTGGGGACCCCTGAATTCTATGACGTTCCAGGACTGTCATGGATCCTTAACACAAGTTTTCCCATGTTGGTCCTGGCATGTCATGGGTCCTTAAGGGTTTAATACATGGCAACAGGCAAGAAATTTAGGAAAAGAACAAGACAAAATGCCTATAGACTACCCCGTGGCAAAAATGGCGATAGGGGGCTAGGAAAACGATTCCAGCAGATGTTATTCTGCAAAATCATATTTATACTTTCACCCCAATGAGACTTTGACAAATAACCAATAAAAAAGTAGAGGTGTTCTACAAATTCCAGACTATACATTAGGGGTTCTTTGAGCCCTAAACAGATGGAGAACCTTGGGTATAGGGTAATGGCGAGGTCTTGATCATTATGTCCTAAAATATATTGGTATATATTGGTATATAATAAGACTTATTAAGATTAGAACTGCCTTAACCCTTCAAGTGCTTTGCAATGTGTTGTGCACTCCTCTGGCACTTAAAGGGTTAATAGGTTAACAGGTATCAGGTATTCAATGTTTATTTTGAGGTAAGAGTATTGGATGTGTTGGTTATGTAGGAAGGTTGCATAGATACCTGACTGGTTAGGTGCCAGGATTGATATAATAAATGATAGGCTGGCATGATACATGAGATGATGTCATGTACAACAATTTTAATTTGAAACACATATGTATTGGGATTTCTATAATTTTATTGTGCCCTTCACATAAAGAAATGCATTTTTTCGTTTTTTTAATGTATCTTATTTTCATTTTTATGCCACCTTAGCTAAGGAATTTTTTTTAATTTTATTTTTTTTTACTGCTGTTCAGTTAACAGGATTTGCTCACAGCTTTGTGAGAGGAAAAGCAGCCAAATACAGGTTCATGTTTGCAGTCAATGAGGATATGGTTTACTGATTTGGGATGTTAAAGGGGGGATTTTCCGTAAGAATGTGTCTCTTATTATTTATGAAAAGTACATAGCTAGGTAAGTATACTTCAAACAGCAGTCAGTAATTTCTATGTACTGATTTTAGTTGCATTTGATATCTGTTTTAGTTGCCTGCTAGTTTCGGTTTCCCAGTCTGATAGAGAGTAGTGTTCTTTATAAGCCATTCAGGTCTGTTGAAGGCTATTGTTATGAGGGAGTGTGATGTATAGCAGACTTCATTAGATATCTCTATATATGGTAAACTTAAGATGTAATTCTGTGTTATAGTCAGACTGCCAGATAACCCCAGGGAGTGAGTCAAGAGAGTGTCTCAATGAGGGACTGCAACATTGAGTCACAATGTGTGTTCCCATGAAGTCACCAACTTGTGTATTAGAAATTAAAGGAACACAATCTGGGAAGAAAAATTCTAATGACCACTATATATCAATTCTGCATAAATTGGTTCCCCAAAATGAATATTTAATTGGGGGACATGAGGACATGATCCTTTTTTCCTGGAGTCCAGAACCCCAGACTCCACTCACTGAAATGTTCCTTCCTAAGAAGAGTTGAATTGGATGAGTTTTGTGTTCCATCAAAAAAACCATGTCAACATCTTTGGGCATATTATTCAGTACTAATTAAAAATTCACTTTGTGAGCCATCTACATAAAAATGATTAATGGTGGCCATTAGGAATTTTTGTCCAACTTTAAGATAAGTGGGACGTGTTCCTTTAAAGGGATAGTAATGTTTCACAAAAAAGCAGCTTCAATTAATCATCAATGTATTTGGACCATGGAGAGTGTTATTTCAATACTATCAGAGTTATAGTTCAAGAGTAATTGAATGATAAAGTATCCTGCTCCCGCCCCTTTTACCTAGTGTAAGCCACCTCCCCTCAAATGTGGAATCTTGTCTCTTGAAAGGACAGGTTCAGCAAGTGACAAACTTCTTATTGTGAGCAACCCTGCCCCCCTTCACAGGTTTTTCAGGTTTTTCCTTATGCTCACTGAAGATTGTCCCTCTCTGCGGTTCATCTGGACAGTTTTGCTGCACTGAGGTGAGCAGTGTTACATCAGTAAAAGGGGCGGGAGGGGGATACTACAACTCTAACAGTATTGAAATAACACTCTCCATGGTCCAAATACTATGAAGATTAATTGGCGCTGCTTTTATTGTGAAACATTACTATCCCTTTAAATGAATGGAACTTTTCTGTTAATTTCTTATTAATTTCTTATTCCTCAGTTCTTGTAACACAATCCAGTACACAAAGTAACACAAAGCCAGTAGTTGCCTCTGTTTCCTGCTAGTTCTCAAAGAACATTAGAGAAATCATGCTTTGTGTTGACATAATACTTAATTCACTTGACTTGTGATCTTGTTCCTATTGGCTTCAAGTAAATCACAAAACACCTGTGAATTACCTAAGATTTTTGAGTAGGCTTGTACAGGGAAAGGCATGTATACTCTCTTTAAACCCAAGTTCTATCTGAAGACTAATGTGAAAGAATATATTGCTGGATAATTGAATGTGTTGGTGCATGCTGTATGTCCCTACCTTCATACTTAAAGGGATAGTAATAGTTAATTTTATGTTTATTTAATATTGTAGGCATTAAAAATATGAACAATGTAAGTCTTATACCTTGCTAAAGTTACCTCGTGAGAGAAGTTGGCGCTCTAGCTGACAGCTGCAGAGTCAAAATTGCGCAATCTAAACATACTGCATTGGAACGGTCTACAAAGTGTGCCTGGTTTGCAAGCACACTTTGTAGACCATTCCAATGAAGTATTTATGTTTAGATTGTGCAAATTCAGCTCTACTGAAGAGCCACCCTCCAGTCAAATGACCGGATTCTGCAGCTGTCAGGTAGAGCGCTGACTTTTCTCTTGAGGTAACTTTAGCAAGGTATAAGACTTACATTGTTGTTCTTATTTTATAATGCCTACAATATTAAATAAACATAAAATTAACTATTACTATCCCTTTAATTAAAAATAGGATTTATATAGTTGCATACTAATTTTTCATGTGTAGATGCTCAGATAAGAACTTATGGAAAGCATGACTTTTCCACTATTAATAGAAAGCGTACCAGTCTACCCACCCTGGAAACATTTTTGTTTGTGCTGGTGTGTTTAAGCTGCTGTGTGGGTGGGCCTAACCTGTTCTGCTGGTAGTGATCATTTTTTTTAGACATTGCATTTTGTTCTCATGGGATATCTCTTCAGCCAAACGTGACAAATGTGAAACCTTGTAGGACCATATACAGAAAGAAAAAGAGGAGCAATTCTGGAGCGTACTAGCTGCACCATAGGGAAGAAAGAGACATTCCTCCAATTCCCATTGATTTAAATAGTGCTTTTAACCCACTGTGAAGCATGGTGTCGGAGATCTCTTTGGAGTTCAAGGGGTTAAAAGTCCCCTTTTATTCAACAGGAATTTTCATTTGTTTCATATGATTTGTTTCCCATTTGCTCATCTTTTGCTTTCTGAATAAGATATATATGAGAGGTCAATACAAGGATTTCTGTGGTGAGCTATTAATTTCAAGACATGATCAGGTGACCAGGGGACACCCCTTGAGATTAGAGGAAAGGAGGTTTAGATTTCAGCAGAGGAAGGGGTTTTATACAGTAAGGTCTGTTAAATTGTGGAATTCCTTGCCCAACGAGGTGTTTATGGCAGATACAATGGATACATGTAAGAGAAGATTAGATGCATTTCTTTCAAAAGGGAACATATAGGGTTATAATGTATATTAGTAAGCAAATCAAGAATGTCTGATAAAGAGTAACTTATTTGGTAGCAGGAAAGCTATACGTTTCTCATGTCACTGGGATATGAGGCAAAGGTTGAACTTGATGACTTGTGTCTTTATTCAACCTAATTTACTATGTTACTATGTTACCCATTATGCACTATAGTGGCAATGTTGGAGCAAATGCATTGGAGACCTTTCCTAAATTGAAGGCGTTAATTGCTCCATGCAAATCAAAGGGGTTTTTAGTTGTCCCCTCTGATGAAGTTGGTTTGTTCCAGAATTGCTGATTGTGTCTTTATATAAGTATGATATACAGTATATTGTGATTATTTATTTAGAGCTATTACCATTAAAATTAATAGGAGTCATTACTGTATATATCAATGGTTCTGAAGTGTTTTAATATGGTGGATCACTCTTTTTCCAAATAACATTACAGTGGAAACCTAACAACCAAACAGTTTATCCCCATGGAACTAGTGAGAGAGAGACCTCACTAGCATGCAAGATGGTGATATAGTTTCAATATTAAATATATTGGACTTAAAGTGGAAATGTCCTATTGTAACAAACAGATGATTTTGAAAGAAATTCCAGTAGCAACAATATTTGTTAGACGTTTTCTTTATTTAAAACAATAGTTTATTTGATATTTAACTTTATTTATTTGTCAGTTAACACGAATCTGCTGAGCATGCCTGGCAGATACTACTAACATGCCACACTGCTATGCATTGCCAACTGTCACTTCCTGCCAGGAAGTACAAGCTCAGTTGTGTAAACTGACAAAGCTAAACATTTCATAAACTATTGTTGAAATAAAAAGGGCTGCATAAATATAGGTAATTTTCTACTTGTTACCAAGTGACCAATCCACTTTAATACCAAAATGTTAGGCTAAAACTGAACTAATATAAAAAAAATCTTAACACGTAATTTATGCTGTTTATCCCTTTGAGTGCAGTCACCTTTGGTACTCAAAGTGTCAATCTTCCAAACATAAACTGGCAGTCACAGGCAGTCTATCACTCCCATATCTCCCAACATTCAAGCCTTCCTAAGAGGAACATATGTAAGATGGTGCACACGCTGGAAGAAATGGGACTTTACATTTGAAACACTAAGGGCCATATGCGTAAAGCTAAAAGAGAAGCAGTTATGCGGCAAACCACTTCGACATAGGGTACAAACACAGATTTAACATGTTTTGAAAGGGGTTTTTAATACATTGAATGCTAGAGAGGTCTCTAACAGATTTGCAATGAGTTGTAAAGGTTTTGATCCTAATCTCAGGGACTCAGGGTGAAGAGCCAGATTATCAGGTTGAGACAGTCCAGTGCTACCTGTTATCTAATTTACACCAATGAATTGCTTCTTTAGTGCCAAACTTGGTGCCACTTATACTAGGAAGGCAGAGTCCTGCTTCTCTGTCATGTGTTGAATCAGTTATATATCTAAACTGTTGTACTGGAGCACCTCTCGATTAGACAGAGTAAGAGCATTTCACAGAGAACCTATGTTAAGGGGAACTTTTGAGGGTTAATATCTACAAAATGTCAGGGTCAGCTCACTTTGAAAGTTCTCAGGTATGATCACAATTACTTATTTTATTAACCCGTTGAGGGCCATATGCATACCTGGGAACTTTTGAAATGAGCTCACCCTGAGATCTTTGAAATATTAACCCTTAACGCCCATAAGAAAGCAGATTCTATGTGTTATGACCATGTTTGCTCTAAACCAGAGATAATCCAATACATTTTTAAGGAACCTTTCACATGCTACAGTTCTGACATATAACTTCTTATACACTCATAAGGCAAGCAGGACTTCTCCTCCTGCCTTTCTGGTAGAAATGCCATGGATTTGGACAGTAAATAGGCAGTAAATTGGTGTAAATCATATAGGAGGACACACTGGATTTGCTCACCCTGCGAATTTGGCCCTTTACACTGAGACCCTGAGATTTGGTTCCACACCCTGAGTTTCAGGGTCAAACCCTGAGAGTTCCCAGGTATGACCATATGTGTACAATGTGTTGGACTCAGGTGGTGTTAATGGACCAACAGATCAGTCTCTGGCAGGTGTTTTAATGCATGTTTTACAGGGCCTCATCTTGGATTCTCGGTAATAACAGTTTTATGGGAAGGAACCAATTATAATCTTCTGGTTTGAAGGATAGGAAGGAGGGAAGCTGTTGTAGATGCTCAATGCATAACTGTGATTGATTTTCCTGTAAATAGCATGGAAAGCAAATAAAGGTTACAGCTAAACCTACGAGGATCCCAGGTGTTTACCTATATTAGTGGGGACCTCCATTCACAATTTACTAGATGTCTCAGAGGTTGTTAACACTTTTTTCTGGTCTCATTTCTTGATGTTTACCGCTCATTTAAGCTGTAGAATTGTGATGAAATGTTCACTCTTGCTTGGCTCATCTGTCAGCCTCCCTATGCAACATCTTCCTCCAACTATACAAGCCTATATAGCCATCATGTAAAGGCATTACCAAACAGCGAAAAGACACACACACACACATGTACAGTTAATCCTTTAAAGATCAGGGGGTGAGTGCAACACCTGACTGACCTTTAAAGCATTAAAAGACATCAGGTGTATACACCTGTCTGACATGTAAAAGACTAACATAGTAAATTAGTTTGAAAAAAGACACAAGTCCCTCAAGTTCAATCTTTGTCTCATAACCCTGTGACATGAGAATTATATAGCTGCCACCAAATAAGTTAGTCTTTATCAGACAATCCTGTTTTGCCTACTAATACACAGTATGACCCTGTATGTCCCCTTTTGAACAAAATATATCTAATCTTCACTTAAATGTATCCATTGTATCTGCGATAACCACCTCCTTGGGCAAGGAATTCCATAATTTAACAGATTTACTGTAAAAAAACAAACAAACCCCTTCCTCTGCTGAAGTTGAAACCTCCTTTCCTCTAATCTCAAGGGGGTGTCTCCTGGTTATTAGTGACATTAGTGACAGGTGCAAAAAGCTTCTGTATTGAATCATATTTTAGATTTCACTTATCACCTAAGAACTGCACACTTCAATCTTTCATTCAGATAATTAAATGATAAGCCCTTGTAAACATGACTTGCACTAATGTGTGTAACCTTTTGTATTACTGTTTGCTACTATGTAATATGTGTTTGTACTATTGCTCTTCAATTGTATTTTCTGTAGAAACAGTAACACCTCCTTATAATAAACCCACATTTTTCTTAATCCCTCGAGGAGCAATGTGTTGTACACTTCTCTGTTCCTCAAAGGGTTAATCTGGGCAAACAGCTCGACTGGAAATCATGGATCAGTTCTAATTGGCCTTCCAAAATAAATGTTCAGTTAACACTGACTATTGAGTCCACTGAGCCAGCTTTTTGCAGGACTTCAGGAACCCCAAACCAATGCCACTGAAATATTCTTTGGAATCCTACAGTGGGTGGAGTTTGGGGTCCTTAACCCCTTAACGACCGGGGAATCTGCGCCGGGATGTGACTGAACGTCTGCGGAGCATTTTTTTTTTTTTTCGTTTTCTGGTTCCGGACTCCCTGAACGGCGTGCAGCCGCGGGGGGAGCCCGGAACTCCATGACGGTCATAGTACGTACTATGACCGTCAACGGTCGTTAAGGGGTTAATAACCCTTTGAGTGCCAGCAAAAATTAATGATATCTGCCTCCACTGACGTGATATCCAATACTAACTGGAGATTAATTTTGGAGAACAAAGCTATTCAGAACTGATTTGTAATGGTATTACGATTTTTTAGGTCAAATTCGGATAAATGCTGGTTTATTATTATGAGGTGTCAGTGTTCCTTTAAACCTTTGAGTGCCAGAGGGGTGCCTGATGCATTATGGAGCAATGGATTGCACACCTCCCTAGCACTCAAACGGTTAAATGATAAAAGCAATAGACTGCTTACTTGATGGTGTTACTGGGAGGGTGACTGGTGGGCAGAATATTAGTATAAATATATATATATATATGTGTAATTTACGGGAAGAAGGACAGAGGGATTTGGGTCTCAAACACGTATTGTCGCTCCTAAAGAGGGACACTTAGGCGATAGGAGACTACACTAAGAGAAGTCATGTATGATAACCATCAGAGCCTTGTCGTACTATAATGCCTGTCCTGTACAACTCTCATATTTCTCTTAATCAGTGCTCTTTTAACAAGAGGGCAAACTTGTCAGCTGCCCAAGGCTCACTGAAGGGACAGGAGGGCTTACTGAAGGGAGAGACTGATTCTCCAACATCACAATTTGGAACCTCTGTACCTCCTTCTCCCATGAGATCTTTGGCACACAATACAGTCTGCTCGACGTATGAAGCCAGGTGTGAAATTGCAGTTTTTATGCAAATTGGTGTGAGAACTCATTATTTTCTAAAGCTGCAGTAGGTGTAAGCGCTTAGCCTTGGTGAAATCAAGTGTGATCGTAACATTATTTGAAGCTGATTTAATCACAGTTCAAAATGATGTTGTTATAAGTCTGAGTACTCACTTTTAGCAGGAGGGGGACCAAGTATTATTTAATCCTTAGGATGCTAAAGAGTTATCCAGTGCATTGCACACCTCTCTAGCATCCAAGGAGTTAACTCTTTAAAGACAAGAGGGTGTGTGGTGCATTGTCTCACAATTTGTTTCATACCCCTAAAGTGCTTAAATGGTTAAAGGAGCTTGATACCTAATACTTTGCCCAGGGCCCAACAGTAGTTTAAATTGACCCTGCTTTTATTTTCTGTTCTGAAGCACTGCCTTCACCTGTTCCCTTGGAAATACAGTGGCTAAGACTTTCCCTTGAGTCTTATTCACCAAAAGAATAATACTTTCTGATTAATAGATCTGCACTTCTGTTTGGAATATGCAATACATATTCAGTATAAACACAACTAAGAACTGAATATTTCACAGTCCTCTGTTGAATTTGATTCAGCAGTAGTTTTCGTATGTTAATGATTACATACCATGCAGTAATATCCCCAGCAACAGTTTAGGCCATTTGGTAGAATGCCTCTTTGCACAGTATACACTAAGTGGAGGGCAGTGTGGAGTATATGAAATTATGGGGCATTCCATTCCACCATCTTTAATGTTATGTACTAACAATACACAGAGGGAATCTGTAAATCCTTTCCTTTTTCCTTGCATGCTATAGGGGAGGAGTTACAGCTTTTTCTTATTAGTCTTAACGAGGTGTGCGTCGGTATGCACTAAAGAAATCATACTGAAAATAAATGGGGAAGATCCACTGTTGGCCCTCAGTATTTTTATAAATGTTAACTGAGTGCCAGTAGTGGGCCTTCTCTGTTTTCTCTGAGGTATTTTTCAGTAGTATTTTTTGACCCTCTGCACCCCATGCATATTAGGCATTTCTTAGTATGTAAGATTTGTAATTGTGTGTTTTAAATTGTATTAATATTTTCTTAATGCGATCAGTCATAGCTTTGGTTATAAAAGTATAAGAAAATGAGCTGCTTTGGCAGATTTGTGAATTGTTATATCTGTCCTAACTACAATGAAACCTATGACTGCTGATTTGGTATACCCCAAACAGAACCAGCCCGAACCTCTTCCACCCAAGAAAGACATCTTAAAAAAAAAACAGCTTGGGTAAAAAAGGGACCACAACTTTTATTAACCATAACATTAACAATGCCAGCTCCATGGCAACTGGCAGAAGGCACAATAGCAAACTCCCCCACCCAAGAGTCTCTGCCCTCATCAGAGCCGTTATCCAACAGGTAAGAGAGTAACTCCCCAAAGACCATAAGGCAAGACAACAGTTGTACGTCAACTGGCAAGGACCAAACCGCCAATAGGACCTAAAAAAGAGCTGCAACACAATAAAAAGAGAAAACAGAGCAAGGGGAAGGGAGGGGAAAAGCTAGATAATGCTGCTGGGCTGCTGGCACAGAATTCAGGAACAGAAGGCACCAGCAGCCTCACAGGGAATATTTATAAACACTGCCAAGCCCACTCCCAAAACTACAGAGAAACCAATAAAATAAAGCAGAACAATAAATATTGACTACTGCAATGGGGATGTGCGCAGAAGTCAAGCCCTCCCTTTCCACTTGGTCCATTGAAGGTCCCCATGCTGTTCTGCAATTCAAAATCGACTCTGTTGTTATGCTTCAAAGGGTATGCATGGGACAGGTGTGTGTTTGTTTTTATGGACATGGAATTTGGGGTTTGGATTAGCCCCTTAGTGACCGGCCACGCGCACGCACGGCTGGCACTTAACGCCCGTGGTACTTTTTTTTCTTCAAACGATTCCGGAGTCCCCAAACGGTGTGTAGCCGCGCGGGGACCCGGATTTCCAGGAGGTACCTGGTATGTCTATTGTTACTAAGTGACAGTTTTTTCTGGACGTACCAGGTAAGTCCATTGTCCTTAAGGGGTTAACCCCTTGAAGATCAGAGGAGAAGTGTGCAATACATTGCTTCAGAATGTTTTGCACCCCCCACCCTGATCTACAAGGGGATGATGGGTACGTGTTAGCTGTCAGGAACTGTGGAAAGAATATTTCACAGTTTAACCCCTTAAGGACATCACTGTTTTTTTCCCCTTAAGGGCCGGAGACAGTCCTGGAACGTCACATACTTTTTACTTACATTGCGCCTGCGGGAGCGGTGTAAGTACAAATGGGGTCTAAAATTGACCTCTCCAAGACCTGAGTAGTCTCTCTCAAACCCCTGCTTAGTGCACCGGTACAAGTAACAGGTCACATGTGCTGACACCTCAGCACAGATCAAAGCAGTCCTTAAGTGAAGGTAACTTCCCTGGACCACTGGTCGTTAAGGGGTTAAGGGTGTTTCTTTGATTTTCACATGGGTAAATTGTATTTGTTTCCATTTGTGATGCTTCGGAGCATGTGTGAGGTGTTTTTTTTTCTTTTTTACTGATTACTCTTGTCTCGCGATGGTTTTTAATGTATGTTGACAATTCTAGATGTAGGTTTTGTGGGTGCAGAAATACCAGAAGTAAAATGTATCTATCTAACCTGCAATAACACTCACCGCATACAAAAGAATACTGAATGGATTATATTGTTGCATTGATTCATATGGATGGAATTCTAGCGGACGATGAACAATTTGTTGTACAACAGTTGTTCAAGGCCCACAAAACAGAATGCCAAACTGTGACTGTGAAACCACCATTCACTGTTTATTTTAATTTCAAACGCTATAGAATCAAGTCCCTGACCTGAAATATATTTTCACTTACATAATTTTGTTTTTGGGGAATGACTATATATTTTGTAGAAATACTAAAAGTGTTTAAAAGGCAGCCTGTGGAAAATCACAATTTTACTAAATCCCCTTCAGTTTTGTATTATGTCATAATCTATTGCCTTCTTTCATCAATTCTAGAAATATTCAATAATTACCTCAAGGAGAATTATACAAGCACCCCAGGTGCAATACACAGAGAAATCATCTAGAACAATCCACATGAGAGAGGATGGCTAACTAATAGAGAGTGAGAAAGTGAGAATATATATTGTATGTATAATGTGTGTATTTCGGATGATACATTTAAAGTGGATGCGTCACCTATGTATAACATAGCATAAATAGTTAGGCTACTTATTGAATACTACTAAAACGGTATTCATTTTTTTTTAAGTTTTATTTTGTGTAAATCTAACTTAAAGAGTCTGGACTGCAGCTACTTCCGCATAGACTGCGGTTACATTCTCAGTAACCGCGGTCTGACGCTTAGCCTATGCTCTCCTCCCTCCTCCAATGACGGAGGCTTCTGTCTTTAAGCTGGAGCGGTCTCATTGGCTAGATAGCAATCTCTGCCAATGAGACTGCTCCAACTTACAGACAGAAGTCTCCAACACCGGAGGAGGGAGAAGAGCAGAGGCAGAGCGACAGACTGCGGTTACAGAGCAGGTAAACGGTCTATGCGGAAGTAGCTGCAGCCCAGACTTTCTAAGTTAAATTTAACCCCTTAATGACCCTTGACGGTCATAGTACGTCAAGGGTCGATTTGACTTAACGACCGATGACGTACTATGACCGTCATCGAGTTCCGGGCTCCCCCCGCGGCTGCACGCCGTTCGGGGAGTCCGGAACCCAACGGAGCAATAAAAAAAAAATTGCTCTGTGGTCGTCAAGTCACTTCCGCTTCCGGATTCCCCGGTCGTTAAGGGGTTAAACAAAATAAAAAATGAATACCGTTTTAGTCATTTATTTATCGGTTTATCCAAATCAGACAGTGCTGGCTGGCTTAACCACAGTGATAGAATATGTGTACACAGTTGTATGTGCTTACATTTACCTCAGTCAAAGTAGCCATAATGCCATTTTGGCACCATCCTCTTGAGGTATAGGATTTATATTCATGGAAACACTTACATTCTATGTGCCATTTAAATGTATTATAATCCAATGAAATAAAAATGTATTGTTTTCCTAACCCTTTGAGTGCCAGGCAGAATGCTAGCAAGGTTTCCAAAGCATTGAAAAGCAATGATTTGGAGAATGACCACATTCTCATTCAGAGGGTTAACCCTTTGAGTGCCAGTGAGGTAGGCAACACATTGTTTTGCAATGCGTTGCATACTCCTCTGGCACTCAAACGGTTAAGGCCCGTTTCAAGGTCAGTTTGATTGTAGCTTGTCTTTCTTGATAGGTTTTTCCTCATGCATGATTGTTTTAAAATCTCAGTGCTTGCTCAGATCCTTTTAACAGCTTAACATTTTCTTGGCTGTTCAATGTAACAGCAGCTCTGGCTCATCATAATTCATAACTGTGTTTTCTGTTCGCCTAGAAAATGGGAACCAGTGCTAATTGTTCTGGCCTTCACACATTCATTTCCCCAGAGTGACTCTTAGCAGCTTGCAACCTCTAACTTTCATCCTACCCACAGGTTCAGTGCAATATTCCTTATTTGTTTCCAGACAGTTTAACCCAATTTAACACAATGTGGGATATGCACTGATAGAGGTTATAAAGGGGAGATTTCTCCATCTTTAGAGATCTTAGGGAATAGGCTATTTAGAATAACGTATGAACTGGAGAAGTAATATCACTGGAGAAGTTATCACCATTTTATCACCTCTTTATCATGCCTTTGTGCATAGCCCCCAATCCATTGTATACTCCTCTGGCACTAAAAGGGTTAATGTGTGATACATTTTATTACAAACTAGAACATAAAGAAAATACTATGGACTAGGTATTTCAAAACCAGAAGTGACATAACATTTTCAATGACCTGTCTGTTCCACATCTAAGATTAAGAAAAAATATATATATTTCTTTCTTACTAAAACATATATGATTGCTTAGGCTTTTTCATAGGAAGACCTGTGAATGATCTGATGCTATGTACACACAGATACTCAATACTTCATGCTAGTATCAGTAAAAATACTGTATTTGTTTTCTGAGACCTAAAATCTAGTCTTATATATGCTTTGTGGGAGCTGTAGTCACTTCCTTTTCCAGGGCTCTGTGACCCCATTGACTAACTCCCATAACCATAGCCATCTTGATAAGTATCTAATGGCGCGATGCAGGAAACGTGCACAATCGCTATTTCCCATGTGAAAACCACTAGGGAATAGGTTTGCGCATGATTTTGTTAAATTGCGCATGAAAATTCAAGATTAGTAAACAGCTGCTAATGTGGGCGTGGCTAAGATTAACGAATCTGTGTGAGTGGAATAGCGAATGTGCCTAATGCAAAAACTGCTATTGTGAATTAATTTATACGTCTGTGTACTGTTGTCGTAAAATGGAATTTTTCATGCGCAATTCAAGAAGCGTTCGGAATTTAACTTCCTGGATTAGAATATGCGCAAAATCTATCTGAGCACAAAAATGCCTTTATCTGATGCAAACGTTTCTTGCATCGTGCCATAAGAACTTCATTGTATGTAAATGGAAGTAGGTATAAATTAAATTAATTGAATTCAACACAATTAATAGTATCTATATAGGACAATCTATAATGCTTTACAAATGCAAGTTTAGGAATTGAGTTTAGGGATACGACATAAGATAACTCTTTTTATAAATGAGCTGGAAATAAATGATATTTAAAATCATATGACCAAATTTCATTTTAGATGTTAGTGTCACTTTAATTGGTTCAGTACAGTTGGTGTACTTAAAAATAATTAAAAAAATACTCTATAGGGTTTTTTTGGAGAAAAAGGATATAGGTTTTAGTTTTATATGTTTTTAAGCACATTGTATATCTTAGTGGTACTTATTGTGTGTCCAGTAGGCAATTTGACTGTACATATTATGTATTTGAATAATATTAAAGGTCAGAATGAAGGGTTACTTTTCCTTTATGCATACATAATTAAAGAAAAAGCTATTGTGTAAAATGTTTTATGTATGACATTAAAATAAGATAATTTAAAAAAGATACTCTTCCTTTAATAACAGCTAAATGTCAGTTACAACATAAAAAATGATCTGTCACTGGTTAGAACAAGGTTGGGAACTATTGGCCCTATATAATAATGGAGTTTTGTCTCATAAGAACTTTATGTTCAGTTCATCCATTCATGGTCTGACCCAAAGGTTAGAACTTTGAATTAGTTAAAAGTACTGTGATTAATATGAACAATTAACTAAATGTCAGTGCATTAGGAAATATTCACACACTGTCTGCGATCCATTGTTCTAGTTGAGTGTAGCAGAAGAGCATATGCATATTAACCCTTTGAGTGCCAGAGGGGTACGCAACGCATTGCAAAGCAATGCGTTGCGTACCCCTCTGGCACTGAAAGGGTTAAAGTCATACCAGCATGGCATTAGTGAGGCTGATGTTCTAAGATGAATTGGAAAAATTCTCAGACACACCAACTACACTACTAGGGACAAATAACATTTCCCATGGATTTAATTAGCTCTTTTGCATAAGGAACTAATGCACTTACTGGCACAAGCCATAAGTAAACATATACGCAACATATTCATAATTATTTGCCTGCTGAGACTCTGTTTTTTTTGTTATTATTTTTTTAAGATAATTATTGAGTCTCCATAGACAGAGGTGATCCTCTGGGCTTGGAGAGTTCGCTAGTAATCCCTCCTAATTCAGCACCAGTTCTTCCCACTCTCTGCCCCACCCCATTTAAGGGCAAACCTTGCCTTCCCTCCTTCTATTTTTACCTATCCTGATTAAGTCCCTCCTACTTTATGATGCGGATCGCATAATTTGGACACTCCCACTCCCCAGATCTTACCTGTACTCTGGAGACTTGGGACAAAAAGGTACCAGCTATGTACCTTTTAAAGCATGATAGTATGATTTCTCTACAGGTCTATGACAAGCATTTACTGTACTCAAATCATTAATACTTGCCTAACACGAATTCAGTGGAATGAGATTTACTAAATTGATTTATATTGGTATGCCAATTAATATTATTTACCAGGTCATATATTGTGTTATGTAGCTAGATTTACATCCCAGGCACTCCTAGGTAAAGCCTATACTTCCTTAGACTCTCCTGTGGCTCCACCCCACTACCCCAAGAGCCCACCCCCAACCCCATCCAGTTCAACCTGGCACAGAAAATACCATTACCCTATAAGAAATAAGCACAAAAGCCAACCCCCTCCGAATGCTATTTGTTGGAGACCTTTCTAGCATTCAATGGATTAAAAGTCTGATTTAAAACAATGGAGATGTTGATTTGCCTATTATGATATACTTTGCTTGTTTCAGAATTGTTCCAGTTCTTATCAGTAAATCTCTCCATCTCAATGCAATTTTTTAAATATTTGTCTGTAGAAATATGATTACTCTTAAAGTGGATGTGTCACCTATGCACAACATGCTATAAATAGTTAGGTGACACATCCAATACCATCAAAACTTTATTTATTTTTTATTTTCAAGTTCCATTTCGTTTAAAATTAATTTACAAAAGTCTGTGTTGCAGCCACTTCTGGGTGACTGCGGTTCTCTGCAGTTACAGAGCTCTGCCTCTGCTCTCCTCCCTCCTCCGATGACAAAGGCTTCTGTCAGTAAGCTGGAGTGATCTCATTGGCAGAGATCGATATCTAGCCAATGAGACCGCTCCAGCTTCCAGACAGAAGCCTCTGTCATTGGAGGAAGGAGGATAGCAGAGGCAGAGCGTCGGGAAGCAGTCTACATGGAAGTGGCTGCAGCCCAGACGTTTGTAAGTTACATTTATACAAAATGGAACTTGAAAATAAAAAATAAATAACGTTTTGATGGTATTGGATATGTCACCTAACTATTTACGGCATGTTGTGCATAGGTGACACATCCACTTTAGATATAGCAGGAGGCAAAACACACCCATGGAGTTCAAGGTTGCATTCCATTCATAGCTGTTGACAGAGATACATTATGTTGACATTGTTCTTAAGATAAAAAACAAATACATAAGCAATTATCTGCATGTTATACTTCATTTAAATTGAAAAGATTTGTGCTTTTTTAATAAGCCATTTTAACACCTTGAAGGCTAAATAGTTCTCTAATGCATTACTTAGCAAAGAGCTGGAGATCTCTTTAATGTCAAAGAGGTTTATCTGTGCATAACCATTTACTACTTTAGTAACTGCCTCTAAGGTCCCTGTCCTGGGGGAGAATTCACTAATGTGAGATAAACATGAGATTAACTCTCCAGGGAAATAAAATCTGCAGTTCCTTTTATTATATGGTGCCTCCGTAATCAGACAGGCAATGTCGATTATTGGACCTCCAATTGTTGGAGCCTACAACTGGTTGAGGTCGATGGTGGCTGGTTGGGGATGATGTCCTACAATTGACTTCTCCTGCATTAAGATCTCTCCAAATTGAAAATGACACTCCAAAAAAAACATAGGAATCTGAGAATGTATCTCACTGGAGAATATATCTCCCATTTATCACACTTTTTTGCATTTCCCCCAATCTGGGGATGTCATGTAACTATCTCTTGGTAGAACAATAACCTCAGGGAACAGTTAGAGTTACCACCTTTTCTTAGGAAAAATTCTTGCCGTCATTTTGCTGTTGCAAAATGATTGCAGACATAATACCCAGTTTTATAGGCAACTCAGGATGAAGACTCTGAGCATTTGTTACAAGTGGACATTTAAAGGGATAGTAATACTTAAATATTACTAATCTGCATATTGTAACCATTTTTAAAAGAAATGAATTGTCCATAGTGTCATCTCTCAAACCTTTATGGTTTGATAGATAACCGTAAGCAAAGTTCCCCCCTCCCTCCCCCTTCCCTGAAGTCAGCGTTGTACTGACTGCAGGGGAAGTCTGTCATACGATCTGCTGCAGAGCCGTCTGATGAAAATAAGACCGGATATCCCTGCAGTCAGTACAACGCTGACTTCAGGGAAGGGGGAGGGAGGGGGGAACCATAAAGGTTTGAGAGATGACACTGGGGACAATTCAATTCTTTGTAAAATGGCTACAATATGCTGATTAGTAATATTTAAGTATTACTATCCCTTTAACTAAACAGACATAGGACTCAAACCCAAGTACACCAATGTTCCACAACACCCTGGTTGAGTACCACAGATGCAGAGTATCTAATATGCTGCTCTGTTCCACTATTAACATGCGACCAGCAAGAAATACATTTGTGTATTTATCAATGAGTGTGCATATTTCCAGGGTTTGATCTCCTCTTAGGTACCATAGGAAATGTCCTAGGACTTCTGATGTTGTGCTGGCTTCATCCATTGTTATGCTGTGGGGGGAGTGGGCAATCTGACCCTAATGTCTCAGCTCAAAACACCTTTCACATACTAATCTGAGCATAGAACCCTATACTGACCAGTTTATTTAATCCATTGGATACTAGAGCAGTCACAAAAGCATGGCCGAGCAAGTAACCTGTTTGGCATGTAAGGGCTTAAAAGAGTTTTGTGTTTTGATATTATAGGCTTTAACAGTCATGTCAAGCTCAAATACAGCTGAGGGCTTCATACTCAACAGTGTCCTTGTAACACTGGATGCTATATACACACATTGGCCACTATATTAGGTACATCCTCTCTTGAACACAAATAGCTTCAACCAAACATTAGAATGGGGAAGACACATGATTTAAGTGACTTTTGACTAAGATATAATTTTGGGTGCCAGATGTGGTAGCTCCAACATCTCAGAAACAGCTGACCTCCTGGAATTTTTACACACTTGAGTCTCTAGAGATTTCAGAGAGTGGTGCGATAAACAAAAAAAAATCCAGTGAGTGGCAGTTCTGTGGGTAAAACACCTTGTTAATGAGAGAGGTCAGAAGAGAATGATTAGACTCGTTCAAGCTGACAGAAAGTCCACAGATACTTAAATAACAACTCTTTATAACAGTGGTGTGCAGAAGGGCATCTCTGAATACACAATGCGTTGAACCTTGCAGCAGATTTACTACAGCAGCATAAGACCATGTTGGGTTCTATTCCTGTCAGCTAAAAACAGGAAGGTGAGGCTACAGTGGGCAAGTAATCATCAAAACTGGATGACTGAAGATTGGAAACTATTGTATGGTCTAAAGAATCTTGATTTTTACCGTGACATGCAGATGTTAGGGTCAAAATTCAGCATAAAGCACATGAATGCATGGATCTATACTGCCTTGTGTCAGTGGTACACTTTGCTGGTGATGTAATGGTGTAGGGAATTTCTTTTGGCACACATTAGGCCCCAAAATAATAATTGACCATGATTTTAATGCCACAGTGTACCCGATCATTGTTGCTGCCTACACATCCCTACGAGGTACTATCCGGTACTGGATAGGTGTATATATAAACATGAATCTGTGAATTTTGTAATCTGTGATACACTGTCTAACTCCTTGATGAATCATTTTTATTTATCACCTGTTTGTTGTACAGCTGAATTGCTCCAGAAACAGTCCAACCTCTCCTGCACAATCAGCCAACATGAACGCGAGAGAGGACTCAAATGTGATGATCTTGAGATCTTTCAATAATTCAACGGCTTAAAAGCCTCATTTTAATCAAAGGAAAATGTTTTTTGTTCATTGTGCTGCAGTTGGCTTACCCAGAATTGCTCCAGTTCCTGTTTGTACATCAACCTCATTATTTTCTTTCATTGGAGATTTGTTCTAGAAAATTGACATGTTGATAGCAAAAAAATTCTTGCTTTTCAGAGCAGTCTAAACAGGCACTTGGCTAGGATAATCATGCATATTAATTGACAGTCATTTATTATTGGTTTGCATTTTATAGAAAAGGCAGAAAGGGTTAGTCATTGTTTTCTTTCTCTGAAAATCCAACTTGCACAAATCTGATGTGTAATCCAATTAATGTCTTGATAGTCTGATTATTCATGCTTATTCAACCATAGATTCACTGATATGATGATTGCTCTGACCCGTGGATTTATTTTTATACTTTTATTTAAAAAAAAAAAAAAAGACTTTAATTGAGGTGTATAAAGATACTGTCAGTTGTATTATGCTTTATGGTGACCCCAAGTGAAAAGGAAAATAGTATGAATGAAACAATGGAATCAGGGAATGGTCTGAAAAATTGAGGCTAATGCACTAAAAGGAACTGGAACAAATTAGGTGTATTGCTGTAAGGGGACAAATAAAAATTCCCAAACTTCCCCAGAAATGCTGCTTTTCTGCTTAGTACACCAGGCTCTATATTTTCAATTCTTATTGTATTGATTTAGGACTCTTTCTCACAGCGACAGAAATATAACAGCTATCTTACACATTCCCACCACTCACTATCACTGGGGAGGCATTGCCAGCCCCCATGAACAGTAGTTAAAAGAATAGTAAAACTTTGTTTTATCTTTATTTTATTTTGTAGGCATTAAAAAACATGAAGAACAAAATAAGTCTTATCTCTCAAACCTTTATGGTTTGAGAGTTATTCACAAGCAAAGTTTCCCCTCCCGCTCTTTTACCTAGTGTAAACCATCTCTTCTCAGATGTGGAATCCAGTCCATAGACCAGACAGATAACAGAAGGGGCAATCTTCTTCCTTTGAGAACAATGAAAGCCCTGCCCCCTTGACAAGTTTTTCAGGTTTTTCCCTTATCTTAATTGAGGATTGTCCCTTTCTGCAGTCTACCTGGGCACCTGCCTTCTGCTCTGGCTGAGCAGTGTTAAATCAGTAAAAGGGGCGGGAGGGGGATACTTTGTCATTGAATTACTCTTGAACTACAACTCTGACAGAATTGAAAGAACACTCTCCAAAGTCCAAATACTATGATGATTAATTAGGGCTGCTTTTATTATGAAACATTACTATCCCTTTAAACATTATTGACTGATGCCCGCATGGTCAGTCATTCATTGGAGGATGAGAATACCATCGCAGCCTGTAGTGTAGCTCTAGTGAAAAATCTCCCAACAGCACAAGAGGAAACTGTGCAGATCTGCACTGCTTGCAATTTACTCTTTTCCTGGGTAACTGCATCAATGCTGGATTTTGGTGTGTTCATGAGAGGTGACAATCACCTTTGCAAAAGGCACTATGGATCGGCAGCTTACCTTTCTGTATTGCCATCATAACCATCACTACACTGAAGTCTTCATTATGAAAGAGGCTTAAATCGGCATGATTAGGGTGATTTTCTAATCACTGTTGTTGAACATTCATAGATCAACATGAGGAAAAAACTACTTTTGTTATGCTCCCCTCCCAGTCAAACAAAATCTTTCACAGTGACTTAATATGATAAAGGGAAATTGGTATTTATGGTGCTCCAATGTGAGGCCGGCAGTGCATAATGGAAGGCCATCATGACTGACCGGTCCTAACCAAGGATATGTGGTCGCTGGGGAGTGGGTTAGTTGGGTAATAAGTGAGGTAGTGAAGGGGAGGGGTTAGGATAGGATTTATAAGACTGTAAGGTGTATTGATCCCACCCACCCATCCACTTATTGTTTATGTTTGTCCTATCCATGTTGACTTTTGCAACACACAAGATGACCACATTCTTAACATTCTGAGTGCCACATAATGTTCAGTGCTTTGCAAAGCAAAATTGACACCCCTCTTCTCTTAAAGTGTTAAATCAGGGATCCGTATTCTATATGGAAACACTGCAGATAGGGATGGCTGAAAGTTGTCGCAGTGTTCCCATGAGAAATTCAAAGAAAACCACGTTATTGTCCACTTTTTCACGAGAAATTCTGCTTTTAAAACAGCAAGTAAAATTTCCGTGTTTTTCGCCCATTGGCCAAAATTCCCCGCCAATTGTTCAGTGGCTAGAAAGTTTCCACCCATTGATTTTCGTTGTTTTTGCGTTTTTGCTATAAAAATGTGACATATTCCAGAAAGTGAGCCACAATAGAAGCTGCTACAGAGCAAGGTAGACGTGCTGTGCTGTTCTGCTGTGAACTGTTTGTTAAATTGAGGCAGGAGAGACTCATAGTTACTGCTATCACTATGATCAGTAAAAGGAGGAACTAGAATGACCCTTATTATGTGCCCACTGAGTCTGAGGAGGCGTAGGAGGAAGTGTCTAGCAGTACTGAACCAATGCTGACCCAGTCCCCCTAAATCACCCCAAGGCATCTTGGGGAATTTAATAAGAAGGGAGGGAGAAAAGGGAATGGAGGGCGAAAAGGGTAGTACTAGTGAGAGCAGGACAGGACAGCTGCCAACACTGCTGTACCTGCATCCACCATTGCTGTACCTGCTGCCAGATGTGCTGCCCCTGCACCCACCATTGCTGTACCTGCTGCCAGATGTGCTGCCCCTGCTGCCACTAGTGCTGTACCTGCTTCCAGGTGTGCTCCTCTGCTGCCACCAGTGCTGTACCTGCTGCCAGTGCTGAAACTGCTGCAACCAATACTTTGCCTGCTGCTAGTGTGTCTTGTAGTACTCAGGAGGAGGGAAAGGAGAAGATGATGCCAAGTGTGACAGCAAGGGACCCTAAATCACACTTGCCATTCCCAAGCAGTCGCACCAGTGCTACTACTGCTACCAAGGTCCAGCAGCTTGTTAGTATTAGGAATGAAGGAAGGGGTAATCAACAATATCCTCATATTACTAGTGACTGTGAGACTAAGGAGGAAGACTCTGCAGCTGAACTTGATGTGGTTGGTGTTAGTAGTAGTAGCAGTAATGGTGAAGCAGTCTGAGTGGTAGGGGAAACATTTGAGAGCGTCCATACTAGCGGTGAAGGGAGCCCACACCATTCCTCTGACCCTGGGACTCCTCCCCTTCCCTTCACTAAAGTGTCCAAGTGGAACAGGATCCTGAAGACTAAGAGGCCAGAACTGTTGTTGGGGGAGAACAAGCACACAATTAATACCACCACCAGCAGGAGCACAGATCAGCTGCTTATCCCTACTGCTAGTGCTGCCACTGCCAGTATGCCTTCTTCGTGTCACCATGAAATGACAAATGTGACATTAGGGGACCCTCTGTCACCTTACTCGTCACCTCCTCCAAGCAGCAGCGAGATGTCTGTAATAGTCGGCAGCACGTAAGGTCTAGTGGGGGTGGTGATGGTGATGCTGGAGAAGCTGGGGTGGGAGAGACATTGATGGCCTTTTTAGCAGAAACTGAGAAGGAATGGGATACAGGGATGAGGATGGGCATCACCACCACCGCTAGCAGTGAGATTTTGGAATTTGAGGAATTTGCAACTTCTCTAATCCCTTCTGATGCTGAGTTGCAAGGGCAGCAGGATGCTGAGGAGCAAACTAGTGTGCCACAGACCAGCGTGGAAACAGTGGGAATGGGGTCAACAAGTGATGCGGGACTAGGACAGCTTCCACTAGCCAATGCCAGCAATACTTCTGGTCCTAGTTGCAGTGCTAAATCTGAGGCAGTAGCAGCAACAGCAGCATTATCCGCTGCCACAGACGTAGAAGAATGTGGAGGACAAGATGAAAAAGGCCATTCTTCTCCACCTGTTCCCTATCCCCTGAAGTCATGGGTGTGGGACTATTTTTCTCTTGGGGCAGGCACAGTGCAGCCATCACCATCCTCACTGTGCACAATTTGTGACAAGTCAGTGAGAAGAGGAAAGGAGGTAACATATCTTGGACAAGCTCCCTGATAACACACATGAAACACAGACACCATGACATCTATGTCAAACACCCACCACAGAAATCAAGCACCACTGTTGCTATACCTCTTGACTCTCCAGAAAGGCAACAAGAGGTGAGGCGGAGATCAAAGAGGATGAAGAGTAGAGCAACCCAGGCAGAGACTGGAAGTTCCATGACGAGTGAAACAACTAGTTCGCCATCACCTTGTAGGGTAACTACATCTTCTGCCAATCCACTTCGTTCATCATTACCTCCCCTGCAAAATGATAGGCACTCTTTTGATGATAGGATGTGGCAGTTCGTCTCTACCCATTGCACACTGTGTGGTGCACTGACCATACATGCCAGTGTGGGGAGGAGAATCTCAAACAGTGCATCAAGCGACATCTGATCGGCTACGGGAAAGACTAAAACCCAGTACATACAGCTGTTTCTACTCCCTAGGAGCCGACAAATAATTAACGGCTGCCACATTTATCTTGTGAAGGTGTATGGTTAATTTACCTTTTAAGAGCTGAACTTTAGTAACAACAGCAAATGTGAAAATAACCCTTCAAAGAATGGGGTACTGTATACTATATAAGGATTTAGTTCAATACGTATGATTTTATTATCATATACCTTGTTGTGAATGCTATTATATGTTTGAAGAACAGCGAAAGGACAATTCACTTTATGTCTTAGATATATCAGGGTTAACATTTTGATACCATTGTGATTTACCAACTCCTTTCCTTTAATATGTAGGTGATTATTATATCACTTTTCATGTTTTCATTTATTCCTGATAACATTATATTTACTTAAAGGAGAACACATCACGTTTTTAATTTTTAAGTATAAGTTATGTTTTATTACACTGATTTTCTTAGGGCTTTTTTCTGACACAGAACTGATCTCTTTGTTGGCTAATTGATTGGGATTTGAAATTAAGTGATCCTATCACTGAGTCAATATATCTTTTCCTGGTGTTTTGTATTATTTAAGATTTGCTGTGTCATGTTATACTATTGCCTATATATTGATACTCCATTAAAATTAGGCCTACAGTTTTGTTACTTCAAACTGTACATTCATACAATAAAAATATATTTATTTTTAATTTATTTTTAATTTGTTTTTAATCTATCACATGGTCCATATTGCCACAAATAAGGGTGCAAAAATGTCACTGTTGGTGACTGTCTGGAATAAGGTCACAAATTAGATTTTACAGCTAATTCTAAGCTAATGTGATCCTTCTGCCTCATAAGGAGTTCTACAAGGACAACAGATGCCCCAAGCATTCCAAGATTAATTGCTGTATGATTGTAAGTTGTGCATTCAAGAATATATATTTAGGTTGCACATATATTGGGAAAGTTTTATTTGTTTTGTTTTTTTAAATATGTTGAACAACGAAACAGTAATATAACTAAAATATAAGTTGCCATAATATAGTATACTAATATTCAAAAATACAAGGCAAATGTTTGATTACATTGAAATGAAGTTATTATATGTGTTATTGCATGCACTGTTTCATTTGAGTGGGGGAAGCAATTTTTGATGCACTCATCACTTCCTGGTCAGGAGGCGGTACTGTGAAACAGAAAGTGAAAAGTGTAGGGACAGATGCTCCCCCAGCTTGCCTGATGGCAAACAGCTAATTAAGACATCGATTATACTGCAGGTGATAATTTTTTATTATATTCCCATAGGAATCTATGGGACACTTTTGTAGATAAAACCATTGATAAAGTTGCCATCTGCAATGTAATCCAGGCCTAATGGTCTTTGGCATAATGTGAAGCATGAGAGGTTCTGGAGTAAACAACTGCACCACAGGGCGGAATGTTGTAGTCTAGTGATTGTAAGTTTTAATTTTCAGTCTGATAAAGACAGGTGGAGCATACAAGCCATTCTTGTGTATTGAAGCCTGTTGCTGTGAGGAGTCAGACTTCCAAGATAATTATATACAGATAGCAGGTCGAGAAGCCTTTTAATATGCTAGTATACCTGGGAACTCTTAGTTTGATCTTGAGACTAAGGATTGTGACTCATATCTCAGGGTCTTGCGTTGAAACACTAATTTATCAGGGTGAGAGAGTCCAATGTTTCTTACTACAAAATCTCTACCGGGGGACTACTTTTTACATTTCTAAACTGGTGCAGTCTATTAGAAAGGCAGTGATTGTGTTGCGTTCAAGCAGTGATCTAGCACAGGAGTGTCCAAGATCAATCCCCAAGGGCCATCAACAGGCCAGGATTTAAGTATTTCCCTGAATGAACATAGGTGAGTTAATCAGTGACCCATTCATTTTGATTGGCCTACCTGTGCTCAAACAGGGAGATCCTTAAATTCTGCACTGTAGCTCTTGAGGACTGAACTTGGAGACCCCTATTCTAGCATGTTAAGGGTTCCTTGAGGACTGATTGGGTTACAACAAGCACCTCGAGTTCACATTCAGATAAACTTTAAGGGTTAATATTTCAAAGATCTCAAGGTCAGCTCATTTTGAAATTTCCAAGGTATGTAGATAACTAGGCAGTAAAAAGTATGCATACATCATTAGAACATTCATGTGCATAAAGCAGGACCTTTAACACGGTAAGTCATATTTATACTGATTTCTCAGGGGAGATGCACTAAGGCATGTAAGGAGGTGATAAAGTGGAGATAATGTCTCCAGTGATATCACTTCTCCAAGTCCTATGTTATTCTATGGAGCCAATTCACTAAGATTTCTCCAATTTTACAGATCTAAGTGCATAGACATCTGGGGTTGCCACCTTTTCTTCAAAAAAATGCCGGACATGGCATTCCCTCCATAGACTTAACATTGGGCAGAAGCCAATTTTTTACCGGCCTGCCGGTAAAATACCGGCTGGGTGGCAACCCTATAGGCACCATAGAATAACATAGGAAAGGAAGAAGTGATATCACTGGAGCAGTCTTCTCCACTTTATCACCTCTTTATCACTCCTTAGTTCATAACCCCCCTAGAGTATTTGCCTTGCTAGCTTACCCTAGGTAAAATAAACATTAAGGGCCATAATTAGAAACCTAATGTAGAGTACATCAGGAGTAAATTAATTGCTTTGTAATGCATTGCATACTCCTCTGGCACTCAAAGAGTTAAATGGGACAACGGACCTTGTGTGTAAAAGTAAACTGGAGCAATTTTGGGACAAACCATCTGCACCATAGGGAAGCAAGAAAAATGCCCATTAAGCTAAATTAGGCTTTTACCCCCTTGAATGCTAGAGAAGTCTCCATCTCATTCAAGGCAGGTTATTCACTAAGCCATGATAAAGAGGTGATAACGCGGAGATGACTTCTCTAGTGATATCACTTCGCCAGGTCCTATGTTATTCTATAGAACCTGTGCACTAAGGTCTCCAATGTTGGAGAAATCTTAGTACATTGGCTCCGTAGAATAACATAGGAACTGGAGAAGTGACATCACTGGAGAAGTCATCTCCGCATTATCATCTCTTTATCACACTTAAGTGCATCTTCCCCAAGGAGATAAACAACCTATTTAATTGAAAGGGGAATTTGGGAATGCTTGTTTATCCCCATGATGCAAAGGGTTTGCCCCAGAACTCCTCCAGTTACCACTTTATGTAATGCCCCATATGCACAAAATACATGTAGAACAATTCTTAGGCAAACCAAATGCACTATATGGAGCAAATAAAAATGCCCAATGATGTAACTGAGAAATTTAACACCTCTGGTGCCCATAGTCAAGAAATTCTTGGACCCCTAGCTGCTCCTATGCCCATATCCTTACTTTTCCTATGACCGTACCCCAAACCACTATTTCCTAACACAGAAAATACAAAGAAAAAAACCTTTAACCCCTTAAAGACCATCTGCCGTGCTATGACTGTCACATGGTTTTGCCTTAAGCAGCAGTGACGGTCATAGCATGTCACGTACATTTTACCTCCGGGAGAGCTGTAAGTAAAAACGGGGACTGAAACTGACCACTCCATGGAGTGGTCGCGCTCAGTCCCCAACGAGGCGCACCAATATACGGAACAGGTCACGCGTACCAGCTCATCACGTGTAACGGACGGTTACTTCCTAGGACCCTGGTCATTAAAGGGTTAACAACCACCGGGGTGAATGCTTTGCCTGTAGCAGGGTATATAAACTGTCCAAATTCATATAAAAATTGGAAAGGGCTTTTCTCCAGAGTGACTAATTTTACCTCCATGATATTAGTAGAGAATGTACTGAATAGTCCAGAAATGAGTACGTGAGACTTATATTCATGGTAATCAGGGTAATATGTGTACTTGGAAGAACCTGTGGGTAATTAATTATCTAATTATTCAGTTTTTGAGATATTTGCTTATTCTTATGGTAGAACTTCACACAACTGTTTATATTATAGAGTTCAGACTAACCCAAATTAACATACACACACATCTGGTTACTTGACCTCTAATTAACCTTTCTTTTTTGTCATCATTCTCTAGTCTTTAGCAGGGAATGTATTTGCACTGCTTTAAGCAGTCATAGGGAAAAACCAGAAGCAGATTCATTAATGATGGGTCATAATTTAGTCATGTCACTCAGCATTATTAACAGTCAGTTAATCATGACAAACTTAATATTTCTCTAATGAAGCTAACACAGTCTAACATTACATGAGCCTTTTTCTCTGGTTGTACCATATTCATTTATTATTGCTAACTTTGCCGGAAAAAATACTGGCACTCCTTCTGCTGCTGTTGACTTGTTATTGGATGTAAGCCAGATTTTTTACCAGGCTACCAATATTTTACCTACTAGGTGGTAGTATTAAGTATTTTCACTGGTTTGTGATTGTGAACCTCAAAGAGGCTTGATCACCCTTATCAACTATAGATTTAGGTGTTAATAGCAAATACTTAATTCTGATAATTTAGATTTTCTTTTTTTTAATTATTTAAATGTAAAGATTATGTTAATTAAGGAAAACTAGAGTAGTCACTTCCTGTCTTAGCCCTGCACTAGTTCCTTCACTCAATGACACTTCTCAGCTATGCAATACCAGAGGCATCTGCAGGAATCTTTCCAGGGGAGGTGCAACGCCATAATATGACCCCCAGGTCAGCCCACCATCCCCTATGTTTATATGGACACTGGACGCCTATAGCAATGCCACCTCTGCTAGCAATGAAAGGTTAACCCTTTGAGTGCCATAGAGGCAATGCAATGCATTGTATACCTTCCTGGCACTCAAAGGGTTAAGGAGATATAATGTAGCATACCTCCCAAGTGTCCCTGTTTAGGAGGGACAGTTCCTCTTTGAGACCCAAATCCCTCTGTTCCTCTTTCCAATATCAGTGTCCCACTTTTTAGGATATTAGACTGTGTGGTATGTATATAAGTGCATCACATTGATCCACAGCAATGAAACTCAAATTAATTTTTGTCTTGCTCAAAATCATTTATTCAGTTACACAAAGAGATGTCAATAGATAATGAAATAAACCTAACAATTCTTGATAATGATCCACCCACCAGCCACGCCCCAGCAACAACACCTAAAACAAAAGCCCCTCTTTGGCTATTGGAAATGTTGGGAGATAGAAGGTGGGGTTAAAACAAGAAGTGAATGCATGGTATGCCTTAATTAGTATACTCTATAAACATAAATAACTAAAAAAATGTTCTTAATAATAAATGGTTAACACAACTTAAAGGTAATTTTGATAGCCCTCTCAAAACAACTAAAATCGATTTTACATGATAGTGTCCCTTTCAGGACATAACATTCTTTAATCAGTCCTGGATGTCATGCCCACTGAAACAGACATGACCGTTTATGGCAGTTGCTTCAAACTAAAACAGGCAGAGTGCATGAGCCTGTTTAACCCTTTACCCCTCTGGCACTCAAAGGTTTTACCCTTTGACTGCCAGAAGGGTATCCAAATCCTTGAGGGGTTAACCTATTAAGAGCCAGAGGGGCACTCTTCTGGTCCTTAAAGGGTTATGTTTGGCATGTTCAATGTGCAGAATTTAACCCCTTAATGACCAGGGTCCTAGGAAGTAACTTTCCCTTAAGGACCACTTTGGCTCTTTCCGACGCGCCGGTACACGTGACCTGTGATGCGTACCAGCGCACTGCATTGGGGACTGAGAGAGACCGCTCCAGTCTTGGAACGGTCAATTTCAGTCCCGGTTCTTACTTATAGTGTTCCTGGAGGAGCGCTGTAAGTAAAATGTACGCGACGTTCTATAACCATCATCGGTCCTTAAGGGAAAACCCTGTGACGGTCATAGCACAGCACATGGGCATTAAGGGGTTAAAGTCATGTGGTCCTGGTTGCAACTGTCATGTCTGCTACCATGTTCATGACATCCAGGGTTGAAGATCTTTATTAATAGAGTCCAAACAGTAAACTGAGCTTAATTAGTTTAGGTCTTATGCATTTCATATATGATGAAAGCACTTAACCACATACTATGTATAAGACCTGAAGCTTATACTGGAGGTTTGTTTCTGGGTTAAGTAAGGAGCTACCAAACGTCTGTCTTGCATAGGAAGGTTGAGTGTTTTTCAGGCTCAGTGTGTTTGACACCTGCTTTATTTGGGACAGTTGTGAGTTTCTGCTTGAAGTTGGTCCTAACTACACATACAAAATATGTCCAGATTGGGATGGCTTCTCAGTGTTAAATAGGGCTACTCTGTGATAAGTAATAAACGCATGTACAGGAACCCCATGATGTAATATTACCTCAATAATACAAGTAAAAATGGTATTCTATTAAATACCACCTACAAAATGGCGGCCCTTAATAGGACGACATCCAAATGTTGTATGAGTCAAAGGGGTGACATTGGAATGTTACCTGCATCAAAAGGGCAATATCTAAATATCACCTGCGTATAGGTCTTCCCACTCCCGGATGCAGTTTGGAGGAATAATCAGGGTAAACTGCAGTGGCACGCAAGCACATTGCAAAGCAATGCTGTGGTAGTATTCCCCCAATAAAAAGCATAGTCTGCCTTTAGTTTCATCCTGGAAAGAGGAAATAATTAATGATGTGTCTGTCAATCGGGCAAATTTACTCGACTGACAGACACATCATTATTTTCTCTTTCTAGTTTTATCCTGCGGGGTGCACTGTGTGTGGCTGTAGGCAACCCTGGCAGATGCAGACTATGCTTTTTATTAGTGGAGTTCTGCACCGGCATTGCCATGCAATTCGCGGGTGGGCCACTGCAGTTTCCCCTGATTATTCCTCTAAACTGCATCCAGATAGAGAGGCAACCTGTGACATTTAGATGTCGCTCTTCTGATGCAGGCAACATGTCACCCTTTTGAGGGTCCCCATGTAGGTGGCGATATTTCTATAGTAAACCAGTAAAAACAAAACAGTTGATCCTACATAGGTCATAGATTATCCAGCTGGAAGAGACATAAGGGCTGTTATACTAATGAATAGTGTAGTGACTCAGGAGCAAACCAGCTGCACTATATAGGACAGCTAAATTCACCAAATTCCCATTGACTTAAGTGAGTCTTTTAACCCCTCGAATTCTAGAGAGGATTCCACTTGATTGTTTCACAATGAGTTGGAGACTTCTGTAGCATTGAAGGGGATAAAAGCCCCATTTAAATCAATGGGATGTGTATTTTATACCCTATGATTCAGTTGGTTTGACCCAGAATCACCCCTCTTTTCTTATATGCAAAAGGCCAGCAATAGCAGATTTGAGGAGACAAAGAATCTAATGTACTAAGAAAAACTGGAGCAATTGTAGAGGAAAACAGCTACTCCGTGGGGGGCAAATAAAAATTCCCCAGATTCCCATTGTTTAGAGAGCTTTTAACTTCTTGAATGTGAGGGAAATCTCCCATGCATTGCTCTAGTGACCTCTGCCATTCAAAGGGTTAAAAGATCCTTTTAAATTAATGGTAACTGGTGCTATTGTCTTGTCCCAGACTGTTTCAGTCCTTCTTAGTTCATGAGCTTCAACTTCTACTCTGATCTGCTGCTTCTCACTGTCCCTATACTGTTATCCTACTTGCTGGTCCTAGAGAGGGTTTTGCGCTGTACCAATCTTAATATGGACTGTACTGACTTCTTACATCATGGGGTATGACTCTTCAAATCAGAATTTGGTTCAGTGATTGAATATCTTCCCATATCATATCTGAGGCTACCTCATATCTGCTTAGTTAGAGAAAAGTAATGTTCAGATGAGATTTTGGAGTCAGACTAGTTATTCTCTTGCTTGTATTTCTGAGCCTGGAATAATCCACTAGTCACAGTAGGTATAAAACTAGAGTGTGTCTAGGCAGGTCCCACATCTAGTTCTATTCAACATAGGTCTGTGAACAGATTGTGTGTTTTCAATTCATGGGTGTAGAGACGATCATACCTGGGAACTTCCAGTTGAGGGCTACCCGGAGGGGAGTCCTCTGTTCAGCAGGGGGTGACAAAAATTACGCTAATCGCGTCAAAAAGGGGCAGGGCTTGACATGAGTGGGGGGCGGGGCTTAAAGGTGTCACAGAGAAGGCTGGGGGGAGGAGGAACAGTGGGAGAAAAAGCAGATGTGGCAGAGTTTCAAAAGAAACTCCCCACATCCGGAGGAATCAGCCTCTGCCCTGGAGACACGGTAAAGCTCTGTCAGAACTGGAGTCTCTGGGGCAAATCCGGAGAGTTCCCAGTTATAGAGATGATGTTCCGTATGGCTGCAGAATAGGGTCGCTATTCCTTCACCACACCAAGTGAAGTTTGGATTTAGGACCCTAAGATTAGGTATTTCCCCTTTTCATACAGTTGACCCTTGTATGGATGGATAATCTGGACACATAAGGAGAGCTTCCTAAAAATTGAGCAGCAGAGATTAACCCCTTAGTGACCGGCCGTGCTGCACGAGTCCGGCACTTAACACCCGCCGAACTTTTTTTCTTCATTTTATCAAATGACTTCCGGGACGTACATGTACGTCCTCTGTCCACCTGGGACATCCGCTCGGGACGTACATGTATGTCCCCGGGCAGTAAGGGGTTAACCCGCCCCATTGATGGACCCAGACAATAAAGGTCTGCAGTTAAGAGCATGGTTCTATAGACAATGACTACCACAGAGATGGGCATCTTTTGGCTCTTTGGTTGCTGGATACTACAAGTCCCATTATAACTAACATATTTAGGGCCATATTCAGGAAGCTAAAGAGGAATAATTCAGAGGCAAACCAACAGCACCATAAGGGGCAAATAAAAATTCTCATTTATTTAAATGATGCTTTTAACTCCATGAATGCTAGAGGGGTCTCCAATGGCTTGCTTCATATTCAAGGGGTTAAAAACCCAATCTACACCAATAGGAATTTTTTGAATCTTTATATGTTCCGTATGGTTCTGTTGGTTTGATCCAGAATTGCTCCTCTTTAACTTCCTTAATATGGCCCATGCAGTGACAGAGCTAGTGATTGAAAGCCCTGGGGAAAAACCATGTTTGAGCCCCAATTCACTGAAAACTACGAAAAATCCTAAAGATTTTGTACTATCAGCATTTAAAATGGGCCTATAAAGTTGTTTGGGCCCCGGTGTTTTGCACTTGCTGCACCAGTGGTAGTTTAGCCTCTGGGCTTGTGGTTACATGTTTGTTGGGTTTGATAAGTTTCAAATTATCAAAAGATGAGTCCATCAAGTACAACCTTGGCCACATCACTTCTGCTCATTCATATGGCAGAGAGTGAGATTCAGACTACGTTCAGTTTGTAGCAGTCAAATCATGTGGAAAAAAGTTACAGTTTGCATTTCTCAAGTATTTCTTCATACGGTTTTATTGTGTTGTATATTCAACTAGTTGAAGAGCCCGTTGCATGGGCCACAGTGCCACTGCCACCCGGTCGAGGGCCAGTCATGCATGGAGCGTCCAGCTTTGTATCAGCCGCGGCGCGGGCAGTCTCTACTGTGCATGACTGCAGCACGAGCAGCAGTGTCTACTGTGCATGACGCGGAGTTACACACGTTTTAGCGAATTATTATATAAGATTTGTAGCAAGTATCTCCCAGTATCTCTGTCTCTGTATACAACCAGCTGACACAGCTCCCTGCATTTTAATGCAATTCCATTGAAATTGGTGATAGAAAGTTGATGGAGCTAAAACTCCTTGTCAGGCAATGTTGCAGCAAGTTGCTTTCACATGTGAAATGCTATGAGTAAATTGCTTGTTTGAACATGCTTATAAGATACAGTGTTATCAAAGTCATGCTTTTTTCACAGGTAGGTAGCAGTGAACATGTATTCTTACTGGGTGTATAATTATGGAGAAAGATGGATGCACTGTCCTTTCTCTCACTATGCTGTAAGTTCAAAATAAAAGTCGAGGAATACTGAGGCAAACCAAATGCATTGTAGATCGCTCTAGTATTTAAGGGGTCGCTATAATGCATTTGGGTTGCCTCAACTTTTCTTTTGAAGCTATTCTTCATCTGTTTCACATCTATACACAAAGTATTTATTCCACACCTCCTTTTTTCACAGTGTTGTGATTGGCTGATAGATAACCAATTACTGTATTATGTAAGCACAAGGCAGAAATGTGGAACATTTAATAGTGTCTGTTAGCTTTAATCTGGATGTCATGACAGGGTCCCGTAAAAGAGGACTCTTGTAACAAAAGCAGGCTGTACGGGAGCTTGATTTGTGAAGAAACACAACAAAAATATTCTACCCTCTCACATTCCATAGTACTTTACTCAGTGCCGACACATTGAGGTTGACTACAGATTTTATGTTCGGACAGATCACAGACAAATGTGTCCTTGGCTTCTGAGGCTAAAAGTTAATAATTAAACTAAGGCAGGGACAGATTACCCCAGTGCTGTGAATCTGTATTCACCTGACAAAAGTTCTAGTTATGTACTCTGTTATACAGACAAGAACATCAGAAATTAATTTAGTCATAGTTGCTTATCAAACAAATATATGTTTTTGAATTAAGCACCTGGAATTATATTAGGAGGACCAAATGTCCTGGATTACAAGAGGCAGCCCATATTTTAAATTGGTGTCCCACATGCCAAGAAGCCCCTTCAGGACAATATAAAGTCCTGGGTTTAAAGCAGAACTACCACCTCCACTAAAGTCACCCTGCAATACTTATGCAGGTGGCGACTAGCTTACTAATCATTATTTTACCTCTCAAAAGTGCCCACAAATAAAGCTATCCTTAAGGTTCCGAGACTGACGGCACAGCCTGTGTGCCTGCACCGTCAGTCTCTTCTGGAGCTGTCCAGGTCAGTGCAATGCCTGTGAAGGGTGAAGAGGACTGACAGTGCAGACGAGCATTCAAGATGCCCGCGGTGATGCCTGGATTCCGGTCTCGGAAGCTTAAGGATAACTTTATTCGTGGGCACTTTTGAGAGGTAAAATAATGATTAGTAAGCTAGTCGCCACCTGCCTAGGTATTGCAGGGCGACTTTAGTGGAGGTGGTAGTTCCGCTTTAAGACACCAAAGCATCAAAGAGAGAACTCCATTGACTTCTCTGACAGAAAGTGACACCTTTGTTAAGCTACAAGAAAATGGTTTCGCACAGAGTTCAGTATAATAGAGGGAGAACTGGGCCTACTTCCTGACTCCAAACAGTAGTCTAATTCCATTTATTATAGAGTAAGACCACTTTGAGTTTGACATTTAACCCTTTGAGTGCCAGTTGTGTACCATTCTGGCACTCAAATTGTTAATTCATTGTAGTCCAGAACAGGCATCACTTTCTATGGCCAGTTTTTCTTCTAATGTGTAGAGCTATGCGTTGCTCTAAAGAACGGGCAGGTTGCATACTAGGGTAGAGTAATATCAGAGCATCATCACAAGACTCCTACCTTGTATCCAAGTTCACTCTACTGCCCTCATCTTGGCAGTGCATTTTACTTATTTTTATTTCTTCTTTATGGGGCATTTGGATTGCTCCAGAATTGTTCTTCCTTTCTTTGAGCATAGGCCCAGTGTGTAATTTGCAGTTCATCACTTATGGTGAGACTATTTTTAGTAAGAAGAAACAAACATAATCTCATCAGTAGCTCATGTCCTACTTTTGGGCTTCTTTATTGTTTAAATGCCCTTGAGTTTTCAAGTCTCCATGAAAACAGCAGGAAATAAGGCAAGACAAAGAGCAGGAAACAAAGGAAATAAGACAGGATACACAAGGAATCTTGGAATGTCTAAGTGTTAAGCTTAAGATGCGACATGGTTTAACTCTTTGGCCAACCAGAAGAGTGATAAGGTTTAGCATTTTTATAAAAGAGGTTTTCTATAAAAGTCAAACTACTAAACCCAATAATACCTTTTACTGATTTCTATACACCTTCTCTGGACTGAAGTTACAATGGCAATTCTAAATCGATTTTCAGTCCAACGTCAATGTACTAAGCTACGTCCACTTACTAAAGGAAGAACAATGGGGCAGTCGGTTGGCATGTTAGGGTGTTCATTTCCACTACACCTTGTTCACGACTGTGCTCTAAATAAGGAGTAAAAGAAGAGGATGTACACCATTTCCCTGTCCATGCTCTGGGGTTTACAGACAGGACTTGCTGGTTATATTTGCTGGTATGTATTACAGTGATCGTAGTATGTAATGGATACCCTGGAGTGTAGTCTCTGTTTTTAGAGGATGACACCATTCTAGCCAGGGCCGGATTTACATCTCACGAGCCTGTAGGCACAGAAATCTGAAATGCCCCCCCCCATTAGCCATCTCCACTGGATACCTCCACAATGCTCCAAATCTCCACATTACCCCTATATCCATATTGCCTTCACATTGCTCCCCATCAGCTCCAACTTGCCCCCATCAGCTCCAACTTGCACTCACAATACCCCCATCAGCTCCAACTTGCCCCCATCAGCTCACACTTGCCCTCACATTACCCCCATCGGCTCCACTTTACCCCCATCAGCTCCAACTTGCTTCCATCAGCTCCAACTAGCCCTCACATTACCCCCATCAGCTCCAATTTGCCCTCACATTGCCCCCATCAGCTCCAAGTTGCCCCCATCAGCTCCAACATGCCCTCACATTACCCCCATCAGCTCCAACTTGCACTCACATTACCCCCAACATCTCCAGCTTGCACCATCAGCTCCACATTGCCCCGTTTCCTACCTCCCTGGTGGTCCAGCTGCAGGAAAAGTCTGTGCCTGCTTCTGCACAGAACTGTAGCTCCCGTTGTTCCCGCACAGTCTTCTCTTTAGGAATGCAGATCTGCATTACTAAAGAGCCACTGAGGGAGCAACAGCAGGATCTCACTAGACAGCAGGCAGCGGGTAGGGCGAATGCGAATATTTAAAAAAAAAAAAAATTGATTCCAATGACAGGCGCCCCTCTGTGGGGTGCGCCTGTAGGCAGATGTCTACTCTGCCTAATTGTAAATCCAGCCCTGATTCTAGCTGCACTTGCGTAATTGTACATTTGCTCCTCTGGAGTCATTTTGGTTCAAACCAGCTAAGCCATAGGGGACAAATAACGTTTTCCATTGTTTTAAATTGAGCTTAGAACCCTCTATATCTTAGAAAGCTCTCCAATGCATTGCTAAATCATGCTTTGGAGACCTCTATCATTCAGTGGATTAACATCCCCATTTAAAGCGTAACTTTCACTAAAATTAAAGTGCCCCCCAAATCATTATTCACAGTGATACGGATATCAATACTAGTATTATCCTGAGTAAGTCCGGCATTATTGAGAAATCCAGCTTGTGCCGAGACTCACCAGCAGGCATCAGCGCAGACTCACAGATGCCTCTTCAGCAAGGTGTCCCGGTCTCCTCAATGATTGGTGAGAGGGAGTTGCACGGCACCTTAAGGTACAGGATGGGACTGACAACGCATGTACACAGAGACCCACTACAGCAATATGCTTGCTGGTGAGTCTCGGAACAAGTTGGATTTTTCAATAATGCTGGACTTATTGAGGAAAATACTAGTACTAATATGCATATCGCTGTGTACATAATGATTTGGAGGGCACTTTAATTTGAGTGAAAGTTCCACTTTAAATAAACGGGTTTTAGATCATTTGTTTTTGTTTCCATCATGCAGCTAATATTGCCCAGAATTACTTCAGGACTTCTTAGTACATCCATCTCTCCATGGCTTTCATGATACACTGAGGGTTATGAACACGTGATTCTGCTGTAAAATTGGCCCCAGAAACAATTTTTGGAAGATTCACCTGCCTAGCTCTTAAATACACTTAATGTTATCTTCTTTACACTGTTGGTGCCAATGGGATGGCAGTGGGGGAATGTATGGACATTCCATGGAGTTTATTCAGGTACTCAAAGGGTTAACGCCAGGGAAAACCAGAATAAACCTCTCCTTCTTCCTGTGCATGCTATTGGAGAGGGGATAATGGATTGTTCTCATTAGAGGCTTACGCTGGTGAAATTGTGTGCTAATGTGCATTAAAGGGATAGTAATGTCAGAAAAAAGTATTAACTATATGGTAGATACAGTGCACATTTTATAAGCCATTTAGTTCAATGATTAGGAATAAAAAAACAGAATAAAATGGGTGGAGTGTGCAATATACTATCTCAGCCCATTTGCTGTGCATTTGTGTAAGCCTGGAAATCCCACACCTGCATTTATGTTTATATAAAAACAGCTTAATAGGATAGTAATGTCAGAAAAAAGTATTAACTATATGGTAGATACAATTAAAAGAGAGTACTTGCACTTGTTCATATCTCTCAAATCGTTATGGTTTGAGAGATATAGGAAAATAAAGTTCTCCGCTCCCTCCCCTTTCTTCTTGACGAGCAGTAAAGCTGTCAGAAGCAGATTCTGGTCACTTGACCAGACGCAGCTCTTCAGCAGCACTGATATAACAATATCTAAAGATAAATACTTCATCAGAATGGTCTACAACGTGTGCTTGCAAACCAGGCTCACGTTGTAGACCGTTCCGATGAAGTATTTATTTTTAGATATCACTATATATGCTGCTGAAGAGCCGCTGTCTGGTCCAGGAACCAGGATCTCATGCCGTCAGCTATACAGCTGACGTATGAGAAATGGGAGGGAGCGGAGAACTTTATTTTCCTATATCTCTCAAACCATAACAGTTTGAGAGACGAATAAGCACAAGTACTCTCTTTTAATTGTATCTACCATATAGTTAATACTTTTTTCTGACATTACTATCCCTTTAAGCTGTTTTTATATAAACACAAATGCAGGTGTGGGATTTCCAAGCTTGCACATATGCACAGCAAATGGGCTGAGATAGTATATTGCACACTCCACCCATTTTATTCTGTTTTTTTATTCCTAATCATTGAACTAAATGGCTTATAAAATGTGCACTGTAGGAGATAGGGTTGCCATGTAATGCCATTAATAATGGCTGCTTATTAAAGATGCATGGTGCAGGGCTGCATAGGAACCATTGTAGTGCTATAGCATTGGAAGCCTTTTGCTGTCAAGTTCCTTTTGTACTACATCTTTCAGCCTCCTCAGCCAGCCTCCAATCTTTGTTGGAACAAATACAAAAATCCCCATATTCACATGTATTTAAATAAGACTTTTGATCCCTTGGACACCTGTATTGCATTCAAGAGGTTAAAACACTATTTATATTACTGGGGATTTTCATTTCTCTCTGTCAATGCAATTGGTTTGCACCAGAATTCCCCATACCTCTCAACATTGCAAATGACCAAAGAGCAGGGACGTGCACAGACATTTTTGGGGGCAGGGGCTCAAATGAATAAAAGGGCTATTCTCATAATTATTATTTTTTTTTTTTGTTAAAAGGGCACAAGGGCACTTTGGACAAAAAGGGCAGGTGCTCAAGCCCCCCTTGCTGTCTATGTGTGCATGTGCCTGCCAAAGAGGGACACTTATGTTTTAGGGGGTGTTCCTGGTAGATGTGGGTAGGAGAATTTTTACGTTATTTTATGCTCTATTGACAGAGGCATAGCTAGAAGCCACTGGGCCCTGGTGAAAAAGTTGCCATGGGCCCCTCCTGACCACATTGTCCCCCCTATTGGCCATCTCCACTGGACACCTCCCCATCTCCACACTGCCCCCATCTCCACATTCTATCCACATTGCCCTCCATCTCCACATTGCCTTCACATTGCCCCCATCTCCACATTGCCTTCACATTTCCCCCATCTCCACATTGCTCCCAGTCTCCACATTGCTCCCAATCTCCACATTCCATCCAAATTGCCCTCACATGGCCCACCCAGTGTTTGTTTCCTACCTTCCTGGCGGTCCAGCGGCGTGGCAGGAGAGGTCTGTGCCTCATTCTGCACAGACCTGTATACTGCTGGAGCTTAAAGAGGGACACTTGGAAGGAACAATTTCCTCTGTCCTATTTTGTCAGACTGTTATACTTATCGTACTGTTGCTTATGGATATATAAGTTCAAAGCAACAATGTGACAATCAATCAAAACACTGAAGATAAGTAACCCCTTCATGAGCAAATGGATGTGCAATGCATTGCTTCCCAGGGCATTGCACACCACTCAGTCATCAAGGCATTATTAACCAAACAAAGCACTGCTTTCAATGGTTACTAGAAAGGTTACACAATTATATTTCTTTACATTTGGCTCAAAAAGCCACAACAAATGTAAATGGCTTAATAATTGTCTCTCCTATGTACCCCCTGCGCTCACCTATATGTTGAGCAAAATATAGCCTATATATGCACACCACAATACCTATAAAAGGCTATGATAATAAAAGGATAAATCGTTTAATACAATCAGGATTAGTTACTAGAGTCCCAAAAGTGGAGATCAAGGATTATAGGTTGAGTTCCTATATGTTTTATTGTAGTTTTTTAATAAATATATATTCTATACCTCTGACTATTTTCTCTATATCTGAATAGTTCACTGCTATATGTACCCTATCAGTAGATAGTGAGTGCCATATTATTCCATATATATAGACAGCATCTGTTCCCCTTTGTGGATTGAATACATTGCCAGCCGAATATTGGGACACCTTGGAGGCGATAAAGACTCTAATAACGTATGAGGTGGAAAGTTTAGTGGCTGACGAGGAATCCGGAGGCTGAACGTAACTGGAGGTCAGAACCAGTTAAGGCTGTTTATCCTACAGGCAGGCCAAGCCTCTGGTACATGTGAGTACCCTGGAATAAGGAAATCTTTTTTATGTATCATATATAGCTGATTTCTGAAGATTCTACACATAGAGGAGATTGTGCTGTTTCTTCCTTTTTTTGGCTTAATAATTGTATAAAGAGGTTAAGTTGCTTTGCATTCGGTTTGAAACACCAAAACAAAATAAAGAATGTAATATTTGCACAGAGATTTTTTTTAACCAAACCCCCCCAGTGGTATAAGTACCTTAAGTGTGTCGGTGACCTGGTACATTTTTATCTGGTTTACATAGGACCAGCAGCGCATGCCACAATTAAGGCAATACACCATTACAGAGTGAGGTGACCTAGTACCATTCTTTTTTTAGAAAATGACTGCCAGAAAATGGATATTAATATAATGTGTATAGATAAAAGAAGTGAATAGACAACCATCACCGAGGTCAGACCTGCAAATAAAACCACAGCTGTGTTGTGAACCTTGGAAGACCAATGGTGGAGCAGAACAGCAATGTGAAAAGAGACCTCTATTGCTCTTTGTTGATCCTGCCAGAAGAGACTGAACTGCAAGACTGAAGTCTCTCAGTTCATTCTCATTGGCCTGAGAGACATTGTCCCTATAGACCTTCAGTGCCTAGCTTGAAATCCCAACACAAAGGGTCTATGGAGGTTGCACTTATAACCCACAAAGCTTGTGTCTGAGAACTACGTATTTCTGGGATGTGGTGCAGTCAGTGGGGTCAGTTTTATGACCATTCCCCCAGATGGCTGACAGGAGCCATTTTGGGGCTGCACAGAGCAGCCCTGCACCTCTTACTTAGTGACACATGATAACTGATTACATGTAGTGGCGTGCCGAAAGGGGGTCTGAGAGAGAAAGAGCTCTGGTCTTGGAGCAGTCAATTTCAGAGCCCGTTTGTGATTACAGCGATCTCGCAGGAGCGATGTGAGCACAACTTATGTGACGTCCCAGGATCCTTCAGGGAAAAAAAATGGCAACAATCCTGGCTCTTCACCGGTCATTAAGGGGTTAAGTTGTGCTAAAATTCTGTTTTTGTGTTCCTACTGACAAAAGCTTGTGGAAGTAAGAACATACATTTATATCTATATTAGCACATTGCTGTTAAGTCAATTTTTCATTAGCATCTGACTTATGAAACTCTTTAGCACTAGGATGCTATATATGCATCATCAATGCCTCAGTATCCAAGCATACATTGGGTTAAACGCATCCTTTAAATCAATGGGAACTTTTTATTTGTTCATTATAGTGCAGCTGGTTTGCTGCAGAATTGTTAAATTTCTTTATACATATATCACAGTGTTTTCCTTTTCTTGTGAGAAAAATTGTTGTCTCTTAGTCAATAACATTAAACTGACAATTCAAGGAAAAGATAAACACTCTCTAAAGTTCAGAGTTCAGTGACTGACGAAAGCAAAAGTAATTAGGTACTAGCTACGATAAAGTTGTGTGGCAAAATAAACTTTATTCATTAGGACGCAATAGATTTTATTGCATGTAGTATAGGTTATACGTAACATAAGTTAAAATATCTGATACATTCTAGTGACTAAACACTCCACATAGATCAACTGCATGGATACCGAGGGGTTGTTTAACTAAACAGCAGGACATTGATCTTTATGGAGAACCTCTCGCTGAGTCAGCGTGCTGGGAGCAATGACGTGCTGTCACATCATACTTAGGGTCATATGCAATTTTGGTGCAAACAAACTGTGCCATAGGTGACAAATAAGATTTCCTAAAATCCCCTTTGGCTTAAATGGGGCTTTTAATCCCTTGAATGCTAGTGATGTCTCCAACACATTGCTGGCCAATTTTCACATGTTCTAGTGGTGCAGATAGTTTCCTCCAGTTTTTCTATTGCTTTAGATAGTATTATATGAATCTAGATCTGTGATTCTCAGAACATAATAGCGCTTCACTCTTTCAGGATTCCCCTGCTTGATCACAGGGGGTTGATCAGTGGCTCGGTCATTGTAATTGCTCTACCTGTGCTTAATCAAGTATAGCCTGACAATCTTGCTGTGTCCTGAGGAGAGGAGTTAAGAATCACTGATATGGATGTTTGTATAGTGGGTGTCCTGCAATAGATTTGAGTTATAGATATCCATACAAAGGACAGGGGTGTGGAAACTAGACATACTTGTTCTACTCCATTCCTATAATCCGCAGAGAACCCTAAATAGTGGAAAAGCGTTTCTATTAATTATGCTATTAAAATATTATAGGCATTTAAAGGAAAACGAATAACCTGCTTATAATAACCACCCACTAAACGTACTACGGCTGTAAAATCCTAATGGCCCTCTTGAATTTTGCCCTGGTGTCTTGTTTCAAGAGATAACATCTTTAATCATTCCTGCAAGTCAAGACCATAGAGGCAGACATGATAGTTGTTGGCAGTTTTTTCATTCTGAAGCACGCTGAATGCAATGACCTACTAACCCTTTATAAACCAGAGGTCTGAGCAACCCTCCTGGTGCTTAAAAGGCTAAGATTGCTATGTGAAGTGAGCAGAGTTTAAAGGGATAGTAATACTTCGTTTTAACTTTATTTTATTTTGTAGGCATTAAAAAAACATGAAGAATGATATAAGTCTTATCTCTCAAACCTTTATGGTTTATGAGATATTCACAAGCAAAGTTTCCCCCTCCCGCCCCTTTTACCTACTTAAACAATCTCTTCTCAGATGTGGAATGCAGTCCATAGACTGGACAGATAACAGCAGGGGACACTCTTATTCCTATGAGAACAATGAAAGCCCTGCCCCCCTTGACAAGCTTTTCAGGTTTTTCCCTTATCTTAATTGAAGATTGTCCCTCTCTGCAGTCTACCTGGGCACCTCCCTTCTGCTCTAGCTGAACAGTGTTACATCAGTAAAAGGGGAGGGAGGGGGACACTTTGTCATTGAATTACTCTTGATCTACAACTCTGACAGAATTGAAATAACACTCTCCAAAGTCCAAATACTATGATGATTAATTAGAGCTGTTTTTATTATGAAACATTACTATCCCTTTAAAGGCCTATGGTCCTGTGAGCATCTGTCATGGTGCCTCTGTGGACATGACATCCATGACTGATTGAGAAACGTGTCTGTTGAATCAAGGAGCAAGACAAAGGTTCATAGGGGCCATCAGGTTTTTCTGTTCATAGTAATGTAAGTGGGGGAGGCTATTATTAGGGAGTGTTATTTCTTATTTATAAAGAAGAAGAACTGATCGGCTCCCTAAGTGTATTTTCATTGCCACTCTGAAACAACAGAATAGCAGTAAAATGGAAGAAGATATGGAGGTTATATCAGATGGCTTGTGATGTTACCATCTCTCATGGAATATACCAACACATGTGATATTTCTTGAGGGTTTAGAGTACTCAGAGCCAGTGATATTGGGTCTCCTTAATATACTGAGAAAAGTCCTTCAGCATATGATGGACATCGCATGTGGTGATAGAAGAATTTAGGGAAGAATTTTGCAGAACTATGCTGGAATTTAAATCTGACCTAAATAGACTTGAGAAGGACACATCAGATTTAAAGGGCAGATGCTCCAAGGCGTGATAGAGAGGCAATAAAGTGGAGATAACTTCTCCAGTGATATTACTATTCCAGTTCATATGTTATTCTATGGAGCCTATGCACTATTTTTCCAACTCTGGAGATAGTAGTGCATAGGCTCTATAGAATAACATAGGAACTGGAGATATCACCGCTCCATCACCCATAGAGCCTTAAAGTTTCTATTACAGACACTCACTGAATAAGTGAAGATCATGTCAATTACACTTCATCTCCACACTGAAAACAGTGAAATACAGCAGAGAGGAGAAATCTGCGAGTTGTCCAGCCTCGATGTTCCCGTACAAGACTTTATCATTGTGCTCCGTCAGAAAATATGCTGCAATGTTAGCAACCCTTCTCAATAATTTGAGTAGATCTATAGTGGGCTAACTTTCATTAGTGTGTAAGCGAGGGATACCGTGACCAGAGCAGCAAGGACACAGGACTTATCCTCTTTTAACCCTGTGAGTGCCATAGACTTATCCAAACCATTGCTTTGCAGTGTGTTACCTATCCCTTTGACACTCCGGGTTAATGGATGCTCAGTATACATTTTTCAGTAGCCAACTGAATGAAGTGTTAAGTCATGCATCCAGTCACTAGCTGGTTACTCAGCAAATACCTTAGCATTGGTTATTTCCATTTGGCCCTAAATTTGTTCTAACAGGGGCTATGCACCATTTCAGATTGGCAGCTGAGGCCCCTAGACCACTCTTGTGACACACTCAACAGTCAAAGTTGCATCTCTGTAACCAGGGACTTTTGGACGCAGCCTAAGAAACCCATGAACACCACGTCCCCCCAGGCTGAATCTTTTAACCAGGGTTCTGAGTAGGTCTTTGATCCACCAACAAGGGGGGGGAGCCAGACTCACCTGCTAATTTCTACAATTATGACACATATTTGGAGTAGTGGGCTCCACTGGCCAGACTTACTCCCCCTCCAAGGAAGAGATAAGTAGCTGTTTATGGACTACTCATTGATTGGCGGTGGTCTTTTCCTTTAACTATTGCCTCAACTTACATATCTTGGACTACAGCCAGGCAAGGTTTACCCTAGTTGGGTGGGATATCCTCCCATAAAGCTCAGTATTGGACCTTTCCTTGTAGGCTCACAGACAGGCCTAGCTTATACCACCATACTCTGCATTGAGAGGCCTAGCCTACCCTACAATGTTGTCCAATATCCCTAGTTCTGTAACCCCAACCTCCTAGCACAGAAATCACTTGGAACACTTTCAACTGATGCTACTGTTTATCATTCTTCCTGAGCATTCTGTCACCTGTAGGCTACAGTCAAGCCTTAGGAACTATAGTAAATTGTCACGGTATTCAGGCAAAGAAGAACAGACACAATGATAAAATATAACTATCTTTATTAATCTATATAGCAATAATCATATTAGCCCACAGAGAACCCCAGACACAGGATGATAGGAGCCAGGCTCCTCTCCGGAGCTGTACTGTGCACTGCATTACTGCGAGACTAGGGAAGAGGCTCGAGTGGAACACCAGTATGAACAGTATATATGCATAAGTCACCACTTCGGTCTTGCGACCGGAGGTGACAGGGAGCGAGAGCCGGCCAGAGCCACGGAACACAGAGACTGCAGGTCAGGCAAGCTAGTAGTGCATGGAGCGAGTAGGCAGCCAGAGACACAGGTCAGACAAGCCGGGGACTACACGGAGCAAGTTAGTAGCCAGAGGTCAGACAAACTGAGGACTACACGGAGCGAGTGGTAGCCAGAGCCAGAGGTCAGACAAACCGGGGACTACACGGAGCGAGTAAGTCAGCCAGAGCCACAGGTCAGAACCGATGAGGGTAGTCAGACAAGCCGGGGTCAACACGGAGCGAGTTAGTCAGCCAGGGCCACAGGTCAAAACCGATGTGGGTAGTCAGACATGCAGGGGTCATCACGGAGCAAGTTAGTCAGCCAGAGCCACAGGTCAGAACTGATGTGGGTAGTCATACAAGCCGGGGTCATACACGGAGCGAGTTAATCAGCCAGAGCCACAGGTCTGAACCGATGTGGGTAGTCAGACAACCCGCGGTCAGATTCTCAGATAGGCACGGGTCACAACGTAGCGCAAGAGATACTTGCAGAAACACCACGTAATGTCAATGACTCCTAGACCCAAGGAGCATTATAAAGGAGCAGAAGAAGGCGGGACCCAATTAGGCAAAACAGAATAGGCCCATAAACAGGCGTACGTGCCAGTGCCTGTTTCATGACGTCAGCAATGCGGAAGTAACCACAAACATGCCGGCCGACACACCACAGAGGAAGGAAGCACAGGATAGCTTACGCCTCTAAGGGAGACTGTGATATAAATGGGGAGATCTGGTAAGATCTGATTGCAGCTGTCTTCCATGTAATCTTGGATGAAAATATATTCCATGGGAGACAGTAAAGTAGCTACTGAATATGCATAATGCAGAAAAACAGTACAACTTTCCCCAGGTGAGCATTCAGGAGAGTATTTGAGGTTACCTAAAACAATACCTAACAGCATGGGCGGATTGTCCTATCAGGGGATTGGGCATCCCCCGGTGGGCCGCTAGATCATGGGCCAGTGGGGGAGATCAGAGGATCTCACCTCACCGTCCCATGATATTTTGAAGGAGAGGTCTGTGTTGCCATAGGCACTCTCTGTGACAGCCTTCGCGTTCCTTGTTAATGCAGAGCGCCAGGATATGACATAATATCCTGGCACCTGCTCTCCCATGCCGCACAGGGACCACAAGGGGGCGTTGATAGGGATGTCGGTCCAGCTAGTGGGCTGCTTTAAAAAAAATGCCCGGGCTGGCATGCCCCTACAATCCGCCCCTGCCTAACAGACTTTGAAAGTCTTCTCCAGAGGTCAAACAGCGTGGGGAATCTGCAGTGTTTAATGATGCTTGCTAGATACAATCTTATAAGACTGGCTACAGTGTCAGAATCACTGGGAACAGACCCTGGGGGGACTGTAGAAGATGAAGACTGGGATCTAATATTTCAGTCAATGCATGATCTCTAGCAGTTCAATCAAAGGAGCAAACCTTCAAGATGATGAATGAGTACAGTTCCCAAAATAAAGCACCGTATTAACAAAAACACCACAGATCAGTGTTTTCCTGAATGCTTGGCTCTAGGTAGCCATATCACATTTGATGGAGTGAATCTGCCAGAGTCAAATGGAAGCAGATTGAACACCTGATAAAGGAACTATGCTGCTGTGAGGGGATCTCCTTAAAGGGATAGTAATACTTCGTTTTATCTTTATTTTATTTTGTAGGCATTAAAAAAGCATGAAGAACTATATAAGTCTTATCTCTCAAACCTTTATGGTTTAAGAGATATTCACAAGCAAAGTTTCCCCTCCCTCCCCTTTTACCTAGTGTAAGCCATCTCTTCTCAGATGTGGAATACAGTCCATAGACCAGACAGATAACAGAAGGGGACACTCTTATTCCTATGAAAACAACGAAAGCCCTGCCCCCCTTGACAAGTTTTTCAGGTTTTTCCCTTATCTTAATTGAAGATTGTCCCTCTTTGCAATCTACCTGGGCACCTCCCTTCTGATCTGGCTGACCAGTGTTACATCAGTAAAAGGGGCGGGAGGGGGATACTTTGTCATTGAATTACTCTTGAACTACAATTCTGACAGAATTGAAATAACACTCTCCAAAGTCCAAATACTATGATGATTAATTAGAGCTGCTTTTATTATGAAACATTACTATCCCTTTAACATGGAGTAGCCTTGCTTGGCAGAAATTCAGAAAAGCAATTGCATTTTATCCAGTATCAATATCGACAAATTCAACTCCATCTGGCTTCCCTAGTCTACCTGCAGACTGGTTATAAGGATCTAGACATGAACTGCTCCCATTTATTCCTCCTCACCCAGTGATCTTGATATTCTATTTTATTTTCTTGTTCTTCCCTTTCTGTTGGTTGTCAGAGGGAAAGCCAAGACTTTGACAAGTTAATGCTAGATTCTTCTCTTGTCTGCTATATGAATGTAAACTGACTATACTGTGTAACACATCTGTACGTCCTGAGGCTTGCACTGATCAATTTACTTTCTGTAAGGTCTAAATCCAATAAAAATGTATAATATAAAAACGCTTGTCTTAAATCAACAGGAATTTTAATTTGTTCCCTTATGGCAGAGGTAGTCAATTGCTGGCTCTCTAGCTATTAGGGACTGCAACTCCCATTATCCCCAATGAGCCATTGGTTGGTTGAAGATGATGGGAAATGGAGACCTCAAAAAGTGGATGTCCAGTAACTGACTGTTCCTTCATTGTGATATAGTTGGTTTGCCACAACATTTTTCCACTTGTTTCTTCATGAACATGACCTATAGCACTTGCTCACAAAAACTTTATGTATACTGTATATCATTCACATAGAAACATTCTAGTATGAGTGTTTTTCTATGACAAACAATTATTAGCAAAATACACATGCAGCAAAATTATGTTTGCTGAATGTAAATATCTATACCAGTTAACACTTTTTGACTAATTACAGGTTCTGGGGGTATGTACGTCATTTAAGTCTGAGTCACTGCATTAACCCTTTGCCAGAGGGATATTTGCAGTGTGTTGGATCCATCTCTGGCACTCAAAGGGTTAACCAAAGCGTCACACTTATTTTGTGCTGCAGGCTGCTGTTACGGCTCTTTCTGTCTCAATCTATTTCTAATTATTATAAATTTCACTTCAGATACATGTCACTAATGCATGTGGAACTTCAAGTGTGTCAAAATAAATCTAATTAATTTGTATTAAACTCAGAATATTTGTCACCAAGCAGTAGCTTTCATAGAATGAATATCTGTCAGTCACAGTTATAAATATTCATTATAATAAATTATATAAATAAAAAACATGTATGTATGTATGTATCTTTATTTATATAGTGCCACACATGTACACTAAGGTCCAGAGACAGATTAAGGCTCCCTAGGCAAGATATCAATTTGGGGCCCCACATCTCTCGATCCATACTGCTAGCAGGTACTGGCATTGTGGCTCTAATGAAAGTGAGAGCAACTGGATGATACTGGTCTCTTTCCACAAAAAGGGTGACTGACACAAGATATTAGGGCAGCAACAGCGGGGCCTCTGTCTGTGACCCATCACTTGCAGCCAGGGCCCCTCATCTTGCCATGGGCCCTAGGCAGTAGCCTAGGTTGCCATAATGGATGATCCAGCTCTGCTAAGGTCTGTCCAAGCTGAAAAAGAGGCTTCCTAGAATAACATAAGAATTAGAGGGGTTCAACACTACTAAACCCACAAACAGTTTTAAAAGGAAACTAACACTTAAAGGGACACTAATGTTCCATAAACAATTATACTTGTTTTGTAGAGGTTTATAAAATACGTTATTTGGCACAAATCCTTACGGTTTGAGAGATATTCTTATGTAAAGTTCCTCCCCTTCTACTGATGTCAGCATCTAGCTGACAGTAGGAGATCACGGTCCGGGGACCAGCCGGCGGCTCTGCAGCAGAACCGAAATCGCGTTATTTAAAAAGAATTACTTTATTGGAAAGGTCTACAAAGTGTGTCTGGTTTGCAATCACACTTTGTAGACTGTTCCCATGAAGTAGTTCTCTTTGCGATTTCGGCTCTGCTGAAGAGCCTCCTAGTGTCGGCCGACTCGAATCTCCTGCTGTCAGCTGTAAAGCAGGAAAGGGAAACTTTACAGACGAATATCTTTCAAACCGCTAGATTTGTGCCACATAACTTATTTTTTAAATCTCTACAAAACAAGTATAATTTTTTATGGGACATTACTGTCCCTTTAATGTATAAGAAATATATGTTGTAAGTTGTAAAATCCTGAGAAAAACAAGGATTGTATTCTATTTTATTCACAGGTTATTGCAGTTGAAACTTTATTTTTTTTAGGTGAAGTATCTCATTGGCCTGAAATTTTACTGTTGCACTGTTGCTACCTCATACTATGGCGAATTATGGTCAGCTGACCAGAGCTGTCCATGGGATGGTTTAACAACACCACTGTAAAATTTCAGACCATTGAGATATTGCATCTAAAAAAATCAAGTTTCAGCTGCAATAACGTTTGAAAAAACACCTCTCAGTCATGAGAGTACCATTGTTTTATTTAGGATGATAAACCCTACAATTGTTTTTATTTTTTCTGTATTATCTTACTAACCTTTAAACTACTAAACATGGCAATTAACTGACTGTGGTTAATACCTACCTTGTTTCCATCAAGATGTAAAACATACAATGTCAGAGGTAAGTAAACATGAACAGCTTGGCATGCTTTAAAACAGATCACAGGAAAATCAGCAGTGTTAACATATCTTAAAAGGTATATCATCACTTTTTTCCTTTTTTGCTATTACTGCTGAAAATTGTATAGTATCATTGGTTTGCTGATTATTTATATTACTTTTTATAATATTTATATTATTTTGTATAATATTTACATTACTTTTTAACATTTGGGTTTATTATTTATTAGATTGACTTTACTAAATGGTATATGGATACAATTACGCAGCATTTAAGTGCATATTAGATCTTATTTAAGAAAATGAATTCACTTTATACTAACACCTAGTATTTGTCCGCCACCTACTTTACCGTGACATTCGCTAGCAGGTCCTCAAAATCTGCTCACTGCACATGGTAATCTCAACCCTTTAAGGACCATTGAGTTATATAGGCTCATGCACTTTGTGTATTTCAGTTTGAAATAAACTGACAGCAACTGTCATGTCTGCCTCCATGGATATGACATCCAGGACTGATTGAAGATGTTATCTCTTGACAAAGCACAAGAGCAAAATTCATAAGGGCTATTAGGATTTCTGGACATGGAACGGTAAATGGGGGTGGTTATTAGAAAGTGTTAGTATTCCTTAATTTTCAAAATTGAAAATTATCTTATTTGCATTTAAATATCAAGTAGTCCTAGCCATATATACCATTCTAGTAAAATCAATCTAATGAAAAAATAATAAACCCAAACATTAAAATGCAATATTGTATACATTAATAATAGATATGTATTCGCTATCAAAAGTCTAAAGGCTGTAGTGTCTAAGTCACTGATTTCTGACAACATCAAATAAACTTTATTGATCAGAAAGATTCATTACTCTTAGATAAGCTAAATATGTATAGAACAAATGTCAGGTAAGGACAAGGTTTTATTGCCAAGGATAAGTTTTAGTCTCAAAATCAATAGTGTTCAGGGATATGATCTTTTGAATGCAGATCTTTAATCCTGTGATTAATAGGTCATTGTGTCTGTTAACCCTCCTCCAAAGCAGTATACAGTATTTATGTCCATATGTTATAAAAATAATTGAGTCCAAGGGCTGGATTCAAATGCAGGTGCTAATTATATCTCTGCTTTTATCTCCAGGTATCCCCATAAACTTCAATAGGTAACATTTCTCCTGTATTTGAATCCAGCCCCAAGATGGCTAACTCTTTCAAGAGTACCTCTCTAATCGTTAAATGGTTAATAGCCTCAACCAGTGTCCACTGTACACAGATTATAACCCCCATGGGCAGTGTCACTTTTTGCCTTTTCTTCTGGTATACCACTTGCTTCCAACCACTTGGTATTTATTACATATTCCAATATCTTGCCTTGTACAGCTCTGCACTCATTGAGATACTGTGTATAAACTATATATGTTTTAACAATTACACAAAAAGGGTAACTCTGCCTACAGAACAATGGAAGACAACCCTGATACTCTTGATTCATGCTATACAAACCGTTCAAGTCTCTATAATATCTTGGTTTGATCACAGGTGGCTTAGTTTGCCTGAGCCATAGATTTGATTCTCATGTGCTTAAAGGGATAGTAATACTTCGTTTTATCTTTATTTTATTTTGTAGGCATTAAAAAACCTTTATGGTTTCAGAGATATTCACAAGCAAAGTTTCCCCCTCCCGCCCCTTTTACCTAGTGTAAGCCATCTCTTCTCAGATGTGGAATCCAGTCCATAGACCAGACAGATAACAGAAGGGGACAGTCTTCTTCCTATGAGAACAATGAAAGCCCTGCCTCCTTTGACAAGCTTTTCAGGTTTTTCCCTTATCTTAATTGAAGATTGTCCTTCTCTGCAGTCTACCTGTGCACCTCTCTTCTGCTCTGGCTGAGCAGTGTTACATCAGTAAAAGGGGCGGGAGGGGGATACTTTGTCATTGAATTACTCTTGAACTACAACTCTGACAGAATTGAAATAACACTCTCCAAAGTCCAAATACTATGATGATTAATTAGAGCTGCTTTTATTATGAAACATTAATATCCCTTTAAGCAAAGATACATTGAAAACATGCACTGTAGTTCTCATGAGGACTAGGGTTCGGTATTCCTGCTATAGGACATAGGGCGTATCTATAAAGACAAAGTGGTACAATAGTAGGGCATTCCAGCTATACAACGGAGAACAAATACAAATTTCAGTTGATTTAAACAGGGCTTCTAACAGCTTGAATTGTAGAGTGTTCTCCAACCTATCTGCTGCCTTATGTTCATGGTCCAAACACTGCATTCTTGTCACTGTGGTCATACCAAAGCCTTATTTGAACATATGATGATCACTGAATAGTTATTGGTTTTTTGTATGCAATCATTTCAATGGCAACGACAGTATGTGTTGCTGAAACATCTTGCAACAACACTGAAGCAATAGATTCCCATATAAACTAGACCTGAAGTGCAGATGTTTCTTTTTATTTGCATTGTATTGAGAGGGGAAGGCCTCTAGCATCCAGCACCTAGTCAGAAGATCAATAAGTTATTTTTATGCTATCTGAGTTTTACTTTTTCCAGTCACTGCGCTGATACATATTCATTGTGGTCTTGCAGTCTATTTATCAAGCTACATATGGCTAAACACACAAGAAATGTTTTGTTGAGTATTAGCCATTCTAATTTTCTTAGAGGATGGATAATTTATGCACTCCTTCATTTTTCATGAGCAAATACAAGACAATACACCAATCAAATACAAAAATTGCATTGTCTAACCTCTGAGCAGTATGTCTTGTATTAGTCAATGGTATAGACATATACATTAATACACAGTATGAGCCCACA